>OZ014521.1:403297487-404632211 GCA_963966055.1 Lathyrus aphaca | reverse complement strand
CCATAATTCAATCATTATTTCAAGATCCAGTTCCCCGTCAGAACTCTCGACCCCTCTTTCGTGGTCCAGTATGATCCCTATTTCATGATCACACCCTCGACCCCTATTTCATGGTCACATACGATCCCTATTTCATGACCGCACCAACATCACAACAATCCCAACTAGGATCCAAATGGACATACATTACCTTGGCATACCATTCCCAACAAGGCACATGTCATGCAAGATCAATGATAATCATGCATATCTATAACAACTAGATTATACAAATCAACATCAACAACTAACGTACAATGACTTACCACAAGAACGAACATCATCAAAATCATGCATCTTCGCATACAACAATATATATCAACCTCAATGAGAATACATACAACAACGCAACATACTTCAACATGTTACATCAACATACATCAACAATAGTGCCATATAATCATAACAATAACTTCAACACATAGCAACAACAAAAACTAATAAACATATCAATTCATGTTCATTTTAAAGTTATACTAATTACCCCTCTAATTAAGCGTATAACTCCTCTCTAACTACTTCTAACAACACCACTTCAATTCCCCTCCATTACTATATTAATTAGATAATTTTAAGGAATTTTTCAGAATTAAATTGTTTTATTTTTCACTCCAGGTCTCGCTAAGCGAGCAACTCTCTGTAATTCACTCTCTAAATTTTCCACCTGCTCTCTAAGTGAGCTCTACGATCAGCGACCATCCTGCACGAAATACCTCTTACAAAATACCAGTTTTTAGCCAGACAAATACATAATTATCATTACTAACCTCTTATTCACATAATTATGCCACAAACATCAACTCCTAACAACCTATCACAATTGTTCATCCAAAATTGTTTAACCCCAAAACCTCTAATCAACCACACAATACCTAATTCCTGTTATTAAACCCTTAAGAGACGAAAAAGTCCCACCCTTACCTTAGTTTCGATGAGAAATCCTTCTTTTCCGCGAGTTATTTTTCTAGCTCTTAGCCTTTCTCCTTCTTCTTCTCTCTGGTTTACGCTTCTTTATATCATTCACAAAATATGACTCTTTTCCCCTTTTTCCTTATTTCCTACTTAACCTCTTAGACCCAACCTATGGTCTTCCTCATTTACCCTCACTAACCAACACCAAATTACCATTCTACCCCTAACTCCTTATTTTCTAATTATTTTAATAATTTAAATATAATATTATTCCAATAAATACATATTATATTAAATAATATTCTCTTCCTTCCACACACAAAATACAACAATTCCAAATAATTAATTAAATAAAAATCGGGGAGTTACACTTTTTGTTAGGAGATGTTGCACTGCTTCAAACTTTTTGAACAATCCACATCCTCCAATGACTTGAGGATTGATTTGAGATTTTTTGGACTATGAAGGACCCTTGAGGCTTATTGAGAGGCACTTGGCTCTTCTTCTTTGACTTTGAATGATCATAACTTTGACAATCAACTGATCACACACCTTAGGCCTCAACCAATGAATGTATGCTTTCTCTTCTTTTGATTTGTATGAAATCCAATGTTTGGGAATGGTATGTTAAATGGCTTGAAAAGGGGAGAGCAAATTTATGGGTATTACAACATATAGGAAATACAACTCCTTTTGTGTGGCTACCCCTGTATTGTCACCCCAACCAAACAATGTGTAGGTGAGGCATTTCTGAGCATATAAAAAACAAGGATTTTGGATTCTTGAAGCTTTTGCGGCCTTTTCCATATACTTTGTGTGGCTAGTGATCGATGTCCAAAAAGTACGTGCGTCGAAATCCTTCAGAACAAATCTGGGACCATCAATTGGGAGGTTCAGAATACTCCTAATGCACTCAATAGTCAACTCATGATCATTGTCATATAACCTAAAACTCATAGTACCGAAAAAATAATTAGTAGTACCTATCCATTTTTTCTCACTTTAAACTCAATCGTGCTTATATTTCATAAACTCGAGCAATCCTAATGTATGGAACATCCTAACCACCTCAACATAAAGCCCTAATTGCAATAGATTATTAGGACATAAACACCTCGTCGGCGTAATTTTGTGTTTGACATGCAAACCATACCTCCTTTTGTGCTCCTCAGTGTCGAAGATAACCCTGTGGGCATTTGGTTGCCGGATTGTGCGCCTCCTTGGGCGCGAGGGTTCCGCAGCGGCCTGCTTACCCTTATCTCCCCTTTTCGGGGGCATTTTTGTCCTCCTGAAAAATGAAGAAAAGTAGAAACAAGAATTAGTGCAAAAATTTACCGCAGACGTGACGAGGATGATGGCTGGAGCAGCTTTTGTGAAGCAGAGTAATGGAATAGGTGAGTGGGTGTTTGGGAAAATGAAGGTTTTGGGAGGTGATGATTATGGAGTTTTTAGGTTTTTGCAAGAGAAGAGAGATGAGGGAGATGAATAATGTTGGTAAAAGTGATATTATGAGTGGTTAATGGTGAGATAATATGAGATTATTAGCCATAAAATTCGTGTGACCCAACCAAGGAGAGGGGGAATTTGAAAATTTTTCAAACATACAAGCATACACGCTCCCTAACACAGGTCGTGTCCCGTAACACGGGCGGCCGTGTCAAGGTACTGACCACCACCAAAATACAACTTTGAAACGAGCTACTCCTAGGACCCCTGACACGGGAAGTCGTGTCAGGGCTCTGACTGGCTTCAAAAAGTCATCCTGACTTGCATTTTTTAACCAGTTTTTTAGTGAATTCTTCTTCCATCAAGCTTGCGATGTGAGTGACTTTAACAAATTAAACATCTACAAAATGAACACAATGTTAATTAGAATGAAAAAATCGTGGGTTGCCTCCCATGCAATGAAGCATTTAATATCGGATGGCTCGACTATAATCCATCTTACATCGTAATATGAATGACATCCACTTACCAAATGAGTCTCCTTGGTAGTAGGGTTTCAACCTCTGCCCATTGACCTTAAAAGTGTCTCCATTAGCTTCATTTTTCAGTTCAATCACCCCATGCCGGAACACTTTGTGAACAACAAACGGTCCAGACCATTTAGACCTCAATTTTATGGGAAATAACCTCAACTGAGAGTTATACAAAAGGACAAACTGTCCATCCCAAAACTCGTTCCTGATGATTCTCTTATGATTACATCTTCTTGTTTGATCTTTGTAAACCTTGACATTTTCATACGCATAGTTTCGAAACACTTCTAGCTCATGAAGTTGAATAACCCTAGACTTTTCTGCTATTGATAAATCCAGATTCAGAAATTTTGATGCCCAAAGAGCTTTGTGCTCCAATTCCAAGGGCAAGTGGCATGTGTTTCCATAAACAAGTTGGTAAGGAGACATACTGATTGGTGTTTTGAATGCCATTCAATATTGTCTCTCCCCCGAAAAGACACCCGGTCAGATAGGGTACAGACGCGAAAAGTCGGCGAAAGGAGAAAAGAAGTGAAGATGAATAGAGTCGCCAGCAAGGCATTTTTATCCCGAAGGAAAGGTAATGCTGCATAAACCTAGAAAAGAGATGGATAAGACGGTCGCGAACCAGAGAAACTGAAAAAGGGGGTTGGTTACAATCTGGGAAGGTATTAGCACCCAGATTGTCCGTCGTACTCGACGGGATCCACGCTTGAAAGATTTGTGTTTAAAAGGAGTAGTGTCTGTGCTATCTGTGTGCAAAAGCTGGAAAAGAAATGTACAAATGTCAGTGCAAAAAGGGAAGTGAAGTGCTCAAGAATGAGGCTTAAAAGAATGCTGAAAGAGGGGGAAGACACAAAGACTTTTGTTCGATAACAATTATGTTATGCCTACGTATCCTCTCGTGCAATGAGGAAGTCAGAACACCATAGTTCGACTCAAAGAGACTGAAAGGTAAATTAACTTGTGAACTGCTTACTTGTCTATGCTCAAGTGTATGACTTGTCTGGCTCAAGTGCTAACTTTCTTGCATTAGACGGAAGAAGCAAGTTCTCATTTGTGAGTGAATGAGGTGAGAAAAGAATCCCGAAGGAGACGATTATTGTTTGTTTTTGTGTTTTCAATCTTTTATTGCTTTTGTGTTTGTCATAAGTTAATGAGCCTAAGCCTAAACCAAGGGTTAGTAAACTCATCATATCCTCCCTTTGATTAGGGATAATGAGAATACCTTAAGTATGAGATAAACATCTCAACTTAATTACCATGATGATGTAGGATTAAGATCATTAACCTACTTGTGATTATTTAGATGTTTTTATGTTTTTGTTTAGTGTTAAGTAATGAGTTTAAGCCATAATCAAGGATTAGTGAACTCATTACACCATCCTAATATAAGGATAATAAATGAGCACATTTAAGCTGAGGAAGATACCTCAACTTAATCCATGATTAGGGATTAACCTCATGACAAAGCAGACCTTTATTAAAGTGGATTTTAATTAAGGGTAAGATTAAGAAGTGAATTTTATGGTTTGTAAGACAACTTGAGGGGGACTTGTCCATTAACACTAGGGTTAGTCCTTCTTAACCAATAAAGGAAGAATTAGAACCCTAATGCAAGGCCCAAGTTACAAGTTAATGTCTTGATGATTATTAAGATGGATTGATTAAGAGGTTTAAGAAAATTAAGGGTTTAACACTTAGGATTAAAGTTATACACTCCTTCCTAAGAGAAGGATGCAGGCATAACCCTAATTCCGAAGTCTTAAAACTTTAAAGGTTTAGTCTCTAATAATGAGATGAGAAGAGAGACATAAAGAAGACACAAGGGTGAAAACTAAGGAGGACTAATCACAACCCTAATTATTGTCTTTCTTGGATGTTCCTATGGTTTGTAAGGCTTGAGAAAGATCTTCAAAGAAGCCACCAATGGAAGAAGCAGATGAAAGGAGAAAGAAACAGATGAATAAGTTACTTACTTCATTGAAGAAGATAAGTGACTTAGAGAAAGAAAGTGAGAGATGAACATGAATGAGCAAGCTCACTCTAAGACAAAGAAAAATGCATCAATGATGCATATGAAGAAGAGGAAGAGAAATGAGAAGTGAAGGCAAATTCACTTCTCAAATTACTTACAACCTGAAAATGTTAGCATAAAGGAAGAGATAAAGTGAAATGAAGCATATGAAATGACAAAGGAACAAAACCAGAAGCAATCACATGATGCAAATGATGTTATGAGATGATGCAAAGGCATACCAAGTGTTATGAATGTTCATATGAGAGATTGAATGCAAATGAAGCAAATGGGAAACATGAAAACACATGGATGTTTATGAAATGAAATGGATGAAAGGCATAGCAAATGTATGAAGAAATTACCAAGCAATTCTCAAGAAATGTCTTAAGATGTCTAAAATGGCATACAAGTTCTTAGAATGTCATGACAAGTTCATATGTTCATGCAATGCAATGTAAGATGCAAGTATGGATGCAAAATTAGGGTTACATGAAAGGATGGGATGCAAATGACCAAAACAGAAGCAAATCACATGATAAAAAATTGCAAATGAACTTAAAATAACCCTAACCCCATATGATATCATACCCCAAAGGAGGAGGTCTAACTCTTAACCTAAAAGAAGTTATGATTTTCTTAAGTTTTCTAGGGTTTTTGGATACCTTAAGAAGAAAAATGCAAATCAATTTGAAAATGAAAGATAAATTCATGACAAAATACCTTATAAACTACATGCTATATGGAAAACAATGCAAAAAGAATCAATGTCAAACCCTTCATTGTTAGAAAGAAAAGAATTTCCAAAGTTAGGGTTCTAAAAAAGGGATTTTATGAACCCTAAATTCAAAGAAAATTTCAAAGTATGTTCAAAACCAAAAAGAAATTTGTATGAATGGTTTGACAATGTTTCTAAATGTCTCAAGATCCAATGTGAATTTTTTTGGACTTTTTAGAAACCTAAATGGTATTTTAATTAATTAATTTCCATTAACTAATTAAAATAAACATTTAAATATTTTAAAAATTATTTTTTAATGCAAAAAATAAAAATAAAATTTTTTTGGGTGAAGAAAAATATTTGAAATTAAAATGCAGAAGGAAATATTTTTATGATTTTTCTAAGTATTTTAAATAAAATGGTAAAGAAAATGGGATTTAAATGAAATAAAAATTAAAATAAAGGGAAGTCAACTGATCTAATGGTCTGGATTTGAACCGGGGAAGACTGCGCGCGCAGATGGGAAGGCCTGGATTGATTCTGGGTTAATTAACTGATTAACCTAATTAATTAAAAATTAAACTTAAGTGAAATGATCTGAACCGTACACATGCGCGTGAAACCAAATCCAAGGGCTGATATTCAAACTGGGCCGCTAAACCCTAATTAGGGTTCTAATCATTTTCAGGTGACCGGAGCTAGCTCCGGTCATCTTCTCCGACTAGCCAAACATGCTATCTCACTCAAAACGCAACCCCAAGCTCTCAATCTCTCCAGAAATGATCCTCACATCACTCTAAACAAGAATCAACCAACAAAATCCATTTATTTCACATGAACAACATGAATCAAAGTAAAACGGAAAATCAATAAAAAAATTCAGAAGCTCGTGAAATGCTTAAAACTTAACCATTTTCGAAACAGATCATATCATGGCAATCAGGGGAACACATAGAATCATTGTATAACATAAAAGAGAAGTTCTGGAAAAAAATCGAAGGTGGCTACCTGAGCTGAAGCTTTCACCTCTGGAGATTTTGGACCTCTTCTCTTGTGCAAATCCACTTCACTTGACCTCCTGATGATGTTGCAATGCTTTGAAAGAGTTTATAATAGCTGGATTGAGTGGTTGCACCTCAACTGGTCTGAAATCGTGTTTGTGTTTGGCTGGAGTTTAGGGCTTGGTGATGGTTGGGAAATGTTCTAATGATGATGGTCAGTTGAATGGTGAAGTTTGTTTGAAGTTTGAGTGGCTGGACAGAGTGTTTCGAAAGTTTGAAGCTTGAGGGTGATTTTGTGAAACTTGGTGTATCTGATGATTCAGGCTTGTGTGTGTAATGTTATGGCTTGCTTTTGGTCCATATAACATAACCCTATTGGCCAGAGAGTGGTTGTGGTTGCAGCTGATTGGTATGGGTCCTTTTGCAAAAAGTCAACAAATTGTGTACTTGATGTATGGGCTCATGTAGCAGCTGTTCTATGGCATGTCCTGGCTCAACATTGATCAAGGAGAGGCATGGGATTGAGATTGTGCAGCTGGATGGCTTGGAGGGAAAGATCTCATAGGTTTTGTAAGTGTTATGTGATTTTCCCCTTTTGTGATTTCTTGTGATGCAAGCCATAAAAACTTGTGATTCTTTGGGCAACTTTGGTCACAATGCAATTTATTATGTTTGTATGATGCTTAGAGAGTGATTAGAGGTCACAAAATGACTTGGTTTGTGAAATTGCAAAAAATCCTCTTTGGTGTGAAAGTGAAAATTATAGGATTTTTGCCAACTTTGCAAAGCCATAACTTGAGTTCCATAATGAATTAGGACATGTTCTTGTACTTTTTGAAAAGGGAATGATCCAACCTACAACTTTCATGACCAACAATTTTTCATTTGAAGCATTTTTGGTTGAGAAAGAGGAGGTTGAAAAACATTCCCAAAATGGGAAGTTTCCATTACAAGTCATTTCCATTTTAGGCAACTTTTGGTTTGGCTCAAATTTCTTCAATTTTGTGAACTTCCAAGAACTTAAATGATCAAATAAAGATCATATAACTTCAAATTGATGAAAATACCACTTTGGTTCCATTGTTGGGGGCCTCAGATGCCCTGATTTTGCTCTGACTTGCTCAAGAAGTTACCCAATGAACATATGACTTCCACAATGAATTTCTTCATCAAACTTGGTACACATGATCCTCATAACATATTGAGACTATAAGAAACAAGAATGACCAAAAAAATTGGAGTTATGGCCTCTGAAACCAAAACCCTAATTTCAGGTCATTTGTGTAGTGAAACCCTAGCTCTGCTTCCATGCTTTCCCAGGCCTTGTGATTTCTTGACTTCCTTGATCTTTGAGGGATATATATGATGATAGAACACACATGGACCCTCTTGGAATGATTGGAGACCTTTTGGAGTGGCTCAGATGGATCCTTGGATTGCTCAAATCACAAACCCTAGATGCAAATGAACTTGAACTAATGCAGTGAAACAAAATGCAATATGAGATGACATACTTATACTAATGCAATCATGAAAGATCACAAGACATGGTGTGAAATTAGTGAGGGAAAATTTGGGGTGTTTGCTGAAGGTGCGTAAAACACAAGGAAGGGGGGTTGGAATTGGGTTTTCTTTAACAACTATAAATTAACTTCTAATGACAAGTTGATTTATCCTAGTTCGTTTGAACTCAAACTATGTCCAGTCCACCCGCCAAGGTGATTTTGCCTCTATCACTGAGGTCTTAATCCACTATTCAATAAATGAATACACACACTGACCTACAGTCAATGTCCTCTTGAGTCTTCTGACTGAAACTAGTCACTCAAGGGATTTTTTTCAACTATTACAATAATAATAATATAGTAACTATTTTGCTTCTAATAAAGCTAAGATCACTAAGTGAATGTTACAATATTTTAGCACAAATGAATCAGTCTTTTTCTCGTAAGTGATTATCCAAATATTCAATTTGATTCCTTTATATAGTTCTTGAATATTGTAGCCGTTGGAGACATCTTGAGCTAATTTAGGATATTAGTTAATACCATAAATTCCTTCCATAACAAGAGATACTTGTCTTCATCACTAATTAATATATTCTTCAATTAATGCCTTCATTATGAGGATCATCATCTTCTAGACGTAAGATAATAAAGTCTTAATGCGCAGCTATTAAACCATGTCATTAAAGGATGGATTCTTCAATAAGTGTATCTTCTATATATGGCTAAATGTATCTTCTAATAAAGCACGTCTCCTTTAAATAACTTCCTCTTCTACACATATAATAAAGAGAGTCATTAGAACTTCTATTCTTGCATAATAATATTTGTTATCATCAAAACTCTTAGAGTTTTAGAACCATAATTGTTCTAACATTTACAACTGCCCCTATTCAAACATGAGTTAGCTGTGTAGGATGTAAGCGCCTGGCTTAACAGACAAACAAGATAACTTGTGGTTGAATACCAAAGATAGTCCAAAATTTGCACTCACCAGGGAGAAGAAGAAAAGGGATATAAATTGTAAAAGAAAGTATAGTATGATTTATCAAATGAAAGCAATGGAGGACAACCATCGAGTAGAGGACGACTGCTGGGGATAAAGCGATAAGCTAAGCGATGACGGGGACGGCCGACAAGCTGGGGAAATAAAGAGACCATGACGGGGACGGCCATCATGCTCGTAAAGTAAAGTAAATAACGATGGGGACGTACATCAGGTTTTCAAAGCAAGGTAAACAACGATGGGGACGGCCACCAGTCTAAAGAATAAATGAAATAAATGATGAGGGACGGTCATCAAAGGTGAAGGACGATCACCTAGCAGGGGACGACTGCTCTTTACCACGACATAGGACGAATGTCGGATAGAAAAAGTCGACGATGGGGATGGCCATTGGATAAGCATGATGAAGGACGATCATCAAGAGGTGAAGGACGATCACCTAGCAGGGTACGGCTGCTCTCGGGTTTTATCTTGACATAGGACGAATGTCGGATAACAAGATCAACGATGGGGACGACCATCAGATAAAATGATGAAGGACGATCATCAAAAGGTGAAGGACGATCACCTAGCAGGGGATGGCTGCTACAGTATCACGACATAGGAAGAATGTCAGATAGAAATGGGTTCCAATTATGGAGACTCCACTGGGGAAAGGGATGAGGGACGGTCATCCAAAGGTGAAGGACGATCACCTGGCAGGGTACGGCTGCTGAAAGTATCACGACATAGGACGAATGTCGGATAGAAGAAAATTGTTTTTTTGGTGACTTGCTGAGGAATGGTAAACACGGACGAGTGGTTACACTCAAGAAATAAAAGGCATAAGTGTTTTGACGCTGTGTATAGATTAAAGATGCAGACGAGCATCCTTAAGACCATGATACAGACAAGTATCGATAGAAACAAATGCCAACGCGTGTTCAGAGATGATGATACGGACGAGTACCAACTGGTTAACAAATAACACGGACAAGTGTCGAATTTATGGGGAATAAATATATATACAAAATACGGGCGAGTATCTGTATTAGTATGAATAAGTATTATGAAGTATGAGCAAGACACAGACGAATGTTCAACTTGCTGGGAAGTGTTTGACACGGACGGGTGTCAGAAAGAGAATGGGTATATGTCATGAATAATCATTTGTATATGAGAGTGCAAAAGGTGTTTCAGCGACCCGTGGGGATAGGATGACACGGACGGGTGTCAAAAGGAGTGTCTTATGAACAAGTGTTTGGCTTGCAACAAGTGATTAGGCAACCATGCTGGGGAAAGGTGACACGGACGAGTGTCAGGGGTATATAGGTATCTGTATTTGAGAATGCAAAGAGGGTATTTGGTTTATATCTGCAGGGGAGTAGTATGACACGAACGAGTGTTGAAAAGGTATATATGAACATGTATTTGTTGGGGAGTGCAAAGGGGACACTTTGGCTTTTATCCGTAAGGGATGTGAGCTTTTATATACATTGCTGATGAAATACTGATGGTAATTGCAGGTGACTGGCTCGAACCTGGCTTATGATCATGCAAATGTTTGATTTTTGTCATAATGCTCCATATTAGACAGAACGCTACGCTTTATGGGGAAAATGATGCGAATACTATGATTATGCAAAAAGAAATCGATCCGGGATTCGGATCCCGCCGTTGTGAAGATCTCTGGCTGATCTGCTTGGAGGGATGTCCCAGCTGGGGAAGAGATCATTGGTAGATCTGTTAGAAGGTGTAACTCTGCTTGGGGAAATGGATCACTGATAGATCTATTCGGTAAGGAGAAAACCCAGCTGGGGAAATGGATCACTGATAGATCTATTCGGTAAGGAGAAAACCCAGCTGGGGAAAAGGAAACTCCCGTCCCTTTGTTGTGTGAAAATTTCAGGCATTGCTCCTCTGGGGAGAGGTCAGAATTCTGCGGGGAGATGGTTCTTTTGTCTTTGAGAGACCTGGAAGTCTATTTGGGGGAGGAAAGATCACTGAACAATCTTCCTAGAGATATTTGTGGGGATCCCGGCATGGGATGAGGAGGCTTTGACAAATCTGCCGGGAAAAGCATTCCAGATATTACTTGAAGGAGGTGTTCTGGGAAGGTGATGGCTGGCTGTAACACCCCAAATTTGCCCTCTTCATTTTAAGCATCATCATCATATCATATTCATCATGAGCATATCATATTCTTGTCATTTTAGCATGGAAAGATGAGGCATAACATTCTCATGACCTAGCATTAGGCATATGATCATCTGTGGAGGGATTTGAAGCATTACAAGCTATAACAAGAGGTCCAATGGATTTTATCAAGTCCTATGAGGAGTCTACATTGCATTCACAAGCTTAAGATCATTCACAAAAAGCCCTGGAAGTTGGAGGATCATCAGGGAGTTCAAGCTAGGGCAAGCTCCTACACAATGATCCCAAGTTAGGGTTTCACTTCCAAGCATGAAATCTTTGTGACTTTGGCCATTTCATCTAGGCAAAGTCTCCTATATGACAAGAGGATCCTAGGGATGAAGTTTGGTGAGAAAATTCCTCAGGGAAGTCAGTTATTTTATCAGAAGTTCAAAATGCAACTTTTCTCCTGTATAAGGAAATCGTGATTAGGGTTTTGGGCCAGATACTCAAATCTTTTGAATTTTTACCATTTCTTGAGGGAAAAGGCTTTTATTTGGTCTACATGGCTTATGTATGAAGTTTGAGGCAAAAATTCACTGAAGAAGTCAAGACTTGGTTCAGTTGCTTGAAGGTGAAGCAAGAGTCAACTGTGCAGTCAGAAAAGTCAACATGAAAATTTCAGAGTCTTTTAATCATGATTATCATTTTTTGAGGTCATATTATGTCAAGGAGTAATTCAGTTGAGCTTAAATGTCAAAAATCAGGAGTATGCAAAAAGTTATTAAATTTGGAAGTTTCCATTTTTAGAAATTATTTGTCCTTAAACTTCAGGCTATTATTTCATGTGCGAAAAAGTTCCGAATGATTTTTCCGTGAACGTGAAAGTTGTAGATCACGATTTTCCATTTCCGAAAAGTCCAAGAACACCTCCATATCTTTTTTAGAACTAAAGATATGGTTTTTGGAATTCAAAATTCATTTTTATGGTTGTGTCGCGTATGTGGCGCTTCCTTATTGGTCACCTTTTATTTTATTCTATTTTTGGTGTCATGTGTGCATTTTCTTTATTATTTTTTTTTAACTTTTGTTCAATGATGCCACTTAGTTTTCCGTGGCCAAATAAATTCATGCTTTACAATGTGGTTGTTTGCTTTATTGAATATTTTGTGAGAAAAATAAGACAAGAATAGAGAGGCACATGTAGTAGTGGGGGATGCAGGCAATTCGTACAACACGCACACCTTGCATTGGTGTTTTCACAAAAGGGGAGTCATGTTTTTATTCATATCAGGCACACGCGTTTGGCAATGAGGGGGAAGAATGATCATGTGAGGGACCTACGCATGCATCCCTATTCTACCACTCAGCATCATCATCAGATTATGGCATTATGTCATCATCCAATATCACAATAAGGACATGTCATGACCACCGTAACCCTCATGCGCCACACTACACCAAAGAAAAAATTAGAAGAGAGGAGAGATGTCACGCTTGGAGGGTGCTCTGAGTGTCGGAAAAAAAGGGAGAAAAAGATACTCATAACAAACTTTGGGGGGGGGGGGACTCCAGACACCACGATTTTTTTCATCACACTCTAACAACCTCACTTTCTCTCTCATTTTTTCTCTCAAAGGCCATACTCTCAAAACTCCTGCTCTTTTTCTCATCAAACAAGCAAAGTTTCAGATCTGAGTATTGCTCCATTTTTTGATCCATAAAGTCTCAACAACATCTAGCCATAGCCTCATCATGTTTCTTTAATCATAATCTTGAAGAGGTTGTTTTGACAAATTGAAGATTAACATCAACTTCGGATTGTTTCCATTCTTCATTCAAATCAAGATCTCAAGCATTTATTGGCTCTGTAGAAGATTAAATGAGGACTAAGGGAGCTATCTCAACCGTCAGATTTCTCTGAATCTCAAGAAAAGCTCATTACCAGGTTTGAGCATCACCTTATTCTGCTTCGGTTTTGGCTTTTCATTACTTGTTTCATGATGTGTATGCCTAATATAAGATGTATGAGGTAAATGGAAACCTTGTGATGCTTTAAATGTTGAATTTCAGTTTTGGTGTTCAAGTTTGTTTTGTTCGATCTGAGTTATGTTGTGTGTTTTACTGAGTTTTTCCAGTAGATTCATGATCCTCATGGTCTAAGCTTCACGTTGGTATGCATTTAGCGAGTTTCTGTGTTTTTTTGCGGCAAAGATTGAAACCGTGTGTGACGGTGTTACTTTGGCACGATGTATCTGTGTGTTTAAGCCATTGTTTTGATTCTTTTTCATGCTGGTGGTGTTGTCCTCATTTTGTAGATCATTTTCAGTTCTTACATTTTTTAATTTCGTTTAAAATTGACAAAGTTATGCTGAGATGAATTTGGGATGCAAAGCTGTTGTTGAGCTATCCATGGCAGTTGTTAGTGCTGCGTTTTCTTGCATGAGCATGGAGGAAGATGGTGACGTGTCACCTTTTAGTTGGTCCGAGCTTTTCTTTTTTCTTTATTTTATTTTTTCACTTAAATGAAAGTGGCCGATTGATAAATGTTACATAGTTTTTGTCATTTCATTTTATTAAATATAACACATATTATTAATAATTAATAATAATCCTGATTAATTAATGGTTAATGAGTTTTACGTGTGGGCCTAAGGCCATTTTACTAATAGCACCTCCCTGTTGGGCCCAAGTTCGTAATATGATGGATTTGTTCGTTATTTGCATCACAGCTTCATCATTTCTTTTATTTCTTATTCTTATTTTTCAGTTTGCTTTTTAATTTTTAAAAATAGTAATAGGTTTTCAAAAATTACAAAAACATTAAGGAATGATTCTTTTAGTTTTCTTTAATTTTTGGTATTTTTATTTTTCATTTATTTTTAATTGGCACGTGGAAATTAATTGTTTCTTTTAATTAATTGATTTTATTTCATTTTGAAGCATGCTGACTTGTTTTCTATCTTGATCATTATTTTGAATTTTTAGGTGATTCTTTTTGCTCTGGATTCATGATGAGATGTAGTTTATTGGTGATTTTTGTTCTGATTTTTAGAATTTGTTTAATTGATTTTGGTCTCTAACTTGTGCATGAAGCATTCTAACCCTAATCCATGTTTGAATCCTCATTTGACTTGCTTAGCTTCTGAATTTGATCCCCTCCTTTTGGCATGTTGATATGGTATGATTGAAGATCACTTGTGCAAGTTTGTGGAATTTTTGGATGCTTACTTGAATTAATTTGATTTTTTGTTCTTCACTTGTCCCTTTTTGCTTCTTTTGAGTCATACGTTCACTCCTTATCTTAGAAGGGCACTTGTGCCAACTTCTTCAAGTTGTTTAGGGCCATCTTAGGTTGTTTATACTCCTCTGGTCTTGAGTTGGTGTTGGTACCTTTGAAATTTTGTGTTTGGTTGCCTTTGAGGTTCATTCACTTCTATGTATATCCACCTCACTTCCTTTGCTTCTTTCTTATCATGATGTAAATGCTTGACTTTGTGTGCTTCTTCTCTTCATCTCATGTGGTCCTTAGACACTTTCTTAACATGTTAGGGTTCTGGTTTGGCACTTTGTGATGCTGCTTTGACTTTTTGCTCTGCATCTTCTCATGTTTACATTGTTTTGTCATAGTGGTTCATATTGCTTCATGTTGAGTTGTGTGGTTCTCTTCTCATTCTTATGCTTTGAGTTTGCTTTTGGCATTTGTGCTTATGACTTCACTTCTGGTTGTGTGACTTTGTTTTGATCTTATGACCACTTTGTATTGCATTTATGCTTGTGTCACTAACCATTTCAGGGGCTTTGGTAAGTGAGAGGTGTGGATGTGATTCCCACATCTCCAATTCTTATCTCTTCTTTTTCTTCATTAATGCTAATCGTGTGATTGTTGGGCTTAGGCCTTACTTCTTCTTCTCCTCTTCTTCTTCTTCTCCTCTTTTTCTTCTTCTTCTTCTTCTTCTTTTCTTTCCTTCTTCTTCATTAGGATAGAATTCAAACCTCACTAACCTAGGAATACCATGCATGACAACATTTAGGATTCTTAGTCCCCCATTAGATTTTACCTTTGAGATCCTTTTGGTGCTCTCTCTTCTCATCTTCAAACTTAACTTTAAATCACTTTAATAAATGACGAGTCTTCTCATGTGACACGAGACTTTGCTATGAGATACTTGCATGCGTTCCGTTTCGGGGCGAGGTGTAGGTTATCCCTCGTGGTGGATAGCTCTTAGCATGAGATTACTTCACAAAGAAAAGCTAAAAAACACTTCTTAATCAAAAATCACAAAAACACTTAATAAATGCCAGTAGGTCAGTGTGTCTGAGCCTTCACTTGTGGGACTAGATTTAGGGATTTCCTCCATAGATAGGTGTGCCTCTTGCGCATTCCATTTCGGGATGATGTGAGACGTACATATCCCAGTGAGTAAGACTTAGGTACACTTGCCTATGCAAACTTCAAAGCAGAAAACTCATAAAAAACACAAACCAACAATAAGCGTCTCTCCTTTGGGAATTCTTTTCTCATCTCCTTCGCTCCGTACGCGAACTTGCTCCTACTTGTCACTTTGCAAGACGGTAACGCACTCGTCGTCCGAGCCTGCAACACCTTAGCATTGACATAGGCAGTTCAAGCCTTAATTCACAAGCAATTCTTTTCCACCCCTAGTTAGGGGAACTACGGAGACTCTGATCTTCATTGTCTAGATGAGGTACGTAAGCAGCAGGGTAGGGCCCGTTCGAGTACAATCTTTACTTTCCCTACATTTTTCCTTTTCATTCCTTTTTCAGTTCCCTTTTTCGTTTCTTTTACCCAGTTCAGTTCCTTTCCTTTATCAGTAGCTTTCATTTCTTCACCCTTTGAAACAGTTTTCTTTGCAAGCGTGGATCCCGTCGGGTACGGCGAACGATCTGGGGTGCTAATACCTTCCCAGGTCGTAACCGACTCCCGAGCTCAGTCTCTTTAGTTCGCAGGACCCGTGTCCTTCCTCTTCTTTCTTCTGGTTTGTGCAGCATTACCATTCCCGTTCCTTCGGGATAAAAATGCCGGGTTGGCGACCCTACCTCTTTCCGCGCCACTTTCGCGTTTGTACCAGGATGGAAATCCGGGGAGCGATAGCTGGCGACTCTGCTAGGGATCGAGCCCAGAGTCTCTGGTTCCCTTGAGAGTCAATCCTAGCACTTGCATGTTTCTGTTTCTTTGGGTGTTGATTGTTTGTTATTGTGTGTTGTATTTTACTATTGTTTATTTACAGGTTTATTTACAGTTTTTAGTATTTATTTTCCGCATCATATATCATACTAGACTGTCTGGACTGGATTTTCTATTTGGTGGGCTCGGGTGATACTGTTTCTGAGAGATAAGCCAAATACCCGGCTTGAGTGCACTATATGATTAGAGTGGACATATTGTACTCACATGTGACATGATGAGTGGCAATGTATTTCACACCCAGATTGCGACCGTCTTGGAAATATCTTGTGTGGGGATTTCCTCCACTTCGGGATAGGACCTTG
Organism: Lathyrus aphaca; assembly: GCA_963966055.1. Classification (NCBI taxonomy): domain Eukaryota; kingdom Viridiplantae; phylum Streptophyta; class Magnoliopsida; order Fabales; family Fabaceae; genus Lathyrus; species Lathyrus aphaca. The sequence continues at coordinate 404,615,402 of OZ014521.1, read as the reverse complement.
ATAGTTATGTGCATATGGGGACCGATCATTGAGAACCTTTGTGGAAACAACCCTCTCCAGTGGTGACTGTGGCAGACCACATTCTGTGGCAAACCCATTCACACCTGAGGGTCCACTGGGGACTCGCATAGGATGGCCTGGTTCTCTTATAGGAACTCAGTCAAAGCATCTGGTCGTATGACAATAGTATTGTATCCTACGGGCTGAATATACTATTGTTTCTCGATTTCAGCGCTCAAAGCTGGGGACTTATAAGGGATGCTTGTTTTTCCCGGACTCAGCTGAGGCCTCCCTGCGTAGTACATAATGCCAAACCGATTCCCTGATTTGGTCATGAGCCATTTCTCGGAAATGATGAAAGTATTATTGCTATTCGGCTTTGAGAGTCCGTGATGTTTGACCCGGAGCATACCCGTGAGATTGGGAGGGGTTTACAGGTTTGCAGGGACCCTTGACCTCATCATATCCTTGTTACCAGTGCAGTCTTATGATCTGATACAGTTACTTTGATTCCGAAGTTCTTGAGTTTATCTTGTTCTTGATTGGGGTTTATCTGAGATTATCTGAGTGTTTATGGGTTATTATCCAGAGGATTTGGGTTTCTGATCACTTGGCTCTGACATCCAGAATCCAGACAGTCCCAGATTAATCATATGTCTTTGCATTTGCATTGCATCATTTCATCATTAATCATGTTTTGTTTTCATTCACAGGTTCATATCCTTGCTTCCGGTTCCGGTATCCTTTTCAGAGATGGAAGATCCTCACAAGCAGAACATTCATTTCAAGTTTTTCGACAGTAAGGTTGGCCTGTTAAAGAAGATGGTGAAGTTGATCACACCCAATCATGTGGAGTGGTTCAGGAAGGCTTATGGGAGCATTCTAGATTTGGTGGTAGAGTTAGACCCCTCTGAAAGAAGTGCCATTCACACTCTACTTCAGTACTATGATCCTCAGCTTCAATGTTTCACTTTTCCTGATTTTCAGTTAGGTCCTTTGCTGGAGGAGTATGCTTTGATCTTGGGAGTTCCTGTTCGAGACCAGATTTCGTTCAATGCTAAAGATGGTTAGACCTTCACCTGAAGCAATTGACAAGGCTCTTTATTTGAGCACTTCTGCTATGAATTCTCTGACTATCATTAAAGGAGGTGTATCTAGTTTTTCCTTGGAGGCTTTAGTGAAGAAGGTGGAAGAGTTGGCTGTTAAAGAGGAGTGGGATTCTGTGTGTGCCATTCTGGCCCTCTCTGTTTGGAGATTTGTATTACTCGGTGCACTACAAGACTGAAAAGAAAAGGGGAGGTTTAGTTCGTTGCTGCGCTCCTTTATTCCATATGTGGTTCATGAGGCACTTGCCTAGTACTGGTGTGTTTAGTGATCATACCTTGGTATGGGCTCAGAAGCTGGAGAAGTTGTTTGCTAAGGATGTCAGATGGATTACTCAGAGGCTTCAGGGTGCGCGTCTCATCACCAGTTGTGGGAGTTACCTTAGTGTACCTTTGTTGGGAGTGATTGGAGGGATCAATTACAACTCGATCTTGTTCAGAAGACAGTTGGGATATGCCTTGAGGGAGGTACCAGAAGAGTTTAAATTGACTCCTATTTTCTATTTCCCGGTGAAGGACAATATGCCTTTAGTGAGAAAAGCCGTTGGAGCTTGGAAGTGCATCAAAGGAGAAGGAGTGGCTAGCTTTGGGAAGTGTAACAATCAGACTTTCCCGGAGTATGAGGCTTGGCTGAAGGATAGAGCCAGGAAGGTATTACTGCCATTCTCATCTCCAGTTCCTCCAATTGTTGAGTCTAATGCTACTGTGTCTTTAGAAGAATTCAAGAAGTTGGAAACACCGCTGCACGAGGTCAAGGTAGAGAATGCTGAAATGGTTAATTTGTATCACCTTGCCAACCATGCTAGGAATGAGGCTGAAGAGAAATTACAGAAGATAAAGATCACCTTGGAGGCTAAAGAGAAAGAGTTTGCTGGAAGGGAAGCTCACTTTCAGAGGTTGGGGCTGATGGAATCAAAAAGAGAAGCAGAACGAAAGAAGACTTCGAAGACTCTTAAGGAAGCTCGCCAGTCCATTGTCTAGTTGCAGGGACAGAGGGAGCAGGAGCAGAAGAGATATAAAGAAAAGGAAGAGTTTTTCGAAGTACAAATGACTTTCAAGAAAGAAGAAGTGGAACAAGCCCACCAGATTCGAAGGGAGAAGACTCAGCAGTTGGCAGAGAGTCAGCAAGCCTTAGAAGAAGCGCTTAAGGAGATTGAAGACCTCAAGTTAATGGCTGGAGTCAAGAAGGCTAGGTCTGAGCTAGGACTTAGTGAGGGAGGATCAGGGTCTTCGAGCAGTAGTCTTGCTTTTTAGTTTGTCTTCCTAGTATTTGGATTACCTACAGACATGTTGTAGGAATCCTGGTTGTATGTTTTTTTTCCAGAAAGCTTGTACCCTATGAGGAATTCTATTACTTTTGCCTGGTAGGCTGATTTGTGTTATGTAGTTTTATTCAGTTCTCTATTTTCTGTGCATGCTGTTACGGTGGTCTGAATTTGATTTCTATGCAAAGGTTTCTGAAGGTCGAGGATCAACAGCCATCTGGTTACCTTTGTTAAATACCGGAACCGGGGCATGAATGACCTGGAGTTTGAAAGCATAAAAAATTGCATTGCATACATATCACCATTCTTCTTGTTTTGCAGGTATGACCACAGGTTCCTAATGTCTTTTCTGTTTCAGGCACTATAGCTCCCAGGAAGGTTCGAGAACAGCCGATCATACACATATATCCCATAAGAGTCAACAGAGAGAGAGTCATGGAACAAATGCAAGCTGATTTATCTGACTTAAGATTGAGAATGGATAATTTTATGACCCTTATGGCAGGAATGGGTCAGAATGAGGAACGTCTGCGTGAGTTGGTACAAAATAGTCAAGCCAGGAACAACGGGACTGCTGATGGAGGTAAGCGTAACGGTGCGGGCGCTCGTCAAGTTGAAATCCCTGTAGCACAGCCAGGGGTCACCATTATCAATGATGGACTGAACAACATACAGATGGACGGTCAAGACGAACAGTTTACTCTGCTGGACGAAGCGGAAGGCCAGGGGGCTGAAATGAACATGAAATTTGAAGAGATGGCTGAACAAATCAGGGCCATTCAATCTTAGAGCTCTCTGGGGTTCGACATTACTTACTTGGGCTTGGTTCCAGGGGTTAGAATCCATTACAAGTTCAAGGTCCCGACATTCGAGAAGTACAACGGCACAATGTGTCCAAAGACTCACCTTCAGTCCTTTGTAGGAAGAATTGCTGCCCATACTGATGATGAGAAGCTATGGATGTATTATTTCCAGGACAACCTGGTTGGGGCTTCCTTGGAATGGTATATGAAGCTAAGTAGGGTCAATGTTAAGAGCTGGAAGGACTTGGCAGAGGCGTTCGTGAAGCAATACCAGTACAATTTGGACATGGCTCCAAATCGCACTCAACTGCAGAACATGTCTCAAAATGCTAAGGAGGGGTTTAAAGAGAATGCTCAAAGGTGGCGTCAACTCGCTACCCGAGTACAACCACCATTGCTGGAGAATGAGATGGCTGATATGTTCACGGGGACATTGAAAGGGGTGTTTATCAAAAGGTTGGCATCTTGTTCGGCTACCAAGTTCAATGATATAGTAATAGCAGGCGAGAGGGTCGAGACTCTGTTAAAGATGGGAAAGATTCAGGATGCCAGTGCGAGCAGCTCGAGTGGAGTAAGAAAAGCTTTCAACGGACCCCCGAGAAGAAGGGAAGGGGAAACCAATGCTGTGTATGGCCGAGGACGGGGCTGAGGATATAGAAGATCATATGAGCAAGTGGCAGCTGTCATTATGCCTTCCAGTCCTGTTCAGCAGGTACAGACTCAACCTCAACAACAACAACAACAGCCACAATGTAACAATTATCAACAAAGGCCTTATCAGCCGAGACAAGCTCGTCCGGCTAATAGGGTGCTTGAAGCAATTCCCATGACATACACTGCATTGCTGTAGAGATTGCAAGACCTGAATTTGATACAGCTGAGGACATTAGCACCACCACCACCTAGAGAGCTTCCAGTGGGGTAAGATGCCAATGCTAGATGCACTTTCCATTCAGGGGTACCCGGGCACTCAACTGAGAAGTGCAGGGCGCTACAACATAAAGTTCAAGATTTGATTGACTCCAAGGCGATTAATTTTTCACCACCGCCTAATGTTACTTCAAACCCTATTCCGAACCATGGAGGGGCTAGAATAAATGTTGTTGAGGGTGGTGAAAAGTTAAGTTTGATTCTGAACATAGAAGAAGTAAAGACTCCACTGCTGGTAGTGAAGGAGAGGCTGTTAAAAGGACAAGTGTTTCCGGGATGCAATTCTGATTGTGAAAAGTGTTTGAATTCAGTGAACGGTTGTGAAGACCTGAGGGTGGGGTTGCAGAATCTGATTGATGGAGGGTCATTGCAGTTTGATAAAGTTGATAATAAAGGTGATTGTGTGTCCACTATAACCATCTACTATGATCCAGCTGAGATGCCTGCTAGAAGAGAACCTGTGACTATTTATGCCTGCTGGAAGTGGTTCAGTCAGGAAGCGCCCAGGGCCAGGGCAAATTGCTGGAATTAGAGAAGAAAGATGACAAGTTTGGGCTTGGTTATCAGCCTGGTGAGTCTAACTGGCCTCAGAGTGGTAAAGCTATTACTTTCACAAGCACTGGGATGCTCGACCGTAACCATATCTGTGCAACAAGCGAAGAAGAAGACAGTGATGGCAACTGGGACAACTGGATTCATCCGTGTGCACCCGGAGAGGAGCTCAAGAACTGGTCTGCTGAAGACATCGTCCAAGTTACCTGGCAATCAGAGTAATTTATTTGTTTCCTTTTCTTATCATGCTGCATGTCAATCCTGCACTCTGCCCAAGGTGCACGGATCCATTTGTAGGGCCACCATGCTTTTTATGCATTTATATTTTACCATGAAATAGTGGACATTTTCAAGCATAATTGTGTTCTCTTTCTTTCGTTTTAAATTTTTCACAAAAATATAAAGTGGCAATGTGTTTTTCCTTTTTGTTTATGTGTTTGCGTCTCTTTTGAAAAAAAAAACAGAACAGCTTCTGAAATGAGCACATCATCTGTGCAGTGTTGATCATCCGGATTCCAGTGATAACGTTCCTGCTATGACCACGCATGACTTTGACAATCCTATCTACCAAGATGATGAAGGGGTTGAGGAAGACTGTGAACTCCCCGAAGAATTGGTCAGATTGTTGAAACAAGAGGAAAGGGTCATTCAGCCTCATCAGGAAGAAAAAGAGATCATCAACATCAGAACTGAAGATGTGAAGAAAGAGATCAAGATTGGGGCCAGTCTGCAGGCCGAGGTAAAGAAAGAGTTGATTGGTATGCTGCGTGAATATGTGGATATCTTCGCCTGGTCGTATCAAGATATGCCAGGGCTGGATATTGACGTTTTTGTGCATAAGCTACCATTGAGAGAGGACTGTCCTCCTGTAAAACAAAAGTTGTGAAGAACTAGTCCTGACATGGCGATGAAGATCAAGGAGGAAGTCTAGAAGCAGTGGGAGGCCATATTTCTTTCCGTAACTAGTTACCCACCTTGGGTAGCTAACATTGTGCCTGTACCAAAGAAAGACGGCAAAGTTCGGATGTGCGTTGATTGCCGGGACCTAAACAGAGCGAGTCCAAAAGATGACTTTCCATTACCTCACATTGATGTGCTGGTAGATAACACTGCTCAATTCTCGGTATTTTCCTTCATGGATGGCTTCTCCGGATATAATCAGATTAAGATGGCACCGAAGGATATGGAGAAAACAAAGTTCATTACCCCGTGGGGTACATTCTGCTACAAGGTGATGCCTTTTGGTTTGAAGAACGCTGGGGCAACGTATCAGTGGGCTATGTCACATTGTTCCACGACATGATACACAAGGAGATAGAGTGATATGTGGACGATATGATTGCCAAGTCCCGAGACGAAGAAGAGCATCTCGTCAATCTCAAGAAGCTGTTTGATAGACTGATAAAGTATAAGTTGAGGTTGAATCCAAACAAGTGCACTTTCGGAGTGCGTTCCGGGAAACTGCTGGGTTTCATTGTTATCCAGAAAGGAATCAAGGTGGATCCTGCAAAAGTAAAAGCAATACAAGATATGCCTGCACCGAAGACAGAAAAAGAAGTGCGCGGGTTTTTGGGGAGGTTGAACTACATTTCATGGTTCATATCTCATCTAACTGCCATGTGTGAGCCAATATTCAAATTGCTAAGAAAAGAGCAAACAGTTAGGTGGAATGAGGACTGCCAAAGAGCCTTTGAAAAGATAAAAGAATATTTGCAGACACCTCTGATTCTAATGCCTCCAGTTCTAGGACGGCCTCTTATCATGTACTTGACTGTGCTAGAAGGGTCAATAGGGTGTGTTCTAGGCCAACATGACGAGTCTGGTCGAAAAGAGTACGCTATTTATTACCTTAGCAAAAAGTTTACCGACTGTGAATCCCATTACTCACTGCTCGAGAAAACTTGCTGCGCTTTGGTATGGGTTGCTCGCCGACTGAGACAGTATATGTTGACCCATACCACACTGCTAATTTCAAAAATGGATCCTGTCAATTATATCTTTGAGAAACCAGCGTTAACCGGAAGGGTTGCTAGGTGGCAAATGATCTTAACAGAGTATAACATACATTATACTTCTCAGAAAGCCATCAAAGGAAGTGTATTGTCAGATTATCTTGCACAACAACCTCTTGAAGATGACTATCAGCCAATGAAGTTTGATTTCCCCGATGAGGACATCATGTACCTCAAAGCAAACGATTGCGAGGAACCATTTCCGGAGGAGGGGCCAGACCCTGAATCCAAATGGAAGTTGATGTTTGATGGGGCAGTCAATATCAACGGACGTGGAGTTGGTGCTATTCTTATCACTCCTGAAGGTGTTCACTTTCCCTTCGCTGCCAGGATTACTTTTGGTTGCACCAACAATGAAGCGGAATAAGAGGCGTGCATAATGGGAATATAGGAGGCTATTAATCTTCGGATTAAGACCCTCGATATATTCGGAGATTCAGCCCTCGTTATCAACCAGATTACCGGCAAGTGGTATACGCATCAAGAACACTTAATTCCTTATAGGGATTATGCCAGAAAACTGTTGACGTTCTTCACAACGGTTAAGTTACAGTACATACAACGAGATGAGAATCAATTTGCCGACGCATTGGTTACTCTTTCTTCGTCCATCAAAGTCTTGTGTTGGAATTATGTGCCCAGGATTGACATTTCCAGGCTTGACGCACCAGCTCATGCTTTCTCTGTAGACGCTGTGTCTGATGAGAAACCTTGGTATTTTGATATCAAGCTTTTCGTGGAAAAGCAAGAATACCCAGCTGGGGCATCATCCAATGACAAGAAGACCTTAAGGTGACTTGCTGCTAGTTTCTTCTTGAATTCAGATGGGGTATTTTATAAGAGGAACTTTGACATGGTCTTGCTCAGATGCGTGGATAGACACGAAGCAAGCCTGTTAATGCAGGAAGTCCACGGGGGATCCTTCGGTACTCACGTAGGAGGACATGCTATGGCCAAGAAGTTGTTAAGATCGGGGTACTATTGGATGACAATGGATGCAGACTGTTGTTCATACGCCCGTAAGTGCCACAAGTGCCAGATTTATGCAGACAAGGTGCATGTTCCTCCAAGCCCGCTCAACGTCATGTCATCTCCTTGGCCCTTTTCTATGTGGGGCATTGACATGATCGGGAAAACAGAGCCTACTGCTTCAAATGGTCATCGCTTCATCCTAGGTGCGATTGATTACTTCACTAAGTGGGTTGAAGCAGTATCCTATGCCAATGTCACTCGTCAAGTGGTAGCCATATTTTTGAAAAGAGACATTATTTGCAGATATGGAGTGCCCGAAAGGATCATTACTGACAATGGTTCTAACTTGAACAACAAGATGATGGCAGAGTTGTGTCGGGACTTCCAGATTCAACATCACAATTCTTCTCCTTACCGACCAAAGATGAATGGTACGGTAGAGGCGGCAAACAAGAACATTAAGAAGATTGTGCAAAAGATGGTTGTCACTTACAAAGATTGGCATGAAATGTAACCATTTGCGTTGCATGGGTACCGAACATCAGTCAGGACATCGACCGGGGCAACTCGTTTCTCATTGGTATATGGTATGGAGGCAGTCTTGCCTGTCGAGGTAGAAATTCCTTCATTGCGTGTGATGATGGATGTGAAGCTTGATGAGGCTGAGTGGGTGCGTGCTCGATACAATCAGCTATGTCTAATTGAGGAAAAGAGATTAGCGGCTATCTATCATGGTCAGCTTTATCAGAGGAGAATGAAGCGAGCATTCGACCAACGAGTATGTACTCGGGAGTATCAATTAGGAGAGCTTGTGCTCAAGAGGATTGTTCCTCCAGGTTCAGATAACAGGGGCAAGTGGACCCCAAACTACGAAGGACCATTCATAGTGAAGAAAGTTTTCTCGGGAGGAGCACTGATGCTCACCATTATGGATGGAGAAGATTTCCAATCCCCTATTAACTCGGATGCAGTTAAAAAATACTTCGCATAAAAAGACCAGCTGGACACAAAATCAGAATTAAAGTCCAGGCAAAAAAGGGGCATCCCGGCGAGCTAAAAAAGAATAAAAAGCTCGGGAAAATTTCAGGGAAAATAATTATAAAAAAAAAGTACACCCACTGAGTTAAAAAGTCACATCGGACAGCTCAGGCAAAAAGGGTATCCCAGTGGATTGAAAACCTGAAAGGGCGATTCACGCAAAACAAGGGAATAATCGAACAACTGCGATCCGAGTAATCTGAACCAAATTATCGTTTCGTACAGCCTGACAATATCGGAAGGATAGGAATCAGTCCCCTCATCTTCTCAGAAAGCAAAGGCAAGAATGGAGAGTTTTGAAGACATGCTGGTCATAGCAATAAGGAAACTCATTGGGATGTCGTGCCCATTGCCATTAGGATAGTTTGTTTCCTCAATTTTATGGTAGCTACCTCTTTCCAGGTGGTTGCTTCCTGATGTAAACACTTTGCCTATTCAGAGGCTTTTCAATAAAAAGAATATTCAGTCAAAAAGCAGTGTTGTGTTTATCTTTTGTTTGCAAAAATGTCCTGAATTTTTGGAAAAAATAAGCATTGCATTTTAAACATGGTGATTATTTGAGAAAAAATGACACTGCAGGGAAACATTTGAAATCCTCTTTGAGTGTCGGGTGACGATGGATGAACAGATCATACCATGCAAGTCCCCGGGGCACATATGTGTTTTCTGTTGTTGCAGGTTTTGCAGGATGGCGTCACATTCTCCCAAACAGAGTTTTCCCCAGCTAAGTAATGGCACGTGGGATCCCCAAGCAGATTATTTTTCACAAGTGGAGTACCCAGCAGGCAGTGGGAGGCCCATTCCCCACAGAGTTTAACTGTCAAAACTTTTTTCACGAACAAAGGATATTTGAGGAAGCATCTCCCCAGTCGTGTTGGAAGATCGTCATTTCCCCGTAGAGTTCCATGATTGAGATACAGCCGTCATGGAAGTATTCCCAACACTCGTCTGTGTCCATGCTTTATTGCCGCTCGTCTGCATTTCTCAACACTCGTCTGCGTTATCACTTTGGTATTTCTCGTTTGCTTTCCCCAGCAGTTGCCCATGGCGGTAATTGTTATTGCTCGTCTGCACTTCTCAACACTCGTCTGTGTTTGATTTTGCTGTATGTTCGTCTGCACTTCCCAATACTCGTCTGTGTTTGATATTAGATATTTGCTGTTGCTCGTCTGCATTTTCCAACACTCATCTGTGTTACATAATTGTTATTGGTCGTCTGCACTTCCCAACACTCGTCTGTGTTTGATTTTGCCGATTGCTCGTCTGCACTTCCCAACACTCGTCTGTGTTTGATATTAGATATTTGTTGTTGCTCGTCTGCATTTTCCAACACTCGTCTGTGTTAGATATTTGTTGTTGCTCGTCTGCACTACCCATTACTCGTCTGTGTTTGTTATCTGTTTGAAGCTCGTCTGCATTGTTTGGATACTCGTTTGAATCATCCTTCACACTCGTCTGTGTTAGCTTATATCCATATGGGTTGATTTGATAACCATTCTGGTACTCGTCTGTATTGCTACTCCAAATGCTCGTCTGTGTTGGATTTCTGGTATTCGTCTATACCAGTGGCTGATATTCATTTGTATCATTGCCTGAAGCGCTCATTTGTGCTTCTTAGATCATTGTCTAATATTCGTTTGTATCATTGACTTATGGCACTCGTCTGTGTTTCTCTTGTTGATCATCCAATACTCGTCTGTGTTGAAGAGATTTGAAGTCCTGACTGTGGGATTAAATGTCAAAATGGTTACCGGCCCTAGCGTAACAGGTTTATTCGAAGGAGGCTCGTCTGTCTCAAACACCACTTATTAATGGTGCACCTGGCGTAACAGGTTTGCTCGAAGAAGGCTCGTCTGTCTTAGACCATATATCCACGGATAATATATGGAGAGGGTTCGTTATGCATGTCTATCCCACAGACTTAAGTGCATCACTTATCCTGGCGTAACAGGTATATCCAAAGGAGATTCGTCTGTCTCAAGTCATATGTTTTACAAAGTATTTGAGGACTCATATGTCCAGTTCCTGGCGTAACAGGATTGTTTGAAGAAGACTCGTATCCTAAATAATAGTTTCAACTTGGAAAGAGCTCGTCTGCTTTCTCTCCACTTCAGTCACCAAAGCGTCATTTGGTTGGGTTTATTTCCCAGTTCTTGCATTCTCCAACAAAGTGCAAAATTCAGGTTTTCTTGGTATTCAACCACAATTTATCTTGAAAGATCGATAGCCCGTGCTACCGTCCTTTTCAGATTAACAATTGTTTGAATAGGGGCAGCTGTAACACCCCAAATTTGCCCTCTTCTTTTTAAGCATCATCATCATATCATATTCATCATGAGCATATCATATTCTTGGCATTTTAGCATGGAAAGATGAGGCATAACATTCTCATGACCTAGCATTAGACATATGATCATCTGTGGAGGGATTTTAAGCATTACAAGCTATAACAAGATGTACAATGGATTTGCTCAAGTCCTATGAGGAGTCAACATTGCATTCACAAGCTTAAGATCATTTACAAAAAGCCCAGGAAGTTGGAGGATCATCAGGGAGTTCAAGCTAGGGCAAGCTCCTACACAATGATCCCAAGTTAGGGTTTCACTTCCAAGCATGAAATCTTTGTTACTTTGGCCATTTCATCTGGGAAAAGTCTCCCATATGACAAGTGGATCCTAGGGATGAAGTTTGGTGAGAAAATTCCTCAGGGAAGTCAGTTATTTTATCAGAAGTTCAAAATGCAACTTTTCTCCTATATAAGGAAATCCTGATTAGGGTTTTGGGCTAGATACTCATATCTTTTGAACTTTGACCATTTATTGAGGGAAAAGGCTTTTATTTGGTCTGCATGGCTTATGTATGAAGTTTGAGGAAAAAATTCACTAAAGAAGTCAAGACTTGGTTCAGTTGCTTGAAGGTGAAGCAAGAAAGTCAACTGTGCAGTCAGAAAAGTCAACATGAAAATTTCAGAGTCTTTTAATCAGGATTATCATTTTTTGAGGTCATATTATGTCAAGGAGTAATTCAGTTGAGCTTAAATGTCAAAAATTGGGAGTATGCAAAAAGTTACTAAATTTGGAAGTTTCCATTTTTAGAAATTATTTGTCCTTAAACTTCAGGCTATTATTTCATGTGCGAAAAAGTTCCGAATGATTTTTCCGTGAACATGAAAGTTGTAGATCAAGATTTTCCATTTCCGAAAAGTCCAAGAACACCTCCATAGCTTTTTTAGAACTAAATATATGGTTCTTGGAATTCAAAAGTCATTTTTATGGTTGTGTCGCGTATGTGGCGCTTCCTTATTGGTCACCTTTTATTTTATTCTATTTTTGGTGTCATGTGTGCATTTTCTTTATTATTTTTTTTAACTTTTGTTCAATGATGCCACTTAGTTTTCCGTGGCCAAATAAATTCATGCTTTACAATGTGGTTGTTTGCTTTATTGAATATTTTGTGAGAAAAATAAGACAAGAATAGAGAGGCACATGTAGTAGTGGGGGATGCAGGCAAATCGTACAACACACACACCTTACATTGGTGTTTTCACAAAAGGGGAGTCATGTTTTTATTCATATCAGGCACACACGTTTGGAAATGAGGGGGAAGAATGATCATGTGAGGGACTTACGCATGCATCCTTATTCTACCATTAAGCATCATCATCAGATTATGGCATTCTGTCATCATCCAATATCACAATAAGGATATGTCATGACCACCGTAACCCTCATGCGCCACACTACACCAAAGAAAAAATTAGAAGAGAGGAGAGAGGTCACGCTTGGAGGGTGCTCTGAGTGTCGGAAAAAAAAGGGAGAAAAAGATACTCATAACAAACTTTGGGGGGGGGGGGGACTCCAGACACCACGATTTTTTTCATCACACTCTAACAACCTCACTTTCTCTCTCATTTTTTCTCTCAAAGGCCATACTCTCAAAACTCCTGCTCTTTTTCTCATCAAACAAGCAAAGTTTCAGATCTGAGTATTGCTCCATTTTTCGATCCATAAAGTCTCAATAATATCTAGCCATGGCCTCATAATCTTTCTTTAATCATAATCTTGAAGAGGCTGTTTTGACAAATTGAAGATTAACATTAACTTCGGATCGTTTCCATTCTTCATTCAAATCAAGATCTCAAGCCTTTATTTGGCTCTGTAGAAGATCAAATGAGGACTAAGGGAGTTGTCTCAACCGTCAGATTTCTCTGAATCTCAAGAAAAGCTCATTACCAGGTTTGAGCATCACCTTATTCTGCTTCGGTTTTGGCTTTTCATTACTTGTTTCATGATGTGTATACCTAATATAAGATGTATGAGGTAAATGGAAACCTTGTGATGCTTTAAATGTTGAATTTCAGTTTTGGTGTTCAAGTTTGTTTTGTTCGATCTGAGTTATGCTGTGTGTTTTACTGAGTTTTACTAGTAGATTAATGATCCTCATGGTCTAAGCTTCACGTTGGTATGCATTTAGCGAGTTTCTGTGTTTTTTCGCAGCGATGATCGAAACCGTGTGTGACGATGTTACTTTGGCACGATGTATTTGTGTGTTTAAGCCATTGTTTTGATTCTTTTTCATGCTAGTGGTGTTGTCCTCGTTTTGTAGATCATTTTCAGTTCTTACATTTTTGAATTTCGTTTAAAATTGACAAAGTTATGCTTAGATGAATTTGGGATGCAAAGTTGTTGTTGACCTATTCATGGCATCTGTTAGTGCTGTGTTTTCTTGCATGAGCATGGAGGAAGATGGTGACGTGTCACCTTTTGGTTGGTCCGAGCTTTTCTTTTTTCTTTATTTTATTTTTTCACTTAAATGAAAGTGGCCGATTGATAAATGTTACATAGTTTTTGTCATTTCATTTTATTAAATATAACACATATTATTAATAATTAATAATAATCCTGATTAATTAATGGTTAATGAGTTTTGCGTGTGGGCCTAAGGCCAGTTTACTAATAGCACCTCCGTGTTGGGCCCAAGTTCGTAATATGCTGGATTTGTTTGTTATTTGCACCACAGCTTCATCATTTCTTTTATTTCTTATTCTTATTTTTCAGTTTGCTTTTTAATTTTTAAAAATAGTAATAGGTTTTCAAAAATTACAAAAACATGAAGGAATTATTCTTTTAGTTTTCTTTAATTTTTGGTATTTTTATTTTTCATTTATTTTTAATTGGCACGTGGAAATTAATTGTTTCTTTTAATTAATTGATTTTATTTCATTTTGAAGCATGCTGACTTGTTCATTTTCTATCTTGATCATTATTTTGAATTTTTAGGTGATTCTTTTTGCTCTGGATTCATGATGAAATGTAGTTTATTGGTGATTTTTGTTCTGTTTTTTAGAATTTTGTTTAATTGATTTTGGTCTCTAACTTGTGCATGAAGCATTCTAACCCTAATCCATGTTTGAATCCTCATTTGACTTGCTTAGCTTCTGAATTTGATCCCCTCCTTCTGAATTTGTTCTTCACTTGTCCCTTTTTGCTTCTTTTGAGTCATACGTTCACTCCTTAGCTTAGAAGGGCACTTGTGCCAACTTCTTCAAGTTGTTTAGGGCCATCTTAGGTTGTTGATACTCCTCTGGTCTTAAGTTGGTGTTGGTACCTTTGAAATTTTGTGTTTGGTTGCCTTTGAGGTTCATTCACTTCTATGTATATCCACCTCACTTCCTTTGCTTCTTTCTTATCATGATATAAATGCTTGACTTTGTGTGCTTCTTCTCTTCATCTCATGTGGTCCTTAGACACTTTCTTAACATGTTAGGGTTCTAGTTTGGCACTTTGTGATGCTGCTTTGACTTTTTACTCTGCATCTTCTCATGTTTACATTGTTTTGTCATAGTGGTTCATATTGCTTCATGTTAAGTTGTGTGGTTCTCTTCTCATTCTTATGCTTTGAGTTTGCTTTTGGAATTTGTGCTTATGACTTCACTTCTGGTTGTGTGACTTTGTTTTGATCTTATGACCACTTTGTATTGCATTTATGCTTGTGTCACTAACCATTTCAGGGGCTTTGGTAAGTGAGAGGTGTGGATGTGGTTCCCACATCTCCAATTCTTATCTCTTCTTTTTATTCATTAATGCTAATCTTGTGATTGTTAGGATTAGGCCTTACTTCTTCTTCTCCTCTTCTTCTTCTTCTCCTCTTCTTCTTCTTCTTCTTCTTCTTCTTCATTAGGATAGACGTCAAACCTCACTAACCTAGGAATACCATGCATGGAAACATTTAGGATTCTTAGTCCCCCATTAGATTTTACCTTTGAGATCCTTTTGGTGCTCTCTCTTCTCATCTTCAAACTTAACTTTAAATCACTTTAATAAATGACGAGTCTTCTCATGTGACACGAGACTTTGCTATGAGATACTTGCATGCGTTCCGTTTCAGGGCAAGGTGTAGGTTATCCCTCGTGGTGGATAGGTCTTAGCATGAGATTACTCCACAAAGAAAAGCTAAAAAACACTTCTTAATCAAAAATCACAAAAACACTTAATAAATGCCAGTAGGTCAATGTGTTTGAGCCTTCACTTGTAGGACTAGATTTGGGGATTTCCTCCATAGATAGGTGTGCCTCTTGCGCATTCCATTTCGGGATGATGTGAGACGTACACATCCCAGTGAGTAAGACTTAGGTACACTTGCCTATGCAAACTTCAAAGCAGAAAACTCATAAAAAACACAAACTAACAATAAGCGTCTCTCCTTCGGGAATTCTTTTCTCATCTCCTTCGCTCCGTACACGAACTTGCTCCTACTTGTCACTTTGCAAGACGGTAACAAATTCGTCGTCCAAGCCTGCAACACCTGAGCATTGACATAGGCAGTTCAAGCCTTAATTCACAAGCAATTCTTTTCCACCCCTAGTTAGGGGAACTACGGAGACTCTGATCTTCATTGTCCAGATGAGGTACGTAGGCAGCGGGGTAGGGCCCGTTCAAGCACAATCTTTACTTTCCCTACATTTTTCCTTTTCATTCCTTTTTCAGTTCCCTTTTCGTTTCTTTTACCCAGTTCAGTTCCTTTCCTTTAGCAGTAGCTTTCATTTCTTCACCCTTTGAAACAGTTTTCTTTCCAAGCGTAGATCCTGTCGGGTATGGCGGAAGATATGGGGTGCTAATACCTTCCCAAGTCGTAACCGACTCCCGAGCTCAGTCTCTTTGGTTCACAGGACCCGTTTCCTTCCTCTTCTTTCTTCTGGTTTGTGCAGCATTACCATTCCCGTTCCTTCGGGATAAAAATGTCGGGTTGCGACTCTACCTCTTTCCGTGCCACTTTTGCGTTTGTACCAGGATGGAAATCCGGGGAGCGACACTGGCATGCCCCATGCTGTGTATTCGAATACCTGCAATCCTGTTAAGACGAAGAAACGCACAAGTATCCTGAGGTATCCCTTACCGGATTCCGTCATAGGAGTTAGATATTCTTGGAAGTAAGATTATTTCCTGCAAGCATTTATTAAGGATGGCTCATTATTTTTATGCAAATATTATATCATGGATATCGAACATTTTGCAAACGAAACAAAAATGTGCAAAACGAGGTGTGGCTGAAAATTCTGCTTTTATTAATCCGGGTGCCCTGAATTGGCAAATACAGTCAAAGAAACAAATCCCCTGGAATGAGGAAATTGTTACAAATTGAAAAGGTAAAAGTGCTGGCAATGTTGAAAATGCTTCGGTGAGCTTCTTTTGCTATGACCTGTATGACCTTGACGCTCTTCTCATCTTGCTTTCTGAAGAAGGCTGATTTTGACCGATGCTTTAACCTTTCGAAGCTTTTCGTGTCGTGAGTGATACAAACGAATTCAGAGTGCAGTTGTTCGCTTATTCCCTAATTTTGCATGGATCGCCCTTTCGGGTTTTCAATCCGCCGGGATACCCATTTTTGCCTAAGCTGTCCAATGTGGCTTTTCAGCTCAGCGGGTGTACATTTTTCTTTGATTTTTCCCTTATTTTTTCCCGAGTCTTTTATTATGTGTTTGACTCGCCGGGATGCCCTATTTTTGCCTGGACTTACATTCTGTTTTTATGTCCAGCGGGTCATTTTATGCGAAGTATTTTTTAACTGCATCTGAATTCACAGGGGATAAGAAATCTTCGCCATCCATAGTAGTGAGCATCAGTGCTCCACCAGAGAAAACCTTCTTTACTATGAACGAAACATCATAGTTTGGAGTCCATTTTCCCCTGTAGTCTGTATGAGGAGGAAGAAGTCTTTCAACACAAGATCTCCAACTTGGTATTCCCGAAGCCTGACTTTCTGATCAAAGGCCTTCTTCATCCTTTTCTGATATAACTGTCCATGACAGATTGCAGCTAATCTCTTTTCTTCGATCAGATTCAGTTGATTGTACCGAGATCGGACCCATTCTGCTTCATTCAGCTTCACATCCATCAGTACCCCAAAGGAAGGTAACTCAACTTCAACAGGTAGGACTGCCTCCATACCATACATAAGATGATAAGGTGTTTCCCCAGTGGACGTTCTGATTGAGGTTCGATACCCATGCAAAGCAAATGGTAGCATCTCATGCCAATCTTTATAAGTAACCACCATCTTCTGCATAATCTTCTTGATGTTTTTGTTAGCTGCCTCCACAACGCCATTCATCTTTGGCATGTAAGGAGAAGAGTTGTGATGTTGAATTTTGAAGTCCCGACATAGTTCTGCCATGATTTTGTTGTTCAAATTGGAACCATTATCAGTAATGATTCGCTCGGGTACTCCATATCGGCAGATGATATCTCTTTTCAAGAATCTGGCTACCACTTGTCTGGTGACGTTTGCGTATGAAGCTGCTTCAACCCACTTGGTGAAGTAATCAATGGCTACCAGGATGAATCTGTGGCCATTTGAAGAAGTCAGTTCGATCTTTCCAATCATGTCAATGCCCCACATGGCAAAGGGCCAAGGTGAAGACATCATGTTCAAAGGATTCGAAAGCACATGCACTTTATCTGCATAAATCTAGCATTTGTGGCATTTTCTGGCATAGGCACAACAATTTGCATCCATTATGATCCAGTAGTAACCTGATCGTAACAACTTCTTAGCCATTGCATGTCCTCCAACATGGGTACCGAAAGATCCTTCATGCACCTCGTGCATCAGCAAGTCTGCTTCTTTCTTATCGACACATCTGAGAAGAACCATATCAAAGTTCTGTTTGTATAATGAACCATCAACATTAAGGAAGAAACTACCAGCCAGCCTTCTCAGTGTCTTCTTATCATTGGATGATGCCCCGGGTGGGTATGTTTGATCCTCCAAGAAGAATTTGATATCATGGAACCATGGCTTTCCATCTTTAGCAACTTCCACGGAGAATACGTATGTTGGGAGGTCTAGTCTGGATACCGAAATCTGAGGCACATAATTGGCAGTCTGAACCTTGATCATGGAGGAAATGGTAGCTAAAGCATCTGCGAACTGATTATCGTCCCAAGTGATGTACTCAAGTTGGACTGTTGTGAAGAAAGTCAATAATCTCCTCGTATAGTCACGGTATGGGATTAGATGCTCTTGATGAGTGTACCATTTGTCGTTGGTCTGATTGATTACCAAAGCTGAATCTCCAAAAACAGTTAAAGTCTTGATCCTGAGGTCAATGACTTCCTCAAGACCTATGATACAGGCTTCGTATTCAGCTTTGTTGTTAGTGCATGAAAAGGTGAGTTTTGCCGAGAAAGGCATATGAACTCCTTTAGGTGTAATGAGCACTGCACCAACTCCACGACCATTCATGTTGACAGCCCCATCAAACATCATTGTCCATTCTTCTTCTGGGATAGGCCCTTCAGTGTGAACAGGCTCTTCGTGATCTTTTGCTTTTAGGAACATGATATCTTCATCAGGGAAGTCAAACTCTGTCAGAATCATTTGCCATCTTGCAACCCTTCCAGTAAGTGTTGGCTTCTCAAATATGTACTTGACGGGGTCCATCTATGAGATCAATAAGGTAGTGTGAGTCAACATATATTGTCTTAGTCGGCGAGCAGCCCACGCTAAAGCACAACAAGTTTTCTCGAGCAGTGAATAACGTTGTTCACAGTCGGTAAACTTTTTGCTTAGGTAGTATATTGCATACTCTTTTCAACCAGACTCGTCATGCTGGCCCAACACACACCCCATTGATCCTTTTAATACTGTCAGGTACATTATTAGAGGTCTTCCTTCAACTAGAGGCATAAGAATTGGAGGTTCTTGTAAGTATCCTTTGATTTTGTCAAAAGCCTTCTGACAATCTTCATTCCACCTGACCGTTTGTTCCTTTCTTAACAGTTTGAACAAGGGCTCACAAGTTGTAGTGAGATGAGATATGAACCTTGAAATGTAGTTCAATCTACCCAAGAAACCCTGAACTTCCTTTTCGGTCCTAGGCGCAGGCATCTCCTGAATGGCTTTGACTTTGTCAGGATCAACCTCAATTCCTTTTTCACTTACAATGAATGCTAGCAGTTTACCGGAACGGACTCCGAATGTGCATTTATTGGAGTTTAGCTTCAGCTGATACTTTCTCAGACGCTTGAACAACTTCAGCAGGTTTACCAGATGGTCTTCTTCAGTGAGGGACTTGGCAATCATATAATCCACAAAACACTTTATTTCCTTGTGAATCATATCGTGGAATAACGTTACCAAAGCCCGTTGATAAGTAGCACCGACATTCTTCAGTCCAAAAGGCATTACCTTGTAACAAAATGTGCCCCAAGATGTGAAGAAGGTAGTTTTCTCCATGTCTTTGGGTGACATCCTGATCTGATTATACCCTGAAAAACCATCCATGAAGGAAAACACCGAGAACTGAGTTGTGTTATCGACCAATACATCAATGTGAGGTAATGGAAAATCATCCTTCGGGCTAGCTCTATTCAGATCCCGGTAATCCACACACATCTGTACTTTGCCATCCTTCTTAGGCACATGTACAATGTTAGCGACCCACGGCGGGTAACTAGTTACAGCAAGGAAATCGGCGTCCCACTATTTTTGTACCTCTTCTTTAATCTTCATGGCCATATCTGGGTGAGTACGGTGTAGCTTTTGTTAAACTGGAGGGAAATCTTCTTACAATGGGAGCTTGTGCATAACAATGTCTGTATCTAGACCTGACATGTCTTGATAGGACCAAGCAAAGATGTCGACGTACTCTTGAAGCATGTCAATGAGCTGTTCTTTTACTGAAGCTTGCAGACTAGCCCCAATCTTCACTTCCTTCAAGTCTTCTTCGGTACCAAGATTAACTGTTTCGACATCTTCCTGATGAGGAGTAATAACTTTCTCTTCTTGTCTTAACAACCTGGCTAACTCTTCAGGTAACTCACAGTCTTCTTCAACCCATTCATCAGCTTGATTAATCGGATTGTCAAAGTCATACAAGGTCATAACGGTGTTGTTGTCGGTGTAATCTGGAGGATAATCTCTGCAAGGGTTGAGATTGGTTCATTTTAGTGATCAGTTTTAATCTTGTTTAGAAAAAGTGAAAATGAAGTTATTTATTTTGAAAACATTGCCATTTTATTGTTTTGTACAAAAGTGAAAAATGAAAAGACAGTGAGCGAAAAACAGACTCGTTTTCAAAAGATGTCCGATATTCATTGATTAATCATTTGTACAAAATTACAATATGGCCCTATTACAAAATGAGTCCTGACACCTTGGGCAAGATGCAGGACTTGATGCATGCTAAAAAGGACAGGAAATAATAGTTACTCTGCAGGAGTAACCCTTATAATTTCCTGGGAAGACCAGTTAAGGACTTGATTCCCCGGGATCCTTGGACGTATCCAGCTCTCCAGTTGCGGTCGCTTTCCGCCTCGTCTTCGAAGTTGTTAACAGCATCTGGGGTGAGCATCCCCCTACTGATGAACTTGGGCTCCTTGGCAGCCTCTGATTGATCTTGTCGGAATGGTCTGTAACCCAAACTGAATTTGTCTTCCTTCTTTTCCACTGATAGCAGCTTGCCCCGGCCTTGGGCATTATCGTCTTCAACAACCTTCCGGGCTTGCTGATAGGAGACAATTGAAGTACTCATCCTATCTTCCTAGGATGCAGCAAATACTTCAATTGCCTCATTGACATTCAGGGCCTCGAACCCTTAGCTCATTGTCTCATGGATTTCACCATCCATCTCAATATACTTATATGTAGCTAGATGGCTAACAAATATGTCTTCCTCACCACAGATAGTGATAATCTGTCCTTCCTACTCGTACTTCAGTTTCTGGTGAAGGGTCGACGTAATTGCGCTTGCGGCGTGAATCCAGGGTCGACCTAACAAACAGCTGTAAGCAGGCTGTATGTCCATCACATAGAAAGTAGTCTTAAAGACTTGTGGACCGATTATCACTGGCAGCTCCACCTCTCCAAGAACAGATCTTTTGGAGCCTTCAAAAGCCCTGACCACAAGATTACTTGGCCGGAGAGCTATTCCATCATATTCGAGCTTGACAAGAGCTTTCTTGGGTAAGACATTGAGTGAGGACCCAGTGTCTACAAGAACATGAGATAGTACAACTCCTTTGCACTCCAGGGTTATGTGCAAAGCTTTTTTGTGGTGACGACCTTCTGTGGTCAAATCAGCATTAGTGAACCCTAGCCCATGGGGAGAACACAACAACAAGGATGATATAGAGATCCTTGAAGGAGTATGGTGGAGCTGGTCCACAACTTTATAGTCACTTATTTTAATTATTCTCATAAACTCATCCACATCTTGATCAAAGGATGATTTATGAGTCTCTTTTGGCGCAGATTCTTCAGGTATCACACTCTTCCCTTTGGCTTTGGCAACAACTTCTGCCTTAGTGTTGGTTTTAGGGACTTGTGACGCAAAGAGACGTCCGCTTCGGGTGAAGCCTCTGCCTCCCCCGACATTGTCCACTTGGGGAGTGAGAACTGGAGAATCAAGAAGGACTTTCTCTCTGTTGCAGTACAGATCAGCACCATAATGCCCTGGTATAACACTGTCTTTATCATATGGAATTGGCCCGGGCACCGTGATAGTGACTGGGCTCACTGCAGCAGATGTTGGGACTGTAATAGTCTATGGATCATAGAAAATAGTAATGGGACCTCTGGTGGATGTTGATGGAGGTGAATTGAAGCTGGGTTGAAACTGTTGCTGAGGTTGTTGAAAGTTGTGGGAATTCGGGACCGTTGTCGATTCATAATAAATTGTAACAGTGGAAACATCATTGTTGGTAGCTGCTG
This sequence comes from Lathyrus aphaca, assembly GCA_963966055.1. Lineage (NCBI taxonomy): Eukaryota > Viridiplantae > Streptophyta > Magnoliopsida > Fabales > Fabaceae > Lathyrus > Lathyrus aphaca. Next base: position 404,593,515 of record OZ014521.1, on the reverse strand, counting down.
AAGTTGTAGTGGCTGGTGCAGATGAATTGTTGTGTGTTGAAGTGACAGATGAAATGATTGTTGAAGTTGTAGCTGAATCAGTTGGAACAATGGTTGCTGCAATTATAGAAGAATCAATGGGAACAATTGTTGTTGTAGTTGTAGAAGAATCATTTGTTGTTAGCAAAAGAGTCGCTGGTGTTGTAGAAGCAGTTGTTGTAATTTTCAGAATGCCTTCTTTGATCAAGCCATTGATGCCATTCCTCAAGCTTGCACACCCATTCTCGAAAAGTTGTCATGATTCACAACAGGCTTCACAACCTGGAAACAGTTGGCATTTCAAAAGCTGGGCTTTAACCTCTGCCAGAGGTGTCTGAATACATGAAATGTCTTCTATAAAACTCATGGGTAAGCCTTCCTCTACAGCATTAATCCTTGGCCCACTGTGGCTTGGCATAGGATTTTTCATGACATTGGGAGGTGGTGCAAAGTTCAGGGCCTTTGAATCTACCAGATCCTGGACCTTCATATGCAGAGCTCTGCATTTTTCCATAGAGTGACCAGGTGCATTAGAATGAAAAGCACACCTAGCGTTGACATCGTAGTTTCTCGGAAGGTTTTGAGGATCAGGTGGAGCCAATGTCCTTAACTCAACAAGATTGAGCTTTAGGAGTTGTGGCAGCAGTGTAGCATATGGCATTGGAATAGGGTCAATCACCATGTTGATCTGGGATGGCCACTGTTGAAAAGGGCGTTGTTGTTGATTGTTGTTATTGTTGTTATAAGATCTCTGTTGAGGAAATTGTTGTTGTTGCGGAAAGTGTTGTGGTTGTTGAGTATACTGAGGAGGTGGAGCGGGAATAGTGACAGCAGCAACTGATCTGGGCAGATATTGGGGTCTCCCTCTTCCCATGTGTACAGTGTTTGTTTCACCCGATCTACGGGGCCCAGCAAATGGTTTCCTTGTACTGCTTGAACTGGCACCATTGTCGGAGATCTTCCCCATCTTCAATAGGCTCTCTATTCTTTCCCCCACTATCACCACATCAGCAAAGCTGGTAGAAGAAAATGGAGCCAATCTGTCAATATAGGTACCCTGGAGAGTATTCATGAACATGTCTGCCATCTCCCTTTCAGACATCGAGGGTTGAACTGCAGCAGCTAGTTGCCTCCACCTTTGGGCATACTCCCTAAAACTTTCACGGGAAGATTGTGACATTCCCATCAGAAGGGTCCTGTTTGGAGCCATGTCCAGGTTATATTGATACTGACGGATGAAAGCTTCAGCCAAGTCTTTCCAGTTTCTTACTGTGGCTCTGGTCAAGTGGGAGTACCATTCTCGGGATGCCCCTTTCAAGCTATCCTCGAAGTAAAAAATCTACAATTTCTCGTCCATGGTGTATGCTTTTAATCTTCCCAAGAATGACTGAAGGTGGGTGCGTGGGCAGGATGTGCCATTATACCTTTCAAAACACGGGGGTTTGAACTTGTGAGGAATTCTCACCCCTTCCACCAATCCCATGTCCATAACATCAAAACCTAGGGAATTTTGGGATTCAAGAGACCTCAGCTTCTCTGCAATCTCATCCAGCCTACGGTCGTAAACTTCGTCTCCAGCCTCAACAACTGTAAACTGCTCTTCTTGAGGATCCTCTTGCAAGACCCTCCCTCTAGCAATGTTACCCTGAGTATTCCTTATGGCATTGATTTCTGGGTTTAGATGAGGCCCAAACTCTGGTGGATCAATGCGAGGCTGCACGTGATCGTTGTTACTGGTACCTCCTGTACCTGGATGGTTCTTCGGGAGTTTGTGTCTCAACTAATTCCCTCAGTCTTTCCTAGCTCTGAGCTAAACCAGTAATTACAATCATGAATTGGGTCATCTGATTTCTCATCTCAACCCTTTCATTGGCCATCTGGGACCTTACTTCATTCAAGTCTTGTTGAACTTGATCCATCTGGAGTCCCGGAAGGTTGTTTCTTGTCGGGTACCGGTGTGTTCTATTGATAAGGAACACTCTTCTGCGAGCAATGTTTCCTGAAACCACAACAAAGTGAGAAACTACAATAAAACAAAAACCTACAAAACAAAGAAAATGTTAGTATGCAATGCAGGATGCCTATTTGTCTTCCAAGGGTATCTGGTTTGGTTCTTTGGTTTTGACCTTTCCATACTTCGAGGAAATGCTGATGATGAAGAGAGATTAAGCCCACCAAAAATAATACAAACCAATATATTACAAAGAGTGAAAATACATAGTTTGATTACAATAACATCCCCATGGTGGGTCAAAATACAACAAAAAAATCAAAAGTACAACAAAAGGAAAGTACAAGCAAAAAAGTCAAACATCTAATCCAAAGTCATCCTTTCTGACTTCCTTCGGGAGGGCCTCAGTCACTTGACCTAATGGGTGCTCTGTGATAGTCCTGATGAGGAGGTTCCTAGTAGAAATGGCACTGGTTAACTTCTTATGCTTATCCTGATCCTTTGACCTCTTCAACCCCGCTCGGAGTTTCAATTCGAATATCTCCTTATGAGCTGCTAATAATGCCTCCTGATGCTTCTTCTCACTAGCCTCCAACTGCTCTATCTTAGCCTGAGTCCTTTGATCTTCCTGTGCATGAGCCTCAGTGATCCTGATCCACCTAGTCTGGCTCTCCTCCAAATAATGCTATGCCCTAGCCTTCTGAGTCTTTGCTTCCTTGCAAGCATTCTTCAGTACTAGCTCCCCTGCCCTAGCCTTTCTGATGTAGTCATCCGTCTTCTCAATCTTGGTCAAGTGCTCGATCCTGAGCTTCTCTAACCTCTCATTATCCAGACGGCTGTCATTTCTCTCCCAGAGAGTCTTCTTCAAGGCTTCAGAGAGCTGAGTATTTCTTTCTTTCAGTTTCTCAAACTCTTCCAAACTAACAGTAGCTGCAGGTTGCACTGTTGAAGGTCCAGGTACATCTTCTAAAGTGAATGGCATCCGGGTGATCTGTGCCCTGGTACGAGACCAATCAAAATACTGTGCTGAAGCTATGTTGTTGCATTTTCCGAGGATGGTTGTTCCCTTAGTTTGAATGTTTTTCCAAGCCCATGCAGCTTGTCTAACAACAGCAGAGTTGTGCTGGATTTCACAATAGAGGGTCTCAGTCAAATCTTGCCCTCTTGGAGGATGAACCAAAGCATACCCCAATTATCTCTTAAAAAGTAAAGGGTTGTAATTGATGCAACCTTTTACTCCAATCAAAGGCACATTAGGATATTGCCCACAACTAGTAATGATGTCCTTGCCCTTGGTGCTCTGAGTGCACCATCTGATGTCTTCTAATGTCAAGGCAATCAATCTCTTGGCCCAATTCTTTGGCTGACGGGGGTTCAGGAAAGTATCTGACTTTGGCTAATGTCTTAGCAGCCAAGAGTAATAAAGAGGAGCACAACATCTGACCAGTCTTCCTCTTTGCTTCTCATTCCTCTGGTGTACTGAATAATAGAAGTCTCCAAGCAAGGTAGGAACTGGGTTTCTCAATAAGAACAGGTGGATGGCATTCTTGCTCACAAACTTTGGCTCATCTGCAAACAAGATAACCCCATATATACTGAGGGCTAGAAGTGCACAACCAACATTCCATTCCCCTACTGCAGCATGTAAGGTGGCCTGGGAGATCAAGAAGTCTAGGTGAAGGCCTGGAACCCCAGCCTTGGTGGTCATGCCTTGATCAATGAGGGAAGGCTCCAAATGCAATGCCCTAGCTATGTCTTCATTTTTGGGAGCAACCATCTCAAGGTTGAAAGGAATCCCTCTCCTGATAGGAACTCCTAACAACATGGAAAATTCTTCTAGCAAAGGTCCCAACTGCAAATCAGGGAATGTGAAACATCTGAGTGGAGGATCATAAAACTGCAAGAAAGTATGGATCATGCTCCTCTGAGATGCATCTAGATCCATGACCATGTCCAATATGCCTCCATAATGCTCTCTGAATAGTGGGACATGATCAGTAGTAATGAGGGACTAGATCTGCCTGATGCTAGTCAGGGTGGGCTCAAAGAAGTGGTATGTGATGTTGCTCTTTCTGGAGGTGTCCATGATGGATGATGGATGCTGGTGAAGAAGCTGAGATAAACCCTGATAAAAGTAATTGTGGAAGACTGATGAAGATAGCTGGAGAAGGGTCTCTGATGAAGACAAACTGATGAAGGCTGGAGAAGAATCTCTGACAAACTGATGAGGACACTGGAGAGGATAACTGAAGAAGTCTGAGCAGTAGAAGGGGTCAAAACCAAACCAAAGATAGCAAGATGGATACCCTGTAAAACAAATAGGCAAATGTTAAATGATGCAAAAATGATGTATGCAAAATGATATGCAAAGGGTTTGTGATCAAGTGTTGGATCTGTTATCTCCCTTGATAGGGTCCAAGTATGTTCATAAGTCCAGATGGAGGCTTGGAAATCCAGTAACCAGGTGGGGGACTCAAATAAAGAGTCACAAGTCCGGGGTAATCACAAGAACTGTCCAAATATTACAACCTTAACAAATCTAGTAACTAAGGGTATGACGAGGCCAATGGTTCCTGCAAACCTGTAAACATCCCAACCCCCTCACATGTAATGTTCTAGAACAAGGATCCTCAGACTTGGATCAGTTATGAGAAGTGTAAACACTTCTAACCCAGAGGTACAGTGTTTACAATAACCATAAAAGATCCTCCTCCAATTCACCTCTGATGCTGAAGGTCATAAAAAGGTCATCCAGACTTAGCAGGCTTCCCAGATAGCCCTAGTACTACAGGAAATCCGTAGCACAGAGTTCTCAAGAAGAAACCCATGTCTGAACCGTGTTTCATATTCCCGCACCAGACTGAAATGGAATGGGAAAGAATAAGAAGCCACTCTAGCCTATGTGTCACTCAGGTCCCCGGTATAGGACCTTAATCACTCAATGATCCCCACCCACCAAAACAGACAAGAGATCCAGCACATGATAATGACAGTATGAAATGCACAAAAAATGTAAATGAAAGCAATAAATAAAGCAAATAAATAAGCACAAGTAGCACATAACACCCCCGTAAACACAAATCAAACAAGCGCTAGGATGAACCCGCAAAAAGAACCAGAAGCCTTGGTTGCAATATAAGGGTCCCCAGCAGAGTCGCCAAGCAGCCGCTCCCCCGAAAAGACACCCGGTCAGATAGGGTACAGACGCGAACGATCGGCGAAAGGAGAAAAGAAGTGAAGATGAATAGAGTTGCCAGCTAGGCATTTTTATCCCGAAGGAAAGGTAATGATGCATAAACCTAGAAAAGAGATGGATAAGACAGTCGTGAACCAGAGAAACTGAGAAAGGGGGTTGGTTACAATCTGGGAAGGTATTAGCACCTAGATTGTCCGTCTTTCTAGACGGGATCCACGCTTGAAAGATTTGTGTTTAAAAGGAGTAGTGTCTGTGCTATCTGTGTGTAAAAGCTGGAAAATATATGTACAAGTGTCAGTGCAAAAAGGGAAGTGAAGTGCTCAAGAATGAGGCTTAAAAGAATGCTGAAAGAGGGGGAAGACACATAGACTTTTGTTCGATAACAGTTAAGTTATGCCTACGTATCCTCTCGTGCAATGAGGAAGTCAGAACACCGTAGTTCGACTCAAAGAGACTGAAAGGTAAATTAACTTGTGAACTGCTTACTTGTCTATGCTCAAGTGTATGACTTGTCTGGCTCAAGTGCTAATTGTCTTGCATTTGACGGAAGAAGCAAGTTCTCGTTTGTGATTGAATGAGGTGAGAAAAGAATCCCGAAGGAGACGATTATTGTTTGTTTTTGTGTTTTCAATATTTTATTGCTTTTGTGTTTGTCATAAGTTAATGAGCTTAAGCCTAAACCAAGGGTTAGTAAACTCATCATATCCTCCCTTTGATTAGGGATAATGAGAATACCTTAAGTATGAGATAAACATCTCAACTTAATTACCATGATGATGTAGGATTAAGATCATTAACCTACTTGTGATTATTTAGATGTTTTTTAGTTTTTTAGTGTTAAGTAATGAGTTTAAGCCATGATCAAGGATTAGTGAACTCATTACAGCATCCTAATAGAAGGATATTAGATGAGCACACTTAAGCTAAGGATGATACCTCAACTTAATCCATGATTAGGGATTAACCTCATGACAAAACAGACCTTTATTAAAGTGGATTTAAATTAAGGGTAAGATTAAGAAGTAAATTTTATGGTTTGTAAGACAACTTGAGGGGGACTTGTCCATTAACACTACGGTTAGTCCTTCTTAACAAATAAAGGAAGAATTAGAACCCTAATGCAAGGCCCAAGTTACAAGTTAATGTCTTGATGATTATTAAGATGGATTGATTAAGAGGTTTAAACAAATTAAGGGTTTAACACTTAGGATTAAAGTTATACACTCCATACTAAGAGAAGGATGCAGGCATAACCCTAATACCAAAGTCTTAAAACCTTAAAGGTTTAGTGTCTAATGATGAGATGAGAAGAGAGACACAAAGAAGACACAAGGGTGAAAACTAAGGGGGACTAATCACAACCCTAACTATTGTCATGCTTGGATGTTCCTATGGTTTGTAAGGCTTGAGAAAGATCTTCAAAGAAGCCACCAATGGAAGAAGCAGATGAAAGGAGAAAGAAACAGATGAATAAGTTACTTACTTCATTGAAGAAGATAAGTGACTTAGAGAAAGAAAGTGAGAGATGAACATGAATGAGCAAGCTCACTCTAAGACAAATAAAAATGCAGCAATGATGCATATGAAGAAGAGGAAGATAAATAAGAAGTGAAGGCAAATTCACTTCTCAAATTACTTACCACCTGAAAATGTTAGCATAAAGGAAGAGATGAAGTGAAATGAAGCATATGAAATGACAACGGAACAAAACCAGAAGCAACCATGTGATGCAAATGATGTTATGAGATGATGCAAAGGAGAGATTGAATGCAAATGAAGCAAATGGGAAGCATGAAAACACATGGATGTTTATGAAATGAAATGGATACAAGGCATATCAAATGTATGAAGAAATGACCAAGAAATGCTCAAGCAATGTATTAAGATGTCTAAAATGGCATACAAGTGCTTAGAATGTCATGACAAGTTCATATGTTCATGCAATGCAATGTAAGATGCAAGTATGGATGCAAAATTAGGGTTACATGAAAGGATGGGATGCAAATGACCAAAACAGAAGAAAATCACATAATAAAAAATTGCAAATGAACTCAAAGGAAACCTAACCCCATATGATATCATACCCCAAAGCAGGAGGTCTACCTCTTAACCTAAAAGAAGTTATGATTTTCTTAAGTTTTCTAGGGTTTTTGGGTACCCTAGAAACTACATGCTATATGGAAAACAATGCAAAAAGAATCATTGTCAAACCCTTCATGGTTAGGCAGAAAAGAATTTCCAAAGTTAGGGTTCTAAAAAAGGGATTTTATGAACCCTATTTCAAAGAAAATGTCAAAGTATGTTCAAAACCAAAAAGAAATTTGTATGAATGGTTTGACAATGTTTCTAAATGTCTCAAGATGCAATGTGAATTTTTTTGGACTTTTTAGAAACCTAAATGGTATTTTAATTAATTAATTTCCATTAACTAATTAAAATAAACATTTAAATATTTTAAAAATTAATTTTTAATGCAAAAAATAAAAATAAAAATGTTTTTGGGTGAAGAAAAATATTTGAAATTAAAATGCAGAAGGAAATATTTTTATGATTTTTCTAAGTATTTTAAATAAAATGGTAAAGAAAATGGGATTTAAATGAAATAAAAATTAAAATAAAGGGAAGTCAACTGATCTAATGGTCTGGATTTGAACTGGGGAAGACTGCGCGCGCAGATGGAAGGCCTGGATTGATTCTGGGTTAATTAACTGATTAACCTAATTAATTAAAAATTAAACTTAAGTGAAATGATCTGAACCGTACACACGCGCGCGAAACCAAATCCAAGGGCTGATATTCAAACTGGGCCACTAAACCCTAATTAGGGTTCTAATCATTTTTAGGTGACCGGAGCTAGCTCCGGTCATCTTCTCCGGCTAGCCAAACATGCTATCGCACTCAAAACGCAACCCCAAGCTCTCAAACTCTCCAGAAATGATCCTCACATCACTCTAAACAAGAATCAACCAACAAAATCCATTTATTTCACATGAACAACATGAATCAAAGCAAAATGGAAAATCAATCAAAAATTTCAGAAGCTCGTGAAATGCTTAAAACTCAACCATTTTCGAAACAAATCATATCATGGCAATTAGGGGAACACATAGAATCATTCTATAACATAAAAGAGAAGTTCTGGAAAAAAATTCGAAAGTGGCTACCTGAGCTGAAGCTTTCACCTCTGGAGCTTTTGGACCTCTTCTCTTGTGCAAATCCACTTCACTTGACATCCTGATCATGTTGCAATGCTTTGAAAGAGTTTAGAATGGTTGGATTGAGTGGTTGCACCTCAACGGGTCTGAAATTGTGTTAGTGTTTGGCTGGCTTTTAGGGCTTGGTGATGGTTGGGAAATGTTCTAATGATGATGGTGAGTTGAATGGTGAAGTTTGTTTGAAGTTTGAGTGGCTGGACAGAGTGTTTCGAAAGTTAGAAGCTTGAGGGTGATTTTGTGAAACTTGGTGTATCTAATGATTCAGGCTTGTGTGTGTAGTGTTATGGCTTGCTTTTGGTCCACATAACATAACCCTATTGGCCAGAGAGTGGTTGTGGTTGCAGCTGATTGGTATGGGTCCTTTTGCAAAAAGTCAACAAATTGTGTACTTGAGGTATGAGCTCATGTAGCAGTTGTTCTATTTCATATCCTGGCTCATCATTGATCAAGGAGAGCCATGGGATTGAGATTGTGCAGCTGGATGGCTTGGAGGGAAATATCTCATAGGTTTTGCAAGTGTTATGTGATTTTCCCGTTTTGTGATTTCTTGTGATGCAAGCCATAAAAACTTGTGATTCTTTGAGAAAATTTGGTCACAATGCAATGTATTATGTTTGTATGATGCTTAGAGAGTGATTAGAGGTCACAAAATGACCTGGTTTGTGAAATTGCAAAAAATCCACTTTGGTGTGAAAGTGAAAATCATAGGATTTTTGCAAACTTTGCAAAGCCATAACTTGAGTTCCATAATGAATTAGGACATGTTCTTGTACATTTTGAAAAGGGAATGATCCAACCTACAACTTTCATGACCAACAATTTTTCATTTGAAGCATTTTTGGTTGAGAAAGAGGAGGTTGAAAAACTTTCCCAAAATGGAAAGTTTCCATTACAAGTCATTTCCATTTTTGGCAACTTTTGGTTTGGCTCAAATTTCTTCAATTTTGTGAACTTCCAAGCACTTAAATGATCAAATAAAGATCATATAACTTCAATTTGATGAAAATACCACTTTGGTTCCAATGTTGGGGGCCTCAGAAGCCCTGATTTTGCTCTGACTTGCTCAAGAAGTCACCCAATGAACAGATGACTTCCACAATGAATTTCTTCATTAAACTTGGTGCAAATGATCCTCATAACATATTGAGACTATTAGAAACAAGAATTACCAAAAAATTTGGAGTTATGGCCTCTGAAACCAAAACCTTAATTTCAGGTCATCTGTGCAGTGAAACCCTAGCTCTACTTCCATGCTTTCCCAGGCCTTGTGATTTCTTGACTTCCTTGATCTTTGAGGGATATAATATGATGATAGAACACACATAGACCCTCTTGGAATGATTGGAGACCTTTTGGAGTGGCTCAGATGGATCCTTGGATTGCTCAGATCACAAACCCTAGATGCAGATGAATTTAAACTAATGCAGTGAAACAAAATGCAATATGAGATGACATGCTTATACTAATGCAATCATGAAAGATCACAAGCCATGGTGTGAAATTAGTGAGGGAAAATTTGGGGTGTCTACAAATATGCCCAAAGAGCATCATCCAACTTAATTTCCCAATACTTTCGTGAAGAAGTCACATTCTTTTGTTGAATCTGTTTGAGTTACCGATTCAATACTTCAACTAAGTCGTTGGTTTGCGGATGGTACGGAGTGGCTATCTTGTGTTTTACATTGTAATTTTGAAGTATCCTTTCCATGAGGTGATTTAAGAAATGTGTTCCTCCATCACTTATTAATGCTCTAGGCACTCCAAATCTAGTAAATATGTTCTCTTTCAAAAACTTGACCACTACCTTGGCATCATAGGTGGGTAATGCCACCACATCGATCCATTTAAACACATAGTCCACCACCACTAAGATATAATTTTTCCCAAAGGACGATGGAAATGGACCCATGAAATCTATTCCCCAAACACCGAATAACTCAAATTCCAGCATGGAATTCTGGGGTGTCGCTCTCGGGATTTTCATCCTAATAAAAACGTGAAAGTGGCGCTGAAAAGTCAAAGTCGCCAGCCATGCATTTTTATCCCGAAGGAAAGGGAAAGGTAATGTTGCACAGACCTGAGGAAGAAGGAAAGGACAAGGTCCTGCGAACCAAAGATCTGGGTTCGGGAGTCGGTTACGACATGGGAAGGTATTAGCACCCCAGACCGTCCGCCATACCCGACAGGATCCACGCTTGCTTGTCTATTTCAAAGGGTGAGAAATAAGATGTTGCTAAATAAAAGAACTGGTAACAGGAATGGGAATGATAAGGAACTGGAAAAGAGAGTGGAAATAAGGGGAGAAAATGTAGGGAGAATAAAGAGTGTGCTCGAATGTGCCCTACCCCCTGCCTACGTACCTCAACGGGAATATGAGGATCAGAGTCAACGTAGTTTTCCTAACTAAAGCGTGAACTTTGTATTTGTGTTTTTTAGAGTTGAACTGTATATGCCTATGCTCAGGTGTTGTAGGCTCGTTTGGTATGAGTGCGTTACCGTCTTGAAAATGAGACAAGTCGTTGCAAGTTCGCATTTAGAGTCAGTGAGGTGAGAAAAGAAATTCCTGAAGGAAAAGACGAGTGTTGGTTGTTTACTTTCTTTTAAAGAAGTGTTTTCTGAGATTGTTGTTTGTGAACCTTCTCATACTAAGACTTGTTCATCGTGGTAGATTCCTTACACCTCGCCCCGAAATGGAACGTGCATAAGTAAGACACGGCAAAGTCTCGTGTCGTACGAGAAGATCAACCTTTATTAGGTGCTTTTATTATTTTTCTTTGAGATGAGAAAGAAAGAAAGCGAACAAAAGGTAAAAGTCTAAAGGGAGACTAAAATTCCTAGTGTTATCATACATGGATGAACCTAGGTTAGTGCGGTCTTCTAATCCTAATGAGAACTGAAAAGAAAAAGGGAATTAGAATACAACTTACTTCCTAATAAAGCTAAGTTGATTCTAAACGGGAATTAGCATGAAGTTATGAACTAAGTACAAAAATGCTAAATCAAAGACACTTTGAAAACATAAAGGAATTAAAAGGATTAAGTTGTGTGAACTTACCTTTACCTCCCTACAAAACAAAGGTTAGTGGGATAAACATGATAAGAATGAAGGTAAACAAATACCAAACAATGCATAAGGGATCTAGAACCTAAACTAGACTCAATCCTAAGTTTAAAGGGCCTCAATGTAATACCCCGTATTTAATTAAACATTCTGGATAATATTAATTGAGATTAATTAGTATTGTCTGACTCAGAGGCTTTATTAAATATTCGACTCGGAGATATTTTTCTGGATGTTCTCATATAAGACCCGTTAGAATACTAAATATTGTATAACGGTATAATATACATTATTTGGTTTGAAAAGAAAGAAAACCAAGTTATGTGTTATAAAAGGAAAAGAGAAGAAAGAAAGTTGGTAAGAGAAAGAAAAGAGAAAAAAAAAGGAAAAAGGAAAGAAAGAAAGGGAGAAGAGAAGAAGAGGAAGAAAATCCTAAGAGAGAAAATGCTTGGATCACAACCATTTCTTCGCCAAATATTCATCTTCACCAACCTCCTCATCGATTGCAAGGTGGGTTCGTAGTTAGATACTTTTGTTATAACTTTTGGTTGAGTTTTAGAGATTTTGGTAGAAAAGCTTGAAATCGAAAGAATAAATAGTTAAAAACTCGATAAAACCTAAGTATGATGTTTGGTATATGATTATATGCATATCTGTGATTGGATTCGTCTATTTTGGTGCACTTTTGTGAAATTTGGAGGTTTTGGGAATGGTTTCCCGTAGCTGGTTTTTAGCAGATTTTTTTTGAGTTCGCCCCTCGACCTGTAGCTTTCAGTTGAATTATGTTTTTTTCATAACTTTTGATCCGGGTATTTGTTTTTAGTGTCCCACATATTGATTCGAAGCTAAAAACATTTAAAAATTGATGATGCTTAGAAATATTATTTTCACCCGACTTTTATCCGACTTTTCTGAATAACAATAATTATGTTAGTTAAGAAATTGTCGTATTAATATATTGTGGAGGGTATTGCCTAATGATGAGGACTGATTGAGAGTAGAGACATGACAATGCTTAGGCGTCGATACTCGATTAGTGTCTTCGGGCTAGGTAGTTGGAAGTTTCTTCCTTGCAATATAATCCTAATATAATTATATTTGGATCTTGTCGAGGTTCCACAAGGTGGGACGGCCGGAGAGATATAATTAATAAGGGGATTCGAATCCCTTAATGGACGACCGTGACCCGTGCTTGTCCTGGTGTGGCTGGGCGGGGAAAGTATCCATTAGGATAAGTAACGAGTGACCCGCGCTAATCCTTGTGTGGCTGGGCGGGGAAAGTTACTTTGTGGCGAGGTATTGTGACCCGTGCTCGTCCTTGTGTGGCTGGGCGGGGAAAGTACCTTAGATGATTAATGAGTGACCCGTGCTCGTCCTTGTGTGCCTGGGTGGGGAAAGTTATCTACACGTTGATGATCGAGTAACCCGTGCTCGTCTGCTACGGCTATGGCTGGGCAGGGGAAGATGCCTCTAAGCACCTAGTGTATGTGCTCCGTTTTGTTACCTTGATGTCTCTTGTTTTATGTGAACTTGAAGTCTAGGTTTTCCCCCAACTTGAGTATTGTTTAGAATTGAACCCTTAGAGCCGAGATAACTCTAAGATAGGGAATCCACTAAGATGTTGTTATCTCACCCCACTATTCTTGTTGTTTTTCTGGTTTCTTTTGCAAGTTTGATTTACAAGTGGAGCTATGCTAGGTATGTTTCAAGTGAATCATAGATTTAGTCTCGCGATGTGTATTTATGTATCTTTTACAATAATGGATATTGTATTGATCTTAGTATTTTACTTTTGTATAATTTCCATGTCTTGTACCATAGTTTGCATTATTTTAGATTTGGTCAAGAATGTGAATTATGTGATTAGGAACTTATGATGGTGTCAGTACAAAAAATAACACTTGTATGATATTATTATAGATATATATTATATGGGCATTACTATTGGTATCAGAGCAGGTCGTATCCTCGACCTAGCCATAAAACATAATAAGTAAATATTTCCTGCCTCTTAAGTGTGTCTGGCCGACATGGTTCTTAATATCATATTATGTAGTATTGGCCCTGATCAACCTAATTCTATATGTGTGATAGGTAGAATCATGGTTGTGAGACCATTAGGACTCTGAAGTGTTATTGTAACTTGTGCTGCGAGAGTAGGCTCAAGCCAAGAGTTAGCAGAAAAGCTTTTGTCAGCTCAGTTGGAGTCTTCATAAGAGTTTTACTTCCTGTAACATGGAGTTGCAGAGTGGTGTGTTGTTCGAGAAATCCCTTGGAAATGGATAGAGTCTGAAAAGTACCAATATCTATAAGATGAGTGGTCAGTGTACCAAAGAATAAGTAAAGTCACTGGTGGATCAATATTGGTCACCGGTATGGACAAAGGTTTTAAGGAATCTCATTCCATGAAAAGAGAGGGTGCTTCGTGGAAAGTGTGACATAAGGTTCGGGAACGAGTAAATTGTTAGTGTCTCAATTCTAAGATCGTGGTGGCATCATAGAGGAACGAGAGTACTTCAAAGAATGTATTCAAAAAATACCTTACGGGTGGATAGAAGTTACAAGTAAATAATGTTGTTACTTATGGGAATCTAAGGTTGTGGTGAAACATGAAGAGAAACACAATGATGTGATTACACGTTTCTAGTGAGACAAGTATACCCCGGATAAAGGATATAAGACTAGAGTTGTATATCCAGTTATGAACGAAGTTACAAGTTTAGAGTGATACATCAAGATGTTATATTTTAGTAAGGGATCTTTTCGGAAATGTTGAATTACCTAAGGAATGGTATAAGGTATAATGTTGGAGAGAGAGTACGCTTTATTTAATATCGTGAGAAGCATTTGGTATGGACCGGATGAAGTTGTGTTAAGTGTTAGAGTAAGCACCTTGGTTTTGGGAGAACTCTAGTAAGATGAATTATGTTGGGTATGAGAGGATTACCGCAGAGCGTGAAGTGAACACGGTATGGAAATGATTTTAACAGTATAATTTGAGGAAGTAATAAAGGATTGTATTTTGGACGAATGTACAATGGAGTTGTTAAGATGTTGTTGAAGTTATGGAATCGTTGGTGGGTATGGCTGTAACTTTTGGATGTGATTGGGATGAGTTTGGGAGGTTTAGGTAACAATGAAGACCAAAAGTTTGCTTCTATGTTTGAGTGATCGGATTGCCCTCTGGGTAGTACCCGATTACATAATTGTGTTTCTAAATCTTCTTTAGCTACTAAATGTCTAGGATTGCACTGAGTAATCGGTTAACCTCCTGGTAGTGACCGATTATCATTGTTAAGTTATGGAAAAATTTGATTTTTCTAAGATGCATACTTTTCGACTTGAGTGCCCGATCGAAGCGTTCTTGGTACCGACAGGATGCTGTGGAAACATTCTATGCAATGATTAGCAACAGGTAAGGGAAAACCGGTTGTTATGAAAGCAGAGACATCAAGGCTCCTCAGACGAGTGCCTTACCCTAGTCTTCAATTGTAAGGGAAAACTCATGTTTTGTGAATAATCGAAGTATTTGGAATATGTCTCTAGTGAGATTGGGAATTTTGTTGTTGATACTAATTCTCACCAAGGAATTAGAGAGATAGGACAAAGTTGTATGCTAGAGATGAGATGTTCATCATTTTGTTTTACCCGATAAGGATTATGTGTTGGTTTTATTTGTGGACGAATCAAGTGTTAGCCTGCGACTAAGACCCTTTTGATAACATCATTGTACGAGTGGAATCGAGCCATTCCGTTGAGTATTCGTGTTGTGAACGTAACATAATGGTAGTTCTACTTCATCACTTGTTGGAGTTTGAGATCTGCATGTTGTGCCCGTTCTGTGTTATCTTGAGTTGTGAACGGCGGGCGATTGTTGCACATGTTTAGAAACCGCAGAGGAGAATCATATTGCACTTAGTGTGGACTAATTGGTAATTTTGAGTTGGATTTCTTGTTAACAAGAAGAACAAATTCAATCGTGTTCGACCATTTAGCCTTGGATAGGTAATCGTTTAACACGCGACTTTTATGGAGAATTTAGAGAATCGTACTTTCTGAACTGCAAGTTTGTTTTGGCTTCTATTCGAAGTATTAGAGGATAAAGTGTTGGACTTTATTTTGGGCATGATTGATAGACAGTAAATGATTTGAATAAATGATGCGTCGTCGTTGCGACTATTGAGGAACTAAATTGAGAAGCTATAAGAGACACATGAAGTGTTGAACTTCCATGAATCGTGTTGGTATCTGAATTTTGTATGGATAAGAGATGAACAATTGGTCAGTTTTGGTGTCGTTGACATCAGTTATAGACTCTGTAAGAGTAATACCAGATGAGTGTAACTGAGTCATACTCAAGGATATGGATCCTTAAGTTACCTTCTAGGTAAGGGTGAGAGGTGAATGTTCTGAAGTTAAGCATGTAAGTTGGATCGTTTAAGGAACGAGACCCTTGAGAGAAATGGATTTGAACGAGAAGTTTTGTATAGTCTTCAAAGGCAAGTGTTATGGAAACCCATAAGTGTACTAAGGATGATTTGAGTTTGGTATTGGTAACTCACTGGTTGTTGTAGGTTTTGTGGCGTGACTGCGTTGTTATTAATGGAGACCTTGTGTTAGCGGAAACTTTGAGTGAATGGAATCCTGTGAAGAGAATTGGTATGGAGAATAGTGACCATGGCCATATTTGTTAAGCTAAATAGGATAAATTCTTTCGAGTTTAGAATGGAAATCGAAATTGTATAAGTTATGATTGCAATAGTACAAATCCCTGTATCTTTGTCATTAGAGAGTTTGGACCGAAGTTGTTATTAAGCGGTTGTCAGGCGGATTGTTCTATCGTTGTATGGTTACAATTGATTATCCTATTGGTTGGTGAGAGATCCAATGGATAATTGTTTTCCCCGCAGACTATCAGTTACTTGGTATTGTTTGAGATTTCGTAGTATCTCCGATGAAAGAATTCAGTCAGATTGTTGAGAATTAGATGAGAATTTTATTCTAAGTGGATTGTCTATGGTAAGATACCGAGGGAATGAAGTTCCTGATGCAAGTGGTTAAAGTTTTTATTTGAGACCGAGTGGGATTGGTAAGGAAGTCGTTGACAACTTTTGGAATGACGGTAGTGATTGAAGGATCTTATAGGAGTTTATGTTGGGAAATTGTAAGTGGTTAAGATTTCGCCAAGATACCTTTTGGAACCTTGTCGAGTGTTGTATGTTCCGAAATCAAGTCGGAGTGTTTTGTTTTGTGTTGTGACACAATTAAGGGAACTAGAGTGGTATGCTTCTCTGGAGGAGGGATGAGACTAAGTTATTAAGTATGAAGCAACAGATAAATTGCGGAAAATGGAAAGTTGGGAATTAACCCAATGTTGGAAATAAGCGTATGAACTAGGACATAAGGTTTGATTTGTTATGAAACGAAGAATTTGAGCCGCGAAGTCAAGTTGGAATCTGAGTATGTCAGGTCATGTAATGGAATTAAGGATAAGTATGGATCTAAGACTGCATTGTAAACTGTCGTTGAGGATGAGTAAAGGAAATTCAAGGATGAATTTCAATTCACGGATGAGAGGATGTAATACCCCGTATTTAATTAAACGCTCTGGATAATATTAATTGAGATTAATTAATATTGTCTGACCCAGAGGCTTTATTAAATATTCGACTCGGAGATATTTTTCTGGATGTTCTCAGATAGTGTTGTGCCCCGAAAAATACGACCTCACGCGATCCGAAAAAATGGAGTCACGCGCCGGACAGACTGAAGAGTCGCCACCTAATTCTATTTATTCCCGAAGAGGGAAAGGGGAGATATAGATACAACACGGGAAGAAAAGGATGAGGACAAAGGTCAACGGAACCATTGCCTGGGAACCGTGGCGTACAAATCTTCTCGTATTATTAGAATGTATTATTTCCTAAGACCGCTTGACGTTGGATCAAGGGTTTGGATCTAATCGAAACATTTTGGTTTTTTTTGAGGTTTAGAGGGTGCATGCAAATGGAGGTTTATTTTTGTGGTTTGGTAGCGAGGCACGAAGCGCTCGGCTCGCAAGGTAAGGTGGATCCTAAACGAAACGATAACTGAAAAATAAAGTGTAAGTGTGCGAAGGCAATCGCTTGGCGTTGGACCAAGGATTCAGAATTAAATAAAATGCGGAAAATAAAAATGCGTACAAAATAATGGGAGAGGGATACAAAATAAATACAGGGATTGCGCGAAATAAAGAGGTCTCGTTGTAGTTAGCCCAAGAGGAAGCGTGTGTGGAGTGTTTTGAACGGTTCGAAGGCGTTCAACCTTTTAATCGGGACACAACTATTCGAAGGCATTGGACCTTTTTGGGACGCGTCGAAATTTAGTTCGTGAACTACCTTAGAATCGATTCAAAATTGGAATCATTCTATAAGGAGTCGAAACGTAATTTTTTAAATGCGAAAATAAATAAATTAAATAAATTGAATTGCTAGAATTAAATTAAAATAAAATAATGAATATAAATAATAAATAAATCGAATAATATCAAGATAAAATAAATTAAATTAATTTACATGTTTGTTTGTCGAAATAATAAAATAAAAAAAAATTAATTACAAGAAGGGCCTCATATTGACCAAATATCACCGATTTAATGAAATCGGGTGAAAAATGGCCTTTTATCAAGTCATTGGCCCAAATAAAAGAATAACCACCAATAAATTACTAATCAAAAATAAATGTCATAAAATCATAAACTAAATAAATTTTTTAGATTTATCATGATAAATATATATTTAAATAAGAAAAATAAAATAGTTAAAATAAATAAAAACCAGAAGAACCATATTTAGAGAAAAAAAAGAGGGGGTAAGCAACAATCAAACAAAAAAGGCGTTGGTCCAGTGTCAACCAAGTAGAGATGGGCCTTCAGCCAAGAAATATTAAAACGTGTGGGACTGATGGTGATTAGCAACAGATGAGTGGTACGTGTATAGCAGGAAGGTGTAGTGTATTAGTAAAATCCATGAACAAACAGTCCAAAGTCAATCAGGAACAAATAGTAAACAGATTTGATTAAAATAACAAGAAAATAAAATATTAAAAAAGAAAATAGATCAGGTTTTTTTTAAAAGGAAATAAAAAAAAAGCAACATCAAAAGAGATTCATCATTTTCAATGCAGCAAATATCACGAAAAAATTGAAAGGAGCAACCCACCCCTTCGAGGTTGCGATTTCACACCTCTCACTCAGATCTCTATCGCAGCTTTCGCACACGAATCCGGTCTCTCTCGCTCAGATCTTATCTCTTTCTCTCTCGGCGTGCAGTTCACTGCTCAGACGGCTTCTCGAATTCTCTCTCATGGAAATGCGATTCTCAACAGTGATGTTTCAGATGGGTTGCTCGCGGCTTGCTGAGGTGGATGCGGCGGATGGCAAGGGTTGTGATGATTTCGCGGCGAAATGGTTCGGTTGTGGTGATTTCGCAGCGAAATGGTTCGGTTGTGGCGTTGAGATTTCCGGCAGTTTGTGATTTCGGTTGACGGCGGAGGTGATTCGGTAAGGGTAAAGGTGGAGTGGTGGTTTGCGTTGCTCTTGGTGAGGTGATGGTCGAAGCAGTGTTGGTGGGGGTGGTTCTCTGCGTTTTGCGACTTGGTTTTGGTGAGTTTGCAACGGATCTTGTTTATTCACAGTGAGATTTTGGATTTGTAGTTTGTAGATTTTCAGATTTTTTCCTTATCTCACTTATTTTCATTCTGTTTTGGATTTTTTGGACATTTTGTTTTCATTGCGTTTACGCTTGAGATGGATGTTACGAAGAAGGGTTGAAGGTGTTTTTGTGGATCTATTTTTTGAAGGTTTTTCGGTTAGATGTGTGATGGTGAAAGGGTGGTGAAGGTAGAGGTCTAATGGTCATAAAGAGTTGAAGCAAGGAAGGTTGAAGAAAGTTTTATTGCATTTTGATGAGGATTTGTATTCATGTTGCTGTTGTTGGTTATGTTTTTGCAGGTGAAGAGAGTGATGAATGAATGAAGGTTTGTGCATTGAAGGGTGTATTATGCAGCTCGGTTTTTGAGAAGTTTATTGTTTTGTTTTGTTTTGAAAAAGAGATATGAAAATGTGAAAAGGATTTGTATTAGAGCTTGGTTCTTTTTTGCAGTGATTCTTGTTGTGGTTATTTCCAGCCCCCTTGCACTGAGTGATGAAAAGTGTTTATAAAGAAGAATTTGATGAGGGTAAAGGTGGAATCTTTGGTGAAGATTTGGATAGAATTAAAAGATTTGATGAGCTGTGAAATATTGGTTGTGAATTGTTTGTTATGCTTTTGCGGTTGAATGTAGTGGAGTGGGAATTTGGTTGCTGTACTATGTGAAAAAAATGGAATGAGTTGAATGAAAAGAAAAATGAAAGAAGTGGTGATACTGATAAAAAAAAGTGTAGGCAGGATGTTGTTTTGGGTAAATTTGAAAAAATAATTTTGATACTAATAATAATAATAAGATTTGAAATAGTAAAAATAATAAACTAATAATAAAATCAATAATAATAATAATAATAATAAAAAGATAAGAAGTATTTAAAAATAATAATAATGATAGTAAAGGTATAAAAATAGTGGTGGTAATTAAAAAATAAAATGGTGATAATAATAGACATAATAATAAAAAATAAAAGAATCTTTTTTTTACTTATTATTTTTTTATATAGAAAAAGATAAACTTAATGAATTGATGATTTATTAAAATATAAAAGAAATTTTTTTAAAATAATAATAAATAGATAATAATAGTATAGTGACGAAAATAATAATGAAAACAAAAGATATAAAAATGGACATATTTTTATAGGGAAAAGTGGAGAAATAAATTGATTTTTTTTAGTAAACAGTATAAAATGAAAATAAAGTAATAAAATGGATTTTTAGAAAAGAATAAACTTTAAAGAACAAAAATGATTTTTTGTAATTTTATAGAGATAAACAGATAAATAAAATACAATGGATTATTAGGCTCAGATGTTTTTTTTAATGAAATTTTGGTAATGATTACGGAAAATAAAGTTGATAATCGGACAAACGTCTCCACACAACACCGCACACGCAAACACTAACAATCTCAAACGAAACCACAGAAGGAAATGACAATTTTTGGATTTTTCAAATATGGGTTAAATAGAAAGAATAAAAATATGACAGGTAGGACAAATTTGGGGTATGACAGATGCCCCTATCGAATTGACTTAGACCGAGTAAGATGAACGGGATCTCGTTCAATCTTTCAAGGTATAAGATAATTAGATATTAACAGATTCCAAATTTGTCCGACAAAGAAAGAAATTGTGAAAATGGCACATGAAATAAACTGGAAATAATGGGTGACATAACAATAGACGAACTGTCAAAATAAATCATTTATCACCAACGGATGATAAAGCGCATAATCGAAAACAAAATCACTTATCACCAATGGATGACAAGGCAAATGACTGAAAAATAAAATCACTTATCACCAGAGGATGATAAGACAACAGACTGAAAAATAAAAATCACTTGTCAACAGAGGATGATAAGGCAACCGACTGAAAATAAAGATCACTTATCACCAGAGGATGATAAGGCAACAGACTGAAAAATAAAATCACTTATCAACAGAGGCTAATAAGGCGACAGATAGAAAAATAAAAATCACTTATCAACGGAGGATAGTAAGGCGAATAGACTGACAATAAAATCACTTATCAACAGAGGAAGATAAGGCGAACACACTGAAAATAAAATCACTTATCAACAGAGGAAGATAAGGCGAATAGGCTGAAAATAAAATCACTTATCAACAGAGGAAGATAAGGCGAACAGACTGAAAATAAAATCACTTATCAACAGAAGAAGATAACGTGAATAGACTGAAAATAAAATCACTTATCAATAGAGGAAGATAAGGCGAACAGACTGAAAATAAAATCACTTATCGACAGAGGAAGATAAGGCGAAAGACAGAAAATAAAATCACTTATCAACAGAGGAAGATAACGCGAATAATAGAAAATAAAATCACTTATCAACAGAGGAAGATAAGGCGAAAGACAGAAAATAAAATCACTTATCAACAGAGGAAGATAAGGCGAACAGACTGAAAATAAAATCACTTATCGACAGAGGAAGATAAGGCGAAAGATAGAAAATAAAATCACTTATCAACAGAGGAAGATAAGGCGAATAACAGAAAATAAAATCACTTATCAACAGAGGAAGATAAGGCGAATAGACTGAAAATAAAATCACTTATCAACAGTGGAAGATAAGGCGAATAACAGAAAATAAAATCACTTATCAACAGAGGAAGATAAGGCGAAAGACAGAAAATAAAATCACTTATCAACAGAGGAAGATAAGGCGAAAGACAGAAAATAAAATCACTTATCAACAGAGGAAGATAAGGCGAATAACAGAAAATAAAATCACTTATCAACAGAGGAAGATAAGGCGAATAAAATTAAAATACGGCCCTTGAATCCGCCGAGGAGATGCCTGGAATCTTCGATTGATATGATCATGACTTCCGCTGGGGAAAGGACTGGAAACTTGCGTTGATCCCGGATCCTGAATTATGAAACTATGCTTGATTGATTTTGAGATGGTATTCCATAGCGATGGAGATACGATGCAAATGTTTATGCATTGAGGTGTAAGTTGAAAATGTTGGGGATATATAAAAAAATCTGATTTTGTTTAACTATGCACATGATGCACATGCTGTAAATGATTGATGTAAATGATACGTATGACTGCATATGATGCACAATGATGCATATGAGCGATTGAAAGGTGCCAGCTTGGTGGACTTTTGGTCTGGTAGTTGCCAATGGTAATTGGACTTTGGGTGGGTGGAGGGATTGATTCCCCGACACTCGATCTTCGACGATGTATGGTCAGAAACGGATCTGACAACTCCAAGCTTTGGTTATCTGCTGATGAGCGAAGCGACTTAATTGGCACGAGAAGACTGATTTTGCTTTGAATGATTGCCAATGTCTAGCAAGAACTGCCAGTCCAGTTGGGGAGTAGAGATAGGACAATTTGCTCCTTGTGTGGCTGCCCATGTTTGTAGGGTATCTGAAATAAATTTGATGGGGAAGCTTTGACAATGGCCATGACATGCCCTGCCCCTAATTGAACCTTTGAAGGTGATTTGCCCCTGATTGATGAACTTTGAGATAAATTGCCCCTGATTGGGCTGATGAAGATGATTTTCCCCTGATTGGGCCGATTTTGAAGATGCTTTGTCCCTGATTGGACTGTTGAAGTAGTTTTTGATTCATACTGGCATCAATGAAGTTCAAATTTTTCTTTTGATGGCCCCTTGTTGGGATTGCACTGATGTCAAGCACTGATTTGCAATTAGATTACTCATACGCAAATGGTAGTGTTAATGTAAAGTTCATGTAAGTTTTGAAAAAGTCAATTTATTTGAATGATTGTGATAGTGTGACGGATGGACCATTAGCCCAAACGAGGTGCTGATTTAGAAAGTGCGTAAAGGATGCAACAAGAATAATGCGCAAACGAGATTATAGATTAGCAAATATATGGGAGTCAATTTACGCAACCATGTTGGTAGCATGCTTTCAGAATAAACCGTGCCTCAATTAGGACTTTCGAGGGTTGTAACGTGGTCTGGTTAATGGTTTGAGAAACAAAGGATATAAGGCTCAAAGTTTGATTTGTACCCAACCCTTCTTTGTTATGTTCTCCAGTCCTATGTTCAGTTAATTTTGCATATGTACTTGTTTTGACTTTGCAAGAGTGAATATGAAGCTTTAAAGTTTGCTTGAAAGTGGCAGTCATCTTTTTTGCTGGTGACCCTTTGATTCTTGATTTTATGGTCACTGATATTTGTTTTGCTTTTGCTAAGGATTTGAGCTCCGCTTTTGATTTCTTTTTTTTTTACTAAGTCTCCCTTCGGGTGCTCAACTTAGTGGCTTTCATTTCTACTTTTTTGTATTTTGTTGAATATTGTAACTGCCAAATCATTCATTGATGGTCCTCCGACGGGATGTCTCATCTTGCGATTCGAAGGTGTATTCATGTTAACTGAACAACTACCCTGCCCCGGGTTAAATGTAAGGGTTGTATCCGAAAGAAACTCCTACTTCTAGGCTTGAAGTGGTTGACTAGGGATTAACTCCTTATATCTCCAGTGTTTGGGGATTTGAAAGAATGCCTGTACATCATTGACGAGATTTTATCCGAAAGCATACCGCAACAGTTATGGGTATTTTGTTTTCATCATCCTCCCTCAAATATTTGCTAAAGTGAAGTGAGGGAAATATTTTTTGTGATTTTGTGATAAATGATAAATATGAGCAAATGCGAATAAATTGATTCAAAACATGCATAAACATAACATTAACATAACCAAGTACAAACGATAACAATGTTCAAAGCAAATAGTACTTAAACAAACATTACAAAACAACAGGAATGCATAAATCATAAATGGCACTGGCTGCCTTGATTTGAGGAATTGAACTTCTCTTGATTTGACTTGCTTCTTCAAAGTTGGAGACTACTCAGCTTTGGTCTTCAACAACTTCTTCAAAAGTGTTCGTTGAGGGGCCACTTGTGGCGACAAAGGATTGTTCTGAACATTCAGATTCTTCTGAGTAAATGTGAGGTCCTTAGAGTTGATCATATCTTGAACCATATGCTTGAAGGCGTGGCAATTCTCAATTGTGTGACCTGGAGCGCCTTTGTGATACTCACAGCGGGCATTGGCATCATAATTCCGGGCATTGCCAGCCTGAGGTGGCATATCTCTCAACGTAAGAGATCCTTTTGGCATTAGCTGATTAAAGATTTCGGTGTATGACAAAGGCAACGGATCAATGTGCCTATCATATCCTGTTAGTTGATATGGTGGACGTTGTTGAGGAGCGCGTTGTTGTTGTTGACCAGGCCTTTGTGGATAAGCCGGTTGCTGGTATGGATAAGCCGGTTGCTGGTATGGATATGCCAGTTTCTGGTATGGTCTAGGTCCATATTGCGCAGCTGTACCCGGAGGATAAGGACATGGTCGATAAGCCATCGGAGGCGGAAGCAGAGCTTGAATAGCTGGATGAAAAGGCATTGAAGGAACAGGCTGATGAGATACAACCATCCTGGCCAAGGCTTGCATGGCTTCATGAATACGATCAATCTTGCTCTTGATTGAGTCAATCTCTTCCCTCATAGCAACCTGTTCTTGTCGAATCTGATCCATCAGTCTTCTAGTGTTGGCTCGAGTTAAATACGGTCGTCTAGCTCGATACGGGCGTCGGGAAACCAGCTTGATTTACTGAATATGGAGGAGCAATGAAATAAGTTCTCGGTTTTTGGAATGAAATGCAAGATGAATAAATGATGCAAATGAGATGATATGAAATGTCAGAATCCAGGATCACAAGTTCAAGGTCTCACGAGTCCAAGGTACAGATGGAGGATACTCTGATCAGGAACTCACTGGGTAGACTCTAGGGTTTTAGGGATCCCAAAGTTATCAATTCATATGGTTGTTCATCACACGCGCCATAAGCATGACGGTTGATTGACTCTGCCATATGAATCTATTTTGGGTGAGATCTTCGTATCGACAACCCACGAGAGAAGATTTTCTCGGGAGTCCATACTACGTGATCATCGACACAAGGTTCAAAACAAAGTCCTGGAGTTATGGAACTTTCTCAACTGTTTGATGCACGTGTCAATTTCATACATTCTTGACAGTCAATCAACTCCATTGAGTAAGCCTATTCCAAGTGAGGTTTTCGTATCGAGCCACGCGAGGGCGAACCCTGGTACCCCATACTACACAACCATCAACCGATGTTTTAACCAAAAGGTTCTAAAGGTCCTCAGAGTTGATGACCCTAATGAAAGCAATGAGCACACACGTCAAGGACTTGACGGTTGTCAGTATTCTCATCAGAATCTACTCCAAGTGAGGTTTTCGTATCGACAACCCACGAGAGTGATTCTCTCAGGAGCCCATACTACACAACCTCTCTAACTTAAGTTTATACTTGCAAGCCCGGGTATAGAGCTTTTCCCTCAAGTTTCTTTTGTAAAGTATCGATCCAAATTATAGTACCGAGGAGCCATAAGATAAATAAGATGGAATGCGATAAAGAAAGCGATAAAGAAAGCGATCCTAGACTAGGCTTGACTCGCATAGGGGTGAACCAGTCCCCAGCAGAGTCGCCAGCTGTCGTGCCCCGAAAAATATGACCTCACCCGATCCGAAAAGACGGAGTCACGCGCCGGACAGACTGAAGAGTCGCCACCTAATTCTATTTATTCTCGAAGAGGGAAAGGTGAGATATAGATACAACCCGGGAAGAAAAGGATGAGGACAAAGGTCAACAGAACCATTGCCTGGGTTCGGGAGTCGGTTATGCAGGGGGGAGGTATTAGCACCCCCTACATCCATCGTACTCGATGGGAACCATCTAAGTTATCGCGCGCGAAAGGATGTCTATGCTTAAACGAATTGCTTGCTAGAGGGAAATGAGTTGAATTATAAGTTAGATTGGACCTAGGTGCTCGGCAAGGATTGAGATCCTCGTGCCTACGTACTCCCGTGTGCAATGGGAAAGTCAGAGCCTCGTAGTTCGGCCTACTAAGGATAATGGTTATTTGATTTTATTACCTTTCTTCGATGAAAGGGTTTAGGAGTTGAAATGCACTAAAGACTATGGATAGTTTATCTCGTCCAACAAGACGAGCGTCTTGCGTCGAAAATAATTGGAGCGAGTAACAAGAGCTCGTTATCCTCCTTTCTACCGCTTAAGGCTCGTGGCGTACAAATCTTCTCGTATTATTAGAATGTATTATTTCCTAAGACCGCTTGACGTTGGATCAAGGGTTTGGATCTAATCGAAACATTTTGTTTTTTTTTAGGTTTAGAGGGTGCATGCAAATGAAGGTTTATTTTTGTGGTTTGGTAGCGAGGCACGAAGCGCTCGGCTCGCAAGGTAAGGTGGATCCTAAACGAAACGATAACTGAAAAATAAAGTGTAAGTGTGCGAGTGCAATCGCTTGGCATTGGACCAAGGATTCAAAATTAAATAAAATGCGGAAAATAAAAATGCGTACAAAATAATGGGAGAGGGATACAAAATAAATACAGGGATTGCGCGAAATAAAGAGGTCTCGTTGTAGTTAGCCCAAGAGGAAGCGTGTGTGCAGTGTTTTGAACGGTTCGAAGGCGTTCGGCCTTTTAATCGGGACACAACTATTCGAAGGCGTTGGACCTTTTTGGGACGCGTCGAAATTTAGTTCGTGAACTACCTTAGAATCGATTCAAAATTGGAATCATTCTATAAGGAGTCGAAACGTAATTTTTTAAATGCGAAAATAAATAAATAAAATAAATTGAATTGCTAGAATTAAATTAAAATAAAATAATGAATATAAATAATAAATAAATCGAATAATATCAAGATAAAATAAATTAAATTAATTTACATGTTTGTTTGTCGAAATAATAAAATAATAAAAAATTAATTACAAGAAGGGCCTCATATTGACCAAATATCACCGATTTAATGAAATCGGGCGAAAAATGGCCTTTTATCAAATCATTGGTCCAAATAAAAGAATAACCACCAATAAATTACTAATCAAAAATAAATGTCATAAAATCATAAACTAAATAAATTTTTTAGATTTATCATGATAAATATATATTTAAATAAGAAAAATAAAATAGTTAAAATCAATAAAAACCAGAAGAACCATATTTAGAGAGAAAAAAAAGAGGGGGTAAGCAACAATCAAACAAAAAAGGCGTTGGTCCAGTGTCAACCAAGTAGAGATTGGGCCTTCAACCAAGAAATATTAAAACGTGTGGGACTGATGGTGATTAGCAACAGATGAGTGGTACGTGTATAGCAGGAAGGTGTAGTGTATTAGTAAAATCCATGAACAAACAGTCCAAAGTCAATCAGGAACAAATAGTAAACAGATTTGATTAATATAACAAGAAAATAAAATATTAAAAAAGAAAATAGATCAGGAATTTTTAAAAAAGGAAATAAAAAAAAGAAACATCAAAAGAGATGCATCATTTTCAATGCAGCAAATATCACGAAAAAATTGAAAGCAGCAACCCACCCCTTCGAGGTTGTGATTTCATGCCTCTCACTCAGATCTCTATCGCAGCTTTCGCACACGAATCCGGTCTCTCTCGCTCAGATCTTATCTATGTCTCTCTTGGCGTGCGGTTCACTGCTCAAACGACTTCTCGGATTCTCTCTCATGGAAATGCGATTCTCAACAATGATGTTTCAGATGGGTTGCTCGCGGCTTGCTCCGGTGGATGCGGCGGATGGCAAGGGTTGTGATGATTTCGCGGTGAAATGGTTCGGTTGTGGTGATTTCGCGGCGAAATGGTTCGGTTGTGGCGTTGATATTTCCGGCGGTTTGTGATTTCGGTTGACGGCGTAGGTGATTCGGTAAGGGTAAAGGTGGAGTGGTGGTTTGCGTTTCTCTTGGTGAGGTGATGGTCGAAGCAGTGTTGGTGGGGGTGGTTCTCTGTGTTTTGCGACTTGGTTTTGGTGCGTTTGCAACGGATCTTGTTTATTCACAGTTGTAAACACCCCAAATTTGCCCTTACCCATTCACACCGTGGCTGGTGATCATTTCATATGCATAAGTTCAATCATAGCATCTCATTTCACATTTCTGACACATTGCATTGGTTCTAAGTCATCTGCATCTAGGGTTTGTGATCTGAGCAATCCAAGAGCTTCTTGAGCCACTCCAAAGGTCATCAATCACTTCAAAGGGGTCCATGTATGTTCAAGCATCATATTATATCCTCTCAAAATCAAGAATGTCAAAAAATCACAAGAACTGAGAATGGCATGGAAGCAGAGCCAGGTTTGACTGCACAGATGACCTAGAATTAGGGTTTTGGTTTCAGAGGCCATAACTCCAAATTTTTTGGTCATTCTTGTTTCTATTGGTCTCTATATGGTATAGGGAGCATGCATATCAATTTTCATGAAGAAATTCAATGGGGAAGTCATCTGATCAAGAGTTGACTTTTCAAGCAAGTCAGTGCAAAATCAGGGCATCTGAGGCCCCCAATGACCCAACCAAAGGGTGTTCTTCATCATTTTGATTGTTTATGATCTTTATTTGATCATAGAAGAAGTTGGAAGTTCACAAAGTTGAAGAATTTCAAGTCTTTTTCAAAGTTTATTTTTTGGGAAAGTTTGACTTTTAATGAAATTGCCATTTTAGGAAACTTTTTCAACCCTTGCTTTTTGATTCAAAAATGCTTCAAATGGAAAAACTTTGGTCATGAAAGTTGTAGAATATATCATTCCCTTTTCAAAAAGTACAAGAACATGACCTAATTCATTTTGGATCAAAAGTTATGGCTTGTCAAAGTTGGCAAAAATCACAAAATTTCAAGGTTTCTACCAAAGAGGCAAAGTTGCAAATTCACTTGCCAAGGAAAATTGAGCTATTAAATGGACTTCTAAACTTCACAACATGATCATACAACATCTAAATTTCAGAATGGGCCAAGGTATCACTCATTTTTATGGCTTATGGAGCAAGAAATCTCATAAGAAGCAAAAGTGAGGCAAGTTGCAAAAACTCACTCAAGTGTGAATCCACTTGCTTGCTGACTTCATGATCAATCCTAGGGTTCTCCCCACATCTTGCTGCGTAGGACACACCTTTTTTCCTTGGCTAGCTATTAGCCCATGCCTCTCTTACACAACTTTGACATTTTGGCAACTTGAGCCATACCTATCACAAAAGCACACATCAACTCATCTGACCTATCACAATAGTTTATGCAAACAAAAGGCAAGCCAAAGCATACAAAACACAAGCCTGAAACACTCTCCAACACATCATTCTCATTTTGACACCATTTTGCAAAAGCATTCGAAACTGATTGCACAAGCTTCAAACACACAAACCAACTTCACAAATCAACTCAGCACACTTCCCTGGTCACAAACCACCCATCACCATTGCCTAAAACTCCCAGAATCACAAACACGATTTCCACCCCACCTTGAACAGAACTTCTGCCATCTCTCAAACCATCCATTATAAACTTCAAACAATCATTGAAAGCTTCTCAGGAGGTCCAGTGGAGTTGATTGCAAGCAAGAAACCAGCCAGAAAGTACCAGAAACCAAAGCTTCAGTTCAGGTAGCCATCTCAAACTCTTTTCCAGAAACATGTTTTTAAGTTCCTAAATGATTCTCTATGTTCCACTGATCATGCTGATATGCTTTGTTTCGAAAATGATTGAGTATTGAGTGTGTATGTTGCTTTTGAAACTTTTCTGACCTAAATGCGTTTTGCTTCGATTCATGGATTTGATGATGGATAAATGAATTTTGATGGCTGATTCTTGTTGGGGTTGGGGAGAGGATCATTTCTGGAGAGTTTTAGGGCCTGGGGATGCGTATTAAGAGAGATAGCTTGAGTGGTTGGCCGGAGAAGACGACCGGAACAGTGTTCCGGTCACCTGAAAGTCATTAGGGTTTGATTAATTAGGGTTAATCATAATTATGTGAATTTGAATCTCAGCCCTTGGATATGGCGCCAGGTCAATTCGCGCGCGTGTAGGTTTAAATGCTGGCCTTTGATTTTGCTGACTTTTCTTTTTTCAGTTTAAATTTCATTTTATTTTCCTTTTATTCCATTTGTTTTCTATAATTTATTTAAAATAGCAAAAATCATTTAAAAATTCTGAAAATTTTTATACAAACTTTTATTAATTTTCAGAAACCAAAAACATTTTTATTTTTATTTTTTGCATTAAAAAATATTTTTAAATCATTTAAAAGTTTATTTTTAATTAATTAATGAGAATTAATTATTTAAAAATACTTTTGAGTATTTAAAAATCACCAAAAAATTCATGAAACCTTTAAAATCATTTAGAAACATTGTCCAACTCTCAAACCAAATTTCTTTTTTGATCTTAATGCATTTTGACAATTTTCCATGGAATTAATTCTATTTCAAAGCATTATTTTGATCCAATGTTCAAAAATTCATTTCTGCCTAATCTTTGAGAGTTGGACTTTGATTCTTTTTGCATTGTGTCTTGCATATCATGTAGTTTGTAGGATTAAATTGGTATGATTTGATCTTGCATTTTCATTTTTTTTGACATTTTTCTTGATAAGGTACCCTAAAACCCTAATAAACTTAGGAAATTCATAATTCTCATTAGGTTAAGAGTTAGAACCTCTCCTTTGGGCAGTGAGTTGATATAGGTTTAGGGTTCCTTTGAGTGCATTTTCAATTTTTTATCTTGATGTTTGCTTCTGGTTTTGGTTTTTGTTTTGTGCATTGATCATAAACCCTAGTTTGGGCTTCCTTTTGCATTTATCTTGCATTTGCTTGCATACCATGACTTGCCATGACATTCTATGCATCCATTTGATTCATTAGACATATTAAGACATATTAGAATCATGTTTGATCATTGCTTCTTGCATTTTCCATGTTGTATGTCATTTGCATTTCATAACTTTTCATGTATGTTCATGGTTCTAAGCATGCTTCATTTGCATCCATAGGTTTGTATGGTCATCCTCATGCCTTGTTCCATTCTTGTATCATCTCATAGCATCATTAGAATCATTCTCATGCTTCTGGTTTTGGTTTGCATCATGCCATTTCATCTCATTTTGCATTGCATTGCATTTCTTTCACTAACTTTTCAGGTGGTAAGTCACTTTGAGAAGTGAATTTGCCTTCACTTCTCACAACTTCTTTTCATCTCTCTTATGCATCCTTGCTGCATTTTATCTTGTGTTTGAGATTGAGCTTGCTCTTTCTTCTTCTTCTTACTTTCTTTCTTCAAGTGACTTGTCTTCTTAAATGAAGCAAGTTACTTTGCTTTTCTCTGCTCCTTTCATCTGCTTCCTGGTGGTTCTTTTGAAGATTTCTCTTGTTAAACCTCACAAACCTTAGGAACAACCAAGCATGACAATGATTAGGGTTTTGATTAGTCCCCCACTTAGTTTTTTACCTTTGTGTCTCATTGAGTCTTCTCTTCTCATCTCACAATCAAGGACTAAACCCTAAAGGCTTTAAAGCTTTGTGATTAAGCTTATGCCTGCATCCTTCTATTAGGATGGAGTGTATAACTTTAATCCTAAGTGTTAAACCCTTAATGTGTTTAACTCCCTTAATCAATCCATTTAATAATCATCAAGACATCAAGCTTGTAACTTGGGCCTTGCATTAGGGTTCTAATTCTTCCTTAATTGGTTAAGAAGGACTAACCCTAGTGTTAATGGACAAGTCCCCCTCAAGTTGTCTTACAAACCCTAAAAATCACTTCATCATCTTATCATTATCTAAAATCCACTTAATAAAGGCTTTGTTTTGTCATGAGTTTAATCCCTAATCATGGATTAAGTTGAGGAGCTTTCCTCAGCTTAAACATTCTCATCTATTATCCTTCTATTAGGATGGTGTAATGGGTCTGTTTAATCCCTGATTATGGCTTAACCTCCTTACTCAACACTAAACAAAAACAATAAAAACATCTAATTAATCACAAGTAGGTTAATGATCTTAACCCTACATCAAAGGTGATTAAGTGTGAGAAGCTGACTTCACACTTAAGGTATTCTCATTACCCCTAATCAGAGGGAGGATGTGATGAGTTTACTAAATCCATTGGTTTAGGCTTAAGCTCATTAACTTATGACAAACTTTCAAAAGCAATAAAAGACTGAAAACACAAAAACAAACAATAATCGTCTCCTCCGGGATTCTTTTCTCATCTTATTCACTCACAAACGAGAACTC
The DNA here is from genome assembly GCA_963966055.1 of Lathyrus aphaca. Taxonomy (NCBI): domain Eukaryota; kingdom Viridiplantae; phylum Streptophyta; class Magnoliopsida; order Fabales; family Fabaceae; genus Lathyrus; species Lathyrus aphaca. Next base: position 404,561,249 of record OZ014521.1, on the reverse strand, counting down.
GCTTCTTCCGTCTAATGCAAGACAGTTTGCACCTGAGCCAGACAGGTCATACACTTGAGCATAGACAAATAAGCAGTTCATCAAGTCAATTCATCTTTCAGTCTCTTTGGGTCGAACTACGGTGTTCTGACTTCCTCATTGCACGAGAGGATACGTAGGCATAACTTAATAGTTATCGAACAAAAGTCTCTGTATATTCCCCCCTCCTTCCAACATTATTATTTGAGCCTCATAGTCTTGAGCATTTCACTCCTGTTCTCACACTGACACTTCTCTTATACACTTTACACTTCTTTTACACTGACACCTGTACATCCTTTTCCAGCTCTTTTATACACAGAGTGCACTGACACTACCCCTTTAAAACACAAATCTTTTAAGCGTGGATCCCGTCGAGTACGACGGACAATCTGGGTGCTAATACCTTCCCAGGTTGTAACCAACCCCCTTTCTCAGTCTCTCTGGTTCGCAACCGTCTTATCCATATCTTTCTAGGTTTATGCAGCATTACCTTTCCTCTGGGATAAAAATGCCTAGCTGGCGACTCTTTCATTCCCTGTGAGTTCACTCCTATGTGTTCTCACATCCTCCTCTCGCCGACTGTTCGCGTCTGTACCACATTCGAGCCCAGTCTCGTCTCTTGGGAGCGATAGCTTGGCGACTCTGCTGGGGAAACTTATACTGTAACCAGGGCTTCTGGTTCTTTTTGTGGGTTCCTCCTAGAGCTTGATTGATTTGTGTTTACTGGGGTGTTATGTGCTATTTGTGTTTGTATATTTTATTTATTGCTTTCTGTACAGTTTTGTTTATTGCTTTCTTTATAGCTTTATATATATCATACTGTCATGCTGTTCTGGCTGGATCTGGTTTTGCTTTGGTGGGTGGGGTTCTATTGAGAGTTGAGGTCCTATACCTGGGACCTGAGTGACACCTAGGCTAGAGTGGTTCATGTTCTTTCCCATTCCATTTCGGTCTGGTGCGGGAATATGAAACACGGTTCAGATATGGGTTTCTTCTTGAGAACTCTGTGCTACAGATTTCCTGTAGTGCTAGGGCTATCTGGGAAGCCTGCTAAGTCTGGATGACCTTTATTATTGACCTTCAGAAACTGAGGTGAATTAGAGTAGGATCTTTTATGGTTATTGTAAACACTGTACCTCCGGGTTAGAAGTGTTTACACTTCTCATAACTGATCCAAGTCTGAGGATCCTTGTTTTAGAACATCACCTGTGAGGGGGTTGGGCTGTTTACAGGTTTGCAGGTACCCTTGACCTCAGCATACCCTGTTACTTTGTTAAGAGTACTCCATTTTGGGAAAGTTCTTGTGATTTTAACCCTGGACATGTGACTCTTTATTTGAGTCCCCCACCTTGGTTACTGGACTTATGAACCTCCATCTGGATTTCTTGAACATACATGGACTTATAACAAAGCAGCAATCAGATCCAGCTTGATCACAAACCCTTGCATACATCATCATTGCATCATTTAACATTTGCTTATTTGTTTTTCAGGGTATCCATACTATATTTTTGGCTTGGTTTTGACCCCTTCATCTGCATAGACCTATCTGCTTCAGCTATCCTCATCAGCTACCTGCTTCAGTCACCTGCATCACCAGCATCAGCCTATCAGTGGCCCATTCTTCTAGTATCAGTCACCCTCATCAACATCTGTTTCAACTCTTCTTCAGCAGCATGGCACCCAAGAAGAGCAATATCTCCTACCATTTCTTTGAGCCTGAGTTGACTGGCATCAGGAAGATCCAGGCCCTGATTACTCCAGATCATATACCACTATTCATGAACATTATGGAGGCATCCTTGATGTGGTTATGGATTTGGACCCTTCCCAGAGGAGCTTGATTCATACTTGCCTGCAGTTCTATGACCCCCCTCTGAGGTGCTTCACCTTTCAGGATTTTCAGTTGGGGCCTTTATTAGAGGAGTACTCATCATTGGTTGGTGTACCTGTCAGGGGTGGAATCCCCTTCAACCCTGAAATGGATTTTCCTAGTAATGAAGAGTTGGCAAGAGCATTGTATCTGGAACCCTCTCTGATTGAACAGAACATGACTACCAAGGCTAGAATCTCTGGTCTACACTTGGATTTCTTGACTTCTCAGGCCATCCTGAAGGCCTCTTTGGGAGAGTGGAAGGCAGTCTGTGCTTTGTTAGCCCTCAGCATATATGGGGTTATACTTTTTGCAGACGAGCCTAAGTTTATTAGCAGGAGTGCCATTCACCTTTTCATTCTGAGGAACCCAGTGCCTACCTTACTGGGAGATTTCTACTACTCTATTCATCAAAGGAATGAAAAGCAAAGAGGAAGATTGGTGAGATGCTGTGCTCCCCTGTTCCATACCTGGCTGCTCAAACACTTGCCCAAGACTGATGCATTCTTGAATCCTCATCAGCAAAAGAATTGGGCTAGAAGACTCACTGCTTTGACCTCAGCTGATATCAGGTGGTGCACTCAGAGCACCAAGGGCAGGGACATCATTGCTAGTTGTGGGCAATTCCCCAATGTACCTTTGATAGGAGTGAAGGGTTGCATCAACTACAACCCTCTGTTATTCAAGAGACAGTTGGGCTATGCATTGGTCCACCCTCCTAGAGCACAAGATTTGGCTGAAACCCTTTATTTTGAGATTAAGCCTAATCTGGCTGTTGTCAGGCAAGCATCCTGGGCTTGGGACAATGTCCAGACCAAAGGGGTAACCATTCTTGGAAGATGCAACAATGTGGCCTCAGCTCAGTACTATGATTGGTCTCATGCCAGGGCACAAATTTCTGGGATGCCCTTCACCATTGAGGATGCACCTGGACCCTCCACAGCACCACCTCCAGCCACTGTCAGCTTAGAGGAGTTTGAGAAACTGAAAGAGAGGAATGAGAATCTGACTCAGGCTCTACAAAAGACCCTCTGGGAGAGGAGTGATGGTCGTTTAGACATTGAAAGGTTAGAAAAGCTAAAGGTGGAGCATCTAGCCAGAATTGAGAAGTCAGAGGATTACATCAAGAAGTCAAGGGCTGGAGAGCATATTTTGAAGAATGCCTGCAAGGAGGCTCAGTTCCAAAAGGCCAGGACTGATTTATACCTGAAAGAGAGTCAAGCTAGGTGGGTCAGGATCACCGAAGCCCGTACTCAGGAAGATAAAAGGACTCAGGATAAGATTGAGCAGTTGGAGGCTAATGCAAAGGAGCAACAGGAAGCCCTGCTAGCAGCCCAGAGAGAGATCTCAGAATTGAAGATTAGGGCTGGTGTGAAGAGGTCAAAGGACCAGAGCAGACACAAGAAGCTAACTGCTGCTATTGCCACCAGGAATCTTCTCATCAGGAACCTCATAGAGCATCCAGCTGACCCTGTGACTGAAGCACTTCTAAAGGAAGTTCAGGAGGATGAGTTTGGTCTTGGTGTTTGACTTTTGCTTGTTGTCGCTTTCATTTCATGTACTTTTCCTTTTTATGTTGTATTTTGACCCCTCAGGGGCATGTATTGTACAAACTATGTATCATTCACTTCTTTGTAATATATTCATTAGTTTGTTTCATTGTGAATCTCTCTCTCCTAAGCAACACCAAAAGCATCTTTCTCAAGGGTCTGGAAAGGTCAAAACCAAGTGCCAAGCCGGATACCTTGAAGACAAATAAGCATATTGCATTGCATACTAACCTTTTGTTTTGTTTTTTAGGTTTTTGTTTTGTTTGTTACTAACTCTGTTATGGTTCAGGAACTATTGCTCGACGTCGGGTGTTCCCACTCAACCTTCCACACACATATCCTACCCGCAACAACCTTCCGGGTATACAGATGGACCAGGTACAACAGGACCTTACAGAGGTCAGGGCCCAAATGGTCAATGAAAGACTTGAAATGAGGAATCAGATGACTCAGTTTATGGAGGTGATGAATGGATTGGCCCAGAGCCAAGAAAGATTAAGAGCATTGGTAGAGAGGCAGACTCAGGAAGACCCCCATCTAGGGACTGGTGGAACGAGCAACAATGAGAGGGTTCAGCCTCATGTCAACCCACCTGTGTATGGCCCTCATCTTCACCCAGAGATCAACATCCCTGCTAATGTGCAAGGGAATGCTACTACAGGAAGAGTACTGCAAGAAGACCCCCAGGAAGATCAGTTCACTGTGATGGGAGCTGGGGACGAAGCCTATGACAGAAGGCTAGATGAAATTGCTGAGAAATTAAGATCCTTGGAGTCTCAAAACTCCTTGGGTTTTGATGTTATGGACATGGGCTTAGTGGACGGGGTAAGGATACCTCACAAGTTTAAACCTCCGTGCTTCGAGAAGTACAACGGAACCTCCTGTCCACGAACCCACTTACAATCCTTTCTAGGGAGGCTGAAGGCATATACCATGGATGAAAAGCTATGGATGTTTTATTTTGAGGATAGCTTAACAGGAGCTTCAAGGGAATGGTACTCTCATTTGACCAGAGCAACCATCAGATGCTGGAAGGACTTGGCTGAGGCTTTCATTAGACAATACCAGTACAACTTGGATATGGCTCCCAACAGGACTCTCCTGATGGGAATGTCCCAATCATCCAGAGAAAGCTTCCGGGAGTACGCCCAGAGGTGGAGACAGCTTGCTGCTGCTGTCCAGCCACCCATGTTGGAAAGGGAGATGGCCGACATGTTTATGAACACCCTCCAAGGGACATACATTGATAGGCTAGCTGCCTTTTCTTCTACCAGCTTCGCTGATGTGGTTATAGCCGGAGAAAGAATCGAGAGCCTTCTAAAGATGGGCAAGATTTCTGACAACGGTGCAAGCTCGTCCAGCAACCCAAGAAAGCCTTTTGTAGGCCCAAGAAGAACTGGTGAGACTAATGCTATCCATACCAGCAGGGGCAGACCCCAGTATGTTCATAGGTCGGTGGCAGCTGTCACCATTCCCGCTCCAATTCATCCACAACCAGCATACCAACCACATCAACAATCCCACTACCAGCAACAAACCCAGTATCCACCTCAGAGAAATTATAATAACAACAACAGCAACAACAATCAGCAAAGACCGTTTCAACAGAGACCATCTCAGACCAATAGGGTGATTGATCCGATCCCTATGCCTTATGCCACATTATTGCCACAACTCTTGAAACTCAACCTGGTTGAGCTAAGGACATTGGCACCTCCAGATCCTGCCAGTCTGCCCAGAAACTATGACGCCAGCGCCAGATGTGCTTTTCACTCTAACGCACCTGGCCACAGTACAGAGAAGTGCAGAGCTTTGCACATGAAAGTACAGGATCTGGTGGATTCCAAAGCTTTAAACTTTGCGACCCCGCCGAATGTAAACAAGAACCCTATGCCCAACCACGGAGGACCCAGAATTAATGCTATCGAGGAAGACAAGCCGTCTTACTTGATCACCAGTGTGGTGCAGATTCGGACACCCTTGGTAGAGATTAAAGCTCAACTCCTTGAATGTCAAATGTTCCCCGGATGTGAGCTAGGATGTGCTTATTGCAACATTTTAGTAAATGGGTGCGATAACTTGAGAAATGGCATAGATGGTCTCATCCAGAGTGGCCTGCTTCAAATCACAACATCAACACCTACAAATCCAGCAATCTCCTTAACAACAATTCCCGAGTCTTCTACAACTGCAACAACAACTGTTCCAAACAACTCTTCAATCTCATCAACAAATGCTTCATCTGTCACTTCAACGGACCAAATATCAACAAACATCTCTTCTACAACTTCAGCACCCCTTCATTCAGAATCTCCTACAACAGCAACATCCATCCAGTCAACAGTATCTCCTACAACATCAACAGCAAATAATGAAAGTGTCTCAACGGTTACAATTTATTATGATCCTGCAAATGATTCCGCCTACAACTCACAAAATGCCACTCCTGTCAGAGCACCAGTCACAATATACTATGATCCACATACTGTCATGGTCCCTTCTGCAGCTGCTATCAGTCCAATCACTATCACAGTGCTTGGGCCAGTCCCTTATGAAAGCAATAATGCCATCCCTTGGCATTACGGCTCCGATCTATACTGCGAAGGACATAAAATCACTTTGGAATCATCAACTTCTTCACCACGAATAGACAATGTGGGAGGAGGCGGAGGCTTCACTCGAAGCGGACGTCTTTTTGCCCCGCAAATTCCAAAACCCATTGCTGAAGCAGAAGCTGCTGCCAAAGCAAAAGGGAAGAGCATGGTGCAAGAAGAACGAGTTGTTAAAGAAGCTTTGAAAACCCCTTTTGATTAAGAAGTTGATGAATTCATGAGAATCATCAAGAAAAGTGATTACAAGATAGTGGACCAGCTTCACCAGACACCTTCCAAAATCTCCATTCTATCATTGCTAATGTGCTCCGAGGCTCATCGGAACGCACTACTAAAAGTCTTGCACGCAGCTTATGTGCCAGAAGAGATTACTGTCAATCAGTTAGAGGCTGTGGTTGGAAATGTCAACGCTAGTAATGGACTAGGATTTACCAACACTGATTTGACTACGGAAGGTCGCAATCACAACAAGGCTTTGCACATTACCATGGAGTGTAAAGGTGCAGTTCTTTCCCATGTACTGGTAGACACAGGGTCATCCCTCAATGTCTTACCTAAAAAAGCCCTTGTGAAGCTGGAGTATGAAGGATTGGCATTACGTCCCAGCAACTTGGTAGTGAGAGCCTTTGACAGTTCTAAGAGATCAGTTCTGGGGGAAATTGAGTTGCCTATAACGATTGGCCCACAAACTTTCAAAACGACCTTCTTCGTGATGGACATTCAGCCGGCCTACAGCTTTTTGTTGGGTAGACCTTGGATTCATGCCGCTGGCGCAGTTACGTCTACCCTTCACCAGAAGTTAAAATTCGAGTGGGAAGGCCAAGTCGTTACTATTTGTGGGGAGGAAGATATTTTTGTTAGCCATCTGGCTACATACAAATACATTGAGATGGATGGGGAGATCCACGAAACTATGAGTCAAGGGTTTGAGGCCTTGAACATAAATGAAGCATCTGCTGTACCTGGAACCTCAATGACATCTTATCAACAAGCCCGAAAGGTTGTTGAAGAAGGGACTGCCCAAGGCTGGGGCAAATTGCTGTCCGTAGAGAAGAAGGAGGATAGATTTGGGTTGGGTTACAAACCAACTCAACAAGATCAAGCAGAGGCTGCTAAGAAACCCAGTTTTGTCAGTGGGGGGATGCTCACCCCCAATGCAGTAAACAACTTGGAAGACGAGGATGAAAGTGACCGCAACCTGGAGAGATGGATACGTCCAAAGATCCCGGGGAGCAGTATCTCAAACTGGTCTTCCCAGGAAATTATAAGAGTTACTCCCGCAGAGTAATTATTATTTCCTGTATTTTTGAGCATGCATCAAGTCTTGCATCTTGCCCAAGATGACAAGACTCATTTTGTAATCGGGCCATCTGTGATTTTGTGCAACAAGATTAATCAATGACAATCAGACATCTTTTGCAAATGAGTCTTTTTCTTTTCCGTTCACTGTTTTTCCATTTTTTTTCTTTTTTGTACAAAACTAAATGGCAATGTTTTCAAAATGATAACTTCCTTTCACCCTTTTTAAACAAGATTAAAATCAATCACTAAAATAAACAAACTGAACCCTTGCAGAGAGTGCCTTTCAGACAGCACCGACAACAGCACGGCTACGACTTCGTATGACTTTGACAATCCGATCAATCAAGCTGATGAAGGGGTTGAAGAGGAGTATGAGCTTCCTGAAGAGCTAGCCAGGTTGTTGAGACAAGAGGAAAAGGTTATCACTCCTCATCAGGAGGAGGTCGAAACGATTAATCTTGGTACAGATGAAGATGTGAAAGAGGTTAAAATCGGGGCCTGCTTACAAGACTCAGTGAAGGGACAACTGATTGACCTGCTTCGGGAATATGTAGATGTGTTCGCTTGGTCTTATCAAGATATGCCAGGGTTGGACACCGACATTGTTATGCACAAGCTGCCTTTGAGAGAAGATTGCCCGCCGGTTAAACAGAAACTGCGCCGCACTCGCCCTGACATGGCAATGAAAATCAAAGAAGAGGTACAAAAGCAGTGGGACGCCGGGTTCCTTGCTGTAACTAGCTATCCGCCGTGGGTTGCTAATATAGTACCTGTGCCTAAGAAAGACGGCAAAGTTAGAATGTGTGTTGACTACCGGGATCTGAACAGAGCCAGTCCGAAAGATGACTTCCCATTACCTCACATTGATGTATTGGTGGATAATACGGCTCAGTTCTCGGTATTCTCCTTCATGGACGGATTTTCAGGATACAACCAGATCAAGATGTCACCTTAAGACATGGAGAAGACAACTTTCATCACACCTTGGGGCACGTTCTGTTATAAGGTGATGCCATTCGGACTGAAGAATGCTGGTGCAACATATCAACGGGCTATGGTGACGTTATTCCACGATATGATCCATAAAGAAATCGAATGTTATGTGGATGACATGATTGCCAAGTCCCTCACAGAAGAAGACCACCTGGTAAATCTACTGAAGCTATTCAAGCGTCTAAGGAAGTACCAACTGAAGTTGAACCCCAACAAGTGCACATTCGGGGTGCGATCTGGTAAGCTGCTGGGATTTATTGTAAGTGAGAAAGGGATTGAAGTTGACCCTGATAAAGTCAAAGCTATTCAAGAGATGCCTGCACCGAAGTCAGAAAAAGAAGTTCGAGGGTTGTTGGGACGATTGAACTACATTTCACGGTTCATATCTCACCTCACAGCAACCTGTGAACCTTTGTTCAAACTGCTAAGAAAAGAACAAACGGTCAGGTGGAACGAAGACTGCCAGAAGGCTTTTGACAAGATCAAGGAGTACTTACAAGAGCCTCCAATCCTTATGCCTCCAGTTGAAGGAAGACCTCTGATAATGTACTTGACAGTATTAGAAGAGTCGATGGGGTGTGTGTTGGGCCAGCATAACGAGTCTGGTCGAAAAGAGTACGCAATATACTACCTAAGCAAAATGTTTACCGACTGTGAACAACGCTATTCACTACTCGAGAAAACTTGCTGTGCTTTAGCGTGGGCTGCTCGCCGACTGAGACAGTATATGTTGACCCACACTACTTTATTGATCTCAAAGATGGACCCAGTCAAGTACATATTCGAGAAGCCAGCACTTACCGGACGGGTTGCAAGATGGCAAATGATCCTCACCGAATATGACATTCAGTACACATCTCAAAAGGCCATCAAGGGCAGTGTACTGTCTGATTATCTTGCTGAGCAACCTATTAATGATTACCAGCCTATGAGATTTGACTTCCCTGATGAAGACATCATGTTCATAAAAGCAAAAGATCATGAAGAGCCTATTCACACTGAAGGGCCTGACCCAGAAGAAGGATGGACTATGATGTTTGATGGGGCTGTCAATATGAATGGTCGTGGTGTTGGTGCAGTACTCATTACACCTAAGGGAGTTCACATGCCTTTCTCGGCGAAACTCACTTTCAACTGCACTAACAACGAAGCTGAATACGAAGCTTGCATTATAGGTCTTGAGGAAGCCATTGACCTCAGGATCAAGACATTGACTGTATTCGGAGATTCAGCTCTGGTAGTTAATCAAACCAACGGCAAGTGGTACACTCACCAGGATCATCTGATACCTTACAGGGATTATACACGGAGGTTGTTGACTTTCTTCACAACAGTCAAGCTTGAGTATATCCCTCGAGATGAAAACCAGTTTGCAGATGCTCTGGCCACCATTTCATCCATGATCAAAGTGCAAGCTGCCAACTTTGTACCTCAAATTTCAGTGTCCAGACTTGACAGACCAGCATATGTGTTCGCAGCAGATGTTGTCAAAGATGATAAGCCTTGGTTCCATGACATAAAGTGCTTCTTGGAGGATCAAACATACCCACCTGGGGCATCTTCCAATGATAAGAAGACTTTGAGAAGGCTTGCCGGTAGTTTCTTTCTGAACACTGATGGTTCCCTATACAAGAGAAACTTTGATATGGTACTCCTCAGATGCGTTGACAGAACAGAAGCAGATTTGCTGATGCACGAGGTGCACGAAGGATCCTTTGGTACCCATGCAGAAGGGCATGCCATGGCTAAGAAATTGCTAAGATCAGGGTATTACTGGATCACAATGGATGCCGACTGTTGTGCCTACGCCAGAAAATGCCATAAATGCCAGATTTATGCGGATAAGGTGCATGTGCCTCCCAATCCTTTGAATGTGATGTCTTCACCCTGGCCCTTTGCTATGTGGGGCATTGATATGATTGGTAAGATTGAACCGACTGCTTCAAATGGCCACAGATTCATCCTGGTTGCCATTGACTATTTCACCAAGTGGGTCGAAGCAGCTTCCTATGCAAACGTTACAAGGCAAGTGGTAGCCAGATTTCTGAAGAGAGATATCATCTGTCGATACGGAGTTCCCGAGAGAATCATTACTGATAATGGTTCCAACTTGAACAATAAAATGATGGCAGAACTGTGCCGGGACTTCAAGATCCAACACCACAATTATTCTCCTTACAGGCCAAAAATGAATGGCGCTATTGAGGCAGCTAATAAGAATATCAAGAAGATTGTGTAGAAGATGGTAGTCACTTATAAGGACTGGCATGAAATGCTACCGTTTTCCTTGCATGGGTACCGAACGTCAATCAGAACATCTACTGGGGCAACACCGTATCAACTTGTGGTTGGTATGGAAGCAGTCTTACCAGTTGAAGTTGAATTACCCTCCCTACGGGTACTGATGGATGTTAAGCTGAACGAAGCAGAGTGGGTCCGGTCCCGATACGAACAACTGAGTCTGATTGAAGAGAAGAGATTGGCTGCAATCTGTCATGGTCAGCTGTACCAGAAAAGAATGAAGAAAGCCTTCGATCAGAAAGTCAGGCACCGAGAGTACCAAGTAGGGGATCTTGTGATGAAAAGAATCCTCCCTCCTCATACAGACCACAGGGGAAAGTGGACTCCGAATTATGAAGGACCATTTGTAGTAAAGAAAGTTTTCTCGGGTGGAGCACTGATGCTCAGCACTATGGATGGTGAAGACTTCCCGTCCCCTGTGAATTCAGATGCAGTTAAAAAATACTTCGCATAAAAATGACCCGCTGGACATAAAAACAGAATGTAAGTCCAGGCAAAAATAGGGCATCCCGGCGAGTCAAAAACAGAATAAAAGACTCGGGCAAAAATAAGGGAAATAAACAAAAAAAGGTACACCCGCTGAGTTGAAAAGCCGCATTGGACAACTCAGGCAAAAATGGGTATCCCGATGGATTGAAAACCCGAAAGGGCGGTCCATGCAAAATAAGGGAATAAGCGAACAACTGCATTCTGAATTCGTCTGTATCACCTACAACTTGGTAAACCTCGAAAGGATCAAGCTTCTCTCAGGATCAGCCTTCTTCAGAAAGCAAGACGAGAAGAATGTCAAATGTCATACGAGTCATAGTAGAGGGAAGCCCCTTAAAGCGTCGACAACATTGCCAGCATTTTGTTTCTCAATTTGTAACAATCTCCTCATTTCAGGGGATATGTTTCTTTGACTGTATCTTGCCAATTCAGGGCACATAAATTAATAAAACCAGATTTTCAGTCACGTCTCGTCTTGTACATTTTTATTTGCAAAAAATGTCTGATGTCTTTAAAAAACTGATTGCATGAATACAGATGCTTATCTTCAAAAATAAGAATACGTGCTTGTAGGAAATATATTTACTCCCGGGAGTGTCTGAGCTCTTACAACGGAATCCAGTAAGGGATACCTCGGTATTACTTGTGCGTTTCTCTGTCTTTGCAGGATTGCAAGTATTCAAAGCGCAACATGGGGGATGTAAGCTTCATCCCAGCAAGCTGGCAGATCAACACTCACTCAGTCTTAGCACCCAAAGTGTTTTCTCCCCAGCTGAGTTGCCATTTGTTACTTCTCCCAGCCGAGGTACCAATCATTCTTCCTTCTCAGCCGAGTACGAAAGCCAGGGAACCATCTCCCCACAGAGTTTCAGCCTCTATCCAGAAGAGCAACGCATGAGGGAATCACAACAGAGTGAAGAAAGCTTCTACAAACCCCAGCTGGGTCTCTCATTTATTGGAATAGGTCTATCATTGACCCATTTCCCCAAACAGATACATCTCATCAAGATCCACCAATGATCTCATCCCCAGCTGGGATGTCCATTTCAAACAGATCGACCAGAGATCTTCACAGCAACGGGATCCGAATCCCGGACCGTTATCTTTGCATAATCATAGAATTCGCATCATATTTCCCCACAAAGCGTAGCATTCCGTCTAACACGGAGCATTACGGCAAAAAAATCAAACATATTGCATAACCATAAGCCATGTTCTGAATCAAACACTTGTGAACAATGACAACCCGTCAAAAATATACAGAATGTTCCCCAGATTCCCCAGCGGAGAGCTAAAGCTAAAGCAGTTGCCTCACATTCACCAGCATATACTCCTTGTGGCACTCGTCCGTGTCATATCCCCAACAGAAGGCCAAAGCGTCCCCTTTGCACTCACAGATACATATATATATATATATATATATATATATATATATATATATATATATATATATATATATATATATATAACCTCCTTGACACTCGTCCGTGTCACTTTCCCCAGCACAGTTACCTAAACACTTTGTATATCAGATACTTTGTTTATATTATACTTTTCTCCTTTTTGACACTCGTCCGTGTCACTCTTCCCAGCAAGTTAAACACTCATCTATACATCGCTCATACTTGTTACTCTTATACAGATACTCGTCCGTATCTTGTATACACCATTTATATCCCCGCAGATTCGACACTGGTCCATGTTCTTTGTTAACCAGTTGGTACTCGTCCGTACCATCATCTCAGAACGTGCGTCAAGCGTTTGTTTCTATCTGATACTCGTCCGTATCATAGTCTTAAGGATGCTCGTCCGCATCTTTAATCCATACACTGTGTCAAACACTCTTGTCTTCTTGAATATAGACACTCGTCCCTGTCTACTATTCCCCAGAAGAGTCCCCTCAGATTCAACACTCGTCCGTGTTCCTTGTTAACCAGTTGATACTCGTCCGTATCATCATCTCTGAACATGTGTCAGTATTTGTTTCTACCCGATACTCATCCGTATCATAGTCTTAGGGATGCTCTTCCACATCTTTAATATATACACAACGTCAAAACACTTATACCTTTATTTCTTGGATATAAACACTCGTCCGTGTTTACTATTCCCCAGTAGAGTAATTTTCTTTTCTATCTGACATTCGTCCTATGTCATGATAAACTTTGAGAGCAGCCGTACCCTGCTAGGTGATCGTCCTTCACCTCTTGATGATCGTCCTTCATCATGCTCATCCGATGGTCGTCCCCATCGTCAACCTTTTCTATCTGACATTCGTCCTGTGTCGTGATATTCAGCAGCCGTCCCCTTCTAGGTGATCGTCCTTCACCTTTTTGATGATCGTCCTTCATCATTTTATCCGATGGCCGTCCCCATCGTTGATCCTGTTATCTGACATTCGTCCTATGTCATGATAAACCTTGAGAGCAGCCGTCCCCTGCTAGGTGATCGCCCTTCACCTCTTGATGATCGTCCTTCATCATGCTCGTCCGATGGCCGTCCCCATCGTTGACCTTTTATCCGGCATTTGTCCTATGCCGCGATATTTTCGGCAGCCGTACCCTGCCAGGTGATCGTCCTTCACCTTAGATGACCGTCCCTCATCTTGTCCCCAATAGAGCAGCCGTCCCCTGCTAGGTGATCGTCCTTCACCTTTGATGACCGTCCCTCATCATTATTTCATTTATTCTTTAACCCGATGGCCGTCCCCGTCGTGGTCCCTTTTCCTTTTCCTGGTGATCGTCCTTCATCAGTTTAGCCCGATGGCCTTCCCCATCATTGATTACATTACTTTATGAACTTGATGGCCGTCCCCATCATTTTTCATTTATCCCCAGAGAATCTTATAGTTTTACTTGATGGCCGTCCCCATCATCCCCAGCATGTCGGCCGCCCCCGTCATTGCTTTATTTCACACATCTTCCCCAGCGTGTCAGCCGTCCCCGTCATTGCTCCTTCCCCAGCAGTCGTCCTCTGCTCGACGGTCGTCCTCCGTCGCCCACGCTTTACAATATACTTTATTTTCTTTTACAATCTATATCCCTTTTCTTCTTCATTCTGTGAGTGCAAACTTTGGACTGTCTTTGGTATTCAATCACAAGTTATCTTGTTTGCCTGTTAAGTCGCTGCTTACATCCTGCACAGCTAACTCATGTTTGAATAGGGGCAGCTGTAAACACCCCAAATTTGCCCTCACCCATTTACACCATGTCTGGTGATCATTTCATATGCATAAGTTCAATCATAGCATCTCATTTCACATTTCTGACACATTGCATTGGTTCTAAGTCATCTGCATCTAGGGTTTGTGATCTGAGCAATCCAAGAGCTTCTTGAGCCACTCCAAAGGTCATCAATCACTTCAAAGGGGTCCATGTATGTTCAAGCATCATATTATATCCTCTCAAAGTCAAGAATGTCAAAAAATCACAAGAACTGAGAATGGCATGGAAGCAGAGTCAGGTTTGACTACACAGATGACCTAGAATTAGGGTTTTGGTTTCAGAGGCCATAACTCCAAATTTTTTGGTCATTCTTGTTTCTATTGGTATCTATATGGTATAGGGAGCATGCATATCAATTTTCATGAAGAAATTCAATGGGGAAGTCATCTGATCAAGAGTTGACTTTTCAAGCAAGTCAGTGCAAAATCAGGGCATCTGAGGCCCCCAATGACCCAACCAAAGGGTGTTCTTCATCATTTTGATTGTGTATGATCTTTATTTGATCATAGAAGAAGTTGGAAGTTCACAAAGTTGAAGAATTTCAAGTCTTTTGCAAAGTTTATTTTTTGGGAAAGTTTGACTTTTAATGAAATTGCCATTTTAGGAAACTTTTTCAACCCTTGCTTTTTGATTAAAAAATGCTTCAAATGGAAAAACATTGGTCATGAAAGTTGTAGAATAGATCATTCCCTTTTCAAAAAGTACAAGAACATGACCTAATTCATTTTGGATCAAAAGTTATGGCTTGTCAAAGTTGGCAAAAATCACAAAATTTCAAGGTTTCTACCAAAGAGGCAAAGTTGCAAATTCACTTGCCAAGGCAAATTGAGCTATCAAATGGACTTCTAAACTTCACAACATGATCATACAACATCTAAATTTAAGAATGGGCCAAGGGATCACTCATTTTTATGGCCTATGGAGCAAGAAATCTCATAAGAAGCAAAAGTGAGGCAAGTTGCAAAAACTCACTCAAGTGTGAATCCACTTGCTTGCTGACTTCATGATCAATCCTAGGGTTCTCCCCACATCTTGCTGCGCAGGACACACCTTTTGTCCTTGGCTAGCTAGTAGCCCATGCCTCTCTTACACAACTTTGACATTTTGGCAACTTGAGCCATACCTATCACAAAAGCACACATCAACTCATCTGACCTATCACAATAGTTTATGCAAACAAAAGGCAAGCCAAAGCATACAAAACACAAGCCTGAAACACTCTCCAACACAGCATTCTCATTTTGACACCATTTTGCAAAAGCATTCGAAACTGATTGCACAAGCTTCAAACACACAAACCAACTTCACAAATCAACTCAGCACACTTCCCTGGTCACAAACCACCCATCACCATTGCCTAAAACTCCCAGAATCACAAACACGATTTCCACCCCACCTTGAACAGAACTTCTGCCATCTCTCAAACCATCCATTATAAACTTCAAACAATCATTGAAAGCTTCTCAGGAGGTCCAGTGGAGTTGATTGCAAGCAAGAAACCAGCCAGAAAGTACCAGAAACCAAAGCTTCAGTTCAGGTAGCCATCTCAAACTTTTTTCCAGAAACATGTTTTTAAGTTCCTAAATGATTCTCTATGTTCCACTGATCATGCTGATATGCTTTGTTTCGAAAATGATTGAGTATTGAGTGTGTATGTTGCTTCTGAAATTTTTCTGACCTAAATGCGTTTTGCTTCGATTCATGGATTTGATGATGGATAAATGAATTTTGATGGCTGATTCTTGTTGGGGTTGGGGAGAGGATCATTTCTGGAGAGTTTTAGGGCCTGGGGATGCGTATTAAGAGAGATAGCTTGAGTGGTTGGCCGGAGAAGACGACCGGAACAGTGTTCCGGTCGCCTGAAAGTCATTAGGGTTTGATTAATTAGGGTTAATCATAATTATGTGAATTTGAATCTCAGCCCTTGGATATGGAGCCAGGTCAATTCGCGCGCGTGTAGGTTTAAATGCTGGCCTTTGATTTTGCTGACTTTTCTTTTTCAGTTTAAATTTCATTTTATTTTCCTTTTATTCCATTTGTTTTCTATAATTTATTTAAAATAGCAAAAATCATTTAAAAATTCTAAAAAATTTTATACAAACTTTTATTAATTTTCAGAAACCAAAAACATTTTTATTTTTATTTTTTGCATTAAAAAATATTTTTAAATCATTTAAAAGTTTATTTTTAATTAATTAATGAGAATTAATTAATTAAAAATACTTTTGAGTATTTAAAAATCACCAAAAAATTCATGAAACCTTTAAAATCATTTAGAAACATTGTCCAACTCTCAAACCAAATTGCTTTTTTGATCTTAATGCATTTTGACAATTTTCCATGGAATTAATTCTATTTCAAAGCATTATTTTGATCCAATGTTCAAAAATTCATTTCTGCCTAATCTTTGAGAGTTGGACTTTGATTCTTTTTGCATTGTGTCTTGCATATCATGTAGTTTGTAGGATTAAATTGGTATGATTTGATCTTGCATTTTCATTTTGTTTGACATTTTTCTTGATAAGGTACCCTAAAACCCTAATAAACTTAGGAAATTCATAATTCTCATTAGGTTAAGAGTTAGAACCCCTCCTTTGGGCAGTGAGTTGATATAGGTTTAGGGTTCCTTTGAGTGTATTTTCAATTTTTTATCTTGATGTTTGCTTCTGGTTTTGGTTTTTGTTTTGTGCATTGATCATAAACCCTAGTTTGGGCTTCCTTTTGCATTTATCTTGCATTTGCTTGCATACCATGACTTGCAATGACATTCTATGCATCCATTTGATTCATTAGACATATTAAGACATATTAGAATCATGTTTGATCATTGCTTCTTGCATTTGCCATGTTGTATGTCATTTGCATTTCATAACTTTTCATGTATGTTCATGGTTCTAAGCATGCTTCATTTGCATCCATAGGTTTGTATGGTCATCCTCATGCCTTGTTACATGCTTGTATCATCTCATAGCATCATTAGCATCATGCTCATGCTTCTGGTTTTGGTTTGCATCATGCCATTTCATCTCATTTTGCATTGCATTGCATTTCTTTCACTAACTTTTCAGGTGGTAAGTCACTTTGAGAAGTGAATTTGCCTTCACTTCTCACAACTTCTTTTCATCTCTCTTATGCATCCTTGCTGCATTTTATCTTGTGTTTGAGATTGAGCTTGCTCTTTCTTCTTCTTCTTACTTTATTTCTTCAAGTGACTTGTCTTCTTAAATGAAGCAAGTTACTTTGCTTTTCTCTGCTCCTTTCATCTGCTTCCTGGTGGTTCTTTTGAAGATTTCTCTTGTTAAACCTCACAAACCTTAGGAACAACCAAGCATGACAATGATTAGGGTTTTGATTAGTTCCCCACTTAGTTTTTTACCTTTGTGTCTCATTGAGTCTTCTCTTCTCATCTCACAATCAAGGACTAAACCCTAAAGGCTTTAAAGCTTTGTGAATAAGCTTATGCCTGCATCCTTCTATTAGGATGGAGTGTATAACTTTAATCCTAAGTGTTAAACCCTTAATGTGTTTAACTCCTTTAATCAATCCATTTAATAATCATCAAGACATCAAGCTTGTAACTTGGGCCTTGCATTAGGGTTCTAATTCTTCCTTAATTGGTTAAGAAGGACTAACCCTAGTGTTAATGGACAAGTCCCCCTCAAGTTGTCTTACAAACCCTAAAAATCACTTCATCATCTTATCATTATCTAAAATCCACTTAATAAAGGCTTTGTTTTGTCATGAGTTTAATCCCTAATCATGGATTAAGTTGAGGAGCTTTCCTCAGCTTAAACATTCTCATCTATTATCCTTCTATTAGGATGGTGTAATGGGTCTGTTTAATCCCTGATTATGGCTTAACCTCCTTACTCAACACTAAACAAAAACAACAAAAACATCTAATTAATCACAAGTAGGTTAATGATCTTAACCCTACATCAAAGGTGATTAAGTGTGAGAAGCTGACTTCACACTTAAGGTATTCTCATTACCCCTAATCAGAGGGAGGATGTGATGAGTTTACTAAATCCATTGGTTTAGGCTTAAGCTCATTAACTTATGACAAACTTTCAAAAGCAATAAAAGACTGAAAACACAAAAACAAACAATAATCGTCTCCTCCGGGATTCTTTTCTCATCTTATTCACTCACAAACGAGAACTCGCTTCTTCCGTCTAATGCAAGACAATTTGCACCTGAGCCAGACAGGTCATACACTTGAGCATAGACAAATAAGCAGTTCATCAAGTCAATTCATCTTTCAGTCTCTTTGGGTCGAACTACGGTGTTCTGACTTCCTCATTGCACGAGAGGATACGTAGGCATAACTTAACAGTTATCGAACAAAAGTCTCTGTATATTCCCCCTCCTTCCAGCATTATTATTTGAGCCTCATAGTCTTGAGCATTTCACTCCTGTTCTCACACTGACACTTCTCTTATACACTTTACACTTCTTTTACACTGACACCTGTACATCCTTTTCCAGCTCTTTTATACACAGATTGCACTGACACTACCCCTTTAAAACACAAATCTTTTAAGCGTGGATCCCGTCGAGTACGACGGACAATCTGGGTGCTAATACCTTCCCAGGCTGTAACCAACCCCCTTTCTCAGTCTCTCTGGTTCGCAACCGTCTTATCCATATCTTTCTAGGTTTATGCAACATTACCTTTCCTCCGGGATAAAAATGCCTAGCTGGCGACTCTTTCATTCCCTGTGAGTTCACTCCTGTGTGTTCTCACATCCTCCTCTCGCCGACCGTTCGCGTCTGTACCACATTCGAGCCCAGTCTCGTCTCTTGGGAGCGACAACAGTGAGATTTTGGATTTGTAGTTTGTAGATTTTCAGACTGTTTTCCTTATCTCACTTATTTTCATTTTGTTTTGGCTTTTTTGGACATTTTGTTTTTGTTGCGTTTACGCTTGAGATGGATGTTACGAAGAAGGGTTGAAGGTGTTTTTGTGGATCTATTTTTTGAAGGTTTTTCGGTTGGATGTGTGATGGTGAAAGGGTGGTGAAGGTAGAGGTCTAATGGTAATAAAGAGTTAAAGCAAGGAAGGTTGAAGAAAGTTTTATTGCGTATTGATGAGGATTTGTATTAATGTTGCTGTTGTTGGTTATGTTTTTGCAGGTGAAGAGAGTGATGAATGAATGAAGGTTTGTGCATTGAAGGGTGTATTATGTAGCTCCATTTTTGAGAAGTTTATTGTTTTGTTTTGTTTTGAAAAAGAGATATGAAAATGTGAAAAGGATTTGTATTGGAGCTTGGTTCTTTTTTGCAGTGATTCTTGTTGTGGTTATTTCCATCCCCCTTGCACTGAGTGATGAAAAGTGTTTATAAAGAAGAATTTGATGAGGGTAAAGGTGGAATCTTTGGTGAAGATTTGGATAGAATTAAAAGATTTGATGAGCTGTGAAATATTGGTTGTGAATTGTTTGTTATGCTTTTGCGGTTGAGTGTAGTGGAGTGGGAATTTGGTTGCTGTACTATGTGAAAAAAATGGAATGAGTTGAATGAAAAGAAAAATGAAAGAAGTGGTGATACTGATAAAAAAAAATGTGTAGGCAGGATGTTGTTTTGGGTAAATTTGAAAAAATAATTCTGATACTAATAATAATAATAAGATTTGAAGTAGTAAAAATAATAAACTAATAATAAAATCAATAATAATAATAATAATAATAATAAAAAGATAAGAAGTATTTAAAAATAATAATAATGATAGTAAAGGTATAAAAATAGTGGTGGTAATTAAAAAATAAAATGGTGATAATAATAGACATAATAATAAAAAATAAAAGAATCTTTTTTGTACTTATTATTTTTTTATGTAGAAAAAGATAAACTTAATGAATTGATAATTTATTAAAATATAAAAGAAAATTTTTTGAAATAATAATAAATAGACAATAATAGTATAGTGACGGAAATAATAATGAAAACAAATGAAATAAAAATGGACATATTTTTATAGGGAAAAGTGGAGAAATAAATTGATTTTTTTTGAGTAAACAGTATAAAATGAAAATAAAGTAATAAAATGGATTTTTAGAAAAGAATAAACTTTAAAGAACAAAAATGATTTTTTGTAATTTTATAGAGATAAATAGATTAATAAAATACAATGGATTATTAGGCTCAGATGTTTTTTTTAATGAAATTTTGGTAATGATTATGGAAAATAAAGTTGATAATCGGACAAACGTCTCCACACAACACCGCACACGCAAACACTAACAATCTCAAACGAAACCACAGAAGGAAATAACAATTTTTGGATTTTTCAAATATGGGTTAAATAGAAAGAATAAAAATATGACAGGTAGGACAAATTTGGGGTATGACAGATAGGACCCGTTAGAATACTAACTATTGTATATCAGTATAAAATACATTGTTTGGTTTTAAAAGAAAGAAAAACAAGTTATGTGTTATAAAAGGAAAAGAGAAGAAATAAAGTTGGTAACAAAAAGAAAAGAGAAAAAAAAAGGAAAAAGGTAAGAAAGAAAGGGAGAAGAGAAGAGAAGAAGAGGAAGAAAACCCTAAGAGAGGAAATGCTTGGATCATCACCATTTCTTCACCAAATCTTCATCTTCACCAACCTCCTCATCGATTGCAAGGTGGGTTCATAATTAGATACTTTTGTTATAACTTTTGGTTGAGTTTTAGGGTTTATGAGTTTTAGGTATTTTGGTAGAAAAGCTTGAAATTGAAAGAATAAACGGTTAAAAACTCGATAAAACCTAAGTATCATGTTTGGTATATGATTATATGCATATTTGTGATTGGATTCCTCTGTTTTTGTGCACTTTTATGAAATTTGGATTTTTTGGGAATGTTTTCCCGTAGCTGGTTTTTAGCAGAATTTTTCTGAGTTCGCCCCGCGAACTGTAGATATTTTCTGAGTTCGCCCCGCGAACATTGTTCTCCCCGTGAATAGTAGTTTTCAGCTGAATTATGTTTTTTTCGTAACTTTTGATCCGGGTATCTGTTTTTAGTGTTCCACATATCGATTGAAAGCTAAAAACATTTACAAATTGATGATGCCGAGAAATATTATTTTCACCCGAATTTTATCCGACTTTTCCGATTAACCATAATTATGTTAGTTAAGGAATTGCGGTATTAGTCTATTGTGGAAGGTATGCCAAATCATGGAGACTCATTGAGAGTAGAGACATAATCTATATCTGGATCGTGTCGAGGTTCCACAAGGTGGGACAACCGGAGAGATATAATTAATCCGTGGATTCGAATCTCTTAATGGATGACCGTGACTCGTGCTCGTCCTGGTGTGGCTGGGTGGGGAAAGTATCCATTAGGATAAGTAACGAGTGACCCGTGCTCGTTCTTGTGTGGCTGGGAGGGGAAAGTTACTTTGTGGCGAGGTATCGTGACCCGTGCTCGTCCTTGTGTGGATGGGCGGGGAAAGTTATCCATCGGTAGATAATGAGTGACCCGTGCTCGTCCTTGTTGTCGCTCCCGAAGATTTGCATCCCAGTATAGACGCAAACGGTCGACGAAAAGAGAAAATGAAGGTGAAGTGAATAGAGTCGCCAGCTAGGCATTTTTATCCCAAAGGAAATGTAATGCTGCATAAACCTGGGAAAGATGGATAAGACGGTTGCGAACCAGAGAAACTGAGAAAGGGGGTTGGTTACAACCTGGGAAGGTATTAGCACCTAGATTGTCCGTCGTACTCGACGGGATCCACGCTTACAAGATTGTGTTTAAAAGGGGTAGGTGTATGTGCTATCTGTATGCAAAAGCTAAGAATGAATGTAAAGGTGTCAGTGCAAAAGGGTGAATTGCTCAGGAACTGAGGTTTAGAAAAGAATGTTGAGAGAGGGGGATGACAAAGAGACTTTTGTTCGATAACGGTTAAGTTATGCCTACGTATCCTCGCGTGCAATGAGGAAGTCAGAACACCGTAGTTCGACTCAAAGAGACTGAATGATTTGTTGTGAACTGCTTGCTTGTCTATGCTCAAGTGTGTGACTCGTCTAGCTCGAGTGCTAACTGTCTTGCATTAGACGGGAGAAGCGAGTTCTCGTTTTCAGAATGAGTGTGATGAGAAAAGAATCCCGGAGGAGACGTTTATTGTTTGTTTTTGTGTTTTCAGTTTTTTATTGTTTTTGGTGTTTTACGTAAGATAATGAGCTTAAGCCTAAATCAAGGGCTTGTAAACTCATTATATCCTCCCTGATTAGGGATAATGAGCCTACTTAAGTATGAGATAAACACCTCAACTTAATTACCATGATGATGTAGGATTAAGATCATTAACCTACATGTTATAAATTAGATGTTTTTTGGTTTTTGTTTAGTGTTAAGTAATGAGTTTAATCTCTGATCACAGATTAGTGAACTCATTACACCATCCTAATAGAAGGATAATAGATGAAAACACTTAAGCTGAGGAAGGCTCCTCAACTTAATCCATGGTTAGGGATTAAATTCATTGGATAACAAGTCTTTATTAAGTGGATTTTAATTAAAGGATGAGATTAAGAAGTGAATTTAATGGTTTGTATGACAACTTGAGGGGGACTTGTCCATTAAACACTAGGGTTAGTCCCTCTTAACCATAAGGAAGCGATAAAACCCTAATGTAAGTCCCAAGTTACAAGATAAAGTCTTTGTGATTATTAGTGTGATTTGATTAAGAGGTTTAAACAAATTAATGGTTTAACACTTAGGATTAAAGTTATACACTCCATCCTAAGAGAAGGATACAGGCATAACCCTAATTCCAAAGTCCTAAAATTTAAGAGTTTAGTCTCTGATTATTGAGATGAGAAGAGAAACTCAAGGAGACTCAAAGGTAAAAGACTAAGGGGGACTATACATAACCCTAAAATATATCATGCTTAGATATCCTATGGTTTGTTAGGCCTAAGAGAAAAGGTCTTTAAGGCCACCAATGGAAGAAGCAGATGAAAAGAGAAGTAGAAAGAAGAACAAGTTACTTACTTCTTGAGAAGATAAGTAACTTGAAAGAAAGAAAGTTAGAAGGATGGAACATAAGTGAATAAGTTCACTTCAAGGACATGTAAAATGCATATGAATGGGAAGAAGTGGGAAGTGAAGGCAAATCCACCTCCCAAAATAACTTACCAAAAGTTCCTGAAAAGTTAGTATGAAATGCATAAGACATAAAGCATAGAGGAATGAATTAAAATGAGATGCAATGACCATAGTCAGAAGTGATTATGCAATGCAAATGGCATATAAGATGATGCAAAGTCATACAATGTGCATATGAATGATCATACAAATATGGGATATCATGAAAGCGTGCTTGGATGCTTGAAAACACATGGATGTTTATGAAATTAAATGAATGCAAGACATGGGAAATGGATGAATAAATGATCAAGCAAGGTTCTAACATGTCCTAAGATGTCTAAGATGACATATGAATGTTTGAAATGTCATGGCAAGTTCACATGATGATGAATATGCAAAGTGAATGCAAATGAACATGAGAAATTAGGGTTTTTTTAACATATGAGATGCAAATGAACAAAACAGAAGCATACAACATGATAAAAAAATTGAAACTAAGCTCAAGCAAACCCTTAACCCATACAAGGTAACACCCCAAAGTAGAAGGTCAGAAGCTAATCCTATTGCAAGTTATGATTTTTCTAAGTTTGCTAGGGTTTTTTGGGTGTTTCTCAAAGGAAAAGGAAAATCAATTTGAAAATTCAAGATAAATACATGAGGGAAATAACCTAGAAACTACATGCAATATGTGCAACAATGTAAAAAAGAATCAAGTTCAAACTCTTCATGGTTAGGCAAAAATGATTTTTTCAAAGTTAGGGTTAAAAAAATGTGATTTTAAAGAACCCTAATTCAAAGAAAATTGTGAAATTATGATCAAACCTAAAAAGAAATTTGTATGAAGAGTTTGAAAATGTTTCTAAATGTATTAGAATGGTTCATGAATTTGTATGGGCATTTTTAGAAACCTAAATGTATTTTTAATTAATTAAAATACTTTAATTAATTAAAAATAACATTTAAATATTTTAAAAATACTTTTTAAATGCAAAAAATAAAATAAAAATCATTTTTGGGTTGAGAATTTTTTGATGTGTTTTGGTATTTTTGATGTGTTTCAAGAGCTTGGATTGATTCTGATTTAATTAATTCAAATTATCCTAATTAAATTAAATAATTAAAGGTTAGGGTTAATGACTTCATCTGAGCCGTCCATACGCTAACTTAAACAAGATCCAAGGGTGGGAATTCAATCTGGGCAGCTAACCCTAATTAAGCCCTAATTACTTTCAGGTGACCGGAGCTAAGCTCCGGTCGTCTTCTCCGGCCACTCAAAACCTCAACTTCTTCCCTAGGTCAAATTAAAACCTCTAAAGCTCCATGAATGATCTTCTAACCCCCCTAAGCAATAATCCATCATCAAATAACATTTATATTTCATCAAAAACAAGAATCAAAGCAAACACGATTTTCGGGCAAACTTTCAGAGAATTCATACATGCTCATTTCTCACTTATTTTTGAAACTAAATATATCAGTGTGATCAGGGGAACATGAATATTGATATTTTAACTTAAATAGCAAGTTCTAGAAAAAATGTTCTTGAGGTATACCTGAGTTGAAGCTTTTCAGTTTGGAGCTTTCTGGCCTTTTCCTTGATGCAAACCAACCCCAATGAGCTCCCTGATGTTGTTGCAATGCTTAGAACATGTTTGTGATGGCTATTTTGAAGTGTTTGGTTCTGGTTTTTGTAGAAATCGTATTTTGGTTTGAGCTGGTTTTAGGCCATGGTGAGGGGTGTTTTGTGATCCTTAGGTGATTTTGAGAGGAATGGTGAAAGAATGAGTGAGTTTTGATGGCTGAGGTGTGAGAATCGAAGAAGGGAAGTTTTTAGGTGATTTTGTGAATTATGGCTTGTGAGAGCTTGCAGGCTTGGTTCTCGTGTCAAGTGAGCTCCATAACCTTTGTTTGTAAAGTTTTGATTGGACAGAGAGTTGTTAGTGGCACAACTTGATTGGTATGGGAGGAAATGCAAAAACTCAAGCTTCTTTGTACTTGAGGTATGGGCCTTTGCAGTAAGGGATTCTGAGCATAGATTGCCTCAGCATGCTTCATGGAGGGCCCTTGGTTCAAAGAAATGCAGTTGTAATGCATAGATCAAGTGTTCTCAATGTTTAAGCAACTTGGCCATTTTGAAATTTCTTGTGAATCAAGTCACCAAAGCCCTAAGTTCAAGGCATAATTTTGATCTTTGGAGGTTTCTTTAACATGTTATGACATAATTGAGCAAATTAGAGGTCACTTAGAAGCTTGAAATGCCAATATGCAAAAATCCCTCTTTGACATGAACTTGAAAATTATGTGATTTTTGCCAACTTTAAAAGGCCATATCTTGAGTTCTAGGATGAATCAAGACATGTTCTAGTACTTTTTGAAAAGAGAAAGACCTAATCTACAATTTTCATGTCCAAGAATTTTTCATTTGAAGCATTTTTGGTCATGAAAGAGGAGGTTGAAAATCTTTCCCAAAATGGAATGTTTCCATTACAAGTCATTTCCAAAAATGGCAAGTTTGCAATTGGCTCAAAATTCTTCAACTTTGTGAACTTCCAACCACTTCTAAGATCAAATAAAGATCATAGAACTTCAATTTGATGAAAATTATCCTTTGGTACCCTTGTTAGGGGCCTCAGATGCCCTGATTTTGACTTAACTTGTTCAAGAAGTTACCCAATGATCAGATGACTTCCATAATGAATTTCTTCTTCAAACTTGGTACACAAGTTCCTTATAACATATTAACAACATTAGAAATAAGAATGAACAAAAAAATTGGAGTTAAGGCCTCTGAAACCAAAACCCTAATTTTGGTCAACTATGCAGGAAAACCCTAGCTCTGCTTCCATGCATTTGCCAATCCTTGTGATCTCTTGACTTTCATGAACTTTGGGGAGCATAATATGATTATTGAACACACATGGACCCTCTTGTAAAGCTTCAAGATCATTGGGATGGATCAGATTGATTCTTGGATTGCTCAGATCACAAACCCTAGATGCAGATGAAATGGAACTATGTAGATGAAACAAATATGCAATATGAGATGTAATACTTATGTTAAAACAAAAACGAAAGATCACAAGCCATGGTGTGAAAAAGAGTGAGGGAAAATTTTGGGTGTTTGCAGATGCCCCTATTCAAACATGAGTTAGCTGTGCAGGGTGTAAGCGCCTGGCTTAACAGACAAACAAGATAACTTGTGGTTGAATACCAAAGACAGTCCGAAATTTGCACTCGCTGGGGAGAAGAAGAAAAGGGATATAAATTGTAAAAGATAGTACAGTATGATAATCAAATGAAGGCGATGGGGACGACCATCGAGCAGAGGACGACTGTTGGGGATAAAGTGGTAAGTAAAGCAATGACAGGGACGACCAACAAGCTGGGGAAATAAAGAGATCACGACGGGGACGGCCATCGGGTAATAAAACTCTATGGGGATTTTGAGAAAAATAATGAAGGGGACGACTATCAGGCTGGAAAATAAGGTAATCAACGATGGGGACGGACATCGGGTTAAAGAATATATAAAATAATGATGAGGGACAGTCATCAAAGGTGAAGGACGATCACCTAACAGGGGACTGTCGCTCCCTGGATTTCCATCCTGGTACAAACGCGAAAATGGCGCGGAAAGAGGTAGAGTCGCCAGCCAGGCATTTTTATCCCGAAGGAACGGGAATGGTAATGCTGCACAAACCAGATGAAAAGAAAAGGAAGGACACGAGTCCTGCGAACCAGAGACTGGGAAGGTATTAGCACCCCAGATCGTCCGCCGTACCCGACGGGATCCACGCTTGCAAGGAAATCTGTTTCAAAGGGTGAAGAAATGAAAGTTGTTGCAAAAGAAAAGGAACTGGAACTGGAAAAGGAACTGAGAAAGAAAACAAAGAGAAAAAATGTAGGGAAAATAAAAGATTATGCTCGAACGGGCCCTACCCCGCTGCCTACGTACCTCATCTGGACAATGAGGATCAGAGTTGCCGTAGTTCCCCTAACTAGGGGTGGAAAGGATTGCTTGTGTATTAAGGCTTGAACTGCCTATGTCAATGCTCAGGTGTTGCAGGCTCGGACGACGAGTGTTTTACCGTCTTGCAAAGTGACAAGTAGTAGCAAGTTCATACGTAAGGAGTGAGTGGGATGAGAAAAGAAGTCCCGAAGGAGAGACGCTTATGGTTTGTCTAGTGTTTTTTATGAATTTTCTGCTTTGAAGTTTGCATAGGTAAGTGTACCTAAGTCTTACTTAACAGGATGTGTACTTCTTACATCATCCCGAAATGGAATGCGCAAGAGGCACACCTAGCTATGGAGGAAATCCCCAAATCTAGTCCCACAAGTAAAGGCTTAGACACACTGACCTACTGGCATTTATTAAGTGTTTTTGTGATTTTTGGTTAAGAACTGTTTTTTATATTTTCTTTGTGAAGTAATCTTATGCTAAGACCTATCCACCACGAGGGATATCCTACACCTCTCCCCAAAACGGAATGCGTGCAAGTATCTCATAGCAAAGTATCGTGTCACATGAGAAGACTCGTCATTTATTTAAGTGACTTAAAGTTAAATTTGAAGATGAGAAGAGAGAGCACCAAAAGGATCTCAAAGATAAAATCTAATGGAGAAGACTACTCTTAATGTTATCATGCATGGGAGTCCTAACTTAGTGTGGTTTGAAATATATCCTAATGAAGAAGAAGGAAAGAAAATAAGAGATGAATAAAGGAGCGAAAAACGCTAGAAGACAACTTACTTCTCTAAAGAAGTTAAATTGTTTCTAAAAGGGGAGTGATGAAGTTAAGCAAACAAAGCACAATGCTAAAGTAATCACAACTTGAAAGCATAAAGAGATGAAGGAAGAAGTTGTATGTGGGATACCCTCCCACATACATGACTTACCATAACCCCCTACAAAACAAATATTAGCTAAACAATTGAACATTGAAAGCATATGGAAAGTAAAAGAAAAGTAATGGTCAAATAAAGGGAAAATAACGTAGGGAAAAGAAAGTGTTATGCTCGGATGGGCCCTACCCCACTGCCTACGTATCCTTTAAGAGGAATCAGAGTTAACGTAGTTCGACTAACTATTTTTATTTATTTTTGGATTTTTTAGTTGAACAATGTTAAATTCACGTTCTACTAGCAGCTCGACCTTTGGAGACTCACGCACCTGGAGTAGAAGGAATTAACATGCTCTTATGAAAAGAAAACAAAGAGTTTGATTTGTGTTTTAGGAATGCTCATGCAAAAAAGTTAGACCTAGACGAAGGAACCATGCTACCTAAGTTAACATGCAAACGAGAGACTATACAAAGCCTAGCAATCCTATGGGGAACAATCGCATCACACAAATAAGCAAACAAGCTCGAGGAGTATCCACATCACTCGAGTAGAAAATATCCACCTATGGATTATGTCTTCACAGTGGAAACGAGATGGCCTAGCAATGATATGGAGGATCGAAGCAGGACAAAAGTGGGGGATACACCTAACCACGATATCGAGGATCGGACAGGATGGGTACACGAAGCATGGAGATCTCCTCGAGCTCGTGACTTTGGGAAAGAAGTATGTCTATACATGGTATCATATCACCAAGTAAGAACAAAATTTGGGAAATATCATGTGCGTACGAGCACAAAGCGTCAACGTCAACAGACGTGGGCTACACAAACTGTGGGGATCTAGAAAGTGAGATCCTCTTCCACAGACTGACCGGACAAGAGCAAGATGAACTTTATGAAAAAGAATCAACACAGAGTGCGAGCTAATGAAAGACTCAATGATAGTGCGGGGCTGATTACGAGCCATTTTCGCTTGCCTTCTTTGAGGTCTTATCAAGGGGAATGGGGATGAGGCGCCTCTTTTGAGGTCTTTACACAAATGTAAACAAACACATACAGAGCCTCTGAAGGAGGACTTCCAGAAAATGCCCACCAAAAAGAAACGGTCGGGAATCCAGCCTATGTAAGCGATAAAGTGCAGAAATATTAAATCGAATAAGAAATTATACCATGCCGATGTAAATCCGAAGTACCAACAAGCTAAACAGAAAATAGAAACCCAGAGGTTTGCTCGAACAAGCTAGGATCCACAAACAAAGCAAGTCGGACATCGCATTTCCCATAAGCTCAAGTCATCGGAGTGAAAATAAATCACTCAAGATGTGAAATCGGATGCGACCGCACAAATGCCCTGCATACAATACAATCTAGACAAAACAACGACACAAAATATCATTTGAAACCAAACAAGCGACCGTCGTCAAGATCCTTGCGAGAACCTTACATGAACTCAACAAACGCATTAGAAACCAAAAAGAGGTGCAACTGGAAGTTGCACTTATGCCTCACAACTTAAAATCAAGTAGAAAGATGAGCATACGAGTCATGGACATGCATTGAAATGTATGTTTCAAAACGGGGCAGCACCTATGACTAACATAAACAACATGCAAACTCAAACTAGAATCAAGCAAATTTACATTCAATGAATGACAAATGATCAACAAACATAAGTACAAGTCAAATAAAGATCAATGCGTCAAAATCGCACCAAACCGGACTTAAAAAGCCTTAAAACGGAAAAAACGCGTCAAAAATCACCGACTCGGAATTGAACGAAAATCACATGGTAACTTGCAAACGGATTCAAATATGCAATCGGTTTTTGAAAATTCCGCTCGGAAGTGGGACTTTTTGGCCGATTTCGTCGGCTGGCAGTAGCGAAATAGCCGGGAAAAATTGTCCGAAATCGACTAAAAAGTTTACCAATGGCTTCAGAATAATCAACAAAGTCAATTTACACTATTCACATTCGCGAAAACGCGCTACGGTTAGGAAATTATGACCAAAACAATTTCTCGACACGCGACACATGAACAACATCAACAATTAAGCCTCAACCTATCCAATTTCGAATTTACACATTGAAACAAGCATGAATTCAAAAGTCAAGCACTTAAATCAATATCAAGTCACAACAATTAGCTCTCCTAAGAAATTTGTCAAACACCTTACATGCACCGATTATTCTATGTCAATTTTAACAAGCATTTCCACTTATACACCACAACAATTATTAGGATCAATTAACCAACCATCAATCAACAATCAAATCAAGAATAAATGCACATAATCTCCACAAGATTAAATCAACTTGAAAATTCAATTCAAGAAACAATTCAACAATTATTCATGAATTAAAGTTTAAGAAGCTTACCGAATGAAGAAATCGACGAAGAAATTGTGAATCCGGAGGAAGTGAGACGCGGTCATGAATGGAGGATAGGGGGAGAGGTCGTGTAGCTGTCGGCGGCGGAAAATGGTGGTCACGCGGTGGCGGAGTTGACCGGAGGTGGTGGTTCGCGGTGGTTCGACTACCGGAAGCATGATCGGAATTGTTGTGTTCTTGAGTTTTTGATGAAGTTGTTGATGTGTTCTTGAGAAAGAGTTGAGAGAATGAACTTTGATTATTTAGAGAAAGTTTTTGAGAGTTTTTGGTGTTTGTAAATTGTGATTGAAGTTATGAGACAAATTGTGGGTTAAAAGAATATATAGAGTGTAAAAAGAAAGGCAAAAGGTAGAATTTTAGGCTTTGTAACACCCCAAATTTGATTATGAGTATTTGTTGCTTATTTGAGGATATATGAATGAATTGACAATTGGTGGTTATGTGACCCGATGCATGGTGGTGAAATTATTTTAATAATATTAATAATAAGAATAATCATGTAGTATTATTCGGATTATTGGTTATTATTTAAAATAATAGAAGTGGAATTATGAAGGTTATGTTGGTTATTTTTGAGTATAAGAGTAATTTATATAATAAGATAAATAGTGTTTTATTATACTATTTTATTATTATTATTGAAATTATATTAAAGAAAAGGGTAAGGTGGTCTTTTTGTGAAAATTATGAGGGTAAAGTGGGAAAAGACATAACTGGGATATTTTTGATCAAAAGGGATTATACGATCAAAATGCTCATTTTATCGTGTTTGGTGAAGTACTCTGAAGAAGAGGGAGAAAGAGGAAGCTCCGAGTCAGGAGGCTATGGAGAACCCCAGAGAAGAGAGTCAATCGGAGAAATTCTCTAAGGTATGGGGAGTTTTCATAATCTATTATAATTTTATAGGAATTGGTTTATGAATAGATTAGGTTTGATATGATTTTGGTTATTGTTAGGTTTGATGACATAGATTGAGTTATAAGGGTATAAATTGGTGAATTAGGATTGATGAGATGATTTAGAATGGTGTGTTTGATGTATGAATTGATGCATTGTTGTTGTATGTGATTAATTATTGATTGGTAAGAAGTTTTGGGTTGCATTGGGATGAATTCGTATGAAAAATTGGGGTATTTTGGTGTAGAATTCGTAAACACAGCAGAAAACTGATTATGTACAGGTGTTAACCGGTTAACCATAGGTGTTAACCAGTTAACCAGTAAAAAATATGCTTTTTGGCTGAAAAAATGAGGCGTTAACCGGTTAACGCTATGGGTTAACCGGTTAACACTGTAACAATGACACTTTTAGTTTTGAAAAATTCATAACTTTTGATCCGTAACTCCGATTTAGGTCCCGTTTGAAGCGTCGGAAAGCTAACGAGATGAACTTTAATTTAATGAAATAAAATGAGTGAAATGATAAATTTTTAAATGATGAATATTTAGAAAAAGTTAGGTTGGTTTTATGATTATAAATAGGATTCTATTGTAAGTTGACGATTTGTTGTTGTTGATGAAGGAAGTCGTTTGCTTTGTTGTTAAAAATTGGTTTTATGATTATAAACATGATGTTATTGTGAATTAACATCTTGTTGTTGTTGATGAGGAAAGTTGTTTGGTTGTCTCGTTGAATCGAATAAGTTGTTTTGTTGTATGATTAATAAAGAAGTATGGTTGATGTGTTGTCGTGATGAAAGACATGATTTTATGATGATTATCTGTTGAACATGAAATGATTGGTTATGTCCTGATAAGTGGAGATAATTACTGAAATGAGGTTTTGGTGTGTTTTTACGATAAAATTATATGATTATTTGATGTTTGAACTGTTAGATATGAAATGGATGATGCGCATTTGATTTCTCGATGAATTTTTACGATGTAACGCATCATTGCATTTCATGGCATTCACGATGGGGCTTCGGCCTATTTTGTAGCTTCAATCCCGTTGCGTGGATTGAAGTGTCTCGATGATTAAGGTGTGCTCCTTTGTGGAGGGTTGATGGTCATGTATCCATCTCACGATGAAATTGGTACCACATGCATATTGCATATCAGGATGGTTAGAATCGCATATTCTAGATGAATTCATGATTATGTTGTTGTTGCTGAATTTTATTATTGATGATGTGGAGATATGATGTTCTAATTTATTTATATTCCATATCCTTTCATTGTTATAATGAATTATGATTACTCACCCTGCCTGCTTGGAAATGTTGCCTCTTTTGTGGGTAACTTGCAGATATCTAAGATGAGTTCGCGGTACGTGAAGTCTTAGCTGGAGGTTGTGTAGCTTAAGTCTAGAGTGTCTGGTGTCTTGCTATGATAGATGTAACATCGGGGGAAATAGAACGCTTATATGATTGGATTTTAGTTTTGTTATGATGGGTTTTATGAGTTGTTAAATGTTGAATTGAGAATGATGATAATTGTTGACTTTGACCAATAGGTCTTTATGTTTTAATGAGATAAGAGAAAAATATTTTTGAATATATAATTCCACTGCCATAGTTTTGATTATTTGAGAAAAGAATATTATTAATATAATATTTTGGATCGATGTTTTATGAAGAAATGTGACACCTTCTATGAATTACTCTGATAATATTTTACTTAAATTGTTTGTGGGGTAGAAGGGTGTTACATTAGTGGTATCAGAGCCAGGTCGGTCCTTCCGGCCAATATCGTTTAATGTTGTTAATTTCTTAGTACGTGGCATGTGTGTGAAACACTGTCGGTACTTTTTGTTAGTTCTAGTCATTGTCTGCGGGTGTTGGTTTAGAATTAAGTGGGGGAGAGACTTGCCCCAGAATGTTATTGGTATGAAGAAGTTTATTCGAGTTGACGTTGGTTGTGAGAGTGCAAATTTGTGAAGGTGATGTTGTTCTGGACCGGTAGGAGTTTGAACTTCTGAATTCATATCGGTCGGATTTGAGAAGTGCGCATATTTTAGATGAGAAATGTTTGAGAAGGAAGATTTATTTTGATAGGAATGATAAGTTGACGGACCAAGTCGGTAGATTGTTCCGCTTTGAGTGTAGTTGGATTAAGTCGGGTAATTTCGAAGTTGGAGATAGAGTAAGATTCTTGGTAGAGCTTGGAAGTAAGAGTGAGAGAGATGGAACTTATATTCATCAATCCTAAAATTCTAGTTTTTGCGATCTTGGAGCAGTAGTCACGAGAAGAGGCATAAATTTTTACTCGTGATTCTGATGGAGGCGATTCCAGATTTTTTAGAAAGCTTACGAAATTCCCTATAATTTAGATATAAGATTTGCATTCAGGAGGTTTACGATGAGGGAGATAAGTGCATTTTAATAATTGGGTCTGCTGCTGATTTTTGAAATTCTGCCTACGGGAATTCTTGAGCAGTTCCATTGTGAGGATGATAACTTTTTACTTGTAAATCGGATTTGAGTGATTTTTAAAGTTATGGAATCTACATGAAATTATCTTTATTTTGGAATATGATTTTGTGTTTTGGAGGCCTGTATTGGAAGAGGAATATGTGGTTGAAGATGAGCAACTATTGCAGAAAATTTGGAAAGATAAAGACAAGTGAGAAATACTATTAGGAATATACCGTAGGTATTTTTAAGATTGTAACCGTGTTGGAGAATTCATTGAAAGGCAATTTACGTTGAATAAGAATGAGTAAAGTGACGATGTATGTGATGGTGGAGTTGAGATAAGAGAAAAATATTTTTGAATATATAATTCCGCTGCCATAGTTTTGATTATTTGAGAAAAGAATATTATTAAAATAATATTTTGGATCGATGTTTTATGAAGAAATGTGACACCTTCTATGAATTAATCTGATAATATTTTACTTAAATTGTTTGTGGTGTAGAAGGGTGTTACAGGCTTAAGTGAAACTAACATTGTCTTCGACAAACTTTTTTGACTCTGAGCCTTCCACAACATCGTCCGCCTCTGAATCACGGTTGCAAAGCAAAAAGAACGGATGTCATACGATCAAAATCGAGTGCGATTGATACATTTAAGCTGCAAGACCTCATTGAATAAGTTGTTTTTTTGGCTTATTTGGTGTCCTCTACTTGAAAACATGACAAGGTCAACCCTTTCGGAGCATAATCTCGACTCGACTTTGTCAACAAAGTTGTAGATTTATGAGTCAGCGATCTCGAGTTAAAATGTGAGCTCAACCAGACAAACAACGAGGGAGATATGAATTTTCTTGTGAAACCACTTTCAGCTTTTTTCTTCGGTTCAGCACTTCAGTTTTGTGAAATAAATTAAAACGACAATCTTCGGAGCACCGTTCGAACTCGCATTTATCTTTGAACTTGAAGAGGATAAAATTTGTGAACCAACGCTTTGAGAACAGACGCAATACGATGAAAATTGACCGAGTTATGAATTTTACAAAATCTGACAGACAGTGCACGACACCAAAGAACCCCATTGGTAATTTGCATTTTCGGGATCCTTCCACTCGGACCTAACCTAAACTGAATTCAAGGAATAATGGTAACATCTAAACATAATTTTAGGCACCGGAACAACGTCAATCCGATGAAAGAGCTGAGAGTAATGAATTTTTTAGTGTTCAAAGCTCACCGGTCCAGCACTGTTTTTCACTATATCGACTCTGAAAAACTCGCACTTTCGGAGATCTTCTTCAAAGAATTAGTTCTCAGCCAAAACCCGAAAGTTGGAAAGGATATCAAGAAAGAACTTTTGGAATATGAATCTCTCAAAAATCTTGATCCAATCAGAAGTTACGAACTCTTGAATACCGCTAGCACAGTTAATCGACGAAACTGAAATTTCAGAAACAAATAACTCCCGCCACTTTCCTTGATGAATTGGCCTCCGAGCCAAACACGAAAGTTGTAGAGAATACCGAAACGGTTCTTACGATTGAATTTCAGGCCAAAACAATTTTTCGGGCGAGAGTTACAACCTTTGCAAACTGCACCGCAAAATTGATATTACGCTTAAACTGCTCTGAATCAACCGAGAACTTTTGGCTTCTTCTGAGATTCATGTGCACGTGCCACATGAAGAAATAAAGGTATGTCGCAACCTATGAAAGCTCAATGGAGATGTATGCTCATGTATTTTTATGATACAATTATGATCTAAATACAATGTAATGTATGCAAGGATATGCTAAATGACATGAAAATGAGATGGCAAATTTGGGGTGTTACATCTGCCCCTATTCAAGCAACTGTTAATCTGAAAAGGAAGATAGCACGGGCTATCGACCGTTCAAGATGAACTGTGGTTGAATAACAAGAAAACATGAAATTTGCACTCTGTCGGAGAATGTAGAAATGGGAAAATAAACCCAACCAAGTAACATTCTGGGTAATTGAATAGAAGACAAAGCAAACGAGCTCCTTCCAAATTGAATGGTTACGCCAGATAAGGAAAACTTAGACAGACGAGTCTTCTTCAAGCAAACCTATTACGCCAAGAACTGGACATATGAGCTCTCTTCAAGTAAACCTGTTATGCCAGGAACTGGACATACGAGCCCAGTTCAAGTAAACCTGTTAAGCCAGGAACTGGACATACGAGTCCTCTTCAAGTAAACTTTTTACGCCAGGAACTGGACATACGAGCCCTCTTCATACATTTTTATAAAAATATATGACTTGAGACAGATGAACCTCCTTAGGATAACCCGTTACGCCAGGACCGGTGATGCACTTAAGTCTATGGGATAGACATGCATAATCAGGATAGACGAACCCTCTTCATATATCCTCCGTAGATATATGGTCTAAGACAAACAAGTCTTCTTAAGATAACCTGTTATGCCAGGTGCGACATTAGGATTGGACAAACCCTCTTCACAAATCTTGCGTAGATAAGTGGTGTCTGAGACAGACGAACCTCCTTCGGATAACCTGTTACGCCAGGACCGGTAACCATTTTGACGTTTAATCCCATCGTCAGGACTTCAAACCTCTTCAACACAGATGAGTATTGGATGATCATCAAGAGAGCACACACGAGTGCCATACGTCAATGATACAAACGAATATCAGACGATGATCTAAGAAACGCAGACGAGCGCTTCAGGTGATGATACAGACGAATATCAACCACTAGTACAGACGAATACCAGAAACCCAACACAGACGAGCATTTGGAGTAGCAATACAGACGAGTACCAGAAATCCAACACAGAAGAGCATTTGGAGTAGTAATACAAACAAGTACCAAAAATCCAACACAAACGAGCATTTGGAGTTGCAATATAGACAAGTACCAGAAATCCAACACAAACGAGCATTTGGAGTAGTAATACAGACGAGTACCAAAGTGATTATCAAATCAACACATATGAATATAAGCTAACACAGACGAGTGTGAGGAATGATACAGACGAGTATCCAAACAATGCAAACGAGCTTCAAACAAATAATAAACACAGACGAGCGCTGGGGAATGCAGACGAGCAATAAGCAAATATCAAACACAAACGAGTGCTGGTGGGTGCATACGAGCATTAAACAAATGCCTGATTGGCAACAAGAATCACAACTCTGCAGGGGAGAACCAGGTCAAGAGACTTTGACACTTAACTCTGGTTAGGGGGATGGATAACTGTTTGTATCATCACATTGACCAAAAATAAATTGGCGACTTCTCTAGGGAATATTTCAATGATGGGAGTGAAACCCAAATATGAACTTTGTGGGGAAATCCGGCATTCAGCTGCCTGCTGGGCATACTTCACCTGTGGAAAGATAATCCGCTTGGGGATGAAAGCTCTTCAATTAGCCTTGGAGTTCTGTTGGGGATTCAACCTGCTCTAACTCAGCTGGGGAACATCATTTCTGCTAGAGATAGGAATATCAAAGTGTCTCTTGTTGAGGAGAAAAAAATATGCTTGGGGAATGTCACCTTGTAACATCCTTCTTGTCCTGCTAACTTCTTGAAGATCAATTCAAGAGGATTTTACAGAAGAAATGACATCCAAAATGCCCCACATCTTCAAAATCTTAGAGATTCGTCGAATCTTGAAATAATTGCCCATATTGCATGGATTGTGAAAGAATTCATCTCACGAGGATTCATGAAAAACCTCGTATCACTGCAAAATACCGTTCCCTGGTATTATGAACCATATATAGGTCTATCAATTGTCAAGATGGAAGGATGTATCATAACCCCAAAGAAACTTCAATCTCGCTTTCGAATTCAGCATGAAACTGTTACTTGTAAGCAAAAGGATATGCACATCTGCCCCAAGTAGAAATGAACCAAGTATGGTTGAACCTTGGTGATATGATTTTTGATTCTTTTCTTTGTTTTTATGACAGTCTCACTGGGTATCAACTCAAGGGTTGAATAAGTGAAGACTATGATATCGACTCAAGGGTCGTTAGATACGGCAATATCGACTCAAGGGTCGAGGTAACAAAGGTGACAACATCGACTTGAGGGTCGAGGAAACAAACGCAACAATATCGACTCGAGGGTTGAGGGAATAAGAGCAATAATATCGACTCGAGGGTCGAGGGAATAAGAGCAACAATATCGACTCAAGGGTCGAGGAAACGAAAGCAACAATATCGACTCAAGGGTCGAAGAAACGAAATCAACAATATCGACTCAAGGGTCGAGGAAACGAAGGCGATGATATCGACTCAAGGGCCGAGAAAACGAAAGCAACAACATCGACTCGAGGGTCAAGAAAACAAAGGTGATGATATCGAATCAAGGGCCGAGAAGATGAAAGCAACAACATCGACTCGAGGGTCGAGAAAACAAAGGCGATGATATCGACTCAAGGGCCGAGAAAACGAAAGCAACAACATCGACTCGAGGGTCGAGAAAACAAAGGCGATGATATCGACTCAAGGGAAGAGGAAATGAGAGCAACAATATCGACTCAAGGGGCGAGGAAACGAAGGCATAGATTGCCACACTCCACTGAAGCGAGAGGCTGGATGCATATAGATGCCAACTGGTCATGGTTGAGGAGATGCCAACACAAATTGAACTTTAACCTTGAAGATGCCAATGACTACTGGACTTTAGCCATGTATGATGACTAGATGAAGAAACCATAACGACTGAGGAGAAATTCTCTGATCAGGGAAACACGCTTCCCACGCCCTATTGGGATCAATCATCAAACGTTCATTCTGGGAACTACCTTGCATACTGTAAGATTATCTCAAGAGGAGTTTATAGAAAACCTGGCATCCGAAATGCTTCAGTGTTTTCAAACTCCTGAATATCTCGAAGTAACCACCTCAAACTGTATGGTCCATGAAGGAATTTTCCCCAAGATCTTGCATCATCAGGAGGTGTTCTTCCCCAGTATTATGAACCTTGGGTAGGTGCCTCTAATTAACCGTCTTCCAGAGAGAGTAACTTCTAGTACGAGTATTGTTTTGGAGACAAACACCCAGACTAACTGCTCTGTGATAAATTTAAATCTCGAAGTGATTGCCCCAGTTTGGCTGGAATTTGAAGAGATTGATCGACGTTATTGCCTCGGATTGGCTGCATTTAACCCAATTGGTTGGAAAAGTCTCTATTCAATGGAGTTTCTTGGAAAAATGCCTTTTGACATGAATGTCCTTCAAAAGTTTACACCTTCTCAACTTGGCAAGATTAAGCTTCTAGACTGAGCTTCTATATGTGAACTTCTTTGATGTCAAACAAATGTATGCAAGTAGAAAATGTTTTATTCTGAGAATGAAAATTCTAATGCAACACATCTGCTAATCTTGAAGTTTTATTGAAAAAATGTCGTTTGTGAATGAACCATTGGTTAAGATATAACACAAGATTTTCTGAAATAAAACATGCATATGTAATACCAACAAAGGTGTTTTAGCACAACTCGTAGGAGTCAGGAACGCTATCTCATGGTGGCACGCTCTCGAATTAACCTTGTTTCAATTAGGACTTTTTGAGGGTTGTATTGTGGCCTGGCTCACGGTTATAGAAACAAAGGATATAGGCTCGAAGTTTATTTATGCCCACCCCACTTCATGATGTCCTTCAATCCTATGTCCAGCTAGCTTTCACAAGCGCACACCTCTCAAAAGGGTTTCGTGTTGGTTGAGGAACCATTACTACTAACAGTCTAAGCACCACTGAGGTTGTTGTTGGTATAACAGTCACCACCCCTATTGTCTTTTGTGTCTGTGTCACATGACTTGTTTTTGTTTGAGGATCCTTCTTGTGTAATCCTTTTCGTCTTTCGCTTTTTCATTCTTTTGCGTATCCCTAACTTTTGCCTGGACTGATTCTTGTGAATCTTTTGCAATTAGACTCCAGCGGGATGCCCTAATTTTTTCCTAAGTCGCTTGTTTTCAAGTTTCAACTTAGCGGGCTACTTATTTCTTTTTTTTCTTTTTTTTTTCCGAACAAATCGTGTGATACAAGTTTATCCTGATTGTTTTATAAGGGTCGTGACTGTCTCACTTTTTGGTCGCTGATGGATAACCGTCGTGGTTTCCGGTCTTTGGACCTCTTGATTTGTATAACCATTGTGGTTTATGGTCTTTAGACCTCTTGATGTGCTGGAAGGAAAGGTAATGGATCCTCAAATACACTCCTTTGTGAAATTTTGAACGCTTGATCCAACTAGCTGACACCTACCCTGCCCCGGGTTAAATGTGATGGTTTTTTTTTCATGTGAAAAGAAACTCCTACTTCAAGGCTCAAAGGGGTTAACGAAGGTTTATCTCCCTTATATCTCCGGTGTTTGAGAATTTGAAATAAAGCCTGTACATCTTCAACAGGGTCTTATTCAAGAGCACATAATTGGAGATTTTTGTGTTTT
Source organism: Lathyrus aphaca (assembly GCA_963966055.1). NCBI lineage: Eukaryota > Viridiplantae > Streptophyta > Magnoliopsida > Fabales > Fabaceae > Lathyrus > Lathyrus aphaca. The sequence continues at coordinate 404,520,781 of OZ014521.1, read as the reverse complement.
CACTTCGTCATCCTCCATCACAGAGTTTAAGAACAACAGTTGGTATTGCAATACACACACAAAATTAAAAGTAAAAATACAAATTAAATACTTCAAGAAAAACATGTGCATTTCATTAATTAACATTCAAAACAAACAAACTTCATGCATGCATACAAATGCTCAAACAAACATATAAAAGCAACACATGAAACTGCAGTAAAGAAACTGAGCAATGCCATTGTTGAGGAGACTTAACTCCGTTTGGACATGTTGATCTTGAATACCTTGAATAGTCAGCAACCTTTTCCTGATGGGATTTGCAGTCCTCAATCAAATGACCACATGTCATCACCATACTTCATTCCCAATTATTCTAACCTTAAGCCTTCGACGTTCAAACATTGACATGAGACGTCTGAAGAAAAGAGTGACACTGAAATGAAATTGTAACATAAGGTTGACACCTAAGGTTGCTCGCAAAGACCTGACGATCTCCTGCCTACATATCTCCATTGGCCCAGGACCAATGAAGAATCAGAGCGACGTAGTTCCCCTCAACAGGGATGAAAATGCAGTACATAAACTAAACATCCTCATAGCCTCTATTCAAAATCAATATGAGAATCACCTTCACACCTATCCTCAATAATTTCCTCCATAACATGCGCTTACGAACCCACATGACCAAACAGAGACTTGTTAATTCGAATGCCTTGAGGCGTCACTAAAATCAACCCAGACTCAATAAAATCCTGAACCTTATCCCTGAGAGGCTTGCATTCCTCATGTCCTGGTGTGTTGCCATGGAATCCACATTGAACACTGGGATCAAAACTTGGTGGGTATGGAAAAGGCACCGGACTTGGTTTCTTCAGCACTATCAATCCATTTTCGATCAGGCGTGGAAGTATCTGACTATATGGCACTGGCAATGGATCAAAATACCTTTTTGGTCTTTTAGTGTAGTAGTGACGCCTTTGCAGAGTATGCTTTTGTTGGCATGATCGTTGTTGATACTTAGGAGGTTCACAACTAACTGACATCTGACATACGAATTCAGATGGTTGCTGACTCTGAGCAGTCGAAATGCATGGGTATTGTGGATAAGTCAATGGAGTTTGAGGATCTTCCCAAATTGCATCAATTGCGTCCTTATCTTGTGAACTGACAAAATATTCATTCTCATCAGTTGGGTCATCTGAAATGCCTTGGATCTTTCCCATCTTGATAAAGCTCTCAATGCATTCTCTAAATATCACCAAGTACGAGAAACTCGAAGTTCCACTACCACTCAACCTTTCCAAGTACGGTCCCTGTAAGGTCTCTATGAAAAGATACACCAATTCTCTGTCTGATAGCGGGGGTTGCACCCGAGCAGCTACCTCGCTCCACCTCTGGGCATACTCTCTGAAAGATTCACCATCCCCTTGGGATAAAACTTGCAAATCCATGTGGCTAAGAGCTCTGTCAAGATTGTAGTCATACTGCTTCACAAAGGCATTGGCTAGGTCTGACCATGACTGGATACGACTGCTCTCTAACTGCATGTACCAACTTAATGATGCCTCACTCAGACTGTATTGGAAGCAGTGAATCATCAATTTGTCATTATGCTCATATGAGGTCATCCTTCTGCAAAACCTCACCAAATGTTGCCTTGGACATCTATCCCCTTTGTACTTTTGAAACTTTGGCACTTTGAACTCTGAAGGTATTACAAGACCGTGTACCAGACACATGTTCACAACACTTAGATCAAAAACATTACAACTTTGAAGGGCGTTAATCTCTTCTTCCAACACACGAAATCTTTCTTCCCTCTCCACAACTCGTGGATCTTGGATTCTCACCACAGGGATTGCCTCCTGGGAACCTGTCATAGTGAAAGTAAAACTGTGATAATCTGCAGCATCAACAGAAGAAGAATGTCCACTTCGAGTGACCTGACGCTCTCGAACATCCGGGTTCTCAACAGGGATATGTGCAGGCTGGGCTTGAGCGGAATTGCGGCCATCTTGCCTTGCCAAGGTCATCATAGCCTCCAAAAGTTGGTCCCACTGATCTCTCGTTAACCCAACACTTACAAACTGGCTTTGCTCTCCAGGGTCCATGATCTTTCCAAAAGATGCTTCAAGTCTGATACAAGAGCTGGAATCTCAACTGTAGATGGTGAACAAAGAACTGATGAGCCCTGCCTGCGGAACAAAAATACAATGCAAATGTTATGAGATGCCATGTTCGGTTACTTCCAAAGAATCTATCTGCTTTGATCCACATTTTGATACAAAGAAAATCCAACAACAATAATTCAGATATGCGATCCTCAGAAATAACTGAACATATATGCTAGAATGCTATGATGGCATGTATGCAGATGGCAAGTGATCGGGAACCAGTGCCTGTCTGGATACGGAACACTGAGCTGAGAACCAAGTATCTGATTATATATGTCCTCTGAATAATAACCATCTGATAAGAACTCAAAACCAAGGATCAAGAACTCCAGGATTATAATAATCGGAGCAAAACATAAGATCACACTGATGATGAAGGGTATGTTGAGGTCAAGGGTTCCTGCAAACCTGTAAACCCCTCCCAATCTCACGGGTGTGCTCCGGGTCAAACATCACGGACTCTCAAAGCCGAATAGCAATATAACGTTCACCATCTCCGAGGAATGGCTCATGACCAAACCAAGGAATCGGTTTAGCATTATGTACTACTCATGGAGGCCTCAGTGTGATTCCGGGAAAAACAAGGATCCTTTATAAGTTCCCAGCTTCGAGCGCTGAAGTCAAGAAACAATAGTACATTCATCCCGAAAGGTACAATACTATCATCATACGGCCAGATGATTTGACTGAGTTCCTATAAGAGAACCAGGCCATGCTATGCGAGTCCCCAGTGGACCCTCGGGTGCGAATGGGTTTGCCACAGAATGTGGTCTGCCACTGTCACCACTGGAGAGGGTTGTTTCCACAAAGGTTCTCAATGATTGGTCCCCAGATACACATAACTATCAAGGTCCTATCCCGAAGTGGAGGAAATCTCCACACAAGATATTTCCAAGACGGTCGCAGTCTGGGTGTGAAGCACATCGCCACTCATCATGCCACATGCGAGTACAATGTGTCCATGCTAATCCTAGGATGCACTCAAGCCGGGTATTTGGCTTATCTCTCAGTAACAGTATCACCTGAGTCCCACCAAACAGAAGAAACCCAGTCCAGACAGTCCTGTATAATATATGATGTATGAAAATAAATACTGAAAACTTTAAATAAAGATGCAAATAAACTGTAAATAAAATAATAATAAAATATTCATACAACAGCAAACAATCAACACCCAATGAAACAGAAACACGCAAGCGCTAGAAGAGACTCTTAAGGTGAACCAGAGATAACTCTGGTTAGGAATATCCCCAGCAGAGTCGCCAGCTGTCGCTCCCTGGATTTCCATCCTGGTACAAACGCGAAAATGTCACGGAAAGAGGTAGAGTCGCCTGCCAGGCATTTTTATCCCGAAGAATGGGAATGGTAATGCTGCACAAACCAGAGGAAAAGAAAAGGAAGGACACGGGTCCTGTGAACCAAAGAGGCTGGGTACGGGAGTCGGTTACGACCTGGGAAGGTATTAGCACCCCAGATCGTCCGCCATACCCAACGGGATCTACGCTTGCAAGGAAATTAGTTTCAAAGGGTGAAGAAATGAAATCTGCTGCAAAAGAAAAGGAACTGGAACTGGAAAAGGAACTGAGAAAGAAAACAAAGAGAAAAAATGTAGGGAAAATAAAAGATTGTGCTCGAACGGGCCCTACCCCGCTGCCTACGTACCTCATCTGGACAATGAAGATCAGAGTCGCCGTAGTTCCCCTAACTATGGGTGGAAAGGATTGCTTGTGTATTAAGGCTTGAACTGCCTATGTCAATGCTCAGGTGTTGCAGGCTCGGACGACGATTACGTTACCGTCTTGCAAAGTGACAAGTAGTAGCAAGTTCATATGTAAGGAGTGAGTGGGATGAGAAAAGAAGTCCCGAAGGAGAGACACTTATTGTTTGTCTAGTGTTTTTTATGAGTTTTATGCTTTGAAGTTTGCATAGGTAAGTGTACCTAAGTCTTACTTAACAGGATGTGTACTTCTTACATCATCCCGAAATGGAATGCACAAGAGGCACACCCCAAATTTGCCCTCACCCATTCACACCATGGCCTGTGATCATCCTCATATGCATAAACACAAACATATCATCTCATATCTCACTCTTGTTTCACTGCATAGTTTCTAAGGCATCTGCACCTAGGGTTTGTGATCTGAGCAATCCCAAAGCTTCTTGAGCCATTCCAAAGGCCACTAATCAACTCAAAGGGGTCCATGTGTGTTCTTATGTCATACTCCATCTCCTCAAAGCCAAAATTGCAGAGGAACCACAAGAACTAGGGTTTGAGTGGATGCAGAGCCAGGATGAACTGCACAGTTGACTGAAAATTAGGGTTTTGGTTTCAGAGGCCATAACTCCAATTTTTTTGGTCATTCTTGTTTCCATTGATCTCTATATGGTATAGGGAGTATGCATATCAATTTTCATGAAGAAATTCCATGGGGAAGTCATCTGATCAAGAGTTGACTTTTCAGACAAGTCAGTGTAAAATCAGGGCATCTGAGGCCCCCAATGACCCAACCAATGGGTGATCTTCATCATTTTGAGTGTATATGATCTTTATTTGATCATGGAAGAAGGTTGAAGTTCATAAAAATCAAGAATTTAGGGTTTTTGCAAATGTTGACTTTTTGGGCATAGTTGACTTTTCAAGAATGCATCATTTTAGGTCATTTTTCAAGCCTTGATTCTTGATCCAAAAAGGCTTCAAATGGAAAAACTTTGGTCATGAAAGTTGTAGATCTCATCTTTCCCTTTTCAAAAAGTACAAGAACATGATCAAACTCTTCTTGGATCAAAAGTTATGGCAAGGCAAAGTTGGCTAAAATCATTAATTTTCAAGGCATGCTTCAAATGGAAATTTTGCAAAGTCATGAACCAATGCACTATGTGACCTCTAATTCATCTCAAACCAGCACACAAACTTTCTCTAAGCCACAAAATCAGATTTTGAACCAAGATCACATGTGTTTAGTTCATGTAACAAGGCATTTTTATCATGTGAACCATAAAGTAACCAAGTTGCAAAACTCATGATCACATCTCACCAACTTGAGGCATTGGCTGCTGAACCAAGCTAGCTTCATACACACACCATGCTGCGCAGCCCCTAGGATTTGTACCAAGCTAGCACTTCACCATACCTCTCTTACACAATTTTTGACTTTTTGCAAAAGGCAACTTACCAATCAATAAAGCACATGTCCAATCAACTGACCAATGAGAGAGAGTTATGTGGACAATTTGCAAGCTAAACATAACATAAGGCAAGGCTGAAGCTCACACATTCACAACATTCACAAAAACACACCACATTGCATAAGCCTTCGAATTTCTCTCCACAGCCTGAAAACACTTCAACCACCTTCACCAATCATCTCACCTTGCTCCATAGACCACCCAGCAACCAAGAACCAAGCTTGAAACAGCCTGAACATCTCACTGCCATTTCTCACTCCATTTTGCAGTTTCATTCGAAACTCTCACCACAAACCACAAACACACAAACAAACACTCCAGACCTTCTCCATTCATCCTCAGGATCACAAACAACCATCCATCATGACCTGAAGCTCTCTATTTCACCATTGCCATTTTTGATCAAGCTTGAGCAGAAGCTGTCGAATCTCATTATCCAGCCAATACAAACTTCTTTTGAGCATTCAAGCATCTTCTGTGGACCAAGTGGAGTGGATTGCACAAGGAGAAGTGGCCAGAAAGTGCTCAAACTGAAAGCTCCAAATCTCAGGTAGCTCGAAAATAATTTTTCCAGAAATCATTTTTCTTGTTACAAACTTGTTCTATGTGATTCACTGATCATCCTGATGTTCTTAGTTTTTGAAATGGTTTTGTTTTGAGAGTTTAATTTGTCTCTGAAACCAGCGTGCCCTAGAACTTGTTCTCTTCGATTCAACTTGTTTAGGAAGAAGAAATTTGTTTTGAGAGAGGGGTTTGATTCGTGAGGATGTGAGGATCATTTCCCATTTTTTGTTTTTCATTTTTGATACGATTTGAGGGATTTGGGGAGTTTTCAGGTGAGGTGCTGGCCGGAGAAGACGACCGGAAGTCTTCTCCGGCCACCTGAGAGTAATTAAACCCTAATTGTGTAATTAATGTTAGTTTGAATTTTGAGCGTTGGATGGTCTGACTTGTTTGACTTGCCGCGCGAATGGATGGCCCAGATCTAGTCATTATGCCCTAACCTTTTTCATTAGTTTTAATTAATTATAATTAAACTAATTAACTCAGGAGCCATCTGGGCCCTTTATTTGCGCGCTGGTCAACAGATTCAAACCCTGGGCGCATCTCATCCCTCCATTCTGATTACTTTCAGTTTTATTTGTTTTTTATTTCATTTTATTTCAATTAACTTGCATAATTATTTAAAAATAGCAAAAATATCTTAAAAATTATGAAACATTTTCCTTAAAGTTTTATTAATTTTTAAGACCCAAAAATATTTTTATTTTATTTTTTATCATTAAAAAAAGTATTTTTAAATATTTAAAAGATTATTTTTAATTGATTAATGGAAATTAATTAATTAAAAATACTTTTAGGTATTTAAAAATTACAAAAAAATTCATGAAATGTTCTAAGACATTTAGAAACATTGTCCAACCTTCAAACCAAATTTCTTTTTTGATCTTGATGCATTTTAAGAATTTTTCATTGAATTAAATCATATTTTGTGCATTATTTTGATCACAAGTTCAAAAATTCATTTCTGCCTATTGGAGAAGGTTGAGACATTGATTCTTTTTGCTTTGATTTGTGTTTAGCATGTAGTTTCTAGGGTAAAATGGCCATGATTTGATCTTGCATTTTTCCATTTGTTTGGCATTTCTTTTGTTAAGAACCCTAAAAAACCCTAGTAACTTGTAAAATTCATAACTCAAGATTGGTTGAGAGTTGAGAGTTCCCCTTTGGGCAGTGGTTCATTATAGGTTTAGGGTTTCTTTGGGTGGCATTTTCCATTTTTTATATTAGGTTTTGTTTCTGTTTTGGATTTTTGTTTGATGTTTGATCCATGAACCCTAATTTGGGACTTCCCTTGCATCCTCCTTGCATACTCTTGCATAACATGACTTGTCTTTGCATTTTGTGCATTCTTGTGATTCATTTGACATCTTAAGACATATAGAAAGCATGTTTGATCATTGCATTGCATATTTGCTATGTCATTTGTCTTGTATGCTTCATAACTTTTCATGCTTGTTCATGCTCCTTAGCTTGCATCATTTGCATTCATAATCTTGTATGAGCACCTCCATGTCTTGCCTCATGTTTGCAGCACTTCATAACATCATAATCATCATCAACATGCTTCTGGTTTTGCTTAGCATCATGTCATTTCATACCATCTTGCATTGCATTGCATTTCTTTCTAACATTTCAGGTGGTAAGTAAACTTGGGAAGTGAATTTGCCTTCACTTCTCATAACTTTTCTTTTCATCTCTCTTGCATCCATTGCTGCATTCTTATATGTGTTTGAGTTTGAGCTTGCTCATTCTTCTTCTTCTTGTTCCTCCCACCTTCTTTCTTCAAGTGACTTGACTTCTTGAATGAAGCAAGTCACTTTGCTTCTCTTGATCTTATTCATCTGCTTCCTGGTGGCTCCTCTGAAGATTGTTCTTGCAAACCTCACAAACCTTAGGATCATCCAAGCATGACAATTAATTAGGGTTTTGATTAGTCCCCTCATAGTTTTACCTTTGTGTCTCTCTTTGAGTCTTCTCTTCTCATCTCACAATCAGGGACTAAACCCTAAAGGCTTTAAGGCTTTGTAATTAGGGTTATGCCTGCATCCTTCTCTTAGGATGGAGTGTATAACTTTAATCCTAAGTCTTGAACCCTTAAGGTGTTTAAATCTCTTAATCAATTCACTTAATAATCATCAATACATCACACTTGTAACTTGGGCCTTGCATTAGGGTTCTAATTCTTCCTTAAGTGGTTAAGAAGGACTAACCCTAGTGTTAATGGACAAGTCCCCCTCAAGTTGTCTTACAAATCATAAAAAACACTTCATCATCATATCATTAACTACAATCCACTTAATAAAGGCTTTGTTTTGTCATGAGTTTAATCCCTAATCATGGATTAAGTTGAGGAGTTTTCCTCAGCTTAAACATTCTCATCTATCATCCTTCTTTTAGGATGGTGTAATGAGTCTGTTTAATCCTTGATTATGGCTTAACCTCATTACTCAACACTAAACAAAAACACCAAAAACATCTAAATAATCACAAGTAGGTTAATGATCTTAATCCTACACCATAGGTAATTAAGTGTGAGAATCTGACTTCACACTTAAGGTATTCTCATTACCCCTAATCAGAGGGAAGATGTGATGAGTTTACTAAATCCATTGATTTAGGCTTAAGCTCATTATCTTATGACAAACTTTCAAAAGCAATAAAAGACTGAAAACACAAAAACAAACAATAATCGTCTCCTCCGGGATTCTTTTCTCATCACCTTCACTCACAATCGAGAACTCGCTTCTTCCGTCTAATGCAAGACAGTTTGCATCTGTGCCAGACAGATCATACACTTGAGCATAGACAAGCAAGCAGTTCACAAGTCAATTCATCTTTCAGTCTCTTTGGGTCGAACTACGGTGTTCTGACTTCCTCATTGCACGAGAGGATACGTAGGCATAACTTAACAGTTATCGAACAAAAGTCTCTGTATATTCCCCCTCCTTCCAGCTTCATTCTCTTAGCCTCATATTCTTGAGCACTTCATTCTTGTTCTCACACTGACACTGTATATATTACACACTTCACTTCTCTTACACTGACACCTGTACATTCTCTTCCAGCTATTTTTTACACAAATTGCACTGACACTACCCCTTTAAAACACAAATCTTTTAAGCGTGGATCCCGTCGAGTACGGCGGACAATCTGGGTGCTAATACCTTCCCAGGTTGTAACCAACCCCCTTTCTCAGTCTCTCTGGTTCGCAAACCGTCTTATCCATCTCTTTCTAGGCTTATGCAGCATTGCCTTTCCTCCGGGATAAAAATGCCTAGCTGGCGACTCTTTTCATCTCCAGTGAGTTCACGGCTGTGTGTTCTCACTGTCCCTCTCGCCGACCGTTCGCGTCTGTACCTTCATCTGATCCATTTTCATTTGTCGGGAGCGACAGCTTGGCGACTCTGCTGGGGATACTTATACTGCAACCAGGGCTTCTGGTTCTTTTTGTGGGTTCCTCCTAGCGCTTGATTGATTTGTGTTTACTGGGGTGTTATGTGCTTGTTTGTGCTTGTATTTATTTTTGTTTATTGCTTTATGTACAGTTACCTTACTGCTTTCTTTATTGCATTTATATATCATACTGTCATTGTTGCTGGCTGGATCTGGTTTCTTGTTTTGGTGGGTGGGTGTTCCATTGAGAGTTAAGGTCCTATACCTGGGACCTGAGTGACACCTAGGATAGAGTGAATCATATTCTTTCCCATTCCATTTCGGTCTGGTGCGGGAATATGAAACACGGTTCAGATATGGGTTTCTTCTTGAGAACTCTGTGCTGCAGATTTCCTGCAATGCTAGGGCTATCTGGGAAGCCTGCTAAGTCTGGATGACCTTTTAGTATTGACCTTCAGAAACTGAGGTGAATTAGAGGAGGAATTGTTATGGTTATTGTAAACACTGTACCTCCGGGTTAGAAGTGTTTACACTTCTCATAACTGATCCAAGTCTGAGGATCCTTGTTTTAGAACACCACCTGTGAGGGGGTTGGGCTGTTTACAGGTTTGCAGGAACCTTGACCTCAGAATACCCTGTTACTTTGACTTTGTTAAGAATACTCCATGTTGGACAGTTCTTGTGATTCTAAAACCCTGGACTTGTGGCTCTTTATTTGAGCCCCCCACCCTGGTTACTGGATTTTTAGACCTCCATCTGGAATTCTTGAACACACATGGACTTATATCAGGGCATTTTGATCAGATCCAGCTCAGTCACAAACCCTTGCATATCATTTGCATACATACTCATTGCATCATATTAACATGTGCTTATTTGTGTTTCAGGGTATCCATTTTCATCTGGTTTTGGTTTTGACCCCATCTTTAGTTCTGACCTATCTCCACCAGCACTTGCTTCAGTTTGTCAGCCATACTTCAGATACTTGCACTAGCCAGCCAGTGGCCCACTCCTCAGCATCTTCATCAGCACTCTACTTAATCTTCAGCATCATGGCTCCAAAGAAAAGTAACATCACCTATCATTTCTTCCAACCAGACTTATCAGACATCAGGAGGATCCAAACCCTGATCACTCCAGATCACCTACCTTTGTTCAGGGAGCATTATGGGAATATACTTGACTTGGTCATGGATCTGGACCCATCCCAGAGGAGTTTGATCCACACCTGCATTCAGTTTTATGACCCCCCATTGAGATGTTTCACCTTTCAGGACTTTCAGTTGGGGCCTCTTTTAGAAGAATACTCATCATTGATTGGTTTTCCTATCAAGAGGGAAATCCCTTTCAACCCTGAAATGGTCTTTCCCAGCAATGGAGAGATAGCAAAAGCTTTGCACCTGGAGCCTGTTTTGGTTGAGCAACACTTGACCTCTAAAGCTGGGATCCCTGGATTTCATCTGGACTTCCTGATTTCTCAAGCTAGTCTGAAAGCCTCCCTGGGGGAGTGGAAAGCTGTTTGTGCTCTGTTGGCCTTAAGTGTATATGGAATTGTGTTGTTTGCAGATGAGCCACGATTCATTAGCAAGAATGCCATCCATTTGTTCATCCTGAAGAACCCAGTGCCAACTTTGCTAGGAGATCTCTATTACTCAGTACATCAGAAGAATGAGAAGCAGAGGGGAAGGCTAGTGAGGTGTTGTGCTCCATTATTCCATGCTTGGCTTCTTAAGCATCTACCCAGGACAGATGCATTTCTAAATCCTCATCAGCAAAGCAACTGGGCTAAGAGGCTCACTGTTCTAACTTCAGCAGACATCAGATGGTGTACTCAAAGCACCAAGGGCAGAGATATCATTACAAGCTGTGGGCACTTTCCCAATGTGCCTTTAATAGGGGTCAAGGGAAGTATCAATTACAACCCTCTACTGTTCAGGAGGCAATTGGGTTATGCACTGGTCCATACTCCCAGGGAGCAGGACTTAGTGGAGACTCTCTATTGTGAGAACAAGATCAGTTTGACTGTTGTTAGGCAGGCTGCCTGGGCCTGGGATCATGTTCAAACCAAGGGAATCACCATTCTGGGGAAGTGCAATAATGTGGCATCAGTCCAATATTATGAGTGGTCCCATGCTAGGGCCCAATTCTCTGGAATGCCCTTTACCATAGAAGACATGCCTGAGTCATCTTCAGCACCACCCCCTGCCACCATCAGTTTGGAGGAGTTTGAGAGCTTGAAGGAAAGAAATGAGAAGTTAACCCAAGCCTTGCAGAAGACCCTCCGGGAGAGGAGTGAAGGTGTGAGGGAGATTGAGAGATTGGAGAAATTGAGAGTGGAACACTTGACTAAAATTGAGAAGTCTGGAGATTATATCAACAAGTCCAAAGCTGGTGAACAGATTCTGAAGAGTGCTTGTAAAGAAGCCCAGTTTCAGAGGGCAAGGACAGACTTGTATTTAAAAGAGAGTCAGGCCAGGTGGGTCCGGATCACTGAGGCCCGTACTCTAGAAGACAAGAGAGTTCAAGACAAGATGGAACAGATGGAAAAAGCCCTGGCAGCAGCCCAGAAGGAAATATCAGAGCTAGAAATCAGAGCTGGAGTGAAGAGGTCTAAGGACCAAAGTCAGAACAGGAAGTTGACTGCAGCAGTTGCAACAAGAAACCTTCTCATCAGAGGTCTCACGGAGCGTCCGGCTGATCCTGTGACCGAAGCACTTCTCAAGGAAGTTCGTGAGGATGAGTTTGGCCTTGGAGTTTGATCATTTGCTTGTTGTTGTTCCTTTTCCATGTACTTTTGTTTTTTGTGATGTATTTTGACCCCTTAGGGGGCCGGTGTTGTAAAATGAACAAACTGTATTATTTCACCTTTGTAATATATTTGTGTTAGTTTCCATCTGGGTTACTTCAAAAGCTACTTCAACAGCAGCATCTTCAAGGGTCTGGAAGGGTCAAAACTGAAGGCCAAACCGGATACCTTGAGAGCGAATAAGCATAACTGCATTGCATGCTAACCCTTTTGTTTGTTTTGTAGGTTTTTGTTTTGTTGTTGCTAACCTCTGTTGTGAATCTCAGGAATTATTGCTCGCCGCCGGGTATTTCCCCTCAACAGGCCACACAGGTACCCAACTAGAAACAACCTTCCGGGAATCCAGATGGATCAGATGCAGCAAGACCTTACAGAGGTCAGAAACCAGATGGCCAACGAAAGGTTGGAGATGAGAACCCAGATAACACAGTTCATGGAAGTGATGAACAACTTAGCTCAAAGCCAGGAGAGGCTCAGAACTTTGGTAGAAGGGAGGAATCAAGAGGAGCCCCATGTGGGAACTGCTGGCACAAGTAACAATGAAAGGGTGCAACCACATGCTAACCCTCCTGTGTTTGGCCCTCATCTCCATCCTGAGGCCAACATCCCAGTCAACATTCAGGGGACAGCCACAGCGGCCAGGGTACTTCAAGAAGACCCTCAGGAGGACCAATTTACAGTAATGGGTGCTGGAGAGGAAACTTATGACAGGAGATTGGATGAAATAGCTGAGAAGTTGAGATCACTGGAGTCTCAAAATTCTTTGGGCTTCGACGTCATGGACATGGGTTTGGTGGAAGGGGTCAGGATCCCCCATAAGTTCAAGCCTCCTTGTTTCGAAAAGTATAATGGGACTTCATGCCCCCGGACTCATCTACAATCATTTCTGGGAAGGCTGAAGGCCTATACAATGGATGAGAAACTTTGGATGTTCTACTTCGAAGATAGCTTGACTGGAGCATCAAGGGAATGGTATTCCCATTTGACAAGGGCAACTATAAGATGCTGGAAGGACCTGGCAGAAGCCTTCATCAGACAGTATCAGTATAATCTAGACATGGCACCCAACAGGACTCTCCTAATGGGAATGTCACAGTCGTCAAGGGAGAGTTTCCGAGAATATGCCCAAAGATGGAGGCAATTGGCCGCTGCTGTTCAACCCCCAATGTCTGAGAGAGAAATGGCAGACATGTTTATGAACACCCTTCAGGGAACATATATTGACAGGTTGGCAGCTTTCTCTTCCACTAGCTTTGCAGATGTTGTCATAGCCGGGGAGAGAATTGAAAGCTTGTTAAAAATGGGAAAGATCTCAGACAACGGTGCAAGCTCGTCCAGTAGCACAAGAAAGCCTTTTGCAGGCCCGAGAAGAACTGGCGAGACTAATGCCATCCACACCAATAGGGGTAGGCCCCAATATGCTCAGAGGTCAATAGCAGCAGTCACTATCCCTGCTCCAGCTCATCCTCAGCCAGTCTATCAACCTCCTCAACAAAACTTCCAACAACAACCTCAGTATCAGCAGAATCAGTATCCTCCAAGAAACTTCAACAACAACAATACCAACAACAATCAACAGAGGCCATTCCAACAAAGACCATCCCAAGCTAACCGAGTGATCGACCCGATCCCAATGCCGTATGCTGCCTTGCTGCCACAACTTCTGAAACTCAACCTGGTTGAGCTAAGAACGTTGGCACCTCCGGATCCCAACAGTCTACCAAGGAACTATGACTCCAATGCTAGGTGTGCTTTTCACTCGAACGCACCTGGTCACAGTACAGAAAAATGCAGAGCTCTGCATATGAAGGTACAAGACTTGGTAGACTCCAAGGCTCTGAATTTTGCACCTCCGCCCAATGTCAATAAAAACCCAATGCCAAATCATGGTGGTCCCCGAATTAACGCTATTGAAGAAGACCAACCGTCTTATTTAATAACAAGTGTGGATCAGATCCGGACGCCATTGGTGGAAATCAAAGCTCAACTCCGTGAAAACCAAATATTTCCGGGATGTGAACTAGGGTGTCCCTATTGCAATATTTCATGGAATGGGTGCGAGGACCTGAGGAATGGCATTGACAGCCTTATTCAGAGTGGCTTGCTACAGATCACTACGTCATTTCCGACAAATCCGGCAACTTCATCAACAACGGTTTCAGAACCTCCTACAAATGCAGCAACTATTGTTCCCGACAATTCATCAGCACCATCAGCAAGTACTTCATCTGTCCTCCCAAATGATCAGTTTTCAACAGTTTCTCCTGCTACAACTTCAGCTTCATTCCATTTCGAATCTCCGTCAGCAACAACAACAGTCCTTCCAACAGTACCTCCTACAACACCAGCAATCAATCATGAAGATGTCTCTACCGTCACCATATTCTACGATCCTGAAAATAATTCTGCCTACCATTCAGAAGGTGCTGCTCCCGCCAGAGCACCAGTTACAATCTTTTATGATCCACAAACAATAACAGTCCCTTCAGCAGCAGCAATCAGTCCGGTCACTGTCACGGTGCCTGGACCAGTACCATATGAAAGCAATAGGGCCATCCCTTGGCACTATGGCTCTGACGTGTACTGTGAAGGGAAAAGAATCACTCTTGAAACATCAGCACCTGCACCACAAGTAGATAATGTGGGGGGAGGCGGAGGCTTCACTCGAAGCGGACGTCTCTTTGCTTCACAAGTTCAAAGACCTACTGCCGAAGCAGAAGCTGCTGCCAAGGCAAAGGGAAAAGGCCCGGTGCAGGAAGATCCAGCTGCCAAAGAAGCCTTGAAGGCACCGTTCGATCAAGAAGTTGATGAGTTTATGAGAATCATCAAAAAGAGTGATTACAAAATTGTGGATCAACTTCACCAGACGCCATCCAAAATCTCCATCCTCTCACTGCTTATGTGCTCCGAAGCCCATCGGAATGCACTACTTAAAGTCTTGCACGCAGCTTACGTGCCTGAGGAGATTACTGTCAACCAATTGGAAACCGTGGTTGGAAATGTTACTGCTAGCAATGGGCTAGGGTTTACCAATTCTGACTTGACAGCGGATGGCCGCAATCACAACAAAGCCTTGCACATAACCATGGAATGCAAAGGAGCTGTCCTTTCTCATGTGCTGGTGGACACAGGTTCTTCCCTGAATGTCCTACCAAAGAAGGCTCTGGTGAAATTAGAATATGACGGATTGGCATTGAGACCCAGCAACCTGGTGGTACGAGCCTTTGATGGTTCGAAGAGATCGGTTATGGGGGAAATAGAGCTGCCCGTGACAATTGGCCCGCAGACCTTTACAACTATCTTCTATGTGATGGACATTCAGCCTGCCTACAGCTGTTTGTTGGGTAGACCCTGGATTCACGCCGCCGGCGCAATAACGTCTACCCTTCACCAAAAGTTAAAATTTGAGTGGGAAGGTCAAGTTGTCACAATCTGTGGAGAGGAGGACATTTTTGTCAGCCACCTGGCAACCTATAAGTACATTGAGATGGATGGAGAGATCCATGAAACAATGAGCCAAGGTTTTGAAGCCTTGAACGTCAATGAAGCATCTGCTGTGTCAGGTATCTCCATGTCATCTTACCAACAAGCCCGGAAGGTTGTTGAAGAAGGAACTGCCCTAGGCTGGGGCAAGGTTTTAGCTGTGGAGGAGAAGAAGGACAAATTTGGGTTGGGTTACAGACCAACTCAACATCAAGCAAAGGCTGCTGCAGAGCCTGGTTTTGTCAGTGGGGGGATGCTTACCCCCGATGCTATCAACTGTTTGGAAGACGAGCTGGAAGAGGAGCGCAATCTGGAGAATTGGATTCGTCCGAAGATCCCGGGGAGCAGTGTCTCGAACTGGTCTTCCCAGGAAATTATAAGAGTTACTCATGCAGAGTAATTATTATTTCCTGTATTTTTTATAGCATGCATCCAAGTCTTGCATCTTGCCCAAGATGACAAGACTCATTTTGTAACCAGGGCCATCTGTACTTTTGTGCAAACAAGATTAAATTAATGAAATATCAGACATCTTTTTGCAAACGAGTCTTTTTCTTTTATGCTCACTGTTTTTCCATTTTTCTTTTTGTACAAAAATAAATGGCGGTGTTTTCAAAATGATAACTTCATTTCACTTTTTCTAAAGCAAGATTAAAATCAATCACTAAAATGAACAAACTTAACCCTTGCAGAGAGTGCCTTCCTGACAGCACCGACAACAGCACGGCTATGACTTCGTATGACTTTGACAATCCAATCAATCAAGCTGATGAAGGGGTTGATGAAGAATATGAGCTCCCTGAAGAGCTAGCCAGGTTGTTGAGACAAGAGGAAAAGGTCATTACCCCTCACCAGGAGGAGGTTGAAGTGATTAATCTTGGTACGGAGGAAGACGTGAAAGAAGTTAAAATCGGGGCCTGCCTACAAGACTCAGTGAAAAGGCAACTGGTAGATCTGCTTCAGGAGTATGTTGATGTGTTTGCTTGGTCGTATCAAGACATGCCAGGGTTGGACACCGATATAGTCGTGCACAAGCTGCCTTTGAGGGAAGAATGCCCACCAGTGAAACAGAAGCTGCGCCGAACTCGCCCAGACATGGCTATGAAAATCAAGGAAGAGGTACAAAAGCAATGGGACGCCGGGTTCCTTGCTGTAACTAGCTATCCGCCGTGGGTTGCTAACATAGTACCTGTGCCTAAGAAAGACGGAAAAGTAAGAATGTGTGTTGACTACCGGGATCTGAATAGAGCCAGCCCGAAGGATGACTTCCCATTACCTCACATTGATGTATTGGTGGATAACACGGCTCAGTTCTCGGTATTCTCCTTCATGGATGGATTTTCAGGGTATAATCAGATCAAGATGTCACCTGAAGACATGGAGAAGACAACATTCATTACACCTTGGGGCACGTTCTGTTACAAAGTGATGCCATTCGGGTTGAAGAATGCTGGTGCAACCTATCAGCGGGCTATGGTGACATTGTTCCACGATATGATCCACAAGGAAATAGAATGTTATGTGGATGATATGATCGCCAAGTCCCTTACAGAGGAAGATCACCTGGTGAATCTGCTGAAGTTGTTCAAGCGTCTGAGGAAGTACCAACTAAAGTTGAACCCCAACAAATGCACATTCGGGGTGCGATCCGGTAAGCTGTTGGGCTTTATTGTAAGCGAGAGAGGGATTGAAGTTGACCCTGATAAAGTCAAAGCCATCCAAGAGATGCCTGCTCCGAAAACTGAGAAAGAAGTTCGAGGGTTCTTAGGTCGATTGAACTACATTTCACGGTTCATATCTCACCTCACAGCAACCTGTGAACCCTTGTTCAAGCTGTTGAGAAAAGAACAAACGGTCAGGTGGAACGAAGATTGCCAGAAGGCTTTTGACAAGATCAAGGAATATCTGCAAGAGCCTCCAATCCTCATGCCGCCAGTTGAAGGAAGACCTCTGATTATGTACTTGACAGTGCTAGAAGAGTCAATGGGGTGTGTACTAGGTCAGCATGACGAGTCTGGTCGAAAAGAGTATGCAATATACTACCTAAGCAAAAAGTTTACCGACTGTGAACAGCGTTATTCGCTGCTCGAGAAAACTTGCTGTGCTTTAGCGTGGGCTGCTCGCCGACTGAGACAGTATATGTTGACTCACACTACCTTATTAATCTCAAAAATGGATCCAGTTAAGTACATTTTCGAGAAGCCAGCTCTTACCGGTCGGGTTGCAAGATGGCAGATGATTCTCACAGAATACGACATACAGTACACGTCTCAGAAAGCCATCAAGGGCAGTGTACTATCTGAATATCTTGCTGAGCAACCCATTGATGACTACCAGCCTATGAGGTTTGACTTCCCTGATGAAGACATCATGTTCATTAAATCAAAAGATCATGAAGAGCCTATTCACACTGAAGGGCCCGACCCGGAAGAAGAATGGACTATGATGTTTGATGGGGTTGTTAACATGAATGGTCGTGGTGTTGGTGCAGTACTCATTACACCAAAAGGAGTTCACATGCCTTTCTCGGCGAAACTCACTTTCAACTGCACTAACAACGAAGCTGAATACGAAGCTTGCATCATGGGTCTTGAGGAAGCCATTGACCTCAGGATCAAGACATTGACCGTGTTCGGAGATTCAGCTTTGGTAGTCAATCAAACCAACGGCAAATGGTACACACACCAGGATCATCTGATACCTTACAGGGATTATACAAGGAGGTTATTGACTTTCTTCACAATGGTCAAACTTGAGTATATCCCTCGGGACGAGAATCAGTTTGCAGATGCTCTTGCTACCATTTCATCCATGATCAAAGTTCAAGCTGCTAACTTTGTACCCCAGATTTCAGTGTCTAGACTGGATAGACCAGCATATGTATTTGCAGCAGATGTTGTCAAGGATGATAAGCCTTGGTTTCATGACATTAAATGCTTCTTGGAGGATCAAACATACCCACCTGGGGCATCTACCAATGATAAGAAGACTTTGAGAAGGCTTGCTGGAAGTTTCTTTCTGAACACTGATGGATCTTTATACAAAAGAAACTTTGATATGGTACTCCTCAGATGTGTTGACAAGACAGAGGCAGATTTGTTGGTGCATGAAGTGCACGAAGGATCTTTTGGTACCCATGCTGGAGGGCATGCCATGGCTAAAAAGTTGTTGAGGTCAGGTTATTACTGGATCACAATGGATGCAGACTGTTGTGCCTATGCCAGAAAGTGTCATAAATGCCAGATCTACGCAGATAAGGTGCATGTGCCTCCCAACCCTTTGAACATCATGTCTTCACCATGGCCCTTTGCCATGTGGGGCATTGATATGATTGGCAAGATTGAGCCAACTGCTTCGAACGGCCACAGATTCATCCTGGTTGCCATCGACTATTTCACTAAGTGGGTTGAAGCAGCCTCATATGCAAATGTTACGAGACAAGTGGTAGCCAGATTCCTGAAGAGAGATATCATCTGTCGGTATGGAGTGCCCGAGCGAATCATTACTGATAATGGTTCCAATTTAAACAACAAAATGATAGCAGAACTGTGTCGGGACTTCAAGATCCAACATCACAATTCTTCTCCTTACAGGCCAAAGATGAACGGCGCTGTCGAGGCGGCAAATAAGAATATCAAGAAGATTGTGCAAAAGATGGTAGTCACATACAAAGACTGGCATGAAATGCTACCGTTTGCCTTGCATGGGTACCGCACGTCAATCAGAACGTCCACTGGGGCAACACCTTATCAACTTGTGTACGGTATGGAAGCAGTCCTACCATTTGAAGTTGAATTACCCTCCCTACGGGTATTAATGGATGTTAAACTAAGTGAAGCAGAATGGGTTCGGTCCCGATTCGAACAACTGAGTTTGATCGAAGAGAAAAGATTGGCCGCAATCTGTCACGGGCAGTTATATCAGAAGAGAATGAAGAAGGCCTTCGATCAGAAAGTCAGGCACCGAGAGTACCAAGTAGGGGATCTTGTGTTGAAAAGAATCCTCCCTCCTCATACAGACCACAGGGGCAAATGGACTCCAAACTATGAAGGACCATTCGTGGTAAAGAAAGTTTTCTCCGGTGGAGCACTGATGCTCAGCACCATGGATGGTGAAGATTTCCCATCCCCTGTGAATTCAGATGCAGTTAAAAAATACTTCGCATAAAGTGACCCGCTGGACATAAAAACAGAATGTAAGTCCAGGCAAAAATAGGGCATCCCGGCGAGTCAAAAACAGAATAAAAGACTCGGGCAAAAATAAGGGAAATAAATGAAAAAATGTACACCCGCTGAGTTGAAAAGCCGCATTGGACAGCTCAGGCAAAAATGGGTATCCCGATGGATTGAAAACCCGAAAGGGCGATCCATGCAAAATAAGGGAATAAGCGAACAACTGCATTCTGAATTCGTCTGTATCACCTACAACTTGGTAAGCTTCAAAGGATCAAGCTTCAATCAGAATCAACTCTCTCCAGAAAGCAAGACGAGAAGAACGTCATTGTCATACGAGTCATAGCAGAAGAGGAAGCTCCTTGAAAGCGTCGTCAGCATCGCCAGCATTTTGTTTCTCAATTTGTAACAATCTCTTCATTTCAGGAGATATGTTTCCTTGACTGTATCTTGCCAATTCAGGGCACATGAATTAATAAAATCAGATTTTCGGTCATGTTTCGTTTTTACATTTATGTTTTGCAAAGAGTTGTCTGATATCTCTAAAAATACAATTGCATAAGTACAGATGCCTTTCTCTAAAAATAAAAACACATGCTTACAGGGAATGTGATTATTCTCGAAGGTACTTAACTCCTATGACGGAATCCAGTAAGGGATACCTCGGGACCTTTTGTACGTTCCATTATCTTTGCAGGATTGCAGGTATCCAGAACGCAACTTGGGGCATGCAAGTTACATCTCAGCAAGCTGGCTAATCAACAAAAGATATCAGCATCCGAGATACTCTATCCCCAGCTGAGTTGCTCCCCATTGCTTTCCCCAGCAAAGTTTCCAAATCAACTAACAGGTTTAACGCTCAGGATGTTTTCTCGCCAGCCGAGTTGCCTCTCATCACTCTCCCCAGCTGAGTTATCAACAGCATTCCCCAGCTGTAGTGCCAACCATTCTTCCTCAGCAGAATGCAGAAGTCAGGGAATCATCTCCCCCACAGAATCCCCAGCTTCTATTCAGAAGAGCAACGCACGGAGAAATCACAACAGAGTACAGAAAGCTTCTGCAAACCCCAGCTGGGTCCCATATTATAAGGATATGTCAATCAGTGACCTATATCCCCAAGCAGATACATCATTAGATCTACCAATGATCTCATCCCCAGCTGGGATGTTCACTTCAAGCAGATCAACCAGAGATCTTCACAGCGACGGGATCCGAATCCCAGATCTGTGCCCTCTTTGCATGATCATAGCATTCGCATCATACTATCCCCTCAGAGCGTAGCATTCCGTCTAATACGGAGCATTACGGCAAAAATCGAACGCATAGCATAATCATAAGCCATGTTGTGAATTGAACACTTGTGAATAACAAACCGTTCATCATCATTATACAAAAAATCCCCACCAGAATCCCAGCAAAAAAAAAAAAAAAAAAAAAAAAACAGTTGCCTCATATTCACAAATACCAGCATATTTCCTTTTGATACCCGTCCGTATCAATGCTCCCCAGTAAAGTCGCCTGAACACTCTTTACAAACAAATCACCCATATCACGGATACTTCATGACACCCGTCCGTGTCATATCACCAGCAGAAAGCCGAAGACGTCTTCTTTGCACTCACATATACTTGTATATGCACTTCTCTTGACACCCGTCCGTGTCATATCCCCAGCGCAGTCGCTTACACCTTTATCACTCATATACTTGTTAATATTATACTTTTCTCTCTTGACACCCGTCCGTGTCACTCTCCCCAGCAGTTAAAACACTCATCTATACAATACAATATTCAATACTCATGGTACACTTATACAGATACTCGTCCGTATCTCGTATACACCATCACTCCTATCCCCACAGATTCGACGTTAGTCCTTGTTCTTTGTTAACCAGTTGGTACTCGTCCGTACCATCATCTCAGAACATTGCGTCTAGTGTTTGTTTCTACATGATACTCGTCCGTATCATAGTCTTAGGGATGCTCGTCCGCATCTTTAATCCGTACACCGTGTCAAACACTTATGTCTTCTTGGATATAGATACCCGTCTGTGTCTACTATTCCCCAGGAGAGTCCTCTCAGATGCAACACTCGTCCGTGTTCTTTGTTAACCAGTTGGTACTCGTCCGTATCATCATCTCTGAACATGTGTCAGTTTGTTTCTACCCGATACTCGTCCGTATCGTAGTCTTAAGGATGCTCGTCCGCATCTTTAATCTATACACAATACCAAACACTTATACCTTTTGTTTCTTGGGTGTAAACGCTCGTCCGTGTTTACATTATCCCCAGTAGATCACCAACGAATTTTCTTTTATCTAACACTCGTCCTGTGTTATGGTAACCCTGAGAGCAGCCGTACCCTGCTAAGTGGTCGTCCTCCACTTCTTGATGGTCGTCCTCCGTCATGCTCATCCGATGGCCGTCACCATCGTTGACTTTTAGCAGCCGTCCCCTGCTAGGTGGTCGTCCTCCACCTTTTGATGATCGTCCTTCATCACTTTATCCAATGGCCGTCCCCATTGTTGATTTTGGTTATCCGGCACTCGTCCTGTGTTGCGATAAACCTCGAGAGCAGCCGTCCCCTGCTGAGTGGTCGTCCTCCACTTCTCGATGGTCGTCCTCCATCATGCTCGTCCGATGGCCGTCCCCATCGTTGACCTTTTCTATCCGATGGCCGTCCCCATCGTCGATATTTTCGGCAGCCGTACCCTGCCAGGTGGTCGTCCTCCACCTTTGATGGCCGTCCCCATCATATTTCTTTTAACCCCAACAGAGCAGCCGTCCCCTGCTAGGTGATCGTCCTTCACCTTTGATGGCCGTACCCCATCAACTGTTTATTTCATTTATTCTTTAACCCGATGGCCGTCCCCGTCGTGGTCCCTTTTCCTTTTTAGCCCGATGGCCGTCCCCATCGTTGTTTGCTTTACCTTTGTGAACCTGATGGCCGTCCCCGTCATGTTTCATTAAAACCTCAGAGAATTTTTACAGCTTTATCTTGATGGCCGTCCCCATCATGATATCTTATTTTCCCAGCTAGTCGGCCGTCCCCGTCTTAGCTCTACCTTTTATCCCCAGCATGTCGGCCGTCCCCGTCATCGCTTTACTTCACATTTATCCCAGCATGTCGGCCGTCCCCATCATCGCTCTTTACCCAGCAGTCATCCTCTGCTCGACGGTCGTCCTCCGTCGCCCACACCTTACAATATACTTTGTTTTCCTTTTACAATCTATATCCCTTTTCTTCTTCATTCCGTGAGTGCAAATTTTGGACTGTCTTTGGTATTCAACCACAAGTTATCTTGTTTGCCTGTTAAGCCGTTGCTTACATCCTGCACAGCTAACTCATGTTTGAATAGGGGCAGCTGTAAACACCCCAAATTTGCCCTCACCCATTCACACCATGGCCTGTGATCATCCTCATATGCATAAACACAAACATATCATCTCATATCTCACTCTTGTTTCACTGCATAGTTTCTAAGGCATCTGCACCTAGGGTTTGTGATCTGAGCAATCCCAAAGCTTCTTGAGCCATTCCAAAGGCCACTAATAAACTCAAAGGGGTCCATGTGTGTTCTTATGTCATACTCCATCTCCTCAAAGCCAAAATTGCAGAGGAACCACAAGAACTAGGGTTTGAGTGGATGTAGAGCCAGGATGAACTGCACAGTTGACTGAAAATTAGGGTTTTGGTTTCAGAGGCCATAACTCCAATTTTTTTGGTCATTCTTGTTTCCATTGATCTCTATATGGTATAGGGAGTATTCATATCAATTTTCATGAAGAAATTCCATGGGGAAGTCATCTGATCAAGAGTTGACTTTTCAGACAAGTCAGTGTAAAATCAGGGCATCTGAGGCCCCCAATGACCCAACCAATGGGTGATCTTCATCATTTTGAGTGTATATGATCTTTATTTGATCATGGAAGAAGGTTGAAGTTCATAAAAATCAAGAATTTAGGGTTTTTGCAAATGTTGACTTTTTGGGCATAGTTGACTTTTCAAGAATGCATCATTTTAGGTCATTTTTCAAGCCTTGATTCTTGATCCAAAAAGGCTTCAAATGGAAAAACTTTGGTCATGAAAGTTGTAGATATCATCTTTCCCTTTTCAAAAAGTACAAGAACATGATCAAACTCTTCTTGGATCAAAAGTTATGGCAAGGCAAAGTTGGCTAAAATCATTAATTTTCAAGGCATGCTTCAAATGGAAATTTTGCAAAGTCATGAACCAATGCACTATGTGACCTCTAATTCATCTCAAACCAGCACACAAACTTTCTCTAAGCCACAAAATCAGATTTTGAACCAAGATCACATGTGTTTAGTTCATGTAACAAGGCATTTTTATCATGTGAACCATAAAGTAACCAAGTTGCAAAACTCATGATCACATCTCACCAACTTGAGGCATTGGCTGCTGAACCAAGCTAGCTTCATACACACACCATGCTGCGCAGCCCCTAGGCTTTGTACCAAGCTAGCACTTCACCATACCTCTCTTACACAATTTTTGACTTTTTGCAAAAGGCAACTTACCAATCAATAAAGCACATGTCCAATCAACTGACCAATGAGAGAGAGTTATGTGGACAATTTGCAAGCTAAACATAACATAAGGCAAGGCTGAAGCTCACACATTCACAACATTCACAAAAACACACCACATTGCATAAGCCTTCGAATTTCTCTCCACAGCCTGAAAACACTTCAACCACCTTCACCAATCATCTCACCTTGCTCCATAGACCACCCAGCAACCAAGAACCAAGCTTGAAACAGCCTGAACATCTCACTGCCATTTCTCACTCCATTTTGCAGTTTCATTCGAAACTCTCACCACAAACCACAAACACACAAACAAACACTCCAGACCTTCTCCATTCATCCTCAGGATCACAAACAACCATCCATCATGACCTGAAGCTCTCTATTTCACCATTGCCATTTCTGATCAAGCTTGAGCAGAAGCTGTCGAATCTAATTATCCAGCCAATACAAACTTCTTTTGAGCATTCAAGCATCTTCTGTGGACCAAGTGGAGTGGATTGCACAAGGAGAAGTGGCCAGAAAGTGCTCAAACTGAAAGCTCCAAATCTCAGGTAGTTCGAAAATAATTTTTCCAGAAATCATTTTTCTTGTTACAAACTTGTTCTATGTGATTCACTGATCATCCTGATGTTCTTAGTTTTTGAAATGGTTTTGTTTTGAGAGTTTAATTTGTCTCTGAAACCAGCGTGCCCTAGAACTTGTTCTCTTCGATTCAACTTGTTTAGGAAGAAGAAATTTGTTTTGAGAGAGGGGTTTGATTCGTGAGGATGTGAGGATCATTTCCCATTTCTTGTTTTTCATTTTTGATACGATTTGAGGGATTTGGGGAGTTTTCAGGTGAGGTGCTGGCCGGAGAAGACGACCGGAAGTCTTCTCCGGCCACCTGAGAGTAATTAAACCCTAATTTTGTAATTAATGTTAGTTTGAATTTTGAGCGTTGGATGGTCTGACTTGTTTGACTTGCCGCGCGAATGGATGGCCCAGATCTAGTCATTATGCCCTAACCTTTTTCATTAGTTTTAATTAATTATAATTAAACTAATTAACTCAGGAGCCATCTGGGCCCTTCATTTGCGCGCTGGTTAACAGATTCAAACCCTGGGCGCATCTCATCCCTCCATTCTGATTACTTTCAGTTTTATTTGTTTTTTATTTCATTTTATTTCAATTAACTTGCATAATTATTTAAAAATAGCAAAAATATCTTAAAAATTATGAAACTTTTTCCTTAAAGTTTTATTAATTTTTAAGACCCAAAAATATTTTTATTTTATTTTTTATCATTAAAAAAGTATTTTTAAATATTTAAAAGATTATTTTTAATTGATTAATGGAAATTAATTAATTAAAAATACTTTTAGGTATTTAAAAATTACAAAAAAATTCATGAAATGTTCTAAGACATTTAGAAACATTGTCCAACCTTCAAACCAAATTTCTTTTTTGATCTTGATGCATTTTAAGAATTTTTCATTGAATTAAATCATATTTTGTGCATTATTTTGATCACAAGTTCAAAAATTCATTTCTGCCTATTGGAGAAGGTTGAGACATTGATTCTTTTTGCTTTGATTTGTGTTTAGCATGTAGTTTCTAGGGTAAAATGGCCATGATTTGATCTTGCATTTTACCATTTGTTTGGCATTTCTTTTGTTAAGAACCCTAAAAAACCCTAGTAACTTGTAAAATTCATAACTCAAGATTGGTTGAGAGTTGAGAGTTCCCCTTTGGGCAGTGGTTCATTATAGGTTTAGGGTTTCTTTGGGTGGAATTTTCCATTTTTTATATTAGGTTTTGTTTCTGTTTTGGATTTTTGTTTGATGTTTGATCCATGAACCCTAATTTGGGACTTCCCTTGCATCCTCCTTGCATACTCTTGCATAACATGACTTGTCTTTGCATTTTGTGCATTCTTGTGATTCATTTGACATCTTAAGACATATAGAAAGCATGTTTGATCATTGCATTGCATATTTGCTATGTCATTTGTCTTGTATGCTTCATAACTTTTCATGCTTGTTCATGCTCCTTAGCTTGCATCATTTGCATTCATAATCTTGTATGAGCACCTCCATGTCTTGCCTCATGTTTGCAGCACTTCATAACATCATAATCATCATCAACATGCTTCTGGTTTTGCTTAGCATCATGTCATTTCATACCATCTTGCATTGCATTGCATTTCTTTCTAACATTTCAGGTGGTAAGTAAACTTGGGAAGTGAATTTGCCTTCACTTCTCATAACTTTTCTTTTCATCTCTCTTGCATCCATTGCTGCATTCTTATATGTGTTTGAGTTTGAGCTTGCTCATTATTCTTCTTCTTGTTCCTCCCACCTTCTTTCTTCAAGTGACTTGACTTCTTGAATGAAGCAAGTCACTTTGCTTCTCTTGATCTTATTCATCTGCTTCCTGGTGGCTCCTCTGAAGATTGTTCTTGCAAACCTCACAAACCTTAGGATCATCCAAGC
The DNA here is from genome assembly GCA_963966055.1 of Lathyrus aphaca. NCBI lineage: Eukaryota > Viridiplantae > Streptophyta > Magnoliopsida > Fabales > Fabaceae > Lathyrus > Lathyrus aphaca. The sequence continues at coordinate 404,493,996 of OZ014521.1, read as the reverse complement.
ATGACAATGAATTAGGGTTTTGATTAGTCCCCTCATAGTTTTACCTTTGTGTCTCTCTTTGAGTCTTTTCTTCTCATCTCACAATCAGGGACTAAACCCTAAAGGCTTTAAGGCTTTGTAATTAGGGTTATGCCTGCATCCTTCTCTTAGGATGGAGTGTATAACTTTAATCCTAAGTCTTGAACCCTTAAGGTGTTTAAATCTCTTAATCAATTCACTTAATAATCATCAAGACATCACACTTGTAACTTGGGCCTTGCATTAGGGTTCTAATTCTTCCTTAAGTGGTTAAGAAGGACTAACCCTAGTGTTAATGGACAAGTCCCCCTCAAGTTGTCTTACAAATCATAAAAAACACTTCATCATCATATCATTAACTACAATCCACTTAATAAAGGCTTTGTTTTGTCATGAGTTTAATCCCTAATCATGGATTAAGTTGAGGAGTTTTCCTCAGCTTAAACATTCTCATCTATCATCCTTCTTTTAGGATGGTGTAATGAGTCTGTTTAATCCTTGATTATGGCTTAACCTCATTACTCAACACTAAACAAAAACACCAAAAACATCTAAATAATCACAAGTAGGTTAATGATCTTAATCCTACACCATAGGTAATTAAGTGTGAGAATCTGACTTCACACTTAAGGTATTCTCATTACCCCTAATCAGAGGGAAGATGTGATGAGTTTACTAAATCCATTGATTTAGGCTTAAGCTCATTATCTTATGACAAACTTTCAAAAGCAATAAAAGACTGAAAACACAAAAACAAACAATAATCGTCTCCTCCGGGATTCTTTTCTCATCACCTTCACTCACAATCGAGAACTCGCTTCTTCCGTCTAATGCAAGACAGTTTGCATCTGTGCCAGACAGATCATACACTTGAGCATAGACAAGCAAGCAGTTCACAAGTCAATTCATCTTTCAGTCTCTTTGGGTCGAACTACGGTGTTCTGACTTCCTCATTGCACGAGAGGATACGTAGGCATAACTTAACAGTTATCGAACAAAAGTCTCTGTATATTCCCCCTCCTTCCAGCTTCATTCTCTTAGCCTCATATTCTTGAGCACTTCATTCTTGTTCTCACACTGACACTGTATATATTACACACTTCACTTCTCTTACACTGACACCTGTACATTCTCTTCCAGCTATTTTTTACACAAATTGCACTGACACTACCCCTTTAAAACACAAATCTTTTAAGCGTGGATCCCGTCGAGTACGGCGGACAATCTGGGTGCTAATACCTTCCCAGGTTGTAACCAACCCCCTTTCTCAGTCTCTCTGGTTCGCAAACCGTCTTATCCATCTCTTTCTAGGCTTATGCAGCATTGCCTTTCCTCCGGGATAAAAATGCCTAGCTGGCGACTCTTTTCATCTCCAGTGAGTTCACGGCTGTGTGTTCTCACTGTCCCTCTCGCCGACCGTTCGCGTCTGTACCTTCATCTGATCCATTTTCATTTGTCGGGAGCGACAATATCCTACACCTCTCCCTGAAATGGAACGCGTGCAAGTATCTCATAGCAAAGTCTCGTGTCACATGAGAAGACTCGTCATTTATTAAAGTGACTTAAAGTTAAATTTGAAGATGAGAAGAGAGAGCACCAAAAGGATCTCAAAGATAAAATCTAATGGAGAAGATTACTCCTAATGTTATCATGCATGGGAGTCTTAGGTTAGTGTGGTTTGATATATATCCTAATGAAGAAGAAGGAAAGAAAATAAGAGAAGAATAAGCGAGCAGAAAACGCTAGAAGACAACTTACTTCTCTAAAGAAGTTAAATTGTTTCTAAAAGGGGAGTGATGAAGTTAAGCAAACAAAGCACAATGCTAAAGTAATCACAACTTGAAAGCATAAAGAGATGAAGGAAGAAGTTGTATGTGGGATACCCTCCCACAGACATGACTAACATAACCCCCTACAAAACAAATATTAGCTAAACAATTGAACATTGAAAGCATATGGAAAGTAAAAGAAAAGTAATGGTCAAATAAAGGGAAAATAACGTAGGGAAAAGAAAGTGTTATGCTCGGATGGGCCCTACCCCACTGCCTACGTATCCTTTTTGAGGAATCAGGCTTGTGATCATGCAAATGTTTGATTTTTGCCGTAATGCTCCGTATTAGACGGAATGCTACGCTTTTCCGGTGAATATGATGTAAATGCTATGATTATGCAAAGGAGAAAAACTGATTCGGAACTCCGATCCTGCAGGGATGAAGATCTCTGGCTGATCTGTTTGGAGGAAGAACCTGGCTGGGGAAGGAGATCATTAATAGATCTGTCTGGAGGGAGAACTCTGCTTGGGGAAATAGATCATTGATATATCTGTCCGGAGGGAGAATCCTCAATGGGGATGAGGAAGTTTTAGCAACTCCGCTGGGGATATGTTTCAAGTATTGCTCTACTGGGGGGGAACTCTGTGGGGAATCAATTCCAACAACTCTGTTGAGGATGAGAGAAATCTGGCATCTTTGGTGGGGAATAGAAGGCTCTTTGACCACCTTGCTGTAAAAAGAGTTGTCAGGCATTGCTCGGGAGATCCCGTCTGGGGAGGAGATAACTCCTGGAAAATAGTGTGTTGGGGATTCAATGCTTGATATGCCCCATGTTATGAAATATTGTTTGTCTTGAGTACCTGCAACCTGTTAAGACAAAGGAAAACGTACAAGTGTCTCGAGGTATCCTTAACCGGATTCCGTCATAGGAATTAGATTTACTGAGAGCAACATATTTCCTGCAAGTATTTTATTAAAATGGCTCATACGTTTTATGCAAGTGTTGTATTATGAACATTGGACATTTTACAAATGAAACAAAAATGTACAAAACGAAGTGTGACTGAAAACTCTAATTTTATTAATTTGGATGCCCTGAATTGGAAAGTACAGTCGAAGAAGAAAATCCCCTGAAAGGAGGAGATTGCTGTAAATTGAGAAAATAAAGAGTGTCGGCAATGTTGAAGATGACGCTCTTGCGGGCTTCCTTTGCTATGACCTGTATGACCTTGACGTTCTTCTTATCTTGTTTTCTGAAGAAGGCTGATTCTGACCGACGCTTTGTCTTTTCGAAGCTTGCCACGTTGTAAGTGATACAGACGAATTCAGAATGCAGTTGTTCGCTTATTCCCTGATTTTGCGTGGATCGCCCTTTCGGGTTTTCAATCCACCGGGATACCTATTTTTGCCTGAGCTTTCCAATGTGGCTTTTCAACTCAGCGGGTGTACATTTTTTTTTATTTTTCCCTTATTTTTGCCCGAGTTTTTTTATTCTGTTTTTGACTCGCCGGGATGCCCTATTTTTTCCTGGACTTACATTATGGTTTAATGTCCAACGGGTCGTTTCATGCGAAGTATTTTTTAACTACGTCTGAATTCACAGGATACGGGAAGTCTTCACCATCCATGGTTGCGAGGATCAGTGCTCCACCTGAGAAGACTTTAGTTACAACATAGGGACCTTCATAGTTTGGTGTCCACTTTCCCCTGTGGTCTGTATGAGGAGGAAGGATTCTCTTCAGAACAAGCTCTCCCATTTGTTATTCCCGAGGTCTGACTTTCTGATCGAAGGCTTTCTTCATGCGCTTCTGATATAACTGCCCATGACAAATGGCAGCTAATCTTTTCTCTTCAATCAGATTCAGTTGATTGTACCGAGACCTGACCCATTCTGCTTCATCCAGTTTCACATCCATCATCACCCGTAAGGAGGGTATCTCAACTTCAACAGGTAGGACAACTTCCATACCATACACAAGCTGATAAGGCGTTGCCCCAGTAGATGTTCTGATTGAGGTTCGGTACCCATGCAAAGCAAATGGTAGCATCTCATGCCAGTCTTTGTAGGTAACTACCATCTTCTGCATAATCTTCTTGATGTTCTTCTTGGCTGCCTCAACAGCGCCATTCATCTTTGGCCTGTAAGGAGAAGAGTTGTGATGTTGAATTTTAAAGTCCCGACAAAGTTCTGCCATCATTTTGTTGTTCAAATTGGAACCATTATCATTAATGATTCGCTCGGGAACTCCATATCGGCAGATGATGTCTCTTTTCAAAAATCTGGCTACCACTTGTCTGGTGAAGTTTGCATATGAAGCTGCTTCGACCCATTTGGTGAAGTAATCAATGGCTACCAGGATGAATCTGTGGCCATTTGAAGCAGTCAATTCAATATTTCCAATCATGTCAATGCCCCACATAGCAAAGGGCGAAGTTGAAGACATCAAGTTCAAAGGATTTGGGGGTACATGCACTTTATCTCCGTAGATCTGGCATTTGTGGCATTTTCTGGCATAGGTACAACAGTCTGCATCCATTGTGATCCAGTAGTAACCTGATCTTAATAACTTCCTTACCATTGCATGTCCCCCGGCATGGGTACCGAAAGAACCTTCGTGCACCTCGGGCATCAGCAAGTCTGCTTCCTTCTTATCAACACATCTGAGCAGGACCATGTCGAAGTTTCGCTTGTATAATGAACCATCAGCATTGAGGAAGAAACTGCCGACCAGCCTTCTTAATGTCTTCTTATCATTAGATGATGCCCCGGGTGGGTACGTCTGATTTTCCAAGAAGCATTTGATGTCATGGAACCAAGGTTTGTCGTCACTAGAAGTGTCCACGGAGAAAACATATGTCGGTCGGTCCAGTCTGGATACCAAAATTCGAGGCACATAATTGGCAGCTTGAACTTTGATCATAGAGGAAATGGTAGCCAAAGCGTCTGCAAACTGATTCTCATCTCGAGGGATGTATTCAAGCTTGACTGTTGTGAAGAAAGTCAATAATTTCCTCTTATAGTCACGGTATGGAATCAAATGCTCCTGATGGATGTACCATTTGTCATTGGTTTGATTGATTACCAAATCCGAATCACCGAATACATTCAAGGTTTTGATCCTGAGGTCAATGGCTTCCTCAAGACTCATGATACAGGCTTCGTATTCTGCTTCGTTGTTAGTGTAGGAAAAGGTGAGTTTTGCCGAGAAAGGCATGTGAACTCCTTTAGGTGTAACAAGCACTGCACCAACCCCACGACCATTCATATTGACAGCCCCGTCAAACATCATAGTCCATGCCTCTTCTGGATCAGGTCCTTTAGTGTGAACTGGCTCTTCACAATCCTTTGCTTTTAAGTACATGATTTCTTCATCAGGGAAGTCAAATCTCATGGGCTGGTAATCATCAATGGGTTTCTCAGCTAGATAGACAGACAATACACTGCCCTTAATGGCCTTTTGAGAGGTGTACTGAATGTCATACTCTGTTAGAATCATTTGCCATCTTGCAACCCTTCTGGTAAGTGCTGGCTTCTCAAATATGTACTTGACGGGGTCCATCTTTGAGATCAACAAGGTAGTGTGAGTCAGCATATACTATCTTAGTCGGCGAGCAGCCCGCGCTAAAGCACATCAAGTTTTCTCAAGCAGTGAATAACATTGTTCACAGTCGGTAAACTTTTTGCTTAGGTAGTATATTGCATACTCTTTTCGACCAAACTCGTCATGCTGGCCCAACACACACCCCATTAACCCTTCTAATACTGTCAGTGACATTATCAGAGGCCTTCCTTCAATTGGAGGCATGAGAATTTGAGGTTCTTGTAGGTACTCCTTGATCTTGTCAAAAGCTTTCTGACAATCGTCGTTCCACCTGACTGTTTGTTCTTTCCTTAACAGTTTGAACAAGGGTTCACAAGTTGCAGTGAGGTGAGATATGAACCTCGAGATATAGTTCAATCTACCTAAGAACCCTCGAACTTCTTTCTTAGTCCTAGGTGCAGGCATTTCCTGAATGGCTTTGACTTTGTCGGGATCAACCTTAATTCCCTTTTCACTTACGATAAATCCCAGCAGCTTACCAGAACGTACCCCGAATGTGCATTTGTTGGGGTTCAATTTCAGCTGATACTTCCTCAGACGCTTAAACAAATTCAACAGATTCATCATATGATCTTCTTCAGTAAGGTACTTGGCAATCATATCATCCACGTAGCATTCAATTTCTTTGTGGATCATATCGTGGAATAATGTTACCATAGCCCGTTGATAAGTTGCACCGGCGTTCTTCAGTCCAAACGACATTACCTTGTAACAAAATGTGCCCCAAGGTGTGATGAAAGTTGTTTTCTCCATGTCTTTGGGTGGCATCTTAATCTGATTGTATCCAGAAAATCCATCTATGAAAGAAAATACCAAAAATTGAGTTGTGTTATCGACCAATACATCAATGTGACGTAATGGGAAGCCATCTTCGGGCTAGCTCTGTTCAGTTCCCGGTAATCCACACACATACACACCTTTCCATCCTTCTTAGGCACTGGTACAATGTTAGCTACCCACGGCGGGTAACTGGTTACAGCAAGGAAACCGACGTCTCACTGTTTTAGTACTTCTTCCTTAATCTTCATGGCCATATCTGGGCGAGTACGACGTAGCTTCTGTTTGTCTGGAGGACGATCTTCTTTCAAGGGTAGCCTGTGCATGACAATATCCGTATCTAGACTTGGCATGTCTTGATATGACCAAACAAAGACGTCGACGTATTCCCGAAGCATGCTGATAAGCTATTCCTTTACTGGAGCTTGCAGACTGGCCCCAATCTTCAGTTCTTTCAAATCTTCCTCGGCATCAAGATTAACAGTTCCAATTTCCTCCTGATGAGGAGTAATCACTTTCTCTTCTTGCCTCAACAACCTGGCTAACTCTTCGGGAAACTCGTAGTCTTCATCAACCCCTTCATCTGCTTGATTAATTGGATTGTCGAAGTCATACAAGGTCATATCAGTGTTGTTGTCGGTGCAATCTGGAGGATTATCTCTGCAAGGGTTGAGATTTGTTCGTTTTAGTGATCAATTTTAATCTTGTTCAGAAAAATGAAGTTATTTATTTTGAAAACATTGCCATTTATTGTTTTGTGCGAAAAATAACAAAAATGAAAAGATAGTGAGCAAAAGAGAAAATTGTTTGCAAAAGATGTCCATTGTTCATTGATATTCCATTTGCAAAAAATACAAATATGGCCCTATTACAAAATGAGTCCTGACACCTTGGGCAAGATGCAGAACTTGATGCATGCTAAAAGGTAGGAAATAATAATTACTCTGCAGGAGTAACTCTTATAATTTCCTGGGAAGACCAGTTAAGGACTTGTTGGCCCGAGATCCATGGACGAATCCAGCTCTCCAGGTTGAGGTCGCTTTCAGCCTCGTCTTCCACGTTATTGACAGCATTTGGGGTTAGCATCCCCTCACTTATGAACTCGGGCTCCTTAGCAGCCTCTGCTTGATCTTGTCGGAATGGTTTGTAACCCAAACTGAATATGTCCTTCTTCATCTCCACTGGTAGCAGCTTGCCCCAGCCTTGGGTGTTTCCATCCTCAACAACCTTCCGAGCTTGTTGGTAGGAGAAAATTGAAGTACCCATCCTATCCTCCTGGGATGCAGCAAATACTTCAGTTGTTGCCTCGTTGACGTTCAGTGCTTCAAATCCTTGGCTCATGGTCTCGTGGATTTCACCATCCATCTCAATGTATTTGTAGGTAGCCAGATGGCTAACAAAAATATCCTCTTCACCACAGATTATGATAATTTGCCCTTCCCACTCGTATTTTAATTTCTGGTGAAGGGTCGACATAACTGCTCCAACGGCGTGAATCCATGGTTGACCCAACAAACAACTGTAGGCTGGCTGAATGTCCATCACGTAGAAAGTAGTTTGAAAGACCTGCGGGCTAATTATCACAGACAACTCCACTTCTCCAAGAACAGACCTCTTGGAACCATCAAAAGCTCTAACCACCAGATTACTTGGTCGGAGAGCTATACCATCATATTCAAGCTTAAAAAGGGCTTTCTTTGGCAAGACATTGAGCGAAGACCCAATGTCAACTAGAACATGTGAAAGCACAACCCCTTTACACTCCAGAGTGATGTGTAAAGCTTTGTTATGATGACGACCTTCCGTAGTTAAATCAACGTTGGTGAAGCCTAGCCCATGACTAGTATTAACATTAGACACCACTGTCTCTAGCTGATTTAACGTGATCTGCTCAGGCACGTAGGCTGCATGCAAGACTTTAAGTAATGCATCCCGATGAGCTTTGGAACACAACAACAATGATAAAATTGAGATCTTAGAAGGAGTCTGGTGGAGCTGATCCACAACCTTGTAGTAGCTTCTCTTGATTATCCTCATAAATTCATCCACATCTTGATCAAAGGATGTTTTATGGGCTTCTTTTGGCACTTATTCTTCGGGCACCACATTTTTGCCTTTAGCTTTGGCAGGAGCCTCTGCCTCAGTGTTAACTCTTGGAATTTGTGACGCAAAAAGACGTCCACTTCGAGTGAAGCCTCCGCCTCCCCCGACATTATTGATCTGTGGTGTATGTGTTGAAGAATCAAGAAGGACTCTCTCCCCGTTGCAATAGAGGTCTTAACCATAGTGCCATGGTACAACATTGTCTTTTTCATACGGAATAGGTCCAGGTACCGTGATGGTGACTGGACTAACTGCAGCGGAAGTAGGAACTGTTATTGTCTGCGGATCATAATATACGGTGACAGGACTTCTGATTGATGGTGGTGGTGAATGGATGAAGTTGGGTTGTTGCTGAGATTGTTGTTGAAAATTGTTGGAATCGGGGACCATTGCTAGGTCGTAGTATATGGTGATTATGGAGACGTCATTTTTAATGGTTGCTGTAGTTGTAGAAGCGAATGCGGTTGAACTAGTGTTTGTTGAAGTGGTGGAAGAGATGATAGTTTATTTTGTAGCTGAGTCCGTTGGAACAATTGTTTTTGCAGTTGTAGGAGGAGTGTTTGTTGTTGCTGTAGTAGGAATTACTGATGTTGTAGAAACCGTTGATGTTATTTGCAGGACACCTTCTCTGATAAGGCCATTGATGCCATTTCTCAAGCTTTCACTCCCATTGACAGAAACTTTGCAAGATTCACAGCAGGCCTCACAACCTGGGAACACTTGGCACCTTAAAGGCTGAGTTTTAACCTCGGCCAGAGGTGTTTGAATGCTTGCAGTATCTTCAATTAAGTTAATGGGTTGATCATCCTCAATTGCATTTATCCTGGGCCCACCATGGCTGGGCATAGGATTCTTCGTGACAATAGGAGGTGGTGCAAAATTTAAAGCCTTTGAATCAACTAGATCCTGGACCTTCATGTGCAAAGCTCTGCACTTTTCTGTAGTATGGCCAAGTGCATTAGAATGGAAGGCACATCTGGCATTGACGTCGTAATTCCGTGGAAGGTTCTAAGGGTCTAGGGGAGCCATAGTCCTTAATTCAACAAGATTAAGCTTCAAAAGTTGTGGTAAAAAAGTGGCATAGGGCATTGGTATATGACCAATTACCATGTTGACTTGAGATGGCCTTTGCTGGAAAGAACGTTGCTGTTGGTTGTTGTTGTTGTTATAGGACCTTTGCTGAGAAAAATGTTTCTGAGGGAAATTTTGTGGTTGCGGAGTGTACTGTTGTTGAGGAGGTGGAGTAGGAATTGTGACAGCGGCAATTGATCTTAGCATATACTGGGGCCTACCTCTGCTCATGTGTACTGAATTGGTTTCACCCGACCTTTGAGGCCCTACAAAAGGTTTCCTGGTGCTGCTTGAGCTGGTGCCGTTATCAGAAATCTTACCCATTTTTAACAAACTCTCAATCCTTTCTCCAGCTATGACCACATCTGCAAAGCTAGTGGAAGAGAAAGCAGTGAACCTATCAATGTATGTCCCCTTTAGGGTGTTCATAAACATATCTTCCATTTCTCTTTCCGACATTGGAGGTTAAACAACAGCAGCCAATTGCCTTCATCTATGAGCATACTCTCTGAAGCTTTCCCTGGAGGACTATGACATACCCATTAGAAGTGTTCTGTTAGGAGCCTTGTCTAGATTGTATTGGTATTGGCGTATGAAAGCCTCGACCAAATATTTCTAATTTCGGATTGTTGCCCTAATCAGATGAGAGTACCACTCACAGGATGCCCCGGTCAAGCTATCTTCAAAATTGAACATCCATAGCTTTTCATCCATAGTGTAAGCCTTCAACCTTCCCATAAAGGATTGAAGATGGGTGCGAGGGCAAGATGTCCCAATATATCTTTCAAAGCAGGGAGGTTTGAATTTGTGAGGAATTCTAACTCCCTCTACCAGCCCCATATCCATAACATCAAATCCTAAGGAATTTTGGGACTCCAGAGATCTCAACTTTTCTTCTATCTCGTCCAGATGACGATCATAGACTTCATCTCCTGCTCCAACTACAGTGAATTGTTCCTCCTGAGGGTCCTCTTGAAAGGCACGCCCTCTAGTATTACCCTGGGTATTCCTGATAGCATTAATGTCAGGGTTGAGATGAGGTCCAAACTCTAGGGGATCAGTACGAGGCTGTACATGATCATTGTTGCTGGTACCCCCTGTACCTGGGTGATTTTCTTCAGGAGTTTGCCGCTCGACCAACTCTCTTAACTTTCTTGGCTTTGGGCCAACCAAATCATTACTGCAATAAACTGGTTCATCTGAGCCCTTATTTCAGTTCCTTCATTAGCCATCTGGGTTCTTACGTCAGTCAAATCTTGCTAAACCTGGTTCATCTGTAAGCTCGGATGGTTGTTTCTTGTAGGATACCGGTGAACTCTGTTGATGGGGAAGACTCTCCTACGAGCAATGTTTCCTGAAACCACAATAAAGTGAGAAAGCAACAAACAAAAACCTACAAAACAAAGAATGTGGTTAGTATGCAATGCAGTATGTCTGTTTGTATTCCAAGGGTATCCGGTTTGGTTCTTTGGTTTTGACCTTCCAGACCTCGAGGAATGATGATGTTGATGGGAAATGAAGCCCACAGAATAACAGACAACCCATATATTACAAAATGTAAAGATACATAGTTCATGATTACAATCAAGTCCCTATGATGGGTCAAAATACATCAAAACCAAAAAAAGTACAAACAAAATGAAATACAAATACAAAGAAATCAAACATCCAGCCCATCAATCACTGGTCCAACTGGATGCTCTGTGATGGTCCTGATAAGAAGGTTCCTGGTGGCAATAACATTTGTCAAATTCTTATACTTGTCTTGGTCTTTTGATCTCTGCAACCCCGCTCGGAGTTTCAATTCAGAGATTTCCTTCTGTGCTTCTAACAAGGCTTCCTGACTTTTCTTCTCATTAGCTTCCAGTTGCTCTATCCTAGCCTGGGTCTTCTGATCTTCCTGTGAGCGAGCCTCAGTAATTCTGATCCTTCTAGCCTGACTCTCCTCCAAGTAGTGCTCAGCTCTGGCTTTCTGAATCCTGGCTTCTTTGCAAGCATTCTTCAATACCAACTCTCCTGCTCTAGCTCTTCTGATATAATCATCTGTCTTCTCAATCTTGGTCATATGCTCGATCCAGAGCTTTTCTAACCTCTCATTGTCCAAACGACTATCATTCCTCTCCCAGAGGGTCTTCTTCAGAGCTTCAGAGAGCTGAGTATTCCTTTCCTTCAACTTCTCAAATTCTTCTAAACTGACTGTAGCTACAGGCTCTACTACCGATGGTCCAGGCACATCTTCCAAGGTGAATGGCATGCAGGTGATCTGTCCTCGGATGCGAGACCAATCAATATACTGAGCTGAAGATATATTGTTGCACTTTCCAAGAATGGCAGTCCCTTTTGTCTGAATGTTATCCCAAGCCCAGTCTGCTTGTCGGGCAATGACATGGTTATGCTGAATGTCACAGTAAAGGGTTTCTGACAAGTACTGCTCTTTTGGGGGATGTACCAAGGCATACCCTAACTTCCTTTTGAACAACAAAGGATTGTAGTTGATGCAACCCTTCACTCCAATCAGAGGTACATTGGAATACTGCCCACAACTGATGATTATGTATCTACCCTTGGTGCTCTGAGTGCACCACCTGATGTCTTATGAAGTGAGAGAAATCATTCTCTTAGCCCAATTTCTTGACTGATGAGGGTTCAAGAAAGCTTCTGACTTTGGCAAGTGTCTCAATAACCAACAGTAGAAGAGTGGTGCACAACATCTGACTAGTCTTCCCCTCTGCTTCTCATTCCTTTGATGCACTGAGTAGTAGAAATCCCCAAGCAAGGTAGGAATTGGGTTCTTCAACAAGAAGAGATGGATAGCACTCTTGCTTACAAACCTAGGCTCGTCTGTAAACAAGATGATACCATATATGCTTAGGGCCAAACGAGCACAAACAATGTCCCATTTCCCTGCTGCAGCATGACTGGTGGCCTGAGTAATCAAGAAGTCCAAATGGAGGCCTGGGATTCCAACATTGGTGGTCATATTCTGATCAATGATGGTGGTTTCCAAGTACAGAGCCTTAGCTATATCTTAATTCCTGGGAGCATTCATATCAGGGTTGAAAGGAATCCCTCTCCTGATGGGGACTCCCAACAACATGGAAAATTCCTCTAGCAAGGGGCCCAACTGAAAGTATGGGAAAGTGAAACATCTGAGAGGAGGGTCATAGAACTGAAGGAAAGTGTGGATCATACTCCTCTATGATGCATCTAAGTCCATGATCATGTCCATGATACCACCATAATGTTCCCTGAATAAAGGGACATGATCATGAGTGATGAGTGTCTGGATCTGCCTGATGCCTGCTAGAGTGGGCTCAAAGAAATGATAGGTAATGTTGCTTTTCCTGGATGGGTCCATACTGATAATGGATGCTGATGAAGAAGACTGAGGAGAAGTGCAGATGAAGGCAACCGATGAAGGTGCTGAAGAGAATCTCTGATGAAGATGGTTGATGAATATATCTGATGAAGATGGCTGATGTAGATGAACAGTCAAAACCAAAACCAAAGATGATGTCGATACCCTGTAAAACAAATAGACAAATGTTAAAATGATTCAAAATGATGTATGCAGAATGATATGCAAGGGTTTGTGATCAAGTGTTGGATCTGTTATCTGCCTTGATAAGGTCCATGTGTGTTCATAAGTCCAGATGAAGGCTTAGAGATCCAGTAATCAGGCAAGGGACTCAAATAAAGAGTCACAAGTCCAGGTTTTCACAAGAATAGTCCAAAATAGTGTAACCTTAACAATATCAGTAACAGGGTATGATGAGGCCAAGGGTTCCTGCAAACCTGTAAGCATCCCAACCCCCTCACAGGTATTGTTCTAGAAAACGGATCCTCAGACTTGGATCAGTTATGAGAAGTGTAAACACTTCTAACCCGGAGGTATAGTGTTTACATTAATCATAAAGGATCCTCCTTTGATTCACCTCAGATGCTGAAGGTCATAAAAAGGTTATCCAAACTTAGCAGGCTTCCCAGATAGCCCTAGTACTACAGGAAATCCGTAGCACAGAGTTCTCAAGAAGAAACCCATGTTTGAACCGTGTTTCATATTCCCACACCAGACTGAAATGGAATGGGAAAGAATATGAAGCCATTCTATCCTATGTGTCACTAAGGCTCCCGGTATGGAACCTTACTCACTGAATATCCCTCCCACCAAGGCAAATAATAGATCCAGCACATGATATGATGACAGTAATATGGAATGCAATAAAACAGTAAATGAAAGCAATAAATAAAGCTATACAGCAAGCAATAAATAAAGCAGTAAACAAAAAGCACATATAGCACATAACACCCCCATAAACACAAATCAAACAAACGCTAGGAGAAACCCACAAAAACAACCAGAAACTCTGGTTGCAAAATAAGGTCCCCAGCAGAGTTGCCAAGCTGTCGCTACCAAAGATTTGCATCCCGGTGCAGACGCGAACAGTCGGCGAAAAGAGAAAATGAAGGTGAAGTGAATAGAGTCACCAGCTAGGAATTTTTATCCCGAAGGATAGGTAATGCTGCATAAACCTGGGAAAGATGGATAAGACGGTTGCGAACTAGAGAAAGTGAGAAAGGGGGTTGGTTACAACCTGGGAAGGTATTAGCACCCAGATTGTCCGTCGTACTCGACGGGATCCACGCTTACAAGATTGTGTTTAAAAGGGGTAGGTGTATGTGCTATCTTTGTGCAAAAGCTAAGAATGAATGTACAGGTGTCAGTGCAAAAGGTTGAATTGCTCAAGAACTGAGGCTTAGAAAAGAATGCTGAGAGAGGGGGATGCCAAAGAGACTTTTGTTCGATAACAGTTAAGTTATGCCTACGTATCCTCGCGTATAATGAGGAAGTCAGAACACCGTAGTTCGACTCAAAGAGACTGAATGATTTGTTGTGAACTGCTTGCTTGTCTATGCTCAAGTGTGTGACTCGTCTGGCTCGAGTGCTAACTGTCTTACATTAGACCGGAGAAGCGAGTTCTTGTTTTCAGAATGACTTACCATAAGTTCCTGAAAAGTTAGTATGAAATGCATAAGACATAAAGCATAGAGGATTGAATTAAAATGAGATGCAATGACCAAAGTCAGAAGTGATTATGCAATGCAAATGGCATATGAGATGATGCAAAGTCATACAATGTGCATATGAATGATCATACAAAAATGGGATGTCATGAAAGCATGCTTGGAAGCCTGAAAACACATGGATGTTTATGAAATGAAATGAATGCAAGACATGACAAATGGATGAAGAAATGATCAAGCAAGGTTCTAACATGTCCTAAGATGTCTAAGATGACATATGAATGTTTGAAATGTCATGACAAGTTCACATGATGATGAATATGCAAAGTGAATGCAAATGAACATGAGAAATTAGGGTCTTATGATCATATGAGATGCAAATGAACAAACCAGAAGCATACAACATGATAAAAAATTGAAATTAAGCTCAAGCAAACTCTAAACCCATACAAGGTCACACCCCAAAGGAGAAGGTCAGAAGCTAATCTTATTGCAAGTTATGATTTTTCTATGTTTGCTAGGGTTTTTTGGGTGATTCTCAAAGGAAAAGGAAAATCAATTTGAAAATGTAAGATAAATTCTTGAGGGAAATAACCTAGAAACTACATGCAATATATGCAATAATGCAAAAAGAATCAAGTTCAAACTCTTCATGGTTAGGCATAAATGATTTTTTCAAAGTTAGGGTTAAAAAATGTGATTTTAAAGAACCATAATTCAAAGAAAATTGTGAAATTATGATCAAACCTAAAAATAAATTTGTATGAAGAGTTTGAAAATGTTTCTAAATGTATTGGAATGGTTCATGATTTTTTTGTGGTGATTTTTAGAAACCTAAATGTATTTTTAATTAATTAAAATACTTTAATTAATTAAAAATAACATTTAAATATTTTAAAAATACTTTTTAAATGCAAAAAATAAAATAAAAATAATTTTTGGGTTTAGAAAAATATTTAAAGCAAGATTGCAAAGTTTGAGAATTTTTTGATGTGTTTTGGTATTTTTAATAAATTAAACAAAAGAAATGAAAAGAAAATGAAATAAAATGAATTAAAATGAAAGTAATCTGTTCCTGTGGCTGAGATTCAAACCTAGAGGGGAGATGTTGACTGTTCGCGTGTTTCAAGGGCTGAGATTGATTCTGATTTAATTAATTCAAATAATCCTAATTAAATTAAATAATTAAAGGTTAGGGTTAATGACTTCATCTGAGCCGTCCACACGTTAACTTAAACAAGATCCAAGGGTAGGAATTCAATTTTGGCAGCTAACCCTAATTAAGCCCTAATTAATTTTAGGTGACCGGAGCTAAGCTCCGGTCATCTTCTCCGGCCACTCAAAACCTCAACTTCTTGCCTAGGTCAAATTAAAACCTCTAAAGCTCCAAAAATGATCTTCTAACCCTCTAAGCAAGAATCTATCATCAAATAACATTTATATTTCATCAAAAACAAGAATCGAAACAAACAAGATTTTCGGGCAAACTTTCAGAGAGTCCATACATGCTCATTTCTCACTTATTTTTGAAACTAAACATATCAGTGTGATCAGGGGAACATGAAGATTGATATTTTTAACTTAAATAGAAAGTTCTAGATAAAATGTTCTTGAGGAATACCTAAGTTGAAGCTTTTCAATTTGGAGCTTTCTGGCCTTTTCCTTGATGCAAACCAACCCTAATGAACTCCCTGATGGTGTTGCAATGCTTAGAACAAGTTTGTGATGGCTATTTTGAAGTGTTTGGTTCTGGTTTTTGCAGAAATAGTATTTTTGTTTGAGCTGGTTTCAGGCCATGGTGAGTGGTGTTTTGTGATCCTTAGGTGATTTTGAGATGAATGGTGAAAGAATGAGTGAGTTTTGATGGTTGAGGTGTGAGAATCAAAGAAAGGATGTTTTTAGGTGATTTTGTGAATTCTGGCTTGTGAGAGCTTGCAGGATTGGTTCTTGTGTCAAATGAGCTCCATAACCTTTGTTTGTAAAGTCTTGATTGGTCAGAGAGTGGTTAGTGGCACAACTTGATTGGTATGGGAGGAAATGCAAAAAGTCAAGCTTCAATGTTTATGCAACTTGGCCATTTCGAAATTTCTTGTGAATCAAGTCACCAAAACCCTAAGTTCAAGGCATAATTATGATCTTTGGAGGTTTCTTTAACATGTTATGACATAATCGAGCACATTAGAGGTCACTTATAAGCTTGCAATGCCAATATGCAAAAATCCCTCTTTGACATGAACTTGAAAATTATGTGATTTTTGCCAACTTTGAAAGGCCATATTTTGAGTTCTAGGATGAATCAAGACATGTTCTAGTACTTTTTGAAAAGGGAAAGACCTAATATACAATTTTCATGTCCAAGAATTTTTCATTTGAAGCATTTTTGGTCATGAAAGAGGAGGTTGAAAATCTTTCCCAAAATGGAAAGTTTCCATTACAAGTCATTTCCAAAAATGACTTGTAATGGAAACTTTCCATTTTGTGAACTTCTAACCACTTCTAAGATCAAATAAAGGTCATAGAACTTCAATTTGATGAAAATGATCCTTTGGTGCCCTTGTTGGGGGCCTTAGATGCCCTGATTTTGACTTAACTTGTTCAAGGAGTTACCCAATTATCAGATGACTTCCACAATGAATTTCTTCATCAAACTTGGTACACATGATACTTATAACATATTAAGAACATTAGAAACAAGAATGACCAAAAAATTTGGAGTTAAGGCCTCTAAAACCAAATCCCTAATTTTGGTCATCTGTGTAGGAAAACCCTAGCTCTGCTTCCATGCCTTTGCCAATCCTTGTGATCTCTTGACTTTCATGAACTTTGGGGAGTATAATATGATTATAGAACAGACATGTACCCTCTTGGAAAGCTTTAAGATCATTGGGATGGCTCAGATTGATTCTTGGATTGCTCATATCACAAACCCTAGATGCAGATGAAATGGAACTATGTAGATGAAACAAATATGCAATATGAGATATAATGCTTATGTTAAAACAAAAATGAAAGATCACAAGCCATGGTGTGAGAAAGAGTGGGGACAAATTTGGGGTGTTTACACTTGTGTGGTTGGGCGGGGAAAGTTATCTACACGTTGAGGATTGAGTGACCCGTGTTTGTCTGCTACGACTATGGCTGGGTAGGGAAAGATTCCTCTAAGTACCTAGTGTGTTTGCTCCGTTTTTTTACCTTGATGTCTCTAGTTTTATGTGAAATCGAAGTCTAGGTTTTTCCCCGACTTGAGTATTGTTTAGAATTGAACCCTTAGAGCCGAGAGAACTCTAAGATAGGGAATCCACTGAGATGTTATTATGTCACCCCACTATTGTTGTTGCTCTTTAGGTTTCTTTTGCAGATTTGATTTACAAGTGGAGCTATGCTCGGGATGTTTCAAGTGAAGCATAGATTTAGTCTTCCGCTGTGTATTTTTGTATCTGTACAATAATGGATATTGTATTGATCTTAGTAGTATATTTTAGTATAATTTCCATGTCTTGTACCATAGTTTGCATTATTTTAGATTTGGTCAAGAATGTGAATTATGCGATTAGGCACTTATGATGGTGTCAGTACCAAAAATAACACGTGTATGATATTATTCTAGATATATATTATATGGGCATTACACTAAAAATATGCAAAGCAAAAATCGAGCAGCCTATTACAGCCCAACAATGCACAAACAACAATGAAATGCAATGCATAATACAATTAGCTTATTACAGCTAACAAGCAGCATGCAAAACAGGTGTAAAAATTGAGAAAATGCAACAATCAGCATATATTTTACAACTACCGTTTCTAAATGCATATGTGGAATGCAAGAAATATTTGGATGATTTTATTTTATACACACAATGAATGACAAAAATGCACAAACATCATATAACATGATCAAATGCAACATCAACATGAAAGATTAACATGGATTATGAACATGTGAGCATTTACAATGACTTTCTTATTAAAGAATGCACAAAAAAACAAATATGCAACAAGTATGCATTTTCAAGTTTTGAGCACATAAGAAAAAGAAGATGGAAGTGCGAACATTCATCACCTAAGGATTAACAATTAAACATGCATTGATACAAAAATCAGAATTGGTATCACATGGAAGTGTAATCAAATACACAACCAAAATGCAAGAATGAATATGCATATATGGCCATACATTTTCAAGTGAATCATGGCATGACATTAAAACACTTAAACAATTAAGAACTTGCATGTGTCACAAAAATGATGCAAAACAGAATATGAAACATTCATTTACTTGCTAATTGATGCATTCGTACCTAGCAACAACATCTACAAAGCACTTAATGCATTAATGTACAAATAAGCACAAAATATGCAAAAGGTACCGTAACGCATGTCAAAAAGACTCGAAATTATGGAATCATGCACCTATATTGGTCCTAAAATTCCCTAAAATCATGATCTATCACTACATGAACAATAAAGAAACAATACAATGCAAACATGCAATGAAAACTAACAATTTTCCAAAGTTGGAACAACGTTAACCAGTTAACGGTATTGGTTAACCGGTTAACGGTATTGGTTAACCGGTTAACAATCCTAAAACAACAACATTCAGTTTTGAAAATCACGTGTTAATCGGTTAACCATATACGTTAACCGGTTAAAACTGAACAGAATGCTAAAAAAGGTCAAGAAATAAGCACTTTTGGTCATGAACCTACTTCTAGAAACCCCTAACACATACATGAACACGCTAGCACAAATTTTCTACTTAGGGATGATATTCTAACACCTATTATGACCTAGATTAAGCTACAATTCTAGCTACGAATAATCAAAATAAGCAAAATGTAATCGAACCGTAAACAATTGTAGAATGATCAAAATGCGATCACATAATCAAATAATCAAAGAATGCCATACGGCGAGATGAAGAGAATAAGTTAAAAGCGAAAAGAGGTTTTGAATAACCAACCTACAAAGCGGAGGATTGCTTTGGTGAGTGTTGATATGTCGATCAAAACGCGAATGATGAAGAAAACAAGAGATTCCTTTGATCCACAAATACAAAATAAATGCGATTCGATCTTGATGAACACTTGCAAAATAACTTCCGAAAATCTAAAATCAATCCAAAGAATAGCAACATTTCTTCAATTAGCTCCAAAGTTGATGATTAATGAAGGTTTAACTTCAAGTTCTTCAAGTTTCAATGGAACACTTGAAGAACTTGTATGAAGAATCTTTGGTGAATTTGGAGAGAATGGAAGAAAAGTTGAGAGAAAATGAGAGAGATGAAGTGAAAATTGGAAAATGAAGGTGAACCCTTTGCTTTGGAGTGAAATGGATTTATATAGAGGTTAGGCTTGGATTGAAACTTAGGCATGGAGCTAACATTGGCATTAGGCTTTGGAAATGAGGCTTGGAGTTAGGGTTGGAGTTAGTTAATATTTTTTTAGGGTTTTTAAAATATTCCTGGGAATATTCCATGGAATATTCCTTAGAATATTCTTTGGAATATGCTAGAAGAGTCTAGAAGGTGGTGGAAAATTCCAAGGGAAAAATGGAGTGGGAGTGAAGTGTAAGGCAAGTTGAAAAAATGAAGGGAAAAATGAAGGAAAAAGTGGAGGGAAAAGTGAAACTCAATTAATTTTTGAGGTCTTTGTCCAATTTTCACATGCGTTAACCGGTTAACGCTATAGGTTAACCGGTTAACGAACCAAAAACTTGAATTTTCCTTTTTCTTGTGGGAATCTCCAGGAATACGCCCGCATCGTCCATTCTGAGTTGTTTTGGATTTTAATCCCTTCTAGGGCTTTGTGGATTGCATTGAGCTCCTTGCAGAATCACTTGGCTCTTATTGATTTTGCGGATCGAATTGCTGGATAACTAATCATATTCCCTATGCTAGTAACAATGAATGTTATGCTTCATTTATCTATGCAAGGATGCTTGATCATGTATGCAATATGTTATGCTATATGATATGAAAATGAGAGGGCGAATTTTGGTGTGTTACATCTGCCCCTATTCAAGCATCTGTTAATATGAAAAGGACGAGAGAATCGGCTATCGATTGTTCTAGATAAACTATGGTTGAATACCAAAAGGATCCTGAAATTCTCACTTTGCTAGAAATGAAGAACAGAGAGATAAACCCAACCAAAGAAAACAACTGTCTGATGGAACGAGGTAACCAGAAGTAACCGCTGAAAACGAGAACATGTCTTTTATGGAACCCGGAGACTACTGGCTTGCCATAACAACGATGGACTTGGAAGTGTCTTTTGTGGAACTAGGAGACTACTGGCTTGCCATAACGACGATGGACTTGATACACTTCGGTCTGTGGGATAGATGTGTACGATTTCAAGATCCGTATTAACAAATTTGTTGTCTTGATCTTGATTAGAATCTGTATAACAATACACTGTCTTGATTCTCTTTGTATAAACTAAAGGCATACGGTAACAATTGTAAAATTACAAAAATCCGCTTAACAACACGCTGTCTTGATCTTTCGCACTGTTTTGACAAAATAACCCACTGTCAGGATCTGTAACCAAGCATGCACCTGTCTTGACCCTCTTTCAGAATTCGTGTAACTAGACATTGTCTTGACCGAGTTTCAAAATCTGTGTAACTACACGCTGTCTTGATTTTGAATATGAAATAACCATCCTAGGAAGGAGCTACGTATTTCAAGTAAAGACCCATTGGGCTGGATCGCTGTTAAAATCCGTGTAACAACATGTTGTCTTGACTCTGAACTTCAAACTCTGTATAACAATACAATGTCTTGATTTTGAATAAGAAATAACCATCCTAACAAGGAGGTACGTATTTCAAGTAAAGATCCACTAGGTTGGATCACCGTTAGAATCCGTATAACAATACGCTGTCTTAATTCTAAATAGAATATGTACTTCTTCAAGTATCTATCCACTGGGCTAGACAAAGATATACTCTTGCTGGGGACGCAAATGTCCTGGGCGACATTGTGCTGGGGAAATAAGATAACCATCTCCTGAATCCTGCTGGGGATAACAACGTCCTGGGTGACATTATGCTGAGGAAATGAGATCATATATTTTGTCAATATAGACTCCTGCTAGGGGATAAAATGATCGCTAAATCGATATTAGGAAACCCTAGCTGGGAATAATCATCTGCTGGGGAGAACAACGTCATGGGCGACATTCTCTTGGGGAAATAAGATAACCCTCTCGAAACTCTGGCCGGAGATAGCGATCTGCTAGAGAGGGATAAGAACAAAATTGCATATGTGCATGCGTTGCTTTGATCTGTCATAAATTGGTGACCTCTTGGGGATATTTCATCATTGGGCTGAATCCCAATCACACAGCTCTGCGGGGGAATGACAAACTTCCAACTCGACTGGGGGAATAATCTACAAAGACCTAGATAGGGAGAGAATTCTGACAATTCTGACTCTATGGGGAGAAAACTGCATTCAATTGCTTGCTAGGAATGAAGCCTCCACTTGGGAAAAGAAACTATTCAACTGATCTTGAAGTCCTATTGGGAACACTGCCTGTTCTGTCTCAGTTGGGGAAGATTCCGCTTTAACTCTTCTGAGGATGCTAAGTATCACCTTTCAGCTTAAGGAAGATATTTGCTGGGAATTATTCAAATACACCCCCTTTTGCTTGGGTAGGAACATTCTGCTTTGGGAACAGACGACAATGAGGATTGGACTTTTATCTGGAAGCTTCGCTGGGGAAAACTGCGAACACTGCTGGGCAAGGAAGAGAACTCCCGGGCTCTTTTGTATCTTCACCACTGATAGGGAATAACGAATCTTCCTGTACCGCTGGGGAGAGTGAAGATTCTGGTGAGAGATACTCCTTCTTTGAGGGAAGATTCTCTGCTTGGGGAAGTCCTCAGTCTTCTACTATTTTGCTGAGGAAGGTTCAAATTCCGACCTTACTGGGGATAACACCATTGGAGATGTTTTCTGCAGGAGATAAGAGTTTTGATCATCTCGCTAGGGATGAGAAGTGTAAATCGTCTCATGATAGGGATGAGAGATAACAATATCCTTTTGTTCGGGAAGTGTCCTTCTCTGCTGCTATGTTGGAGAAGGGAAGTCTTGATGAGACTTGTCGAGGAATCTTGATCTATGATCTGCTGAGGAAAGACATTCTCGATGTTCTGTGTTGAGCAATGGCTTTGCTAGCTAAACCTGTACCTGCAGGTACACAATTGATAATGCCTACAAAATGGATGGTTAATTTGGCCTGCATGCCCCAGGTTCATGGTCTGAATTACCATCCCAGTCACTTAACATTCAAAGTGATTTTAAATGTTTTCCTTTCACATGTCATTTATAAAGCTACCAAGTTTAAATGCAATGTTCTTTTACCAAAAATTCAGGATATTTTTGCAAACAAAGAAAATAAAAAGAAAACAAGGATAAAGCCTTTTGAATGAATATTCTTTTATTGATAAGCCTCTGAATAGGCGAAAATTTACATCAGGAAGCAATCACCAGGAAATAGGTGATCACAGTAAATTGAGAAAAAGAAACTATCCTAATGGCAATGTGCAACATTCCGATGAGTTTCAATTCTTCTATGACCAGTATGTCTTCATATTTTCCGTTCATGCCTCTGCTTTTTGAAGAGGAAGATTGGACTAATTGTTACCCTTCTGAAATTGCCAGGTTTATTGAAATGATGACGTGGTACAGATTTCCCCGATTGCAGTCATTCACTTTTTTTCCCTTTTTTGCGTGGATCGCCCTTTCGGGCTTTCAATCATCCCGGATACCCCTTTTTTGCTTGAGCTGTCCAATGTGGTTTTTCAGCTCAACGGGTGTACATTTTTTTTCAAATATTTCCCTAATTTTTCCCGAGCACTTTATTCTGTTTTTTAGCTCGCCGGGATGCCCCTTATTTCCTAGACCTTTTATTTTGTTTTTGTCTAGTGGGTCTTTTTATGCAAAGTATTTTTCACTGCATCTGAGTTGACAGGGGACTTGAAGTCTTCTCTATCCATGATTGTTAGAGGAGGAAGGATCCTTTTCAGCACTAAATCATCGGGTATATAGCGCTGAAGTCGTACCATCTGGTCGAAAGCCCACTTCATTCGCCTCTGATACAACTATCCATGACATACAGCTGTTAGGCGTTTCTCTTCAATGAGGCTCAACTCTTTGTACCTGAATTGGAGCCACTCGGCTTCATCAAGCTTGACATCCATCATTAATCTTAACGAGGGGATGTCGACTTCGACCGGTTGGACTACCTCCATACCGTACACAAACGAGAATGGGGTTTCCCTTATCGACGTGCGCATAGATGTCCAGTACCCATGCAGTGCGAATGATAGCATTTCATTCCAGTCTTTGTATGTCACAACCATCTTTTGAACAATCTTATTTATTTTCTTGTTGGCCGCCTCGACGACGCCATTCAACTTCAGGCGATACGACGAAGAGTTGTGATGCTCGATCTTGAAATCCTGACACAAGTCTGCCATCATCTTATTGTTGAGGTTAGAACCATTGTGAGTAATGATTCTTTCTGGAATTCCATACCGGCATATGATATCCCTCTTGATGAAACGGGATACCACTTGTCTCGTGACATTGGCATAGGACTCCACTTCGACCCACTTTGTGAAGTAGTCTATTGCAACCAGGATGAAGCGGTGACCGTTGGAGGCGGTTGGCTCGATCTTGCCAATCATATAAATTCCCCTTATGGCGAAGGGCCAAGGTGAATACATGACACTCAATGGGTTGGGAGGTACACGTACCTTATTAGCATAGATTTGGAACCTGTGGCATTTGCGAGAGTATTTGCAGCAATCAGATTCCATGGTGATCCAGTAATACTCCGACCTGAGAAGTTTCTTTGCCGTAGCATTTCCTCCAACATGGGTACCGAAGGAACCTTCGTGAACTTCTTGCATCAACATGTCTGCTTCGTGTCTATCCATGCATCAGAGCAGAACCATGTCAATGTTCCGTTTATAGAGCACATCATTTTGATTTAAGAAGAACCCTCCTTCAAACCTCCTAAGGGTCTTCTTGTCTTTACTTGATGCTCCTGCCGGGTGATGCGTGTTTTTCGCAAGTGTACGAACGCGTCAGAGTAATATAAAAGATTGTAGAATCCACAAAGACCAAGTGTTAATCTATCGTTATCTGTTGTTATGGTGTGTATCTAAGGCAATTGAAAATAATGGTTTTAAAGAGAGCGCAGTGATAAATAAAATAGTAAATTTAATTTAATTGATAAAGACAGGTTCGGATGCAATTCACATAATCAATTGATAATCAAGTACTTGCTAATAGAACTACTTATGGGAAATGTTTTCTACTTTGAAAAGAACTAATTTAACGGGAACTGTCGCTTTCGCTTATTCAGAACCGAGTTGTACATCCTAATCAAACCCTCCTTTTGTCACGGATAAAAAGGCGCGTATTGCGTTAGAGTAGTAAACCTATTTTAAGAAATATTGTATCTTAACTAAGTTGAAAAGTATTTTGATCTGGAATTTCTAGCAAAAAGAGGTTCTCACGAACCAGACTCTAAACTTCTTAACGCGTCCGAAAATAGTTTTAAAATATCTTTTCTTTTTAATCTAAAAACTCCTAATGAACTAAACAAAGAGCTTTTGGCTATTTTTGAAATAGTTAAAAAAAATTAAGTTAAATAGGAATTGGACGACTTTCGATCTTACCCAACGAAACTTTAAAGAACATGAAACTTATATTGAAAGTCAAAATAGCCCTTAAGTGTTTCTACAAACAATTGTACAGATTATTGGTTTAATTATGATCCTTACATTCTAACCTTTATAAAATTAGCTAGACATGGTAAAATAAAAGTTCATTTTAATATTTTTCATAAAAGGTATTTAGTCTGAGTGCGGAAAGTAAATTAAATAAAGTGCGAGTGCAGGAAAGTAAATAAAAGTAGTGCGAGTACGGGAAAGTAAATAAAAGTAGTGCGAGTGCGGGAAAGTAAATAAAAGTAGTGAGAGTGCGGAAATAAATAAAGTAAAGCGATGCGGAAATAAAATAAAGTAAAGCAATGCGGAAAGTAAATTACGAACTGGAATTAAAATGGCGGCATGATTAACTTCCTTCCAAAGTGCTCCAAGACTCGATCACACAGACATATACAGACTCGATCACTCGATTGTAGCAACACTCCGATGTGAAGTGGTTAATACTTTATAACTGATATATGCCTAAGAGATTCTAAGTTTGGATGATTAAAAACGAAAATCTAAAGTCCTATTTATAGGAAAACAAATAATAAGAAAAGACATGGATGCCCTTTGTAACCGAAAAATAGAGGGAAACCATTTTGCCTTGTGGTGCCCGCCACACCCTAATGGGGCCTGCCATGAGTTCAAAATGGTATGAGTAATGGAGATCGTGGGGATTGGCAGTTGGGGAGAGTCTTGAGACGTGTCCACGTCATGGCTGACCCCATGGCGCCAACCACAGTGGGTGCCACAAAGTGCAAAATGCTAAATTTACTTGATTTTTTCCCTTTTCAGCTCTTTTTTCGTTCCTTTTCTCGCTCGAGGCTACGATTAAAGTAAAAACTTGAAAACAAAGAAAAACATAGTAATAACATAACAAAATAACAATAAAAACTTAGAATGCATGCGAAATCGGAGTCAGAAACGCGGTGAAATTAAGTGTTATCAAATCCTCCCACACTTAGACCTTTGCTTGTCCTCAAGCAAAACATTTAAAGCTCAAAGAAAGAAAACTAGTGTCAACGCGTGATTTGGGCTAAAAGGGCTTCGAAGTTCAAGCCAGGATGCAGTGACAGGTACTAACTAAGTAAACCAAGGGTATCACAATGACACAGAAATAAACTTCAATCCTATATTAACCAACCCATATCATCCCACAATACCTAGGCCTATCTTTTCATCTCTTTTTGGGTCCCTTTCATTCTGGCACAGTCACATTAAGCCCATTATCCGTACATGCTTCATAGTAGAGTGAGCGGTTAGTGATTCTGATCCAAAACATAGGGTTTCTAGCACATAAGCATGTGTAAACCCTTTTTATTTGACCCAAATGCAGTTGTGGGGGATCAGATCGTAATTCGCCCTACCAAGTTCAGTGCCAGATACCTCTGAACCAACTAACAATAGGTGACTACAATTTTTTCTTTTTGTGGCAAGATTTTTTTTTCTCTTTTTGGTTTAGATGACTTTGTGAGGGTCACCTATCCTAGAGTTTTCCTTTTTCTCTTTTTTATTAGCGCCGGATCATTCACTTATGTTCATCGGTCCCCTATGTAGAGCATGCTTAGGCTGGAGCTGACTGTTGGAATAAACTACTTAGGACAATTTTTTTTAATGATAATAAAGGCCATGGTATGCGGGGTTTAGGAGTGATTCCTATATTCATGAAGTCTATGGTGATAAAACGATACTGATGTTTCAAAAAGTTCACCTAAGTTACCACATCCTAATCCAAACCTATCTTAATGCCCAAAAAACATGTGGAACAACATTGTTTTCTTTTGAATTTTTTTTGGTAAGGCTAAGGAAATGGGGAAAATGAAGGTGCACTAAAGATACACTATACTGGTGACTCGTCAGACTCATGCATTATCTAAAAAACTTAAAGTAAATAGCTAACTGAAAAGAAGGAAAACAGAAAGCAAATAAAAAACTAAGAAAAGGAAAAGACAGAAAGCAATAAAAGCAATAAAATCCCCTCCCACACTTAAATCGAACATTGTCCCCAATGTTTTGAAATAAGATAAGGAGAGTAACCTGTGAAACTATTGTGGAGGACCACTGGTGCCCTCGTCGTCCTGCGGAGGATGCCTGGAACGAAGGGATCTAATGCGGTGCTGGTCTCTCTGGTCTAGTCGGGCCTATAAGGTAGCCTGGTGTATGATAATTGTTTTATTTGTGAAATTAACTTGATGATATTTTATGTTGAGGAATTAATGTGATATGTTGGTGTGATATGTGATTTTACCGTTTTGTGAATTTTTGGGTAAAATTGGAATTGGAGGGTATTTTAGGCATTTGCTAATTAATGTTAAGTTAGAAATTAGTAGAATTGGTAATTTCGAGAGAAAATGATATTTTGGTGGAAAGAAAAGAAAATAGAAATAGAAATAGAAATAGAAAGTTATAAGTTGTGAGAAAGAGAAAGAAAGGAAAATATAGAAAGAAAATAGAAGAAAAAGAAAAGGAAGAGAAGAGAAAAGAGGAAAACTTGGGAAAGCTTCAAGATTTCTTCTAGGAATCGATTTAATCGGGTAAGGGTGATAAGAATTGTTATCTTAATATTGTGTATAATTATGTATGTGTTTGATTGGTTGAGTTTTGGTTTTGATGGAAGTTTAGAGAAGATGAATAGTTAGGGTTTTAGAGAAAATGTGAGAAATTGGTAGATTAATCGGTTAGAAATCGTTATAATCGAAGTATGATAGCTAGTACATGTTGTTGATCATGTTTAGTGGAGTTTTGGAGTGAAAGAGATGACTGTTACGCAGCTAGAAATTTTGGAATTCGCAGTGGTCGCTCAGCGAGCTATCCCTTGCTCAGCGAAAGTTCTAGGGTTTTCCTCGCTCAGCGAGCCTGTAGGTTTTTGAGAAATATGTGTTTTATTCCGTAGCTTTAGTTTCGAGTATCTGTTTTTAGTGTTCCTTATATTGATTCGAAGCTAGAAGCGTGTGGAAACTAATGATGCGAAGAAATGAAATGTTTAGCCGACTTCCACCCGACTTTTCCGATAAAACGTAAATAAATTAATTATGGAAATGTGGGTTGATGTGATGTTGTGGCCGTTTTGCAAATGAATACAATGTTTGAATTGAATGTCAATGTATGTTAATTGAATGAGATGAATTCATAACTATATTGTGAATATGTATGCATTTCCAAGAATGTTGTGTGTCATTTTGCATGTAAGCATAATGTATGCATTCTTGGGCTGTGGGATTCTTTGTGAATCCGTTGTAGCATCGTGTGCTCATGTGGAGTGTGAACGATGACTACAACAAGATCTTGTGCCCATGTTGGGTGTGAACGATCGAATTGTGTGCCCGTGTAGGGTGTGAGCAATCCAGAAACATCGTGTGCCCGTGTGGGGTGTGAGCGATGGGTGATTTATTTACGTTGATTGTGTGCCCGTGTGGGGTGTGAGCAAACATATTGTGTGCCCATGTGGGGTGTGAGCAATCCATAAACATTGTGTGCCCATGTGGGGTGTGAGCAATGGGGAACATCGTGTGCCCGATGGGGAGTTACCTTAGGTAACAAGCGATGATTCCATTTGGTTCCTGAGTGAACCTGCTGAAATGTTGAGTCGGTACCGCATTTGCATCTTCATAGAGTCGTGTGTCGGTCTCTATGAGTTGCATTTTATCATTTTAATTATGATATGCATAAATAAACATGAATGTGCATATGTTTATTTGGAGTATTATGGAGATGATAGTATGTGTGGTGAGACATACTTGTTTGTATGTATGCATGTTTGATATATGTATATTTATATGTGATTTATACATTTGTAATGTATATGTGTGATTAAACATAGCTAGACGTATCTTTATGAGGAATGAATATAGTTGAGGAATAAACATAAATAATGTAAGTTTGTATGAATTAGTGATTGGTGCATGATGAATATGCTTGATTTTGTGTATGTACACATTGCGATATGTATAGGTGATAAGGAATGATTTGTGGTGAGAATACGCTTTATGTGTATTATATATGTTGAGATATATAATTATATGCAATTTTATTATGATAATGTTTCTCACCCTTCTGCTGTTTTATGATGCTCTATGAGGCATTGCAGAGTAGGTTACTGGATGGCATATTTTTGTGAAGCTCGTCTTACTCTTTTGGTCGGTCGGCTCTGATATGTAGTACCGGGTAGTTAGGTGGGCTTAGTGCCATTTTTGTGATGCATTGTATACATGTATGTTTTGTATAGACATGAATATTTGTTGTTGGCATCAAACTTGTTGATATATATATATATATATATATATATATATATATATATATATATATATATATATATATATGAATGGAAATGTATATGTTTGATGTTGTTGAAATGTTTCCGCTGTATAATTATTTATCGTATGGAAATTACCCTATTGCTGTATATCTTTTATGAGCAGGTGTAATGTGGTTTGATTTCAAGTATAATGTGGTATTGCTCTTTTATACCATATTTCAAATATACTTTGTTGGAAAATTTTAAATATGTGTCTAAGTGATTTAATTGTTTATTGGGTTATAGAAAGGGGGTGTTACATTAAGTGGTATCAGAGCCAGTGTTCGAGTCAGTTGTATTTGTCTTGATGTTGTTATGCTTGAACTTTTGTTTAATCTTGATGTTGTCTTTGGGAACAATCAGAATATGGCTGGTAGAAACGACAATGCTATGGCTACTACTTTAGAAGAAATGGCTAGGGCGGTGCAGGGAGCGCCGAATGTGAATGCTAATGATGAGTTCAGGAAGAATCAACCGCCGGTCTTCAAAGGAAGATTCGATCCTGATGGTGCTCAAAATTGGTTGAAGGATATTGAAAGAATCTTAAGAGTCATGGACTGTGGTGAAGAGAGTAAGGTGAGTCTTGGTTCTCACATGCTGAAGGAAGAAGTCGATGATTGGTGGGTCGGTAGAAGTCAAGCCATTGAGGAGGATGATGAAGAGATAACTTGGGAAGTTTTTCGTAATGAGTTCTTAGGGAAGTACTACACTGAGAGTGTGAAGGGAAAGAAAGAGATGGAATCCCTTGAGCTGAAGCAAGGTAGTATGTCGGTAGTTGACTATACTGCTAAGTTTGTGGAATTGGTTCAGTTTCATCCTCATTATGCTGCTGCTACTGCTGAGTTTTCTAAGTGTCTTAAGTATGAGAATGGCTTGCGTCCTGAGATTAAGCAAGCTGTGGGATATTAGAGAATTATAAGGTTTTCAGATTTGACTAAATGTTGCAGAATCTTTAAAGAAGATATCAAATCTCTTCTACGCATTACAAGAGTGTGAATGAGAGGAAAAGTAAGCATCAAGCTAGAAGTTGACCTTATGTGACACCCGCTGATAAGGGCAAACATAGAGGAAACTTTGATAGGAGATCTGGTGGAGGGAGTTCTGGTCCCGTTAAGTGTTACAAGTGTGGCGATTTAGGCCACAAGTCTTTTAAGTGTGGGAAGAATATTGTGAAATGTTCAAACATTGGAGGTCATGGAAATGCTACTACCGAGTGTAGGAGAAATGTTGTGAAGTGCTTAAATTGTTGAGAAGTTGGTCACATTAGTATTAAGTGTACTAAGCCTAAGCAAGCTCAGGCGGGCAGAAAGGTGTTTGCATTAGCAGGGAAGGATACTACTAGTGCAGACCGTTTGATTAAATGTACATGCTTTATTAATAGTACGCCTTTAGTTACTATTATTGATACGGGAGCAACTCATTCGTTTATTTCTCTTGAGTGCGCTAAGCGTTTGAATTTGTTTATGTCTTCTTGGGGTGGTGAGATGGTTATTGAGACTCCTACTTTAGGGTCGGTAACTACTTCTTTGGTGTGTGTAAGTTGTTCTTTGACCATGTATGGTAAATATTTTGTTATGGAATTAGTTTGTTTTTCGTTGGAAGATTTGGACATGATCTTGGGTATGAACTGGTTGCAATTTAATCGAGTTCATATAGATTGTTATCATAAGTTAGTAAGGTTTCCTTCTTTGGATGATGAAGAAGAAAGTTTCCTATCCACGAAAGAGTTGAAGAAACTTTTAGTGGACGAAGCTCAATTGTTGGGTTTGTTTGCATCGTTGTCAGTTGAAAGCGAAGTGGATATAAGTAGGTTTCCAGTGGTGTGTGATTTTCCAGAAGTGTTTCCGGATGATATTAAGGATGTACCGCCGGAAAGAGAAGTTGAGTTTTCTATTGATCTAGTTCCGGGTACTAGACCGATTTCATTGGCACCGTATCGTATGCTAGCTTCAGAGTTAGTAGAATTGAAAAATCAGTTGAATGACTTGTTGGATAAGAGGTTTGTTAGGCCGAGTGTTTCTCCTTGGGGTGCACCGGTATTGTTGGTAAAGAAGAAGGATGGAAGTATGCGGTTATGTATTGATTATCGACAGTTGAACAAGGTGACAATTAAGAACAAGTATCCGTTTCTGAGGATCAATGATTTGATGGACCAATTGGTTGGTGCGTGTGTTTTTAGTAAGATTGATTTGAGATCAGGATATCACCAGATTCGTGTGAAAGAAGAGGATATTCAAAAGACGACTTTTAGGACACGGTATGGTCATTATGAGCATTCTGTGATGCCATTCGGAGTTTCTAATGCGCCAGGTGTGTTTATGGAATACATGAATCATATTTTTCATGAACAATTGGATTGTTTTGTGGTTGTGTTCATCGATGACATTTTGATTTATTCTAAGTCTTAAGAAGAGCATGAAGAGCATTTAAGGATTGTGTTACAGATTTTGAAAGAGAAGCAATTGTATGCTAAGTTGTCAAAGTGCGAGTTTTGGTTGTCGAAGGTAAGTTTTCTTGGGCATGTTATTTCCGATGGTGGTATTAGTGTTGATCCATCCAAGATTGATGCGGTAATGCAATGGGAAGTTCCTAGATCGATTACGGAGATTCGAAGCTTTTTAGGCTTGGCGGGTTATTATTGGAGGTTTATTGAAGGATTTTCAAAGTTGGAACTTCCGTTAACGCAGTTGACTTGTAAAGGAAATGCTTTCTTTTGGGATATTCAGTGTGAAGAGAGTTTCATGGAACTTAAGAGAAGGTTAACAACGGCTCCGATTTTGATATTGTCGAATCTGATGGAACCATTTGTGGTGTTTTGTGATGCTTCATTGTTTGGGTTAGGTGGTGTTTTGATGCAAGATGGAAAATTTGTAGCTTATGCTTCAAGACAATTGAGGGTGCATGAAAAGAATTATCTTATGCATGATTTGGAATTAGCGACTGTGGTTTTCGCTCTAAAAATTTGGAGGCATTATCTTTATGGTGCAAGGTTCGAAGTCCTTAGTGACCACAAAATTTTGAAGTATTTATTTGATCAAAAGGAATTGAACATGAGACAAAGGAGATGGTTAGAACTTTTGAAGGATTGTGATTTTGGTCTGAATTACCATCCGGGTAAGGCGAATGTGGTGGCCGATGCCTTGAGTCGTAAGTTGTTACATATGTCTACATTAATGATAAGGGAATGGGAACTTTTGGAGAATTTTAGAGACTTGAGTTTGGTTTGCGAGATGACGCCGAGAAGTGTGAGACTTGGTATGCTACGTGTTACAAATGATTTTCTTTCAACCGTTTGTGAAAAGCAAAAGTTGGATTTGAAATTTGTTGATTTGATGATGAATGAGAATGAGGATTTCAAGGTTGATAATTTTGGAGTTTGGAGATTCCGTGGTCGTATTTGTATTCCCGGTGATGAGGAGTTGAAAAAGATGATATTGGAAGAGGGACACCGGAGTAATTTAAGTATACATCTAGGGGCGATTAAGATGTATCAAGATTTGAAGAAGATCTTTTGGTGGTCCGGATTGAAGAGAGATGTAAATCATTTTGTTTATGCGTGTTTGACTTGTCAGAAGTCTAAGGTGGAACATCAGAAGCCTAGTGGTTTGATGCAACCGTTGGATATTCCGGAATGGAAATGGGATAGTATATCGATGGATTTTGCTACAGGTTTTCCAAATACGCAAAGAGGTCATAATGCTATTTGGGTAATTGTGGATATGCTTACTAAATCGGCTCACTTTATTCTGATTGATATTAGTTATTCTTTTGAGAAGCTAGCCGAGATTTATGTTTTTGTGATTGTGAAGTTACATGGAGTTCCTAAGAGTATTGTATCGGATAGAGATCCTAGATTTACATCAAGGTTTTGGGAAAGTTTGCAAAAGGCTTTGGGTTCTAAGCTAAGACGGAGTTCGGCTTACCATCCGCAAACGGACGGTCAAACCGAGAGAACAATTCAATCGTTGGAGGATTTGTTGCGTGCTTGTGTGCTAGAACAAGGTGGTGTTTGGGATAGTTATTTAGCGTCGATTGAGTTCACCTACAATAACAATTTTCATTCGAGTATTGATATGGCACCATTTGAGGCTTTGTATGGGCGGAGATATCGAACACCTTTGTGTTGGCATGAAATCGGAGAGAGAACGGTAGTTGGACCGAAGATGGTACAACAAATGGCAGAAAAAGTAAAGTTGATTCGGGAGAAGATGAGAGCTTCTCAAAGTAGACAAAAGAGTTATCATGACAAGAGAAGGAAGGATCTTGAGTTACAGGAAGGCGACCATGTGTTCTTGAGAGTTACACCGGTTACGGGTGTGGGTCGTGCTTTGAAGTCGAAGAAGTTGACTTCTCGCTTTATTGGGCCGTATCAGATTACTGCACAAGTGGGTGATGTGGCTTACCGTGTGGCATTGCCTCCAAATATTTCGAATTTGCATGATGTATTCCATGTTTCGCAACTTTGGAAGTATGTTTCGGATCCGTCACATGTTATTCCTATGGACGAAGTTGAAGTAAGAGATAACCTTACCGTGGAAGCTTTGCCAGTTAGGATTTTGGATCGTGAAATCAAGAAACTAAGAGGCAAGGATATTGCGCTTGTGAAAGTGGCATGGGGAGGCGCTGCGGAAGGCAATATGACTTGGGAATTGGAGAGTAGGATGCGCGAGTCGTATCCGGAGTTTTTTGGATCAGGTAAGATTTTCGAGGACGAAAATTTCTAAATTGGGGGAGAGTTGTAACGCCCCGATTCGATTTTCCCAAATTTTTGTGGAGTCTTTTATTTTATTTGTATGATAATTGTTTTATTTGTGAAATTAACATGATGATATTTTATGTTGAGGAATTAATGTGATATGCGATTTTACCGTTTTGTGAATTTTCGGGTAAAATTGGAATTGGAGGGTATTTTGGGAATTTGCTAATTAATGTTAAGTTAGAAATTAGTAGAATTGGTAATTTCGAAAGAAAATGATATTTGGGTGGAAAGAAAAGAAAATAGAAATAGATATAGAAATAGAAAGTTATATGTTGTGAGAAAGGGAAAGAAAAGAAAAGATAGAAAGAAAATAGAAGAGAAAGAAAAGGAAGAGAATAGAAAAGAAGAGAGAAGAGGAAAACTTGGAAAAGCTTCAAGATTGCTTCTAGGAATCGATTTAATCGGGTAAGGGTGATAAGAATTGTTATCTTAATATTGTGTATGATTATGTATGTGTTTGATTGGTTGAGTTTTGGTTTTGATGGAAGTTTAGAGAAGTTGAATAGTTAGGGTTTTAGAAAAAATGTGAGAAATTGGTAGATTAATCGGTTAGAAATCATTATAATCGAAGTATGATAGCTAGTACATGTTGTTGATCATGTTTAGTGGAGATTTGGTAGAGTTTTGGAATGAAAGAGTTGATTGTTACGCAGCTGGAAATTCTGGAATTCGCAGTGGTCGTTCAGCGAGCTATCCCTCGCACAACGAAAGTTCCAGGGTTTTCTTCGCTCAGCGAGCGAGAGGGTGCTCAGCGAGCCTGTAGGTTTTTTTGAAATATGTGTTTTATTCTGTAGCTTTAGTTTCGGGTATCCGTTTATAGTCTTCCTTATATCGATTCGAAGCTAAAAACGTGTAAAAACTAATGATGCAAAGAAATGAAATGTTTAGCCGACTTCCACCTGACTTTCCCGATAAAACGTAAATGAATTAATTATGGAAATGTGGGTTGATGTGATGTTGTGGCTGTTTGGCAAATGAATACAATGTTTGAATTGAATGTCAATGTATGTTAATTGAATAAGATGAATGCATAACTATATTGTGAATATGTATGCATTTTCAAGAATGTTGTTTGTCATTTTGTATGTAAGCATAATGTATGCATTCTTGTGTTGTGGGATTCTTTGTGAATTCGTTGTTGCATCGTGTGCTCATGTGGAGTGTGAGCGATGACTATAACAAGATCGTGTGCCCATGTGGGGTGTGACCGATCGGATTGTGTGCCCGTGTGGGGTGTGAGCAATCCAGAAACATCATGTGCCTATGTGGGGTATGAGCGATGGGTGATTTATTCACATTGATTGTGTGCCTGTGTGGGGTGTGAGCAATCAGATTGTGTACCTGTATGGGATTTGAGAAATCCATAAACATTGTGTGCCCATGTGCGGTGTGAGCAATGGAGAACATCGTGTGCCCAACGGGGAGTTACTTTAGGTAACAAGCGATGATTCCATTTGGTTCCTGAGTGAACCTGCTGAAATGTTGAGTCGGTACCGCATTTGCATCTGCATAGAGTCGTGTGTCAGTCTCTATGAGTTGCATTTTATCATTTTAATTATGATATGCAGAAATAAACATGAATGTGCATATGTTTATTTGGAGTATTATGGAGATGATAGTATGTGTGGTGAGACATACTTGTTTGTATGTATGCATGTTTGATATATGTATATATATGTGATTTATACATTTGTAATGTATATGTGTGATTAAACATAGTTAGACGTATGTTTATGCGGAATGAATAGAGTTGAGGAATAAAGATAAATAATGTAAGTTTATGTGAATTAGTGAATTGGTGCATGATGAATATGCTTGATTTTGTGTATGTACGTGTTGCGATGTGTATAGGTGATAAGGAATGATTTGTGGTGAGAATACACTTTATGTGCATTTTATATGTTGAGATATATAATTATATGCAATGTTATTATGATAATGTTTATCACCCTTCTGCTGTTTTATGATGCTCTACGAGGCATTGTAGAGTAGGTTGCTGGATGGCATATTTTTGTGAAGCTCGTCTTCATATTTTGGTCGGTCGGCTCTGATATGTAGCACCGGGTAGTTAGGTTGGCTTAGTGCCATTTTTATGATGCATTGTGTACATGTATCTTTTGGATGGATGTTTTGTATAGACATGAATATTTTTTGTTGGCATCAAACTTGTTGATATATATATATATATATATATATATATATATATATATATATATATATATATATATATATATATATATGAATGGAAATGTATATGTTTGATGTTGTTGAAATGTTTCCACTGTATAATTATTTATTGTATGGAAATTACCCTATTGTTGCATATCTTTTATGAGCAGGTGTAATGTGGTTTGATTTCAAGTATAATGTGGCATTGCTCTTTTTTACCATATTTCGAATATACTCTGATGGAAAATTTTAAATATGTGTCTAAGTGATTTAATTGTTTATTGGGATATAGAAAGGGGGTGTTACAAGTGGCCTCCATAAGCTGGTAATGCCGGCGATTAACTTCTCACTGACGGGACTGTTCTGCTGTGATCGCAGTCAAGGTGCGGCAAACGTTCCCATAGGCACGATCTGAACTGAATCGTGATTGTTCCATAAAGCTCATGTTGTCCGCTAGTTTTTGTGAAATGGTAGAGAGGTAGCCATCTCGCCTTTCTTCTCTAGCCGTCATATAACGCCACATCTCCTCAGTGATATAAAATCCAGGAGTAGCACCTACAACAGGGTTAGAGGAAGATGGTGTGGTATGTGGATGTGAAGGACGATGGGGGACACGTGAGGTACGAGAGATTGCTCTCTTTGATCATATTCTTCGTCAGTGTCATGTCCCTCCTCATCAGGAACATTAGGAGGAAGGGGACCTAAAACAGGTGGAGCATTCAAATCATAGGTCCAATTCCTTTCATTACGTACATCGGTACGTCTACTGCAAGGCAAAGGAACATATGGGATAACTACACCCTGAACCATCAATTCATAACCACCTGCTCTTCTCACTCGGCACAATTTCATGTCTTTTAAAAATTTTAAGTTAACTGTGCGAGGAGGTAGGGGTTCAAGTGTGGCTATCTCATTGTTCAGGTTAAGGGCTCGGGCAATAGACATAACAAGTCCTCCAAAAACAATCGGTCCTGTTTTATTAATAGTTAAAGCCATGTGTGCAAGCATAAATGGGACTGGATTGATATGACTATTTGTGAGGCTTCCTTGCAAAAATAGAAGCTCTTTAGCATTTACCTTATTTGGATTCTCCCGACCAAAAATAATACATGCAAACAAATATCTGAAAACTCTGATGGCCGGGTTATGGATTGTCGATGCGAGTATTCCTTCAAAAGAATTTATTGAAGTATTTGACAGTCTCTTCCAGTAGGAAAATACATCGGCCAACCATTCTGAATCCAAAGGGGCCTCACATATAGCACCTTCCCAATGAGGGATTCCTAACAAGCCTGTTAGTTCGTCAGTACTGTATTCATATCCAATTCCAAACATTCTAAAATTAACAGTACCGACTGTGCTAGCAGTGTTAGGACTGACAATATATATTAAAGAACTCAAAAACTCAATTGTCAGCCTCTCAAAGGTAGGTTCTTGATTTGCAAAAATATTGTGCAAACCTAAAAAATCTAATAAATGATGAACACTATGATACAGACCCAAAGAATACATACAGTTATCATCCACGTACCTAGTCGAGAGAATTTCTCGAATCTGAAGCTTTTGAATGATCCTTCTTTGCCTATCCCCGGGCTTTCCTTCGCAAAGAATAAATTCGTTGAACTCCATTGTTCTTGCTCCTTGGATGAGTTAAAGGTGGTGAAAAGTGGTTTAAATAGAAAATGATAAAGGTGGGATTTTTATGGATTGGAATGAATGAAAATAAAAATGGAACTTGGAAGGGTTTAATGGATGTTGAATGAATGATAAAGGTGGGAGCTTTAAGGGGGTTCAATGGAGTTTTGGAAGATGTAAAAAATGGGTTTGGAAAGTTTGAAGGTTCAAAAATGGTGGGGGAGATGAATCTGCCCCGATTTTAGTGGGACATCATGGCGGGCGCCCTGCTTCCATGTCGGGCGCCACAAGGCCATTTCGTGGTTGGGCCAAAAATTTGAAAAATCCAATTGGGCTTTGCATACCTTTTTGTCTTTGGGGGTCCAAATAACGTTAGCTTCCTTCGTCTTAGTCACGATACTTGCACAACCTTTAATAAATATTAAACATAAAAAGAAAATCTTTTTTTTGTATTATTTTGTTTGTTATTAGACATATATATATATATAAATAAATAATCATGCATATAGTGTGTCTGCCTCTGTGGTGAGGGTGAGATCAGATACCTCAATTTGTAAAGCCAAGTACGCTACTTCCTGTTTGAGCTTGGCAGTCTCTCTCCGGAGCTCATAAATCTAGGTCTGTAAATCAGGCGGCTGCAAAGAAAGATTGTTAGACAAAACAATGACTCTGGGAGAAGGAGGTGTAGGAGTATACTCAGCAGCAGGAGGTGATTTTGGCTCTTCAACAGTCTTTCCATGACCCTCTAAAGCATAACTCCAATTAGCTGGGTTGTGGACACTGGTCATCAGCGGGTCAGGTAGTGTGAAGTATTGTATCACCTCGCCATCAATCAGTAATCTGAACGTGTTGGGATCAAAAGAGGCTCTCCCCATCAACCCTCTGTCTAGGCAAAAGTTGTAACACCCTTCTACCCCACAAACAATTTAAGTAAAATATTATCAGAGTAATTCATAGAAGGTGTCACATTTCTTCATAAAACATCGATCCAAAATATTATATTAATAATATTCTTTTCTCAAATAATCAAAACTATGGCAGCGGAATTATATATTCAAAAATATTTTCCTCTTATCTCATTAAAACATAAAGACCTATTGGTCAAAGTCAACAATTATCATCATTCTCAATTCAACATTTAACAACTCATAAAACCCATCATAACAAAATTAAAATTCAATATTATAAGCGTTCTATTTCCCCCGATGTTACATCTACCAGAGAAAGACACCAAACACTCTAGACTTAAGCTACACACCTTCCAGCTAAGACTTCACGTACTGCGAACTCATCTTAGATATCTTCATGTTACCCACAAAAGAGGCAACATTTCCAAGCAGATAGGGTGAGTAATCATAATTTATCATAAATATATTAGAATATGGAATATAAATAAATTATCATAAGCATGTCATAACATCTTCAACCATATAATTCAGCAACAACAACACAATCATGAACATATTATAAAAATTCAGCAACAACAACTCCATCGTGAATTCATCCGGACATATGCAATTCCAACTATCATGATATGCAATTATGCATGTGGTACCAATTTCATCGTGAGATGGATACATGACCATCAACCCTCCACAAGGGAGCACACCGTAATCATCGAGACACTCCAATCCACACAATGGGATTGAAGCTACTAAATAGGCCGAAGCCCCATCGTGAATATCATGAAATGCAATGATGCGTTACACCGTAAAATTCATCGAGAAATCAATTACGCATCATTCATTTCATATCAACACCTCAACATCAATTAATCATATATTTCCATTGTAATAACACGTCAAAACCTCAGATCATTAGCTACCTCAACTCATCAAGACATAACCAATCATTTCATGTTCAACAAATAATCATCATAAAATCATGTCTTTCATCCCAACAACATATCAACAATACTTCTTTATCAATCATACAACAAAACAACTTATTCGATTCAATGAGACAACCAAACAACTCCCCTCATCAACAACAACAAAACATTAATTCACAATAACATCATGTTTATAATCATAAAACTAATTTTTAGCAACAAAGCAAACAACTTCCTTCATCAACAACAACAAATCGTCAACTTACAATAGAATCCTATTTATAATCATAAAACCAACTCAACTTTTTCTAAATATTCATCATTTGAAAATGTATCATTTCACTCATTTTATTTCATTAAATTAAAGTTCATCTCGTTAGCTTTCTGACGCTTCAAACGACACCTAAATCGGAGTTACGGATCAAAAGTTATGAATTTTTCAAAATAAAGTGCCACTGATACAGTGTTAACCGGTTAACCAAAGCGTTAACCGGTTAACGCCTCATTATTTTTGCCCAAAACGCATATTTTTCACTGGTTAACCGGTTAACCAAATGTTTAACCGGTTAACACCTGTACATAAGCAGTTTTCTACTGTTTTTACGAATTCTACACCAAAATACCTCAATTTTTCATACGAATTCATTCCAATGCAACCGAAAACTTCTTACCAATCAAAATTAATCATATACAACAACAATATATCAACTCAAACATCAAACACACCATTCTAAATCATCTTATATATCCTAATTTACCAATTCAAACCCTTATAACTCAATCTATGTCATCAAACCTAACAATAACCAAAATCATATCAAACCTAATCTATTCATAAACCAATTCCTATAAAATTATAATAGACTATGAAAACTCCCCATACCTTAGAGAAATTCTCCGATTGACTCTCTTCTCTGGGGTTCTCCACAGCCTCCTGACTCTGAGCTACCTCTTTCTCCCTCTTCTTCAGAGCACTTCATCAAACATGATAAAATGAGCATTTTGATCGTATAATCCCTTTTGATCAAAACTATCCCTGTTATGTCTTTTACCACTTTACCCTCATAATTTTCACAAAAAGACCACCTTACCCTTTTCTTTAATATAATTTCAATAATAATAATAAAATAGTATAATAAAACACTATTTATCCTTATTATATAAATTACTCTTATACTCCAAAATAACCAACATAACATTCATACTTCCACTTCTATTATTTTAAATAATAACCAATAATCCGAATAATACTACATGATTATTCTTATTATTAATATTATTAAAATAATTTCACCACCATACATCGGGTCACATAACCACCAATTGTCAATTCATTCATATATCCTCAAATAAGCAACAAATACTCATAATCAAATTCGGGGTGTTACAAAAGTCGACATCCATGGTGGTATATATGCAGAAGGTCCTGAGATGTAACAGCTTGTGAGACAGACCCAGTGCAATAGCGACCTGAGTAACAATCCAACCGACATGTATAATGCCTACAGATGACCTGGAGAAACTGGCAAGGCCTTTCAGCAGAAAGTTGCCACATGCAACAGGGCGTGACTGGGTCGCACAAAAGAGAAGGAAAATCTCCTCCTCACTAAGCAAAGTCTCAGCATCTGGAAAACCGAGGAAAGAGTGTGCTAGGATCCTCTGGAAGTACCTCAGTGCAGGGTTGTGGATAACCCGAGATAGCTGAGTGGAAGGATCCTGGCTCCCTCACCCTGAGATATCGCTCCAAAACTTTTCCACTTCTCTACTCATAAAGTATCCCATCACCGTCTCTGGGATATCATCAGGGGTAGTCTGAAAACCTAGTAAATCACTAAACTATTTGTGAGAGAAAGAGTACTCAGTCCCGAACAACCTGAAAATAACATGTCCATCGGGTCCAGCCCAGGGGTCATAATCAAACAAGCTGAGAAACTCTAGAGTCAAGTTCCTGTAAGTGTTGTTCATGTTGTCGAACTGGTCCCATTGGAGTTGGTGGCATAAGAATCTGACGCTTGGCTCAATCCCCAAAGCATATATGTAATCCTGGTCTGGGTACCACGTAGGTGCCATAGGGCGCCTCATGTGGACATATTAATGCTCCCTCTGGGCTTCGTCTCTGAAGGCCACGTGCATGTCATCGAGATTCTGCATCCTGCACAGGGTTAGCAAAAGGTCTTGAAATCACAAAAACATTTAAATGTTAGTTCTGGCAGAATAATAAAGAAAACAAAACAAAATAAAATAAGAGTAAATAAAAGTAAATAAGATAAGAAAAACCATGGGTTGCCTCCCATGCAGCGCTTGTTTAACGTTGTTAGCTCGACGACCGGAACTTATACATCATTCGTAAGTTTTGGTGGATCACTAAGACTATAGCTGGAGTATGTTGTTGAAATGTCTCCTCCTTCGTGGGGCTTCAGTCTCTGTCCATTGACAATGAACGATTTACATGTATGGTTCTTGATTTCAATAGCTCCAGATCTTAGAATCTTAGATACTTCGAAAGGGCCAGTCCATCTCGAACAAAGCTTCCCTGGAACAAGTCATAACCTAGAATCGAACAGGAGAACAGGATCACCTATTTTGAAGTATTTTCTTATGATTCTTTTGTCGTGCCAAGCTTAAGTTCTTTCTTTGTATATAATGGCATTTTCTAGGCTGATTGTCTGAGTTCTTCCAATTTGTGGATATCAAGGATATGTTTTTCACCAGCAGTTAGGTAATCTAAATTCAATGTTTTAATGGCACAATAGGCTTTATGCTCTAACTCAAAAGGTAAGTGGCATGACTTTTCCTAGACTAGTTGATAGGGGTTTGTTCCTATAGGGGTTTTGAAAGCAGTTTTGTAGGCCCATAATTCTTCTTGAAGTTTCAGCGACCAATCTTTTCTAGATATAGAGACAGTCTTCTCAAAAATTTGTTTAATCTCCCTATTAGATACTTCCATTTGTCCATTAGTCTGTGGGTGGTATGGTGTTGCTACTTTATGATTCATTCCATACTTGCTTAAAAGTTTATCAAATATTCTTGATATGAAGTGTGATCCTCCATCACTTATAACTAAATGGGGTGTTCCAAATCTGGAGAATATATAATTTTTAAATAATTTGATGACTACTCTGGTGTTGTTTGTGGGTGTGGCAATAACTTCAATCCACTTAGACACGTAGTCAACAGCTACTAAGATATATTGGTTTCCTAAAGATGGTGGGAATGGTCCCTTAAAATTTATACCCCATACGTCGAAGAGTTCTACTTCTTGGATATTTCTTAGAGGCATTTCATTACATCTTGAAATATTTCATGTACG
The DNA here is from genome assembly GCA_963966055.1 of Lathyrus aphaca. NCBI lineage: Eukaryota > Viridiplantae > Streptophyta > Magnoliopsida > Fabales > Fabaceae > Lathyrus > Lathyrus aphaca. The sequence continues at coordinate 404,450,893 of OZ014521.1, read as the reverse complement.
TTGGCATCTATCACATTTAACAATGAAAACATGGACATCACGCCACATGGTAGGTCAGCTTGAAGAATCTTGGCGTAGGTCTTAGAGGTGCTTGCATTTCCACCATAGGGTGTAGAGTGACAATGCTCAATTATATTATGTACCTCCTCTTCTGGGACATAACGGGGGAAAATGCAATCTTTACCTCTCTTGAAAAGAAATAGTTCATCCCAATAGAAGTTTCTTACATCACTGTAGAACTTCTTCTTCCAGTGGTAATTGAGATCGGGGGTACGATGTCAGCGGCTAGATAATTAACAAAGTCCACATACCAAGGTACGTTACTTATAGCTAAGGAATTTTGAGAATGCTCATGAGGGTCTAGGTTATCATCTTCAATAGTTTTTAGTTCGGCTATCAGTCTATCTAGGCAAAATCGTCATTTATGGGTACTGAGTCAGGCTTCAGGTATTCTAGCCTAGAAATATGATCAGCTACTACATTCTTAGTGCCTTTCTAATCACGGATATCTAAATCAAATTCTTGTAGTAACAAAATCCATCGAAGTAACCTGGGTTTGGCATCCTTTTTACTTAGTAGGTAACTGATGGCAGCATGGTCGGTGTAAACTATAATTTTGGCTCCTACTAGATAAGATCTAAATTTGTCTATAGCGAAAACTACAACTAGGAGTTCTTTTTCAGTTGTTGCATAGTTGAGCTGGGCAGCGTCTAGGGTTCTACTGGCATAATAAATTACGTGTAACTTTTTTATCTTTTCTCTGACCTAGAACGGCTCCAACAACATAGTCACTAGTGTCACACATTATCTCAAATGGTTCTAACCAATCAGGGGGTTACATTATAGGTGCTGAAATCAAAGCTTGCTTCAAGAGATTAAACGCTTCATTACATTTTTCATCAAAGATGAATTCATCATCTTTCACTAAAAGGCCAGTTAAGGGTTTTGTTATTTTGGAGAAGTCCTTGATAAAACGTCGGTAGAATCCGGAATTTCCAAGAAAACTTCTTATTTCCCTTATAGTCTTCGGTGGTTTTAGATTCTCTATGACTTCTATTTTAGCTTTGTCTACATCTATACCTTTTTCGAAAACTATATGTCCTAAAACAATCCCTTCGGTAACCATGAAATGACACTTTTCCCAATTTAGCACAAGGCTTACCTCCACACATCTTTCCATAATTTTCTCAAAGTTGATAAGAAATTTTTGAAATCAAATCCACAAACCAAGAAATCGTCCATAAATACTTCCATGATTCCATCTAGATAGTCTGCAAAGATAGACATCATGCAGCGTTGGAAAGTGGTTGGGGCATTACAGAGTCCAAAAGGCATACGTCTGTAGGCAAAAGTTCCAACATGGCATGTAAAGGTAGTTTTTTCTTGATCTTCAGGGTGAATAGGTATTTGGAAGAATCCTGAATATCCATCTAGATAACAAAAGTAAGAGTGTCTGGCCAGGCGCTCCAACATCTGATCTATGAATGGTAAGGGGAAATGATCCTTCCTGGTTGCTTTATTTAATTTTCTATAGTCTATGCACATACGCCATCCTCCTTCAGTTATTTTTGCTACAGGTTTGCCTTTCTCGTTTTGTACGATTGTGATGCCTCCCTTTTTAGGTACTACATGCACATGGCTCACCCATCTACTGTCTGAGATCTGATATATTATACATGCCTCTAGTAACTTAAGAACTTTCGTCTTAACTACATTACTCATCATAGGATTTATTCTTCTTTGATGTTCTTTGGAGGGTTTTGAATCTTCTTCGAGCAAAATCCGATGCATGCATACGAATGGGCTTATTCCTTTTAGATCAGAAATCTTATATCCTAAGGATGAAGGGTACTTTCGTAAAACATCTAACAATTGGTCTGTTTCCTCTTGATTCAAGGTAGCACTAACTATAACTAGACAACCCATTTCTTCATCAAGAAACTCATATCTCAGGTTCTTAGGCAGTTCCTTAAGTTTTACGGTTGATTTCATGGGGCAAGGCATAGGATCTGGGGTAAGAGATAAACATTCGTGAAGGTTATCATCAATGTAGGGTTTTCTTACAATTATCATCTTCCTAAATAAGAGTCGACGACAACTTAATTATTTTAGTTACTACTTCTTGTTCTAATTCCCTAATGTATTCATCAATGATATCTAAGGCATAACATGCATCTCCTATTACAGGTGCCATAAGAAATTTCGAGAGTACAAATTCTATCTTCTCGTTACCTACCTCAAAGGTTAATTTCCATTTTTTAACATCTATTATGGCTCTGGCAGTTGATAAGAACGGTCTACCTAAGAGGATTAGTAGGTCGTCATCTTCTTTAATGTCCATGACAACAAAGTCAGTAGGGATAAACAACTGACCTATCCTAACAGGGACGTCTTCAAGTATGCCTATAGGGAATTTAACGGATCTATCGGCTAACTGAAGTGATATCTTAGTAGATTGTAATTTTCCTAAGTTTAACCTTTCACAAACTGCTAAAGGCATTAAGCTCACACTAGCTCCTAAGTCTAGAAAAACTTTTTCGATGACATGATTCCCCAAAATATAAGGAATGGAAAAATTTCCGGGATTTTTATCCTTTTTTGCTAACTTATTCTCGGAAATAGAATTAGATTCCAAGGGTTTTAGATCTTCGAGTCTACTTTTGTTGGTAAGTATGTCTTTGAGAAACTTTGCGTAAGAAGGTATTTGGATGATGGCTTCTATAAAGGGGATTTCTACGTGAAGTTTTTCTATAACCTTAATGAATTTCTGATATTGGTTATTGATTTGAGTCTGTTTTAGTCTTTGCGGGTATGGTATTGGTGGTTTGTATGGTGGTGGTGGTACATGGGTTTTGTTTTTAGGTTCTTCTCCTTTTTCTTTACTTCCCTGTTTTTCATATTCCTCTGGTTCCTTCTCTTCATTTCTCTCAGAAGTCTTAGGCTCACTCAATCTTGGGTTAAAGGGTTCCTCATAAGCGGTCTCACTTCGTAGAGTAATGGCGTTTGCTTGCCCTTTCGGGTTCTATAGAGGTTGTCTAGGGAATTGTCCTCCATGTGTAGTCTGAGGGGCTTGGTTTAAAGCTACCTGAGAGATCTGGGTTTCAAGCATCTTATTGTGAGTGATTATTTGGTCAACCTTGGCCCCTAACTGGGTAATCAGTTCGTTAACATGAACGTTTTGGTTCATTAATTCTTTGTTTTGTTGTGTTTGAGCAGTGATAAAATTTTCCATAATTTTTCAAGGCTCGGTTTTGGGGGCACATGTTGCATAGGTTGATTTGATCTCGGGGCTTGGTAACCTTGTTGTCTCGGAGGTGCGGTATTTTGGATAGGGTTATTATTTTTATAGGAGAAGTTTGGGTGATTCCTCCATATTGGGTTGTAGGTGTTTGAAAATGGGTTCCCTTGGGTGTAGTTCACTTGTTCAGAGCTGGTCTCATTTGACAGACTGCATTCTGTGGATTGATGTCCTAGCATCCCACATATCTCACAATTCGACGAAACTATAGCTACAATATTCGGGGTTGTATACATATGTTCAACTTTAAGGGCCAACGCGTCCATTTTAGCTTGCATCATGTCTATAGAGCTTAACTTATGTATTCCCCCTTGGACTTCCTTCTTTTTCACTGTTGCTCTTTCTACTCCCCATGATTGATGGTTTTGGGACATATCTTCGATAAGGGTGCTAGCTTCAGGGTAAGGTTTGTTCATCAGTGCGCCGCCTGCAGCGACGTCAATGTTCATCTTAGTGTTATAGTGAATTCCATTATAGAAGGTTTGAATGATTAACCAATTTTCTAAGCCATGATGTGGGCATGCTCTTAATAGCTCTTTATATCTCTCCCAGGCTTCGAACAACGATTCTCCTTGGTTTTGGGTAAATTTGGTTATTTGGTTTCGAAGAACAGCGGTCTTACTCGGGGGAAAATATCTAGGAAGGAATACTCTTCTAAGGGCTTCCTAAGTTGTTATGGAATTGGGTGGAAGGGAATCTAACCATGATAGGGCTTTATCTCTGAGGGAAAAATGAAATAATCTTAAGCGGATTGCCTCATTAGGGGCTCCATTGGTTTTAAAGGTGTCTTCTAATTGGAGAAAGTTTTTTAAATGTTGATTTGGGTTCTCGGTAGCAAGACCTGCGAATTGTCTCTGCTGTACTAATTGCAGTAGGGATGGTTTAAGTTCAAAATTATTAGCTGGGATGACGGGGTTTACTATACTTGAACTAGGTTCCTTGTCTGATGGTTGGGCGAAATCCTTAAGAGGTCTTCGGTTTTGATCTTCGGCCATAGCTCTCCTAATTCTATGGAAAAATAAACGTGCGCGAGTGTAACGTTCAGGTTCAGCTATAAGGTCTACTAAGCTTCCGGTACTGCACGTCTTTCACATTGATCGATAGGTAACAACCTTAGTCTAAACAGTATAACTACAGGGTACAAAATTTGACGAAATTGGTCCCCGACAACGGCGCCCAAAAACTTGTTGCGTGTTTTTTTGCAAGTGTACGAACACGTCAGAGTAATATAAAAGATTGTCGAATCCATAGAGACCAAGTGTCAATCTATCATTATCTGTTGTTATGGTGTGTATCTAAGGCAATTGAAAATAATGGTTTAAAGAGAGCGCAGTGATAAATAAAATAGTAAATTTAATTTAATTGATAAAGACAGGTTTGAATGCAATAAAAATAATCAATTGATAATCAAGTACTTGCTAATAGAACTACTTATGAGCAACGTTTTCTACTTTGAAAAAAACTAATTTAACGGGAATTGTCGCTTTCGCGTATTCAAAATCGAGTTGTACTCCCTAATCAAACCCTTTTATTGTCACGGATAAAAAGGTGCGTACTGCGTTAGAGTAGTAAACCTATTTTTAAGAAATATAATATCTTAACTAAGTTAAAAAGTATTTTGACTTGTACTTTCTAGCAAAAAGAGGTTCTCACGAACCAGTCTCTAAACTTCTTAACGCGTCCGAAAATAGTTTTAAAATCTCTTTTCTTTTTAATCTAAAAACTCCTAATGAACTAAACAAATCGCTTTTGCCTGTTTTTAAAATAGTTAAAAACAATTAAGCTAAATAGGCATTGAACGGCTTTCGATCTTACCCAACGGATCTTTAAAGAAAATGAAACTTATATTGAAAGTCAAAATAGCCCTTAAGTGTTTCTACAAACAATTATACAGATTATCGGTTTAATTATGATCCTTACATTCTAACCTTTATAAAATTAGCTAGACATGGTAAAGTAAAAGTTCATTTTAATATTTTTCATAAAAGGTATTTAGTGCGAGTGTGGAAAGTAAATTAAATAAAGTGCGAGTGCGGGAAAGTAAATAAAAGTAGTGCGAGTGTGGGAAAGTAAATAAAAGTAGTGCGAGTGCAGGAAAGTAAATAAAAGTAGTGCGAGTGCGGAAATAAATAAAGAAAAGAGATGCGAAAATAAAATAAAGTAAAGCAATGTGGAAAGTAAATTACGAACTGGAATTAAAATGGCGGCAGGATTAACTTCCTTCCAAAGTGCTCCAAGACTCGATCACACAGACGTATACAAACTCGATCACTCGATTGTAGCAACACTCCGATGTGAATTGATTACTACTTTATAACTGTTAAATACCTAAGAGATTCTAAGTTTGGATGAATATAAACGAAAATCTAAAGTCCTATTATAGGCAAACAAATAATAAGAAAAGACATGGATGCCCTTTGTAACCGAAAAATGGAGGGAAGCAATTTTTCCTTGTGGCGCCCGCCATGTGTGCAAAATGGTTTGAGTAGTGGAGATCGTGGGGATTTGCAGTTGGGGAGAGTCTTGAGACGTGTTCACGTCATGGCTGACCCCATGGCGCCAGCCACAGTGGGTGCCACAAGTGCAAAATGCTGAATTACTTAATTTTTGCCCTTTTCAGCTCCTTTTCCGTTCCTTTTCTCGCTCGAGGCTCCGATTAAAGTAAAAACCTGAAAACAAAGAAAAACATAGTAATAACATAACAAAATAGAAATAAAAACTTAGAATGCATGCGAAATCGGAGTCAGAAATGCGGTTAAATTCAGTGTTATCACCGGGTATTCCTGAGACTTCAAAAAGTGCTTGATATCGTAATACCAGGGTTTGTCATCCTCAACAATGTCAACTGCGAATACATATGCCGACCTTTCGAGACGAGACACGTCGATTCTAGGAACGTAATTCTCTTGGTGAACCTTGATAATGGAAGATAAGGTTGCCAAGGCATCAACAAATTGATTCTCGTCCCGAGGTATGTATTGCAGCTTGTCCTTCGTGAAGAAAGTCAATAACCTTCTAGTATAGTCCCTGTAAGGAATCAAATGAGGTTGATGAAGCTTCCATTTTATGTTAACTTGGTTGACAAACAAAGCCGAATCACCGAAGATCTCAAGGTTCTTGATTCTCAAACCAATTACTTCTTCGATCCCCATTATGCAGGCTTCATACTGTGCTTCATTGTTAGTGCATTCTAATGTCATCCGGGCAGTGAAGGGCATATGAATCCCTTCCGGCAAGATAATAACGACACCAACTCTACTTTCGTTCATGTTAACGGCACTGTCAAACATCAGACTCTGTTTGGATTTAGGGTTTGGCCCCTCCTCCGAGAGTGGTTCTTCGTAGTCTTTTGACTTGAGGAACATGTTGTCCTCATCCGAAAACTCGAACCTCATGGGCTGGTAATCATCAATTGGTTGTTGGGCCAGATAAGCCGATAATACACTTCCTTTGATTGCTTTTTGTGAAGTGTACTGGATATTATATTCTGTCAGAATCATTTTCCATCGGGCTACCCTTCCGGTTAGGGTTGGCTTTTCAAATATGTATTTTACGGGGTCCATCTTTAAAATCAACAGGGTGGTACGAGTCAACATGTACTTTCTTAGTCAGCGAGCAGCCCATGCCAAAGCGCAACAAGTTTTCTCGAGTAGTGAGTAGCGAGTCTCACAATCGGTAAACTTTTTGAAAATGTAATAGATTGCGTGCTCTTTTCGACCACACTTGTCCTGCTGGCATCAAATTGCTTTTGAACCTCTACTTTGATTTTGATGGGTATGTCGGGTCTGGTTCTTCTCAATTTCTGTTTTACTGGCGGGCAATCCTCTCTGAGCGGTAGCTTGTGCATTACTATGTCGGTGTCCAACCCTGGCATGTCCTGGTAAGACCAGGAAAATATGTCAACATACTCTCGAAGCATGGAAATCAAACAGCTCTTGAAAGCTCCTACCAATGCGGCCCAGATCTTGACCTTTTTTTTATCAACTGTTGTACCCAGGTTGATCACCTCAATGGCTTCTTCATGTGACTGAATCACCCTCGCCTCTTGTTTGAGCATTTTGGCTAAACTATCGGGTAATTCATGGTTTTCATCAACCTCTCTGTCAGCTTGGTGGATTGGATTATCGAAATCATACTTGGTCATAGAAGAAGAGTTATCACAGAAATTCGAAGGATTGGTTCTGCACAAGTGATGTGCTTATTTTCAGAATCCATTTTTTATGAAAACCACAAGACAAAAAAAAGAAAGACATTGCCATTTTTATTTGTTTTTTGTGAAAAATTTCAAAAAGAAATAAAGGGAACACAGTTTGAATGAAAAATTTCCTTTATTTATGATAAAATAAATTGCATAATATGCAAGGTGGCCCTACAATGAATCCATACACCTTGGGCATAGTGCAAGACTTGACATGCGTATGCTAATGGGAAAACAAAGAAAATTACTTTGGCAGGCCAGTGACTTGGATGAAATCCTCGGAGAACCAGTTTGTTAGCTCTTCCCCTGGGTTGTATGGGCGTACCCAGTTGTCGAGATCACCACCATCATCAATGACATCTTCAACGACATAAATTTGATTTGGTTTGATCACTCCCCCGCTAGAGAAATTGACTGTTCTACTTTGGGATCCTGTTGCCTGACTCGGGACATAGCCTATCCCAAACTTATCTTCTTTCTTATCCACTTGGGCCATCTTGCCCCAACCTCGGGCATTTCCAGCTTCAACAACCTCCCTGGCCTATTTGTAGGAGGATGTAGAGGTTCCTATTTTCTCACTGCTCTTGGTAGCACAGTTGGGAGCAACAGTACTGACGTTCACGACTTCGAAGACTTGGCATAACGTTACTTGAATGTCGATAGATGGATAACGAAGATATCCTCTTCTCCGTACACAGTAACCACTTGACCATCAACAACATATTTCAGCTTTTGATGTAAGGTTGAAGTTACTACGCCTATGGCGTGGATCCATGGACGTCCCAGAAGGCAGTTGTAAGCTGGCTGGATATCCATGACATAGAATATGATTTTGAAGACCTACAATCCTATCTTCACTGGTAACTCGACCTCACCAAAGACTGATCTTCTAGAATCATCAAAGGCTCTTATCACCAGGTCACTTGGTCTCAGAATTAATCCGTATATTTCCAACTTCATCAAAGCCTTCTTCGGAAGTACGTTCAAAGAAGAGTCGGTGTCAACTAGAACATGAGATAACACATAACCTTTGCACTCTATGGTGATATGCAAGGCCTTGTTATGATTTCTCCTTTCCTATGTCAAGTCTTCGTCTGTACAACCCAATCCATGACTAACATTGACACTTGCGATCACAGTTTTAAGTTGTTTCACAGTTATCTCCTGCGGCACGTAAGCCATTTGTAGAACCTTCAGCAATGCCTCATGGTGTGCTGGAGAACACATAAGTAGAAACCATATCGAAATCTTTGAGGGTGTTTGGTTCAGTTGGTCAACCACTTTGTAATCGCTCTTCTTGATGATCCCTAAAAATTCTTCGACCTCCTTTTCATAGGTGCTCTGCTCTTTTGACGGAATCACCACTTCTTTTGTAGCTACCTGTTTCCCTTTAGCTCGGGTTGCAGCTATGGCTTCGTTGTTCGTTCGGAGATCTTGTGGGGCGAAGATCCATCCACTTCTAGTGAATCCACCTATTCCACTGATGTTTACAATGCTTGGATCGATAACAACTGGGGAGTTTTCTTCAATCTTATGCCCATGGACATACTCATCTGACCCATAGTGCCAAGGAACCGCTCTTTCACTCTCGTAGGGGATCGGTCCAGGAACCGTGATGGTTATAGGGCTTGTGGTAATATGCATTGCCTCTTGCGGTATGTAGATAGTAACTGGCTCCGGTTGAGAAGGCATTTCTTCTGGAGTGAAATGTATAGTGATAATAGACATATTGTCGCTTTGATTGTTCATCTAATCAAACTGCAGCGAGCCCTCATTGATTAAGGCTTGGATATCCATCTTCATCTTATTACACCCGTTCCCAGAAGTCTTACAATCTTCACAATCTTTATCACATCCAGGAAACACCTGGCCTTTTAACAATCTATCTTTGACAACACACAACGGAGTCTTAACTTCATTGACATCCAGAATCAAGTTCAAGGTTCTTCCTTCTTCGACAACATTGATCCTTGCTCGTCCATTATCGGGCATCGGATTGGTATTAACATTTGGTGTTGGTGCAAAGTTGATGGTCTATGCGTCAATCAAATCCTGAACTTTTAGCTGTAAAGCCCTACACTTCTCAGTTGTATGCCCGGGGCACCCCGAATGAAAAGCACATCTGGCATTGGCATCGTAGCCTGGTGGTAGAGAATCCCTTGTGATGGATTGCAACGTCTATAACTGAATCATGTTCAAGTCCAACAGTCTCTAGAGCAGTGCAGTATATGTCATCGGAATAGGCTCAATGACACGATCAGATTGGCGTGAACGCTATTGGTAAGGCCTTTGTTGACACAGATTCGGTTGTTGTGGTTGTTGCTGAGTAGGCCCTAATGGGATGGTAACTGCAGTCACCTGACAATAGTGATTCCGACAATTCTGGCCACGGCCTCTACTGTAAACAACATTAGTTTCGCCATCCCTCTTCGTCTAGGGACCAGCGTAGGGCTTTCTTCCCCCAGCTGAACTGCTGGCACCAACATCTTGAAGTTTCCCCATCTTTAGCAAATTTTCTACTCTTTCACCAGTAATGACGAGATTAGTAAATTTGGTGGCCGAACAGGAAGCCAGACGGTCGATAAACACCTATTGTAAAGTACTCATTAACATATCAACCATTTCGTTCTCTAACAATGGAGGTTGCACTCTTGCAGCTAGTTGGCGCCATCTCTGGGTCTATTCTTTGAAAATTTCTTTGGCATTCTACGACATGCTCTGAAGTTGTGTACAGTTTGGAGCCATGTCCAGGTTGTACTAATAATGCTTGACAAAGGCTTCGACCAACTCTTTCCAACTCCTGATAGAGGTCCTACTTAGCTTCATGTACCATTCTTGGGAAGTTCCGACGAGACTATCCTGAAAATAGTACATCCACAGCTTTTCATCATCGATATGAGCAACAATTTTACCGACAAAAGACTGGAGATGGGTCCTTGGGCAAGAAGTACCGTTGTACTTGTCAAAGGTGGGAGGTTTGAATTTGTGGGGAATTCTCACCCCAGGCACAAGACCTAAATCAGTGATATAGAATCCTAAAGAGTTCTGGAATTGAATGGAGCGAATTTGCTCAGCCATTTCCTCAAAACGACGATTGACCTTTGCACCCTGTCCTTCCATGTCTTCCTGGATGGTAAACTGATCATCTTGATTATCCTATTGGGGTTGAGGACTACCACCAGCATTGACAATAACCTCAGGCTGAGGTTGAGGTTGAAGGCCACCTCCACCCAGAGCACCAGTACCTTTAGGGCCTCCACCATTGTTGTCGTTGCCATCTTGATTCCTGTCAATCATCTCCCGCAGACACTCTTGGTTCTGTTTGATGCCAGTTACTAAAGTCATGAACTGGTCCATCCGGTTGTGCAGCTCTATCAGCTCAGCTTGCATTTGATCCATGATCCTGACTCTATTTTATTTAGTATGATACATGTGAACCTTCTTCGTAGCAATAATGCTTGTTACAGAAAAGACGTTAGCAATATGGGAATGTACTTGCAAAACAGAGAAACAAGGTGATATGCATGCAATGCAATTTTTTATGCTTTCAATCTCAAGGTCATTCGTGCCCCAGTTCTGGTATTTTAACAAAGAAATCCAGATGGCGTTTGACCCCGGACTTTGAAAAGCCTTCGTGTAGGAATCAGATTCAGATAATCGTAACAGTCTAAGTATCAGTGCACACAGGATATATAGATCTGAATAAAAGTTGTGTAACATAAATCATCCTATAAGGCAAGAATAACAACATTCCCCGTAGGGTACAAGCTTACAAAAGGACATGGAAGAATAAAAACAAGATTCCTACAACATGTATGTAGGTAATCCGGATACAGAGAAACCAAAGCTACCACTTGAGGACTCAGGTCCCTCTTTGTTAGGTCCCGAATCTAGCCTTCTTGATTCCTGCCATCAATTTGAGATCTTCTATCTCCTGGAGTGCTTCTTTCAGCGCCTTCTGACTCTGCTCCAGCTACTGAGTCTTGGAATTCATCTGCAATTCATAAAACTCTTCCCTTTCCTTATGCACCTTCTGGACTTGAATCCTATGATCATGCAACCAAGTGAGGGATTTTTTGGCTTCCCTGAGAGTCTTCTTTATCTTCTTATACTCTTCCTCTCTTTTAGTATCCATCAGACCTCTTCTTTGGAAGTAAGCTTCTCTACTAGCCAATTCCTTCTCTTTAATCTCCTGAGCAACTTGTATTTTATGCAGCTTTTCTTCTATTTCCTCCTTGGAATAGATCGCACGATGGTGCAAGTCGATCATCTCTGCATTTTCCACCCTAAGCTCTTGTAGTTGGGCTTCCAACTTCTAGTACTCTTCTAAGGGAATAATGGACTTAAGCTCAGTCACTGGAAGAACTGGAAGGGAGAATGGAAATAATACTGCTCGAGCTCTATTCTTTAGCCAAGACTCATATTCTGGGAAAGTCTATTTGTTACATTTGCCAAAGCTAGCCATCCCCTCTCTTCTGATGAATTTCTAAGCTCCAGCATATTTCCTTACCAAGGGCATATTGTCTTTCACCGGGAAGTAAAATGTAGGAGCCAATTTTAACTCTTCTGGGTCATCTCTTAAAGCATACCCCAATTGTCTCCTCAATAAGATTGGGTTGTAGTTTATACCTCCAGCCACTCCCAGCAAAGGTACATTGAGGTAACTTCCACAACAGGTGATAAAACATGCACCCTGAATTCTCTGAGTAAACCATCTAACGTCTCTGTCAAACAACTTCTCCAGCTTTTGGGCCCAAACCAAAGTATGATCAGTGAACACTTCGGTGCTAGGAAAGTGTCTTACGAACCACATATGGAATAAAGGAGCGCAACATCGAACCAAACCTCGTAGTTTCCTTTCAGTCTTGTAGTGGACTGAGTAATATAGATCTCCCAGTAGTGTGGGCACATGGTTCTTCAGCAGGAACAGATGTATGGCATTCTTGTCTATGAACTTCTCCATATCTGCAAACAGAATGATGCAATAAATAGAAAGGGCCAGAATAGCATACACATCATCCCACAGTGCTTCAACAGAGAGCTCTTCAACCTTCTTCACTAAAACCTCCAAAGAGAAACCCGACATACCCCATTTAGTAATAGTCAAAGAATCCACCACTAAAGGGCTCAAATAAAGAGCCTTGGAAATTTCCCCAGGTGCAGGTCTAACCATTTCAGCATTAAATGAGATCTTGACTTGAATAGGAACTCCCAAGATCAAAGCATATTCCTCCAGCAACGGACCGAACTGAAAATTGGGAAATGTGAAGCATCGAATCTGAGGATCATAATACTGGAGCAGAGTGTGGAGGGCACTTCTCTCAAAGGGATCTAGCTCTACCACAACATTCAGAATATTCCCGTAAGCTTTCATGAACTCTCCCACATGATTGGGCATAATCAAATCCACCATTTTCTTTAATAGGCCAACCTTAGTGTCGAAGAAATTGAAATGAATGTTCTGTTTGCGAAGGTCTTCCATCTCTGAACAGTATAACGGAACCGAAGACAGTGAGCTAAACCTGAGAACGAAAGCAAAACATGGTCAATGATGGAATGATCCAATGATGCAATGCACATGCTAGGACATATGATCACACTGGAATTGTCTGACAACTGGATATTAGAGCCAAGTGATAAAAAACCCCCAGAATCCTCTGGATAACAACCCATATCACAACTCAGGTAGTCATAAATAAATCCAGATCAAGGACCAGAACTAGTAAACTCAAGAAATCTAGGATCAAAGTAACGAAATCAGAACATAAGACTGTGCGGGTAATGAGGGTATGATGAGGTCAAGGGTTCCTGCAAACCTGTAAACCCCTCCCAAACTCACGGGTGTGCTACTCGGGTCAAAATCATGGACTCTAAAAGCTGAATAGCAATAATACGTTTACCATTTCCGAGAAATGGCTCATGACCAAATCAGGGAATTGGTTAGGCATTATATACTACTCAGGGAGGTCTCAGATGAGTCAGGGGAAACAAGCATCCCTCATAAGTCACCAGATTCAAGCACTGAATCGAGAAACACTAGTACATTCAGCCCTAGGGATACAGTACTATTGTCATACAAATAGTTTTGTTGTAACTGAGTTCCAATGAGAGAACCAGAGCATCATATGTGAGTTCCCAGTGGGCCCTCGGATGCGAGTGGGTTTGCCAACAAATGTGGTCGGCCACTGTCATCACTAGAGAGGGTTGTTTCCACAAAGGTTCTCAATGATCGATCCCTAGATGCATATAACTATCAAGGTCTTATCTCGAAGTCGAGGAAATCCCCACACAAGATATTTCCAAAACGGTCGCAATCTGGGTGTGGAACACATCGCCACTCATCATGCCACATGCGAGTACAACGTGGCCACACTAGTCCTAGGGTGCACTCAAGCTGGGTAGTTGGCTTATCTCCTATTAACTCCCATCCCACAGAAAAAATGGAAACCAACACAGTCCATATAATCTAGTAATATATGATGCATTAAAATAAATACTGAAAATTGTAAATAAAGCTGTAAATAAAACTGTAAATGAAAACAATAAATAAACATACAATAACATACATATAAACACCCAAAGCAACAAAGGAAAACAAGCGCTAGGATTGACTCTTAAGGGAAACCAGAGATTCTGGGTTCCATCCCAAGAAGAGTCTCTAGTTGTCGCTCCCGGGATTTTCATCATAGTACAAACGAAAAAATGGCGCGGAAAAGTCAAAGTCGTCAGCCATGCATTTTTATCCTGAAGGAATAGGAAAGGTAATGTTGCACAAACCTGAGGAAGAAGGAAAGTACAAGGCCATGCGAACCAAATATCTGGGTTACCCGACGGGATCCATGCTTGTTTGTCTGTTTCAAAGGGTGAGAAATAAGAAGTTGTTGGACAAAATATGTGGTAACTGGAATGGAAATGAGAAGGAACTAGAAAAGAGAACCAAAAGAAGGGGGGAATGTAGGGAGAATAAAGAGTTTTCTCAAATAGGCCCTACCTCGCGGCCTAAGTACCTCATCGGGAATATGAGGATCAAAGTCGACGTAGTTCGCCTAACTAAGGTGGGAACTTTGTATTTGTGTTTTTTAGAGCTGAACAGCGTATGCCTATGCTCAGGTGTTGTAGGCTCGTCTGATACGTGTGTGTTATGTCTTGCAAATGAGACAACTCATCGCAAGTTCATGTTTAGAGTGAGTGAGGTGAGAAAAGAAATTCCTGAAGGAAAATACGAGTGTTGGTTGTTTCCTGTCTTTTAAATAAGTGTTTCCTGAGATTGTTGTTTGTTAACCTTCTTATACTAAGACTTGTTCATCATGGTAGATGCCTTACACCTCACCCCGAAATGGAACGTGCATAAGTAACCCATGGCAAAGTCTTGTGTCGTACGAGAAGATCAACCTTTATTAGGTGCTTTTATTATTTTTCTTTGAGATGAGAAAGAAAGAAAGCAAACAAAAGGTAAAAGTCTAAGGGGAGACTAAAATTCCTAGTGTTATCATACATGGATGAACCTATGTCAGTGCGGTCTTCTAACCCTAATGAGAAAGGAAAAGAAAAAGGGAATTAGAATACAACTTACTTCCTAATGAAGCTAAGTTGATTCTAAAAGGGAATTAGCATGAAGTTGTGAACTAAGTACAAAAATGCTAAATCAAAGACACTTTGAAAACATAAAGGAATTAAAAGGATTAAGTTGTGTGAACTTACCTTTACCTCCCTACAAAACAAAGGTTAGTAGGATAAACATGATATGAATGAAGGTAAACAAATACCAAACAATTACTAAGGGATCTAGAACCTAAACTAGACTCAATCCTAAGTTTATAGGGCATAAAAATATGCAAATCAAAAATCCAGCAGCCTATTACAACCCACCAATGCACAAACAACAATGAAATGCAATGCACAATACAAACAACTTATTACATCTAACAAGCAGCATGCAAAACATGTGTAAAAAGTGTGAAAATGCAACAATCAACATACATTTTACAACTACTGTTTCTAAATGCAGCTGTGGAATGCAAGACATATTTGGATGATTTTATTTTATACACACAATGAATGACAAAAATGCACAAACATCATATAACATGATCAAATGCAACATCAACATGAAAGATTAACATGGATTATAAACATGTGAGCATTTACAATGACTTTCTTATTAAAGAATGCACAAAAAAAACAAATATGCAACAAGTATACATTTACAAGATTTGAGCACATAAGCAAAAGAAGATGGAAGTGCGAACATGCATCACCTAAAGATTAATAATTAAACATGCATTGATACAAAAATCAGAATTGGTATCACATGGAAGTGTAATCAAAGATACAACCAAAATGCAAGAATGAATATGCATATATGATCATACATTTTCAAGTGAATCATGGCATGACATTAAAACACATTAAAACAATTAAGAACTTGCATGTCTCAGAAATATGATGCAAAATAGAATATGAAACATTCATTTATATGCTAATTGATGCATTCAAACCTAGAAACGACATGTACAAAGCACTTTATGCATTAATGAACAAATAGCACAAAATATGCAAAAGGTACCGCAACGCATGTTGAAACGACTCGAAATTATGGAATCATGAACCTATATTGGTCCTAAATTTCCCTAAAATCATGATATATCACTACATGAACAATTAAAAAAAACAATACAATGCAAACATGCAATTAAAACTAGCAATTTTCTAAAGTTGGAAAAATGTTAACCGGTTAATGGTATTGGTTAACCGGTTAACGGTCCTAAAATAGTAACATCCAGTTTTAAAAATCACATGTTAACTGGTTAACCATATGCCTTAACCGGTTAACACTGAACATAATCCTAAAAAAGGTCAAGAAATAAGCACTTTTGATCATAAATCTACTTCTACAAACCCCTCACACTTACATGAACATGCTAGCATGAATTTTCTACTTAGGGATGATATTCTAACACTTATTAGGACCTAGATTAAGCTACAATTCTAGCTACGAATAATCAAAATAAGCAAAACGTAATCAAACCGTAGAACAATCAAAATGCAATCACACAATCAAATAATCAAGGAATGCCATACGACAAGATGAAGAGAATAAGTTAAAAGCGAAAAACGGTTTTGAATCATCGACCTACAAAGCGGAGGATTGTTTTGGTGAATGTTGCTATGTCGATCGAAACGCGAATGTTGAAGAAAATGGGAGATTCCTTTGATCCATGAATGCAAAATAAATGTGAGTCAATCTTGATGAAAACTTGCACAATCACTTCCGAAAAGCTAAAATCGATCCAAAGAATAGCAACACTTCTTCAATAAGCTCTAAAGTTGATGATTGGTGAAGATTTAGCTTCAAGTTCTTCAAGTTTCAATGGAAAACTTGAAGAACTTCTATGAAGAAGCTTTGGTGAATTTGGTGAGAAATGGAAGAAAAGTTGAAAGAAAATGAGAGAGATTAAGTGAAAATTAGAAAATGAAGGTGAACCATTTGCTTTGGAGTGAAATGGATTTATATAGAGGCTAGGCTTGTATTGAAACTTTGGCATGGAGCTAACATAGGCATTAGGCTTGGGAAATGAGGCTTGGAGTTAGGGTTGGAGTTAGTTAATAGTTAGTTAGGGTTTCTATAATATTCCTTGGAATATTCTAGAAGAGTCTTGAAGGTGGTGGAAAATTCCAAGGAAAAAATGGAGTGGGAGTGTAGTGTAAGGCAAGTTGAAAAAATGAAGGAAAAAATGGAGGGAAAAGTGAAACACAACTAATTTTTGAGGTCTTTGTCCAATTTTTGCATGCGTTAACCGGTTAACGCTATAGGTTAACCGATTAACAGACCAAAACCTTGAATTTTCCTTTTTCTTCGGAAACTCCAGGAATACGCCTGCACCGTCCATTCTGAGTTGTTTTGGATTTTAATCCCTTCTAGGGTTTTGTGGATGGCATTGAGCTCATTGCAGAATCACTTGGCTCTTATTGATTTTGAGGATCGAATTGCTAGATAACTAATTATATGCCCTATGCTAGTAACCATGGATGTTATGCTTCGTTCTTCTATGCAAGGATGCTTGATCGTGTATGCAATATGTTATGCTATATGATATGCAAATGAGATGGAAAATTTTGGGGTGTTACATGGGGCATCTGGATTCTCTTAGATATATTCCCTATTCTTTGACATTTATCACATTCTTTCACCATCTCTTGAGCATTTTTGAACAATGAGGGTCAGTATAACCTTGATTGAAGTACTTTAGCTACGATTCTATCACCAATGAAATGCCATCCATATTCTGAGTCATGACATGCCTTCAACACATCCCTCTGTTCCTCCTTAGGCACACATCTCCTTACCAATCCATCCACTCCTCTTTTATACAAGAATGGATCATTCCACAAGTAAAACATGCAATCATGAACAAACGTTTTGTTTCTGTAAAAATAAAAGTCGTGTTCATCAACAAACTCATCCTTTATTGGGAACTTGTCCTCTGTTTGTTCAATAGATGACATCCGAGAGAGGTGATCAGCAACAATATTTTCACACCCTCTCTTGTCACGGATTTCCATATCAAACTCTTGTAGGAGTAAAATCCATCTCAGTAGTCTTGGCTTGGAATCCTGCTTATAAAAAAGATACTTCAAAGCAGCATGGTAAGTATAAACAATCACTTTTGAACCCAACAGATATTGCCTGAATTTATCAAAGGTATAAATAACAAGCACCTCATTTTCGGTAGTTGCGTAGTTCATCTGTGCGGGGTTCAAAAAATGACTAGCGTATAAAATAAAATGTAAAATCTTACTTCACTGTCTCAAAACAGCCCCAACTACAATGTCGCTGGCATCGCACATGATTTCAAATGGAAGAGACCAATCGGGGGCAATAACAATGGGTGTCGACACCAATTTATTTTTCAATGTCTCAAATGCATCGACATACTCTTTATCAAACACAAAATCCATATCCTTAACCAACAAGGTAGTTAGAGGCTTGGGTATCTTAGAAAAGTCTCTTATGAACCGTCGGTAGAAACCCTCATGTCCTAAGATACTTCTTATTCCCTTTTCATTTACCGGAGGTGAGAGCTTTAATATTTGCTCCACTTTGGATTTGTCAACTTCGATCCCCTTGTGGGAGATCTTATGACCCAAAACAATACCTTTGTGCACCATGAAATGGCACTTCTCCTAGTTGAAGATTAAGTTGCTCTCCTGGAATCTTCCTAAAATTAGAGAAAGGTTAGTTAAGCAGTTATCAAAGGATGAGCCAAATACCGAAAAGTCGTCCATGAAGACTTCCATATGCATCTCAAGCATGTCAGTGAAAATGTAAGTCATGCATCTTTTAAATGTGGATGGAGCATTACATAACCCGAACGACATACTACTAGAAGCAAAAAAAACATAGGGGCATGTGAAAGTCGTATTCACTTGAACTTCCGGAGCAACCGCAATTTGGTTGTACCCAGAGTAACCATCTAAGAAACAATAGTAGTCATGAACCACTAACCTCTCCTACATTTGATCAATGAATGGTAGAGGAAAGTGGTCTTTCCATGTAGTGAGATTCAACCTTCGGTAGTCAATACACACACGCCACCCTGTAACCGTCCTTGTAGGAATTAACTCATTTTTTTCATTTGTGATGATGGTGGTTCCCCCTTTCTTTGGCACCACATGAGTCGGACTCACCCATGAACTATGATAAATTGGGTAAATGAGACCTGCATCAAGCAACTTCACCACTTCTTATCTTACCATTTCTTTCATGGTTAGATTGAGTCTTCGTTGAAGTTGGACAACCAGTTTATGGTCATCATCCATGAGAAACTTATGCATGCAAACCGTAGGACTAATACCCTTAAAATTCTCAATCTTCCTACCAAAACCAACCTTGTACTTTTTTAGTGCATCAATAAACTTTTCTTCTTGGAGACTCTTTAGACTAGAGCTAATGATGTCGGGGCATTTTTCTTCGGTGTCGAGGAAGACATGTAACACCCTGATTATTTATTTAATTGTTTAATAGGAATTGTTGTATTTTATGTTTGTTTAAATGAATTATATTATATTGAATAATTAAATAATTGAAATATAAAGAGAAAAGGGTAGAATGGTAATTTGGTGAAGGATAGTGAGGGCAAATAAGGAAAACCTTATTTGGGGTCTAAGGGTTGTGTTTGGAAATTAGGAAAAGAAGGATTCAGTCGTGAAAACTGATCGTGAAAACTGATCGTGAAAGGAAACTTGTGAAGAGAGAAGAAGGAAGGAGAAAGGAAAAAGCTTAAAGAGGAATTCAGACTAGGAGAAGGAATCTCTCATCAAATTAATGTAAGGGTGGAATTTCTTTATCTCCTAAGGGCTGAATAATAGGAATATTATTCATAGTGTTGTTGATTAGAGGATATGAGTTTGGGTGATTTTGGATGAAAAAGTATATTAGGTTGTTAGAAATTGTTGGTTTTGTTGTAATGGTAAGAATTAGTTGTTTAATTGTGGTATTTTTGTATTTTCTGGCTGTAAAAATTGGTTTTTGGTATGAAAATTGTTGCAAGGTTTAGGATGAGTCGCAGAAGAAAAATCCTAGAAATCACAGTCCTCGCTTAGCGAACAAGTGAAAAATTTGGAGAGTCGTTTACAGTTAGTTGCTCGCTTAGCGAGAAAGCCCTTCGCTTAGTGAGACTTGGAGTGAAAAATAAAATGTTTTTATTCTTAAAAATTCTCTAAAATTATTTAATTAATATATTAAGGGATGGGGATCGATGTAGTGTTGTTAGAGGTTGGTAGAGATGGTTTATGAGATGAATTAGAGGAATAATGAGCTTAACTTGAAATGAGCATGAATTGATATGTACATTTGTTATTGTTGTTACATGACATTGATGTTTATATATGCTAATGTAATTGTTGATGTGTGATGTGTTGTTGTTATGTGTTATCATGAATGTTGATATATGTTGATGTATTTGAAGATGCATGTTGTAAATGTTGTTTGGTGTTGTAGTAAGTTGTTGTATGTTAGTTGTTGATGTTGATTACATGAAGTAGTTGTTGTAGATATGCATAATTGTCATTGATGGTCCATGGCATGTGCATAGTTGGGAATGGTGTACCAAGGTAGGGTATGTCCATTCGAATTCCAAAGAGGGATCGGTGTGATGTTGGTGCGGTCATGAAAAAGGGACCGTACATGACCATGCAACAAGGGTCGAGGGTGTGATAATGAAAAAAGGATCATACTGGACTATGAAATAGGGGACGATAGTTCCGACGGGAACTGGATTTTGAAATAGAGATCGATATATGGTACCATATGCATAGAGTTAGTAGAGTCTCATTGCATAAGTTGTTGTTGGTGTGCATAATATTATTATGTGTTGTGGTGTATTTGTGTAATTGTTGTTTGATAAGAAGTGGTGATTTGTTTGATGATACTTGCTTTTGTTATTATTATTTTTCCCTTTTGTTGGTATAAGTATCTCAACCCTTATGTTTGAATGTTACCCTTATGTTGGTAACATGCAGGTGATCAGGATTAGTAGAGTGGTGGTCGTTGAAGTAGGTGTACTTCACATTTAGAGGAATCGGCTCTGATACGTGCTTTGGGGTGTCAGGATGATGATTGTTTATTTGTTTAATTATTTTGGAAAAAACATTTTGTAATTGAATCTTATTTAATGATTCTTTAGAGTTTTCCACTGCAAGTAAAAACATTTTGCTAAATGTATCAAATTGAGTCGTGATTTTGTAGTGATTGTGACACTCATAATGAATTATGTGTTTTAATAAATCTGATTTTTAATTAGAAATTCGTGGGAATATTTTGGGTGTTGTTGTAGATTTCTAAATCGTTGTTTGAATTGTTGTTGTGTGACAAATTTAGAATGGCTGGAAGAAATGATGCTGCACTTTCTGCCACTATGCAAGCGATGGCTCAAGCTGTGCAAAATCCAATGAATTCTAGGGATCGTGAGAGTGATGAGTTTCGGAAGAATCATCCACCTACATTCAAGGGTAAGTATGACCCAGATGGAGCGCAAGAGTGGCTCAAGGAGATCAAGAGGATCTTCAGAGTGATGGAATGTTCTGAAGGTAGTAAGGTGCGATTGGGTGCTCACAAGTTGGTGGGAGAAGCTGATGACTGATGGGTTGGCACTCATCAGTGGTTTGAGACGTCTGGTAAGGCAGTTACCTGGACTATGTTTATAATGGAATTCTTGAGGAAGTACTTTCCTGATGTATTTCGAGGAAAGAAAGAGATTGAGTTCTTTGAATTGAAATAAGGAAGTATGTTAGTTATTGAGTATACTGCCAAGTTTTCTGATCTGGCAAAGTTTTATCTACACTATAGCAAGGCGACTACAGAGTTTTCGAAGTGTGTCAAGTTCGAGGTTGGTTTGAGGCCTGAGATCAAGCAGGCGATTGGTTATCAAAGGATCCAAAGATTTCCTGATTTAGTGGATTGCTGTAGAATCTTTGAAGAAGATAACAAGGCTCGATCAGATCACTTCAAGAGTTTGGATGAGAGAAGAGGGATGCAACAAATGCATTGTGGGAAACCTTATGCATCTCCATCTAATAAAGGTAAGCAGAAATAGGTAGAGGGTAAAAGGCTAAGTGGGGGAGGTGCTCCTGTTTCTCTGAATTGCTACAAATGTGGTGAATTGTGTCATCATATGAGTGAGTGTACGAGTGACGTGAAGAAATGTTTCAAGTGTGGTCAGCCTGGACATTTGATTGCAGAGTGCAAGACTTATCTAGTTACTTTCTACAACTGTGGAGATAAAGGTCATATCAGCACTCATTATCAGAAGCCAAAGAAAGCTGCAACTAGAGGAAAGGTGTTTGCTTTGATAGGGACACAGATTTCCAGTGAGGATTGTCTGATCAGAGGTACTTGCTATATTAATAATATGCCTTTGATTTCTATGATTGTCATAGGCGCTACGCACTGCTTTTATTTCTATTGATTGTGTGAGAAGACTAGGTTTTGTTGTTTCCCCTATGAAAGGAAAAATGGTTACCGAGACTCTCGCTAATGGGTCGTTAATTAATTCTCTCGTTTGTTTGAATTATCCTTTATAGATATATGGTAAGGACTTTGCCGTGGATCTGATTTGTTTGCCATTGAGAGGTTTGGATGTGATTTTGGGAATGAACTGGTTGGAGTTCAATCATGTTCACATTAATTATTTCAGCAAGTTAGTTCGATTTCATACTCCCGATGAAGAGGAAGAAGAAGCTGGTTATTTATCTGCTCAGGAGTTTAAAGAACTTTTGAATGAAGAAGAATGAGTGTTGGCATTGTTTGCATCTTTATCGTTGGAAAATAAAATGGCAAACGACAAATTTCTAATGGTGAGAGACTTTCCAGAAGTATTTCCAAATGATATTGTGGATGTTCCGCCAGAAAGAGAGGTGGAATTCACTATTGATCTTGTGCCAAGAACTAGGCCTATTTCGATGGCACCTTATCATATGTCGGCTTCCGAGTTATCTGAATTGAATAAGTAGTTAGAGGAACTGTTAGAAAAGAAGTTTGTGAGACCGAGTGTGTCGCCTTGGGGAGCTCCAATATTGTTGGTGAAAAAGAAAGACGGTAGCATGATATTGTGTATTGATTATAAGCAACTGAATAAGGTGACAATTAAGAACAAGTATCCACTTCCTAGGATAGATGATCTGATGGATCAGTTGGTTGGTGCTCGTGTGTTTAGCAAGATTTGTCTGCGATCGGGTTACCATCAGATAAGAGTGAAAGATGAAGATGTGCAGAAGACCACTTTTCGGACTCGATATGGATACCATGAATATGTAGTGATGCCGTTTGGAGTTACTAATGCGCCTGCAGTATTCATGGAATATATGAACCAGATTTTTCATGATTATTTGGATCAATTTTTTTTTGTTTTTATTGATGATATTATGATTTACTCTGAGTTAGAAGAAGAGCACGATGAACACCTGCGGATTGTGTTGTAAGTGTTGAAAGAGAAGAAGTTGTATGCTAAGTTATCGAAGTGCGAGTTTTGGTTGAAAGAGGTGAGTTTCAATTTGTTTTTGTTTTTATAGATGATATTATGATTTACTCTAAGTCAGAAGATGAGCACGATCAACACCTGCGGATTGTGTTGTAAGTGTTGAAAGAGAAGAAGTTGTATGCTAAGTTATCGAAGTGTGTGTTTTGGTTGAAAGAGGTGAGTTTTCTTGGTCATGTGATTTCGGGAAAAGGAATTGTTGTGGATCTATCCAAGGTAGATGCAGTTCTACAATGGGAGACTCTGAAGTCGGTGACATAAATTAGAAGTTTCTTAGGATTAGCCAGTTATTATCGAAGATTCATTGAAGGTTTTTCGAAGTTGGCACTTCCGTTGACTCAGTTAACTTGTAAGGATAGGCGTTTGTGTGGGACTCCTAATGTGAACAGAGTTTCATTGAGCTAAAGAAGAAGTTGACTACTGCTCCAATTTTAACTTTACCTAAAGCAAATGAAACATTTGTGGATTATTGTGATGCTTCTTTGATGGATCTGGGTGAAGTTTTAATGCAAGACGGTCAAGTGGTGGTGTATGCTTCACGACAGTTGAGAATTCATGAGAGGAGTTATCCTACCCATGATTTGAAACTAGCAACTGTGGTTTTTGTCTTAAAGATTTGGAGGCATTATCTGTACGGTTTGAGATTTGAGGTATATAGTGATCATAAAAGTTTGAAATATTTGTTTAACCAGAAAGATTTAATTATGAGGTTGGGATGTTTGTTGGGATTCTTGAAGGATTATGATTTTAGTTTGAATTATCATCTCGATAAGGCCAATGTTATGGCTGATGCCTTAAGTCGGAAGACATTGCATATGTCAATCATGATGACTAGAGAATTGGAGTTTATTGAACAATTTAGAGATATGAGTTTGGGTTATAAACAGACACCTCATAGTGTAATGTTAAGAATGCTAAAGGTTAACAATGATTTTCTCGATCGTATACAAGAGAGTCAGAAGACGGATGTGAAATTACTAGATTTGATGGTCAGTGATGAACGGGCTGGAGGTAATGAATTCTGAGTTGATGAACAGGGAGTACTAAGGTTTCGAGAGCATATTTTTATTCCTGGTGATTTTAAATTGAAGAGAATGATTCTGGAAGAAAGGCATAGGAGTAGTTTGAATATTCATCCGGGAGCGAAGAAAATGTATGCAAAATTTGAAGAAGATATTCTGGTGGCTCAGTATGAAGCGTGATGTGGCTCAGTTTGTTTATGCTTTCTTGACTTCTCAGAAGTTGAAAGTGGAATGTCGAAAACCTGCTGGTTTGATACAACCGTTGGATATTCCCGAGTGGAAATGGGATAGTATCTCAATGTATTTTGTTACGGGATTATCTAATACTCCGAGAGTTCATGATACTATTTTGGTGATTGTTGATAGGTTGACAAAGTCAGTGCATTTTATTCCTATTGGTATTGCTTATCCCTTATAGAGATTGGCAGAGATATATGTCAGTGTGATTGTGAAGTTGCATGGAATTTCTTTGAGTATTGTGTCAGATAGAGATCTGCGATTTACTTCTAGGTTTGGGAGAGCTTGCAAGAGGCATTAGGTTCAAAATTGAAGTTGAGTTCAACTTATCATCCTCAGACTGAAGTGCAGACAGAGAGGACTATACAATCTTTGGAAGGTTTGTTGAGGGCTTGTGTGCTTGAATAACGAGGTGCTTGGGATAGTCATTTGCCATTGAAGCACTTTATGGTCGAAGATGTCAGACACCTTTATGTTGATATGAGTCCGGTGAAAATGTTGTACTTGGACCTGATATTGTGCAGAAGACTACTGAGATGGTGAAGTTAATTAGAGATAAGATGAGAACTTCACAAAGTAGGCAGAAGAGTTATCATGACAAGAGAAGTAAAGATATTGAATTTCAAGAAGGAGATCATGTGATTTTGAAGGTTACTCTGGTGACCGGTGTTGGACGAGCTTTGAAGTCGAGGAAGCTTACTCCTAAATTTATTGGTATGTACCAGATTTCTGCTAGAGTTAGTCTTGTTGCTTATAGAGTGGAGTTGCCATCGCGATTATCAAATTTGCATGATGTATTCCATGTTTTATAGCTTCAAAAGTATGTTCTGGATCCGTCACATGTGATACTGATGGATGAAGTTGAGGTAAGAGATAACCTTATGGTTGAAGAACTACCAGAACAAATTGATGACCGTGAGATAAAGTAGTTGAGAGACAAGGAGATTGTTCTCGTGAATGTGGTTTGGAGAGGAGCTTCCCATGGGGAGATTACTTGGGAATTAGAAAGCAAGATGCAAGAGTCTTATCCGAATCTATTCGCATGAGGTAAGTTTTTGAGGAAGAAAAAATTCTAAGTGGGGGAGAGTTGTAACGCCCCGATTATATATTTAATTATTTAATATGAATTGTTGTATAAAGTTGATAGTGTATGGAAGAAAGTATAATATTATTTAATATAATATGAATTTAAATGAATTATATTATATTGAATAATTAAATAATTGGAATATAAAGAGAAACGGGTAGAATGGTAATTTGGTAAAGGATAGTGAGGGAAAATAAGGAAAACCTTAGTTGGGGTCTAAGGTTTATGTTTGGAAATTAGGAAAAGAAGGTTTCAGTCGCGAAAACTAATCGTGAAAGGAAAATTGTGAAGAGAGAAGAAGGAAGGAGAAATTGCAAAGCTTGAAGAGGAATTCAGACTAAGGGAAGGAATCGCTCAACAAACTAAGGTAAGGGTGAGATTTCTTCAACTCTTAAGGGTTGAATAATAGGAATATTAGTCATAGTGTTGTTGATTAGAGGAAATGAGATTGGGTTATTTTGGATGAAAAAGTATATTAGGTTGTTAAAAATTGTTGGTTTTCTGGTAATGGTATGAATTAGCTGTTTAATTATGGAATTTATGTATTTTCTAGGTGTAAAAATTGGTTTTTGGTATGAAAATCATAGAAGGGTTTTGGCTGAGTCGCGAAAGAAAAACCCAAAAAATAGCAGTCCTTTCTTAGCGAGCAAGTGAAAACTTTGGAGAGTCGTTTACAGAGAGTTTCCCGCTTAGAGAGAAAGCCCTTCGCTTAGCGGGACCAGGAGTGAAAAATAAAATGTTTTTATTCTGAGATGGGTTATGGGCTTAATTAGAGAAATAATGAGCTTAACTTGAAATGAGCATGAATTGATATGTACATTTGTTGTTGTTATTACATGACATTGATGTTGATATATGTTAATGTGACTGTTGATGTGTGTTATGTTGTTGTTATGTGTTCTCGTGGATGTTGATATATGTTGATGTATTCAAACATGCATGTTGTAGATGTTGTTTGATGTTCTAGTAAGTTGTTCATGTTGATTGCATGAAGTAGTTTTTATAGAAATGCATAATTATCATTGGTGGTGCATGGCATGTGCATGGTTGGGAATGGCGTACCAAGGTAGGGTATGTCCATTCGAATCCCAATGGGGGATAAGTGTGATGTTGTTGCGGTCATGAAATAGGGATCGTACGTGACCATGAAATAGGGGTCGAGGGTATGATCATGAAATAGGGATCATACATGACCGTGAAATAGGGGTCGAGAGTCATGATGGGAATTGGATCTTGAAATAAAGATCGATATATTGTTTTTTGATGAGAATTGGTGATTTGTTTGATGATACTTGATTTTGTTCTTATTATTTTTCCCTTTTGTTGGTGTAAGTATCTCACCCTTTCTGTTTGAATGTTACCCTTATGTTGGTAACGTGCAAGTGATCAGGATTAGTAGAGCGGTGAAGTCAGTGTACTTCACATTTAGAGGAGTCAGCTCTGATACATGTTTTAGGGTGTCAGGACGATGATTGTTTCTTTGTTTACTTATTTTGGAAAAACATTTTGTAATTTAATCTTATTTTATGCTTCTTTAGAGTTTTCCATTGCAAGTAAAAACATTTTGCTAAACGTATCAAATTGAGCCGTGATGTTGTAGTGATTGTGACACTCATAATGAATTGTGTGTTTTAATAACTCTAATTTTTAATAGAAATTCGTGGGAATATTTTGGGTGTTACTAGACATACTTGATATTCTCCGAATGTTGCTTCAACTTTGTTCCCTTTTTTGTTTCTTCACCCCCCCACCAACTGAGGTTGTCTTAGATCTTCCCATCGGTGTAGTCGGGATCCCTTCCAAGGAGGTTATACTTCCATCATATCTAACACTTATGCATCGACGTCATTAACTTCCTTGTCATCTTCAAAAATTTAGATTCTCAACACTTTTTCTAGAGGCAATTGGGATACGCTTTCAAAATGTTCACCCACAACCACTTGATCAAGCACTTGTATGTTACTACTTATGCCAAACTATTCTTTGTGTTTCATAGTGTTCCTCCCATCAATTTTCAATTCTTCATCATAAACCTTCAATTTCAAGGTGCCCCCTTCATGTCTATCAAAATTCTACTTGTCTCCAAAAATGGTCTTCCAAGAATTAGCGGAATCTCTTCGTCTTCCAGCATCTCAAGTATAACAAAATCCACTGAAAACACAAATTTGTCCACTTTCACAAGAACATCTTGGACTACCCCATAAGGTAATTTCACTAAGTGATCCACAAATTGAAGTTTCATCCGAGTGTCTTGTACCGTACCTATACCTATTTTTATGTAGATGGATAATGGCATGAGATTGATGTTTGCTCCCATGTCAATAAGAGCTCTTTTGAATGATATGTCTCCAATAGTGCATTGAATTTTAACAACACATCGATCTTTCTTCTTCACCAGAATCTTCATACCCTACAAAATATCACTACAAGTTTTATTTAGAATAATCGGCTCCGTGTCAATGGTTCTCTTCTTTGAGATAATATCCTTCATGAACTCTGCATATGTAGGAATTTTATCAAGTGCTTCCAAGAATGGGATGTTCAATTCAAGCTTTTTAAACATCGCAAAAATCTTTTCAAAATTCTTCTCTTGCTACCTGTAAACACCCCAAATTTTCCCTCACCCATTCACACCATGGCTTGTGATCTTTTCATATGCATAAGTTCAATCACATCATCACATATTGCATTTTTGCTTCACTGCATTGTTTCTAAGTCATCTGCATCTAGGGTTTGTGATCTGAGCCATCCTTGAGCCACTTGAGCCACTTAAAAGGTCTTCAATCATTTCAAAGGGGTCCATGAATGTTCAAGCATCATATTATATCCCCAAAAAGTCAAGAAAGTCAAAGAATCACAAGAACTGAGAAAGGCATGGAAGCAGAGCCAGGCTTAACTACACATATGACCTAGAATTAGGGTTTTGGTTTCAAAGGCCATAACTCCAATTTTCTTGGTCATTCTTGGTTCTATTGGTATCTATATGTCATAAGGATCATGAATATCAATTTTCATGAAGAAATTCCATAGGGAAGGCATCTGATCAAGAGTTGACTTCTTGGGCAAGTCAGTGTAAAATCAGGGCATCTGAGGCCCCCAATGACCCAACCAAAGGGTGTTCTTCATCATTTTTAGTGTGTATGATCTTTATTTGATCATAGAAGATGTTAGAAGTTCACAAAGTTGAAGAATTTCAAGCCATTTGCAAAGTTGCCTTTTTGGGAAAGTGACTTGTAATGTAAACTTGCCATTTTGGGAAAGTTTTTCAATCTCCTCAAATTGATTCAAAAAGCTTCAAATGAGAAAACTTTGGTCATGAAAGTTGTAGAATGGATCATTCCCTTTTCAAAAAGTACAAAAACTCATTCTAATTCATTTTGGATCAAAATTTATGGCTTGTCAAAGTTGGGAAAAATCACATAATTTCAAGACTTGCACCAAAGAGGCAAAGTTGCAAAACCCCTTGCCAAGGCAAAATGTGACTTCAAATGGACTTCTAACCTTTGCACAAACATAAACCAATGCCTAAAAATCAGAATGCATCAAAGACTTGTCCATTTTCATGACTTATGCTTCAAGTAATCACAAAAGGGAAAAAGGATCACAAAGTTGCAAAACATCTCACAAACCCTAATCCACTTGCTAATTGTCCTCAAGACTGATTATATGGCTCTCCTCAATCCTTGCTGCGCAGGACACCCCTTTGTCCTTGGCCTGCCATTGACCCATACCTCTCTTACACAAAACATGTACTTTATGTAAAATTGCCCATACCAATCAAGATAGGCCACACCAACTCCTCAGACCTATCCAAGTGTGATACATGTACCAAATGAGACTCAACACATAGCACAACTAAGCCTAAAACATCTCATAAGCCAGCATTCTCCAAACTCACCTCTTATACACTTTCCTTCGAATCTCAGCACACAAGCATCAAACATCAAAACAAACTTCATAGAATCACTCAACATGTTCCCCTGATCATTTCCCTACCCTCATTTGTCCCTGAAACCACCTCAATCAGAAACACGATTCTCACCCCTCACTGAACAGAACTTCATCAAACTCACAAACCAGCCATTTTAAACTCCAACCAAGCTTCAAAGCTTCATAAAGGGGATCATTGAAGCTATTTTGAAGCAAAGAAGCAGGCAGAAAGCTCCTGGATTGAAAGCTCAACCTCAGGTAACATGATGAACAAATTTTCCAGAACCCTGATTTCTTGTTAGAATCTTGTTCTATGTGTTGCCCTGATCATAGGGATCTATTTATTTTTGAAAATGAGCCTGAAATGAGCATTTGGTGTTGCTCTGAAACTTTTGCCCTAGAATTTGTTTTCTTCGATTCTCACTGTGTGGTTCATATAAATTGTTTTTGGCCCTGGATTCTTGTTACCCATTTTTGAGAGATTGATTCTGGAGATTTGGAAGTCTTAGGGATGCGTTTTGAGTGATTCAGGTGAGGAAGATGGTCGGAGAAGACGACCGGAGCTTATCTCCGGTCGCCTGAGTTTAATTAGGGTTAAGTGTGATTAATTAGGAACTTTGAATTTAGGCCCATGGATCTGCTTTCCCGCGCGTGAATGAAGGGCTGGATCTTGTCATTTAGCCCTAATCAGTGTTTAATTAAATTAACCTAGGATTAATTAATTATAAAACTTAAATTAGCCAGGTTTGAACTTGGGCCATTGGATGTGGCGCCAAGTCAACCTCTCCTAGCCCAGATTGCATTTGATCCCTTCATTGTGCATACTTCCATTTATTCTAATTTTTATTTTCAATTTCTTTGCATTTATTTATACGAATTATTTAAAATAGCAAAAATCATTTAAAAATTATGAAAATTTTTGTCAAAGATTTCATTAATTTTTAGAACCCAAAAATATTTTTATTTTTATTTTTTGCATTAAAAATTATTTTTAAATTATTTAAATGTTTATTTTTAATTAGTTATTGGAAATTAATTAATTAAAAATGCATTTAGGTATTTAAAAATCACCAAAAAATTCACATTGCATTTAGAAACATTTAGAAACATTATCAAACCCTCAAACCAAATTTATTTTTTGTTCTTGATGCCTTTTGATCATTTTCATAGGAATTAAGTTCATTTTAAGGCAATATTTTGGTTCAAACTTTAAAGAATTCATTCTTCCTAACCTTTGAGAGTTTTATGATGGTTCTTTTTGCATTGCATCCTATATAGCATGAAGTTTATAGGATAAAATTGGTTTGAATTGATCTTGCATTTTCAATTTGTTTTGCATTTTTCTTGATGAGGTACCTTGAAACCCTAGCCAACTTAGGAAATTCATAACATTCACTAGGTTAAGAGTTGGATCCTCTCCTTTGGGCAGTGAGCTTGTATAGGTTTAGGGTATCTTTGGTTGCATTTTCAATTTTTTGTCATGTCATTTGCTTCTGGTTTTGAATTTTTGCATTGCATGATGCATGTAACCCTAATTTATGCTTTCCTTTGCATCCATCTCTCATTTGCTTGCATCCAATGACTTGCCATGACATTTTGTACATCCACATGATTCATAATACATCTTAGGACATATTAGAATCATGTTTGATCATTTCATCTTTCATTTGCCATGTTATATGTCCATTGCATTTCATAACTTTTCATGTACATTCATGGTTCAAGGCATGCTTCATCTGCATCCATCTGCCTTGTATGATCATTCTCATGTCTTGCCTTATGTTTGTATCATCTCTTAGCATCATTAACATCAAGTAAATGCTTCTGACTTTGGTTTGCATCATGACATTCCATCTCATTTGCATTGCATTGCATTTCTTTTGCTAACTTTTCAGGTGGTAAGTTGTTTTGAGAAGTGGATTTGCCTTCACTTCTCACAATCTCTTTTCATCTCTTTCATACCTTCTTTGCTGCATTTTGTATGTGTATTATAGTGAGCTTGATCATTCATGTTCATCTCTTACTTTCTTTCTTCAAGCAACTTGTCTTCTTAAGTGAAGCAAGTTGTCTTTCTTCTCCCTGCTTCTTGTTCCTTTCATCTGCTTCCTTCCGGGTGGTTTCTCTGAAGATCTTCTTGCAAACCTCATTAACCAGAGGAACAACCAAGCATGACAATAATTAGGGTTTGATTAGTCACCCATTTAGTTTTTCCTTTGTGTCATCTTTGAGTCTTCTCTTCTCATCTCATAATCAAGGACTAAACCTTCAAGGTTTTAAGGCTTTGTGATTAAGCTTATGCCTGCATCCTTCTATTAGGATGGAGTGTATAACTTTAATCCTAAGTGTTAAGCCCTTAATGTGTTTAAATCCTTTAATCAATCCACTTAATAATCATCAAGACATCAAGCTTGTAACTTGGGCCTTGCATTAGGGTTCTAATTCTTCCTTAATTGGTTAAGAAGGACTAACCCTAGTGTTAATGGACAAGTCCCCCTCAAGTTGTCTTACAAATCATAAAAATCACTTCTTCATCTTACCATTAACTAAAATCCACTTTAATAAAGGTTTTGTTTTGTCATGAGGTTAATCCATAATCATGGATTAAGCTGAGGAGTCTTTCTCAGCTTAAATGTTCTCATCTATTATCCTTCTACTAGGATGGTGTAATGAGTCCATTAAATCCCTGATTATGGCTTAAACTCATTACACAACACTAAACAAAAATAACAAAAACATCTAAATAAATACAAGTATGTTAATGATCTTAATCCTACATCATGGTGATTAAGTGTGAGGTGCTTACTTCACACTTAAGGTATTCTCATTACCCCTAATCAGAGGGAGGATGTGATGAGTTTACTAAACCTTGGTTTAGGCTTAAGCTCATTATCTTATGACAAACTTCAAAAAGCAATAAAAGACTGAAAGCACAAAAGCAAACAATAATCGTCTCCTTCGAGATTCTTTTCTCATCATCTTCACTCATAAACGAGAATTTGCTTCTTCCGTCTAATGCAAGACAGTTCGCACCTGAGCCAGACAGGTCATACACTTGAGCATAGACAAGTAAGCAGTTCACAAGTCAATTTATCTTTCAGTCTCTTTGGGTCGAACTACGGTGTTCTGACTTCCTCATTGCACGAGAGGATACGTAGGCATAACTTAACAGTTATCGAACAAAAGTCTCTGTATATTCCCCCTCCTTCCTGTATCATTCTTTAAGCCTCATAATCTTGAGCTTATTCTTATTCTCACACTGACACTTCTCTTATACACCTCACACTTCTTTTACACTGACACTTGCATTCTTTTCCAGCTTTGATATACAAATTACACTGACACTACCCCTTTAAAACACAAATCTTTCAAGCGTGGATCCCGTCGAGTACGGCAGACAATCTGGGTGCTAATACCTTCCCAGGTTGTAACCAACCCCCTTTCTCAGTTTCTCTGGTTCGCAACCGTCTTATCCACATCTCTCTAGGTTTATGCAGCATTACCTTTCCTCCAGGATAAAAATGCCTAGCTGGCGACTCTTGTCTTTTGAGTTCACCCTTGTGTGTTCTCTCTCCTCTTTCGCCAACCGTTCGCGTCTGTACCCCTTTTGGCCCGGGTGTCATTTGGTGGGAGCGACAGCTTGGCGACTCTGCTGGGGACCCTTATACTGTAACCAGGGCTTCTGGTTCTTTTTGTGGGTTCCTCCTAGCGCTTGTTTGATTTGTGTTTACTGGGGTGTTATGTGCTATTTGTGTGTTTATTTATATTGCTTTATTTATTGCTTTCTGTACATCTTTATTTATTACTTTCCTTTACAGTTTTTCATATTTCATACTGTCATTATCATTGCTAGATATGTTCTTCTGTCTTGGTGGGTGGGGTGTCATTGAGAGTATAAGGTCCTATACCTGGGACCTGAGTGACACCTAGGCTAGAGTGGTTCATGTTCTCTCCCATTCCATTTCGGTCTGGTGCGGGAATATGAAACACGGCTCAGATGTGGGTTTCTTCTTGAGAACTCTGTGCTACAGATATCCTGTAGTGCTAGGGCTATCTGGGAAGCCTGCTAAGTCTGGATGACCTTTATTATGACCTTCAGAAGCTGAAGTGAATTAGAGGAGGATCTTTTATGGTTATTGTAAACACTGTACCTCCGGGTTAGAAGTGTTTACACTTCTCATAACTGATCCAAGTCTGAGGATCCTTGTTTTAGAACACTACCTGTGAGGGGGTTGGGCTGTTTACAGGTTTGCAGGTACCATTGGCCACATCATACCCTGATACTTGTTTTGTTTGAGAATGCTTCACTTTGGACAGTTCTTGTGATTTAACCCTGGACATGTGACTCTTTATTTGAGTCCCCCACCTTGGTTACTGGATTTCTGAACCTCCATCTGGGCTTCTTGAACATACATGGGCTTTATATCAAGACAGATAATCAGATCCAGCTTGATCACAAACCCTTGCATATCATTTTCATACATCATCATTGCATCATTTAACCTTTGTTTATTTGTTTTTTCAGGGTATCCACATTATATTTGGCTTGGTTTTGACCCCTTCATCTGCATAGACCTCTGTTTCATCAGCTATCTGCTTCAGCTATCTTCATCAGTTGTCTGCTTCAGTCAACTCCATCATCACCAGCATCAGCCCATCAGTGGCCCATCTCCAGTACCAGTCTTGATCCTCATCAGCACTTGTCTTCAGTTCTTCATCAGCAGTCATGGCACCCAGGAAGAGCAACATTTCATACCATTTCTTTGAGCCTGTATTGACTGGCATCAGGCAGGTCCAGTCACTTATCACCCCTGACCACATCCCATTATTCAGAGAGCATTATGGAGGTATCCTGGATATGGTTATGGACTTGGACCCTTCTCAGAGAAGCATGATCCACACTTGCCTACAGTTTTATGATCCTCCTCTGAGATGCTTCACATTCCCAGACTTTCAGCTAGGACCTCTGCTGAAGGAGTTTTCATCATTGATTGGAGTACCTGTTAGGGGTGGGATCCCCTTCAACCCAGAGATGACTTCTCCCAACAATGGAGAAGTGGCAAAAGCACTGTACCTGGAGCCTACTTTGATTGAGCAGAGTATGACAACAAAGGCTGGGATCCCTGGTTTACACTTAGATTTCTTGATTTCTCAGGCCATCCTGAAGGCCTCTTTGGGAGAATGGAAGGCAGTTTGTGCATTGCTAGCTCTCAGCATATATGGGGTCATACTGTTTGCAGATGAGCCCAAATTTATCAGCAAGAATGCCATTCACCTATTTCTTCTAAAGAACCCAGTACCCACATTGTTGGGAGGCTTCTATTACTCCATTCATCAGAGGAATGAGAAGCAGAGGGGGATGTTAGTGAGATGTTGTGCTCCTTTATTTCACTCTTGGCTGCTCAAACACCTACCTAAGACAGATGCCTTCCTGAATCCTCACCAACAGAAGAATTGGGCTAAGAGACTTATTGCTTTGTCTTCAGATGATATCAGATGGTGCACCCAAAGCACCAAAGGCAAAGACATAATCACCAGCTGTGGGCAATACCCAAATGTACCTCTGATAGGAGTAAAGGGTTGCATCAACTACAATCCTCGGCTGTTTAAGAGACAATTGGGCTATGCTTTGGTTCACCCTCCTAGAGTGCAAGATTTAGCTGAGACCTTGTATTGTGAGATAAAGCCTAATCTAGCTGCTATCAGACAAGCATCCTGGGCTTGGGACAACATCCAAACAAAAGGGATGGCTATTCTTGGAAGGTGCAATAATGTTGCTTCAGCTCAGTACTATGACTGGTCCCATGCTAGAGCTCAGATTACTGGGATGCCTTTCACCATTGAGGATATACCTGGACCATCCACAGCACAGCCAGCAGCCACTGTCAGCCTAGAGAAGTTTGAGAAGCTGAAGGAAAGGAATGAGAATCTATCTCAGGCTCTGAAGAAGACCCTTTAGGAAAGGAGTGATGGTCGTCTGGACATTGAGAGGTTGGAAAAGCTTAAGGTGGAGCATCTGGCCAAGATTGAGAAAACAGAAGACTACATCAAGAAAGCAAGAGCTGGAGAGCAAATATTGAAGAATGCCTGCAAAGAAGCCAAGTTTCAGAAGGGAAGGACTGATCTTTATCTACAAGAAAGCCAGGCTAGGTGGGTCAGGATCACTGAAGCCCGGACACAAGAAGATCAGAGAACTCAAGCCAGAATTGAGCAGTTAGAGGCCAATGAAAAGAAGCAACAAGAAGCTTTGATGGCAGCCCAGAAGGAGATTTCAGAGTTGAAGCTCAGGGCTGGTTTGAAGAGGTCAAAGGACCAGGACAGGCACAAGAAGCTGACCACTGCAATTGCCACCAGAAACCTCCTCATCAGGAACATTACAGAACATCCAGCTGGTCCAGTAACGGAGGCACTTTTGAAGGAGGTTAAGGAGGATGAGTTTGGACTAGATGTCTGACTTTTTGATTGTTGTTGTTTTCATTTGATGTACTTTTCTTTTGTGTTGTATTTTGACCCTCCAAGGGCATGTGTTGTAAAAACAAACTATGTATTGTTCAGTATTTGTAATATATTTTAGTTTGTTTCCATTTTTGGGATTTCTTTTCTCAACAAAGTCAAAAGCATCTTCCTCAGGGTCTGGAAAGGTCAAAACCATGAACCAAGCCGGATACCTTGGAAAACAAATAAGCATACTACATTGCATACTAACTTTTGTTTTATTTTGTAGGTTTTGCCTTTGTTTGTTTGTTACTAACTCTGTTGTGGTTCAGGAATTATTGCTCGCCGTCGGGTGTTCCCTCTCAACCGTCCGCACCGGTATCCTACTCGCAACAACCTTCCTGGTATCCAAATGGATCAAGTACAACAGGACCTGACAGAGGTCAGAACTCAGATGGCTAACGAAAGAGTGGAGATGAGAAACCAAATGGCCCAATTCATGACTGTAATGACTAACTTGGCCCAAAGTCAGAAGAGGTTAAGGGCATTGGTAGAAAGACAAAACCCCGAGGAACCTCATCCTGGGACTGGAGGAACTAGTAATAATGAGGGAGGTCAGCCTCATGTTAACCCACCAGTATTTGGACCTCATCTAGATCCGAAAGTCAACATCCCAAGGAATGTGCAAGGCAACACTGCTGCAGGCAGGATCTTGCAAGAAGATCCTCAAGAAGAGCAGTTTACTGTAATGGGAGCTGGGGATGAAGTCTATGATAGGAGGTTTGATGAAATTACCGAGAAGTTGAGATCTCTGGAGTCTCAAAATTCCTTAGGCTTCGATGTAATGGATATGGGGTTAGTGGATGGGGTAAGGATTCCCCACAAGTTTAAACCCCCGTGCTTCGAAAAGTACAATGGAACCTCTTGTCCACGAACTCACTTACAGTCCTTCCTGGGGAGACTTAAAGCATATACCATGGATGAAAAGTTGTGGATGTTCTATTTTGAAGACAGTTTGACTGGGGCTTCAAGAGAGTGGTATTCACACTTGACCAGAGCTACTATCAGATGCTGGAAGGACCTAGCTGAAGCCTTCATCAGGCAGTATCAATACAATCTGGACATGGCTCCTAACAGGACCCTTCTGATGGGAATGTCTCAATCCTCCAGGGAAAGCTTTAGGGAATATGCCCAAAGGTGGAGACAGCTTGCTGTTGCTGTCCAACCACCCATGTCGGAAAGAGAAATGGCCGACATGTTCATGAATACTCTGCAAGGAACATATATTGATAGGCTAGCTGCCTTTTCTTCCACCAGTTTCGCTGACGTAGTTATAGCTGGGGAAAGGATTGAAAGCCTTTTGAAGATGGGTAAGATTTCTGATAATGGTGCAAGTTCGTCCAGTAATCCCAGGAAGCCTTTTGTGGGACCTAGAAGAACCGGCGAGACAAATGCCATTCATGCCAACAGGGGCAGACCTCAGTATGTCCATAGATCAATAGCAGCTGTCACTATTCCAGCTCTGATCCCTCAGCAACCAACATATCAACAACCACAGCAACCACATTATCAACAGCAAGTTCAGTATCCGCCACAGAGAACCTATAACAACAACAACAACAATCAACAACAAAGACCTTTTCAGCAAAGACCGTCACAGGCAAATAGGGTGATTGACCCTATCCCTATGCCATATGCTGCCTTATTGCCGCAACTCCTGAAACTCAACTTGGTTGAATTAAGGATATTGGCACCACCAGATCCCTCCAATCTTCCAAGGAATTATGATGTCAACGCCAGATGTGCTTTCCACTCCAATGCACCTGGCCACAATACTGAGAAATGAAGGGCTTTGCAAATGAAAGTACAAGATCTGGTGGATTCTAAAGCCCTCAACTTTGCACCCCCTCCAAATGTCAACAAGAATCCTATGCCTAACCATGGTGGGCCAAGGATTAATGCCATTGAGGAGGGCAAGCACTCTACTTTGATCACCAGTGTTGCACAGATTCGAACACCTTTGGTTGAAATTAAAGCTCAGCTTCTAGAGTGCCAAATATTCCCCGGGTGTGAGCTCGATTGTGGGTATTGCAACATTGCAGTCAACGGGTGTGATAACTTGAGAAGCGGCATAGATGGTCTTATCAAGGATGGTATACTTCAGATCTCAACAACAGCGCCTACAAATCCAGCAATTCCTTTGACAACAGTTCTTGATTCTCCTACAACTGCAGCAACAATCATTCCTACCGATTCATCAATATCATCAACAATGGCTCCATCCATCACCTCAACAAATCAAATGTCAACAACCCTTTCTTCTACAACATCAGCATCCATTTATTCAGCCGAATCTTCTACAACATCAGCAGAAATTAACGAAGATATCTCAGTAGTCACCATCTACTATGATCCATCAAATGTTCCTCCAATTAACAACTTTCGACAACAAACAGTGGCATCTCCTGCCAGATCACCAGTCACCATTTACTACGAGCCGCACACCATTTCAGTACCCTCCTCTGCCGCAGTCAGTCCAGTTACTATTACGGTACCTGGACCAGTCCCATATGAAAGCAGTAATGCCATACCTTGGCATTATGGCTCTGATCTCAACTACAACGGGGAGAAAATCACTTTGGATTCTTCAACCTCTTCTCCCCAAATTAATAATGTTGGGGGAGGCGGAGGCTTCACCATAAGCAGACGCCTTTTTGCCTCACAAACTCAAAAGTCTAATGCTGAAGCCGAAGCTGCTGCCAAGGCAAAAGGAAAGAGTGTGGTATTTGAAGAGCCGACTGCCAAAGAAACTCAGAAGACATCTTTTGAACAAGATGTGGACGAGTTTATGAGAATCATAAAGAGAAGTGATTACAAGGTGGTGGATCAGCTTCACCAAACTCCCTCAAAAATCTCCATATTATCCCTGTTGATGTGTTCTGAAGCTCACAGGAATGCATTACTGAAAGTCCTGCACGCAGAATACGTGCCAGAGGAGATCACTATTAATCAGCTAGAAACTGTGGGAGCAAACGTCAATACCAGCCATGGACTGGGTTTTACCAATGCTGACTTAACAACTGAGGGACGTAACCACAACAAGGATTTGCATATCACCTTTGAATGCAAGGGTGCTGTTCTATCTCATGTACTGGTGGACACTGGGTCGTCACTCAATGTCCTACCAAAGAAAGCCTTAGTGAAGCTATAGTATGATGGCTTGGCATTGCATCCGAGTAATTTGGTAGTGAGAGCATTCGATGGCTCTAAAAGATCAGTGCTTGGGGAGATTGATCTGCCTGTGATGATTGGCCCGCAGACCTTCAAAATCACCTTCTATGTGATGGACATTCAGCCGACCTACAGCTGTTTGTTGGGTAGACCCTGGATCCATGCCGCTGGCGCTGTTACGTCTACCCTTCACCAGAATATGAAATTTGAATGGGAAGGCCAGATCATCAACATCTGTGGGGAAGAAGACATCTTTGTTTGCCATCCGGCTACGTATAAGTACATTGAGATGGATGGAGAAATCCATGAAACTATGAGCCAGGGGTTTGAGGCCCTAAACATTAATGAAGCATCTGCTGTACTGGGAACCTCCATAACGTCATATCAGCAAGCCAGGAAGGTTGTTGAAGAGGGTATTGCCCAAGGCTGGGGCAAGCTGCTGCCCATGGAGAAGAAAGAGGACAGATTTGGGTTGGGTTACAAACCAACTCAACAAGATCAATCAGAGGGTGCAAAAGAGCCCAACTTTGTCAGCGGGGGGATGCTCACCCCGGATGCTGTAAACAACTTGGAAGACGAGGAGGAAAGCGACCGCAACCTGGAGAGCTGGATACGTCCAAGGATCCCGGGAGCCAAGTCCTTAACTGGTCTTCCCAGGAAATTATAAGGGTTACTCCTGCAGAGTAATTATTATTTCCTGTATTTTTAAGCATGCATCAAGTCTTGCATCTTGCCCAAGATGTCAAGACTCATTTTGTAATCGGGCCATCTTGTAATTTTGTGCAAACAGATCAATCAATGAATATCGGACATCTTTTGCAAATGAGTCTTTTTCTTTTCCGCTCACTGTTTTCCATTTTTCTTTTTGTACAAAAATAAAATGGCAATGTTTTTCAAATGACAACTTCATTCCACTTTTTCTAAACAAGATTAAAATCGATCACTAAAATAAACCAATCTAAACCCTTGCAGAGAGTGCCTTTCAGACTGCGCCGACAACAACACAACTATGACTTCGTATGACTTTGACAATCCAATCAATCAAGCTGATGAAGGGGTTGAAGAAGATTATGAGCTACCTGAAGAGCTAGCTAGGTTGTTAAGGCAAGAGGAAAAGGTTATCACTCCTCATCAGGAGGAGGTCGAAACGGTTAATCTTGGT
The DNA here is from genome assembly GCA_963966055.1 of Lathyrus aphaca. Taxonomy (NCBI): domain Eukaryota; kingdom Viridiplantae; phylum Streptophyta; class Magnoliopsida; order Fabales; family Fabaceae; genus Lathyrus; species Lathyrus aphaca. The sequence continues at coordinate 404,410,262 of OZ014521.1, read as the reverse complement.
ACATAAGAAGATGTAAAAGAAGTTAAGATCGGGGCCTGCCTGCAAGATTCAGTAAAAGAACAACTGATTGACATGCTTCGGGAGTATGTAGATGTCTTTGCTTGGTCTTATCAGGATATGCCAGGGTTGGACACCGACATTGTCATGCACAAGCTACCTTTAAAAGAAGACTGCCCGCCGGTGAAACTGAAACTGCGCCGTACTCGCCCAGATATGGCAATGAAGATAAAAGAAGAGGTGCAAAAGCAGTGGGACGCAGGTTTCCTCGCTGGGACTAGCTATCCACCGTGGGTTGCTAATGTTGTACATGTGCCTAAGAAAGATGGAAAGGTGAGGATGTGTGTGGATTACCGGGATCTGAACAGAACCAGCCCGAAAGATGACTTCCCTTTACCTCACATTGATGTATTGGTTGATAATACGGCTCAGTTCTCGGTACTCTCCTTCATGGATGGATTTTTAGGATACAATCAGATCAAGATGTCACCTGAAGACATGGAGAAGACAACTTTTATCACACCCTGGGGCACGTTCTGTTATAAGGTGATGCCATTCGGACTGAAGAATGCTGGTGCCACTTATCAACGGGCTATGGTAACATTATTCCATGACATGATCCATAAAGAAATTGAATGTTACGTGGATGGCATGATTGCCAAGTCCCTTACAGAAGAAGACCACTTGGTGAATCTGCTGAAATTATTCAAGCGTCTGAGGAAGTACCAGTTGAAGTTAAACCCCAACAAATGCGCATTCGGGGTGCGATCCGGTAAACTGCTGGGATTTATTGTGAGTGAGAAAGGGATTGAAGTTGACCCTGACAAAGTCAAAGCCATTCAGGAAATGCCGGCACCGAAGTCAGAAAAAGAAGTTCGGGGGTTTCTAGGTAGATTGAACTACATTTCACGGTTCATATCTCACCTTACAGCGACTTGTGAACCTTTGTTCAAGCTGTTAAGAAAAGAACAAACGGTCAGGTGGAACGAAGACTGCCAGAGGGCTTTTGACAAAATCAAGGAATACTTATAGGAGCCTCTGATCCTTATGCCTCCAGTTGAAGGAAGACCTCTAATCATGTACTTGACAGTATTAGAAGAGTCAATGGGGTGTGTGCTGGGCCAGCATGACGAGTCTGGTCGAAAAGAGTATGCAATATACTACCTAAGCAAAAAGTTTACCGACTGTGAACAACGTTATTCACTGCTCGAGAAAACTTGCTATGCTTTAGCGTGGGATGCTCGTCGACTGAGGCAGTATATGTTGACCCACACTACCTTGTTGATCTCAAAGATGGATCCAGTTAAGTACATTTTTGAGAAGCCAACACTTACCGGACGGGTTGCAAGATGGAAAATGATCCTCACAGAATATGACATTTAGTACACATCTCAAAAAGCCATCAAGGGCAGTGTATTGTCTGATTATCTTGCAGAGCAACCCATTGATGATTACCAGCCTATGAGATTTGACTTCCCTGATGAAGACATCATGTTCATAAAAGCAAAAGATCATGAAGAGCCTGTTCACACTGAAGGGCCTGACCCAGAAGAAGAATGGACTATGATGTTCGACGGGACTGTTAATATGAATGGTCGTGGTGTTGGTGCAGTACTCATTACACCTAAAGGAGTTCACATGCCTTTCTCGGCAAAGCTCACTTTTAACTGCACTAACAACGAAGCTGAATACGAAGCTTGTATTATGGGTCTTGAGGAAGCCATTGACCTCAGGATCAAGACTTTGACTGTGTTCGGAGATTCAGCTCTGGTAATTAATCAAACCAACGGCAAATGATACACCCACCAGGATCATCTGATACCTTATCGGGATTATACAAGGAGGTTATTGACTTTCTTCACAACAGTCAAGCTTGAGTATATCCCACGAGACGAAAATCAATTTGCAGATGCTTTGGCCACCATTTCATCCATGATCAAAGTTCAAGCTGCCAACTTTGTGCCTCGGATATCAGTATCCAGACTTGACAGACCAGCATACGTGTTCTCAGCAGATGTTGTTAAAGATGATAAGCCTTGGTTCCATGATATCAAGTGCTTCTTGGAGGATCAAACATACCCACCTGGGGCATTTTCCAATGATAAGAAGACGTTAAGGAGGCTAGCTGGTAGTTTCTTCCTGAATACTGATGGTTCCCTGTACAAGAGAAACTTTGATATGGTACTCCTCAAATGCGTTGATAAGGTAGAAGCAGACCTGTTAATGCACGAGGTGCACGAAGGATCCTTTGGTACCCATGCTGGAGGGCATGCAATGGCTAAAAAATTGCTAAGATCAGGCTATTACTGGATCACAATGGATGCAGACTGTTGTGCTTACGCCAGAAAATGTCATAAATGCCATATTTATGCGGATAAAGTGCATGTGCCTCCGAATCTTTTGAATGTGATGTCTTCACCCTGGCCCTTTGCCATGTGGGGCATTGATATGATTGGCAAGATTGAACCGACTTCTTCGAATGGACACAGATTCATCCTGGTAGCCATTGACTATTTTACCAAGTGGGTTGAAGAGGCCTCTTATGCAAACGTTACTAGACAAGTGGTAGCCCGATTTCTGAAGAGAGACATCATCTGTCGGTATGGAGTGCCCGAGCGAATCATTACTGATAATGGTTCCAACTTAAACAACAAAATGATGGTAGAATTGTGTCGGGACTTCAAGATCCAACACCATAATTATTCTCCTTACAGACCAAAGATGAATGGCGCTGTAGAGGCAGCTAACAAGAATATCAAGAAGATTGTGAAGAAGATGGTAGTTACCTACAAAGACTGGCATGAAATGCTACCATTTGCCTTACATGGGTACCGTACGTCAATCAGAACATCCACTGGGGCAACACTGTATCGACTTGTGTATGGTATGGAGGCAGTCCCACCTGTTGAAGTTGAACTACCCTCTCTACGGGTAATAATGGATGTTAAACTGAATGAAGCAGAATGGGTCCGATCCCGATACGAACAACTGAGTCTGATCGAAGAAAAGAGGTTAGCTGCAATCTGTCATGGGCAGTTATATCAGAAAAGAATGAAGAAAGCCTTCGATCAGAAAGTCAGGCTCCGAGAGTACCAAGTAGGAGATCTTGTGCTGAAAAGACTCCTCCCTCCTCATACGGACCACAGGGGCAAGTGGACTCCGAACTATGAAGGACCATTCGTAGTAAAGAAAGTTTTCTCAGGTGGAGCACTGATGCTCAGTACTATGAATGGTGAAGACTTCCTGTCCCCTGTGAATTCAGATGCAGTTAAAAGATACTTCGCATAAAAATGACCCGCTGGACATAAAAACAGAATGTAAGTCCAGGCAAAAATAGGGCATCCCGACGAGTCAAAAACAGAATAAAAGACTCCGGCAAAAATAAGGGAAAATAAAATAAAAAAAGTGTACACCCGCTGAGTCGAAAAGCCGCATTGGACGATGTCGTACCTCGAAAAATACGATCCTATAACACAAACAACAGAGCCGCCACCTAATTCTATTTATTCTACGAGAGAAAAGGGAGATATAGATACAACCTAAAGGAAGGATAAGAAATGGTTCACGAAACCAAATTCTAAGTTCGGGAGTCGGTTACGCAAGGGGAAGGTATTAGCACCCCTCACGTCCGTTGTACTCAGCGGGAACCTCTTAGCTAATTATGCGATTAAATGTTTGATCTTAAGTCTTTTGTCTTCTAAATGATTATTAATATGTTTGTTCTAAAGAAATTAAAGTTAAAAATTATTATGACAGAGAAAAGATTAAAGTTTTTATTATTGATTTAAACGGAAAAAATAATTAAATTTTTTATTAGGGTGCTCGCGAAGGATTAAAATCCCCGTGCCTACGTATTCCCTTGTGCAATGGGAAAGTCAGAGCTCCGTAGTTCATGCTACTACGGTTTGTGGTTTTTATTGAACGATTGTTTAAAACGCATTCTACTGTTAAGCATTGGCTTATACTCGCGGTGGAGGCTGAAGCGCTAAGTTGTTCGAGAGATAGAATGATTTAAACAATGTTCGTTTTAGAAGAAAGTGTTTGACTTTGTTAAGAGTGTTTTAAACGAGAGGGCGAATGAACCACGCGTGGGGCTAGACCATGTTGCGGTTACATTCAAGAACGTGCGGAGTGCGAGACTCCGGAATTCAGTTACTCGTTAATTAATTATAAAAATGATTTAAATTTGTTGGTATACGAATGGTGATTGAACCAACGCGTGAGGCTAGCCCATTTGCGGTTCAATCCAGAACGTGTGGAATGCTAGACTCCGGGGTTCCTTTTTTCGTAAATTAATTAGATAAATGATTTGAATATTTTTTTATACGAATGGTGATTAAACCAACGCGTGAGGCTAGCCCAATTGCGGTTCAATCCAGAACGTGCGGAATGCTAGACTCCGGAGTTCCTTTTTTCCGTAAATTAATTAAGATAAATTGAATTGTTTTTATACGAACGGTGATTGAACCAACGCGTGGGGCTAGCCCAATTGCGGTTCAATCCAGAACGTGCGGAATGCTAGACTCCGGAGTTCCTTTTTTCCGTAATTTTTATTATAAGTTGAATAATTGTTTTTTTTAGATGCTTTAGAATCAATGCGATTAATAACGACGGAGTGAACGAACAATACGCGTGGGGCTAGCCCATTTGCAGTTCGTTCTAGAACGTGCGGAATGCTAGACTCCGGAGCTCTATTCCTTGTTAAGTTATTAAGACGCGCGTGAAAAGGATGGTGCAGATGGCGATCGTAAGACCGACTTACGTGTGTGCAGTGTAAGCGTATGAAGTTCTCACTTGGTGTTGGACCAAGATATTTACTATACTATTCTTTTAACAATTTAAATATTATTTAGAAACACCAAGTTCATGGTTTGATTAACAAAATACAATCACAATCGAGAACAAGATTCACATTTATACTCGTCATTCATTACTATTGATACAATTACCCAAAAAATAAGCAAGGAAAAAGAAAGCTAAGACTTACTAATAATCAAACAAAACGAATAATTAACCAACTAGTCTAAATACAATTATTTACTAAAATTAATTAACAAAAATTAAATGAAATTATTCGACACAATTAAATGTTTTCCTAAGTTTTATCCTTTAAAAGAAAAAAACAAAATATTTTATATAAAAACTTTAAATGAAAGAAAAACCACAAATAAAACAAAAGAAATAAATTTCTAGTGGGGTGCTGGAAGAAAGAAATAGGCCTGGAAGGCCCAAGGTTAGGGAACCGGGCCCAGACTGCACGGGTCAAATTCGACCCACGACCCGATCTGCTTTGGTGTGAAAGAGGAATGCAAACCCTAAAAGGTAACCGCCGCTATGCCTACGTGTTCAGCATTTGAAAAGTAACATAAAAAAGGAAAAACACGTGGAAACAAAACAAAACTCATACTAATTACCTCATTCCGGTATCTATTCCACAATTTCTCTCAGCCTCATATTCTTCTCCAATCACCCATAACCCTCTTTCTCAGAACCTCACAAATTCTTGTCCAGAACTCTCTCGCTCGTATCTCTCTCATCAGTTCCTCTCAAAATTCCTCAGAAATGAAAACCAATGGGGATTAAACCCTCTCTCGCTTGTCTCTTAAAGGAACGTGGAACCTAAGTCGTCGGAGAAGGTGAAAGGTAGCGGAAACCACCATCCTCTCCGTTAATACCCACCCAAAACACAGAAGCCTAAACATTAACCCCTTCAAGTCTCGCCTTCTCAACTCAAACACTTGCCTCTCAAAAATCGTGGAAACCCTAACCCCCAAAATAAAACCCTTCTAATCCTAATCTAAACATAATCAAAGCAGATCGCAAGCAAGATAAAGAAAGAAATAATCAAATCAAAGCAAACGAGAATTCAGAAATCTACCGATTTGGGACCTTCGGTGACTATGGTGAGTCTACTTCGGCCTTTCCTTCCTTCCTTGTTAGTCTCTCAACTCGCAATTCTTGATTATCCTTGACGGATTACGTTTGGTGTAGGTATTTGTCTTGAGTTTTTGTGAATCCCGGCTTTGCGGTGGGTAGATTGATTGGGGTCCGGTTCGTTGTTGTCGCTCCCAAAGATTTGCATCCAGGTACAAGCGCGAACGGTCGGCGAAGGGAACAGTGAGAACACACAGCCGTGAACTCACTGGAGGTGAATAGAGTCGCCAGCTATGCATTTTTATCCCGGAGGAAAGGTAATGCTGCATAGACCTAGAAAAAGATGGATAAGACGGTTTGCGAACCAGAGAGACTGAGAAAGGGGGTTGGTTACAACCTGGGAAGGTATTAGCACCCAGATTGTCCGCCGTACTCGACGGGATCCACGCTTAAGAGATTTGTGTTTTAAAGGGGTAGTGTCAGTGCAATCTGTGTATAAAGAGATGGAAAGCAATATGTACAGGTGTCAGTGTAAAGTGTATAAGTGATGTGAAGTATGAAAGTGTCAGTGTAAAGAAAGGAGTGAAATGCTCAAGATCATGAGGCTAAAGAATGAAGCTGGAAGGAAGGGGGAATATACAGAGACTTTTGTTCGATAACTGTTAAGTTATGCCTACGTATCCTCTCGTGCAATGAGGAAGTCAGAACACCGTAGTTCGACCCAAAGAGACTGAAAGATGAATTGACTTGTGAACTGCTTGCTTGTCAATGCTCAAGTGTATGACCTGTCTGGCTCAGGTGCAAACTGTCTTGCATTAGACGGAAGAAACAAGTTCTCGATTGTGAGTGAAGGTGATGAGAAAAGAATCCCGGAGGAGACGATTATTGTTTGTTTTTGAGTTTTCAGTCTTTTATTGCTTTTGAGAGTTTGTCATAAGTTAATGAGTTTAAGCCTAAACCAATGGGTTAGTAAACTCATCACATCTTCCCTCTGATTAGGGGTAATGAGAGTACCTTAAGTGTGAAGTCAGATTCTCACACTTAAACACCTTTGATGTAGGATTAAGATCATTAACCTACTTGTGATTATTTAGATGTTTTTGGTGTTTTTGTTTAGTGTTGAGTAATGAGATTAAGCCATAATCAAGGATTAAACAGACTCATTACACCATCCTGAAAGAAGGATGATAGATGAGAATGTTTAAGCTGAGGAAAGCTCCTCAACTTAATCCATGATTAGGGATTAAACTCATGACAAAACAAGCCTTTGATTAAGTGGATTTTATTTAGTGGTATGATGATGAAGTGATTTTTAGGGTTTGTAAGACAACTTGAGGGGGACTTGTCCATTAACACTAGGGTTAGTCCTTCTTAACCACTTAAGGAAGAATTAGAACCCTAATGCAAGGCCCAAGTTACAAGTGTGATGTCTTGATGATTATTAGATGGATTAATTAAGAGATTTAAACACATTAAGGGTTTAACACTTAGGATTAAAGTTATACACTCCATCCTAAGAGAAGGATGCATGCATAAGCTTAATCACAAAGCCTTAAAGCCTTTAGGGTTTAGTCCCTGATTATGAGATGAGAAGAGAAGACTCAAAAGAGAGACACAAAGGTAAAACTATGAGGGGGAGACTAATCAAAACCCTAATTCATTGTCATGCTTGGTTGTTCCTAAGGTTTGTGAGGTTTGCAAGAAGAATCTTCAGAGGAACCACCAGGAAGCAAATGAATAAGATCAAGAGAAGCAAAGTGACTTGCTTCATTCAAGAAGTCAAGTCACTTGAAGAAAGAAAGTGGGAAGAACAAGAATGAGCAAGCTCAAACTCAAACACATATAAGAATGCAGCAATGGATGTAAGAGAGATGAAAAGAAAAGTTATGAGAAGTGAAGGCAAATTCACTTCCCAAGTTTACTTACCACCTGAAATGTTAGAAAGAAATGCAATGCAATGCAAGATGAGATGAAATGGTATGATGCAAAGCAAAACCAGAAACATGTTGATGATGATTATGATGTTATGAAGTGTTGCAAACATGTGGCAAGCATATGGAAATGTTCATACAAGATTATGAATGCAAATGATGCAAGTTAAGGAGCATGAGCAAGCATGAAATGTTATGAAGCATACAAGACAAATGGCATGGCAAATATGAGATGCAATGATCAAATATGCTTTCTATATGTCTTAAGATGTCAAATGGATCACAAGAATGCACAAAATGCAAAGACAAGTCAAGTTATGCAAGGAAATGCAAGAAGGATGCAAAAGAAAGCCCAAATTAGGGTTCATGGATCAAACATCAAAAAAAAACCCAAAACAGAAGCAAACCCTAAGATAAAAAATGGAAAATGCTACCCAAAGAAACCCTAGACCTATAATAAACCACTGCCCAAAGGGGAACTCTCAACTCTTAACCAATCTCAAGATATGATTTTTCTAAGTTATTAGGGTTTTTTAGGGTTCTTAACAAAAGAAAGGCCAAACAAATGGAAAATACAAGATCAAATCATGACCATTTTATCCCAGAAACTACATGCTAAACATGACACAATGCAAGAAGAATCAATGTCCAACTCTTCATAGATAGGCAGAAATGATTTTTTGAACCTATGATCAAAATAATGCACAAAAATGATTTTAATTCAAAGAAAAATTCTCAAAATGCATCAAGATCCAAAAAGAAATTTGGTTTGAAGGTTGGACAATGTTTCTAAATGTCTTAGAACATTTCATGAATTTTTTTGTAATTTTTAAATACCTAAAAGTATTTTTAATTAATTAATTTCCATTAATCAATTAAAAATAATCTTTTAAATATTTAAAAATACTTTTTTAATGATAAAAAATAAAATAAAAATATTTTTGTGTCATAAAAAATAATAAAACTCAGAGGAAAAAGTTTCATAATTTTTATGTATTTTTTGCTATTTTAAAATAATTATGCAAGTTAATTGAAATAAAAATGAATTAAAATCAAATAAAATAGGAAGTAATCAGGATGGATGGATGAGATTGATTCTGAGTTCAAATGTGTTGACTGGCGCGTGATCTTGTGGCCAGGATTGCATCTGGGTTAATTACATTTAATTAAAACTAATAAAAGAATTAGGGCTAATCAAAGTGATCTGAGCCCTTCCCTCACGCGCGAAGTCAACAAGTCAACCCCATCCAACGCCCCAGATTCAAACTGGCTTAATGACTGTAATTAGGGCAAAACAGATTCAGGCGACCGGAGGGGAGCTCCGGTCGTCTTCCCCGGCGACCCCAAAACCCTAAAACAAGATTCAGACCACCCCAAGCCAAATTAAATGCCCAGAATCAATCCCCACACTTCTAGCAACTCAAATCAATAGTCAAACATCATTTTACTAGCAAGAACAAGCTGAATCGAAACAAAATAAAAATGGGGCCAAACTTTCAGACACTCACAAAATGTTCATTTCTCCACCATTTTAGATTCTAAACACATCACAATAATCCTCAGAGTATGCACTTTCAGTTTATAACAAAAAATCAAAGCTTTAAAAAGTTTGAAGTCTGAGACTACCTGAGGTGAAGAACTGTGAATGTGAGCTCTTTTGGCCTGGCTTTGATGCAGAACAACTTCCCTGAGTCTCCTGAAGCCAATGGAAAGCCTGGAATGAGCTTGGGCAGGCTGCTTTGAGGAATCCGTTTCTGGTGTAGCAGGAAATGGACTTTGTACACAGGCTGTTTTAAGTCAATGTAAAGGGTGGTTTTGACTCCTTGTGGTATGCTTGTCTTGTTGGTGAAGAAAGATGAGGTGTTTGATGGCTGGATATTGAGATTCGAAGAGAACCGGTTCAGAGGGTGGGGAATGGTGAAGCTCAGGTCAGGCTTGCTTCAGGCTTGAGCTTTGGTGGTTTGAGGCCTATGAAGTGTGTTGAGTTGAATGGTGAAGATGGTTTTTGTGTTTGCAAGCTGTGGAGGCAGATTCGAAGCAACTTGCAAAATGGGAGTGTTTTTGTGAATGTGATGAATGAGGATGTTTCAGCCTTGCCTTGTGTTATGTTTAGCTTGCAAATTGTCCACAAAAACCTCTCTCATTGGTCAGAGGATGTGACTTGTGCTTTATTGATTGGTAAGTTAACTTTTGCAAAAAGGTCAACTAATGTGTAAGAGAAGTATGGTGAAGTGCTAGGCAAGTACATGGGCTGGTTCTGGCGCAGCAAAGTGAAGGGAAAGGCTAGGCTTGGTCCAGCATTCAAGGCAGCAAGTTGGTGAAACATGATCATGAGTTTTGCAACTTGTGGCTTTATGGTTCACATGTGAAGAAAGTCTTGTTACATAAACCAAACTATGTAGAAACTTGATCCAATTATGATTTTTTAGGCTCATAGAATGTTTATGTAATGGTTTGAAATGAATTAGAGGTCACAATATGCATTGGTACAAGACTTTGCAAAATTCTCACTTAGGGCATGCCTTGAAAATCAATGATTTTAGCCAACTTTGCATTGCCATAACTTTTGATCCAAGAAGAGTTTGATCATGTTCTTGTACTTTTTGAAAAGGGAAAGATGAGATCTACAACTTTCATGACCAAAGTTTTTCCATTTGAAGCCTTTTTGGATCAAGAATCAAGGCTTGAAAAATGACCTAAAATGAGGCATTCTTGAAAAGTCAACTATGCTCCAAAAGTCAACATTTGCAAAAACCCTAAATTCTTGATTTCTATGAACTTCAACCTTCTTCCATGATCAAATAAAGATCATATACACTCAAAATGATGAAGATCACCCATTGGTTGGGTCATTGGGGGCCTCAGATGCCCTGATTTTACACTGACTTGTCTGAAAAGTCAACTCTTGATCAGATGACTTCCCCATGGAATTTTTTCATGAAAATTGATATGCATACTCCCTATACCATATAGAGATCAATGGAAACAAGAATGACCAAAAAATTTGGAGTTATGGCCTCTGAAACCAAAACCCTAATTTTCAGTCAACTGTGCAGTCTAGCCTGGCTCTGCATCCACTTAAACCCTAGCTCTTGTGATTCCTTTGAAGTTTTGACTTTGAGAGGATGTATTATGATGATTGAACACACATGGACCCCTTTGAGTTGATTAGTGGCCTTTGGAATGGCTCAAGATGCTTTGGGATTGCTCAGATCACAAACCCTAGGTGCAGATGCCCTAGAAACTATCCAGTGAATCAAAAATGTACTATGAGATGATATGATGGTGTTTATGCATATGAGATGATCACAAGCCATGATGTGAATGGGTGAGGGAAAATTTGGGGTGTTTACAGTTGTTGTCCGCGGAAGGGTTGAGAGGGGTCTGTGTGGTGGTTTACGTGGTCCGGTGGTTATGAGTTGAAGGTGGTGAAGTAAATTCGCTCAGGATTTCCGCGGTTTATTCCGGGACGAAGGTTTGTTCGTCTTTTCCATTTCAACTTTTCTTCAAAGCTCTTTTCGTCAATCCCCCTGAGTGTTCTGTGTTTTTCGGTTGTTGATGGGATAATGATTGATGCAGGAGGATCGAAGAACTCGCTTGCTGAAGGTAGGAAAAATTACAGCAATACTTTTTGTTTCTTTTCACAAACTCAGAAGTTCCATGTTTTTTTTGTGTTGAATTTTTTTGATAAACTTGCAGACTCCCCCCCCCCCTATATGTCTGTGAAATTTTGTTGTGATTGAAATTTTTGATGTTGCTTCCCCCCCTCCTTGAGTGTTCATGTTCTCCTCCTTTATATCAATAGATTCAGTTTCAATCTGATTGCTTTCCCCCCAAAAGTATTGATCTGATATTTGCTTTAATCTCAGGTGTTGTCCCTTTCGGTGCAGGTTTTGTCCCACTTGGAGCAAGAGCTTTTCATGTTTTGGCAAAAGTGATAGAGATAGGGTTGACATTCCTGTACTTGCAGCCGTTTTGACTTTAGCCACAGCAGGTCTGTTTCTTCCCTTTTCTGACTTGTCCTTCTCTTGTTCAAAACAAAACTGAAATAGTTGAACTTGGATTGAAACTGGCCTCTCTTAGTTCCTTTCTCTATCTGTTTGCTTGTTACCTTTATATTTTCTTTTACCGCAGTGAAACGAACATTGTTACTGCATAACTCTATCATAACCTTATTTTTTCACTGATGTACTAAAAAAAACAGCCCCATTATTTGTTCTAATTCATGCTTTTCTTTCTTGTTCTTTTTCATGGCAATGACCTGAGGGAGGGGCGCCAAAAGGCCTGGCCTGGAGTATCTTTTTGCAATGCAGCTATAAGGAAGGGTACCATCTCTACTGCAGGGTGCGATGTTTCAAGCAACTGGAGTGTTTTTGAACCTGGTGCAGCACACATATCAAGTACAATGTGATTTGAATGTACATCTAAAAATAGAGGAGGCACCATGCTGACAGCTTCCTGTCCCGCGATACTTCTAATTTCATTTTATAGCTTTAAGAATTCATGAAACCTCTTAAGTGATTTCCTAAGAGCGGTCTGAAGAGTGCGTGCAAAGTCATTCTCCAGCTGGGACCAAATATCAGTATGAAAAAGGCTACTGGAATTGATTCTAAATGCTGCAGGCAATGGAGTTCTGAGAACTTGTATAAATGAATCCCATTCTTCTAGGGATACAATGTTCTGCTCCTTGTAATAGTGTTCGAAATCAAGGTTTTGAATATCATAGGGGTTTGTGGATTAGACTCCAATGGTGTCTTGCTTTGTGACTTAGGATTTAGATCAATTTCTGTCTTGTAATATACTGTTAGAATAGATTATTCACATGTGTATAGAACATAACATTGTAATCTTTGCCATTTTGATATTTGGATATTACCCCTTCAGCTCCTAATTTTGATGAACCTTTTGTAAATTATAAACAGGATGCCCATAGACTTCAATTGAAATTGTTCCTTAAGGACTATCTTGACGACATACAAGCACGAGACTCAGGCTGTTGATAAGGCCAAACGATACGAACATACTTCTTGCATCAAGTGGTTAAGCTTGAGGGAGTGATCAATGAAATGGACAGTATAAAGCTGGGGTGTTTGATGCTTAATCCAAAACTCTTAATCCAAAACTCTTAATATGAAATCTTAATTGTTCTGACTGCATGGAGTTCAAACTAATCTTACCACAATTAATGGAAAAAAAACTAAAGACATCAAAACATGAAATTTGACTGAACACTTAAAAACAGGAACTTGGAATTGAGATAGCGGCGAAAATAAAATTATAACATAAAATAAAAATAGAAATTTGGGGACTTGGAAATGAATTTTGAAATTGGAATTGGATTCATATTTATAATAAAGAATTTAAATTGGATTTAATCTCATAATAAAGAATAGAAATTTAGAAATAGAAAAATAAAAAAAATTAAGAAATTAAAAAAACTTGAAAATAAAGTTTAGAATGATAAAAATAAATAATATAAAACAATATAAAATTCATAAATAAAGGCTTGATAATGAGAAAAAATAAATAAAACCTGTTGCAAACAAAAGGTAAAATGATTAACAAGCATCTCAGTAAACTAAAGACGGTATAACTGTATGAATAAAAAGTTAGGGGTAAAATTTGGGGTGTGACAGACGACTCAGGCAAAAAAGGGTATCCCGGTGGATTGAAAACCTGAAAGGGCGATCCACGCAAAACAAGGGAATAAGCGAACAATTGCATTCTGAATTCATCTGTATCACTTACAACATGGTAAGCTTCGAAAGGTTTGAGCGTCGGTCGGAACCATCCTTCTTCAGAAAGCAAGATGAGAAGAACGTCAATGTCATACGAGTCATAGCAAGAGGGAAAGCTCCTTGAAGCGTCATCAACATTGCCAGCACCGTTTTGTCTTTCAATTTGTAACAATTTCCTCATTTCAGGGGATTTGTTTCTTTGGCTGTATCTTGCCAATTCAGGGCACACAAATTATTAAAATCAGATTTTCAGTCACACACTCTCTCGTACTCTTTTATTTGCGAAAATGTTCGATGTCTTTAATTTGTTGATCGCATAAATACAGATGCGTCTTTCCTAAACTACATGCTTGCAGGAAATATGCTTACTCTCGGGAGTGTCTAGACTCCTATGATGGAATCCAGTAAGGGATACCTCGGGGTACTTGTGTGTTTCTTTGTCTTTACAGGATTGCAGGTAATTCAAAGCACAACATGGGGCATGAAAGCTTCTCCCCAGCAGGCTGCCAGATCACTATTTCATCAACACACCTTCCAAGCAGCACCAGAGATGCTTTCTCCCCATCAGAGTTGCCAGACATCACTTCTCCAACATTTCCTTCAAAAAAAGCAGCACCAGAAGGTGTTCATATCCCCGGCTAAGTTGTCAAGAATCATCCTCAGCAGGATCCCCCACGGAAATCTCTAGGAGGATCTTTCAGTGATCTTTCTTCTTCCCCAGCCAAGTGCACAGACAGGAAACTATCTCCCCGTAGAGTTTCAGCCTCTATCCAGAAGAGCAACGCCTGAAGATCTCACAACAGAGTGACGAAAGCTTCTACAAACCCCAGCTGGGTCCCTCATTACCAAGTTAGATCTATCAGTGATCTACTTCCCCAAGCAGAGGCATATATGCTAGATCTACCAACGATCCTATCCCCAGCTGGGACTTTCACTTCAAGCAGATCAGCCAGAGATCTTCACGGTATCGGGATCTGAATCCCGGATCGGTATCTTCTGCATGATCATAGCATTCGCATCATATCTTCCCCACAAAGCGTAGCATTCCGTCTAGTACGGAGCATTACGACAAAAAATCAAACATATTGCATAATCATAAGCCATGTGTCGAACTGAACACTTGTAAATACTGGTAATCCATCAACAATATACAGAATATTTTTCAATTCCCCACCAGAGAGCAAAAGCATTTCCCTTACATGTACAGATACACACACCTTTTGGCACTCATCCGTGTCATCATTCCCCAGTAAAGTCGCCTGGGCATTCTTTACAAACAGACACTTATACATTACAGATACTCCTTGACACTCGTCTGTATCATATCCCCAGCAGAAAGCCAAAGCGTCCCCTTTGCACTCACAGATACATATATACACTTTTTCCGACACTCGTCCTTGTCATGCTCTCCCCAGCAAGTTAAACACTCGTCCGTATTTCACCCATACTTGTTACTCACCATCTTTTGCTCATGCAGATACTCGTCCGCATCTCGTATACGCCATTCAAATCTCTCCTCAGATTCAACACTCGTCCGTGTTCTTTGTTAACCAGTTGATACTCGTCTGTATCATCATCTCTGAACATGCGTCAAGCGTTTGTTTCTACTGATACTCGTTTGTATCATAGTCTTAAGGATGCTCGTCCGCATATTTAATCTATACACTGTGTCGAACACTTATGTCTTCTTGGATTTAGACACTCGTCTGTGTCTACTATTCCCTAGAAGATTCCCAGCAAATTTTATTAAACTATTTCCTTTCTATCTGACATTCGTCCTATGTCATGATACCTTTCGGCAGCCGTACCCTGCCAGGTGATCGTCCTTCACCTTTCTGATGATCGTCCTTCATCACCCCCAGTGGAGTCTCTATTCATTAGAACCCCTCCTATCCGACATTCGTCTTATGTCGCGATATTCTTAGCAGTCGTCCCCTGCTAGGTGATCGTCTTTCACCTCTCGATGATCGTCCTTCATCATTCTAAACCGATGGTCGTCCCCATCGTTGACCTTGTTATCTGGCATTCGTCCTATGTCATGATAAACCCTGAGAGCAGCCGTACCCTGCTAGGTGATCGTCCTTCACCTCTTGATGATCGTCCTTCATCATGCTTATCTGATGGCCGTCCCCATCGTCGACCTTTTTTGTCCGACATTCGTCCTATGTCGTGATACTTTCGGCAGCCGCACCCTGCCAGGTGATCGTCCTTCACCTTAGATGACCGTCCCTCATCTTACCCCCAACAGAGAAGCCATCCCCTGCTAGGTGATCGTCCTTCACCTTAGATGACCGTACCTCATCATTTATTTCATTTATGCCTTGAGCTTGATGGTCTCCCCCATCATTTACCTATAATCCCCAGAGAGTCTTATGGCTTTACCTGATGGCCGTCCCCATCATAATCTCTTATATCCCCAGCGTGTCGGTCGTCCCCGTCATTGCTTTATTCCCAGCATTTTCCCCGGCATGTCGGTCGTCCCCGCCATTGCTTCATCCCCAGCAGTCGTCCTCTGCTCGACGGTCGTCCTCCGTCGCTCGCACTTTATAATTATACTTTATTTTCCTTTACAATCTATATCCCTGTTCTTCTTTGTTCTGTGAGCGCAAATTTTGGACTGTCTTTGGTATTCAACCACAAGTTATCTTGTTTGCCTGTTAAGCCCGTCACTTACATCTTTCACAGCTAACTCATGTTTGAATAGGGGCAGCTATAAACACCCCAAATTTTCCCTCACCCATTCACACCATGGCTTGTGATCTTTTCATATGCATAAGTTCAATCACATCATCACATATTGCATTTTTGCTTCACTGCATTGTTTCTAAGTCATCTGCATCTAGGGTTTGTGATCTGAGCCATCCTTGAGCCACTTGAGCCACTTCAAAGGTCTTAAATCATTTCAAAGGGGTCCATGAATGTTAAAGCATCATATTATATCCCTACAGAGTCAAGAAAGTCAAAGAATCACAAGAACTGAGAAAGGCATGGAAGCAGAGTCAGGCTTAACTGCACAGATGATCTAGAATTAGGGTTTTGGTTTCAAAGGCCATAACTCCAATTTTCTTGGTCATTCTTGGTTCTATTGGTCTCTATATGTCATAAGGATCATTCATATCAATTTTCATGAAGAAATTCCATAGGGAAGGCATCTGATCAAGAGTTGACTTCTTGGGCAAGTCAGTGTAAAATCAGGGCATTTGAGGCCCCCAATGACCCAACCAAAGGGTGTTCTTCATTTTTTTTAGTGTGTATGATCTTTATTTGATCATAGAAGATGTTATAAGTTCACAAAGTTGAAGAATTTCAAGCCATTTGCAAAGTTGCCTTTTTGGGAAAGTGACTTGTAATGTAAACTTGCCATTTTGGGAAAGTTTTTCAATCTCCTCAAATTGATTCAAAAAGCTTCAAATGAGAAAACTTTGGTCATGAAAGTTGTAGAATGGATCATTCCCTTTTCAAAAAGTACAAGAACTCATTCTAATTCATTTTGGAACAAAAGTTATGGCTTGTCAAAGTTGGGAAAAATCACATAATTTCAAGACTTGCACCAAAGAGGCAAAGTTGCAAAACCCCTTGCCAAGGCAAAATGTGACTTCAAATGGACTTCTAACCTTTGCACAAACATAAACCAATGCCTAAAAATTAGAATGCATCAAAGACTTCTCCACTTTCACGACTTATGCTTCAAGTAATCACAAAAGGGCAAAAGGATCACAAAGTTGCAAAACATCTCACAAACCCTAATCCACTTGCTAATTGTCCTCAAGACTGATTATATGGCTCTCCTCAATCCTTGCTGCGCAGGACACCCCTTTGTCCTTGGCCTGCCATTGACCCATACCTCTCTTACACAAAACATTGACTTTATGCAAAATGGCCCATACCAATCAAGCTAGGCCACACCAACTCCTCAGACCTATCCAAGTGTGATACATGTACCAAATGAGACTCAACACATAGCACAACTAAGCCTAAAACATCTCATAAGCCATCATTCTCCAAACTCACCTCTTATGCACTTTCCTTCGAATCTCAGCACACAAGCATCAAACATCAAAACAAACTTCATAGAATCACTCAACATGTTCCCCTGATCATTTCCCTACCCTCATTTGTCCCTGAAACCACCTCAATCAGAAACACGATTCTCACCCCTCACTGAACAGAACTTCATCAAACTCACAAACCAGCCACTTTAAACTCCAACCAAGCTTCAAAGCTTCATCAAGGGGATCATTGAAGCCATTTTGAAGCAAAGAAGCAGGCAGAAAGCTCCTGGATTGAAAGCTCAACCTCAGGTAACATGATGAACAAATTTTCCAGAACCCTGATTTCTTGTTAGAATCTTGTTCTATGTGTTGCCCTGATCATAGGGATCTATTTATTTTTGAAAATGAGCCAGAAATGAGCATTTGGTGTTGCTCTGAAACTTTTGCCCTAGAATTTGTTTTCTTCGATTCTCACTGTGTGGTTCATATAAATTGTTTTTGGCCCTGGATTCTTGTTACCCATTGTTGGGAGATTGATTTTGGAGATTTGGAAGTCTTGGGGATGCGTTTTGAGTGATTCAGGTGAGGAAGATGGCCGGAGAAGACGACCAGAGCTTATCTCCGGTCGCTTGAGTTTAATTAGGGTTAAGTGTGATTAATTAGGAACTTTGAATTTAGGCCCTTGGATCTGCTTTCCCGCGCGTGAATGAAGGGCTGGATCTTGTCATTCAGCCCTAATCAGTGTTTAATTAAATTAACCTATGATTAATTAATTATAAAACTTAAATTAGCCAGGTTTGAACTTGGGCCATTGGATGTGGCGCCAAGTCAACCTCTCCTAGCCCAGATTGCATCTGATCCCTTCATTGTGCATACTTCCGTTTATTCTAATTTTTATTTTTATTTTCTTTGCATTTATTTATACGAATTATTTAAAATAGCAAAAATCATTTAAAAAATATGAAAATTTTTGTCAAAGATTTCATTAATTTTTAGAACCCAAAAATATTTTTATTTTTATTTTTTGCATTAAAAATTATTTTTAAATTATTTAAATGTTTATTTTTAATTAGTTATTGGAAATTAATTAATTAAAAATGCATTTAGGTATTTAAAAATCACCAAAAAATTCACATTGTAGTTAGAAACATTTAGAAACATTATCAAACCCTCAAACCAAATTTATTTTTTGTTCTTGATGCCTTTTGATCATTTTCATAGGAATTAAATTCATTTTAAGGCAATATTTTGGTTCAAACTTTAAAAAATTCATTATGCCTAACCTTTGAGAGTTTGATGATGGTTCTCTTTGCATTGCATCCGACATAGCATGTAGTTTATAGGATAAAATTGGTTTGAATTGATCTTGCATTTTCAATTTGTTTTGCATTCTTCTTGATGAGGTACCTTAAAACCCTAGCCAACTTAGGAAATTCATAACTTTCACTAGGTTAAGAGTTGGATCCTCTCCTTTGGGTAGTGAGCTTGTATAGGTTTAGGGTATCTTTGGTTGCATTTTCAGTTTTTTGTCATGTCATTTGCTTCTGGTTTTGAATTTTTGCATTGCATGATGCATGTAACCCTAATTTATGCTTTCCTTTGCATCCATCTCTCATTTGCTTGCATCCAATGACTTTCCATGACATTTTGTACATCCACATGATTCATAATACATCTTAGGACATATTAGAATCATGTTTGATCATTGCATCTTTCATTTGCCATGTTATATGTCCATTGCATTTCATAACTTTTCATGTACATTCATGGTTCAAGGCATGCTTCATCTGCATCCATCTGCCTTGTATGATCATTCTCATGTCTTGCCTTATGTTTGTATCATCTCTTAGCATCATTAACATCATGTAAATGCTTCTGACTTTGGTTTGCATCATGACATTCCATCTCATTTGCATTGCATTTCATTTCTTTTGCTAACTTTTCAGGTGGTAAGTTGTTTTGAGAAGTGGATTTGCCTTCACTTCTCACAATCTCTTTTCATCTCTTTCATACCTTCTTTGCTGCATTTTGTATGTGTATTAGAGTGAGATTGCTCATTCATGTTCATCTCTTACTTTCTTTCTTCAAGCAACTTGTCTTCTTAAGTGAAGCAAGTTGTCTTGCTTCTCCCTGCTTCTTGTTCCTTTCATCTGCTTCCTTCCTGGTGGTTTCTCTGAAGATCTTCTTGAAAACCTCATTAACCCTAGGAACAACCAAGCATGACAATAATTAGGGTTTGATTAGTCACCCATTTAGTTTTGCCTTTGTGTCATCTTTGAGTCTTCTCTTCTCATCTCATAATCAAGGACTAAACCTTCAAGGTTTTAAGGCTTTGTGATTAAGCTTATGCCTACATCCTTCTATTAGGATGGAGTGTATAACTTTAATCCTAAGTGTTAAGCCCTTAATGTGTTTAAATCCTTTAATAAATCCACTTAATAATCATCAAGACATCAAGCTTGTAACTTGGGCCTTGCATTAGGGTTCTAATTCTTCCTTAATTGGTTAAGAAGGACTAACCCTAGTGTTAATGGACAAGTCCCCCTCAAGTTGTCTTACAAATCATAAAAATCACTTCTTCATCTTACCATTAACTAAAATCCACTTTAATAAAGGTTTTGTTTTGTCATGAGGTTAATCCCTAATCATGGATTAAGTTGAGGAGTCTTTCTCAACTTAAATGTTCTCATCTATTATCCTTCTATTAGGATGGTGTAATGAGTCCATTAAATCCCTGATTATGGCTTAAACTTATTACATAACACTAAACAAAAATAACAAAAACATCTAAATAAATACAAGTAGGTTAATGATCTTAATCCTACATCATGGTGATTAAGTGTGAGGTGCTTACTTCACACTTAAGGTATTCTCATTACCCCTAATCAGAGGGAGGATGTGATGAGTTTACTAACCCTTGGTTTAGGCTTAAGCTCATTATCTTATGACAAACTTCAAAAAGCAATAAAAAGACTGAAAGCACAAAAGCAAACAATAATCGTCTCCTCCGGGATTCTTTTCTCATCATCTTCACTCATAAACGAGAATTTTCTTCTTCCGTCTAATGCAAGACAGTTCGCACCTGAGCCAGACAGGTCATACACTTGAGCATAGACAAGTAAGCAGTTCACAAGTCAATTTATCTTTCAGTCTCTTTGGGTCGAACTACGGTGTTCTGACTTCCTCATTGCACGAGAGGATACGTAGGCATAACTTAACAGTTATCGAACAAAAGTCTCTGTATATTCCCCCTCCTTCCTGTATCATTCTTTAAGCCTTATAATCTTGAGCTTATTCTTATTCTCACACTGACACTTCTCTTATACACCTCACACTTATTTTACACTGACACTTGCATTCTTTTCCAGCTTTGATACACAAATTGCACTGACACTACCCCTTTAAAACACAAATCTTTCAAGCGTGGATCCCGTCGAGTACGGCGGACAATCTGGGTGCTAATACCTTCACAGGTTGTAACCAACCCCCTTTCTCAGTTTCTCTGGTTCGCAACCGTCTTATCCACATCTTTCTAGGTTTATGCACCATTATCTTTCCTCCGAGATAAAAATGCCTAGCTGGAGACTCTTGTCTTTTGAGTTCACCCTTGTGTGTTCTCTCTCCTCTTTCGCCGACCGTTCGCGTCTGTACCCCTTTTGGCCCGGGTGTCATTTGGTGGGAGCGACACTACCCCTTTTTCTTATTTCTAGGAGGATACATGAGTTTAGTCACCGATTTTGGCTCAACACCTTTCTCTTTGACTACCAGTTCGGGTACCATCACTTCTTCTTCAACTACCTCATTTTCTTTTATCTCTAACTCAACTTCAAGCATTTGATATTCAAATTCAGAATCTTTCTCAACAACATCATTGGATTTCTTACTTCTTGTAGTTATCGCATTAACATGATGATAATCTTTCAGATTAGTAACAGTTGCGCTCGGGAGAGTACTTGGTGCTTGAGAACTTGCAAGTTGTTGGGAAATTTGACTCATTTGAACTTCAAGTTTTTTTTTATCAAAGCACATTTGTTCCTATGATTTCTTCTTGTTTCCTCTTGAAATTAGGAGCTTTCAGCGACCATTGTTTTATGGCAATTTCCCATTCAACTTTTCTTGGTGCCTGTTGATGATATTGTTGTTGAGGTTGTTGATATTGATAAGGTTGTTATTGTTGCTGCTGTGGGGCTTGTGCTTGCTTCTTAGCATTTCCTTGTTGATCCTTCCAGGATAAATTCAGATAGTTTTTCCACCCTGGATTGTATGTGTTAGAGTAAGGATTGTTCTGCCTCAAGAAGTTTATTGCTTCAACCCATTCTTGTGTTGTTACACAATGCATAGAAAAATGGGGTACCCCACAAATCTCACAATTAACTACTTGGATCGGTTGCACTTGTGCTACAGTCAGAGGATCAAGATTAATCTTTTTAAGCCTTCTTTCAACCTCTGCCACAATCTGATCTTCCATCTTAAAAACATGCTCGGTAAGCCTTAATTCAATCTTGTCGTCAGGTTGACTCACCGTTCTATCATATTATTCCAGTGTTTATTTGCGGCAATAGCTTCTAAGATCTTCTTGATGCCAGCGACTGTTGAAAAAATTGTGGAGCCACCTGCAACTGTGTCAAAAAGTTGTTTAGTCTTTATCCTGGGTCCATTCACAAAACTTTGCATTTGCTCAGTCGCTTCCACGTTATGAGTAGGACATGCGACCAAGCATCTCTTAAATCTCTTGTATGCATCTCCCAATGATTCTCCCTCTTTCTGTTTAAAATTCACGATATCGTACCTCTTGCGGATGTATACAGAAGCAGGGAAATATTCATTAAGGAATACAGTTTCTATCTCTTTCCAAGTGGTGATACTTCCAGTTGGAAGTGAGTAAACCATTCTTCAATGTCATAAGTTAGAGTAAACGAAAACATAACTAGTATCTTTGCTTCCTCCGAATTCCCCTTTATTTTGAATGATGTTGTAGTAGTAAGAAATCTTTGTAGATGCTTGCTTGCATCTTCATTGATCCTTCTCGAGAAAGGTTTGCTTTCCAACTGACGGATAGTTGACGGCAACAACTAAAAATGGGCCACATTCACTTGTTGGTTCACAATGGTCATCCGATTTGGTGGAGAATTTTCTCCTCCATAGTCACCTAAAAGTCTCTCTACTAGAGGTTGATTATCAGCCATTTAACTACTTCTAGATTTGTTTCTCTATCACTGTCTAAATCATTGTGCTTAGAATGCACATATAGCTCGTCCTCCTTTTCCTGATACAAAACAATAGGACCTGAACTTGACCCTGCCAGTCTTTCAAATTTGTTCTTTTGAAGTCTCTCGTGCAATGATCTTTCAGGTTCTACGTCAAAGGAAAACTTAGATGAGGTCTTACCTCGCATAAAAAGTTAGACACATATTAGTTATGATAAAAAAAAATGGAAGACAATTAAATATAAAATTTTATTCGTAGAGCAACAAAATTTCAATGGAATTATTTAAAAACTTAAATTTTGGCAGTCCCCAACGACAGTGCCAAAACCTTGACTGGTAAAATAGCAAGGGTATTATTTTATCGATGTAGTAATAAAAATGGATATTCCTAGTGTCAATATCTTGAGGATTGCGCAGGAAATATAAATTTCTTAACAAATTCAATTGAACAAAAGTTCTTGGTTTGTTTTAATATTGGTTTCAAAATTATAACTTAAAGAAAAAGCACTTAATAAAAATTAGATATTTTTGACAAATATGAAAATAATACTAGGAAAGGTGTATGAAATTCCTTATAATAACAAATAACCCTAACATTAGCAAAATCGCTACTAGGCTAAATCATCACCGCCTTTTTAGAGTAGTTTTCCTAAATTCCTTTAATGAAAATCTTTTGGTATTCCCTCTATACCCCAATTACTTGGATGTATAGAAGGAGTACCAAGCTTTTTATTTTATCAAAAGTAATACGGTTAAAATATGATATTCAAATTCCTCGGCAATATCTAATAAAATATTGTTATATAAAAGCATTAACAATGGTTTTCCAACCTAAAGTTAACTGTAAATCTAAACCCTATTTTCCAATATAGGTGATCGGTGATTTCTAGTTAATATTTCAAGATATGTTAGTTGTTGTTTTTCTATGTTTTTGTGCGTTTTCGAGTCTTATGTTTAGATTACTTCGTGTTATTCTGTTATGTGGCAAGGATGTTACGTGTTATCTTTTATATCATTGGTGCGTTTAATTTGGTTGTTTTTAGTGTATTTTCAGGAAGATATCAAGTCGGTGATCAGATACGAAGGAAACGGCGATTTGAGTGCGAAGACATAGAGAAAAAGGGGGTCCAGAAGCCTGACACGGGTGCCAGCTAGGCATGAAGAGAAGAATCCAGCAGCATGACGCGGGTGCCCGTGTCACATGACACGGCCCGTGTCATAGTTCCCCATTGAAGACAGTGTGCTATGAGTCCAGCATCATGACACGGGTGCCCGTGTCACACGACACGGCCCGTATCATGGCACCTGAATGCAAGATTTTTTCTTTAGTCTCTTGTGCTGAGGGCATTTTGGACGTTTCACATGTAATTTTGTAATATGATACATTATGTTGATCGTAACGAGAAAAAAACACTTTGGAATATTGGGAATTATCACGCAAAGGAGGGAACAAAGGATTTTAGAGGAGAAGTCGGATCGATCAAACGCGGAAGCAATTGACGATCCAATTAATCCTTTTTATATTGTAATGTCTTTTTTCCTTATGTATGTGATTTTCATTGTTTGGATTATGAGTGGCTAAACCTCCCAATGCTAGGGGGTGTCCCTGAGTTATTGTAATGACATTGAACTTGATTTGATGAATTTCACTGCTTCTATATTCATTGTGTTGATTGATTGATTTTAATGTAAGAAAAAATCAATATTGGAAAATTAGATTTTTAATCATTGTTGACAGATGGTAGGAATGCCCTGTTACGTTTTTCAATCAAAATTTTTTATCGTATATCACCAAGGAATTGGGATATCATATTTAACCGTAAAAACTTTCGATATGCAAATGCTTGGTATTCATTCTATACACTCAAGGAATTGGGTATAGGAGGAATACCAAAGGGTTTTCTTTAAAGGAATTTTGGAAAACTATTGTAATAAGGCAGTAATGATTTAGTTGTAGTGATATTTTAACGATTATAAACAATTAGTCATTCTAAGAATTTCTCATACACCTTCCCTAGCATAATTTTCATATTTGTCATCCTTAGTAGTTTCCTAGATTTTATATTTACAAGTGCTTTTGAGAAAATCTAAACAAACCCTTAGAAACTTTTGTTCATTGAAATAGTAAAAAAACTTAATTTGATACGCAGTCCTCGAGATCGATATTCGGGGAATTTCCCTTAAGATTACTATAGTGGGCAAAAATAGTACACTTGGTATTTTCCCATCAGGTTTTTGGCGCCGTTGCCGGGGACTGTCAAAAATTAAGTTAATTTTCTTATTTCAATTGAAATTTGGTTGCTCTGCAACTAAAATTTTATTATATTCTCAGTTTATTATTTTAGTGTTATTGAAATTTTGTTATCTAACTTGTGTCTAACTGTTTATGCGAGGTCAGACCTCAGCTAAGTTTTCCTTTAACGCAGAACCAGAAAGAGCTTTGCACGAGAGACGCCACAAGGCAAGAATTGATAGACTGGCAGCTACTGGTTCATGTGTCCCGAATCAGGAAACAGAGGACGATACATCTATGCATTCTGAGCACAGTGACTCTGACTCAGACAGGGAAACAAATACAGGATTTGATAACATGGCACGAAACCAACCTCCTGTAGAAAGGCTGTTAGATGACTATGGAGGGGATAATGCCCAATCTAACCGGATGAATATTGTTAATCAATAGGTGAATGTTGCTCACTTCCAGTTACATCCGTCCACCATTCGCCAGTTGGAGAGCAAACCTTTCGCTGGAAGAATCAATGAGGATGCCAACAAGCATCTTCAGAGATTCTCGGCTACCACTACATCTTTGAAGATTGAAGGTCACTCTGAGGAGGCAAAAAGACTTGTGATGTTTCCTTTTACTCTTACTGATGATGCAAAAGAGTGGTTTTACTTACTCCCAACTGCTAGTATCACGACTTCGCTAGAGATGGAAACAACATTCCTCAACGAATATTTTCCTTCTTCAGTTTTCATCTGAAAAAGATACGACATTGTCAATTTTAAAAAAAAAGAGGGTGAATCACTCGGAGATGCATATAAAAGATTCAAAAGGTGTTTGACCGCGTGTCCTACTCATAATATGGACGCGACCGAGCAGATGCAAAACTTTGTGAATGGGTTGCGACTCAAGACAAAACAACTTATAGATACTGCTGCAGGTGGCTCAACAAACTTTTCAACAGCCACTGGTATCAAAAGAATCATAGAAGCAATTGCTGCTAATGAACATCTTGAATTGTATGATCGCACTGTGAGTCAACCAGATGATAAGATTGATTTAAAGCTGACAGAGCAAGTTGTGAAAATGGAAGATCAAATTGCTGCAGAAGTTGAAAAAAGGCTGAAGAAAATGAATCTTAGCACACAGACAGTGGCTCAGGTGGAACCAGTTCAAGCAGTGATTTGTGAGATTTGTTGTGGACCACACTTTGCCATGCATTGTTTGGCAACTCAAGAATAGCTTGAACAAATTAATATGTTGAGGCAGAACAATCTGTATGCCAACACGTATAATCCGGGGTGGAAAATCACCCCAACTTCTCATGGAAAGATCAACATGGGAACATTCAAAAATCGGTTCAAGGCCAGCAACAATATCAGCCCTAACAACAACAATACCAGCCACTAGTTCCAAGAAAGGCTGATTGGGAAATTGCCATTGAAAAGATGGCGGCTCACTGATGCGTGTTTTTCGCAAGTGCACGAACACGTCAGAGTAATATAAAAGATTGTCGAATCCACAGAGACCAAGTGTCAATCTATCGTACCCGTTGTTATGGTGTGTATCTAAGGCAACTAAATTATAGGGTTTTAATAAGGGTGCAATGGTAAATAAAATAATAATTTTAAAATAATAAATAAAGACAGGCTCGAATGTAATTCACGTAATCAATGATAATCCAGTACTTGTTAATGGAACTACTTATGGGCAATGTTTTCTCCTTTGAAAAGAACTAATTTAACAGGAACTGTCGCTTTCGCGTATTCAGAACCGAGTTGTACTCTCTAATCAACCCCTCTTATTGTCATGGATAAAAAGGTGCGTATTGCGTTAGAGTAGTAAACCTATTTTTAAGAAATATAGTATCTTAACTAAGTTGAAAAGTATTTTAACCTGGACTTCTTAGCAAAAAGAGGTTCTTATGAACCAGACTCTAAACTTCATAACGCGTCCGAAAATCGTTTTAAAATCTCTTTTCTTTTTAATCTAAAAACTCCTAATAAACTAGACAAAGCGCTTTTGGTTGTTTTTGAAATAGTTAAAAACAATTGAATTGAATTGAAAGATAAAATAGCCCTTAAGTGTTTCCACGAACAGTTATACGGATTACTGGTTTAATTACGATCCTTACATTCTAACCTTTATGGAATTAGTTAGACATGATAAAGTAAAGATTCTTTTTATAATTTTTCATAAAAGTAATTTAGTGCGAGTGCAGGAAAGTAAATGAATTTAGTGCGAGTGTGAGTAATAAAAGAAAGTAAAGCGAGTGCGGAAAGTAAATAAAGTAAAGCGAGTGCGGATAATAAATAAAGTAAAGCGAGTGCGGAAAATAAACAAAAGTAAAGCGAGTGCGGAAAGTAAATAAAGTAAAGCAGTGCGGAAAATAAACAAAAGTAAAGCAATGCGGAAAGATAAATTACGAACTGGAATTAAAATGGCGGCAGGATTAACTTCCTCCAGAGTGCTCCAAAACTCGATCACACAGACAGATTACAGACTCGATCACTCGATTGCAGAAACACCCCGATGTGGAATGGCAACTGCTTTGAAACTGATATATGCCTAGAGAAATCTAATTCTGGATGAAGAAAAACGAAAATCTAAGGTCCTATTTATAGGAAAACTGAAAGCATGAAAAGACTGGGATGCCCCTCCACTAAAAAGTGGAGGTTACTGATTTTTGCCTTGATTTTTGCCATGTGGCGCCCGCCACAAGGTCATGGCGCCCGCCATGGTGCCTACAGGGGATTGGAGAGTGGGGATTATGGGTCTTGGAGGTTGAGGAGTGGTCTTGAGACGTGGCCACGTCATGGCTAACCCCATGGCGCCCGCCACAGTGGGTGTCGTAAGTGCAAAACGCTGAATTTCTAGGTTTTCGTCCGTTTCCACTCCTTTTTCGCTCCTTTTCTCGATTCAAGCCCCGATTCCAATAAAAACCTGAAAACATAAGAAAACAAAGTAATAACAAAGCAAAATAACAGTAAAAGCTAAGAATGCATGCGAAATCGGAGTCAGAAACACGGTGAATTTTAGTGTGATCAAATTCTCCCACACTTAAACCTTTGCTTGTCCTCAAGCTAACATTAAAGCTTAAGAAAATATGGTGTCAACACGTGTCTTCGGGCTAAAGGGCTTCTAAGATCAAGTCAGGATGCAGTGACAGATACTAACTAAGTGAACCAAGGGTACCATAGTAACACAAACACAAACTTCAATCCTATATTAACCACTCCATATCATCCCACGATACCTAGGCCTATCTTCTCATCTTTTTGTGTCCTTTTCATTCAGGCGCAATCACATTAAGCCTGTTATCTGTACATGCTTCATAGTAGAGTGACCGGTTAGTGATTCTGATCCATAACATAAGGTTTCTGGCACATAAGCATGTGTAAACCTGTTTTATTTGACCTAATTGTAGTTGCGGGGGATCGAATCGTAATCCGCCCTACCAAGTTCAGTGCCAGATACCTCTGAACCAACTAACAATAGGTGACTTGCAATTTTTATTTTATTTTATTTTTCTTTTTGTGACAAAAATTTTTTTTCTTCTCTTTTTTTTCGGTTTAAATGACTTTGTGAGGGTCACCTATACCAGAGTTTTGCCTTTTTTCCCTTTTTTATTAGCACTGGATCATTCACTTATGTTCATCGGCCCCCTACGTAGAGCATGCTTAGGCCGGATCTGACTGCTAAGATAAACTACTTAGGACAATTTTTTAAATGATAATAAAGGCCATGGTGGTGGGATTTATGAGTGATTCCTATATTCAAGAGGTCTATGGTGCTAAAATGGTTCTGATGTTTCAAAAAGTTGACCTAAGTCACCACATCCTAATCTAAACCTGTCTCAAAGCCCAAAAAACATGTGAAACAACATTATTTTCTTTTTAAAATTTTTTCTGGTAAGGCTAAGGAAATGGGAAAAAATGAAGATGAACTAAAAATACACTATACTGGTGACTCGTCAGACTCATGCATTATCTAAGAAAAATAAATTACTGAAAAGGGAAATAACTGAAAGGAAATTAACTAAAAAGGGAAATGACAGAAAGCAATAAAATCCCCTCCCACACTTAAATCGAACATTGTCCCCAATGTTTCGAAATAAGATAAGGGGGGTAACCTGAAAAAGACTACTGAGGAGGAGCACTGGTGCCTTCGCCGTCCTGCTGTGATGGTCTGGAACGACGGGATCTACTACGATGCTGGTCCCTCCGGTCGAGTCGTGCTAATAAAGCAGCCTGAGCACTCCGAACCTCTCGAAGGTTACCTAAGATGGAACCTTGAGTGGCCTCTACAAGCTGGTAGTGTCGGCTGTTGAACGCTCTCTGACGGTTCTGCTCTAATGAGATATCGTTCAAGGTACGGCAAACGTTGCTATAAGCACGATCCGAAACCAATCGCGATTGTTGCATGAAGCTCATGTTGTCCATCAGCTGTTGTGAAATAGTAGAGAGAAGGCCATCACGCCTTTCCTCTCTAGCTGTCATATCACGCCACATCTCCTCGGTGACAAAGAATCCAGGAGCAGTACCTGCAACAGGGTTAGAGGAAGATGGTGCGGTGTGTGACTGTGAAGGACGATGGGGGGACATGTGAGGGATGGGAGACTGCTCTCTCCGATCATACTCTTCATCAGTGTCATGTGCCTCCCCATCGGGAATATTAGGAGGAAGTGGACCCAAAACACGTGGAGCATTAAGATCATAGGTCCAGTTCCTTTCATCACGTACATCAGTACGTCTACTGCATGGTAAAGCAACAGATGGGATAGCTACCCCATGAACCATCAACTCATAACCACCTTCTCTCCTCGTTCGACACAATTTCATGTCTTTCAGAAATTTTAAATTAATTGTGCGAGGAGGTAGTGGTTCAAGTGTAGCTATCTCATTGTTCAGGCCAAGAGCCCGAGCAATAGACGTAACAAGCCCTCCAAAAACAATCGGTCCTGTTTTATTAGTAAATAAAGTCATGTGGGCAAGCATAAACGGGACCGGATTGATGTGGGTTCTAGTGAGGCATCCTTGCAAAAATAGGAGTTCACGAGCATTTACCTTGTTTGGACTTTCCCGGCCAAAAATAGTACATGCCAAAAGAAGTCTAAAAACTCTTATGATCGGGTTGTGAATGGTCGACGCAAGTATCCCTTCAAAAGAATTAATTGAAGTACTTGAAAGCCTTTGCCAGAAGGTAAATACCTCGGCCGACCATTCCGCATCCAAAGGTGCCTCACAGATTGCACCTTCCCTATGAGGGATTCCTAACAAACCTGCTAGCTCGTTGGTACTGAATTCATATTCAATTCCAAACAGTCTAAAAATAACAGTACCGACAGTGCTAGCAGTGTTAGGACTGATAGTATATATCAAAGAACTCAAAAACTCAGTTGTCAGTTTCTCAGAGGTAGGTTCTTGATTAATGAAAATATTATGCAAGCCTAGAAATTCTAATAAATTAAAAACACTATTATAAATACCCAAAGCATACAGACAGTTATCGTCGACGTACCTAGTCGAGAAAATTTCTCGACTTTGAAGCCTCTGAATAATTTTCCGTTGCCTTTCGCCCGGTCTTCCATCACGAAGAAGAAATCCATTGAACTCCATTGTTGATAGCTCCTTAGGTAGTGAAAATGGTAGAAAAGTGGTTTATGAGGGGAATGATAAAGTTTTGATTTTTATGATTTTTGGTGGATGAAAATGGAAATGGATGTTGGATATGTTTTGTGGATGGAAGGTATTTTAGAAATGGGGGAGCTTTAATGGTGTTCAAGGAGGTTTTGGAAGGTTGCAAAAATGGGTTTTTGGAGAAGAAAGGGATGAAAATGGTGGAAAATGAAGTTCTGCCCCGAATTTGTTGTTGGGACGGCGTGGCGCCCGCCACAGGGCCTATGGCGCCCTCCACAAGGCCAATTCCTGGGCCTTGGGTTTTTGAATCCTCCTTTTGGGCCTTCCTTGCACCTTTGTCTTTCGGGGGGTGTGAATAGCGTTTTCTTCTTCTTTTTCAAGGCATGAGGCTTGCATATTTTTTTTGTGAAGACAAAAATGAAAATATTTTTGTCTATATATTTTTTTTTCTTTGCACGACAAAAATAAAATAATCAAAAAAGAAAAAGAAAAATCAACATTAGTGCATAATACGTATATATATAAGGAATTCAAAGTACATGAAAATATAAAAGATGCAAAAAGTAATATATGTCTGGAAATGCAATAAATAAAATAAAGCAGATAAAAGGAAATTAGATACTAGGGTAGCACTGTCAGTGTAGAATGAGTCATGTGGTAGGCTTCTTTTCCTGGCTTGATCCACGAATCTCAGCTATCTCCCTCCGAAGCTCTTCAATCGCCTGATTTAGAGCATCGGCCTCTGAGGCATGAGTGAGATCAGAAACCTGCATCTGTAACTCTAAGTCTGCCACTTCCTGCTTGAGCAGGGCAGTCTCCTTAAGGAGCTCGTAAATCTGTGTTTGTAGGTCAGGTGGCTGCAGAGACATATTGTTAGACATAACAGTGATTCGGGGAGTAAGAGGTGTTGGAGTGTACTCAGCGGCGGGAGGCGATTTCGGCTCTTTGACAGTCTCTCCATAACCCTCTAGAGCATAACTCCAATTTTCAGGATCATGGATACTGGTCATCAGCGGAACTGGTAATGTAAAATGGTGTATCGCTTCGCCGTCGATCAACAATCTAAACATGTTGGGCTCAAAAGAAGCCCTCCTCATAAGTCCTCTATCAAGACAAAAATCAATATCCAGGGTGGTGTAGCAGCAGAAAGTCCTGAGGTGCAATAACTTGCGAGACAAACCCAATGCAGTAGCTATCTGTGTAACAATCCCACCGACGTGTATGATGCCTACGGATGATCTGGCAACACTAGCAAGGCCCTTCAACAGAAAGTTGCCACAAGCAACAGGGCGAGACTGAGTCGCACAAAACAGTAGGAAAATCTCCTCTTCACTTAGCAGGGTCTCTGTATCTGGCAAACCTAGGAAAGAATGTGCTAGAATCATCTGAAAGTACCTCAATGCAGGGTTGTGGATTACCTGAGAAAACTGGGTAGAAGGATCTTGGCTCCCTCCACCTGATATTTTAGTCCAAAACTTTTCCACTTCTCTGCTCATAAAATACCCCATCGGTGTCTTTGGAATAACATCAGGAGTAGTCTGGAAACCTAGTAAATCACCAAACTCTTTGTGAGAGAATGAGTAGTCAATCCCGAACAACCTGAAAACAGCAAGTCCATCGGGTCCAGCCCAAGGGTCATGATGAAACGAGCTGAGGAACTCAAGAGTCAAGTTCCTATAAGTGTTGTTCCTGTAGTCAAACTGGCCCCACTGGAGTTGATGGCATAAGAATCTGACGCTTGGCTCTATCCCCAAGGCATCCATGTAGTCATGGTCAGGGTACCTGGTGGGAGCCATAGGGCGTCTCATGTGGACATAGTAACGCTCTCTCTGTGCGTCGTCTCTAAAGGCCACGTGCATGTCATCAGGGTTCTGCATTCTGTACAAGGTTAGCAAACAAGTCCTGAAAGCACATAAAACATTCAATCGTTAGTCCTGACATAAAAATAAACAAATTAAAATAAAGTAAAAATAAATAAAAAGTACATAAATAAGAAAACCATGGGTTGCCTCCCATGCAGCGCTTGTTTAACGTCATTAGCTCGACAACCGATTTTTAAACATCATGGGAAGGATACGGTGGATCACTCAGAGTATGACAGGTGTATGTTGTTGGGATGTCACCTCCTTCGTAGGGCTTCAACCTATGTCCATTGATGATGAACGGTTTACATGTTTGGTTCTTGATTTCAATAGCACCGGATCTCAGGATCTTAGATACTTCGAAGGGGCCAGTCCATCTCGAACAGAGTTTACCGGGAAAAGTCGTAACCTAGAATCGAACAGGAGAACAGGATCGCCTATTTTGAAGTCTCTTCTTATGATTCTTTTGTCATTCCAAGCTTTTGTTCTTTATTTGTATATGATGGCATTTTCGTAGGCGGATTGTCTGAGCTCTTCTAATTTGTGGATGTCAAGGATACGTTTCTCACCAGCTGTCAAGTAATCCAAATTCAAAGTTTTGATGGCCCAATAGGCCTTATGTTCCAACTCAAAAGGTAAGTGACATGATTTTCCATAGACCAGTTGATAAGGGGTTGTTCCTATAGGAGTCTTGAAAGCGGTTCTATAGGCCCATAATGCTTCTTGAAGTTTCTGTGACCAATCCTTTCTAGATATAGAGACAGTCTTCTCGAGGATTTGTTTTATCTCCCTATTAGATACTTCCACTTGTCCATTGGTTTGTGGGTGGTATGGTGTTGCTACTCTATGCTTAACTCCATACTTGCTTAAAAGTTTATCAAATATTCTCGATATGAAGTGTGATCCTCCATCACTTATGACTAAATGGGGTGTTCCAAACCTGGGAAATATATAATTTTTGAATAATTTGATGACTACTCTGGTGTCGTTTGTGGGTGCGGCGATAGCTTCAATCCATTTGGACACGTAGTCAACGGCTACTAAGATGTACTGATTTCCAAAAGATGGTGGGAACGGTCCCATTATGTCTATACCCCATACGTCGAAGAGTTCTACTTCTTGGATATTTCTTAACGGCATTTCATTACGTCTTGAAATATTTCCTGTGCGTTGGCATCTGTCACACTTGACAATGAAAGCATGGACATCACGCCACATAGTAGGCCAGAATAGGCCAGCTTGAAGAATCTTGGCGTAGGTCTTAGATGTGCTTGCATGTCCACCATAGGGTGCAGAGTGACAATGCTCAATTATATTATTTACCTCTTCTTCTGGAACACAACGGCGGAAAATGCCATCTTTACCTCTCTTGAAAAGAAATGGTTCGTCCCAATAGAAGTTTCTCACATCACTATAGAACTTCTTCTTCCGGTGGTAGTTTAGATCAGGGGGTATGATGTCAGCGGCTAGGTAATTAACAAAGTCTGCATACCAAGGTACATTGCTTATAGCTAAGGATTTATGAGAATACTCATGTGGGTCTGGGTTATCATCTTCAATAGTTTCTAGTTGGGCTATCAGTCTATCATAGGCAAAATCGTCATTTATGGGTACTGAGTCAGGTTTCAGGTATTCTAGCCTAGATAGGTGATCAGCTACCACATTATCAGTGCCTTTCTTATCACGGATATCCAAATCAAACTCTTGCAGTAATAGAATCCATCGAAGTAACCTAGGCTTGGCATCCTTTTTGCTTAGTAAGTAACGAATGGCAGCATGGTGGGTATAAACTATAATCTTGGCTCCTACTAGATAAGATCTAAATTTGTCTATTGCGAAAACTACAGCTAGGAGCTCTTTTTCGGTTGTTGCGTAGTTGAGCTGTGCAGCGTCTAGGGTTCTACTTGCATAATAAATTACGTGTAACTTCTTATCTTTTCTTTGACCTAGAACGGCTCCAACAGCATAATCACTGGCGTCACACATTATCTCAAACGGTTCCGACCAATCAGGGGGTTTCATTATAGGTGCTGAAATCAGAGCTTGCTTCAGAAGATTAAATGCTTCAGTACATTTTTCATCGAAGATGAATTCAGCATCTTTCATTAAAAGACCAGTTAAGGGCTTTGTTATTTTGGAGAAATCCTTGATAAAACGTCGGTAAAATCCGGCATGTCCAAGAAAACTTCTTATCTCCCTGATAGTCTTCGGCGGTTTCAGATTCTCTATGACTTCTATTTTTGCTTTATCTACCTCTATACCTTTTTCGGAAACTATATGTCCTAAAACAATCCTTCGGTGACCATGAAATGACATTTCTCCCAATTTAGCACAAGGTTTACCTCCACACATCTCTCCAGGATTTTCTCAAGGTCGACAAGACAATTTTTGAAATCTGATCCACAAACTGAGAAATCGTCCATAAATACTTCCATAATTCCATCTAAATAATCAGCAAAGATAGACATCATGCAGCGTTGGAAAGTGGCAGGAGCATTACAAAGTCCAAAAGGCATTCTTCTATAGGCAAAGGTTCCAACTGGGCATGTAAAGGTAGTTTTTTCTTGATCTTCGGGGTGAATAGGTATTTGGAAGAATCCTGAATATCCATCTAGGTAACAAAAGTAAGAGTGTCTGGCTAGGCGCTCCAACATTTGGTCTATGAATGGTAATGGGAAATGGTCCTTCCTATTTGCTTTATTTAATTTTCTATAATCTATGCACATACGCCAACCTCCATCGGTTCTTTTTGCTACAGGTTCGCCCTTCTCGTTTTGCACGACTGTGATGCCTCCCTTTTTAGGTACTACATGCACAGGACTCACCCATTTACTGTCCGAGATCTGATATATTATACCTGCCTCTAGTAACTTAAGAACTTCAGTCTTAACTACAGTACTCATTATAGGATTTATTCTTCGTTGGTGTTCTCTGGAAGGTTTTGAATCTTCTTCAAGCAAAATCCTATGCATGCATACGGATGGGCTTATTCCTTTTAGATCAGAGATCTTATATCCTAAGGCTGAGGGGTACCTACGTAAAACTTCTAATAATTGATCGGTTTCTT
This sequence comes from Lathyrus aphaca, assembly GCA_963966055.1. Lineage (NCBI taxonomy): Eukaryota > Viridiplantae > Streptophyta > Magnoliopsida > Fabales > Fabaceae > Lathyrus > Lathyrus aphaca. Next base: position 404,374,731 of record OZ014521.1, on the reverse strand, counting down.
CTTGGTTTAAGGTAGCACTGACTATAACTGGACGGTTCATATCTTCATCAAGAAATTCATATCTCAGGTTTCTAGGCAGTTCCTTAAGTTTTACGGTTGGTTTCATAGGGCAAGGCATAGGATCTGGGGTAAGAGATAAACATTCGTGAAGGTCATCATCAATGTAGGGTCTTTTATAATTGTCATCTTCCAAAATAAGGGTTGACGGCAATTTTATAGTTTCAATTTCTTCTTCTTGTTCTAATTCCCTAATGCATTCTTCGATGATATCTAAGGCATAACAAGCATCTCCTATCACAGGTGCCATAAGAAATTTTGAAAGTATAAATTCTATCTTCTCGTCACCTACCTCAAAAGTTAGTTTTCCCTTTTTAACATCTATTACGGCTCCAGCAGTCGATAAGAACGGTCTACCTAGGAGGATTGGTATGTCGTCATCTTCTTTAATGTCCATGACAACAAAATCAGTAGGTATAAACAGCTGACCTATCCTAACAGGGACGTCTTCAAGTATGCCTATAGGGTATTTAATGGATCTATCGGCTAATTGAAGTGACATCTTAGTAGGTTGTAATTCTCCTAAGTTTAATCTCTCACAAACTGCTAAAGGCATTAAGCTCACACTAGCTCCTAAGTCTAGAAAAGCTTTTTCGATGACATGATTCCCCAAAATACAAGGAATGGAAAAATTTCCGGGATCTTTATCTTTCTTTGCTAACCTATTTTCGGAAATAGAATTACATTCCACGGGTTTCGGATCTTCAAGTCTACGTTTATTCGTAAGAATGTCTTTGAGAAACTTAGCGTAAGAAGGTATTTGGGTGATGGCTTCTGTAAAGGGGATTTCTACGTGAAGTTTTTCTATAACCTTAACGAATTTTTGATATTGATTATCGATTTGGGTTTTCTTTAATCTTCGAGGGTATGGTATAGGTGGTTTGTATGGCGGTGGTGGTACATAGGTTTTATTTTTAGGTTCTTCTCCTTTTTCTTGACTTTCTGGGGTTTCAGGCTTCTCTAGTTCTTTCTCCTCATTCCTCTCAGAAGTTTCGGGCTCACTTAATCTAGGGTTTAAAGGTTCCTTATAAGCGGTTCCACTTCGTAGAGTAATGGCATTTGCTTGCCCTTTCGGGTTTTGTTGAGGTTGTCCAGGGAACTGTCCTCCAGGTGTAGTCTGTGGGGCTTGGTTTAACGCTACCTGAGAGATCTGGGTTTCAAGCATCTTATTATGAGTAATAATTTGATCAACCTTGGTTCCTAACTGGGTAATTAGTTCGTTAACATGGACGTTTTGGTTCATGAACTCTTTGTTTTGTTTTGCTTGAGCAGTGATAAAACTTTTTACACTTTCCTCAAAGCTCGGACTAGGTGGTACAGGTTGCATAGGTTGATTTGTTCTTTGGGCTTGGTAACCTTGTTGTCTCGGAGGTGCGGTATTTTGAATAGGGTTATTATTTTTGTAGGAGAAGTTTGGGCGATTCCTCCATCCAGGGTTATATGTGTTTGAAAATGGGTTCCCTTGGGTATAGTTCACTTTCTTAGTGTTGGTTTCATTCAACAGATTGCATTCGGCGGATTGGTGTCCTTGCGTTCCACATATCTCACAATTCGGCGAAACTGCGGCAACAGTATTCGGAGTTGTATACATATGTTCGACTTTAAGGGCCAACGCGTCCATTTTAGCATGCATCATGTCTATAGAGCTTAGCTCATGTATTCCTCCTTGGGCTTCCTTCTTTTCCACTGTCGCTCGTTCTACTCCCCATGATTGATGGTTTTGGGCCATATCCTCGATAAGGGAACTAGCTTCAGGGTAAGGTTTGTTCATCAGTGCGCCACCAGCGGCAGCGTCGATGGTCATTTTAGTGTTATAATGAAGTCCATTATAGAAGGTTTGAATGATTAGCCAATTCTTTAAGCCATGATGTTGGCATGCTCTTAATAGTTCTTTATATCTCTCCCAGGCTTCGAACAACGACTCTCCTTGGTGTTGGGTAAATCTAGTTATTTGGTTTCGAAGAAGAGCGGTCTTACTTGGGGGAAAATATCTAGCAAGGAAAACTTTCCTAAGGTCATCCCAAGTTGTTATTGAATTGGGTGGAAGGGAATCTAACCATGATAGAGCTTTATCTCTGAGGGAAAAGGGAAATAATCTTAAGCGTATTGCCTCAGGAGAAGCTCCATTGGTTTTAAAGGTGTCTGCTAACTGAAGAAAGTTTTTTAAATGTTGGTTCGGGTTATCAGTAGCGAGACCTGCGAATTGTCGCTGTTGCACTAATTGCAGCAGGGATGGTTTAAGTTCAAAATTATTGGCTGGGATAGCGGGGTTTACTATACTGGAACTAGGTTACTCGTTTGATGGTTGGGCGAAGTCCTTAAGAGGTCTTCGGTTTTGATCTTCGGCCATAGCTCTCCTATTCCTATGGAAAAACAAACGTGCGCGAGCGTAACGTTCAGGTTCAGCTAGAGGGTCTACTAAACTTCCGGTACTGCGAGTCTTTCGCATTGACCGGTGGGTAACAACCTTAGTCTAAACGGTATAACTACAAGGTAATGAAATTTGACGATATTGGTCCCCGGAAACGGCGCCAAAAACTTGATGCGTGTTTTTCGCAAGTGCACGAACACGTCAGAGTAATATAAAAGATTGTCGAATCCACAGAGACCAAGTGTCAATCTATCGTACCCGTTGTTATGGTGTGTATCTAAGGCAACTAAATTATAGGGTTTTAATAAGGGTGCAATGGTAAATAAAATAATAATTTTAAAATAATAAATAAAGACAGGCTCGAATGTAATTCACGTAATCAATGATAATCCAGTACTTGTTAATGGAACTACTTATGGGCAATGTTTTCTCCTTTGAAAAGAACTAATTTAACAGGAACTGTCGCTTTCGCGTATTCAGAACCGAGTTGTACTCTCTAATCAACCTCTCTTATTGTCACGGATAAAAAGGTGCATACTGCGTTAGAGTAGTAAACCTATTTTTAAGAAATATAGTATCTTAACTAAGTTGAAAAGTATTTTAACCTGGACTTCTTAGCAAAAAGAGGTTCTTATGAACCAGACTCTAAACTTCATAACGCGTCCGAAAATCGTTTTAAAATCTCTTTTCTTTTTAATCTAAAAACTCCTAATAAACTAGACAAAGCGCTTTTGGCTGTTTTTGAAATAGTTAAAAACAATTGAATTGAATTGAAAGATAAAATAGCCCTTAAGTGTTTCCACGAACAGTTATACGGATTACTGGTTTAATTACGATCCTTACATTCTAACCTTTATGGAATTAGTTAGACATGATAAAGTAAAGATTCTTTTTATAATTTTTCATAAAAGTAATTTAGTGCGAGTGCAGGAAAGTAAATGAATTTAGTGCGAGTGCGAGTAATAAAAGAAAGTAAAGCGAGTGCGGAAAGTAAATAAAGTAAAGCGAGTGCGGATAATAAATAAAGTAAAGCGAGTGCGGAAAATAAACAAAAGTAAAGCGAGTGCGGAAAGTAAATAAAGTAAAGCAGTGCGGAAAATAAACAAAAGTAAAGCAATGCGGAAAGATAAATTACGAACTGGAATTAAAATGGCGGCAGGATTAACTTCCTCCAGAGTGCTCCAAAACTCGATCACACAGACAGATTACAGACTCGATCACTCGATTGCAGAAACACCCCGATGTGGAATGGCAATTGCTTTGAAACTGATATATGCCTAGAGAAATCTAATTCTGGATGAAGAAAAACGAAAATCTAAGGTCCTATTTATAGGAAAACTGAAAGCATGAAAAGACTGGGATGCCCCTCCACTAAAAAGTGGAGGTTACTGATTTTTGCCTTGATTTTTGCCTTGTGGCGCCCGCCACAAGGTCATGGCGCCCGCCATGGTGCCTACAGGGGATTGGAGAGTGGGGATCGTGGGACTTGGAGGTTGAGGAGTGGTCTTGAGACGTGGCCACGTCATGGCTAACCCCATGGCGCCCGCCACAGTGGGTGCCGTAAGTGCAAAACGCTGAATTTCTAGGTTTTCGTCCGTTTCCACTCCTTTTTCGCTCCTTTTCTCGATTCAAGCCCCGATTCCAATAAAAACCTGAAAACATAAGAAAACAAAGTAATAACAAAGCAAAATAACAATAAAAGCTAAGAATGCATGCGAAATCGGAGTCAAAAACACGGTGAATTTTAGTGTGATCACTCACAATTCTTAATTCCAAGAAGAAACAAGGAGTAACTTCAAGAATATTGGAGCCTCTATCAAGAACCTTGAAGTGCAAATAAGCCTAATTTCCCAACATCTTACTATTCCCCAAACTCCAGGGGCTCTTCCAAGTGCAACTGTAACAAATCCAAGAGATAATCACAAAGTCAATGCAGTCACAACACGAAGAGGTAAAGATACTGAAGAGGTGAAAGATAATTCTGACAGTGAAAATCAAATGATTGAAGTGGAACTGGAAATAAAAGAGAATGAAGTTGTTGAAGAAGAGGAAGAAGTAACCCCAACACCGAAAATCAAAGAAAAAACGGTAGAACCAAAACCAGTGATCAAACTTCCTTATCCAACAAGAAACAAAAAGAAAGGACAAAAAGAGAAGAATTTTGAGGAATTCCTAGAGTTGTTCAAGAAGCTGGAGCTGAATATTCCATTACTTGAAGCACTTGAGCAAATGCCCACCTATGCCAAATTCATGAAAGATATCATTTCTAAAAAGTGGACCATGGGAGATGAACCTATTATTCTAACCGAAACTTGTAGTTCTATTTTGCAGGTACTAAAGATTCCGGTGAAGAAAAAAGATAGAGGAGCTGTCACCATTCCATGCACTATTGGTGACCAGTCATTCAAGAGAGCTCTCATTGATTTGGGAGTGAGCATTAGTTTAATGCCTCTATCCATCTACAAAAAGTTGGGTATTGGTGTTGTTCAAGACACTCAGATGACTCTCCAGTTTGCAGACCATTATGTGAGGCGGCCTTATGGAGTAGTCCATGATGTCCTGGTGAGAGTGGACAAGTTTGTGTTTCTGGTTGATTTCGTGATTCTTGAAATGCCTGAAGATGAAGAAATTCCATTAATTTTGGGAAGACCATTCTTAGAAACCGAGAGAGTTCTGATAGATATGGAAGGGGGAACACTTACTTTGAAAGTGTACGATGAAGAGTTAAAAATTGATGTTAGGAACACTTTGAAGTATAAAGATGATGTTGGCACTAGTAGCAACATACAAGTGTTAGAACAAGTGGAAGCTAGTGAACATTTAGAGAGTGTATCCCAATTGCCACTAGAGAGGGTACTGAGTATGTCTATTTTTGAAGATGATAAGGAAGTTGAAAGTAGTGATATGGAAGTGGTAGCAATGCTTGAAACTCAACCAATCCTGAAAAGAGTTAGAATTCATCGGTGGGAAGAGCTAAGACAACCTATAGTGGTTGATGAAGGTGAAGACAAGCCGAAGAGATCAGAATTGAAACAACTACCTGAAAATCTCAAATATGTCTTTCTCGACACTGAAGAAAAATGTCCCTCTATTATTAGCGCTAATTTGAAAAGTGTGCAAGAGGACAAGTTGATTGGAGTTCTTAAGAAATTTAAGGGAGCAATTGGGTGGAAAATTGAAGACCTTAAAGGTATAAGTCCTACTGTGTGCATGCACAAAATACTCATGGAAGAGGATCACAAACCGGTTGTGCAACCCCAAAGGAGATTGGACCCTGTGATGAAGGAGGTTGTGAGAAAGGAAGTTGTTAAACTATTAGATGCAGGATTGATCTATCATATATCAGATAGTGCTTGGGTGAGCCCGATCCATGTGGTTCCCAAAAAGGGAGGAACAACCGTAATAACTAACGAAAAAAATGAGTTGATTCCTTCTAGAACTATTACAGGATGGAGAGTTTGCATTGATTATAGAAGATTGAACTTGGCTACGAGAAAAGACCATTTTCCGTTGTCGTTCATTGACCAGATGTTGGAGAGACTAGCGGGGCATGATTACTATTGTTTTTTGGATGGTTACTCCGGATACAATCAAATTGCAGTTGCACCGGAGGATCAAGAGAAGACAGTGTTTAAATGTCCTTATGGTGTTTTTGCATATAGGAGGATGCCATTCGGGCTATGTAATGCCCCTGCTACATTCCAAAGATGCATGGCATCCATTTTTGCTGATATGCTAGAGAAGCACATGGAAGTGTTCATGGATGACTTCTCCGTGTTTGGATCTTCATTTGATAATTGTTTAGCTAACCTTTCACTTGTTTTGCAGCGATGTCAGGAAAGTAATTTAATCCTTAACTGGGAAAAATGTCATTTTATGGTACGAGAAGGCATTGTTCTTGGTCACAAGATCTCACAAAAAGGGATTGAAGTTGATCAAGCGAAAGTGGAAGTAATCTCAAAGCAGCCACCGCCGATTAACGAGAAAGGTATAAGAAGCTTCTTAGGACATGCGGGTTTTTACCGCAGGTTCATAAGAGACTTCTCCAAGATAGCCAAACCTTTAACTACTCTGTTTGTTAAAGATAAGGCTTTTGTGTTTGATAAGAAGTGCACCGATTCTTTTGAGACACTAAAAAAAGAATTAGTGTCGGCACCTATTGTTATTGCTCCCGATTGGTCTCTACCCTTTGAAATTATGTGTGATGCCAGTGATATTACGGTTGGAGCTGTATTGGGGCAGCATAGGAACAAGTTGTTGCATGTTATTTATTATGCTAGTCACATTTTGAACCCTGCACAGATTAATTACGCGACTACCGAAAAGGAGTTGTTAGCTGTGGTTTATGCCTTTGATAAATTCAGGCAATATCTGTTGAGTTCAAAAGTGATTATTTATACTGACCATGCTGCTTTGAAATATCTTTTTGCCAAACAGGATTCAAAACCTAGGCTATTGAGGTGGATTTTACTCCTTCAAGAATTTGATGTCGAGATTCGTGATAAAAAAGGTTGTGAGAACACTGTAACAGATCACCTGTCGCGGATGTCACCGATTGAAGAAAATAAGGACAAGCGTCCTATAAAGGATGAGTTCGCAAACGAACACATCCTATCTGTGATTGGTGTTCCATGGTTTGCGGATTATGCGAACTATCTGGTCGGTGGTATTATACCTGACGATTTTGACACTAACAGAAGGAAAAAGTTTGTTCATGATTGCAGGTTTTATCTGTGGGATGATCCTTTTCTGTATAAAAGAGGAGTGGATGGTTTGGTCAGAAGGTGTGTACCTGAAGAAGAACAGAAAGATGTATTAAAAGCATGTCATGATTCCGAGTACGGAGGGCATTTTAGTGGTGACAGGACAACGGGTAAAGTCCTTCAATCAGGGTTATATTGGCCTACCTTATTCAAAGATGCTCAGCAGTTGGTAAAGGAGTGTGACAGATGTCAGAGGACCGGGAACATATCAAAAAGGAATCAAATGCCCCAAAACTTTATGCTTGAAGTAGAGTTATTTGATGTGTGGGGGATAGACTTCATGGGACCATTTCCTCAGTCATTCGGAAAGACATACATCTTGGTTGCGGTGGATTACGTGTCAAAGTGGGTTGAAGCGGTGGCATTTCCCACCAACGATGCGAAAGTGGTTACAAAATTCTTAAAGGATAATATATTCGCAAGATTTGGTGTACCAAGAGCTTTAATACGTGATGGAGGAATCCATTTCCTAAATCACCTTATGGAGAGGCTTCTACAAAAGTATAACGTGAAACACCGGGTAGCCACTCCTTACCATCCGCAAACAAGTGGCCAAGTGGAGGTATCAAATAGACAACTCAAACAAATTCTGGAAAAGACAATTAACTCATCTCGAAAGGATTGGTCTGTTAAGTTGGATGGCCCTCTATGGGCATACCGAACGGTCTTCAAAACACCGATCGGCATGTCACCGTATCAGTTGGTTTATGGAAAGGCATGTCATTTACCGTTGGAACTTGAACACAAGGCTTTTTGGGCATCTAAGTATTTGAATATGGGCCTATCTAATGCCGGAAGATCTCGTATACTCCAACTGCATGAATTAGAGGAATTCCGGAATCGGGCATATGAGAATGCTAAGATGTACAAAGATCAAACAAAAAAATGGCATGACAAGAGAATTCAAATGAAAGAATTTTTCGAAGGACAACTTGTCTTACTGTATAACTCAAGGCTGAAACTCTTTCTTGGGAAACTCAAATCTAAGTGGTCGGGGCCATTTGAGGTGCACCGAGTCGTCACGCATGGGGCAGTCGAGATAAAGAATCAATCTAACGGAGACTCTTCAAAGTGAATGGGCAATGGTTGGAGCCTTATTTTCAAGGACAACCTAAAGATCATGCCAATGTCATTCGACTTATCCGGTAGGACGAATGACCGTCGAGCCATGCAACGTTAAACGCAGCACTGCGTGGGAGGTAACCCACGATGGTTTCATTTAATCTTTATTTGTTCATTTTGTAGGTAGGTCGAATAAACGTCTCACAAAGTCGGTAGAGGAAAGACAAGAAAGAAAAAGGGTCCAAATGGTGAAAAAACGCATTTTTCGAAAACAATCAGGGCCCTGACACGGGTGCCCGTGTCACATGACATATCCCGTGTCAGGATGATATGTGGATTTGAAGATGAGGCTGTGTGGAAAGTCAGGGGTGCAACACGGGTGCCCGTGTTGCAGAGTCTGGGCATTCACTTCTTTATTAACTTGATTTTTTCTCATGCAAGGGCCTGACACGGGTGCCCGTGTTGCACAACACGACCTGTGTCAGAAGGGCGGATCCATTTTTTCAAAAAATTTTAATCCATTTAATAAGTGGGGCCCACGAATTTTTATCACTAAACCACTCATTTGCCCTTAGTTGTCATTTTTCAGATTTCGTTTCCACAAAAGTGTGCCTTCTTCTCCACTCTCTTCCTTTCTAAAACCCTAACCTCCATTTTTCTCCACATCAAAAACCTTCAATTGCTCTAACACCCATTCACCAAAACTCTATACTCACTTCACAAAAAGTGCTCCTCTCATCTTCCTTGTCATTCCTACGGTGACGTTTTTTCCTAATTCGAATTTCGAAATTTTTCTGTTCATTTTTGCAGGAAGTGAGAATGCCTCCACGAAGGGACACTGGAAAGGTCGTGGCTGAACCATCTCGCCCCCGAAAGAGGGATCACCGTATGGAAAATGCTCACGACATTCTGTTCGAGGAGCCGGAGCATCAGCGGAAATACTCCGTATTGGTCAAGCGTAAGTTAATTCCGGCAAGGTATATCTGTAATGACACGCTTGATAATTTAGGACTGAGATTTGAGGTACATAGGATGTTTCATACTTTAGGCATGCTTAAATTTATGCAATTTGAAGCGCCGACCTATGAGCGCATAACTTTTGAATTTTTGAGTTCTTTGGAGTTTCAGTTGAAGCACAGGTGGACGGGTTCCGATGAGGAATATTTTGGAACATTAAGGTTCCGTCTGTTTAATACTACTCACTCATTATCCTTGGCGGAACTGGGAGAAGTCCTGAAGCTGCCTAGCTTCGGACCTGGAGCTCCCCCAACTACTTTTGCTGCAGGTGATTTCTGGAGAGCTATCACGGGAAATCCCGAGTATGTCGCAAAGGCGGCAAAGGCATCCTGCATCCACATCCCATGCTTCAGATATGCACAGAAAGGATTGGCATATACCTTGTTCTGTAGAGGGGACATCACGGTTGTAGCAACTCAGAAAGAGTTATACCTGTTATATGGCATGGCCAACAAAGAGCTGATCAATGTCGCGGCTTTTGCGGCTGACCATCTAAAAAGAGTGGCAAATGCTAACTCGGAGGAGATATCAGTGGGAGACATGATAACCCAAATTGCTGACCACTTTGGATATGGTGCTTTGCTGAGGGAAGAACCTATTGTTACAGGTAAAACAAAAATTGACCTGGCCACCCTCACAACAAAAGGTATGATTAAGGTCTTTAATGATTATTACTCTTTGGTTAGCCGTAACCATCATTTGTTGGCATTGCCTGCGCCTGATTTTATAAGCATTGAAAATGAGGGTAATTGGATATACGAGAGTCCTGTATAGGACGACGAAGTTGTTTTTGAGGATGTTGCAGGTACAGATGACGAAGAAGGTTATCAACTGGAGATGGCGCCTATACCGCCAGTTGATAACTCAGCCAATGCCAATCCAGGAACAGGTTAGTCGTGGAGCATGGGTGAGAAGGATTGGGAATGGATGCAAAATGAAATGTGCTACCTCCGAAGTGAGCAAACTCGACAAGGAGAAGAGCAAACCGGACAAGGGAAAGAGCCAATTCGACAAGGAAAACTTATCGGAGAAATGCACGAATGGTTGAAGCAGATGCATCTGCGAGACCAACCACCTCAACCACCTCAGTAGCCTCTATGAGTCCCCTATTCGCACTAGTTCTCCATCAGTGGGGACACTGATGAGTTCTGGTGTGGGAGGGTTTATTTAGTTATTTTGTCGGTTTTATTTAGTTATTTTGTCTTGTTGAGTTGTGTTATGTTTTTACCGTTTATTTTAATTGAGAGTTTGTACTGCTTGAATGAATAATTGGAATCATTTGTGAAATCACCCCCGAGCTGGAAAAAAATATAATGATAATTTGTCTTGCGAGTGAGGAAAAAGTGTAGAGGGTTAAGTGAAAAAAAGAATCGGGTGAAGAAATAGAAAAATCTTGATGTGAAAGTATAATGCAAACACACTGAATCCGATGAGTAAGTAACGAGTCCTACATGTAGATTTGTGCCATGGTACGTAAATCTGAGAAGTACCCCTTATTAGTTTATCATGACAATCAGACTTCATTTATACTAGTTGTTGTGCAAGGTTGATCGGAAAAAAAAAGAAAAGACACCAAAAAAAAAGAGATAAATAAACAATCGATCCTTCTAAGTTGGGTAACCCTCACCCGGTTATTCAACCTAATGGCGGTTGAACCCAAAAGTCGGTGTCACAAAAAAATTAATAGCAATAGCATTGGTTGACCAACCTTGTGCATACAATGAAAAGGGGGAAAATTGATAGGAAGACCTAAGCCCAAAGCAAAGTCGGAGAGGTTACCGAAAAGAGGGTTGAGGTCCATGGTGTTACCGCGGTTCGGTGTTTGCGAGATATTTTCATTGAGAGAGAAGTACTAAAAGTATCCACCCGGTGATTCGGATCTTATCTAAAGCACGAGTATCCTCATTTCATCTTGAAAGTCATCAGTTACGAATGGTTAACTTGTGCAATTATGCAAGCTTTCTGCTTGAGGAAAAGCAAAAATTCAAGTTCGGGGGAGTTTGATCGGTGATTTCCAGTTAATATTTCAAGATATGTTAGTTGTTGTTTTTCTATGTTTTTGTGCGTTTTCGAGTCTTATGTTTAGATTATTTCGTGTTATTCTGTTATGTGGCAAGGATGTTACGTGTTATCTTTTATATCGTTGGTGCGTTTAATTTGGTTGTTTTTAGTGTATTTTCAAGTAGATATCAAGTCGGTGATCAGATACGAAGGAAACAGCGATTCGTGTGCGAAGACATAGAGAAAATGGGGGTTTAGAAGCCTGACACGGGTGCCCGTGTCAGGATAGCTATGAAGAAGAGAAGAATCCAGCAGCATGACACGGGTGCCCGTGTCACATGACACGGCCCGTGTCATAGTTCCCCATTGAAGACACGTGTGATATGAGTCCAGCAGCATGACACGGGTGCCCGTGTCACACGACACGGCCCGTGTCATGGCACCTGAATGCAAGATTTTTTCTTTAGTCTCTTGTGCTGAGGGCATTTTGGACGTTTCGCATGTAATTTTGTAATTTGATACATTAGGTTGATCGTAACCAGAAAAAAAACACTTTGGAATATTGGGAATTATCACGCAAAGGAGAGAACAAAGGATTTTAGAGGAAAAGTCGGATCGATCAAACGCGGAAGCAATTGACGATCCAATAAATCCTTTTTATATTGTAATGTCTCTTTTCCTTATGTATGTGATTTTCATTGTTTGGATTATGAGTGGCTAAACCCCCCAATGCTAGGGGGTGTCCCTGAGTTATTGTAATGACATTGAACTTGATTTGATGAATTTCACTGCTTCTATATTCATTGTGTTGATTGATTGATTTTAATGTAAGAAAACATCAATATTGGAAAATTAGATTTTTAATCATTGGTTGACAGATGGTAGGAATGCCCTATTACGTTTTTCAATCAAAACTTTTTATCGTATATCACCAAGGAATTGGGATATCATATTTAACCGTAAAAACATTCGATATGCAAATGCTTGGTATTCATTCTATACGATCAAGGAATTGGGTATAGGAGGAATACCAAAGGGTTTTCTTTAAAGGAATTTTGGAAAACTATTGTAATAAGGCGGTAATGATTTAGTTGCAGTGATATTTTAACGATTATAAACAATTAGTCATTATAAGAATTTCTCATACACCTTCCCTAGCATAATTTTCATATTTGTCATCCTTAGTAGTTTTCTAGATTTTATATTTACAAGTCTTTTGAGAAAATCTAAACAAACCCTTAGAAACTTTTGTTCAACTTGAAATAGTAAAAAAACTTAATTTGATATGCAGTCCTCGAGATCGATATTCGGGGAATTTCCCTTAAGATTACTACAGTGGGCAAAAATAGTACACTTGTTATTTTCCCATCAATAGGTTTGCATTAAGAACATTTAATAACAAGATGATTATGAGAAAGAAGTGAGATTAATATGAAAATGATCAAATTGTCATTACAAAGAGAACTCAGGGGCATCCCTAGTAGTGGGGGGGGGGTGTTTAGCCTCTCATGTTCATAACATAAACAATAAAAAATAAAAATAAGGAAAATCCATTACACTAATAATCAGATTCCTTCGATCTTCAATTGCTACCGTGGTTGAGAGATCTCATTCCTATAAAAACTCGTGAAATCATACGATTCAATTCCAACAATGCGTAATCAAAAAGTGTTTTTTTTCCTAAACCTATTCCAGCTAAAATAATGTCAGATCACTAATCAGCGTGCAAAATCTCTAGAATGCCCTTTCATATGACACAAACAAAAATCATAAAAAATCAGAAAATCCTTCAAGGGCCCTAAAACGGGCCCTGACACGGACCGCATCCCATAACACGGGAATCCGTGTCAGGCTGCTGACTACTCAGGCGCATCATCTTCTTCTTCAGTGGCATTAACACGGGCCATGTCCTATGACATGGGCTCCCGTGCCAGGCTTCTGGGTGTGAAGTTTTTCTTTCTTTTCTACCCTTCTCTTGACACGGCCAGTGTTCTAGGACACTGTCACCCGTGTCAGGCTTCTGAATTACTCCCAAAAAGCTTTTCGGAAACTCTGAACTTCATTGTGAGTGCATCTGATCATCGACTATTCATGCATACTTGAGAAACACGAAAACACTACCAAATCCAAGCATAAGAGGCCTATAAATGAAATAACATAAAAACTTAAACTTACTTAAATAAAAACAAAAACAACTATGAGAATGCAATAAAAAGAATTGAAATGCAAAAGAAACATAAAGAAGAAAGACACAAAAAGACTGAAATATTACGAGTGAAAACTACCGATCAAGCCTTTTAAAGGCAACCTAGCCTCCTCTTGCGCTTAAACACAAGGACCCTGAAAGGCTTCCTAAAATCATAGGAATAAATACTTAGAGTCAAACATATATAATAGTCTCCATCTCTCTAATGGATGGCTAAGATAGCCTCCTCTTGGGATCTAAGCAATTGAACCTATCCAAACAAAGGAATGTATGATGACCTCAAAACTTTTATCAAAAAACATACAAAACACTCTTCATACATAGTCATTCTCCCATCAAATTTTTATCCTCCCATCTTAGGCTTCATATAAGATACAAATAATCAAGATTCAGTCTCTTACAAATAAGATTCACACCTAGGCTTCTAAATCAGGATACAGATAAACTTTCCTCATAGAGTCAGTTTACTTTGTTCAGCTTCAACCTCAGGCTTCAATCAAGGAACATATAAATCAACATTTCCCTCTTTAGATATGGCAAATTCTCCCTACCGAGTCTCTTTTATCTTCAACCTTGGGCTTCAATCAAGGCACAAAAATCAAACACTTTACAATCAACAAAAATATTGTCATAATCTTGGACTTTAACAAAGCTAAATCAACACAGTCATAGTCTTGGACTTTAACCAAGCTAACTCAGACACAATCATAGTCTTGAACTTTAACTAAGCTAAATCAATAAAATCATAGGCTTGGACTTTAACTAAGCTAATTCCCAGCAATCATAGTCTTGGACTTTAACTATGCTAATCTCTTTAGTCATACACTTGGACTATTACTAAGATCACTTTCCACCGGTCATTTTCTCCACCCAATTCAGCTTTTTTGAGCTATGTAATTCAGGTTAATCATTCAATCATCCATGAGTTATGCAATTTAGAGTACCCATTCATCCTTTCTTGAGCTATGAAAATGAAGATACCAGATTCAACTTATGCCTTGAGTTATGAAATTCAAGCACCCCTATCAGTTACAATAAACCATTTCAGCTTCAATCCTGGGCTTTGATCAGGACACAAACAAACTTTTCAGCTTCAATCTTGGGCTTTGATCAAGACACAACCTCTCCTCCTAGCTCTAGCCTTTTAGGAGGAACTACGATGCTCTAATCCTTCAATTCTCTTTTTGGAGGTACGTAGGAAAAATGTCGTAAGATCTTTGCGAGCACACCAAACGAAAAACAACAATAGGTTCTCAGATCTATCCAAAAACATCAGAAAATTATGAAAACACAAAAACACAACTTCATCCTACCTTACCAACAATCATTTATTCTCAGACCCAAATGAAAAGAAACCCCGCCAATATAAAAAAGAACTAATATGCCCTATACTTAAGGGAAATAATCTATGAAGGAATCCAAAACCATGTGGGCATTTATCAATCAACAGTATGCAAAGCGGGGTGAGTTTAAGATATATTTTCCCTTTCATAACCAACTTCATCATAAAAAATAAGAAATAAGAAAGTAAAAAAATGTGATAGTGATTAAAGAGCACAAAAATCAAGTTACAGGAAAATGGCGCCATTTGTCGGAAATATCTACTTTTTAGATAGAAAACCTTAGGTTTAGGAACATGTATATATTGCTTTTATACTACTTTTATACTGCTTTATGTTTATGTTTATGCAAAATATCTGTTCAATTGATATCCTTTGGGGTGGTCTCTCAAAAATGGGAATGCTTGCAACTGGGTGAGCTCGAGTGCATTCTAAGATAGGTAGGGAATAATTGAGATAGTTGTAGGGAGTTCAATCTCGACCAGGTGAAACCTCAAAAGTCCCTGAATTATTCTAGATATCCGGTGTGAAATTGATGTTTATAGCGTACTCCATGAAAACTCGACGATTTTCAATAGGATACTCATAACGTTGAGGATTTAGTACACATTTACCCCTTGACCTTGACTTACATGATATACAGGTATAAAAATATTTATTGTAGTATAAACATTGGGAATAGGTAGAGCTCTGGCCTCGTGATAATGAACCTTTAAACCCATGTTTTCACCATGTTTTTGTGTGTTGCATTCATAAAAAAAAATTCATATTTTCAACCAAAAAATTTCATAATAATTTTCTCCTTTAAAAGAACTGAACGAACGTCTGTTTCATGTTATCATTCTTTTCAAAATGGAATTTGGGCGAAGGAAAACCCACAAGTTTACATTCAAGAATCCGAGATTAGACGATCTGAGAAAGCTAGGAAAACTTGTCACTGATCTAGAAGCTTTCAAGGAAAAGTTTGGAGAATTGTTGTCCCTATTGAAGGTCAACATGGTAGAAGGTGTTCTTGTTACACTGTTCCAGTTCTATGACCCGATGTACCACTCCTTCACATTTCTCGATTATCATCTCTTCCTAACATTGGAAGAGTACTCTCTGTTGATAGAAATCCATATTAATGAGAAAATATTGTTCTCCGGATTGGAAGGAATGCTGAGAGAATCAACAATTGTCATGAATCTTGCTTTGAATAATCAGAAGTTAAGGCTCATTGGAATACCAAAGGAGGATTCGAGGGTCTGCATTCAAACTAATCTTCACATTTCTATTCTATGGGATATTCTTGTTTCCCAATGTAGAAAACTTTGTCCATATCAATATGATAAAGATATTTCTCATCAGAAATCTAGTTCCTACACTACTCGCAGATGCTTACCACTCAGTTCACCTGAGGAATTTATGTAGTGGAGGAATCATCACTTGTTGTGTACCGTTTCTTTATAAATGATTCACTTCCCACTTACCCAAGTCATCAACATTCCGGGAAACTAAAATTGGAATGAATTGGTCTCAAAAGATCATGTATTTGACCAATTCAAACATCAGTTGGTCCAATCTAGTTTACAACGCAATCAGGATCATCACCAGCTATGGTAATTTCCTCAATGTACCTCTCATTGGTACCAATGGAGGGATTAATTATCACCCAAAGTTAGCTCGAAGTCAGATGGGATATCCAATGAGAGATATACCCATCAACACTCAGATGGAAGGTCTTTTCTTCGAAGAGGGATGACAACACATGACTATCAGATAAGATATTGTGCATGCTTGGAAACATGTACACAAGAAAGGAATAAAATCTCTTGGAAAACCAAATTGTATCTCTTTGGATACTTACCTCTAATGGGTACAAGACAGAGTAATAAAAATGAGGATACCTTACCCTAGACAAGGGATCCTTCTGCTGAAAGAAACTATTCTCCACTTCATGAATGAAATAGAGAAACTTCAGATAGATTTCAACAAAATGCAGAAGGAGACTGACTCCTCAAAAAACAAATATCAAAGTATCTCTTGAAAAAAAAGGATGCACTCATTGAGGTACTTGAGTACCACATCACAGAATAAGAGGAGCAGTTGCATGTTCAGGGAAATGTCGAAACCTTCTATACTTGGAAAAGAACTAAAGACCTGGAGGAAGCCCCGCTCAAGAGGCAAAAAAACAGATCGTCAAGAAACTGAAGTCCCAACAAAGAGAACTTTAGAGTTTTAAGTTTCTCTCCCGCATTTGAATAATATACTATGGATGTAACTTGTTTCAGTTCAATAAAAATTTATATATATATATATATATATATATATATATATATATATATATATATATATATATTATGCAGCGATTTGTTAAATCAATTCTTTTTTTTAAATAAAGGAGAAAATTAACAAATATTTTTTATCATTGTGTAACACGGTGGGAGAACTGACTTTTAGTCATGTTGCGGATAGCAAGAGTCGCCACCGACTTTTATTTTATCCAAGGGGAAAGGACATAAAAGAACAGGAAAAACCTATTTTAAAAGACTTAGGTTCGGGGGGTAGGTTATATAAAGGGAAGGTGTTAGCACCCTTTATATCCATTGTTATCCATGGGCTCTTAGTTACTTAGCTCACTTAAATTGTTTTTGGAAAGTGTAGTGTGTGATTAGAAATTTTTCTAAGTACTTTGTAATGATCCTTGTATGGATGTATACAAAGCCTTGTTTTGAAAAATGTTTAAGAAAGTATTATGAGGTGTGAAAAGTATTTTTGAAGAGTGAGCAAGCAACTAAGAGATACCTACCCTAGATTAAGTCTTTCATTTCTCATATGTTCTTTCAATGGTAAGACTATCCCTATTATTAAGGAATGGGTAGTCATTACCTTGGATGTGTTAAGGGACAAGCATAGGGTCATCGTATGGTCATAGAAAGCAACTTAAAGGACGTCTTTAACAATTCGTAGGGATTATCATCATTTATTCGAAGGGACAAGATCATCATTTCCGTAGGCAACCTCGAAGGGACTTGATCTTTTAAACTGTAGGGACTTGATGATTTATACTTGAAGGGACTTTGCTTAAGACATCCCTATATTCGAGGGACTTGACCATTTTACTTTACGCAAACCAAGAGGAATACCCTAGGAAATGCAAGATGGCGATCAAAGATCGACTTACGTGTGTGAGTGCTTATTTTCAAATATTTATCTTTTTAAATTAGTTTTCTAAGTTAAATTAAATACAAATAAGTTTTCACACCCTATTTACTAACTACACAATAAAATATTTATAATAAAATAAAGACGGAAAATAAATCTAGAATTATTACATGGCTCTGGGATAGTTACAATATAATTGGATAATAATAAATAATAATAATAATAATAATAATAATAAAGAAAATAAATAGAGCAATAATAATAATAATAAAGCAATAAATATTAGAATTAAAAAAAAAGAAAATAATAATGAAGAAATAGAGTAAAGTTAGAATTTTTAAAAGAAATATTTTAAGTTAAATAAGTTAGAATTTTAAAGATTTATTATAAAAATAATATAAATTTAAAGGATTTAATAATAATAATAATAATAATAAAAGAATAATATATTACAAAATAAAAAAAAGGTTATTATAAAAGAAATATTTTGGGTTAGAAAAATTAGGTTAAATTTTTAAGGTTAGTGAGAAAATTAGGGTTTAGAAAATAATTAGGGTTTTTTAACATAATTAATTAAAATAAATAAGTTTTTATTTACAAAATATATATAATAAAAGTTATATAGAAAAAATAATATTAGAAAAATAAAATTAATTAAAATAAATATTAAGAAAAAAAATATGAGTTTTAAAAATGAAATATAAGATTTAAAACTTATAAAAAAAACATCATTGGTTAGTTATTTTTTTATATTAATAATTATAAGAAAAATAGAAAAGAAAGAAAATAGGTAAAAACAAATAAAAGTGGGGAGGCCTGGTTTTGATCCCGGGACCTCCCCCTTACCATAACCAGAGGCGTCCACTGGGCTAGTGTAACACCCTTCTACCCCAAAACATAATATTTAAATAATATCAGAGTAATCATCTAAAAAGGATATCACATATCATCATAATTCAACACAAACAGTGTCTTGTCCCGTAACACGGGTTAATCAACATCAAGAATATCATAAATCATTTCGCAGCAGAATTTAACTTCATAATTCAAAACTTCTTAAACATAATTTTCACCATCCTGAATTTAACATCATCAAATAGAAAACATTTATCCAAATAACAACATAACTGCAAACAGTTTAACAGAATAAAACCCATCCCAGTGTTACATGACATAGAGCAGGACACAAACACCAGAACCACTTCTAAGGAACACTAAAGCACACTCCGAGACTCATGAATTACTCCTATTGCACTGCAGGACTATTCTTCGACATCTACAAGTTATCCACGAAGGAGGCAACATTTCCAAGCAGGCAGGGTGAGTAATCATAATATATCATAAACGTACCAGAATGTAGAATCATAAATAAATTAGTACAATATATCATGACATCATCAACTCTAAAATTCATCAACAACCACAACACGATCATGAAATCAAGCCACACCAACACAGTCATGAAATTCATCCAAAATATGCAATTCTAACATCCTGATATGCAATATGCATGTGGTACCATTTTCATCGTGAGATGGATACATGACCATCAACCCTCCACAAAGGAGCTCATCGTAAATCATCGAGACACTTCAATCCACACAATGGGATTGAAGCAAATAAATAGGCCGAAGCCCCATCGTGAATGTTATGAAATCCAATGATGCGCTACATCGTAATTTCATCAAAATAATTCGCATCATTCATTTCAATCAGCAAAACAACCATCAAATAATCATATATATCATCATGACATTACACCCAGAACACTGGTCCTATAACCACTTTGACACATCAAGAATTAACCCGTACCCGGTAAATTATGAGTTAATTACAAGGTTATTTCATAACTTCATTTATAAAAACTTTTGCATTTATTTTCTCATTTTTATTCATCAAAATAAAGTTCAGTTTATGCTCGTACCGACGCTTCAAACGGAATGCGAATCAGACTTACGGTTTGAATGTTATGAATTTTTAAAGAATTAAAATTTTCTTCTCAAACAGTGTTAACCGGTTAACCCATAGCGTTAACTGGTTAACACCGACGAAATTCCAGAATTTTCCAAAAATTACAATGGTTAACCGGTTAACCCATAGTGTTAACCGGTTAACGCATGTTTTCCAGCAGTTCTCTGCTATACAATTGCAGACTGTTCCAACACCAAAAACCCCCAAACCCCATTACGGGTTTCACATCATAACTCTCAAAAACCATTCAAAAACATCAATTAAACCTCAACAACATCCAGACAACAATTATACAAACAAATATACGATTATAACTCATTCTAATCACTCTAATTCATCAAGATTTCTCATAAACTCAACCTAACTCAAAACCCCAAAAACTCCTAAAACTCATACCATCCTAATCCATTCATATTCCAATTCCTACACATTTATCATAGATTATAAAAACTCCCCATACCTTAGAGAATTTTGCCACTTTACACTCTTCTCTGGGGTTCTCCACAACCTCCTGACTTTGAGCTTCCTCTTTCTTCAGAGCACTTCACCAAGCACGATAGAAAAAAAAACAAAATGAGAAAACTGATCGTGTATTCCTTTTTACCAAAACACATTCCAGTTGAGTCTTTTCCCTCTTTACCCTCATATATTTCACAAAAGGACCACCTTACCCTTTTCTTTAATATATTTTTAATAATAATAATAAAATAGTATAATAAAACACTATTTATCCTTATTATATAAAAATACTCTTTTTCTCCAAAATTCTCGAATTAACCCAAACTCTCCAAATTTTCTAAATTAATTAAATAAATGACTAAATAATTAAATTTAGATTTCGGGGCGTTACAGCTAGCGCGCGCTAGTGCTTTTTATAGGACCAATAATCAATAAATTATATGCTTAGTAATAAAATGAATTTAATGCAAAAAGAATGGTCATAGCTGGTTTCGATCCTGAGTCTCTTGGTTCACAAAACCAATGCGTCTTCCACTAGGCCAACCGCGCCATTGAAAATATACATGCAAATAATAATATATAAAACAAAACTACTTTTTGAATTTAAAAATCGCGCCAAAGTCGTCTTCTTCACAACACCGTCAATTTAGCCTTTAGCTACGCTTGTCCATTGCTAAAGGCTTTAGTGACAGTTCTTGTTCGTCACTAGAGCACCTAGAAATCTCAAAACTCAGAACTCACCAAATAAATTAGTTTCAATCATATATTTCTATTATAAATCGTCCGAGGAGTTCATTGAAACCTTCAATTTCCCCTGAAAACACGTTTAATGGAGATTCTCAAATTTGAAGACATAAACCCTAATAATGGCAAAACCTCATTCCTGCATCAAAACTTAAATCAAATCACCCAGAAACATTCAAAAGGTTAATACAAACAAGGATATATGATCAATTAATATTTATAACGCGTAAACAAGTGAAAACAAAAAAAATTCAAAACAAGCAATAATATGGATGCGGTTTATGCGATTTTGCGTGCTTTTGAGGATGATGATGATGTATTCATGTTCTACAAGTCCCAAGGAACACAATGCAACCTTCAAAATACTTTTAGAGTGGCTGGAAGTATCAAACCGAATTTGAGTTTTCTTTGAAAATTTTGAAGTTGGAATGGTGTTCTTGGAGGCAGCAAATTCGCCCCCTTGTGTATGCTTTTGTTTATGTATATATAGTGATTGAATTTAGGTAAAAAACTTGTGGATTTGTGGGCTTGTGAAGGTTGCTTGATCATGAAGTTTCATCACTTTCAAATATTCAAAAAATCTCATCTAACCTTTCTATTTTAGATCCAATCTGACTTTAGTTGATTTCCAATCATTCTAAATATAATCCAACTAATTTTCAATCAAAGATTTCATTCTTCATTTCACTTTTCATATTTTTTATATATTTAAATTGAATTTTAATGAATATAATCCAAATAAATATAAAATAAACTATAAAAATTTGAAAAAATAATCATTGGGTCGTGCATGATGTCATTGTAAGGATTGGATTACAAAATTGCAAGCCCGCTTGAAAAGATTTGGTTTTAAGACCTCATTTGTTCAATATACCCCTAAATAATTTCCCAACTTTGCAAAGGAACAAATCACTCAATTTTAAGGATATGAAGGTGTTCTTGGACATTTTGGAAAGCTTAAAGAGTCCTTTAACAAAAATATTTGGTCTCATGTCCATATCTTTTACCATTTTAAAATTATACTCTTTGGAAGATGTTGACTTTTTGTTGACTTTTGAAATGACCTGTAATGTTTTAGCTCCTACCTTCTAAATGAAGCATTTTTAGGATTGGCTTGTGAGACACAAAGTTGTAGAGAATTAAATTTCCTTTAAAATGAGATTCGGATGGGAAATTTTAGATGAAGCATCTGAAAGTTATGGCTGGTCAAAGTTCAGTTTACTCTCCTTAAGAAAACCCTAATTTAGAAACTCCTTATTCTTGATGATCTGAAACTTCCTTGATGAATCATGATCAACCCTTGATCAAATGATGAATTCTACTTCATAAATGTGATGTTGGCAAAAAATCTTGAATTTTGACTTTAATTTGACCACAGTTGTCCTCAGTTTGACTTTTTAACTACTTTGACTGATTTTTGTATATCTGATCATCTGACTGGGCAAACTTATTGGGAAAGCCTTGAAACTTGGCATGGGGGTTCTTGAATATATGTGGGATGCTATGAAGCTCACTTGAGGTCTTGGAAATCATTTTAACCTGAGGAAACACAAAACCCTAGTTTTGGACACTGGGCTTAGGAGGAGGCATTGTCTGAGGAAACTTCCATACTTCCTTACCAATTGGGAGTCTTGAGGATCTTGTGATCATCTAGAAGTCTTGAGACTGGTTGTCTTGATTGTGGAAGGGAAAATTTTGGGGTACAACAGCTGCCCCTTGTTCAATTTTCTGGAATCTGAGGAGTTAGACTGGCATGCATGCCATTCGTGACTTTAAGATTGAAGAGGATTGAACACGAAAACCCAAAACTTTGCACTTGCTGGTGTGTAGAATGATACTGTTGGTTGATCATGATGCTTGAATAGGCTTAAAGATGACATTTGAATAAAGTTTCTTCTGATATGCTTGTTAAATATGGAGATGACATTTTTGGAAAGAATAAACGACGACCCAAAAATGAGATAACCTGCGGGAAGAATAAACGACGGACCGAGGTAACAAGATAACCATTGGGAAGAATAAACGACGACCCAAGGTGAGTTGATTTCTGGGAAGAATAAACGACGGCCCAAAAATGAGTTGATTTCTGGGAAGAATAAACGACGGCCCAAAAATGAGATAACCTGCGGGAAGAATAAACGACAGCCCGAGGTAACATGATAACCATTGGGAAGAATAAACGATGACCCAAGGTAAGTTTATTTCTGGGAAGAATAAACGACGGCCCAAAAAGGAGTTGATTTCTGGGAAGAATAAACGACGGCCCAAAAATGAGATAACCTACGGGAAGAATAAACGACGGCCCGAGGTAACAGGATAACCATTGGGAAGAATAAACGAAGGCCCAAGGTAAGTTGATTTCTGGGAAGAATAAACGACGGCCCAAAAATGAGATAATTTCTGGGAAGAATAAACGACAGCCCAAAACTGAGATAACCTGCGGGAAGAATAAACAACGGCCTGAGGTAACACGATAACCATTGGGAAGAATAAACGACGGCCCAAGGCGAGTTGATTTCTGGGAAGAATAAATAACGGCCCAAAAATGAGATAACCTGCGGGAAGAATAAACGACGGCCCGAGGTAACAGGATAACCATTGGGAAGAATAAACGACGACCCAAGGTAAGTTGTTGATGAAGTTTGTCTGTTGGAGAACTTACCTGAAAAACAAGGTTAGCTGGGTGCAAGTATAATGATATATATAACAATTTGCAAGATAATATTTTATGAGAATGCGTATGATATGATGTATGTATGAATGCATTATGCCGGGAAGCTGATCAGTAGCTTCATATAATAACTGTTGGATGGGGAAAATAAATCCCGATTTGTTGCTGAGGAGCATGAAGACTTCGTTCCTTTCTTGTTCAAGAATATCGTATTTAGAACCTCTCGTTTTCATTTTTCGTACTTCTTATTGAAGGAATAAGTTCCTGAATATCCTGACTGAGGATAAAAGAGATGGACAAAGATCCGGGAGACTTAATTCTTCGGAGGATATGAAACTGCTTGAAGACTTTGTCGAGTGGGAAGTATAAGATATTACTTGAAGTATTCTGTATGGATATCTGTAAAGATTACCCTGTGGAGATGAACCGGCGAAGCTTCGTTGAATTTCCTACCTCCGTTCATTCTTAGTAAATGCTATTATTGTATTTTATGCATTTCTGGTAAACATCAATCATATTCAAAAGCATATATTCATTCAAACATAATCAATGGACGTTTTTCGCTTTAGTAAAAGGGGAAAAGTAAAGCTGAATAAAGAGGGAAAAGTAAAGCTGAATAAAGAGGGAAAAGTAAAGCTGAATAAAGGAGGAAAAGTAAAGCTGAATATAAAAATGGAATTTTTTCTTATTCTTAGAAATAGACCTATAACTAGACATGTCAAAGAAATTTTTACAAGGAAAAATAGCTATGTGTACATGAACCTATTGAATTTCAACTTTGCTATTACCATTATCTTCAATTATCTTATCTTCAGTTATTGGAGAGGAAACGATTAGACTGATCAGTATCTGTTGAACTTGACGTAGATAAGACAATTAGTAGAGGTTGCATGGGTGATCTAACGAGACATAGTCAAACGCTTTAATCCCTAACTTTTTCCTGGATTTCCCTTTCAGGTTTACAATCCACCGGGATACCCTTTTTTGCCCAAGTCGCCTTTTCAGGTTTTCGACTTGCCGGGTGTACAAATTTTTTTATATATATCCCTAATTTTTGCCCGAACCCTTTTGGTTCGCCGGGATGCCCTTATTTTTGCCTAGGCCAGTCAACCTAGCGGGTCTCTTTTCATGCGTAGTATTTTTTAACTATGTCTGCGTTCACAGGCTATGAGAAATCTTCACCGTCCATATTGGTAAGCATCATGGCACCTCCAGAAAATATTCTCTTAACAACAAATGGCCCTTCATAGGTGGGAGTCCATTTGCCCCTGGGATCACCCTGTGGTAATATAATACGCTTGATTACCAAATCACCAGTATGATACATCTGCTGCCTAACTTTCTTATTGAAGGCTTTGATCATCCGCTTCTGATACATCTGACCATGACAAACAACTGCTAGTCTTTTCTCATCAATTAGGTTTATCTGGTCAAGTCGAGTCTGAATCCATTCATCTTCATCCAGGCATGCATCCTTCATAATTCTCAAAGAGGGAATCTGAACTTCAATGGGTAAAACTGCTTCCATACCATAGACAAGGGAAAATGGGGTTGCCCCTATTGAAGTACGCATGGTGGTACGATAACCATGAAGAGCAAATGGTAACATCTCATGCCAATCCTTATATGTAACTGTCATCTTTTGCAAGATCTTCTTAATATTCTTGTTGGCGGCTTCCACCGTGCCATTCATCTTTGGACGATATGGAGAAGATTTATGATGTTTAATCTTGAATTGCATTCAGAGATCAGTAATCATAGTGTTGTTCAAATTAGTACCATTGTCTGTGATAATCCTTTCAGGGATGCCATATCTGCATATAAAATTATATTTGATGAATCGAGCCACAACATTCTTGGTAACAGAAGCAAATGAAGCTGCCTCTACCCATTTTGTGAAGTAATCGATAGCTACAAGGATGAAACGATGTCCATTAGAGGCAGTAGGTTTGATTTCACCAATCATATTAATGCCCCACATGGAAAAAGGCCATGGAGCAGTTAGAACATTCAACGGAACTGGAGGCACATGAACCTTATCAGCATAAATCTGGCATTTGTGACAAGTTTTGGAGTGTTTATAGCAGTTATCTTCCATGGTAGACCAATAATAACCTGCTCTCATAATCTTCTTAGCCATTGTATGCCCACTAGAGTGAGTACCAAAGATCCCATCATGCATGTCTTCCATAATCTCTACTGCTTCTTTCTTATCCACACAGCGAAGCAAAGTTGAATCGTGGTTGCGCTTGTACAAAATTCCATTACCCAGGAAGAATTTAGCAGAAAACCTCCTTAGAAACTTCTTATCATTGACAGATGCCCCTTCAGGGAACTCCTGAGCTTCAAGATACCTCTTCACTTCATGGAACCAAGGCTTTTCTTCTACTCCTTCAGTACCCACTTCATTGCAGTATGCAGGTTTGTCAAATCGATCAATAGTAATTCTCGGAGCTTCGTCCTCCCAACTGATTTCAAACATAGATGCCATGGTAGCTAATGCATCAGCCAACTGATTCTCTTCTCGTGGAATATGTCCAAAGGTAATATCTTCAAAATACAGGATCAAAGACAAAACATGCTCTTTGTAAATGATAAGATTAGGATGCCTGGTGTCCCAATCTCCTTTAGCATGACTAACTACTAAGGTTGAATCTCCACACACATCCAAAAATTGAATCTTCAATTCAATAGCAACTTTGATACCCATGATGCACGCTTCATACTCAGCCATATTATTGGTACATTTATAGCAAAGCTTTGCAGTAACTGGTGTATAACATCCTTTAGGAGAGATAATTATAACACCAACACCATTACCAAGCACATTAGAAGCTCCATCAAAAACCATAGTCCATCGGGATCCTTGTCCAGGTCCTTCATATTGTCTAGGTTCTTTAGTAACAATCATAATGTCCTCATCTGGAAACTCAAAATTCATAGACTGGTAGTCATCCACTGCTTGATGAGCCAAATGGTCAGGTACTACACTTCCTTTGATTGCTTTCTAAGTAGTATACTATATATCATATTCTGTCAAGATCATTTGCCATCTTGCTATTCATCCGGAGAGAGCAGGTTTCTCAAATATATACTTGATCGGATCCATTTTTGAAATCAATAAAGTGGTATGAGTCAACATATACTGTCTTAGTCGGCGAACAGCCCATGCCAAAGCGCAACAAGTTTTCTCGAGCAGTGAGTATCTTGTTTCACAGTCGATAAACTTTTTGCTAAGGTAGTATATTGCCTGCTTTTTTCGACCAGAATCATCATGTTGCCCCAACACACACCCCATTGAGCCATCCAATACTGTCAAGTACATAATCAAGGGTCTTCCTTCAACTGGTGGCGTCAATATAGGAGGTTCCTGTAAATACCTTTTGATTTCATCAAAAGCTGTCTGGCATTCATCATTCCATTCGAATGCTTGATTTTTCTTCAACAACTTGAAGATTGGTTCACAAGTAACAGTCAACTAGAAAATAAATCTTGCAATGTAATTCAGTCGTCCCAGGAAACCTCTAACTTCTTTCTCAGTACGAGGAGCAGGCATCTCTTGTATAGTTTTACCTTTGCAGGATCTACTTCAATACCTTTACCATTAACAATAAAACCCAAGAGTTTACCAGATCTAACTCCAAAAGTACATTTTTTTGGATTTAACCTCAACTTGTATTTCTTCAACCTCTCAAACAACTTGTACAGCTGATCATGGTGCTCTTATTCTCAGATTTGGCTATCATATCATCCACATATACTTCTATCTCATGGTGAATCATATCATGGAAAAAAGCTACCATAGCACGCTGATATGTTGCCCCATCATTCTTCAAACCAAATGGCATTACCTTATAGCAAAAGGTGCCACATTTTGTAACAAATGTAGTTTTCTCCATATCTTCAGGTGCCATCATAATCTGATTATACCTAGAGAAACCATCCATAAAAGAGAACACCTTATGCTGAGCAGTGTTGTCTACTAGAACATCAATATGTGGCAGTGGAAAATCATCTTTTGGGCTGGCTCTTTTCAAATCCCTGTAATCTACAAACATGTGTACTTCACCATCTTTCTTAGGTACCGGCACCATGTTTGCAACCCATTGTAGATAAGAAGTAACAACTAGAAATCCTGCATTGAATTGTTTCATCACCTCTGCCTTAATCTTTTCTGACATATCAGGACGCATACGACGAACCTTCAGCTTTATCGGACGACAATCCTCTTTCACTGGTAGACGGTGAACCACAATATCTGTATCCAACCCTGGCATATCTTCATAGGACCAAGCAAAAATTTCCACATAGTCACGTAACATCTGAATCAACTTGTTCTTAACACCATCTTCCAACTTAGCACCTATCTTGATTTCTTTCCTATTTTCCTCGGTTCCTAAGTTCACGACTTCAATTGGTTACTCATGTGGTTGTATAGTTTTCTCTTCTTGCTGTAGTAATCTAGCCAACTCTATAGGTACTTCACAATCTTCCTCCTTTCCATCCTCGGCTTGATAGATCGGATTTTCGAAGTCATAATTGGCAATAGAATAATTGTTATCAATAGGATCCAGAGTGGATGAATATCTGCATTTAGTGATGTGGGTGTGTGTAAGAACACATAGCTTTTTTTTTATAAAAGGAAAAAAGTAAAAGAAATACAAAGAGCACAATATTTACGAAAGCGAGTGTAAACACCCCAAATTTGCCCTCACTAAGTTCACACCATGGCTTGTGATCTTTCATATTTACATAAGTTTAAGCATGTCATATCATATTGCATTATTGTTTCATCTGCATTAGGTCAAGTTCATCTGCATCTAGGGTTTGTGATCTGAGCAATCCAAGATTCTTTTGAGACACTCCAAAGGTCTTCAATCATCTCAAGAGGGTCCATGAATATTCAATCATCATATTTTATCCTCCAAAGATCAAGTAAGCCAAAGAATCACAAGAACTGAGAAAGCATGGAAGCTGAGATAGGGTTTAATTGCACAGATGACCTAAAATTAGAGTTTTGGTTTCAGAGGCCATAACTCCAAATGTTTTGGTCATTATTGTTTCTAATGGTCTCAATATGTTATAAGGATCATGCATACCAAGTTTGATGAAGAAATTCATTGTGGAAGTCATCTGTTCACTGGGTAACTTCTTGAGCAAGTCAGAGCAAAATCAGGGCATCTGAGACCCCCAACAATGGAACCAAAGTGGATTTTTCATCAAATTGAGGTTATATGGTCTTTATTTGATCATTGAAGTTCTTAGAAGTTCACAAATTTGAAGAAAAGTGAGCTAAACCAAAAGTTGCCAAAAATGGAAATGACTTGTAATGTAAACTTTCCATTTTGGGAAAGTTTTTCAACCTCCTCTTTCTCAACCAAAAATGCTTCAAATGAAAAATTGTTGGTCATGAAAGTTGTAGATTGGATCATTATCTTTTCAAAAAGTACAAGAACAAGATCTAATTCATTTTGGAACTCAAGATATGGCTTGTCAAAGTTGGCAAAAATCCCATAAATTTCAAGAATGCACCAAAAGGGATTCTTTGCAAAACCACTTGCCAAGGCTTTTTGTGTCTTCAAAAACACTTCAATACATCATAGAATCATAGTGCATTGCTTCTAGATCATAATTTCCCAAGGAAATGCAAGATCACATGCCTTGAACACCAAGATTTCTCAAAGGGGCCAAAACTTCACATAATTGCAAAACACCCCATAACTTATTTCCCACATGCTGAATTGCCTCAAGAATGAATTTGTGGACTTCCTTGAAGTCAGCTGTGCATGGACATGCCCAAAGGCCAGCTGCATCCTTGCCCATACCTCAAGTACACAAGTTGGTGACTTTTTTGCAATAAGGCCATACCAATCACAATAGGGCACAACCACTCCTT
Organism: Lathyrus aphaca; assembly: GCA_963966055.1. Lineage (NCBI taxonomy): Eukaryota > Viridiplantae > Streptophyta > Magnoliopsida > Fabales > Fabaceae > Lathyrus > Lathyrus aphaca. The sequence continues at coordinate 404,345,029 of OZ014521.1, read as the reverse complement.
AAACCTATCACAAGTTGATATGTGGACCAAATGCTGATTACAACACACAAGAACACAAGCTGAAACCTAAGAATCACCAAGTTACTAAAAATTATCCCTCTTGCAAAAGCTTTCGAATCTCCCAACTCAGCCACTCAATCTTCAAACAAACACCACCATTCATTTCTAAATCACTCACTGATCATAAACCACCCATAAAAATAGCCAATAACACACCATAAGAAAAATACGATTTCAGACCAGTTGGAGTGCAAACTCCCAAACCAGTCATCCTCAAAGCTTTCCAAGCATTGCAACTTCTTCAGGAAGGTCATTAGAGGCATTTTGCACCAAGGAAGTGGCCAGAAATCTTAAGGGTGAAAAGCTCCATCTCAGGTAGCCATTCGAATTAATTTTTCCAGAACTTCTCTTTTATGTTACAAAATTATTAAGCATGTTTCACTGATCACACTGAACTTGGAATTTTTGAAAATGGTTGAGAAATGAGTGTGTATTGATTGTCTGAAATGTTTACCATGTTTATGTTTCTCTTCGAATCATGAGATTGAATGAAAAGAAATGATGTTTGAGGGTGGATTTGGGTTCAAGGAAGTGGGAGGAGTGAATCTGGAGCTTTAGAGCTCTAGAAAGTGCCTAGGGAAGAAGATTGAGTTTTTCAGGTGAGGGTGTCACCGGATAAGACGACCGGAGCTCTTCTCCGGTGACACGAATGTCATTAAGTGATAATTAGGGTTAGGGTTTCTGTTTGAACGTGGACCATTGGATCTCCCTTCCCACGCGTATTTGTGTGGTTGAGATTAGCTCATTAGTTATTAATCTGAATTAATTAATTAGTTAATTAGGTTTAATGAAATTTGAATGTGGGCCTTTAGATCTGGCGCGCCGTCAACCCCCATAAACCCAGAATCAATCTCAGCCATCCCTTTTGCATACTTCAGCTTTATTTAATTTTTATTTCATTTTTCTCATTTTTCAACATGACATATAAGACATCTTAGGACATATTAGAATCATGTTTGATCATTTATTCATTCATTTGCCATGTTATGCATTCATTTCATTTCATAAACTTTCATGAGCTTTCATGGTTCAAAACATGCTTCATTTGCATCTTCATCCTTGCATGATCATCCACAACTCATGACATACATTTGCATCATCTCTTAGCATCATTGACATCATGTTCATGCTTCTGGTTTTGGCTTTCATCTTTACATTCACTTCATTTTCATTTCATTTCATTCCTTTTGCTAACTTTTCAGGTGGTAAGTTGTTTTGAGAAGTGAATTTGCCTTCACTTCTCACAATCTCTTCTCATCTCTTTTATGCCTTCTTTGCTGCATTTTGTATGTGTATTAGAGTGAGCTTGCTCATTCATGCTCCTTCCTCGCTTCCTTTCTCCAAGCAACTTATCTTCTTAAGTGAAGTAAGTTGACTTGCTTCTCTCTGCTTCTTCCTCCTTTCATCTGCTTCTTTCCTGGTGGCTTTTCCGTGAAGATCTTTTGCAAGCCTCATAAACCCTAGGAACAACCAAGCATGATCACAATTAGGGTTTGGTTAGTCCCCCATTTAGTTTTACCTTTGTGTCATCTTTTGTGTCTTCTTTTCTCACCTCATAATCAAGGACTAAACCTTAGAGGTTTTAAGGCTTTGTGATTAAGCTTATGCCATCATCCTTCTATTAGGATGGAGTGTATAACTTTAATCCTAAGTGTTAAACCCTTAATGTGTTTAAACCCTTTAATCAATCCATCTAATAATCACTAAGACATCAAACTTGTAACTTGGGCCTTGCATTAGGGTTCTAATTCTTCCTTAACTGGTTAAGAAGGACTAACCCTAGTGTTAATGGACAAGTCCCCCTCAAGTTGTCTTACAAACCATAAAATCCACTTCTTAATCTTACCATTAACTAAAATCCACTTTTATAAAGGCTTTGTTAGGTCATGAGGTTAATCCCTAATCATGGATTAAGTTGAGGAGCCTTCCTCAGCTTAAATGTTCCATCTATTATCCTTCTATTAGGGTGGTGTAATGAGTCCATTAAATCCCTGATTATGGCTTAAACTCATTACTTAACACTAAACAAAAACTCCAAAAACATCTAATTAAATACAAGTAGGTTAATGATCTTAATCCTACATCATGGTGATTAAGTGTGAGGTGTTTACTTCGTGCTTAAGGTATTCTCATTACCCCTAATCAGAGGGAGGATGTGATGAGTTTACTAACCCATTGGTTTAGGCTTACGCTCATTTTCTTATGACAAACACAAAAATCAATAAAAGATTGAAAACACTAAAAACAAACAATAATCGTCTCCTCCGGGATTCTTTTCTCATCTCATTCACTCACAAACGAGAACTTGCTTCTTCCGTCTAATGCAAGACAGTTTGCACCTGAGCCAGACAGGTCATACACTTGAGCATAGGCAAGCAAGCAGTTCACAAGTCAATTTATCTTTCAGTCTCTTTGAGTCGAACTACGGTGTTCTGACTTCCTCATTGCACGAGAGGATACGTAGGCATAACTTAACGGTTATCGAATAAAAGTCTCTGTATATTCCCCCTCCTTCCAGCATTATTCTTTGAGCCTCGTAGTCTTGAGCTTCTCACTCTGTTCTTACACTGACACTCTCATATTTCACTTCATTTCCTTTTACACTGACACTTGCATTCTTTCCCAGCTTTTACACACAAAATATCACTGACACTACCCCTTTTAAAACACAAACCTTTCAAGCGTGGATCCCGTCGAGTACGACAGACAATCTGTATGCTAATACCTTCCCAGGTTGTAACCAACCCCCTTTCTCAGTTTCTCTGGTTCGCGACCGTCTTGTCCATATCTTTCTAGGTTTATGCAGCATTACCTTTCCTTCGGGATAAAAATGCCTAGCTGGCGACTCTTTCTTTTCTGAGTTCACCCTCGTGTGTTCTCATCCCCCTCGCCGACCGTTCGCTTCTGTACCCCATTTGACCTAGCCTCATTTTGGTGGGAGCGACACCAGCAAGTTGAACACTCGTCTGTGTCTCACTCATGCTTATTTTTACTCATACAGATACTCGTCTGTATCTTGTATACACACTTATTTCCCCTCAAATTCAACACTCGTCCGTGTTCCTTGTTAACCAGTTGGTACTCGTCCATATCATCATCTCAGAACACGCGTCAGCGTTTGTTTCTACCGATAATCGTCTGTATCGTGGTCTTAAGGATGCTCGTCCGCATCTTTGATCTATACACAGTGTTAAACACTTATACCTTTTGTTTCTTGAATGTAAGCACTCGTCCGTGTTTACCATTCCCCAGTAAAAGTAACCCTTTTTTCTTATTTGGCATTCGTCCTATGTCATGATACTTTCGGCAGTCATACCCTGCCAGGTGATCAACCTTCACCTTTGGGATGACTGTCCCTCATCCTTCTCCCAGCGGAGTCTCCATTATTGGAACCCTTTTCTATCCGGCATTCGTCCTATGTCGTGATATTTAGCAGCCGTCCCCTGCTAGGTGATCGTCCTTCCCCTTTTTGATGATCGTCCTTCATCATTTTATCCGATGGTCGTCCCCATCATTGATCTTGTTATCTGACATTCGTCATATGTCATGATAAACCCTTAGAGTAGTCGTACCCTGCTAGGTGATCGTCCTTCACCTCTTGATGATCGTCCTTCATCATGCTTATTCGATGGTCGTCCCCATCGCTGACTTTTTCTACCCAACATTCGTCCTATGTCGTGGTAAAGAGCAACCGTCCCCTGCTAGGTGATTGTCCTTCACCTTTGATGACAGTCCCTCATCATTACTTCATTTATTCTCTGAACCTGATGGCCGTCCCCATCATTTCCTTTATTTTAATCCCCAGAGAACCTTGTTACTTTCCTTGATGGTCGTCCCCATCATGATCTCTTTATTTCCCCAGCATGTCGGCCGTCCCCGTCATTGCTTTATCCCCAGCAGTCGTCCCTGCTCGATGGTCTTCCTCCATCACCCGCACTTTGTAATCATGCTATGCTGTCTTTTACAATCTATATCCCTTTTCTTCTTCTCTCCCCAGTGAGTGAAAATTTTGGACTGTCTTTGGTATTTAACCACAAGTTATCTTGTTTGTCTATTAAGTCAGGCGCTTACATCCTGCACAGCTAACTCATGCTTGAATAGGGGCAGCTGTAAACACCCCAAATTTTCCCTCACTAAGTTCACACCATGGCTTGTGATCCTTCATATTTACATAAGTTTAAGCATATCATATCATATTGCATTATTGTTTCATCTGCATTAGGTCAAGTTCATCATGCTAAGTATCTCGGCCAAGATTCTTTTGAGCCACTCCAAAGGTCTTCAATCATCTTAAGAGGGTACATGAATGTTAAATCATCATATTTTATCCTCCAAAGATCAAGGAAGCCAAAGAATCACAAGAACTGAGAAAGCATGGAAGCTGAGCTAGGGTTTAACTGCACAGATACCTAAAATTAGGGTTTTGGTTTTAGAGGCCATAACTCCAAATTTTTTTGTCATTCTTGTTTCTAATGGTCTCAATATGTTATAAGGATCATGCATACCAAGTTTGATGAAGAAATTCATTGTGGAAGTCATCTGATCACTAGGTAACTTCTTGAGCAAGTCAGAGCAAAATCAGGGCATCTGAGACCCCCAACAATGGAACCAAAGTGGATTTTTCATCAAATTGAGGTTATATGGTCTTTATTTGATCATTGAAGTGCTTAGAAGTTCACAAATTTGAAGAAAAGTGAGCTAAACCAAAAGTTGCCAAAAATGGAAATGACTTGTAATGTAAACTTTCCATTTTGGGAAAGTTTTTCAATCTCCTCTTTCTCAACCAAAATAGCTTCAAATGAAAAATTGTTGGTCATGAAATTTGTAGATTGGATCATTCCCTTTTCAAAAATTACAAGAACAAGATCTAATTCATTTTGGAACTCAAGATATGGCTTGTCAAAGTTGGCAAAAATTCCATAAATTTCAAGAATGCACCAAAAGGGATTCTTTGAAAAACCACTTGTCAAGGCTTTTTGTGGCTTCAAACACACTTCAATACATCATAGCATCATAGTACATTGCTTCTATATCAGAATTGCCTAAGGAATTGCAAGATCACATGCCTTGAACACCAAGATTTCTCAAAGGGGCCAAAACTTCACATAATTGCAAAACACCCCATAACTTATTTCCCACATGCTGAATTGCCTCAAGAATGAATTTGTGGACTTCATTGAAGTCAGCTACGCATGGACATGCCCAAAGGCCAGCTGCATCCTTGCCCATACCTCAAGTACACAAGTTGGTGAATTTTTTGCAAGAAGGCCATACCAATCACAATAGGGCACAACCACTCCACAAACCTATCACAAGTTGATATGTGGACCAAATGCTGATCACAACACACAAGAACACAAGCTGAAACCTAAGAATCACCAAGTTACCAAAAACTCTCGCTCTTGCAAAAGCTTTCGAATCTCCCAACTCAGCCACTCAATCTTCAAACAACCACCACCATTCATTTCTAAATCACTCACTGATCATAAACCTCCCATAAAAACAGCCAAGAACACACCAAAAGAAAAATACGATTTCTGACCAGTTGGAGTGCAAACTCCCAAACCATCCATCATCAAAGCTTTCCAAGCATTGCAACTTCTTCAGGAAGGTCATTAGAGGCATTTTGCACCAAGGTAGTGGCCAGAAAGCTCAAGGGTGAAAAGCTCCTTCTCAGGTAGCCATTCGAATTAATTTTTCCAGAACTTCTCTTTTATGTTACAAAATGATTAAGCATGTTTCACTGATCACATTGAACTTGGAATTTTTGAAAATGGTTGAGAAATGAGTGTGTATTGATTGTCTGAAATTTTTACCATGTTTATGTTTCTCTTCGAATCATGAGATTGAGTGAAAAGAAATGAGGTTTGAGGGTGGATTTGGGTTCGGGGAAGTGGGAGGAGTGAATCTGGAGCTTTAGAGCTCCAGAAAGTTCCTAGGGAAGAAGATTGAGTTTTTCAAGTGAGGGTGTCACCGGAGAAGACGACCGGAGCTCTTCTCCGGTGACCTGAATGTCATTAAGTGATAATTAGGGTTAGGGTTTCTGTTTGAACGTGGACCATTGGATCTCCCTTCCTACGCGTGTTTGTGTGGTTGAGATTAGCTCATTAGTTATTAATCTGAATTAATTAATTAGTTAATTAGGTTTATTGAAATTTGAATGTGGGACTTTAGATCTGGCGCGCAGTCAACCCCCATAAACCCAGAATCAATCTCAGCCATCCTATTTGCATACTTCAGCTTTATTTTATTTTTATTTCATTTTTCTCATTTAATTTTGTATCTTTTATTTAAAATAGCAAGAAATTTCTAAAAATATTTGTATTCTGCATTTTTGTTTCAAATAATTTTCTTAACCCAAAAATATTTTTATTTTTATTTTTTGAATTTAAAAATCATTTTTTAGACATTTAAATGTTTATTTTAATTAATTAATGAAAATTAATTAATTAAAATATCATTTAGGTTTCTAAAAAATCCCAAAAAATTCATATTGCATCTTTAAAAATTTAGAGACATTGTCATACTATCCACACAAATTTCTTTTTGGTTTTGAACCATTATTGAAAATTTTCTTGAATTTAAGGTTCATAAAATTCACATTTTAGAACCCTAACTTCAAGAATTATTTTCTGCCTAACCAAGAAGGGTATGACAATGATTCTTTTTGCATTGATCTTTATTTGAAATGTATTTTCTAGCATAATTTTGTCATGAATTTCTTCTGCCTTTTTGAATTGATTGGTATTTTTCCCTTTTAGGTACCTTAAAACCCTAGATAACTTAGAAAAATCATATCTTTCATTAGGTTAAGAGTTAGGTCTTCTCCTTTGGGGTGCGATATCATATGGGGTTAGGTTTCTCTTGATTTTATTTTCAAATTTTTATCTTGTCATTTGCTTCTGTTTTTGAGTTTTGCATCTCATGTTGCATGAAAATCCTAATTTCTCATCTTCTCTTGCATACATCTTGCATATGCTTGCATTCATGAACTTGCCAAGACATTTTATGCATTCACATGACATATAAGACATCCTAGGACACATTAGACTCATGTTTGACCATTTCCTCATCCATTTTCCATGTTATGCCTTCATTTCATTTCATGTGCATTCATGTGCTTGCATGCTTCTTTCATGTTTCATTTGCATTTTCATCTCTTGTATGATCATCCATTGCATTTGGCATGTCTTTGCATCATCTCATAGCATCATTAACATCATGTTTATGCTTCTGGTGATAGGTACTTTGAGAAGTGAATTTGCCTTCACTTCTTTTTCATTCCATTTCATTTCTTTTTACTAACTTTTCAGGTGGTAGGTACTTTGAGAAGTGAATTTGCCTTCACTTCTCACATTCTTTTCTTGTCTCCCTTATGCATCCATTGCTGCATTTTGTATTTTTCTTAGAGTGAGCTTGCTCATTCATGTTCTCCATCCACTTTCTTTCTTCAAGTAACTTATCTTCTTAAGTGAAGTAAGTTAGCTTGTTTCTTATGCTTCTCCTCCTTTCATTTGCTTCTTCCCTGGTGGCTCTTCTAGAAGATCTCTTACAAGCCTCATAAACCCTAGGAACACCCAAGCATGTTAACAATTAGGGTTTTGATTAGTCCCCCATTAGTTTTACCTTTGTGTCATCTTTTGTGTCTCTCCTCTCATCTCATAATCAAGGACTAAACCTTCAAGGTTGTAAGGCTTTGTGATTAAGATTTTGCCTGCATCCTTCTCTTAGGAAGGAATGTATAACTTTAATCCAAAGTGTTAAACCCTTGATGTGTTTAAACCTTTTAATCAATCCATATAATAATCACTAAGACATCAAGCTTGTAACTTGGGCCTTGCATTAGGTTTATAATTTTTCCTTAATTAGTTAAGAAGGACTAACCCTAGTGTTAATGGACAAGTCCTCCTCAAGTTGTCTTACAAATCATAAAATTCACTTCTTAATCTTACCATTAACTAAAATCCACTTTAATAAAGGCTTTGTTTTGTCATGAGGTTAATCCCTAATCATGGATTAAGTTGAGGAGCCTTCCTCAGCTTAAATGTTCTCATATATTATCCTTCTATTAGGATGGTGTAATGGGTCCATTAAATCTTTGATTATGGCTTAAACTCATTACTTAACACTAAACAAAAACACCAAAAAACATCTAAATAATTGCAAGTAGGTTAATGATCTTAATCCTACATCATGGTGATTAAGTGTGAGGTGCTTACTTCATACTTAAGGTATTCTCATTACCCCTAATCAGAGGGAGGATGTGATGAGTTTACTAACCCTTGGTTTAGGCTTAAGCTCATCTTCTTATGACAAACTCCAAAAGCAATAAAAGATTTGAAAACTCAAAAACAAACAATAATCGTTTCCTCCAGGATTCTTTTCTCACCTCATTCACTCACGAACGAGAACTTGCTTCTTCCGTCTAATGCAAGACAGTTTGCACCTGAGCCAGACAGGTCATACACTTGAGCATAGGCAAGCACGCAGTTCACAAGTCAATTTATCTTTCAGTCTCTTTGAGTCTAACTACGGTGTTTTGACTTCCTCATTGCACGAGAGGATACGTAGACATAACTTAACAGTTATCGAACAAAAATCTATGTATATTCCCCTTCTTCCATCATTATTCTTTAAGCCTCATTCTTGAGCAATTCACTTCACATTTCTTTTGCACTGACACTTGTATTCTTTTCTAGCTTTTGTACACAGAATAGCACTGACACTACCCCTTTAAACACAAACTTTCAAGCGTGGATCCCGTCGAGTTCGACGGACAACCTGGGTGCTAATACCTTCCCAGGTTGTAACCAACCCCCTATCTCAGTTTCTCTGGTTCGCGACCGTCTTATCTATTCTTTTCTAGGTTTATGCAGCATTACCCTTCCTTCGGGATAAAAAATTCCTAGCTGGCGACTCTATTTAGTTCATTTCATTTCTCTCTTCGCCGACCGTTCGCGCTTGTATAGGGATGCAAATCTTTGGGAGCGACAGCGAGAAATGTCCATTGATTTTATTGAATGAAAATATGCAAATGAAATGAAAACCCTAACAAGCATACCATTGTGCCCCGGGCAAGGGACAAGGCTTAAAAGTATTCAGTTATTCAAAAAGTTACAAAAGATAAATTTAGAAAAATGAAATAGCATTTACTCCTGACTAAAGGAGATAGGATTAACGTCTTCAGCCTTCCAATTGTTGAGTTCATTCCCCATGGTAGGAAAAATCCAACCGTCCAGGTTGTAACCTTCATCATAATCTTCTATAGCATTGACTTGGTCCCTTATGATTCCTCCATGAGTGATACGAGCAGCACGAGCACGACGAACAACCTTCTGAGATTATTCTTCAACCACAACTCTAGCATCTTTGTGGGAAGCCATTGTAGGAGGCACTCTAGTAATCACAGGAACTCTTTTGACAACAGGGGGAGCTTCAATAGCAGGAACGACCCAAGGAACCACTTCAAATATCTGACAAGGAGTCTCAACAAATTCACCTTCCATCTCAACATATTTAAAAGTGTTTCACATGACTGACCATGTATTCTTCTTCACCATAAACAGTGACAACCTTTCCTTTCACCAGATATTTCAACTTCTGATGTAAAGTGGAAGTCACAGCACCTGCCTCATGGATCCAGGGGCGCCCAAGCAGATAGGAGTATGCAGGACGAATATCCATCACATAGAAAGTGGAATCAAAAACTTGAGAGCCTACTTTAACTGGAATATCCACCTCTCCATGCACCATTCTTCTTGAACCATCAAAGGCCTTCACCACCACATTACTTGCCCTTAACACTACTTCATTCAAATTTAGTTTGTCTAGAACCTCCTTAGGTAATACATTTAATGAAGAACCATTATCCACCAATACATGAGACAAAGTAGTGCCCCTACACTCAACAGAGACGTGTAGAGCTTTATTATGGTTTCTGCCGGCAGGAGTCAAATCAGCATCATTAAAACCCAAACCATTATCACTAGTTAGATGAGCAACATAATTTTCAAATTGATCCACAGAGATTTCATGTGGCACATGAGCAGTCTTCAGGAATTTAATTAAAGCCTTGGCATGGGCTTCAGAACATAATAGAAGAGATAACATGGAAATTGTGGAGGGAGTATGCCCCAACTGGTCAACAACATCAGAATCACTCTTGCAGATGATCTTCAGTACTTCTTCCATCTTCTTAGAGAGATTTTCACTAACTGGTGCCTCAGCTTGAATAGGTTCAATTAATGGTCCTTTTCCCCGAGCCTCAGTACTTGGCCCAGAGTTAGAGATATGAACTGGAGTAGCAGCAGTTTTTGAGGTGTCTTCTGGAGAGAAAATTCTTCCACTCCTGATAACCTTACTGGATCCAACAATATTATCCACATCAAGATTAACATCGGTAATAGGTGCATCAGTCAAAGGTTCTTGTTTGACACCATGGATATAAACATCAGAACCATAATTCCAGGGTATAGCTTTGTCAGAAGTGTATGGGATAGGACCAAGAGTAGTAATAATCATTGGAGCCACCTTTGGCTCAGCAGTAATCTTCACAGGACCTTTAGAAGTGATCCTTACTGGACCACTGGAAGTAATCTTCACAGGAATCTTGTTAACCATAGCCACATCTTCGATTTTTACATCTTGAGCCAAACCTCCACACAGACTCTCTATAGAAGGGGTTCTTTCAAATAGTATAGTATAGTTATCTATCAGGCGTTGAATACCTGACCTCAACCTCCAACAACTATCAGGTTTATAGGCACAGTAAAAACAATCTTCCCTGCAACCCGGAAATAAACCGGCTTGCACAAGTTTCTTCTTGAGAATAACTAGAGGAGTAGTTATTTCAGCCCATTACGAACATAAAAAACCTCATCAACAACATTAACAGTCTTCTCATGTTTGGGCATGGGAGCAGTAATCACATTAGGAGTTTCCGGAGGGTCAAACTCAATTTCTCCATTCTCAATCATATCCTGGATTTTGTTCTTTAACGACCAGCAACTGTTAGTATCATGGCCAGGGCTATTAGAATGGTATGCACACCTTGCATTAGGATTGTAACGAGAAGAGGAGGTATTGATATTCTGTGGTGGGTCCTTCAAAGTAATCAATTATCCTTTCAACATATGCTGCAAAGCCTGAGCCAATGACATATTGAGCTTGGTAAACTGCCTCCTAGGCTTGGGATGATTATTCTGTTGTTGCTCTTGTGGTGGAGGTGTAGGATTAGAAATCAAAACAGCTTCCACAGATTGGTTACGATCATTACGACCACGCTGGCTATACACAACATTTGATTCCTTCTTCCCAGGAGGGGGCTTCTTGGTGATACTTGAAGAAGAAACTATTTGAATCTTACCACTTTGTATCCCAATTTCCACACGTTCTCCAATCATTATCATCTCAATGAAGCCAGATGATGAGCTTCCAATGAGATGACTATAGAAAGGACCAGTAAACGTACTCATGAACATATCAACTAATTCCCTGTCAGTCAAAGGGGGTTGAACTCTACTTTCCATATCTCTCCATTTCTGAGCATACTCTTTGAAACTTTCTTTGGCATCCATGGACATGCTTTGGAGTTGCATGCGAGTTGGTGCTAAATCAGGATTGTATTGATATTGCTTATAGAAAGCCTCAGCAAGATCATTCCAGTTACAAATGTTGGTACTCCCCAGTTGATAATACCATTCCAGTTGGGATCCAGACAAACTTTCTTGAAATAAATGTATCCACAACTTTTTATCAGGAGTATGGGGTTGAATTCTTCTGACATAAGACCTTAAATACAGTTTTAGGCAAGACATACCATCGTACACCACAAAAGTAGGAACCTTAAAACCTATAGGGATGAAGACTCCAGAAATCAAACTCAAATCTTCAAAGTCAAACCCATAATTCTTTTGTAGTTCCATATCATTCATGTTGTCTACCAGCATCTTATACTTCTCCTTACTAGCAGGATCATGATAATAGTTCTCCTCAGAATCAGAATCTTCCACAGTATCATGAAGACTGCCTCCTCCTCTCTCAGAATTTCCAGACTCAAGATTCTCAACCTCTCTTCTGTCTTGACAGGACCTCTGAATATTCTACCCAGGTTGATGAGGCCCATTGATTTAATAGTCTTCTTCTTTTTCTTAGTCAGAAGTGTCTTCAACTCATCTTGTCCCTTGGACAAGTTCAGGATCATTTCTTGAAATTGTGCATTATGAGTCTGGAGATCCTTTACAGTTTGTTCGAGAGCCATTTCTGCTGAAATAAACAGCGAGAAGATAAGATACATGTTTATAAGAAACTTGTAATGCAATGATATGGTATGTATATGCTTATGTAATGTTTTCTAGGACCGCAGGATTTAAATTTGTTTAAACGAAAAACAAAAGCAAAATTTTATTAGTAAGTTTTTAATATAATTTTTGCCCCTTGGGCTTACAAAGAAATAATAAGATACAAAAGATAAATGTATGGGGTTTTAAGTCTCCCATGGACGCTTCCTCTTCGTGTGGAGGTACTTGTTGAGGTTTTGTTCCTCGTGAAATTGCCTTGTTAGCTCCAGAATTCTTTCTTGACCAGCTCTGAAATGAGTCTCAAAAGTATCCTTTTGCTCCTTCAACTGAATCCAGGACTTTTGCAATTCTTCTAAATCAGTAGGCATGTCTGGATGAAGGATGGTATAAGGAACATCTCCTTCAGCAACAGGCTCCATAGTGATTGGTAGAACAGCAGGATATGGCATCATAAGAGTCTGAGCACGAGATTGCACCCATATGAGATAAGGCTCCATGGGAATAGAGTACTTTGGTTCCAAAGTCTTGCTCTCAACTTTATTCACCTTGCTCCAAGCTCGTATAAACATTTGATGGTAACCCTGAAGATCGTTGTCGTAGTCGAACATAATACCCTGGATAAGCATGTCATGAGGACCACTACTCCGAGCATAACCAAACGGACGTAGAGCTAAAGAAGGGTTGTAGGTAATGCCCCCTCTAATGCCTAGAAGTGGCACATTAGGGAATTCCCCACAACAGTCAATGATAGTAACATTCTCCATAGATCGAGAGCACCAATGAATGTCTGAATGAGAAAGTGACATGATCCTCTTAGACCACCTGAACCCCTGTTCATTCTTCATCACTGATCGAGGAAGGTGAGAAATAAACCACCTAAATAATAAAGGTATGCAACACATCAGAGTTCCCCTCGCCTTCGTAGTACGAGTGTGAAGAGAATGTAAGATGTCTCCAAGTAATGTACGCACTGGATTATGATTCAAAAATATGTTGATGGCGTGTACATCTATGAACTGGTCTAGATTAGGGAACAACACTAAGCCATAGATCAATAGGGCTAGGATCTCCTCAAAAGCATCATAACTCATAGCCTTCAAGAACACTTGAGCTTTCTCCATCAATACCTTAGCAAGGATACCCTTAACTCCACTTCTCATTTCTAGGACAATGTCTGATTTCTTCAAATGTAGGGCTGTAGCAATGACTTCGGGTTTGGGCTCTTTCTCTAAGCCAGTGAAAGGTCTCTGATCAAGGATAGGTATACCCAGTAGTTTGGAGAACTCTTCCATTGTAGGAACCAACTGATAGTCGGGGAATGTGAAGCAATGGTGTTTAGGATCAAAGAACTGAAACAGGACACTCATCATGTCTTCATTGAACCCTGAAGTGACTAGATCCAGTAGGTGACCATGCCTCTTGATGAATTGGGAGTTTTTCAGAAACTTGAGAGACCAATTCCTTAAGCTTAGGAGGTATTCCTACAAAGTTGATCCGAATAGTATTCCTACGAGCAGAAGCCATGACCTGCAACAAAGAACAAAGATAAATCCTTTGGTCCTTAAAATGGTTAGTGAAAATGTTATGCTTATGATGCATGATGTCATGATGTTATGCTCAATCACAAACATGTGCACAAACAAGTCACACAATAGCCCTAGGTTTGAAGGCTTGCATGAGGTTTAAAGGCAAGTACCCTCCCCTGAAGTTTAGATGGTTCATCTTGTCCTACAAAAGTAACCAGGTTCTAAGGGACTCAATATCACTGATCTTTCCCAAGGGTGGTTGTTCAGTAGGCAACTTACTTGCCAACAAAAACCCTCTAAGTTTAGGATCTCAATGAGCGTAGTATCGAGTATCAACCAACTTCAGTCTTCACCAAAGCCGGCTATCTCACTACTTTCTAAAGGCCAAGATGGGATAACTAGGGTTCTAAAGGTCAGTTAGTGTATTGACAACATATGGCAGCCCCATATTATCCTTAACTTACTTAAGGAACATAAGCACCAACCAAGAAGTCACACTAACTATAGCCACCAGATCAACCATATCGGTATACGCCGTACAGTTTCCTTGGTCTATTTCCATTTACCTAGGGTACACTAGATCCGGGTTAGGATCTTTCACACATAAAGCACAACAAGTAATATAAAGCAAACAAAGCAAACAATTTAAAGTGATCTAATTCCTAAGGGTACCCCTCTTTTACTTAGTAACTCCCCAACAAAGTCGCCAGTTCTGTAACACGGTGGGAGAACTGACTTTTAGTCATGTTGCGGATAGTAAGAGTCGCCACCGACTTTTATTTTATCCAAGTGGAAAGGACATAAAAGAACAGGAAAGACCTATTTTAAAAGACTTAGGTTCAGGGGGTAGGTTATATAAAGGGAAGGTGTTAGCACCCTTTATATCCATGGTTATCCATGGGCTCTTAGTTACTTAGCTCACTTAAATTGTTTTTGGAAAGTGTAGTGTGTGATTAAAAATTTTTCTAAGTACTTAGTAATGATCCTCGTATGGATGTATACAAAGCCTTGGTTTGAAGAATGTTTAAGAAAGTATTGTGAGGTGTGAAAAGTATTTTTGAAGAGTGAGCAAACAACTAAGAGATACCTACCCTAGATTAAGTCTTTCATGTTCTCATATGTTCTTTCAATGGTAAGACTATCCCTATTATTAAGGAATAGGTAGTCATTACCTTGGATGTGTTAAGGGACAAGCGTATGGTCATCGTATGGTCATAGAAAGCAACTTAAAGGATGTCTTTAGCAATTCGTAGGGACTATCATCATTTATTCGAAGGGACAAGATCATTATTCCGTAGGCAACCTCAAAGGGACTTGATCTTTTAAACTGTAGGGACTTGATGATTTATACTTGAAGGGACTTTGCATAAGACATCCCTATATTCGAGGGACTTGACCATTTTATTTTAAGGAAACCAAGAGGAATACCCAAGGAAGTGCAAGATGGCAATCATAGATCGACTTACGTGTGTGAGTGTTTATTTTCAAATATTTATCTTTTTAAATTAGTTTTCTAAGTTAAATTAAATACAAATAAGTTTCCACAACCTATTTACTAACCACACAATAAAATATTTATAATAAAATAAAGACGGAAAATAAATCTAGATTCATTACATGGCTTTGGGATAGTTACAATATAATTGGATAATAATAAATAATAATAATAATAATAATAATAAAGCAAATAAATAGAGAAATAATAATAATAAAGCAATAAATATTAGAATTAAAAAAAAGAAAATAATAATGAAGAAATAGAGAAAAGTTAGAATTTTTAAAAGAAATATTTTAAGTTAAATAAGTTAGAATTTTAGAGATTTATTAGAAATATAATATAAATTTAAAGGATTTAATAATAATAATAATAATAAAAGGATAATATATTACAAAATAAATAAAAAAGGTTATTATAAAAGAAATATTTTGGGTTAGGAAAAATTAGGTTAAATTTTTAAGGTTAGTGAAAAAATTAGGGTTTAGAAAATAATTAGGGTTTTTAACATAATTAATTAAAATAAATAAGTTTTTATTTACAAAATATATATAATAAAAGTTATATACAAAAAATAATATTAGAAAAATAAAATTAATTAAAATAAATATTAAGAAAAAAAATATGAGTTTTAAAAATGAAATATAAGATTTAAAACTTATAAAAAAAACATCATTGGTTAATTATTTTTTATATTAATAATTATTAATTATTATAAGAAAAATAGAAAAGAAAGAAAATAGGTAAAAAAAATTAAAAGTGGGGAGGCCTGGTTTTGATCCCAGGACCTCCCTCTTACCATAACCAGAGGCGTCCACTGGGCTAGCATGTGCTAGTGCTTTTCATAGGACCAATAATCAATAAATTATATGCTTAGTAATAAAATGAATTTAACCCAAAAAGAATGGTCATAACTGGTTTCGATCCTGAGTCTCTTGGTTCACAAAACCAATGCGTCTTCCACTAGGCCAACCGCGCCATTGAACATATACCTGCAAATAATAATATATAAAACAAAACTACTTTTTGAATTTAAAAATCGCGCCAAAAGTCTTCTTCTTCACAGCATCGTCCATTTAGCCTTTAGCTACGCTTGTCCGTTGCTAAAGGCTTTAGTGACAGTTCTTGTTCGTCACTAGAGCACCTGGAAATCTCAAAACTCAGAACTCACCAAATAAATTAGTTTCAATCATATATTTCTATTATAAAATGTCCTAGGAGTTCATTGAAACCTTCAATTTCCCCTAAAAACACGTTTAATGGAGATTTCCAAATTTGAAGACATAAACCCTAATAATGGCAAAACCTCATTCCTGCATCAAAACTTAAATCAAATCATCCAGAAACATTCAAAAGGTTAATACAAACAAGGATATATGATCAATTAATATTTATAACGCGTAAACAAGTGAAATCGAAAAAAAATCAAAACAAGCAATAATATGGATGCGATTTATGCGATTCTGCATGCTTTTGAGGATGATGATGATGTATTCATGTTCTACAAGTCCCAAGGAACACAATGAAACCTTCAAAATCCCTTTAGAGTGGCTGGAAGTATCAAACCGAATTTGATTTTTCTTTGAAAATTTTGAAGTTGGAATGGTGTTCTTGGAGGCAGCAAATTCGTCCCTTTGTGTATGTTTTTGTTTATGTATATATAGTGATTGAATTTTGGTCAAAAACTTGTGGATTTGTGGGCTTGTGAAGGTTGCTTGATCATGAAGTTTCATCACTTTCAAATATTCAAAAAATCTCATCTAACCTTTCTATTTTTGATCCAATCTGACTTTAGTTGATTTCCAATCATTCTAAATATAATCCAACTAATTTTCAATCAAAGATTTCATTCTTCATTTGACTTTTCATATTTTTTATATATTTAAATAGAATTTTAATGAATAAAATCCAAATAAATATAAAATAAACTATAAAAATCTGAAAAAATAATCATTGGGTCGTGCATGATGTCATTGTAAGGATTGGATTACAAAATTGCAAGCCCACTTGAAAAGATTTGGTTTTAAGACCTCATTTGTTCAATATACCCCTAAAAAATTTCCCAACTTTGCAAAGGCACAAATAACTCAATTTTAAGGCTATGAAGGTGTTCTTGGAAATTTTGGAAAGCTTAAAGAGTCCTCTAACAAACATCTTTGGTCTCATGTCCATATCTTTTACCATTTTCAAATTATGCTCTTTGGAAGATGTTGACTTTTTGTTGACTTTTGAAATGACCTGTAATGTTTTAGCTCCTACCTTCTAAATGAAGCATTTTTAGGCTTGGCTTGTGAGACACAAAGTTGTATAGAATTCAATTTCCTTCAAAATGAACTTCGGATGGGAAATTTTAGATGAAGCATGTGAAAGTTATGGCTGGTCAAAGTTCAGTTGACTTTCCTTAAGAAAACCCTAATTTATAAACTCTTGATTCTTGATGATCTGAAACTTCCTTGATGAATCATAATCAACCCTTGATCAAATGATGAATTTTACTTCATAAAATTGATGTTGGCAAAAAATATTGAAGTTTTACTTTAATTTGACCACAGTTGTCCTCAGTTTGACTTTTTAACTACTTTGACTGATTTTTGCATATCTGATCATCTGACTGGGCAAACTTATTGGGAAAGCCTTGAAACTTGGCATGGGGGTTCTTGAATATATGTGAGATTTCATGAAGCTCACTTGAGGTCTTGGAAATCATTTTAACCTGAAGAAACACAAAACCCTAGTTTTGGACATTGGGCTTAGGAGGAGGCATTGTCTGAGGAAACTTCCATACTTCCTGACCAATTGGGAGTCTTGAGGATCTTGTGATCATCTAGAAGTCTTGAGAGAGGTTGTCTTGATTGTGGGAGGGAAAATTTTGGGGTACAACATATTGCATTATCATGTATCATTTGAATCATTTGCATTTTCTTTCATCGAGTCTTATTCTTGCACATCGTTTAGAAGTCAAACTATCTCATTCGTATAATACTCGGACCGGTTGCCAGAAAAGAATGGAAGATATCGAGGAAGAGAACAAAGTGTTGAAAGAGGAGCTCTCTAGTATGAATTCAACTATGGAAAGGCTCAAAGAAATGATTGAAGCTCTGACTGTAGCTCAAAATATTCACCAAAGAACAGTAATCTCCGAAGTCGTGTCCGCACCAATTGAAAAGGTACCATACAAGGATCCGAGGTACGCCAGGCTAAAGGATCGTCCTCGGGGGCATACCACCCGATTTTATCCTGGAAGGATATGATCCCCGGCTAGCTAAATAATTTAGGAACGCCGCAAGACCTTCTCAGTTCGAAGGTTACAAACTTCGAACTCTTGAAGATGCACTAGCAACGAATTCCATACCAGGAGGTTACAAACTCCCAGTATCTGATGTTCCGAATGCAGTACAAGTTGTGCCAACTCCACAAGTACATATTACCTTGTAAAGCCGAAGGTACTCCCCTACTCCAAGTGATAGGGGAGGAATCAACGAAAGAAAGGACGATTTCCAAAAGTAGTTTGTAGCAATGCAAAAGGAATTACAGTCTCTTAGAGGACAAGAATTGTTCAGAAGCAACGTAGCAGATCTCTACTTAGGCTAAAATGTTAAAATACCGCACAAATTCAAAGTTCCCGAATTTGAGAAATATAAGGGTGATTATTGCCCTCAAAGTTGTAACACCCCAAATTTGCACTCTCTTTTCATAGCATTTAGCATATCATTCTCATATTTTGAATTGCATCATTATCATAGAAATATGAAGCATAACATCCATAGCATAGCATAAACTGGCAGTGATTTCACTTCAGGTGTGGTTGTTCAGTCTGTGATTCTATTCAGATGGACATTTTGACTTATTCTTGGTCAAACTATCAAGAGATTGGTTGAATTGCAAGTTATCTGTATTGGTGGTTATTTCTCAAGCGACGTGTTTCAAAGTCGGGTCGTGTTGTGTGCAGAGATCATCAGTTTTCCAGGTAGTGGTTCATGTGATGGTTTTGGATTCAAAGATCCAGTATTGTCATGATTATATGTTCAGTTGTGTGGATATGTGAATTTATTTTCCCGGAGAACAATTCAGACTAATTTCAGATGATTTTGGGTTCATTTGATCAGACGCTTAGAAGGTGATTTATCCAGAAGGGTTGGTGGTTTCTGTGGAAGCGATGCAAGATTGGTTTTGAGTTGAATGAAGTGATTGATTGAGATTTTGTGACTAGGTGTGTGATTGGTGGAAATTGGCCCATTCCACAAAATATCAAGTTCCATATCCATTTCTAAACCATTTTGTCCAATTAAACCAATTCTATTCATTCCCATTTTTACATTTATTTCTAAACCATATCCACTTTCATTTTTAACCATAAGTCATAATCCATATTTTCATTTAACTTTATTTTTCTTTATCCTTTTTTTAATCCCTTTATTTTCTTAATCCATTTTCTTAATTCATTTTCTTATAGCCCATTATCCATTTTCTTAATCCATTTATTTTCTTAGTCAATTATACTAAAAATAATCCACTTCTAAATACTATTTGGAAAAAGAACGTCACTTGATGATATGGCACATGGATGGAATGGTTTTCACAAGGCAAAGAAAAATACACGCATTACGCACCAGTCCAAAAACGCGTAAAAAAAACATAATCACACATCAAAAGTGCAGTGAGAATCATAACAAAAAAAGTTCAAAAAAAAAGGAGTGGAAATAAGAAACTGACAGAAGAATAAGAGAAAAATATAACAAAAATTTTGTTACAAACAAAAAGGGATTTCATTTTTACATCACCCTAACACCAAAACCGTTTTCATCATATTTTTCACCATCACAATAACAAACTGAACAAAAAATGGTGATAACAGAATGAGGAAAAAATTCCAAAAAAGAAAAAAGAAAAGAGAACTGAATTCTTCTTCTTGATCACAAACCAAAATGAAAACCTTTCTTCATCACAGAAAAACCGAGATTCATCTTCTCTACACCTCAACACTAAAACTAGATTTCCAGAAATAAAACTCTCACCTCTCTCAATTTGTTTCACCTTTGTCATTTTGCTTCAGTTTAGATTTAATCAATTTCCTCATAATAATATTTAGAATCGCCTACGATTGCATCGGCATCCTCTTCTTCATCCTGTAGGATTCAACAATAACAATATTTCATCACTCTTCTCCATCGACAACCAAACACATCAACCAAAGCCGCATCATCACAACTCATCATCATTGTTATCACATCAACATCATTGTCCATCGGTGGAGGCCATTTTCAACGTCATCGTCACCCTGTTTTCGTCAACAAGCAACCGACGCAATCCACGGCGTCGTAGGTTGGTGAACCTCTTATTTCGTGCTTGATTATTTGTATTGATTTTGTGATCATATTTCTTTTGAACTTAGGCCTCTTTTTCGTCGATCTACTCACGTGGTTGTGCCTTTGAGAGTTTGGACTTTTAATTTGGAAGGAGGGAGGAGAGTGAGGTAGTGTTTGTGTTGGTGTTTCGCGGTTGGGGAGATGGTGAGGTTCCGGTAGGTTGACGGCGCCGATGGTTTTTTTTTGTTGTGGAAGAAGGTGATGAATAATGCTGCAGCGAGAGAGTGAGAGAGCCATGAGCTGCTGAGTTTGTTTTTAGCTTTGTTTTCATTTTGTGTTGATTTAATTGTTAAGAGAAATAAGAGTAGTTTATTAGGTTTGTGGTTAAAGATATGATAAGGTGATAAGATCTTGGCAACTTTTGTGATTCTAGTCCACACCGGCGGTGACATTTGTCACCGTCCGGTAGGACCACCTTTTTCTTTTCCACACGCGTGCACACACTGTAACTACCATGAGCCTTTTGTTTTAAACTGTTTTATGAGATGACCTTTGACAATCTTTAGATCTTACGCTCCAGGTTCGGTCAACCAATTGACCGAAGGTCCACCATATTCCCTTCCAGCCTTGCGTTTTGGGCCTTATAACCCTGTGTCGCTCCCCCGAAAAGACACCTGGTCAGATAGGGTATAGACGCGAACGGTCGGCGAAAGGAGAAGATGAAGTGAAATGAATAGAGTCGCCAGCTAGGCATTTTTATCCTGAAGGAAAGGTAATGCTGCATAAACCTGGAAGGATATGGATAAGACGGTCGCAAACCAGAGAAACTGAGAAAGGGGGTTGGTTACAACCTGGGAAGGTATTAGCACCCGATTTTCCGTCGTACTCGACGGGATCCACGCTTACAAGATTGTGTTTAAAGGGGTAGTGTCTGTGCTATCTGTGTGCAAAAGCTGGAATAGAATATACAAGTGCCAGTGTAAGAAAGTGAAGTGAGGTGCTTAGGAATGAGGCTTAAAGGATAATGCTGGAAGAGGGGGGAAGAGACAGAAACTTTTGTTCGATAACTGTTAAGTTATGCCTACATATCCTCTCATGCAATGAGGAAGTCAGAACACCGTAGCTCGACTCAAAGAGACGGAAAGATAAATTGACTGGTGAATTGCTTGCTTGTCTATGCTCAAGTGTATGACTTGTCTGGCTCAAGTGCTAATTGTCTTGCATTAGACGGAAGAAGCAAGTTCTCGTTTGTGAGTGAAGATGATGAGAAAAGAATCCCGGAGGAGACAATTATTTTTTGTTTTTTGTGTTTTCAGTCTTTTATTTGTTTTTGGTGTTTGTCATAGGTTAATGAGCTTAAGCCTAAACCAAGGGTTAGTAAACTCATTATATCCTCCCTTAGAATAGGGATAATGAGAATACTTTAAGTATGAGATAAACATCTCAACTTAATTACCATGATGATGTAGGATTAAGATCATTAACCTACTTGTGATTATTTATATGTTTTTGAGTTTTTGTTTAGTGTTAAGTAATGAGTTTAAGCCATAATCAAGGATTAGTGAACTCATTACACCATCCTAATAGAAGGATAATATATGAGCACACTTAAGCTGAGGAAGATACCTCAACTTAATCCATGATTAGGGAGTAACCTCATGACAAAACAAACCTTTATTAAATGGATTTTAATTAGAGATGAGATTAAGAAGTGAGTTTTATGATTTGTAAGACAACTTGAGGGGGACTTGTCCATTAACACTAGGGTTAGTCCTTCTTAACCAATAAAGGAAGAAATAGAACCCTAATGCAAGGCCCAAGTCACAAGTTAATGTCTTAGTGATTATTAAGATGGATTGATTAAGAGGTTTAAACAAATTAAGGGTTTAACACTTAGGATTAAATTTATACACTCCATCCTAAGAGAATGATGCAGGCATAACCCTAATTCCAAAGTCCTAAAGCCTTAAAGGTTTAGTCTCTAATGATGAGATGAGAAGAGAGACACAAAGAAGACACAAAGGTAAAATCTAAAGGGGTACTAATCACAACCCTAATTATTGTCATGCTTGGATGTTCCTATGGTTTGTGATGCTTAAAAGAGATCTTTAAAGAAGCCACCAATGGAAGAAGCGGATGAGAGGAGGATAAGCAGAAGAAACAAGTTACTTACTTCACTGAAGAAGATAAGTAACTTGGAGAAAGAAAGTGAATGATGAACATGAATGAGAAAGCTCACTCTAAGACAAATGAAAATGCAGCAAGGATGCACAAGAAAAAGATGAAGAGAAATGAGAAGGGAAGGCAAATTCACTTCTCAAGTTACTTACCACCTGAAAATGTTAGCATAAGGAAAGAAAAGAAATGAAAATCAAACATATGCAAAGGTAAAAAACCAAAACCAGAAGCAAAAACATGATTCAAATGGTGCTATGACATGATGCAAAGGCATACCAAGTGTTATGAATGTTCATACAAGAGATTGGATGCAAATGAGGCATGCTTTGAAGTATGAAAACACATGTATGTTTATGAAATTAAATGGATGTAAAGCATGGAAAATGTATGAAGAAATGACCAAGAAATGTTCAAGCAATGTCTTAAGATATCTAAGATGGCATACAAGTGCTTAGAATGTCATGAAAAGTTCACATGTTCATGCAATGCAATGTAAGATGCAAGTATGGATGCAAGATTAGGGTTACATGAAAGGATGGGATGCAAATGACAAAAACAGAAGCAAATCACAAGATAAAAAATTGCAAATGAACTCAAAGGACCCCTAACCCCATATGATATCACACCCCAAAGGCGAAGGTCTAACTCTTAACCTAAAAGAAGTTATGAATTTTCTAAGTTAACTAGGGTTTTTGGGTACCTTAAAAGGGAAAATGCAAATCAAATGGAAAATGCAAGATAAATTTATGACAAAATATCCTAGAAACGACATGCTATATAGAAAAAAATGCAAAAAGAATCATTATCAAACCCTTCATGGTTAGGCAGAAAAGAATTTTCAAAGTTAGGGTTCCAAAAAAGGAATTTTATGAACCCTAAATTCAAGAAAAATGTCAAAGTTGGATCAAAACCAAAAAGAAATTTGTATCAATGGTTTGATAATGTTTCTAAATGTCCTAAGATGCAATGTGAATTTTTTTGGAATTTTTAGAAACCTAAATGGTATAATTAATTAACTTCCATTAATTAATTAAAATAAACATTTAAATATTTTTAAAATGATTTTTTAATGCAAAAAATAAAAATAAAAATATTTTTGGGTGAAGAAAAAATATTTGAAATTAAAATGCAGAAGGAAATATTTTTATAATTTTTCTAGGTATTTTAAATAAAATGGCAAAGAAAAATGCATTTAAATGAAATAAAAATGAATTTATAGGGAAGTCAACAGATCCAAGGGATGAGGTTTGAACTGGCATTGACTGCGCGCGAAGATGTGGGGCTGGGATTGAATCTGGCTTAATTAACTAATTAACCTATTTAATTAATAATTAAACTTAAGTGAAGGGTTCTAAACATTTTCAGGTGACCAGAGCTAGCTCCGGTCATCTTCTCCGGCTAGCCAAACATGCTATCTCACTCAAAATGTAATATAAACGCATCAAACTCTCCAGAAATGATCCTTACCTCACTCTAAACAAGAATCAACCAACAAATTTCATTTATTTCACATGAACAGCATGAATCGAAGCAAAACGGAAAATCAAACCTAAATTTCAAAAGCTTGTGAAATGCTTAAAACTCAACCATTTTCGAAACAAATCATATCATGGCAATCAGGGGAACACATCGAATCATTTTATAACATAAAAGAGAAGTTCTGGAAAACAATTGAAGATGGCTACCTGAGCTGAAGCTTTCACTTTTGGAGCTTTTGGGCCTCTTCTTTTGTGCAAATCCTCTTTATTTGATCCCCTGATGATGTTGCAGTGCTTGGATGGAGTTTAGAATGGCTGGATTGAAGGCTTGCAACTCAACTGGCCTGAAATCGTGTTTTGTGTTTGTGGGGTTTCAGGCTGGTTTGATGGTTGGGAAATGCTCTAATGATGATGGTGAGTTGAATGGTGAAGTTGGTTTGAAGTTTGAGTGGTTGGACAGAGAGTTTCGAAAGTTTTTGCTTGAAGGTGATTTTTGTGAAACTTGGTGTATGAACTGATTCAGGCTTGTGTGTGTTATGGATTGACTTGCTTTTGGTCCACATAACATAACCCTATTGGCCAGAGAGTGGTTGTGGCTGCAGCTGATTGGTATGGGTCATTTTGCAAAAAGTCAACAAATTGTGTACTTGAGGTATGGGCTCATGTTGCAGATGTTATTTGGCATGTCCTGGCTTAGCATTGATCAAGGAGAGCCATGGAAAATGATTTGGGGTGATGCAACAAGTGTAAGGAAAGATTCATCCCCTTTTGCAAATTTGAAGAACTTTGGCCCTTTTTGAATTTCTTGAAGTTCAAGGCATGAAATAGAATGATTCTTTGGGCAATTTTGGTCACAATGCATTGTATTATGTTTGTATGATGCTTAGAGAGTGATTAGAGGTCACAAAATGACTTGGCTTGTGAATTTGCAAAAAATCCTCTTTGGTATGAAAGTGAAAATTATAGGATTTTTGCCAACTTTGCAAAGCCATAACTTGAGTTTCATAATGAATTAGGACTTGTTCTTGTACTTTTTGAAAAGGGAATGATCCAATCTACTACTTTCATGACCAAAATTTTTTCATTTGAAGCATTTTTGGTTGAGAAGGAGGAATTTGAAAAACTTTCCCAAAATGGAAAGTTTCCATTACAAGTCATTTCCATTTTTGGCAACTTTTGGTTTAGCTCGACTTTCTTCAATTTTGTGAACTTCCAAGCACTTCAATGATCAAATAAAGATCATATAACTTCAATTTGATGAAAAATCCACTTTGGTTCCATTGTTGGGGGCCTCAGATGCCCTGATTTTGACTTAACTTGCTCAAGAAGTTACCCAGTGAACAAATGAATTCCACAATGAATTTCTTCATCAAATTTGGTACACACGATCCTTATAACATATTAAGACTATTAGAAACAAGAATGGCCCAAAAATTTGGAGTTATGGCCTCTGAAACCAAAACCCTAATTTTTGTCATCTGTGTAGTGAAAACCCTAGCTCTGCTTCCATGCCTTGCCAGTTCTTGTGATTTCTTGACTTCCTTGTTCTTTGAGGGATATAATATGATGATAGAACACACACGGACCCTCTTGGAATGATTGGAGGCCTTTGGAGTGGCTCAAATGGATCCTTGGATTGCTCAGATCACAAACCCTAGATGCAGATGAACTTGAACTTATGTAGTGAAGCAAAATCCAATATGAGATGGTATGTCTATATTAATGAAAACATGAAAGATCACAAGCCATGGTATGAACTTAGTGAGGGAAAATTTGGGGTGTTTACAGCTGCCCCTATTCAAGCATGAGTTAGCTGTGCAGGATGTAAGCGCCTGGCATAACAGACAAACAAGATAACTTGTGGTTGAATACCAGAGACAGTCCGAAATTTGCACTCACTGGGGAGAAGAAGAAAAGGGATATAAATTGTAAAAGATAGTATAGCATGATTATCAAAATGCGGGTGATAGAGGACGACCATCGAACAGAGGACGACTGCGGGGGATAAAGCAATGACGGGGACGACCGACAAGCTGGGTAAATAAAGATACCATGATGGGGACGGCCATTAGGTAAGGAAATAAGATTCTATGAGGATTAAAGGAAAAGTCAACGATGGGGACGACTATCAGGTTTGCAAAGTAAAGTAAACAACGATGGGGACGACCATCGGTTCAAAGAATAAAAGAAATAAATGATGAGGCACGATCATCAATGGTGAAGGACGATCACCTAGTAGGGGACGGCTGCTCTTTATCACGACATATGACGAATGTCGGATAGAAAAGGTCGACGATGGGGACGACCATCGGATAAGCATGATGAAGGACGATCATCAAGAGGTGAAGGACGATCACCTAGCAGGGGACGACTGCTCTCGGGGTTTATCGCGACATATGATGAATGTCGGATAACAAAATTAATGATGAGGATGGCCATCGGATAAAATGATGAGGGACGGTCATCAAAAGGTGAAGGACAATCACCTAGTAGGGTACGGCTGCTCAATATCACAGCATAGGACGAATGTCGGGTAGAAAAAGGTTCCAATAATGGAGACTCCACTGGGGGAAGGGATGAGGGACGGTCATCCAAAGGTGAAGGACGATCACCTGGCAGGGTACGGCTGCCGAAAGTATCACGACATAGGACGAATGTCGGATAGAAGAAAATTTTGCTTTCCTGGCGACTTAGTGGGGAATAGTAAACACGGACGAGTGTCTACGCCTAAGAAATAAAAGGTATAAGTGTTTTGACGCTGTGTATGGATTAAAGATGCGGACAAGCATCCTTAGGACCATGATACAGACAAGTATCAGTAGAAAACAATGTTGACGCATGTCCAGGGATGATGGTACGGACGAGTACCAACTGGTAAACAAAGAACACGGACGAGTGTCGAATCTGTGGGGAATAAGTGTATATACAAGACACGGACGAGTATCTGTATAAGTATGGATGAGCATTGTGAAGTATGAGCAAGACACGGACGAGTGTTCAACTTGCTGGGGAAGAGTGACACGGACGGGTGTCAGAAGGGAAAGCGTATAAGTTATGAATTTATATGCATATGGGAGTGCAAAAGGTGATTCGATGACCTGCGGGGATAGGATGACACAGATGAGTGTCAAAAGGAGTACATTATAAACACATACTTGGTTTGTGACAAGTGTTTAGGCAACTGTGCTGGGGAAGGTGACACAGACGAGTGTCAAAAGAGTATGTAGGTATCTGTATTTGAAGAGGATGTTTGTGGATTATATCTGCAGGGGAATAATATGACATGGACGAGTGTCGACAAGGGATATATGAACATGAATTTGTGTTGGAGAGTGCAAAGAGGATGCTTTGGATTTTATCTGCAAGGGATTTGGGTTTTGTATATACATTGCTAATGAGATATTGATGGTATCTGCAGGTGACTGGTTCGAACCTGGCTTGTGATCATGCAAATGTTTGATTTTTGCCGTAATGCTCCGTTTTGGACGGAATGCTACGCTCTATGGGGAAAGATGGTATAATTCTATGATTATGCAAAAGAAACCGATCCGGGATTCGGATCCTGCTGTAGGAGATCTCTGGATGATCTGCCTGAAAGGGTATCCCAACTGGGGAAGAGATCATTGGTAGATCTGATAAGATGTATGGTCCTGCTTGGGGAAGTAAATCACTGATAGATCTATCCAGTAAGGAGAAAAAACCCCAGCTGGGGACGAGGAAGCTTCTATCACTTTGTTGTGTGAGAATTTCAAGCATTGCTCTTCTGGGGAGAGGCTAGAACTCTGCGGGGAGAAGATTCTTTTGTCTTAGAGAGGCCTGGCACTTTGTTTGGGGAAGGAAAGATCACTGAACGATCTTCCTAGAGTTCTCTGTGGGGATCCTGGTTGGGGGATGAGGAGGCTTTGACAACTCTGCTGGGAAAAACATTCCAGGTACTACCTGGAGGAGGTGTGTTGGGGCGAGTGGTGCTTGAAATGCCCCATGCTGCATATTGGATACCTGCACTCCTGTTAGGACAAAGAAACGCATAAGTATCCCCAGGTATCCCTTACCGGATTCCGTCATAGGAGTTAGATATTCCTAGAAGTAAATACATTTCCTGCAAGCATTTATTTAAAATGGCTCATTTGTTTTATGCAAGTATTTATTATGACTATTGGACATTTTGCAAAAGAAAAAATGTACAAAAACAGATGTGACTGAAAAATTTTGATTTTATTAATCTGGGTGCCCTGAATTGGCAAATACAATTAAAGAAACAGATCCCCTGGAATGAGGGGATTGTCACAAATTGAAAAAAAGTAAATGTGCTAGCAATGTTGACGACGCTCCGGTGAGCTTTCCTTTGCTATGACCTGTATGACCTTGACGTTCTTCTCATCTCGCTTTCTGAAGAAAGTTGATTCTGACCGATGCTTTTTCCTTCGAAGCTTGCCGTGTTGTGGTGATACAGACGAATTTAAAATGCAGTTGTTCGCTTATTCCCTGATTTTGCGTGGATCGCCCTTTCAGGTTTTCAATCCACCGGGATACCCATTTTTTCCTGAGCTGTCCAATGTGGCTTTTCAACTCAGCGGGTGTACATTTAATTTTCCCTTATTTTTGCCCGAGTCTTTTATTCTGTTTTTGACTCGCCGGGGCGCCCTATTTTTGCCTGGACTTACATTCTGTTTTTATGTCCAGCGGGTCATTTTATGCGAAGTATTTTTAACTGCATCTGAATTCACAGGGGATAAGAAATCTTCACCATCCTTAGTAGTGAACATCAGTGCTCCACCAGAGAAGACCTTCTTTACTATGAACGGACCATCGTAATTCGGAGTCCACTTGCCCCTGTGGTCTGTATGAGGAGGGATAAGTCTTTTTAGCACAAGATCTCCCACTTGGTATTCCCAAAGCCTGACTTTCTGATCAAAGGCTTTCTTCATCCTTTTCTGATATAGCTGCCCATGACAGATTGAAGCTAATCTCTTTTCTTCGTTCATATTCAGCTGATTGTACCGAGAACGGACCCATTTTGCTTCGTTCAGCTTTACATCCATCAGTACCCGTAAAGAGGGTAGTTCAATTTCAACAGGCAGGACAACTTCCATGCCATATACAAGCTGATAAGGTGTTGCCCCAGTGGACATTCTGATTGAGGTTCGATACCCATGCAAGGCAAATGGTAGCATTTCATGCCAGTCTTTATAAGTAACCACCATCTTTTGCACAATCTTCTTGATGTTTTTGTTAGCTGCCTCAACAGTGCCGTTCATCTTTGGCCTGTACGGAGAAGAGTTGTGATGTTGAATTCTGAAGTCCCGACACAGTGCTGCCATCATTTTGTTGTTCAAATTGGAACCATTATCAGTAATGATTCGCTCGGGAACTCCGTATCGACAGATGATGTCTCTTTTCAGGAAGCTGGCTACCACTTGTCTGGTGACATTCGCATATGAAGCTGCTTCAACCCATTTGGTGAAGTAATCAATGGCTACCAGGATGAATCTGTGGCCATTTGAAGTAGTTGGTTCGATCTTTCCAATCATGTCAATTCCCCACATGGCAAAGGGCCAAGGTGAAGACATGACATTCAAAAGATTTGGAGGCACATGCACCTTATCTGCGTAGATCTGGCACTTGTGGCACTTTCTGGCATAGGCACAACAGTCCGTATCCATTGTGATCCAGTAGTAACCTGATCTTAACAATTTCTTAGCCATTGCATGTTCTCCAGCATGGGTACCGAAAGATCCTTCATGCACCTCATGCATCAGCAAGTCTTCTTCTTTCTTATCAACACATCTGAGAAGAACCATGTCAAAGTTTCGCTTGTATAATGAACCATCCGCATTAAGGAAGAAACTGCCAGCCACCCTTCTTAATGTCTTATTCCCATTGGATGATGCCCCAGGTGGGTATGTTTGATCCTCTAAGAAGCATTTGATGTCATGGAACCATGGCTTGTCATCTTGAGCAATATCCACAGAGAACACTTATGCTGGTCGGTCTAGTCTGGATACTGAAATCCGAGGCACATAATTGGCAGTCTGAACCTTGATCATTGAGGAAATGGTAGCTAAAGCATGTGCGAACTGATTTTCGTCTCGAGGGATGTACTCAAGTTTGACTGTTGTGAAGAAAGTCAATAATCTCCTCGTATAGTCACGGTATGGAATTAGATGCTCTTGGTGAGTGTACCATTTGCCGTTGGTTTGATTGATTACCAAAGATGAATCTCTGAATACAGTTAAAGTCTTGATCCTGAGGTCAATGGCTTCCTCAAGACCCATGATACAAGCTTCATATTCAGCTTCGTTGTTAGTGCAGTTAAAGGTGAGTTTTACCGAGAAAGGCATATGAACTCCCTTAGGTGTAATGAGCACTGCACCAACTCCACGACCATTCATATTGACAGCCCCATCAAACATCATAGTCCATTCTTCTTCTGGGTCAGGCCCTTCAGTGTGAACAGGCTCTTCATGATCTTTTGCCCTTAGTTTCCTTTTGAGAGGTGTACTGAATGTCATACTCTGTCAGAATCATTTGCCATCTTGCAACCCTTCCGGTAAGTGCTGGCTCCTCAAATATGTACTTGACGGGGTCCATTTTTGAGATTAATAAGGTAGTGAGAGTCAACATATACCGTCTTTGTCGGCGAGCAGCCCACGCTAAAGCACAACAAGTTTTCTCGTGCAGTGAATAACGTTGTTCACAGTCGGTAAACTTTTTGCTTAGGTAGTATATTGCATACTCTTTTCGACCAGACTCGTCATGCTGGCCCAACACACACCCCATTGATCCTTCTAATACTGTCAGGTAGATTATTAGTGGTCTTCCTTCAACTTGAGGCATAAGAATTGGAGGTTCTTGTAAGTACTCCTTGATTTTGTCAAAAGCCTTCTAACAATCTTCATTCCACCTAACTGTTTGTTCCTTTCTTAACAATTTGAAGAGGGGCTCACAGGTTGCAGTAAGGTGAGATATGAACCTTGAAATGTAGTTCAATCTACCTAAGAACCCCCAAACTTCCTTTTCAGTCCTAGGTGCAGGCATCTCCTGAATGGCTTTGACTTTGTCAGGATCAACTTCTATTCCTTTTTCACTTACAATAAATCTCAGCAGTTTACCGGACCGCACCCCGAACGTGCACTTGTTGGGGTTTAACTTCAACTGATACTTTCTCAGACGCTTGAACAACTTCAGCAGATTTACTAGATGGTCTTCTTCAGTGAGGGACTTGGCAATCATGTCATCCACGTATCATTCAATTTCTTTGTGGATCATGTCGTGGAATAACGTTACCATAGCCCGTTGATAAGTCGCACCGATGTTCTTCAACCCAAAAGGCATTACCTTGTAACAAAATGTGCCCCAAGGTGTGATGAAGGTTGTCTTCTCCATGTCTTCGGGTGACATTCTGATCTGATTATACCCTGAAAAACCATCCATGAAGGATGAGTTGTGTTGTCGACCAATACATAAATGTGAGGTAAAGGGAAATCATCCTTTGGGCTAGCTCTGTTCAGATCCCGGTAATCCACACACATCTGTACTTTTCCATCCTTCTTAGGAACGGGTACAATATTAGCAACCCACGGCGGGTAACTAGTTACAGTAAGGAAATAGGCGTCCCACCGGTTTTGTACCTCTTCCTTTATCTTCATGGCCATATCTGGACGAGTACGGCGTAGCTTTTGTTTTACTGGAGGACAGTCTTCTTTCAAAGGAAGCTTGTGCATAACAATATCAGTGTCAAGACTTGGCATGTCTTGATAGGACCAAGCAAAGACGTCGACGTATTCTCGAAGCATATCATTGATTTGTTCCTTCATTGAATTTTGCAGACCGGCCCCGATCTTCACTTCTTTCAAGTCTTCTTCGGTACCAAGATTAACTGATTCAACCTCCTCCTGATGAGGAGTGATCACTTTCTCTTCTTGCCTCAACAACCTGGCTAACTCTTCAGGTAACTCATAGTCTTCTTCAACCCCTTCATCAACCTGATTAATTGGATTGTCAAAGTCAAACAAGGTCATAGCAGTGCTGTTGTCGGTGCAATCTGGAGGATAATCTCTGCAAGGGTCGAGATTGGTTCGTTTTAGTGATCAGTTTTAATCTTGTTTAGAAAAAGTGAAAATGAAGTTATTATTTTGAAAACATTTCCATTTTATTGTTTTGTACAAAAGTGAAAAATGAAAATATAGTGAGCGAAAAAAAGAGAGATTCGTTTGCAAAAGATGTCCGATATTCATTGATTAATCATTTGCACAAAATTACAATATGGCCCGATTACAAAATGAGTCCTGACACCTTGGGCAAGATGCAGGACTTGATGCATGCTAAAAAAAGACAGGAAATAATAATTACACTCCAGGAGTAACATTTATAATTTCTTGGGAAGACCAGTTAAGGACTTGGTTCCCCGGGATCCTTGGACGTATCCAGTTCTCTAGGTTGCGGTCGCTTTCCGCCTCGTCTTCCAGATTGTTAACAGCATCTGGGGTGAGCATCCCCCCACTGATGAATTTGGGCTCCTTGGCAGCCTCTGATTGATCTTGTTGGAATGGTCTGTAACCTAAACTGAACCTATCTTCCTTTTTCGCCACTGGTAGCAGCTTTCCCCAGCCTCGAGCATTACCGTCTTCAACAACCTTTCGGGCTTGCTGATAGGAGATAATTGAAGTACCCATCCTGTCTTCCTGGGATGCAGCAAATACTTCAGTAGCCTCATTGACATTCAGGGCCTCGAACCCTTGGCTCATTGTCTCATGGATTTCACCATCCATCTTAATATATTTATACGTAGCCAGATGGCTAACAAATAAGTCCTCCTCACCACAGATGGTGATAATCTTTCCTTCCCATTCGTACTTCAGTTTCTAGTGAAGGGTCGACGTTACTGCGCCTGCGGCGTGAATCAATGGTCGACCTAGCAAACAGCTGTAAGCAGGTTGTATGTCCATCACATAGAAAATGGTCTTAAAGACCTGTGGACCGATTATCACTGGCAGCTCCACCTCTCCAAGAACAGATCTTTTGGAGCTATCAAAAGCCCTGACCACAAGGTTACTTGGCCGGAGAGCTATCCCGTCATATTCGAGCTTGACAAGAGCTTTCTTGGGAAAGACATTGAGGGAGGACCCAGTGTCTACAAGAACATGGGATAGTACAACTCCTTTGCACTCCAAGGTAATTTGCAAAGCCTTGTTGTGGAGACGTCCTTCTGTGGTCAAATCAGCATCAGTGAAACCTAGCCCGTGGCTAGTATTGACATTAGACACCACTGTTTCCAGATAATTTACTGTGATCTCTTCTGGCACATAGGCAGCATGCAGAACTTTGAGAAGTGCATCCCGATGGGCTTCGGAACACAATAACAGAGATAAGATTGAGATCTTTGAAGGAGTCTGGTGGAGCTGGTCCACAACTTTATAGTCACTTCTTTTGATAATTCTCATAAACTCATCCACATCTTGATCGAAGGATGATTTATGAGTTTCTTTGGGTGCAGATTCTTCCGGTATCACACTCTTCCATTTTGGCTTTGGCAACAGCCTCTGCCTCAGTGTTGGTTCTAGGGACTTGTGATGCGAAGAGATGTCCGCTTCGGGTGAAGCCTCCGCCTCCCCAACATTGTCCACTTGGGGAGTGAGAACTAGAGACTCAAGAAGGACTTTCTCTCAGTTGCAGTACAGATCAACACCATAATGCTATGGTATAGCATTGTATTTATCATATGGGATTGGCCCGGGCACCGTGATGGTGACTGGGCTTACTGCAGCGGATGTTGGAACTGTAATAGTCTGTGGATCATAGAAAATAGTAACAAGACCTCTGGTGGATGTTGGTGGAGGTGAATTGAAGCTTTGTTGAGACTGTTGTTGATGTTGTTGAAAGTTGCTGGAGTTCGGGACCGTTGTCGGGTCATAATAAATTGTGACAGTGGAAACATCATTGTTGGTGGTTGCTGAAGTTGTAGTATACGGTGCAAATGAATTGTTTTGTGTTGAAGTGACGGATGAAATGATCGCTGAAGTTGTAGCCGAATCAGTTGGAACAATGGTTGCTGCAGTTGTAGAAGAACCAGTAGGAAAGATGGTTGTTGTGTTTGTAGAAGAATCGCTTGTTTTTGATAAAAGAGTTGTTGGTGTTGTAGAAGCTGTGGTTGTAATTTTCAGAATGCCTTCTTTGATCAAGCCATTAATTCCACCCCTCAAGCTAGCACACCCATTCTCAGAGAGTTTGCATAATTCACAACAGGCCTAAAAACCTGGAAACACTTGGCACTTTAAAAGCTGGGCTTTAACCTCTGCCATAGGTGTCTGAATACATGCAATGTCTTCTATTAAACTCAAGGGTGAGCCATCTTCTATAGCATTAATCCTTGGCCCACTGTGGCTTGGCATGGGATTTTTCATTACATTGGGAGGAGGTGCAATGTTCAGGGCTTTTGAATCTACCAGATCCTGAACCTTCATATGCAGAGCTCTGCATTTTTCCGTAGAATGACCAGGTGCGTTAGAGTGAAAAGCACACCTAACATTGACATCGTAGTTTCTTGGAAGCTTTTGAGTATCAGGTGGAGCCAATGTCCTCAACTCAACAAGATTGAGCTTTAGGAGTTGTGGCAGTAGTGCAGCATATGGCATTGGAATGGGGTCAATTACCCGGTTGACCTGAGATGGTCGTTGTTGAAACGGGCGTTGTTGTTGTTGATTGTTGTTATTATTGTTGTATGATCTCTGTTGCGGAAACTGTTGTTGTTGTGGAAAGTGTTGTGGTTGTTGAGTATACTGAGGAGGTGGAGCAGGGATAGTAACAGCAACAACTGTTCTGGGCAAGTATTGGGGTCTCCCTCTTCCCATGTGCACAGAGTTTGTCTCACCAGATCTACGGGGTCCAGCAAATGGTTTTCTTGTATTGCTTGAACTGGCATCATTATCGGAGATCTTTCCCATCTTCAATAGGCTCTCTATTCTTTCCCCAGCTATCACCACATCTGCGAAGCTGGTAGAAGAAAATGCAGCCAATCTGTCAATGTAGATTCCTTGGAGAGTATTCATGAACATGTCTGCCATTTCCCTTTCAGACACGGGGAGTTGAACTGCAGCAGTAAGTTGTCTCCACCTTTGGGCATATTCTCTGAAGTTTTCACGGGAAGATTGAGACATTCCCATTAGAAGGGTCCTGTTTGGAGCCATGTCCAAATTATACTGATACTGACGGATAAGAGCTTCAGCCAAGTCTTTCCAGTTTCTTACTGTGGCTCTGGTCAAATGGGAATACCATTCTCGGGATGCCCTTGTCAAACTATCCTCGAAGTAAAATATCCACAGCTTCTCGTCCATGGTGTATGCTTTTAATCTTCCCAAGAATGATTGAAGGTGGGTGCGTGGGCAGGATGTGCCATTATACCTTTCAAAGCATGGGGGTTTGAACTTGTGAGGAATTCTCACCCCCTTCCACCAATCCCATGTCCATTACATCAAAACCTAGGGAGTTTTGGGATTCAAGAGATCTCAGCTTCTCTGCAATCTCATCCAGCCTACGGTCGTAAACTTCATCCCCAGCCCCAACAACCGTAAACTACTCTTCTTGAGGATCCTCTTGCAAGACCCTTCCTCCAGCAGTGTTACCCTGAGTATTCCTTATGGCATTGATTTCTGGGTTTAGATGAGGCCCAAATTCTGGTGGATCAGTGCGAGGTTGCACGTGATCATTGTTACTGGTACCTCCTGTACCTGGATGGTGTTCTTCAGGAGTCTTCCTTTCAACCAACTCCCTTAGTCTTTAATGGATTTGAGCTAAACTAGTCATCACAATCATGAATTGGGTCATCTGATTCCTCATCTCAACCCTTGTGTGGTTACAAATGAAGAAAAGTAAGTGGTCACAAGGGGAGTCAGGTCTAGGGATAACTTTTACCTATGGGTTAATCAAGATCCTAGTTACTCATATGTGTGTTCTATATCCAAAGAAGATGAAGTAAAATAGTGACAGCAAAAACTGGGTCATCTTCATCTAAGAGGGATGAAAAGGGTTATATCTATGGATGTTGTAAGAGGAATTCCAAAGCTACTGATTCATGAAGGAAGAGTGTGTGGTGAATGTCGGGTTGGCAAGCAAACCAAGATGTCACATCCGAATATTTGACATCTTACTACCTCTAAAGTTTTGGAGTTGTTGCACATGGACTTGATCGGTCCCATGCAGGTGTAAAGCCTTGGTGGGAAGATATATGCTTATGTGGTGGAGGATGACTACTCAAGATTCGCTTGGGTAAATTTTATTATAGAGAAATATGATGTTTTTGATGTTTTCTAGGATCTTTGTCAAAGACTTCATAGGGAAAAATAAAGTTGTGTTGTCATAATTAGAAGTGATCATGGGAAGGAATTTGAGAACCACAAATTTTCTGAATTTTTCTCATCTGAAGGAATCAACATTGAATTTTCATCTCCCATAACTCCTCATCAAAATGGAGTTGTGTAAAGGAAGAACTGAACCCTTCAAGAATCACCTAGAGCTATGATTCATGCCAAGGGACTTCCCATGCAATTTTGGGCTGAAGCTATGAATACTGCTTGCTATGTTCATGATAGAGCCACCTTGAGAAATGGAACCCCCACTACCTTGTATGAGATTTGGAAGGGAAGAAAACCTATTGTCAAATATTTTCATGTGTTTGGAAGTAAGTGTTACATTCTAGAAGATAGAGAACAAAGAAGAAAGATAGACCCCAAAAGTGATGAAGGCATATTTCTGGGTTACTCTACTAACAACAAAGCGTATAAAGTCTTCAACTCTATAACAAGAGTCATGATGGAATCCATAAATGTGGTTGTTGATAATCTGCATAAAGAAGCTAATGTCATAGATGTTGTTGGAACATTCTTTGATACACCAGCTAAAGCTTCTGATAAAGAGGTTGATCCCAATCCGGCTATCATAAAATCTGAGCCAGAACCAACAAAAAAGGGACCCTCCATAAGAATCCAGAAAGATCATCCAAAAGATCTTATTATAGGTGATCCTAACAATGGAGTTACTACTAGATCAAGGGAAATCATATCAAACTCTTAATTTGTGTCAAAGGTTGAACCTAAGAGTATTAAGAAAGCCTTGACTAATGAGATTTGGATTAATTCCATGCAAAAGGAGTTAAGACATTTTAAAAGGAATGAAATGTTGAAACTTGTTCCAAGACCCGAAGGAAAAAATGTTATTGGTACTAAATGGGTGTACAAGAATAAATCAGATGAACAAGGAGTGGTAACCAGGAATAAAGCCAGACTGGTTGCTCAAGGATACACTCAAGTTGAAGGGGTTGATTTTGATGAGTATTTTGCTCCTATTGCTAGACTTGAATCAATAAGATTTGTATTGGGATTTTCTTTCATTATGAAGTTCAAACTGTTCCAAATGGATGTGAAAAGTGTCTTTTTAAATGGATACTTGAATGAGGAAGTTTATGTGGAGCAACCTAAAGGTTTTGTTGATCCAAACTTCATAGATCATGTTTATAAGTTGAGAAAGGCTCTTTATGGGTTGAAACAAGATCCCAGGGCTTTGTTAAAGATGAAGGAGGAAAGATAATGATTGCTCAGATTTATGTGGATGATATAGTGTTTGGTGGGATGTCAGATAGGATGATTAAACATTTTTCAGACAAATGCAGTCTGAATTTGAAATGAGTCTTGTTGGAGAATTAACTTATTTCCTTGGTTTGCAAGTGAAACAGATGGAATATTCCATTTTTCACTCTCAAAGCAAGTATGCCAGAACATAGTCAAAAAGTTTAGAATGGTGAATGCCAACCACAAAAGAACACATGCTCCCACTCATCTGAAGTTGTCTAAAGATGAAAATGGTATAAGTGTTGATCAAAGTTTGTATAAAAGCATGATAGGAAGCCTGTTATATCTTACAGCTAGCAGACCTGGTATTGCTTTTGTTGTTGGAGTGTGTGCTAGATATCAAGCAGAACCCAAAGTCAGTCACATAAATCAAGTCAAGAGGATTCTAAAATATGTGATTGGAACTTGTGATTATGGTATGTTGTACTCTCATGGTTGTGATCCCACCTTATATGGAATTGTAATGCTGATTTGGCTAGAAGTGTTGATGATAGAAAGAGTACATCTGGAGGGTGCTTCTTCTTAAATAACAATCTCATATCCTAGTTCAGCAAGAAGCAACATTGTGTCTCCTTGTCTACTACATAGGCTGAGTACATAGCAGCTGGTAGCAGTTGTTCTCAGTTGGTTTGAATGAAACTGATGTTAACTGATTATAATGTCACACAAGATGTCATGACATTATATTATGAAACCTGAGTGCCATCAATATATACAAGAACCCTATTCAGCACATCAGGACCAAGCATATTGATATTAGACATCATTTCATAAGAGATCTTGTTGAAGTTAAAGTGATCACATTGGAGCGTGTTGCCACTAAGTTGCTGGCTGATATATTTACAAACGTTTTGGATGCAAATCAGTTTGAAAACCTAAGAGGTAAATTAGGAATTTGTCTTTATGAGGGCTTATAGCAATTAGTGGCATGTGGGAACATCCTTAAGGACAATTTATATTTTCAAGATTTAAAGTTAATGCTATGGAGGAGTATCATTATATCTGAAAGATTTGATTCTCTCATTAATTTTCCTCCTCAAGTGCAATCATTTCAAAAGTTCCTTATTCCCACCCAAACACGCTACTGCATCACTATTCTTAGTCTCAACCACTCCTTCATCTTCCATATCTATCCAAAACATCTCCTTTCATTCACACTGCGTATTTCAAATCATTCAAACATGTCTCAACATCACGTTCCTTCTCCTTCAAAGAAGTCTTCTCCTAAGACTTATTCCATATCTTCTCCTAGGGTTCAACCCATGAATCTCTCTGCTGATGTGCTTGATGATTTTCCTCTGAATATGATGGTTTGTGATGTTCCTAAGGTTCAAAAACCTAGAAGTCCACATGCAATAATACCTAAAGAAAGCTCTACATGTACTATTCCCAAATCTTCTTCTGCTATTTCATCTGATGTGAGGGCAAGAAAGGGATCAATTTATGTTGATCAAGCTATTGAGAAAATTATTACGAGGATATCAAATGAAGATCGTGTTGTAGTTGGGGTATCTATTCCTTTGGCTCACATTCCTGCTCCTCAGAGTAGTCAAAAGAACAAGGAAGACGATGGTCCAAATGTGGAAACTAAACAAAAAGATGAAAAAATTGTTGGAACCTCTGTTGGTGAAGAAGATGATGAGGTTGTGAAGGATGATAATTTTGGTCCTACTTAAGTGAAGAAGGATATTCCTGATGATGTTGTTGATCTTGATTAGATTTCTGACAATGATCTTATTGCTAGTGTTAACCCTGGTATAACCAAGAGGCTCATATCAAGGAAAAGGAAAGAAGGTGGTTAAACAGAGTTCTCCTAAGCGTAAGGTTGCTATAAGACAAAGTCCCTCCAAGAACACTCCTAGGTAGATTTTTATTGGCCCCCCAAAAGGTTGGAGAAAAGTAGTCACCAAGAAGAGGAAGGCTAGAGTTCATTATGATTCAGAGGCTGATGTTGAAAGTGATGTCCCATACATCAATCCAAGAAAGAAGCCCACCACCAGTAAAATTGCTGCTAGAGTCCCTAATGCACCTCTAGATAATATTTCTTTCCACTATATTACAAGTGTAAACAAGTGAAGTATGTTTACCAAAGGAGATTGGCTTTGGAAAGGGAACTGGCTAGCTCTTCTCTTGAGTGTAATGAGGTAATAAATCTTATCTACTTTGCTGGTCTATTAAAAAGTGTTACCAGGTTTTCTAAGTGCTATGAAATCCTTGTAAAAGAATTTATTGTGAATCTCTCTAAAGACTATGCTGATGGTAAATCCCAAGACATCAGAAAAGTGTTTGTGAGAGGAAAGTGTATAGTTTCTACCCGAATATGGTCAATACATATTTAGGAAGAGATATTAAATGCCAACCAGAGTTGGAGTTTACTGATAACCAAATTTGCAAAGTCATCACTGCAAATCAGGTTAAGGCTTGGCCAATGAAGGGAAAATTATCTTCTAGCATGCTCAGTGTGAAGTATGCCATGCTTCATACTATTGGAGTTGCAAGCTGGGTGCCAACAAATCATACCTCTATCATTGCTACTAGGATAGGTAGATTTATTTATGCTGTAGGAACTAAAATAAAGTTTGATTATAGGAACTATATCTTTGATCAAACCATGAAGCATGCAGGAACATTGACTGTCAAATTACCAATAGCTTTCCCCTCTCTTATCTGTGGTATTATCTTAAATCAGTACCCTACCATTCTGACTGATTCTGGCCTTATTTGCAATAGAGAAAGTGCTATTTCCTTTCATTATAAGTTGTTTCAGGGAACTCATGTTCTTGACATTGTTGTGAAATCTACTACGACATCCACTAACAAAAAAATTGTCAACAAGGCTACTATTATTGTTGAGATCAAGGAGGCCTATAAAAAGATTGATGCAAGAAAGTTGAGGTTTGAGAACATGATTAGTATGCTAGAAAAGGATGTGACTGATCATGAGCAAGAAGAGGATGAAGCTGAGAAACCCAGTGATGATGTTGAAGCGGGTTGTGAGCAGAGTGATGAATGTTCGGGTGGCTTAGATGGTGGTCATGAGAGTGAGGAAGAGGAAGCTGGTGTTGAAGATGGCTCTGGTCAATCTAGTTCTGATGAGCATTAAGTTGTGTTTGGCCTTCTGGTGGATCTTCTGTTAAAGATGTTTATTTTTTGTTTTCTTTTATATTTCTGTGGCCATTGAAGTCTTGGTGTAACTTCTGTTCTTTTTAGATTTCTGGATTTCTGGTGTAACCTCTGTTGTTGGTTTCGTTTGATGGATTTCTAGTTTTACCGCTCTTTAATATCTTGTGTACTGGAACTTCTATTGGATCTATCCTAGTTTAATGTTTTGGCTCCATTTATGGTTTAAAAAGGGGAGATAGATATAGATAGATTTGCTTTATATTTGTTTTGGTTGTTGTGCTCTGGCTAAGTCTGCATG
Organism: Lathyrus aphaca; assembly: GCA_963966055.1. NCBI lineage: Eukaryota > Viridiplantae > Streptophyta > Magnoliopsida > Fabales > Fabaceae > Lathyrus > Lathyrus aphaca. The sequence continues at coordinate 404,303,644 of OZ014521.1, read as the reverse complement.
TTTGTTCTACAGGTTGTGTTGGGGGGATTGTTAATCTATTTGTTCTAGTGTGCTTCTTGTGCTATTTGTGCTATCTTTCTATTGGCTGATCTATGTTAGGTTCTTGTATTGTTTTAGCCAAACATTTGCCAAAGGGAGAGTTTGTAGATGTTGTAGATTAGCAGCAATTTTTGGTAAAACAAGTTATGTGTTTCTAAAGTCATGATTGATGTCATGACATGTTGTTTAAGAAATCTTAAGGTGTGAAGTTTTAGAGTGTTTCTATTTTATCAGGATGTCAAGACTGATGTCATGACATCGCTGTCTGGTTTTATGTCCTGATTTGTTCATTTATTTTTGCGTGCATTTTCAGTGATTCAGCTGGGGTTTTTTAGTTGAGATTTATAAGGCGCTCTATTTGGAAGGTTTTTATTCAACATGGTTTATTTTTTTGAGGGTTGTTTCTATTTTTATTCCTTTAATTATGGGAATTAGTTTATAATGTTAAAACTTATTCTCAGCTACACCAGGCCTATGCCCATGTTATTGTTTCTATTTAAAGGCTGCAAACTCTTATTTGAATATATAGAGAAAAAGCATTGAAGTGTGTTGCTTGTGCTAGGATTTTTAAGTTTCATTGTAAGCTAAACAATTATCATGTTGATAATTGTATTGAATTAGGTTTTGTTGAGTTGTAAGTTGTCCACTCAAAGCTTTTAAGCAAGAGTGATTTGTTCTTGACTGAAGCTTTTAAGCAAGGTCAAGCTTTGTTTTGAAGTGTGTATTCTACTGCTTTTTTTAGGTTGTTAGCACTGTTGTGATTGAGGGGGAGTGATAAGTGTCATCTGAGTGTTTCTTAGGTAATAAGTTGCATTGGGTAGAGATTAAGTGAAGGATGTAAACTGTTGGGTTTAACTCAGAATTAATACTACTTATAGTGGATTTCCTCGTGGATTGGTAGCCTCCAGATGTAGGTTTGTTGCACCGAACTGGGTTAACAATTTCTTGTGTCTTTTACAATTGTTTTGTGATTATTTAAAATAGAAACTCAGGGTTTCCATTTAAGGCAAGTTTAGGAAATCAAGAAATCACAAAACTTCCTAAAATAGAAACTCAAGGTTTCCATTTAAGGCAAGTTTAGGAAATTTTTACACTTCACTTCCAAGCCCTCTTTCTTTAAGATAAAGGCTTCAAATTTCAGGCCTAAGTTGATCCAATTAAAGAGCAGATCTTGAGCTTCAAATCCATGGCAAGAACACCTCCATTGGACAAAAATTGAGTGAGATATGATCAATCAAAGTTTGACAAAACCTAGGAAACTTTGCCTAGAAAAACAAGTCATGGGCGTGGCAGGGGCCAGACATTTCATCAAACAAGTGGTGTGCCAAATGTTAAGCTATTTTAATCCATCAAGAAAGCTTCAAATTAATCTTTTTTTGAACATAAAAGTTGTTTATTGTCATGTCCTCTACAACTTTGATGTTGGGCATTTTTCATTTGATCAAAGGATGAAGAGTTAAGAGGGCTCAAACATGGTGGTCTCACACTGTATATCCATGGGACCATGGCCAGGCCTACATAAAATTTTACACGCCTATACCTCAGTTGGGGTTTCTTATGATTCATGCTATTTTCAAAGGTGATATAAGCTTCCATTGGATTCAAACCAAACATCAAACATGTCCTTTGATGTTTTCTCTTTCATTTGATCACAAGAACTCTCAATTTCATCCATGGAAGTGGGAGAGTTCATTCATCAAACATGAGAATTTGACACTAGCTTTGCTTGCAAGACAAACATCAAATCTATGGCATTTTGTTTCACTAAATCAAGTTCACATGCATACACATCCAACACCATTCATTCTTTGCTCCACTAAGCCAAGCAAGGTTCATCTACATATGCATATAGATGATACCCCATGCACTCAAGGTAGAAACTTTCAAAAGAAGCTTAGAGGACAAGACATTGCTGCATCAGAATGGACCATCATCTTTCACTTGTGATCTACACCCTGATTACATTGAACCTTCCCATACCTGACCGTGGCACCAAACCTGAGCTCACTTTCAAATTCATATTGCATTTTTCTCCATTCACCTTTGCATTGCTCAAGCCACCACAACTAACCCAACCATGGTTCTAACTGTAAACTCTTATAGTTAGAATCTAACCCAGCCTATAAGAGTTCATCCTAACAGAATTTGAGCTTACTTTTTGATCTATCTCTCATTTTCACACTGTTGCACAAAAAACTTCATCTCTATTCTCTCTGAATCACATGAGTTCTTCACCATTCTTCGTATTCATTTTCATAAATTCATCATCATTAATGAATTTTGAGAAAGATTAAGCAAGTAGTGATCCATTATCATGAGCAGAGCATTGAGGTCAATTGGATTTTCTCTCTGGTTTATCAATATTCAAAGGTCTGAAAGCATTTAGTTTGCTCCATATAAGCTCAAGAATAAGCCTACAAATCTGGTTTTCATTGCTTGATTCAAGATTTTTCAAGATCCAGGTTTGAACTCCTCCATGCTTTTTGCTTCGGTTTCCTTGATTTGAGCTTTGTTTCTGGCTGGATTTGAGCTTAATAGAATCCATTGGACATTTGTTTAGTTGATAGGCCTTTAGAGGTGTAGATCCATATTTTTAGGGCAAAATGTTTTCGTTCGATCTCTGAGTATATGCATCCTATGTGAATTATAAGCTTAGATTCTTATTCTCATTAACTTGCTGAGCATTTTGGTATATCATTTGTCAATTTCTGGAAAAAGATTAGACTGAGCTGATCGGAGGGTGGCCGAAATCTTCTCCGGCCGGTGGCGTTGCCTGAACCTCATAAAACCTAGGTGCCATAACTTTAAGTCCCAACTGTTTGATGAACATGATCTAACACTTGAAACATTTCCAACATATTAATGAAATGCATGCTCCTCACGTGCCATAATTTTGTGCCTGAAGGGTTCCACGTGTTTGCACCATCATATCATAGCATATGTATCTCATTTGGACCATGCATCTTGCATAATTGTCTTGATTGTTTTTGTTGACTAGAGCCAAGGGCCCACATGGAGTCAACTATTTACTGAAGGTTCACCATAGCTCCCATAAGTCACGCGTCCATTGGACCTGGACTCCCTTTGCTTTTCACACCCCAACTTTAGGCCCATTCTTCATTTTGAACACATGAGTTGCTTTGGATACACCCCATAACCAATTTTCTCCAATTTTCATATTATTTTCATATAGATTTCATTTTAATTCTTAAAAATCATTTTTAATCACTCAAAAATCACATAAGAATTCATGGAACCTTCTTACACATTTAACTAATTTTTGACATTTTTCATTTCTTATTTTTATCATTTTTCATATTATTTTTATAATTTTCATTTATTTTCTTTTCAAATTGTTTTCTTCTTAACATCTCAACTTTGAACTTTTATCTAGCATAGCATAAAAAACATTCTTCACCTCTTCTTTTTGCATTCATTTTTTAATATCTTAAACCTCATAAAAACAATTTTTAATTGCATTTTGATCCCTTCCTTTTGCATCTTTGTGGTTTGATCCTTATGCAACTTTGACCCATTGTTTGAGGTGGTTTGATTGTTATATTTTGTGTGAGCTTTTGGTGAGTGAATAGCCTCTAACTTAGGTTACTTGAGATACAATTTCATAACTTTTGAATATTGTTTGATATATGTTTGGTTACTTGTAATTGAAGGCAATTTTCATGATCTTTCCTTGTCTTTCCCTAACCCTAATTGCTTGTATGCATTTATGCCATTGTGTGAGGTCTATTGTAAGGGTTTTCTTGGGTTATTTAGAGGATTATAGGTATCCTTTGATCATTTATAGGTCCATTGTGGTTTTCATTTTCCTCTTTCTTGAGTGAATGCTTCCATGTCCATATTTGACCTAATTCTTCCATGTCTTCTCCTACTATGCTTCTTATGCTTATTTGTATGCCTCTAAAATTACCATATATTTATCTCATTTGCATTACATATCAATTATGCTACTGAATTAATCCATAAGCATCCATATTTGTATGTCATGTTGCATATTTTATCATCCATCTCAAGTATGAAACATCCTTGCCTTATGTGACTTTCTTTAGCATGGTTGGTGGATTGTTTGAACTTGTTTGCTATGTTCATTTGATATGCTTTTATGTGCATATTTAACATTTAAATTGTGATATGATACTGAATTTAATCATCTCATATCATCTTTGCTTATTTGAATTTCATCTTGACTTATGTTTTCTTCTTACATGATACATGCTCACCTCTTCTTACTTCTTCTCCATCTTAATCCCTCTATCACTTGAATACCTCTTCCCATGTTTTGTATGCCTATTAAAACGCATTATAAGGAATTTATTAAGGATGTATTCTACTGACTTTGACTAGTCATAAATCATTAATACATGTTCATCTTGCATAATCATTCATTCCTTCTACATTAACTTCACATAGAACTTCCTTGGGGTTTAAGGCATAGTTTGAGCTTAGTTGGCTTGTGATTAATTCCTTAGACTTAGGGAGATACCTTAGAGATTAGATACTGAATTTAGAAGTCATGTGACCTTTAGGTACCTTCACCTTTAGGCTTTGGTTTTATTTTGAACCCTAGTTTCATTTTAGGATGTGTGTAAGGTTTAATTGTCTTTATTCATTTGTTTTTGTTTCCAATATGCAAATTATTATGACACAACCCTGTGTAGGGGCTATGGTAAGTAATTGAGTATGTAGATGATTATCCATACTAATACCTCTTACCCCTTCTATTTTAAAAGCTTTCTCTTATGTGATTGTAACAAGCATGTTATAGTTCTTTGATAAGTAATCTCTTTCCATCCCTTTCAAGTTCTCATTTCATGTTAAACCTTTGAAGCGATTTAGAACTTATTCTTATTCTCTCTTCTTCTAGGTTTAGATATCTTCAAACTTCACTAGCCTTAGGATATCCAAGCATTACAAAATAAGATGAGTCTTAGTTTCCCTCAGAGTTTTCCTTTTCTATACTTGAGTCTTCTCTCTCTCTCTCTCTCTCTCTCTCTCTCTCTCTCATCTCAAAACAACTCAAAAATGCATAATAAAGGTTGAATTGACTTATTATGTCATAGGCTTATTCCATGGAACATTTGTATCTATCTCATCTTGGGGTAATGTAAAAATGTCAAGCATGATGTACAAGCCTTAGCATGAAGTCATTTTCACAGAGAAAACTTAAAAAGTAATTCTTCATTAAAAAATACAAAACACTTAATAAGCAAAAGTAGGCTAGTGTGCTTGAGCCTCAATCCTTGGAACTATGTCTTGAGGATCTTCTCCTTACTTTGGTGTGCTTCTTCCCCATTCCATCTTGGTGTGATGTAAGACGTACACACTCCATTGAATGAGACTTGAATACACTCTCCTATGCAAACTAAAATAAAAAGCTTCCAAAAAGATCCAAACCAACAACAAGCGTCTTTCCTGCGGGAATTATCTTCTCATCTCCTGCACTCTTAACGAAAGAACTTGCTTCGACGTGTCTCTTGCAAGACGGTAAATACACTCGTACCAGACGAGCCCACAACACCTGAGCATAGGCATAAGCAGTTCAATCATAAAAAACACAAACAGCAAAATTTCATCCCTAGTTAGGGGAACTACGTTGACTTTGATTCTCACTCCCTATGAGATACGTGGGCAGTGGGGTAAGGCCCATTCAAGCATAATTATATTTTTTGCTTATATTTTTCCCATTCTTTTTTTCCCAGTTCAGCATCAGATGAAGCAGATGTTTATACCCTTTGAGCAGTACAATCAAGCATGGTTTATGTCGAGTATGATGAACATGAAGGGGTGATAATACATTCCCTTCACGTAACCGACTCTCTTACCCGTTACCTCTGGTTCACATGACCTCATTATTTCCTATCCCCCAGGTTTGTGCAACATTACCTTTCCCTTTCCTTGGGATAAAAATGCCTAGTTGGCGACTCTTCTTCTTTTTTCGTGCTACTTTTGCATTTATGCTAGGATGAAAATCCCGGGATCGACATTGTCCTTGCAATGTGGAATAACACTCATCTTGAAGATAAGCTTAATAAGAAAAGTTGGTGTTTTGCGCTTCAAATTTCCTTTCCAATTTGGAGTATCTCTCTTGTTGAGCATCATAAAATGTTTGTTGTTGAAGCTGCATGTTGCAAAGCATGTCGATAACACTTATGGTATCATCTTGTGGATGTAACACCCTTCTACCCCACATACAAATAAGCGGTAAAGTAGACATTTAAATCAGAGTACAACAAAGAAAGGAGTCACATTTTCTTCTTAAAAACGTCATAATAAGAAATCCTACTCCGTAACACGGGTTTTTCAACAAATCAATTCAAAACATCGCAGCAAAATGATTTCTTAATTCAAATCAAACTTCAAAACATCTCAATAAAATCATAACAAATAATCAGCTCAAAAAAATAAATAGAACTCAAAGGTTCACAACATTCCCGACCCGATGTTACATAATCATAGAAAGACACCCTCTAGACTATGGAAACGAAAACCAATTCCAAAAGCTACCTCTTCGTGCACCATAAACTTATCTTGGTTATCTGCACGTTACCCACGTAGAGGAAACATTTGAACATGCAGGGTGAGAAAAAAATTCATTATAATAATATAATTAAAAAGAAAATAAATGTGACAACATCAATAACATCGTACCATCATCATTATTCCACATAAAATCAATTACAATCCACATCATTCACATGCAATTCCATTTAGAATGAAATGCAACAACATGCATGTGGTACCAATCAACATAAATGGACACTGGGCCATTAAACCTCCACAAAGGAAGCAAAACATAATCAACATAGTCACTTCAATCCACACAATGGGATTAAAGCCATCAGCAGACCGAAGTCTTAACATAGGATGCTATGAAATGCAATGATGTGTTACTCTCATCAAAATTCAACATGATGCATCATCATTTCATGTCATCAAAATCAATCACATTATCTCATGCATCATTATTACAGTTTCCCAATTATACAACGTTTAACAACAAATATCAACAAAACATCAAACGACATGGGAACAATTAAAAAAACAATGAAGAAAACATCAAGAATGCGCAACAACAGGGTTGCCCCTCTTCCCATTTCCTAACGATACACAAGCGGCGTCCAGGGCTTGGCCTGACGCTGCATAGGTTGTAAACTCCCTTCAAATCTCCCAATTCCAGTTGTTTGACAAGCTACTCCTCTCCTCCTTCGCCCGAAGAAAATAGCATCACCCGGAGGTTCGTTCTCACTGCCCGACACTATGTGCGGGATAACAAATATTTGCTATATGAAATTCCGCTACTTACCTGTCGTACCCCAAATTTGTCCTACTTTTATTTTTAATTTTATATTTGAAAGAAAAATCTGATCTATGTCTATGATCTCTTAGAAGTTAGGTCATAAAGTTGTGTTTATGTGTATCGTGACTAACAAATTTTGTAGGTACAAGAAGAGATAAAAAAAAGAGTGAATTATCATGGGCACAAGTCAAGGCATGATCCATTAAGTCATGACTCAATTGGTTCTTTGTCAGATTCAAAATAATTTTAGTACTATAAGTCATGTTCCAACTATTGGTTTGAAGCTGTTTTTTAAGTCATGGGAAATTTCTAAAAAAGGGAGTGTTTCAAATGGTGCTTGGGCTAATTTCAAGTTTGTGGTAGTTGTTTTGGGTTATTATTGCACAAGTTAGTTACTAATTTACTTTTTAGTGGCATGATGCATGGATCTCAAACTTGGTTTTAAGTTGCTATTGTTGGGCTTTGAAACATTGTGATTCTAAATGGATGTGGATCGTGTTTCATTTATCTCTAGTTTTTCTCAAGATGGCTTTTGGGGGAACTGTTTGTCATCACTAAAGTGGTGTGTTAAACCCTTTTGTTTTGGACTATGATATTTAATTCTCAAGCTTGCACAAGATATTCTTTGGTTGCATTCCCAGTTGTGTGAAAGATAAAGGCAGTGGCATCACTAATTTAAATTACAAGATATGGCCATACCATATGGTAAAAAGATCCTCTCATACATAATGTTTGTTGAAAAGTAACGCTAAGGCCTACGTGAAGAATAGACCATTTCAGGAATTCACTAAAGGAAGTGGTACACATAATTTTTCCAATGAAAATAGGGTCCATTCATCACATCATAAAGGACAAAGTTGCCACAGGAAGGTCAATTGTTACAAGAATGATTCTCCCTAAGTTATATGGGAAGCAATAGTCTTAACTCTAAAAAAACAAACAACATTGTCAGGTGAATTGATATGCGTTAACTACCACTTCAAAACTTCATCAATCTTGCCAAAAGAGTACATAAGTCAATCAGGAACGACAATTAGCCATGAACAAGTGTACACTACAAAGAGAAACATCGTGAACCATGTTACATACTTGTGTGCTTTCGCAAACAACCTGCAAGCATTAAACCAAGTCTCACCAAATAAGGCTAATTATTAGAATATAGTAAGATGTGAAATATTCAAAAGAAGCTACAATGCATATAACCGTTTGTTCTGAGTATTTTCCCATGGGCACGTTTCAGAACTTAAAGCCTAGCGTCTAAGAAAGATTGAAGCCTTGCTCATCATGTAATCGAAACGCAAGTTAAAATTAAGTAGTTTAAAAGGTAATTGTTGTAGGGAAATAAGGCTAATAATCAGGAGACAATACCTCTAAGAGCTTCCAAGTGTCAATCCCAGGATTTTCATCCTAGTACAAACGTGAAAGTGGCGCGAAAATGGTAGAGTCGCCAGCCAAACATTTTTATCCCGAATTAATGGGAAAGGTAATGCTGCACAAGCCGAAGAGAGAAGGAAAGGACAAGGTCCTACGAACCAAAGATCTGGGTTCGGGAGTTGTTACGACCTGGGAAGGTATTAGCACCTCAGATCGTCCGTCGTACCTGACGGGATCCACGCTTGTTAGTCAGTTTCAAAGGGTAATGAATAAAGCTACTGCTGAATAAAAACCGCTACTGGAACTTGAATGAGAGTGGGAATTGGAAAAAGAGAACGAAAATAAAAGGAAAATGTAGGGAAAATAAAGAGTGTGCTCGAACGGGCCCTACCCCGCTGCCTACGTACCTCATCGGGAATATGAGGATCAGAGTCGACGTAGTTCGCCTAACTAAGGTGGGAATTATTTATTTATGTTTTTTATGAGCTGGAACTACTTATGTCTATGCTCAAGTGTTGCAGGCTCGTCTGGTACGAGTGCATAACCGTCTTGCAAATGAGACAAGTCGTAGCAAGTTCGCGTTGAGAGTGGGTGAGGTTAGAAAAGAATTCCCAGAGGAAAAGATGAGTGTTATTTGTTTACTGTCTTTTAAAGAAGTATTTTCTAAGTTTGTTGTTTGTGAAACATTCTCATACTAAGACTTGTTCATCGTGGTAGATGCCTTAAACCTCACCCCGAAATGGGACGTGTATAAGTAACCCACGGAAAAGTATTTTGGCGTATGAGATGATCAACCTTTATTAAGTGTTTTTTTAATTTTCTTTTGAGATGATAAAGAAAGAAAAGCGGACCAAAGGGAAACGTCTAAGGGGAGACTAATAATCCTAAGTATTGTCATGCATGGATGAATCTAGGTTAATGTGGTTTTCTAATCCTAATGAGGAAAATGAAAAGTAGAGGGAATTAGAAATCAACTTATTTCCTAAGGAAGCTAAGTCGTTTCTAAAGGGGATTAGCATGAAGTTATACAAATTAAGCACAAAATTCCAGAACAAATACACTTTGAAAGCTTAACGAATTAAAAAGAAGAAGTTGTTGTGAACTTACCTCCACCTCCCTAGAAAACAAAGGTTAGTAGGATAAACAAGATAAAAGGAATGGGATAAACATGTACCAAAAAATCCTAATACATATAGGACCTAATCTAGACTCAATCCTAAGTCTAAGGGACCTAAAATCTAGGCAAAGTAAAAATCAAGCGGCTACTACAACTCCTAAAGCACAAACAGCTACCAAATGCAATGCAAAATGCAAACAGCTTATTACAGCTAACAAACATTATGCAAAATAGGTGTGAAAAGTCAAAACAACATGAATGCAATATTTTTTTACAACACATGTTTCACAATGCAGCTATGAAAACAAGGAAGATTTGGATTAATTTTCAAATGCACAAGAATGATTTTTAATGCAATCAAGTAATGCAGAAATTATGCAAGATAATGCCATGACATGCAATGGATTATTTACAATGGAATGTAACATCAATATGCAATTAAATGATGCAAACTACATGAGATATTTGGAGTTTTTCACATTATGTAATTTTCCTCAATATGAACATAATTGAATCAAGATGTGGATGGTATGACGCAAATGCAAAAACCAATGGTGTACATGTTTATTGTTATGAAGGATGCTAAACTATGCAAAAAACAATGATCACAAAGTGTTATGAACATATTATGAAACATTTACGCACAAAAACAGAAACTAACGAAACTCATGTTGAAAGCTACCTAAACTACTGAATCATGTACCTAAAGTGATTTTAAAAATTCACTAAAATCATGATCTATCCAGCTATGAAGATTAAAGGATGAACAATGCATAAACATGCCATGAAACAAACAAATTTTCCAAAATGGAACAGCGCTAACCGGTTAACGCCCTGGGTTAACCGGTTAACAACTTTAAATCATGTTTTAACTGGTTAACCCAGGGCGTTAACCGGTTAACACTGAACAGAATGCTGAAAATCAAATAGGGAAAGCACTTTAAGCCACCAACCTACTTCTAAAAGCTCCTAATACATTTATGAACATGCTAGCACGAAATTTGTAATCAAACCTAGTCCTCTGACACCTATTAGCACCAAGAACTAGCTACAATTCTAGCTACCAACGAGTAAATCGAACAAATAGCAATCAAACCGTAAAAGTTATCAAAACGTAACCAAACCATCAAAGAATGCCAAACGGCGAGATGAAGTGAATAAATTAAAAGCGAAAAGCAGTTTCGGATTTACCCACCTATAAAGCGGAAGTTTTCTTTGGTGATTGTTGTGAGTTGATCGAAATGCAAATGAAGAGAAAACCTGAGACTTCATGCTTCGATCTGTGAGAATGCAAAATAAATGCAATTGATGAAGATCTTGATGAACACTTGCAAAATCACTTCCAATAAGCTCAAATCTATCCAAAACAGCTACAACTTATCCAATAAGCTATGGAATTGATGCTTGAATGATGGTTTAACTTCAAATACCTCAAGTTTCAATGTGAAACTTGAATAATCTTTGATGAAGAAGCTTTGGTAAAAGGTTGAAAATGGAGGAAAAGTTGAGAGAAAATGAGAGAGATGAAGTGAATGATGAAAAAATTATTGAAGTGGTTGATGTTTTTTTGAGGAAAATGGTGGATTTTGTGAGGTTCAGAGTGAATTCAAGTTATATAGAAGTTAGGATTGGAGTTAGGCTTAGGTATGGAGTTAGCTTGGGCCTTAGGTTTGGAAAAGGAGGTTAGGACTTAGGCTTGGAGTTAGTTAAAGTTGGTTAGGGCTTCTAGAATATTCCTTGGAAGAGTGTGGAAGAGTCTAGAAAGTGGTAGAAAATCCAAGTCAAAATGGAATGGAAAAATGGAGTGTAAGGCAAAAAGGAAAAAAGTGGAGGGAAGTGTACAAAACCAACCATAATTTGAGCTTTCTTCACAAATTTTGCCTTTGTTAACTGGTTAACCCCAAGCGTTAACCGATTAAGGAAGAAAAACTTGAATTCTCCTTTTCTTTGGTAGGAAATCTTGGAAATGGTTTGGGTTATTTTTGTGATATTATTTTTCCTTCTTAAGCCTCAATGATTGACATGTATCACTTGATCACAAGCCACATGCACATGCAGATGATGATAATTTATTTTTTTATTATTTTTGAATGCAATGCAGTATGAACTGATATGCTGGATGACGAAGCATGAACCACTTGAGGTTGGCCATAAATAAGAGGGATATTTTTGGGTATTACAGCTGCCCCTATTTAATAATATGTAAACATGAATGGATGATAGTATTGGCTTTCAGACTTTCAAGGTATGAAGTGATTGAATACCTTTCAGACTTTCAAGGTATGAATTAATTGAATACCCGAATAAACCGGAAAATTTGTACTCTGTGGGAAATGAAACAACTCCAGCTTTCAATGGGATCAATGATACGAGACCAAGCCGAAGGTGGACTCAAACAAATATACAATACCATACCGAAGGTGGAGTCGTAAATGTAAGACTAAGCCGAAGGTAGACTTACAAAGATTCGAGAACAGGCCGAAGGTGAACTCGAAAAAGTAAGACCAAGCCGAAGGTGGACTTACAAATAATGAGACTAAGCCGAAGGTAGACTTAAGTAAATATACGAAATCAAGCCGAAGGTGGAGTCGTAAACGTAAGATTAAGTCGAAGGTAGACTTACGAAGCTTCGGGAACAAGCCGAAGGTGAACTCGAAAAAGTAAGACCAGGCCGAAGGTGGACTTACAAATAATGAGACTAAGCCGAAGGTAGACTCGAGCAAATATACGAAACCAAGCCGAAGGTGGAGTTGTAAATGTATGACTAAGCCGAAGGTAGACTTACAAAGATTCGAGAACAAGTTGAAGGTGAACTCGAAAAAGTAAGACCAAGTCGAAGGTGGACTTACATAGACTGTCATGAAGGACAATTCTGTAGGAGACAACAAGTTTCTGAGGGCAAGAATAACAATTCCCTGATCCCTTTATTATACTTGAAATTATGTCCGGTAATGTATTGGGTATCCTCTGTGAGGTTGCTATGGCCTGATTGAATAGCCAATATTTCAGGCTTGTGCAAGGTACCAAAACTAGCTTATGCTTCGTATGCATATGTTTAAATTTTTTCATGGCGTAGTGCTCCATAGTAATGGAAATGCTACGCTTTTTGAGGATGAAAATGAAATGATGATGATTACTAAATGCAGATGCAAAGGTGATCTCCTAATGAGGAGACAACATGTATCCTTGACGACTCCGCTGGGGAAGAAAGAATCATTGCGTTGACTCCGATGAATCCCTACGGGGGAAAGCCACTCTGCAGGGGATAATGTTAATGACACACCGACTTTACTCTGCCGCCATTGCCAAAAATAAATTGGACTTTGAGATTGGAGGACCAAGACCTTGTTGGGGATGAACCTGATCCGAGAGGTACGCTACCCGCCGAACTCCGTTGGGGAAGTGATACTCTTCTGACCCGGCTAAGGGAATCAGATGTGTTGATACTTTGCTGAGGAAGAAATATGTTGGGGAATCCCTTATTTGCACCATCTTCTTCTTGAGGAAGAAATGCCAATGAAGATTGGAATTTATTTGGCGAACCCGTTGGGGATAACTGCAAACACTACTGGGCAAGGAAGATAACATCCAGGCTCTTCACCTCTGTTGGGGAATGATGAATTCTCACATACTGCTGGAGATAAGAAGACTCTGATTGGGGATACTCCTCTATTTAAGGAGAACTCTCTGCTTGGAGAGAACATCATCAACCTTTTTTTGTTATGCTGGGAAAGATCTCCATTTCCTAATCTGCTGGGGATAATGGAGAACTCTGTTGGGGATATTTCCTGTTGGAAATAAGAACTTTGGTCACCTCTTGCTGGGAGTGAGAGGTAGGATGTGTCTCATGCTATGGATGAGAAGTATAAGGCGTCCTTCGTTGGGGATAAGAGATAATGATACCCTCATGCTCGAGAAATATTATTCTCTTTTATGTTGCTCTGCACGAGAGGGGATGTCTAATGAGACTTGTTGAGGAATCATGCTTCAAGAGCTGTTGAGGAACAGCTTTCTAATGCACTGTGCTGGAAATGGCTTTGTTAGCAACGCCTGTACCTGCATGTTAAAGTACACAACCTATAGTACCTGCGACATGAGAGTTATTTTGGCATGCATGCCCCGAGTTCAACGATATGGATCACCATCCCCGTCATCCAACACATCAGATATGTGTCAAAATATTTTTACTCTCATTCATGTATGTAAACACCCCAAAGTTTCCCTCACTTTTTCTCACACCATGGCTTGTGATATTTCATTTTTGCATTAGCATAAGCATACCATCTCATATTGCATATTTGTTTCACTACATAGTTCCCTTTCATCTGCATCTAGTGTTTGTGATCTGAGCAATCCAAGAAGTGATCTGAGCCATCCTAACAGTCTTAAAGCTTGCCAAGAGGGTCCATGTGTGTTCCATGATCATAAAATGCTCCCCAATGTTCATAAAAGTCAAGGGATCACAAAGAATGGCAAAGTCATAGAGGCAGAGCTAGGGTTTTCCTGCACAGATGAACAAAATTAGGGTTTTGGTTTTAGAGGCCTTAACCCCAAATTTTTTGGTCATTCTTGTTTCTAATGGTCTTAATATGTTATAAGGATCATGTGTACCAAATTTGATGAAGAAATTTATTGTAGAAGTCATCTGATCATTGGGTAACTTCTTGAGCAAGTAAAGTCAAAATCAGGGCATGTGAGGCCTCCATCAAGGGTACCAAAGGGTCATCATCATCATTTTGAGTCTCTATGATCTTTATTTGATCTTAGAAGTGGTTGGAAGTTCACAAAGTTGAATAATTTTGGGCCAAATGCAAACTTGCTATTTTTGGAAATGACTTGTAATGGAAACTTTCCATTTTGGGAAAGATTTTCAACCTATTCTTTCATGACCAAAACTACTTCAAATGAAAAATTCTTGAGCATGGAAGTTGTAGATTATGTCTTCCCATTTTCAAAAAGTACTAGAACATGTCTTGATTCATCCTAGAACTCAAGATATGGCCTTTCAAAGTTGGCAAAAATCCTTTAATTTTCAAGTTCATGCCAGAGAGGATTTTTTGCAAATTCAAGTTTCAAGCCATTTCATAACCTCTAATTGATTGATAAACATCATTCAAACATAGTGAAATGCATTTGAACCAAAATTGTGCCTTGGATTGCAAGATTCATCAAGACATTTTCACAAAATTCTCAAAGAGGGAAAGTTGCAGAAACCTTGGAAACCTTCCATCCACTTGTGCCAGTTGCATAAAATCAATCCTATGGCCCTCCATGAATCAGGCTGAGGCCAGACACCCCTTGAAGCAACTCCTTCCATGGCCCATGCTTGAAGTACAAAGTTGTTGACTTTTTTGCAACTTGCCCATACCAATCACAATAGGCCACACCAACTCTTCTGACCACTCCTATTGGCTTATGAAAACCCTAAGGAACATATTACATACAACACATTGGCCTGAATGCTCCAAGAACTCAGCTTTCACAAAATTTGTCAAAAAATTCCTTTCTTCGATTCTCAAAAACCAGCCATCAAACCTCAAAACAAACATCACCAATCATCTCAATATCACTCATAGAACACAAAGCAACCCTTAAAATGGCCTGAAAGCACACAAAACCAAAACACGATTTCTGGTGCTACAAAACTAAATCATCAAAATCAGCCATCACAAACTTGTTTCAAGCATTCCATAAGCCTAAGGGGATCCATTGGAGTGATTTTGCATCAAGGAAAGGTCCAGAAAGCCCAGAATCAGAAAGCTCCATCTCAAGTATACCTCAAGAACATTTTTTCTAGAAGCTTTGTTTTAAGTTCCTAAATGGTTCTATGTGTTCCCCTGAGCATGCTGATGTAATTTGTTTTGAAAATGGTTGAGAAATGGCCATGTATGCTTGCTTTGAAATTTTGCCCGTAAAATTTATTTGCTTCGATTCTTGTTATTGATGCAATATAAATGGATTTTATGCCTGGATTCTGGTTTAATGTTGTTTATTGTTCATTTCTGGAGAGTTTGATGCATTGATATGAGGTTTTGAGAGAGTTCAGGGAAGGGGGTCACCGAGAAGATGACAGGAACACTATTCCGGTCACCTGAGGGTCATTAGGGTTTAATTAGGGCTAATCCTCTCAGTTTGAATGTGAGCCATCAGATTGTGTTTAGCGCGTGATTGAAGGGCTATGATGTGTCCACTTAACTTTAATCCTTTTAATTAATTTAATTAATTTGGGTTAATTATTAAAAAGGCCAGATTGAATATCAGCCATAGGATAGCGCGCCAGTCGACGTCTCTCTCCCAAGTTTGAATCCTGGCCATCAGATCTTCATACCTTTCATTTAATTTCATTTTTATTCATTTTCTTTGTATTTATTTTGTTCATTTTATTTAAAATATCAAAACTTATCAAAAAAATATGATCTTTTGCATTTCTGATCCAAATAATTTTCTTAACCCAAAAATAATTTTTATTTTATTTTTGAATTTAAAAAGTAATTTTAAAACATTTAAATGTTATTTTTAATTAATTAATGGATTTTAATTAATTAAAAATGCATTTAGGTTTCTAAAAATAACCAAAAAATTCATGAACCATTCAAATAAATTTAGAAACATTTTCAAACTCATTATACAAATTTCTTTTTAGGTTTGATCACAATTTCACAATTTTATTTGCATTAGGGTTCTTAAAAATTACATTTTCTAACCCTAACTTGAAAAATTCTTTTCTGCCTAACCATGATGTGTTTGAACTTGATTCTTTTTGCTTTGTTTCACATATTGCATGTAGTTTCTAGTTTATTTAACTCATGTTTTTATCATGCATTTTCAATTTGATTTGCATTTTCCCTTAAGAATCACCCAAAAACCCTAGCAAATTTAGAAAATCCATAACTTCCATTAGGTTAAGCTTCTGACTTTCTCCTTTGGGGTGTGAACTTATATGGGATTAGGGTTTGTTTGAGCTTGATTTAAATTTTTTATCAAGAAGTATGCTTCTGTTTTGGCCATATGCATCTCATGTTGTCTTAAAACCCTAATTTTACATGTTCATTTGTATTCATCTTTGCATATCATCATCATATGAACTTGTCATGACATTTCAAGCATTTGTATGACATATTAGACATCTTAGGACATTCTTGAACATTGTTTGATCATTTCTTCATTCATTTTCTATGTTTTGCATCCATTACACTTCATGGATATTCATATGTTTTCATGCTTCTAAACATGCTTTCATTGCATCTCATCTTTGTATGATCATTCATATGCATCTTGTATGACTTTACATCATATCATATTCCCTTTACATTGAATTTTCACTTCTGACTTTGGTCTTCACATCTCATTTTATTTCATTTCCTTTTACTTTATGTCTTATGCATTCACACTAACATTTTCAGGAATTTTTGGTATGTTATTTGGGAGGTGGATTTGCCTTCACTTCCCATCTCTTCTCATCATTCAAATTCATATTTACTTGTCTTTGAAGTGAATTTGTTTCACTTGGGATCCATTCTTCTTACTTTCTTTCTTTTAAGTTACTTATCTTCTTCAGGAAGTAAGTAACTTATTCTTCTTCTTCCTTCTCTTTTCATCTGGTTCTTCCATTGGTGGCCTTGCAGATCCTTTCTCTTAAGCCTAACAAACCATAGGATACCCAAGCATGATAACTTTTAGGGTTGTATATAGTCCCCCTTTGTCTTTTACCTTTGAGTCTCCTTGAGTCTCTCATCTCATCTCAATAATCAGAGACTAAACTCTTAAAGCTTTAGGACTTTGAATTAGGGTTATGCCTACATCCTTCTCTTAGGATGGAGTGTATAACTTTAATCCTAATTGTTAAACCTTTAATTTGTTTACACCTCTTAATCAAAACACACTAATAATCACAAAGACTTTATCTTGTAACTTGGGCCTTACATTAGGGTTCTATCTCTTCCTTATGGTTAAGAGGGACTAACCCTAGTGTTTAATAGACAAGTCCCCTTCAAGTTGTCTTACAAACTTAAAATCTACTTCTTAATCTCATCCCTTAATTAAGATCCACTTAATAAAGGTTTGTTATATAATGAATTTAATCCCTAACCATGGATTAATTTGAGGTCTCTTCCTCAGCTTAAGTGTTCTCATCTATCATACTTCTATTAGGATGGTGTAATGAGTTCACTAATCCGTGATTAGAGATTGAACTCATTACTTAACACTAAACAAAAACCCAAAAACATCTTAATAATCACAAGTAGGTTAATGATCTTAATCCTACATCATCATGGTAATTAATATGAGATGCTTATATCATACTTAAGTATGCTCATTATCCCTAATCAGGGAGGATATAATGAGTTTACAAACCCTTGATTTAGGCTTAAGCTCATAATCCTATGAAAAACACCAAAAACAATAAAAAACTGAAAACAAAAAAACAAACAATAATCGTCTCCTCCGGGATTCTTTTCTCATCACACTCATTCACAAACGAGAACTTGCTTCTTCCGTCTAATGCAAGACAGTTAGCACTCGAGCCAGACGAGTCATACACTTGAGTATAGGCAAATAAGCAGTTCACAACAAGCATTCAGTCTCTTTGAGTCGAACTACAGTGTTCTAACTTCCTCATTGCATGCGAGGATACGTAGGCATAACTTAACAGTTATCGAACAAAAGTCTCTTTGTCATCCCCTCTTTCAGCATTCATTTTTAAGCCTCAGTTCTTGAGCAATTCACAACCTTTGCACTGACACCTGTACTTTCTTTCCCTAGCTTTTGCACACAGATAGAACATACACTTACCCCTTCTAAACACAATCTTGTAAGCGCGGATCCCGTCGAGTACGACAGGCGATCTGGGTGCTAATAACTTCCCAGGTCGTAACCAACCCTCTTTCTCAATTTCTTTGGTTCGCAACCGTCTTATCTATCTCTTTCCAGGTTTATGTAGCATTACCTTTCCTTTGGGATAAAAATGCCTTGCCGACGACTCTATTCAATTCAACCTCTTTTCTCATTCGCTGACCGTTCGCGTTTGCACCATGGGACCTAGTGTCTTTTCCGGAAGCGACAGCTTGGCGATTCTGTTGGGGACTTAATCTTTTGCAACCAGGGATCCTGGTTCTTCTTGTGGGTTTCTCCTAGCGCTTGTTTGATTTGTGTTTATGGGGGTGTTATGTGTTATGTGTGCTTTTGTTTATCGCTTTATTTATTGCTTTCTGTATAACTTTATTTATCGCTTTCATTTACTGTTTTTATGCATTTCATATTATTGTCATCATATGATGTGTTGGATCTGTTGTTTACCTTGGTGGGAGGGATACTCGGTGAGTAAGGTTCCATACCTGGAGCCTGAGTGACACATAGGATTAGAGTGGCTTCATACTCTTTCCCATTACATTTCGGTCTGGTGCAGGAATATGAAACACGGTTCAGACATGGATTTCTTCTTGAGAACTCTGTGCTACGGATTTCCTGTAGTACTGGGGCTTTCTGGGAAGCCTGCTAAGTCTGGATGACCTTTTAGATGACCTTCAGCATCTGAGGTGAGTTAGAGGAGGATCCTTTATGATTGATGTAAACATTGTACCTCCAGGTTAGAAGTGTTTACACTTCTCATAATAGATCCAAGTCTGAGGATCCTTGTTCTAGAACAATACCTGTGAGGGGGTTGGGATGTTTATGGGTTTGCAGGAACCCCTTGCCTCAACACACCCTGTTACTGATATTGTTAAGTTTACACTATTTTGGACCGATTTTATGAAACCTTGGACTTATGACTCTTTATTTGAGTCCCCCACCTGGTTACTGGTTTTCTGGCTTTCATCTAGACTTATAAACACACATGGACCTTATCAAAGCAGAAAAAAGATCCAACACCTGATCACAAACCCTTGCATATTATTCTGCATACATCATTTTGCATCATTTTAACATTTGTCTATTTGTTTTACAGGGTATCCACATCTTATTTGGTTTGGTTTTGACTGTTCTTCTGCTTAACCATCTTCATCAGTTATCAGAGATCTTCTTCATATATCTTCATCAGTTACCTTCATTAGCATTTTACCTCAGTTATTTTCTTCAGCATCCATTGTCAGTATGGACTCATCCAGGAAGAGCAACATTACTTATCATTTCTTTGAGCCCTCTCTAGCAGGCATCAGGCAGATTCAGGCACTTATTACTCCTGATCATGTCCCTTTATTCAGGGAACATTATGGTGGTATTATGGACATGATCATGGACTTGGATGCATCACAGAGGAGCATGATTCACACTTGCTTGTAGTTTTATGACTCTCCTCTCAGATGCTTTACTTTCCCAGACTTTCAGTTGGGCCCTTTGTTAGAAGAGTTTTCCATGTTGTTGGGCATCCCCATCAGGAGAGGGATTCCTTTCAACCCTGAGATGACTCCTCCTAGGAATGAAGACATATCTAAGACTCTGTATTTGGAAACCACCATCATTGATCAGCATATGACCACCAAGGCTGGAATCCCAGGCCTCCATTTGGACTTCTTGATCACTCAGGCCACCAGTCATGATGCCGTTGGAAACTGGGAAACTGTTTGTGCTCTCCTGGCTCTTAGTATATATGGAATCATCTTGTTTGTAGACGAGCCTATGTTTGTAAGAAAGAGTGTTATCCACCTTTTCCTGCTGAAGAATCCATTTCCTACCTTGCTAGGGGATTTTTACTACTCAGTGCATCAGAGAAATGAGAAGTAGAGGGGAAGACTAGTCAAATGTTGTGCACCTCTCTTCTACTATTGGTTATTGAGACACCTGCCAAAGACAGAAGATTTCCTGAATGCTCATCAGTCAAGAAATTGGGCTAAGAGAATGATTGCTCTCACTTCAAAAGACATCAGGTGGTGCACTAAGAGCACCAAGTGCAGGGACATAATTACAAGCTGTGGGAAGTATCCCAATGTACCTCTTATTGGAGTAAAGGGTTGCATCAACTACAATCCTTTGTTGTTCAAAAGGAAGCTAGGGTATGCCTTAGTACATCCACCAAGAGAGCAGGACTTATCAGAAACCCTTTACTATGACATTCAAAATCATGCTATCGTCTGACAAACAGCCTGGGCTTGGAATAACATCCAGACAAAGGGGACTGCCATTCTTGGCAAGTGCAACAACATAGCTTCAACTCAATATATTGATTGGTCTCGTATCAGAGGACAGATCACCCACATGACACTTACCCTAGAGGATGTTCCAGGACCATCAGCAGTAGAGCCTGTAGCTACAGTTAGTTTAGAGGAGCTTGAGAAATTGAAAGAAAGGAATGATCAGCTTTCTGAAGCTCTAAAGAAGACCCTCTGGGAGAGGAATGATAGTTGTCTGGACGATGAGAGGTTAGAGAAGCTCTGAATCGAGCATATGACCAAGATTGAGAAGACAAATGATTACATCAGAAGGGTCCGAAGAGGAGAGATGGTATTGAAGAATGCTTGCAAAGAAGCTAAGATTCAGAAAGCCAGAGCTTAGCACTACTTGGAAGAGAGACATGCTAGATGGATCAGAATAACTAAGGCTCATTCACAGGAAGATCAGAAGACCTAGGCTAGGATAGAGCAGCTAGAAGCTAATGAGAAGAAGAGTCAGGGAGCCTTGTTAGCAGCACAGAAGGAAATCTCCGAGTTGAAACTCTGGGCAGGTTGAAGAGATCAAAAGACCAAGACAAGTATAAGAAGTTGACAAGTGCCATTTCCACCAGGAAACTTCTTATTAGGACCATCACAGAGCATCCGGTTGGACCAGTGACTGATGTTCTTCTGAAGGAAGTCAAAGAGGATGACTTTGGGCTGAGTGTTTGATTTCTTTGTACTTGTACTTCATTTTTGTTTGTACTTTTGTTGTATTTTGACCCACCATGGGAACTTGTTGTAATCATAAACTATGTATTTTGCATTTGTAATGTATAGTTTGTGTGTTATCCTTTTGGGCTTAATTTCTCTTCAACATCATCATTCCTCAAGGTTTGGAAGGTCAAAACCAATGAACCAAACCGGATACCCTTGGAAGACAAATATACATACTACATTGCATACTAACCCCATTCTTTGTTTTGTAGGTGTTTTTGTTGTTGTTTTCTCACTTTGCTGTTGTCTCAGGAAACATTGCTCGTTTGAGGGTTTTCCCTATCAATAGAGTTCACCGGTATCCTACAAGAAACAACCTTCAGAGCTTACAGATGGACCAAGTTCAGCAAGATTTGACTGACGTGAGAACTCAGATGGCTAATGAAAGAACTGAAATAAGGGCTCAGATGAACCAGTTCATGGCAGTAATGAATGGGTTGGCCCAAAGCCAAGAAAGATTAAGAGAGTTGGTTGAGAGGCAAACTCCTGAAGTGAATCATCCAGGTACAGGAGGTACTAGCAACAATGATCATGTGCAGCCACGTACTGACCCCTGGAGTTTGGGCCTCATCTCAACCCTGAAGTCAATGCTATCAGGAATACTCAAGGTAACACTGGAGGTCGTGCCTTGCAGGAGGACCCTCAAGAGGAACAGTTTACTGTAATTGGTGCTGGGGATGAAGTCTATGATTGTCATCTCGACAAGATAGCGGAAAAGTTGAGATTTCTGGAGTCCCAGAACTCCTTGGGATTTGAAGTTATGGACATGGGTCTAGTTGAGGGAGTCAGGATTCCTCACAAATTCAAACCTCCTTGCTTTGAAAGATATAATGGTACCTCTTATCCTCGTACCCATCTTCAATCCTTTCTGGGAAGATTGAAGGCTTACAATATGGACGAAAAGTTGTGGATGTTCTACTTCGAGGATAGTCTGACTAGGGCATCCCGTGAATGGTACTCTCACCTGACCCGAGCAACAGTCAGAAATCGGAAGGATTTGGCTGAAGATTTCATACGCCATTATCAATACAACTTAGACATGTCTCCCAACAGAACTATCCTAATGGGTATGTCACAATCTTCAAGAGAAAGCTTCAGGGAGTATGCCCAAAGATGGAGACAGTTAGCTGCCGCTGTTCAACCTCCAATTTCTGAAAGGGAAATGGCCGATAGGTTCATGAATACCCTACAGGGGACTTACATTGATACACTTGCTTCTTTCTTTTCCACTAGCTTTGTTGATGTGGTCATAGTGGGAGAGAGAATTGAAAGTTTGTTAAAGATGGGCAAGATTTCTGATAATGGCGCCAGCTCTAGCAACACAAGGAAACCTTTTGCAGGGCCTCGCATGTCGGGTGAAACTAATTCAATACACATGGGCAGAGGTAGGCCCAGTACAAGCCGAGATCAATAGCCGTTGTCACTATTCCCGCTCCACCACCTCAACAACAATACACTCCACAACCACAACATTTCCCTCAGCAACAACAATTTCCTCAACAAAGGTCTTACAACAACAACGTCCTTTCCATCAAAGGCCCTCTCAAATTAATAGGGTAATCGACCCCATCCCGATGCCCTATGCCACTTTACTACCACAACTTTTGAAGCTCAATCTCGTTGAATTAAGGACTCTGGCTCCATCAGATCCTCAGAACCTTCCAAGGAATTACGACGTCAACGCCAGATGTGCCTTCCATTGCAATGCACCTGGCCATACAACGGAAAAGTGCAGAGCCTTGCACATGAAAGTCCAGGATTTAGTTGATTCCAAGGCCTTAAATTTTGCACCTCCTCCTAATGTCACAAAGAATCCTATGCCTAGCCATGGAGGGCCCATGATAAATGCAATTGAGGAGGATAAACCAGTGAACCGAATTGAAGATACTGCAAGTATTCAAACACCTCTGGATGAGGTTAAAGCCCATCTTTTAAAGTGCTAGGTGTTCCCAGGTTGTGAGGCATGCTGTGAATCTTGCAAAGTTTCCGCCAATGGTTGTGCAAGTTTAAAAAGTGGCATCAATGGTCTTATCAGAGAAGGTATATTGCAAATAACATCAACGGTTTTAGCTTCTACAACATCAACAACGTTTCCTCCTACAGCACCAGCAAACACCCCTCCTACAACTTTAAAAACTATTGTTCCGACAGAATCTTCTACAAAGTCAACAATCATCTCTTCTACCAATTCAACAAACATTAGTTCAATCGCATCTGCCTCTACAATGAAAGCAACCATCAATGATGACATCTCCGCAGTCACCATATACTATGACCCGGAAATGGTCCCCGACTCCAATAACTTTAAACAACAATCTCAACAACAACCCAGCTTCAGTCTTTCACCGCCGCCATCAGTCAGAAATCCTGTTACCATCTATTACGATCCACAGACAATAACAGTTCCTACTTCCGCCGCAGTCAGTCCAGTCACCATGACGGTACCTTAACCCATCCCATATGAAAAAGATAATGTTGTGCCATGGCATTATGGTTTAGACCTCTACTTCAACGGGATTAGAGTTGCTCTTGATTCTTCAGCTTATACACCGCAGCTTCATAATGTCGGGGGAGGCGGAGGCTTCACTCAAAGCGGACATCTCTTCGCGTTACAAGTTTCGAGAGTTAATGTTGAGGCAGAGGCTGCTGCCAAAGCAAAAGGAAAGAGTGTGGTGCCTGAAGAACCAATTACAAAAGAAGCTCAGAAGACGTCCTTTGATCAAGATGTGGACAAGTTCATGAGGATCATCAAAAGAAGTGATTATAAGGTTGTGCATTAGCTACACCAGACTCCCTCCATGATCTCCATTCTATCACTGCTATTGTGTTCCGAAGCTCATCGGGATGCATTACTTAAAGTCCTGCACGCAGCCTACGTGCCTGAGGAGATTACGGTTAATCAGCTAGAGACGGTGGTTTCTAATGTTAATACTAGTCATGGACTAGGCTTTACCAATGTTGATTTGACTACAGAGGGTCGTCATCATAATAAAGTTGTACACATCACTCTAGAGTGTAAAGGGGTTGTGCTTTCACATCTTCTAGTTGACATTGGGTCCTCGCTCAATGTCTTGCCAAAGAAAGCCCTTGTTAAGCTTGAATATGATGGTATAGCTCTCCGACAAGCAATCTGGTGGTCAGAGCTTTTGATGGTTCCAAGAGGTCTGTTCTTGGAGAAGTAGAGATGCCTGTGATAATTGGCCCGCAGGTCTTTCAAACTACTTTCTACGTGATGGACATTCAACCGGCCTACAGCTGTTTGTTGGGTCGACCTTGGATTCACGCCGCTGGCACAGTTATGTCGAACCTTCACCAGAAATTAAAATACGAGTGGGAAGGGAAAATTATCATAATCTGTGGGGAGGAAGACATTTTTGTTAGCCATTTGGCTACTTACAAATATATTGAGATGGACGGTGAGATCCACGAGACCATGAGCCAAGGTTTCGAAGCACTAAATGTCAACGAGGCGACAACTGAAGTATTTGCTGCATCCCAAGAGATTATGATGGGTACTTCAATTGTCTCCTACCAACAAGATCGGAAGGTTGTTGAAGACGGGAACGCCCAAGGCTGGGGCAAGCTACTACTTGTGGAGAAGAAAGAAGACAGATTCGGTTTGGGTTACAAACCATCCCGACAAGATCAAGCAGAGGCTGCTAAAGAGTCCAAGTTCGTAAGTGGGGGAATGTTGACCCAGATGCTATCAATAACGTGGAAGACGAGGTTAAAAGCGACTTCAACTTGGAAAGCTGGATTCGTCCAAGAGTCTCGGGCCAACAAGTCCTTAACTGGTCTTCCCAGGAAATTATAAGAGTTACTCCTGCAGACTAATTATTATTTCCTGCTTAAGCATGCATCAAGTCTTGCATCTTGCCCAAGGTGTCATGACTCATTTTGTAATAGGGCCATATTTGTATTTTGTGCAAATGGATATCAATGAACAATGGACATCTTTTTACAAATGATTTTCTTTTTCGCTCACTGTCTTTTCATTTTTGTTATTTTCGCACAAATCAATAAATGGCAATGTTTTCAAAATAATGACTTCATTCACACTTTTTCTAAACAAGATTAAAATCAATCACTAAAATGAACAAATCTCAACCCTTGCAGAGATAATCCTCCAGATTGCACCGACAACAACACTGCTATGACCTTGTATGACTTTGACAATCCAATTAATCAAGTAGATGAAGGGGTTGATGAAGATTATGATTTGCCTGAAGAGTTGGCCAGGTTGTTGAGACAAGAGGAAAAAGTGATTAATCCTCATCAAGAGGAGGTTGAGACCATCAATCTTGGTACTGAAGAAGATGTGAAGGAAGTGAAGATTGGGGCCAGTCTGCAAGCTCCAGTGAAAGAACAGCTCATCAGTATGCTTCGGGAATATGACGACGTCTTTACTTGGTCCTATCAAGATATGTCAAGTCTAGATACAGATATTGTCATGCAAAGGTTACCATTGAAAGAAGATTACCCACCAGTTAAACAGAAGTTGCGCCGCACTCGCCCAGATATGGACATGAAAATTAAGGAAGAAGTACAAAAGCAGTGGGACGCCGGTTTTCTTGATGTAACTAGCTACCCGCCGTGGGTTGCTAACATTGTACCCGTACCTAAGAAGGATGGAAAGGTGCGTATGTGTGTGGATTACCGGGACCTGAACATAGCTAGCCCGATGGATGATTTCCCATTACCTCACATTGATGTATTGGTGGATAACACAGCTCAGTTCTCGGTATTTTCTTTCATGGACGGATTTTCTGGATACAATCAGATTAAGATGTCACCCAAAGACATGGAGAAAACAACTTTCATCACACCTTGGGACACATTTTCTTACAAGGTAATGTCGTTTGGACTGAAGAACGCCGGTGCAACATATCAACGTGCTATGGTAACATTATTCCATGATATGATCCACAAAGAAATCGAATGCTATGTGGATGATATGATTGCCAAGTCCCTTACTGAAGAAGATCAACTGGTGAATCTGCTGAAATTGTTCGAGCGTCTGAGGAAGTATCAGTTGAAGTTGAACCCCAACAAATGCACATTCGGGGTACGGTCCGGCAAGCTGCTGGGTTTTATTGTAAGTGAAAAGGGAATTGAGGTTGATCCCGACAAGGTCAAAGCTATTCAGGAAATGCCTGAACCTAAGACTGAGAAAGAAGTTCGAGGGTTCTTAGGTAGATTGAACTACACATCAAGGTTCATATCTCATCTCACTGCAACCTGTGAACCCTTGTTCAAGTTGTTAAGAAAAGGACAAACATTCAGGTGGAACGATGATTGTCAGAGAGCTTTTGACAAGATCAAAGAATATCTGCAAGAACCTCTAATTCTCATGCCTCCAATCGAAGGAAGACCTCTAATCATGTACCTGACAGTATTAGAAGGGTCAATGGGGTGTATGTTAGGCAAGCATGACGAGTCTGGTCGAAAAGAGTATGCAATATACTACCTAAGCAAAACGTTTACCAACTGTGAACAACGTTATTCACTGCTCGAGAAAACTTGCTATGCTTTAGCGTGGGCTGCTCGCCGACTAAGACAGAATATGTTGACTCACACTACCTTATTGATCTCAAAGATGGATTCAATCAAGTACATGTTTGAGAAGCCAACACTTACCGAAAGGGTTGTAAGATGGAAAATGATTCTAACAAAATATGACATTCAGAACACTTCTCAAAAAGCCATCAAGGGCAGTGTATTGTCTGATTATCTGGCTGAGCAACCCATTGATGATTACCAGCCTATGAGATTTGACTTCCCTGATGAAGACATCATATACTTAAAAGCAAAAGATTGTGAAGATTCTATTCACACTGAAGGGCCTGATCAAGAAGAAGCATGGGCTATGATGTTTGACGGGGCTTTCAATATGAATGGTCGTGGAGTCGGTGCAGTACTTATCACACCTAAAGGAGTTCATATGCCTTTCTCGGCAAAAATCACCTTTGCCTGCACTAACAACGAAGCATAATACGAAGCTTGCATCATGGGTCTTGAGGAAGCCATTGACATCAGGATCAAAACCTTGAATATATTTGGATATTCAGCTTTGGTAATCAACCAGACCAACGACAAGTGGTACACTCATCAGGAGCATTTGATTCCATACCGTGACTATACGAGGAGATTGTTGACTTTCTTCATAAAAATCAAACTTGAATACATCCCTCGAGATGAGAATCAGTTTGCAGACGCTTTAGCTACCATTTCATCCATGATCAAAGTACAAGCTGCCAATTATGTGCCTCGGATTTTGGTATCCAGATTGGACAGACCAGCATATGTATTCTCTGTGGACACTGCTAGTGACAATAAGCCTTGGTACCATGACATCAAATGCTTCTTGGAGAATCAGACATACCCGCCTACGGCATCATCAAATGATAAGAAGACATTAAGAAGGCTAGCCGGCATTTTCTTCCTCAATAATGATGGTTCATTATACAAGCGAAACTTCGACATGGTCCTGCTTAGATGTGTTGACAAGAAGGAAGCAGACCTACTGATGCATGAAGTACATGAAGGTTCATTCGGTACCCATGCCAGAGGACATGCAATGGAAAAGAAGTTATTAAGGTCGGGTTACTACTGGATCACAATGGATGCAGACTGTTTTGCCTATGCCATAAAATGCCACAAATGCCAGATCTACGCGGACAAAGTGCGTGTTCCTCCGAATCCTTTGAATGTAATGTCTTCACCTTGACCTTTCGCCATGTGGAGCATTGACATGATTGGAAAGATTGAACCGACTGATTCAAACGGTCGCATATTCATCCTGGTAGCCATTGATTACTTCACCAAATGGGTTGAAGCAGCTTCATACGCAAACGTCACCAGACAAGTGGTAGCCAGATTTCTGAAAAGGGATATCATCTGTCGATATGGAGTGCCCGAGCAAATCATTACTGATAATGGTTCTAATTAAAACAACAAGATGGTGGAAGAACTTTGTCGGGACTTAAAAATTTAACATCACAACTTTTCTCCTTACATGCCAAAGATGAATGGCATTGTTGAGGCAGCCAACAAGAACATCAAGAAGATTGTGCAGAAGATGGTAGTCACCTACAAAGAATGGCACGAAATGCTACCATTTTCCTTGCATGGGTACCGAACCTCTATCAGAATATCTACTGGGGCAACACCTTATCAACTTGTGTATGGAATGGAAGCTGTCCTACCTGTTGAAGTTGAGCTACCCTCCTTACGGGTAATGATGGATGTGAACCTGGATGAAGCAGAATGGGTCCGGTCTCGATATAATCAACTAAATCTGATTGAAGAGAGAAGATTAACAACCATCTGTCATGGGCAGTTATATCAGAAATGAATGAAGAAGGCCTTTGATCAAAAAGTTAGACCTCGGGAATACCAAGTGGGAGAGCTTGTACTGAAGAGGATCCTTCCTCCTCATATAGACCACGGGGGCAAGTGGACACGAAACTATGAAGGTACATATGTGATAACTAAAGTCTTCTCGGGTGGGGCACTGATGCTCACAACCATGGATGTTGAAGACTTCCTGTCTCCTGTGAATTCAGATGTAGTTAAAAAATACTCCGCATAAAATGACCCGCTGGACATAAAAATAGAATGTAAGTCCAAGCAAAAACAGGGCATCCCGGCGAGTCAAAAACAGAATAAAATACTCTAGCAAAAATAAGGTAAAAATAAAAAAGAATGTACACCCGCTGAGTTGAAAAGCCACATCGGACAACTCAAGCAAAAATGGGTATCCCGATAGATTGAAAACCCGACAGGGCGATCCACGCAAAATCAGGGAATAAGCGAAAAACTGCATTCTGAATTCGTTTGTATCGCTCACAACGTGGCAAGCTTCGAAAGGATAAAGCGTCGGTCATAATCAACCTTCTTCAGAAAGCAAGATAAGAAAAACGTCAAGGTCATACAGATCATAGCAAAGGAAGCTCACTGGAGCGTCATCTTCAACATTGCCAACATTTTTATTTTCTCAATTTACAACAATCTCCTCCTTTCAGGGGATTCGCTTCTTTGACTGTACTTGCCTATTTAGGGCATATAAATCAATAAAATCAGAATATTCAGTCACACTTTGTTTTTACCTTTTGTTTTTGTTTGCAAAATGTCCAGAGTTCGTAATACAACATTTTCATGAAACTTATAGGCCATTCTTAACAAAATGCTTGCAGGAAATTTGAATTCTTAAGCAAATCTAATTCCTATGACGGAATTCGGCTAAGGATACCTCGGGACACTTGTGCGTTTTCCTTTGTCTTAACAGGTTGCAGGTACTCAAGGCAGACAATCTTTTGCAACATGGGGCATATCAAGCATTAAATCCTCAGCATACTTCTTCCCAAAAGTTATCTCCTCCCCAAGCGGGATCTCCCGAACAATGCCTGACAACTCTTTCACAGCAAAGTGATAAAAGAACTTTCTTTTCCCTATCAGAAGTGCCAGAATTGGCTCATCCTCGGCAGAGTTGGTGGAATTGATTCCCCACAGAGTTGCCTCCCCAGTAGAGCAATACCTGAATAGATCAATCAATGATCTCTTTCCCCAACTGGGTTCTCCCTCCAAACAGATCAGCCAGAGATCGTTATCCCCGCAGGATCCGGATTTCGGATCAAGTTTCTCACTTACCTAATTATAACATTCGCATCATATTCACTAAAATAAGCGTATCATTCCTTCTAATACGGAGCATTATGGCAAAAATCAAACATTTGCATGATCATAAGCCAGGTTCGAGCCAATCACCTACAAATACCATCATCACTCCATCAACAATATACGAAACTCATATCCCCTGTAGATAAAAGCCAAAGCATCCCCTTTGCACTCTCAAATACAGATGCATGTCCATATTTATACGCGCTCTTTTTGACACTCGTCCGTGTCATCCTTCCCTAGTAAGGTCGCCAAAATACCTGCTACATTCTCAGTACAAGTATTTGTTCATACTTGTACATATTCTTTTCGGCACTCGTCTGTGTCACATGTCCCCAACAAGTCAAAACACTCGTTCGTGTCCCTTTCTCAATATTTTGGCACTCGCCCGTGTCTTGCACATATTTCACCAGCAGATGACACTTGTACATACTTATACAAAAGACTTTGATACTCGTCCGTATCTTGTGTATATCACCCCTCAGCAGATTCAACAATCGTTCATATTCCTTGATTAACCGATTGATAATCGTCCGTATTGTAAACACCCCAAATTTGCCCTCACTAAGTTCAAACCATGGCTTGTGATCTTTTCATTTGCATAAGTTCAATCATATCATCTCATGTTGCATTTTTGCTTCACTGCATTGGTTCAAAGTCATCTGCATCTAGGGTTTGTGATCTGAGCAATCCAAGATCCACCTGAGCCACTCCAAAGGTCTTCGATCATCTCAAGAGGGTCCATGTATGTTCAATCATCATATTATATCCTCCCAAGATCAAGGAAGTCAAAGAAATCACAAGAACTGGCAAAGCATGTAAGCTGAGTTAGGGTTTAACTATGTAGATGACCTAAAATTAGGGTTTTGGTTTCAAAGGCCATAACTCCAATTTTTTTGGTCATTCTTGTTTCTATTGGTCTTAATATGTCATAAGGATCATATATACCAAGTTTAATGAAGAAATTCATTGTGGAAGTCATTTGATCACTGGGTAACTTCTTGAGCAAGTCAGAGCCAAACCAGGGCATTTGAGGCCCCCAACATGGAAACAAAGTGGCTTTTTCATCAAATTGAAGTTATATGGTCTTTATTTGATCATTGAAGTGCTTTGAAGTTCACAAATTTTGAAGAAAAGTGAGCAAAACCAAAAGTTGCCAAAATGGAAATGACTTGTAATGTAAACTTTCCATTTTGGGAAAGTTTTTCAACCTCCTCTTTCTTAACCAAAAATGCTTCAAATGAAAAATTGTTGGTCATGAAAGTTGTATATTGGATCATTACATTTTCAAAAAGTACAAGAGCAAGATCTAATTCATTTTGGAACTCAAGTTATGGCTTTCCAAAGTTGGCAAAAATCACATAATTTCATGTTTCATGCCAAAGAGGGATTTTTGCAAAACCTCATGCCAAGCTTCTTTGTGACTTCAAATTGACTTCTAATCATCATACAAACACAACACATTGCATAAAACTCAGAATTGGCCTAAGAATTTCCAAATTTCATGACTTGCACATAAAGAAATCTCAAAAGGGCCAAAGGTTCACAAAATTGCAAAACCTCCCATAACCTTTCACAAACTTGCTGATTTGCCTCAAAGTGGTTTCCATGGACATCCTCAATCTCAACTGCACCAGACACCCCTTTGTCCTTGGGCTGAACCAGCCCATACCTCAAAGTACAACTTTGTTGACTTTTTTGCAAGAAGGCCATACCAATCAGCATAGCCCACACCAACTCCACAGACCTATCACAACTTGATATGTGGAAAAAATGAAACTCATAACACACAAGAACCAAGCCTGAAACCACAACATTGCCATAGTTCACAAAAACTCTCCCTCTTGCATTTTCTATCGAATCTCACAACTCAGCCACTCATTCTCAAAACTTCTTCCACCATTCATCTCCAAATTCATCACTGATCATTTCCCACCCATCAAAACAGCCAAGAACCCCTCACAAACAAAACACGATTTTCTGGCCAGTTCAACATAAACTCACAAACCATCCATAAAAAACTCCATCCAAGCTTCAAAGCTTCTTCAGGGAGGTCATTGGAGACATTTTGAAGCAAGGAAGCAGTCAGAAAGCTCCTGGGTTGAAAGTTCCACCTCAGGTAGTCATGCAAATTAATTTTTCCAGAAGCTTTATTTTAAGTTATTAAATGATTAAGCATGCTCCCCTGAATACACTGAGCTTTGTGTTTTTTAAAATGGTTGAGAAATGAGGTTGTATGGTTGTTCTGAAATTTCTGCCATTTTTAAACTTTGAATCGAATCTTGATTATGAGTGAAAAGAAATGAAGTTTGAGGGTGAGGTTGATCTTAGGAAGGTGAGAGGAATCAATATGGAGCTTTAGAGCTCCAGAAATGGCCTAGGGAGTGTTTTGAAAAATTCTCAGGGGAGGTGTGGTCGGAGAAGATGACCGGAGGTCATTTCCGGCCACCTGAAAGTAATTAATGTTAATTAGGGTTAGGGTTCTAGGTTCGATCGTGGGCCATTGGATCAGTCTCTCCCGCGCGTGTTGTGTGGTCTAAATTGAATCATTAGTTATTAATTAGGATTTTTAAATTAATTAAATAGGATTAGTTAAGTTTGAATGTGAGCCTTAGGATAGCGCGCCAAGTCAACTCTCACAAGCCCAGAATCAATCCTGGCTCTCCATTCTGCATACTTTCCTTAAATTCATTTTTATTTCACAATTTTCTTATTTAATTTGTACGAATTTTTAAAAATAGTAAAAAACATTAAAAAATTCTGAAATTGTTTTTCAAACCTTTTATTAATTTTCAGAACCCCAAAATATTTTTATTTTTTGCATTAAAAAATTATTTTTAAATCATTTAAATGTTATTATTAATTAGTTAACTGATTTTAATTAATTAAAAATACATTTAAGTATTTAAAAATCACAAAAAAAATCAGAGAACATCTTTGAACATTTAGAAGCATTTACAAACTCACCACACAAATTTCTTTTTGGTTTTGATCATGCTTTGACATTTTTTATTTGAATTAGGGTTCTTAAATTGTTCATTTTCTAACCCTAACATCAAAAATTCATAACTTTTAAACCAAGTTTAGTTTGTGAATGATTCTTTTCGCATTGTTAAAAGCATGCCTTCTAGTTCCTAAAAACATTTTTGTTTCATTTTTATCTTTCATTTTCAATTTGTTTGGCATTTTGCATTTAGGATCACCATTAAAACCCTAGAAACTTAGGAAATTCATAAGTCCCTCTAGGTTTAGCTTCTGACCTCCCCTTTGGATGGTAACTTAGTATAGTTTTAGGGGTCCTTTGAGTGCATTTTAAATTTTTTATCTTATGATTAGCTTCTGTTTTTGAGTTTTGCATCTCACATGTTCATATAACCTTAATTTCTCATCTTCATTTGCATTCATCTTGCATATGCTTGCATTCATGAACTTGCCATGACATCTTGTGCAGCCACATGACATATGAGACATCTTAGGACACATTAGAGCCATGTTTGATCAATGCATCATCCATTTTCCATGTTATATTTTCATTTCATTCCATGTGCATTCATGAACTTTCATGCCTCCTCACATGCCTCATTTGCATTCCCATCTCTTGTATGATCATTTGCATAGCTTGACATGCTTTCATATCATCTTTTAGCATCATTTGCATCATGAACATGCTTCTAGTTTTGCGTTGCCTCTTTGCATACATTTCATTTTCATTTTCATTTTCATTTTCTTTTGCTAACTTTTCAGGTGGTAAGTGTTTGAGAAGTGAATTTGCCTTCACTTCTCACAATCTCTTATCATCTCTCTTATGCATCATTGCTTCATTTTATCTTTGTATTAGAGTGAGCTTGCTCATTCATGCTCCTTCTTCACCTTCTTTCTTCAAGCAACTTATCTTCTTAAGTGAAGTAAGTTGACTTGTTTCTTCTGCTTCTCTTCCTTCCATCTTTCTTCTTCCTTGGTGGTTCTTCTTGAAGATCTCTTGCAAGCCTCATAAACCCTAGGAATACCCAAGCATGATCATAATTAGGGTTTGATTAGTCCCCCATTAGTTTTACCTGTGTGTCATCTCTTTTGTGTCTCTCCTCTCATCTCATATTTAGGGACTAAACCTTAATGGTTTTAAGGCTTTGTGATTAAGGTTATGCATGCATCCTTATATTAGGATGGAGAGTATAACTTTAATCCTAAGAGTTAAACCCTTAATGTGTTTAAATCCTTTAATCAATCCACTTTAATAATCACTAAGACATCAAGCTTGTAACTTGGGTCTTGCATTAGGGTTCTAATTCTTCCTTAATTGGTTAAGAAGGACTAACCCTAGTGTTAATGGACAAGTCCCCCTCAAGTTGTCTTACAAACCATAAAATCCACTTCTTAATCTTACCATTAACTAAAATCCACTTTAATAAAGGCTTTGTTTTGTCATGAGGTTAATCCCTAATCATGGATTAAGTTGAGGAGCCTTCCTCAGCTTAAATGTTCTCATATATTATCCTTCTATTAGGATGGTGTAATGGGTCCATTAAATCCCTGATTATGGTTTAAACTCATTACTAAACACTAAACAAAAACTCCAAAAACATCTAAATAAATGCAAGTAGGTTAATGATCTCAATCCTACATCATGGTGATTAAGTGTGAGGTGTTTACTTCATACTTAAGGTTTTCTCATTACCCCTAACCAGAGGGAGGATGTGATGAGTTTACTAATCCTTGGTTTAGGCTTAAGCTCATTTTCTTATGACAAACACAAAAAGCAATAAAAGATTGAAAACATAAAAAACAAACAATAATCATCTCCTCCGGGATTCTTTTCTCATCTCATTCACTCATAAACGAGAACTTGCTTCTTCCGTCTAATGCAAGACAGTTTGCCGCTGAGCCAGACAAGTCATACACTTGAGCATAGACAAGTGAGCAGTTCACAAGTCAATTTATCTTTCAGTCTCTTTGAGTCGAACTACGGTGTTCTGACATCCTCATTGCACGAGAGGATACGTAGGCATAACTTAACAGTTATCGAACAAAAGTCTCTGTCTCTTCCCCCCTCTTCCAGCATTATCTTTTAAGCCTCATTCCGGAGCACTTTCACTTCACTTTCTTGCACTGACACCTGTACATTCTTTTTCCAGCTTTTGCACACAGATTGCACTGACACTACCCCTTTAAACACAAACTTTCATGCGTGGATCCCATTGAGTACGACGGACATTCTGGGTGCTAATACCTTCCCAAGTTGTAACCAACCCCCTTTCTCAGTTTCTCTGGTTCGCAACCGTCTTATCCATCTCTTCCTAGGTTTATGCAGCATTACCTTTCCTTCGGGATAAAAATGCCTAGCTGGCGACTCTTTTCAGTTCATCTTCATGATCTCTCTTTCGCCGACTGTTCGCGTCTGTACCCCTCTTGACCGGGTGTCATTTGGTGGGAGCGACAACTTGGCGACTCTGCTGGGGAACCTTATATTGCAACCAGGGCTTCTGGTTCTTTTTGTGGGTTCCTCCTAGCGCTTGTTTGATTTGTGTTTACGGGGGTGTTATGTGCTAATTGTGTTCATTTATTTGCTTTATTTATTGCTTCATGTACAACTTTATTTATTGCTTTCTTTTACAGTCTTATGCATATTTCATATTGTCATTATCACTGTGATGGATCTGGTTTTCTTTAGTGGGTGGGGTTTCACTGAGAGATTAAGGTCCTATACCTGGGACCTGAGTGACACCTAGGCTAGAGTGGTTCATGTTCTTTCCCATTCCATTTCGGTCTGGTGCGGGAATATGAAACACGACTCAGATGTGGCTTTCTTCTTGAGAACTCTGTGCTACAGATTTCCTGTAGTGCTGGGGCTATCTGGGAAGCCTGCTAAGTCTGGATGACCTTAATTATGACCTTCAGAATCCGGGGTGAATTAGAGGAGGATCCTTTATGGTTATTGTAAACACGGTACCTCCGGGTTAGAAGTGTTTACACTTCTCATAACTGATCCAAGTCTGAGGATCCTTGTTCTAGAACATTACATGTGAGGGGGTTGGGCTGTTTACAGGTTTGCAGGAACCTTTGGCCACATCATACCCTGTTACTATATTGTTTAAGAATACTTCACTTTGGGTAGTTCTTGTGATTAACCCTGGACATGTGACTCTTTATTTGAGTCCCCCCACCTCGGTTACTGGATTTCGGAGCCTCCATCCGGACCTTTGAACATACATGGACCTTATACCAAGACAGATAATCAGATCCAGCTCTTGGTCACAAACCCTTGCATATCATTTGAATATATCATCATTGCATCATTTAACATTTGTTTATTTTCTTTTCAGGGTATCCATCATATCATATTTGGTTTGGTTTTGACCCCTTCTATTGCTTAGGCCTCTGCTTCAGCTATCTCCTTCATTACCTCCATCAGTCTGTCAGAGACTCACCTGCATTAGTCTGTCAGAGACTTACCTCCAGCTCCTCAGTCTATGATCTTCATCAGCATTTGACTTCAGCTTCTTCATTAGCACTCATGGATGCTCCCAGGAAGAGCAACATATCTTATCACTTTTTTGAGCCCATATTGACTGGTATCAGGCAGGTCCAGTCACTCATCACCCCTGACCACATCCCACTATTCAGAGAGAACTATAGGGGTATCTTGGATATGGTTATGGATCTTGATTCTTCTCAGGGAAGCATGATCCACACTTGCTTGCAGTTCTATGACCCTCCACTCAGGTGCTTCACCTTTCCTGACTTTCAAATGGGACCTCTATTGGAGGAGTTTTCTTTGTTGATTGGAGTGCCTATCAGAGGAGGGATCCTCTTTAACCCAGAGATGACTGCTCCCAGTAGTGAGGAGATAGCAAGGGAATTGTACTTGGAGCCTGCCCTTATTGAGCAAAACATGACAACAAAAGCTGGGATTCCTGGTTTACATCTGGACTTCTTGATTTCTCAAGCCACCCTGAAGGCTACAGTGGGAGAATGGAGGGAAGTTTGTGCACTCTTAGCACTCAGCATATATGGGGCTATATTGTTTGTAGATGAGCCTAAATTTGTCAGTAAGAATGCCATCCATTTGTTCCTACTGAGGAACCCAGTGCCTACATTGCTAGGGGAATTTTACTACTCCATCCATCAGAGGAATGAAAAACAAAGGGGAAAGTTGGTCAGATGTTGTGCTCCTTGTTTTACTCTTGGCTACTCAGGAACCTTCCTAAATCAGATGCTTTCTTGAACCCACACCAGCAGACGAATTGGGCCAAAAGGTTCATTGCCTTAACATCAGATGATATCAGATGGTGCACCCAGAGTACCAAAGGCAAAGATATTATTACCAGTTGTGGGAAATACCCTAATGTGCCTCTAATAGGAGTAAAAGGTTGCATCAACTACAACCCTTTATTGTTTAAGAGACAATTGGGATATGCCTTAGTTCACCCTCCTAGAGGACAGGATTTAACTAAGACCCTATACTGTGAAGTGCAACCTAATTCAGTTGTTGTCAGGCAAGCAGCCTGGGCTTGGGACAACATCCAGACCAAAGGGACAACCATTCTTGGAAGATGTAACAATGTTGCTTCAGCTCAGTACTCTGGCTGGTCCCGTAATAGAGCTTAGATTACCAGAATGCCTTTCACCATGGAAGACACACCTGGACCATCTACAGTACAACCTGCAACAACTGTTAGCCTGGAGGAATTTGAAAAGTTGAAAGAGAGGAATAATCAGTTATCTGAGGCCTTGAAGAAGACTCTTTGGGAAAGAAATGACGGTCGTCTGGACATTGAAAGGTTGGAAAGACTCAAGACTGAGCATCTTACAAAGATTGAAAGGACAGAGGACTACATAAGGAAAGCAAGAGTCGGGGAAAAGATATTGAAGAATGTCTGTAAAGAGGCCAAGATTCAGAAAGCTATGGCTGAGCATTACCTGGAGGAAAGCCAAGATAGGTGGATCAGGATCACCGAAGCCCAGGTACAAGAAGACCAGAGGACTCAGGCCAAGATTGAGCAGCTGGAAGCCAATGAGAAGAAGCAGCAAGAAGCTTTGTTGGCAGCACAGAGGGAGATATCAAAATTGAAGCTCCAAGCGGGGCTAAAGAGATCAAAAGACTAGGACAGGCATAAGAAGCTGACTAATGCCATTGCTACCAGGAACCTCCTCATTAGGACCATTACAGAACACCCAGCGGGTCCAGTGACTAAGGTTCTCTTGAAGGAAGTTAGGGAAGATGTCTATGGACTAGATGTCTGATTCCTTTTGCTTGTATTTCTTTTCTTTTGATGTACTTTTCCTTTTGTTGTATTTTTGACCCACCATGGGCATGTATTGTAAACAGACTATGTATTTTTCATCATTTGTAATATATTTAGTTTGTTTCATTGGGCTTCTTTCGTCAACATCATCAAGCATCTTCCTCGAGGTCTGGAAAGGTCAAAACCAAGAACCAAACCGGATACCTTGGAAAACAAATAAGCATACTGCATTGCATACTAACATTTTTCTTTGTTCTGCAGGTTTTTGTTTATTACTTGTTTCTCACTCTGTTGTGGTTTCAGGAAACATTGCTCGTCGCCGAGTGTTCCCTGTCAACCGCACACACCAGTACCCAACTCATAACAACCTTCTAGGCATTCAGATGGAGCAGGTACATCAGGATCTGAATGAAGTAAGAAATCAGATGTTAAATGAAAGGGTCGAAATGAGAAATCAAATGTCTCAATTTATGGCTGTGATGACTGGCTTAGCCCAGAGCCAGGAGAGATTAAGAGAGCTGGTAGAAAGACAGACACCTGAAGAGCCCCACCTTGGGACAGGAGGAACCAGCAATAATGAACAGGGGCAGCCTCGTATCGACCCGCCAGAGTATGGACCCCATTTGAATCCAGATGTTAACATCCCGAGGAATGTTCAAGGTAATACTTCTGGAGGCAGAATCCTGCAAGAGGATCCCCAAGAAGAACAATTTACTGTTATTGGGGCTGGAGATGAGGTATATGATAGAAGACTGGATGAGATTGCTGAAAAGTTAAGATCTTTGGAGTCTCAGAATTCTTTGGGCTTTGATGTGATGGATATGGGGCTGGTAGATGGGGTGAGGATTCCCCACAAATTCAAACCCCCTTGCTTTGAGAAATATAATGGTACCTCTTGCCCGCGTACTCATCTGCAATCTTTCTTAGGAAGACTCAAGGCTTATACCACGGACGAGAAGTTATGGATGTTCTATTTTGTGGACAGCCTGACTGGAGCGTCAAGAGAATGGTATTCGCATCTGACAAGGGCCACTATAAGGTGTTGGAAAGACTTGGCCGAAGCCTTCATCCGACAATACCAGTACAACCTAGACATGGCCCCAAATAGAACTCTTCTAATGGGCATGTCTCAATATTCAAGGGAGAGCTTTCATGATTATGCTTAGAGGTGGAGACAACTTGCTGCTGTTGTCCAACCACCCATGTCAGAAAGAGAGATGTCTGACATGTTTATGAACACCTTGCAGGGAACTTATACTGATAGACTTGCTGCTTTCTCCTCTACCAGTTTTGCTGATGTAGTTATAGCTGGTGAGAGAATTGAAAGTATTTTGAAGATGAGCAAAATTTCTGACAATGGTGCAAGTTCCTCCAGCAACCCAGAAAACCTTTTGCAGGACCCCGGAGGGCGGGTGAAACAAATGCTATCCATGCAAGCAGGGGCAGACCCCAGTATTCTCACAGATCAGTGGCAGTTGTTACCATCTCGGCTCCGGTTCCACAACAACCACTTTATCCTCAACAACAACAACATCACTATCAGCAGCAGTCTCATTTTTCGTAACAAAGAACTTACAATAACAACAATAGCAACCAACAGCAGCGCCCCTTTCAACAGAGGCCATCTCAAGCAAACAGGGTGATTGACCCTATCCCTATGCCTTATGCTGCTTTATTGCCACAACTCTTGAAGCTTAACCTGGTTGAGTTAAGGACGTTGGCACCACCAGATCCT
Organism: Lathyrus aphaca; assembly: GCA_963966055.1. NCBI lineage: Eukaryota > Viridiplantae > Streptophyta > Magnoliopsida > Fabales > Fabaceae > Lathyrus > Lathyrus aphaca. The sequence goes on along the minus strand of OZ014521.1, from coordinate 404,263,281 downwards.
CTCAATCTCCCGAAGAATTATGATGCTAATGCCAGGTGTGCCTTTCACTCTAACGCACCTGGTCACAATACTGAGAAGTGTAGAGCCTTAAAAATGAAGGTTCAGGATTTGGTCGATTCCAAAGCTCTCAATTTTGCACCTCCTCCGAATGTTAATAGGAATCCTCTGCCTAACCATGGTGGGCCTAGGATTAATGCCATAGAAGAGGATCAACCATCTGCATTAATCGATAATATTGCACAAATTCAAACACCACTGGTTGAAGTCAAAGTTCAACTCTTAAGATGCCAAGTGTTCCCGGACTGTGGGGCCTGCTGCGAATCGTGCAAAACTGCTATGAATGGTTGTGAGAAGCTAAGGTTCGGAATAGATGGCCTCATCAGAGATGGAACTTTGCAGATTACCACAACGGCTCCTTCAACAACTCTTTCTTCAGCAACAATGGATTCTCCTACAACATCAACAATCGTTTCTTCAGCAATAACAGATCCTCCTACAACTGCAACAACTATCATTCCCACTGAATCATCCACAACTCCAGCAATCTCTCCATCCATTGTCTCAATAGATCAGAGTTCAACAACACTTTCTTCTACAACATCAGCACCCATTTTATCAACGGAATCATCTACAACGCCAGCAAACATTAATGAAGATGTCTCAACGGTCACGATCTATTATGACCCAGCAAATGTTCCTCCCAACAACAATTTCCAACAACAAACTTCAACACCTCCTGTCAGATCTCCATTCACGATCTACTACGATCCGCACACCATCACAGTTCCTTCCGCTGTAGCAATCAGTCTGGTCACCATTACGGTACCTGGGCCTGTTCCTTATGAAAGCAGTAATGCCATACCTTGGCACTACAGCTCTGATCTCTACTGCAACAGGGAGAAAATCACTCTAGACTCATCAACCTCTTCACCACAAGTTGACAATGTTGGGGGAGGCGGAGGCTTCACCAAAAGCGGACGCCTTTTTGCCTCACAAACATCAAGGCCTAATGTTGAAGCAGAAGCCGCTGCTAAGGCAAAAGGAAAGAATGTGGTATCCGAATAGCCAACTATCAAGGAAACTCAGAAGACGTCTTTTGAAAAAGATGTAGACGAGTTCATGAGAATAATAAAAAGGAGTGATTACAAGGTGGTGGACCAGCTTCACCAAACCCCCTCCAAAATCTCTATATTATCACTGTTAATGTGTTCCGAAGCCCATAGGAATGCATTGTTGAAGATCTTGCACGCAGCATACGTACCAGAAGAGATTACCGTTAATCAGTTAGAAACTGTGGTTGCAAATGTCAACACCAGTCATGGACTGGGCTTTACAAATGCTGATTTAACAACGGAGGGGCGCAACCATAACAAGGCTTTGCACATCACCTTGGAATGCAAAGGTGTTGTCCTTTCTCACGTACTGGTGGACACTGGGTCTTCGCTCAATGTTCTCCCAAAGAAGGCCTTGGTGAAGTTGGAGTATAATGGCTTGTCATTGTACCCAAGTAATTTGGTGGTGAGAGCATTTGATGGCTCTAAAAGATCGGTGCTTGGAGAGATCGATTTACCTGTGTTGATTGGCTCGCAAACCTTTAAAACTACCTTCTTTGTGATGGACATACTGTTGCACCCCAAAATTTGCCCTCCACAAGACAAGACTTTGTGTACCAAGAGGTTCACAAGGTTCACAAGACATCTCATGAGGTTCACAAAGTTCACAATTAGTCAGGAAGTTTGACAATTCCCTCAGACAATGCATCCTCCTAAGCAGTGCATCCTAAACTAGGGTTTTGATTTTAATCAGGATAAATGGACTTCCAAGACTTCAAGTGAGATTCATAACATCTTATATGTGTTCAAGAATCTCCATGACAAGTTTCGAGACTTTTCTCAAAGGTTTGCTCAGTCAGATGATCAGATAGGTTAAAATCAGTCAAAGCAGTTAAAAAGTCAAACTGAGGTCAACTGTGGTCAAACCAAAGTCAAACTTCATGATTTTTTGCCAACATCAAGTATATGAAGTAAAATTCATCATTTGATCAAGGGTTGATCATGATTCATCAAGGAGATTTCAGATCATCAAGAATCAGGAGTTTCTAAATTAGGGTTTTCACAGGAAAAGTCAACTGAACTTTGACCAGCCATAACTTTCACATGGTTCATCAAGAATTTTCCATCCAAATCTCATTTTGAAGGAAATTGAATTCTATACAACTTTGTGTCTCACAAGCCAATCCCAAAAATGCTTCATTTGGAAGGTATGAGCTAAGACATTATAGGTCCTTTTAAAAGTCAACAAAAAGTCAACAACTTCAAAAGAGCATAACTTGAGAATGGTAAAAGATATGGACATGAGACCAACGAGGTTGGTTAGAGGACTCTTTAATCTTTTCAAAATGTCCAAGAACACCCTCATAGCATTAAAATTGAAGGATTTGTGCCCTTGCAAAGTTGGGAAATTTTTGGGAAGTTTATGAAGCAAATAAGCCTTAAATCAAATTTTTGCTAAATGAGCCCACCAAATTGCCATCCCATCTTTACAAAAATACCAATCACGACCCAACCCACCTATTTTATGATTTTTTATTTTTTATTTCATATTTATTTGAATTTTATTCATTAAAATACAATTTAAATTGAAATAAAATATAAAATCATATATTTGGAAAAGGATTTTGCTTCTAGAAAGTCATAAAGATTATTTGGATTAGATTGATACACAAGTTATGAGTATTTTCCCAAAATAGCAATGTCATATCAAAGAATATTCAAATTTTAAGGCATATCTTTCTCAATCTTCAAACATCAAAAAAATCCAAAGAGTGATGGCATTTTTCTGACTTAATTCACTCCATATATATACATGAACACATTGCCAATAGGGGGACACGAAAATTCTGCCTCCAAGTGCACATTCAAGTTTCAAAATTTCATTCAAAAACTCACTTTCAGATTTTAAGCTTTCTGGACAATCGAATTGGAGTTTCATGGACTGAATCCGCATATGCCATAGTTAGGGTTTTGGCCAAGCTTTTTGGGTTTCTTGATTAAGAACATATAAATGACTTTGATTGTTATATTTGAATCGTATAGGTCATAAGAAACCCATTGGCATTATTAATTTGGTGAAATTGTACTGTTTGTATGGTGTATGAGGTTCGCAGGATATATTGGCAGGAATAATCGCAGGAAAGGTTGTAGGTAAATTCGCAGGAAAACCTGCGAATCCAAGGTTGAAGATGAAGATCTTCGCGCGCTTCAGATTTTTGAATTTTGATTTATATATTTATTGCATTGTTTGTATATTATTTCACAGGATGATAAGTGGCCTGGTGGTTAATACGCGCATGAAAGATGTCAAGAACGTGGGTTCGAACCTGTCCTCAGTCATTTTTTTGATTAAAATTCCATTTATTCTTCAGGTTTAAAATATAATATTTCATTATCCATTCATAATCACAAATGCGCGCATAGCCCAGTGGTGCTGGTGTTGGTCCAAGAAGGAATGCCTAGGGCGTGGGTTCGATCCCAGCCCCAGGTATGTTTCTTTTTCCCATTTTTTTTCTTTCATTTATTTGGTTTTTGTTTATATTATAGTAAATTAATTTAAATAAATGTTTAAAATAAAATAGTTATATTATTTTCTTATATAATTCAAAAACTTATAGTTTTAAAAATAATTCAAACTTTATTAATAAAATTGTTTATATTTATTGTATATATTTAATATTTGTATGTATTTTTGTATGAATAAATTATATTTAGATTAATTTATAAAACCTAATATTTTTATATGTAAAATCTATTTTTTTCTTTACAAACCCTAATTTATTTTAAAACCTAATTTTATTTTATGATTTTAATTTCTTATTTTTGTATAATTATAATTAACAAATATTTTTAATATGTATATATAATTAAATTATTAGAACTATTAATCATATTTATTAGTATATAACTATTATTATTTATTTCTTTTTCTTAAAAAATTCTAAAAAATAATTATTTATCTAAATTTAAATTTTTAGTTTATTATTATATGATTATACTAACTTCTTTTTCTTATATTTATTTTGTTTATTATTACTAACCTCTTTATTTATTTATTATGTGTTTATTTATTTAATTTATTTTATTATTATGTAATTGTGCAATTTATGTAATAGTTGTAGAATTATTCTTATTATTTATTTTTAATTGCCATGGTTAGTAAAATAGGGTGTGAAAACATGTTTGTATTTAAAATTAAATTTAGATCACTAATTTGTAAGATAAATACTTGAATTTGTACTCGCACACACGTAAGTCGATCCTGGATCGCCATCTCACATTCTTAAGGACACCTCTCATGTTGCCTAAAGAAAAAGGTCAAATAAGGTGTATAAAGCAAAGTCCCTTCATTTATTTATATCATCTAGTCCCTTAAAAGATAATAAGATCAAGTCCCTTCATGGTTGCCTTCGTAAATGATCTTGTCCCTTTCGAATAAAGATGATAAGTCCCTTCAAATTGCTAAATACACCTTACAGTTGCTTGATCACAGATGTCCCTTCATTTGTCCCTCATAACATCCAAGGTAATGACTACCTATTCCTTAATAATAGGGATAGTCTTACCACTTAAAGGATATTTAAGAACAGAAACGATTTAACTTAGGGTAGGTTCTTCTTATGTACTTGCTCACTTTTTTCAAAACATTTCAAAAACACTTCACATTTTCAAACAATTTTCAAAACAAAGGCTTTATATATATCCGTACATGGATCATTATATAGTACTTAAGAAAATTTCTAATCACACACTACACTTCTTAAAACATTTTAAAGTGAGCTAAGTAATTAAGAGCCCATGGATAACCATGGATGTAAAGGGTGCTAACACCTTCCCTTTATATAACCTACCCCCCGAACTCAAAATCTTTTTAAGGTCTTTCCTGTTCTTTTATGTCCTTTCCTTTTGGATAAAATAAAAGTCGGTGGCGACTCTTGCTATCCGCAACATTTATAGAAAAGTCAGTTCTCCCACCGTGTTACAGAACTGGCGACTCTGCTGGGGATTTGTTAAAAGAGGGGTACCCTTAGGAATTAGATCACTTTAAAATTGTTTGCTTTGTTTGCTTTATATTACTTGTTGGGTACTCTTATGTGTGAAATATCCTAACCCGGATCTAGTGTACCTTAGGTAAATGGCAATAGACCAAGGAAACTGTAAGGCGTATACCGATATGGTTGATCTGGTGGCCATAGTTAGTGTGACTTCTTGGTTGGTGCTTATGTTCCTTAAGTCAAGTTAAGGATAATATGAGGCTGCCATATGTTGTCAATACACTAACTAACTTTTAGAACCCTAGTTATCCCATCTTGGCCTTTAGAAAGTAGTGAGATAACCGGCTTTGGTGAAGACTGAAGTTGGTTGATACTCGATACTACGCTCAATTAGATTCTAAACTTGGAGGGTTTTGGTTGGCAAGTAAGTTGCCTACTGAACAACCACCCTTGTGAAGGATCAATGATATTGAGATCCCTTAGAACCTGGTTACTTTATAGGACAGGATGAACCAACTAAACTTCAGGGGAGGGTATGTAGGATCAAGCGCTTACCACTGCACTAAAAGCAATTGCTGTTAGTGAAGGCGCAACTTTATTTCCTTATAGTATAGAGTCTTTCAAGGGGCTGCACCTATTAAGCGCCATGGGTTGGGATGTTAAGCCCATCTAATCCCTAAGGGTGACGCTGAATTAATAAATCCAACAATCTCCCCCCCAGTGTCAGCCGGGGGGATTCGAACCCATGACCTGGCTCTGATACCACTTGTAGGATCAAGCGCTTACCACTGCACTAAAAGCAATTGCTGTTAGTGAAGGCGCAACTTTATTTCCTTATAGTATAGAGTCTTTCAAGGGGCTGCGCCTATTAAGCGCCATGGGTTGGGATGTTAAGCCCATCGAATCCCTAAGGGTGACGCTAAATTAATAAATCCAACAGGGTACTTACCTTTAAACCTCATGCAAGCCTTCAAACCTAGGGCTATTGTGTGACTTGTTTGTGTGTGCCACATGTTTGTGATTGAGCATAACATCATAGCATCATCATGCATCGTAAGCATAGCATTTTCACTAACCATTTCAAGGACCAAAGGATTTATCTTTGTTCTTTGTTGCAGGTCATGGCTTCTGCTCGTAGGAACACTATCAGGATCAACTTTGTAGGGATACCTCCTAAGCTTAAGGAGTTGGTTTCTCAAGTTTCTGAAAACTCCCAATTCATCAAGAGGCATGGTCACCTATTGGATCTAGTCATCTCAGGGTTCAATGAAGACATGATGAGTGTTCTATTTCAGTTCTTTGATCCTAAGCATCATTGCTTCACATTCCCCGACTATCAGCTGGTTCCTACAATGGAGGAGTTCTCCAAACTACTGGGTATACCTATCCTTGATCAGAGACCCTTCACAGGCTTAGAGAAAGAACTTAAACCTGAAGTCATTGATGCAGCTCTACATCTGAAGAAGTCAGACATTGTTTTAGAAACGAGAAGCGGAGTTAAGGGTATTCTTGCTAAGGTTTTGATAGAGAAGGCTCAAGTGTTCTTGAAGGCTATGAGCTATGATGCTTTTGAGGAGATCCTAGCCTTGCTGATTTATGGCTTAGTGTTGTTCCCCAATCCAGATCAGTTCATAGACGTTCATGCCATCAACATATTTCTGAGCCACAATCCAGTGCCTACGTTGCTTGGAGACATTCTGCACTCTCTTCATACTCGTACTACAAAGGCACGAGGAACTCTGATATGCTGCACACATTTGCTATCTAGGTGGTTTATTTCTCACCTTCCTCGATCAGTGATGAAGAATGAGCAAGGGTTCAGGTGGTCCAAGAGGATTATGTCACTCTCTCATTCAGATATCCATTGGTGCTCCAGATCTATGGAGAATGTTACTATCATTGACCGTTGTGGGGAGTTTCCTAATGTGCCACTTCTAGGCATAAGAGGAGGCATTACTTACAACCCTTCTTTAGCTTTACGACAGTTTGGTTATGCTCGGAGTGATGGTCCTCATGACATGTTGATTCAGGGTATTGTGTTTGACTACGACAACGATCTGCAAGGTTACCGTCAAATGTTCATACGAGCATGGGGAAAAGTGAACAAGGTTGACAACAAGACTCTAGAGCCTAAGTACACTATTCCTATGGAAGCTTACCTCAAATGGGTGCGATCTCGTGCTCAGACTCTCATGATGCCATATCCTGCCATCCTGCCAGTTACTATGGAGCTTGTTGCTGAAGGAGATACCTCTTATACCATCCTTCACCCAGACATGCCCACTGATATGGAAGACTTACAGAGGTCCTGGATCCAGTTGAAGGAGCAAAGGGATACTTTCGAGGCTCATTACAAAGCAAGTCAAGAAAGAATCCTGGAGCTAACAAAGCAACTTCACGAGGAGCGGAATCTCAACTCATACCTCAACACAAAGAGGAAACGTCCATGGGAGACTTAAAACCCCATCTTTTGTATTTATTTCATTTCATTTTGTAACCCCAAAGGGCAAACGAATTTATTACTAATAAAAGTTTACTTTCTTGATTGTTTAAGCAAATTTAAATCCTGCGGTCCTTGAAAACATTGCATACGCATTTATACACCATATCATTGCATCACAGGTTTCTTATGTACAAGTTTCTTATCTTCTCGCTGTTTATTTTAGCAATGGCTCTTGAAAAAACAGTTAAAGATCTCCAGGCACAAAATGCACAGTTCTAAGAGCTGATCCTAAACTTGTCCAAGGGGCAAGATGAATTGAAGACACTGCTGGCCAAGAAGACTAGAAGGTCAGGAGGCCTAATCAACATGGGAAGAAGGTTCAGAGGTCCTGTCAAGACCAAAGAACAGGTTGAAGATTATGAGTCTGAAGAGTCTAAGAAAGAGGGAGGAAGTCTCCATAATACAATGGGGGACTCTGATTCTGAAGCTAACTACTATCATGATCCTAATGAAGATAAGTTCAAAATGCTGGTGGATAGAATGGATGCTATGGAATTGCAAAAGTCTTCTGGGCTGGATTTTGAAGACCTGAGTTTGATATCTGGGGTGGTCATACCCATTGGTTTCAAGGTTCCTGCTTTTGTAGTGTACGATGGTGTCTCTTGTCCCAAGCTGCATCTGAGGTCTTATGTCCAGAGAATCCAACCCCATACTGCTGATAAGAAGTTGTGGATCCATTTCTTCCAAGAGAGCTTATCTGGAGCTCAATTGGAATGGTACTATCAGTTGGAGAGTGTCAACATCCGTGATTGGAATGATCTTGCTGAGGCTTTTTATAAGCAATATCAATACAATGCTGACCTAGCCCCTACTCGCATGCAACTACAAAGCATGTCTATGGGTGCTAAAGAAAATTTCAAGGAGTATGCCCAGAAGTGGAGAGATTTGGCTGGTAGAGTGCAACCCCCTCTAACTGACAGGGAGTTAGTGGATATGTTCATGTGTACGTTGAATGGTCCTTTTTACAGTCATCTCATTGGAAGCTCATCATCTGGCTTCACTGAGTTGATAATGACAGGAGAGCGCGTAGAAAGTGGTATAAGGAGTGGCAAGATCCAAGTGGGTGCTTCTTCATCCAGTACTACAAAGAAGCCCCCTAGTGGGAAGAAAGAGTCAAATGCTGTTTATGGTCAACCTGATCGTAATAGGAGGCACCAATCTGTGAGTGCAGTTCATATCTCCAATCCTACTCCTACAACACCAGAGCTACCACAGGGCAATCAACAGAGGCCTAGAAGACAGTTCACCAAGCTCAACATGTCAATGGCCCAAGCTTTACAACACTTATTGAAGGGTGAAATTATTACTTTGAATGACCCTCCTCAGAACCCCAATGTTACCTCTCCCAGGTACAATCCTAATGCACGATGTGCATACCATTCTAATTGTCAGGGACATGATACCAATAATTGCTGGATATTGAAGAATAAAATTCAGGATATGATTGATGCTGGAGAAATTGATTTTGACCCTCCAGGTACCTCAAATGTGATTACTGCTCCCATGCCAAATCATGAAAAGACTGTTAATGCCATTGATGAAGTTTCACATATTTCCTCAGTTGCAGATATAACCACACCATTGTCTGTTATTAAGAAGAAGTTGGTACAAGCTGGGTTCTTTCCAGGTTGTAATGAAGATTGTTTCTATTGTGCTTATAAACCGGATAGTTGCTGGAAGTTGAAGGACGGAATTCAACGCCTCATGGATAATTACACAATATTGTTTGAAAGGACACCTTCTGTAGAAAGCATGGTTGAACATATAACTAAAGGTGCGAAGGTTGAAGAGGTGGATATGGTTGATAAAGTGTCGGTAAGGATTACTTCCAAGGGACCTGTAAAAATCACTCGTAAGGGTCCAATTAAAATTACTGCTGAAGGCCCTGTGAAGATTGTTGCTGAAGCTAGAGTGGCTCCTATGATCATTACCACTCCTGGTCCTATTCCATATACTTCTGATAAAGCCGTGCCTTGGCATTATGGGTCCGATGTTTATATTCATGGTGTTAAGCTGGAACCCTTAGCTGAGACACCTGTTGTTGATGAAAATCTGGATGTTGATAATATTGCTGGATCTAGTAAGATCACACGAAGTGGAAGTGTTTTCTCTCCTCCAGTTACCTCCAAGAATACAGTTACTCCAACTACTACCTCCACTGCTGATGCTCGGGGTAAAGGTCCTGTTATTGAACCTATACAAACTGATGTACCAGCTGCTGATGATCTTTCTAAGCAGATGGAAGAAGTACTAAAGATCATTCGCAAGAGTGATTATGATGTTGTTGATCAATTGGGGCATACTCTCTCCAAGATTTCTATGTTGTCTTTATTGTTGTGTTCTGAGGCTCATGCCAAAGCCTTGATTAAATTTTTGAAGACTGCTCACGTACCAAATGAGATATCTGTAGACCGGTTTGAAAATTGTGTTGCACACTTGACCTATGATAATGGGTTAGGTTTCTCCGATGCTGATTTAACTCCTGCCAAGAGGGATCATAACAGGGCTCTACATATCTCTATTGAATGCAAGGGCACTACCCTGTCATATGTGTTAATAGACAATGGTTCTTCGCTGAATGTGTTTCCCAAAGAGGTTCTGAATGAGCTTAGTCCTGAAGATGCTGTGTTGAGGCCCAGTAATATAGTGGTAAAGGCTTTTGATGGCTCGAGAAGGGTGGTGCACGGAGAAATAGATCTCCCAATCAAAATAGGTTCTCAGGTCTTCAATGCTACCTTTTATGTAATGGATATTCGTCCTTCGTATTCTTGTTTGCTTGGGCGCCCTTGGATCCATGGGGCAGGTGCTGTGACTTCTACTTTACATCAGAAACTGAGATATCCAGTAGAAGGAAAAGTTGTCACTGTTTACGGAGAGGAAGGATATATGATTATCCATGTGAACACATTTAAATATCTTGAAGTGGAAGGTGAATATGTTGAAACTCCATGCTAGACGTTTGAAGTAGTTCCTTGGGTTGTTAATAATTTTGAAGCTCCTCCTGTTGTCAAGAAAGTTCCTGTGGTCACCAGAGTACCTCCTACAATGGCCTCCCTCAAGGATGCTAGAGCTATGGTGGATGAAGGTGGTTGTACTATTTGGGGTCAGCTTCCTGACATTCCTTACAAGTCTGACAAATTTGGTTTGGGTTTCACTACAGAGTCCCAGAAGGCTGTTCGTCGTGCTCGTGCTGTTCGTATCACCAATCAGGGGATTATGAAAGATCAGATCAATGTTGTGGGTGACTATGATGAAGACTACAACTTGGACGCCTGGATTTTTCCTACTGTGGGTGCTGGAATCAATAATTGGAAAGCTGAAGATGTTATTCCTATCTCCTTTAGTCAGGAGTAAATACTATTACTGTGTTGTTACTTTTAAATTTGTAATTTTTGAACAATTAAACTCTTAAGCCTTGTGCCTTACCTGGGGCACAATGGTATGCTTGTTTCGGGATGTCATTTCATTTGCATACTTCATTTAATAAAAATCAGTGGACGTTTCGTTTTCGTAAATATTGTGTTCCTTGTCTTTCTTTTATTATTTTTTTATCAGCTATGTGTTCTTACACACACCCACATCACTAAAATGCAGATCCTCATCCACTCTGGATCCTATTGACAACAGTTCTACTATTGCCAATTATAATTTCGAGAATCCGATCTATCAAGCTGAAGATGGAAAAGAGGATGATTGTGAAGTACCTGAAGAGCTTGCTAGGTTGTTACAACAGGAAGAGAAAGCTATACAACCACATGAAGAGCCAATCGAAGTTGTGAATCTGGGAACTGAAGAAAACAGGAAAGAAGTCAAGATAGGGGCTGAATTAGAGGATGGTGTTAAGAGCAGATTGATTCAGATGTTACATGATTATGTGGAGATCTTTGCTTGGTCCTATGAAGATATGCCAGGGTTGGATACAGACATTGTGGTTCACCGTTTACCGGTAAAAGAAGATTGTCGTCCAAAGAAGCAGAAGGTTCGTCGCATGCGTCCTGAAATGTCAGAGAAGATTAAGGCAGAGGTGATGAAACAATTTGATGCAGGGTTCTTAGCTGTGACTTCTTATCCTCAGTGGGTTGCAAATGTGGTGCCGGTACCTAAGAAAGATGGTAAGGTACGTATGTGTGTAGACTACAGGGATTTGAACAAGGCCAGCCCCAAAGATGACTTTCCACTTCCTCATATTGATGTTCTGGTAGACAACACTGCTCAACATAAAGTATTCTCTTTCATGGATGGTTTCTCTGGTTACAATCAAATCAAGATGGCACCTGAAGATATGGAGAAGACAACATTTGTTACACAGTGGGGCACCTTTTGCTATAAAGTGATGCCATTTGGTTTGAAGAATGTCGGGGCAACATATCAGCGTGCTATGGTGGCTTTGTTTCATGATATGATTCATCATGAGATAGAGGTATATGTGGATGATATGATAGCCAGGTCCCAGAATGAAGAGCAACACCTTGATCATCTACATAAGTTGTTTGAAAGGTTGAAGAAATACAAATTGAGATTGAACCCAAACAAGTGCACTTTTGGAGTAAGATCTGGTAAACTCCTGGGTTTCATCGTCAGTAGAAAAGGTATTGAGGTGGATCCTGCAAAAGTGAAAGCTATACAAGAGATGCCAGATCCCCGTATTGAGAAGGAAGTTCGAGGTTTCTTGGGACGATTGAATTACATTGCAAGATTTATTTCCCAATTAACTGCCACCTGTGAGCCAATCTTCAAGTTGTTGAAGAAAGATCAGGTGATGGAATGGAATGATGAATGCCAGACAGCCTTTGATGAAATCAAGAAATATCTCCTAGAACCTCCAATTTTGATGCCACCAGTTGATGGAAGACCCTTGATCATGTACTTAACAGCGTTAGACAACTCAATGGGGTGTGTGTTGGGGCAACATGACGAGTCTGGTCGAAAAGAGCAGGCAATATACTACCTTAGCAAAAAGTTTACCGACTGTGAAACAAGATACTCACTGCTCGAGAAAACTTGATGCGCTTTGGCATGGGCTGCTCACCGAATAAGACAGTATATGTTGACTCATACTACCTTATTGATTTCGAAGATGGATCCAATCAAGTACATATTCGAGAAACCTGCTCTCTCCGGAAGAATAGCAAGATGGCAAATGATCTTGACAGAATATGACATATAGTATACTACTCAGAAGGCCATTAAAGGAAGTGTTGTAGCTGATCATTTGGCTCATCAAGCAGTGGATGATTACCAGTCAATGAGTTTTGAGTTCCCTGATGAAGATATTATGATTATTACCAAAGAACCTGGACAATATGACGGACCTGAACAAGGATCCCGATGGAGCTTCTAATGCACTTGGTAATGGTGTTGGTGTTGTGATCAGTTCCCCTGAAGGTTGTCATACCCCGATTACTGCAAGACTTTGTTTCTATTGTACCAATAACATGGTTGAGTATGAGGCATGTATCCTGGGTATCAAAACTGCCATTGATATGAAGATTCAGTTCCGTGACGTGTATGGAGATTCAGCCCTGGTAGTAAGTCAGATCAAAGGAGATTGGGATACCAAACATGATAATCTCATTCCTTTCAGAGAGCATGTGTTGTCTTTGATCCCACATTTCAAAGAGATTACCTTTGGACATATTCCACGAAGAGAGAATCAGTTGGCAGATGCATTAGCCACCATGGCATCCATGTTTGAGATCAGCTGGGATGATGAGGCTCCCAAGATTACTATTGACAGATTTGAGAAGCCTGCATACTGCAATGAGATTAACACTGAAGAAGAAGAGGAGAAGCCTTGGTTCTATGAAGTGAAAAGATATCTTGAAGCCCAGGAGTTCCCTGAAGGGGCGTCTGTCAAAGATAGGAAGTTTCTGAGGAGGTTTTCTGCTAAGTTCTTTTTGAGTAATGGCATTCTGTACAAGCGCAATCATGATTCAACTTTGCTTCGTTGTGTAGATAAGAAGGAAGCAACTAAGATTATGGAAGATATGCATGATGGGATCTTTGGCACTCATTCTAGTGGTCATACTATGGCAAAGAAGATATTGAGAGCAGGTTACTATTGGTCTACCATGGAAGCTGACTGTTATGAACATTCCAGAACATGTCATAAGTGTCAAATTTATACTGATAAAGTTCATATACCTCCATCACCATTGAATGTGTTGACTGCTCCTTGGCCTTTTGCCATGTGGGGCATTGATATGATTGGTGAGATCAAGCCTACTGCTTCTAATGGGCATCGTTTCATCCTGGTCGCTATTGATTACTTTACTAAGTGGGTGGAGGTAGCTTCATTTGCATCTGTTACTAAGAATGTGGTGGCTCGATTCATTAAGAATAATCTCATATGTAGGTATGGCATCCCTGAAAGGATTATTACTGACAATGGCTCTAATCTGAACAACACTATGATTACTGATCTCTGCACGCAGTTCAAGATTAAGCATCACAACTCTTCTCCGTATCGTCCAAAGATGAACGGGGCAGTAGAAGCTGCTAATAAGAACATTAAGAAGATTATACAGAAGATGACTGTTACTTATAAGGATTGGCATGAGATGTTACCATTTGCTCTTCATGGTTATCGTACTACAATACGTACTTCAACAGGGGCAACCCCATTCTCCTTAGTATATGGTATGGAAGCAGTTCTGCCCATTGAAGTTTAGATTCCCTCCTTAAGAATTATGAAGGATGCAGGCTTGGATGAAGATGAGTGGATTCAGACTCGACATGACCAGATAAATTTGATTGATGAGAAGAGGTTAGCAGCTGTTTGTCATGGCAAGATGTACCAAAAACGGATGATCAAAGCTTTTAATAAGAAGGTTAAGCCAAAGGTATATCAGGCTGGTGATTTGGTAATCAAGCGTATCATATTACCACAGGGTGATCCTAGGGGCAAGTGGACTCCTACATATGAAGGGCCATTTGTAGTCAAGACAGTATTCTCAGGAGGTGCCATGATACTTACTACTATGGATGGTGAAGACTTCCCGCAACCTGTAAACGCAGACATAGTTAAAAAATACTACGCATAAAAAGAGACCTGCTAGGTTGACTGGCCTAGGCAAAAATAAGGGCATCCCGGCGAACCAAAAGGGTTAGGGAAAAAATTATGGATATATATATATATATATATATATATATATATATATATATATATAAAATGTACACCCGGCAAGTCGAAAACCTGAAAAGGCGGCTTGGGCAAAAAAGGGTATCCTGGTGGATTGAAAACCTGAAAGGGCAATCCAGGCAAAAGTTAGGGATTAAAGCGTATGACTATGTCTCGTTTGGATCACCCATGTAACTACAACCAGTTGTGCTACCTAATTCAAGCTCGAATAGATAAAGATCAATCCAATCGTTTCTGTCTCGACAGCAGAAGATGAGATACTTGAAGATAATGACAATAGTAGAATTGAAACTCAATAGGATTATTTCCCACATAGCTGATTTTCTTTGTTTTGTAAAAATTTCATGACTAGGATCTCTGTCTCCTTGTACAAACTTACCTATGTATAGGTCACTTCGTGATATAAATAAAATTTCATCTTTGAATCCAGATTTACTTTTACCCTATTTACATAAGCGAAACGTCCATTGGTTGTGTTTGAATATATGTATGCTTTTGAATATGATTGATGTTTACCAGAATGCATAAAATGCTTAATATGATTGATGTTTACCAGAAATGCATGAAAATGCAGTAATAGTATCTACTAAGGACGAACGAGGGAAGGAATTCAATGAAGCTTCGCCGGTTCATCCCCACAAGACAGCTACAAGTCCCCCAATAGGGCAAATCCATCTTCATAAATACTTCGAGTCACATCTCCCCTGGAATTTATGTCCATCTCTTTTATCCTCAGTCGGGATACTCAGGAAATTATTCCTTCAACAAGAGTACGATAAATGAAGACAGGAGGTTATGGATACCATACTATTGAACGAAGACGGGAGGTTATGAATACTATATTATCAAACGAGACGGGAACGAGTTCCTCATATTCTTCAGCAACAAATCGGGATTTATTTTCCCTGGCCAGCAGTTGTTATACGAAGATATCCAGACGCTTCAGGCTGCATGATGCATACATACATCATTTACATCATACCATAACATACATATCCATAAGTACATAATACATTACTTAAGTGCATCATACTATGCATGCATACATAATGCATAAACTAATATTTTCCTTGCAGGATAGTTATATGCAGGTAAAACAATATCAACAACTTACAACAGGTCAGAAATGATCCATACATTTGCTCAAGTTGTCTTTTAATAGCAGGCAAACGGTCTGTAAAAAGATCCATTCCCTGGTTCAAGACATTTTATTCAGAAGAACAAATCCTGACGTTCTTTTGACCCTTAAGAACAAATCCTGACGTTCTTTTGGCCCCTTGAATAGCAGGCAAACGGTCTGTAAAAAGATCCATTCCCTGGTTCAAGACATTTTATTCAGAAGAACAAATCCTGACGTTCTTTTGACCCTTAAGAACAAATCCTGACGTTCTTTTGGCCCCTTGAATAGCAGTCAAACGGTCTGTAAAAAGATCCATTCCCTGGTTCAAGACATTTTATTCAGAAGAACAAATCCTGACGTTCTTTTGACCCTTAAGAACAAATCCTGACGTTCTTTTGGCCCCTTGAATAGCAGGCAAACGGTCTGTAAAAAGACCCATTCCCTGGTTCAAGATATTTTTCAGAAGAACTAATCCTGATGTTCTTTTGACCTTGGAGAGTAGGCAAACGGCCTGTACAAAGATCTATTCCCTAATCCAAGATACTTCCAGAAGAGATAATCATCACAAGATTTATTTCTACTGGTCCATTCAACAACTCAAACCATTTTGCATAAACGATTCAGAGACGGCCTATACAAAAACCTAGTACTGATATCCAGTATCAACATACAGACATCATCACATCCAAATATTTCAGATGGCATCTCTAAGCCCATCTCCAGGTCATCCTGATGGCATCTCTAAGCCCATCTCTAATTTTTCCAAGTGGCATCTTTAAGCCCACTCAAGCATATACAACTAATCATCAGTATTACTCTATGCACTGGTGAGTGCAAATTTTTGGGCTTTTGTGTTCAATCCTCTTCAACCTTCCAGGTTATGACTGGCACATATACCAATCTAACCCCTCAGGTTTCAGAAAATTGAACAGGGGCAGCTATTGCACCCCAAAATTTGCCATCCACAAGACAAGACTTTGTGTACCAAGAGGTTCACAAGGTTCACAAGACATCTCATGAGGTTCACAAAGTTCACAATTAGTCAGGAAGTTTGACAATTCCCTCAGACAATGCATCCTCCTAAGCAGTGCATCCTAAACTAGGGTTTTGATTTTAATAAGGCTAAATGGACTTCCAAGACTTCAAGTGAGCTTCATAACATCTTATATGTGTTCAAGAATCCCCATGACAAGTTTCGAGACTTTTCTCAAAGGTTTGCTCAGTCAGATGATCAGATAGGTTAAAATTAGTCAAAGCAGTTAAAAAGTCAAACTGAGGTCAACTGTGGTCAAACCAAAGTCAAACTTCATGATTTTTTGCCAACATCAAGTATATGAATTAAAATTCATCATTTGATCAAGGGTTGATCATGATTCATCAAGGAGATTTCAGATCATCAAGAATCAGGAGTTTCTAAATTAGGGGTTTCATAGGAAAAGTCAACTGAACTTTGACCAGCCATAAATTTCACATGGTTCATCAAGAATTTTCCATCTAAATCTCATTTTGAAGGAAATTGAATTCTCTACAACTTTGTGTCTCACAAGCCAAGCCCAAAAATGCTTCATTTGGAAGGTATGAGCTAAGACATTATAGGTCCTTTTAAAAGTCAACAAAAAGTCAATAACTTCAAAAGACAATAACTTGAGAATGGTAAAAGATATGGAAATGAGACCAAAGAGGTTGGTTAGAGGACTCTTTAAGCTTTTCAAAATGTCCAAGAACACCCTCATATCATTAAAATTGAAGGATTTGTTCCCTTGTAAAGTTGGGAAATTTTTGGGAAGTTTATGAAGCAAATAAGCCTTAAATCAAATTTTTGTTAAATGAGCCCACCAAATTGCCATCCCATCTTTACAAAAATACCAAGCACGACCCAACCCACCTATTTTATGATTTTTTATTTTTTATTTCATATTTATTTGAATTTTATTCATTAAAATACAATTTAAATTGAAATAAAATATAAAATCATATATTTGGAAAAGGATTTTGCTTCTAGAAAGTCATAAAGATTATTTGGATCAGATTGATACACAGGATATGAGGATTGTCCCAAAATATCAATGTTATATCAAAGAATATTCAAATTTTAAGGCATATCTTTCTCAATCTTCAAACATCAAAAAAATCCAAAGAGTGATGGCATTTTTCTGACCTAATTCACTCCATATATATACATGAACACATTCCCAATAGGGGGACACGAAAATTCTGCCTCCAAGTGCACATTCAAGTTTCAAAATTTCATTCAAAAACTCACTTTCGGATTTTAAGCTTTCTAGACAATCGAATTGGAGTTTCATGGACTGAATCCGCATATGCCATAGTTAGGGTTTTGGCCAAGCTTTTAGGGTTTCTTGATTAAGAACATATAAATGACTTTGATTGTTATATTTAAATCGTATAGGTCATAAGAAACCCATTAGCATTATTAATTTGGTGAAATTGTACTGTTTGTATGGTGTATGAGGTTCGCAGGATATATTGGCAGGAATAATCGCAGGAAAGGTTGTAGGTAAATTCGCAGGAAAACCTGCGAATCCAAGGTTGAAGATGAAGATCTTCGCGCGCTTCAGATTTTTGAATTTTGATTTATATATTTATTGCATTGTTTGTATATTATTTCACAGGATGATAAGTGTCCTGGTGGTTAATACGCGCATGAAAGATGTCAAGGACGTGGGTTCGAACCTGTCCTCAGTCATTTTTTTGATTAAAATTTCATTTATTCTTCAGGTTTAAAATATAATGTTTCATTATCCATTCATAATCACAAATGCGCGCATAGCCCAGTGGTGCTGGTGTTGGTCCAAGAAGGAGAGCCTAGGGCGTGGGTTCGATCCCAGCCCTATGTATGTTTCTTTTTCTCATTTTTTTTCTTTCATTTATTTGGTTTTTGTTTATATTATAGTTAATTAATTTAAATAAATGTTTAAAATAAAATAGTTATATTATTTTCTTATATAATTCAAAAACTTATAGTTTTAAAAATAATTCAAACTTTATTAATAAAATTGTTTATATTTATTGTATATATTTAATATTTGTATGTATTTTTGTATGAATAAATTATATTTAGATTAATTTATAAACCCTAATATTTTTATATGTAAAATCTAATTTTTTCTTTATAAACCCTAATTTATTTTAAAACCTAATTTTATTTTATGATTTTAATTTCTTATTTTTGTATAATTATAATTAACAAATATTTTTAATATGTATATATAATTAAATTATTAGAACTATTAATCATATTTATTAGTATATAACTATTATTATTTATTTCTTTTTCTTAAAAAATTCTAAAAAATAATTATTTATCTAAATTTAAATTTTTAGTTTATTATTATATGATTATACTAACTTCTTTTTCTTATATTTTTTTTTTTATTATTACTAACCTCTTTATTTATTTATTATGTGTTTATTTATTTAATTTATTTTATTATTATGTAATTGTGCAATTTATGTAATAGTTGTAGAATTATTCTTATTATTTATTTTTAATTGCCATGGTTAGTAAAATAGGGTGTGAAAACATGTTTGTATTTAAAATTAAATTTAGATCACTAATTTGTAAGATAAATACTTGAATTTGTACACGCACACACGTAAGTCGATCCTGGATCGCCATCTCACATTCTTAAGGATACCTCTCATGTTGCCCAAAGAAAAAGTTCAAGTAAGGTGTATAAAGCAAAGTCCCTTCATTTATTTATATCATCTAGTCCCTTAAAAGATAATAAGATCAAGTCCCTCCATGGTTGCCTTCGTAAATGATCTTGTCCCTTTCGAATAAAGATGATAAGTCCCTTCAAATTGCTAAATACACCTTACAGTTGCCTGATCACAGATGTCCCTTCATTTGTCCCTCATAACATCCAAGGTAATGACTACCTATTCCTTAATAATAGGGATAGTCTTACCACTTAAAGGATATTTAAGAACATAAAAGATTTAACTTAGGGTAGGTTCCTCTTATGTACTTGCTCACTTTTTTCAAAACATTTCAAAAACACTTCACATTTTCAAACAATTTTCAAAACAAAGGCTTTATATATATCCGTACATGGATCATTATAAAGTACTTAAGAAAATTTCTAATCACACATTACACTTCTTAAAACATTTTAAAGTGAGCTAAGTAATTAAGAGCCCATGTATAACCATGGATGTAAATGGTGCTAACACCTTCCCTTTATATAACCTACCCCCCGAACTCAAAATCTTTTTAAGGTCTTTCCTGTTCTTTTATGTCCTTTCCTTTTGGATAAAATAAAAGTCGGTGGCGACTCTTGCTATCCGCAACATTTATAGAAAAGTCAGTTCTCCCACCGTGTTACACATACATCCGGCCTACAGTTGTCTGTTGGGTAGACCCTGGATCCACGCCGCTGGCGCTGTTACGTCTACCCTTCACCAGAAGTAAAAATTCGAGTGGGAGGGCCAAATCATCACCATCTGTGGGGAGGAGGACATCTTTGTTAGCCAGCTGGCTACTTATAAGTACATAGAAATGGATGGGGAGATCTATGAGACTATGAGTCAGGGGTTTAGGCCCTTAATATCAATGAAGCATCTGCTGTGTCTGGAATTCTATTACTTCATATCAACAGGCCCGGAAGGTTATTGAGGAGGGTACCGCTCAAGGCTGGGGCAAGCTGCTGCCAGTAGAAAAGAAAGAAGACCGGTCCGGGTTGGGTTATAGACCAACTCGACAAGATCAACCAGAGGCTGCAACGGACCCCAAATTTGTCAGTGGAGGAATGCTTACCCCGGATGCTGTGAACAGTTTGGAAGACGAGGAAGAAGACGAACGCAACCTGGAAAACTAGATACGTCCAAGGATCCCGGGAAACCAAGTCTCAAACTGGTCTTCCCAGGAAATTATAAGAGTTACTCCTGTAGAGTAATTATTATTTCCTGTCTTTAAGCATGCATCAAGTCCTGCATCTTTCCCAAGATGTCAGGGCATATTTTGTAATCGGGCCATCTTGTATTTTGTGCAAACGATCAATTAATGAATATCAGGACATCTTTTGCAAATGAGTCTCTTTTTTCTCGCTCACTATTTTTCATTTTTCATTTTTTGTACAAAAATAAAATGGCAATGTTTTTCAAAATAATAAATTCATTTTCACTTTTTCTAAGCAAGATAAAATTGATCACTAAAATGAAAAAATCTAAACCCTTGCAGAAAGTGCCCTCAAGACTGCACCGACAACGACACTGCTATGACTTTGTATGACTTTGACAATCCGATTAATCAAGCCGATGAAGGAGTTGAAGAAGATTATGAGCTACCTGAAGAGCTAGCCAGGTTGTTGAGACAAGAGGAGAAGGTTATCACTCCTCACCAGGAGGAAGTTGAGACGGTTAATCTTGGTACGGAAGAAGACTTGAAAGAAGTGAAAATCGGGGCCCGTCTGCAAGATTCAGTGAAAGAACAACTTATTGACATGCTTCGGGAGTATGTGGATGTTTTTGCCTGGTCTTATCAGGATATGCCAGGTCTGGATACCGATATTGTTATGCACAAGCTGCCACTGAAAGAAGACTGTCCGCCAGTAAAACAGAAGTTGCGCCGTAATCGTCCGGATATGGCCATGAAGATAAAAGAAGAGGTACAAAAATAGTGGGACGCCGGTTTCCTTACTGTAACTAGTTACCCGCCGTGGGTTGCTAACATTGTACCTGTGCCTAAGAAGGATGGAAAAGTACGAATGTGCGTGGATTACCGGGATCTGAACAGAGCCAGCCCGAAGGATGACTTCCCATTACCTTACATTGATGTATTGGTCGACAATACGACTCAGTTCTCGGTATTCTCCTTCATGGATGGATTTTCAGGATATAATCAGATTAAGATGTCACCTGAAGACATGGAGAAGACAACTTTCATCACACCCTGGGGCACATTCTGTTATAAGGTAATGCCATTCGGACTGAAGAATGCTGGTGCCACTTATCAACGGGCTATGATAACATTATTCCACGACATGATCCACAAAGAAATTGAATGTTATGTGGATGACATGATTGCCAAGTCCCTCATAGAAGAAGACCACCTGGTGAATTTGTTGAAGCTGTTCAAACGTCTGAGAAAGTACCAGTTGAAGCTAAACCCCGACAAATGCACATTTGGGGTACGGTCCGGTAAGTTGCTGGGATTTATTGTAAGTGAAAAGGGAATTGAAGTTGATCCTGACAAAGTCAAAGCCATTCAAGAGATGCCTGCACCAAAGACTGAAAAAGAAGTTCGGGGGTTTCTAGGTAGATTGAACTACATTTCAAGGTTCATATCTCACCTTACAGCAACCTGTGAGCCCTTGTTCAAGTTGTTAAGGTAAGAATAAACGGTCAGGTGGAATGAAGACTGCATAATGGCTTTTGACAAAATCAAGGAATACTTACAAGAGCCTCCAATTCTTATGCTTCCAGTTGAAGGAAGACCTCTAATAATGTACTTGACAGTATTAGAAGAGCCAATGGGGTGTGTGTTGGGCCAGCATGACGAGTCTGGTCGAAAAGAGTATGTAATATACTACCTGAGCAAAAAGTTTACCGACTGTGAACAACGTTATTCACTGCTCGAGAAAACTTGTTGTGCTTTAGCGTGGGCTGCTCGCCGACTAAGGCAGTATATGTTGACCCACACTACCTTGTTGATCTCCAAGATGGATCCAGTTAAGTACATTTTTGAGAAGCCAGCGCTTACTAGACGGGTTGCAAGATGGCAAATGATTCTCACAGAATATGACATTCAGTACACATCTCAGAAAGCCATCAAAGGCAGTGTATTGTCTGACTATCTAGCTGAGCAACCCATTGATGATTACCAGCCAATGAGATTTGACTTCCCTGATGAAGACATCATATTCATAAAAGCAAAAGATCATGAAGAGCCTGTTCACACTAAAGGGCCCGACCCAGAAGAAGAATGGACAATGATGTTCGATGGGGCTGTTAATATGAATGGTCGTGGTGTTGGTCAGTACGTATTACACCTAAAGGAGTTCACATGCCTTTCTCGGCAAAACTCACTTTTAACTGCACTAACAACGAAGCTGAATACGAAGCTTGTATTATGGGTCTTGAGGAAGCCATTGACCTCAGGATCAAGACTTTAATTATGTTTGGAGATTCAGTTCTGGTAATCAATCAAACCAACGGCAAATGATACACTCACCAGGAGCATCTGATTCCATACCGGGACTATACGAGGAGATTGTTGACTTTCTTCACAACAGTCAAACTCGAGTATATCCCTCGAGATGAAAATCGGTTTGTAGATGCTCTGGCTACCATTTCATCCATGATCAAAGTTCAAGCTGCCAACTTTGTGCCTCGAATTTTGGTATCCAGACTTGACAGACCAACATACGTATTCTCAGCAGACCTTGCTAAAGATGATAAGCCTTGGTTCTATGACATCAAATGCTTATTGGAGGATCAAACATACCCACCTGGGGAATCATCCAATGATAAGAAGATATTAAGAAGGCTGGCTGGTAGTTTCTTCCTGAATGCTGATGGCTCGTTATACAAGAGAAACTTTGACATGATACTACTCAGATGTGTTGATAAGAAAGAGGCAGACTTGCTGATGCACGAGGTACATGAAGGATCTTTCGGTACCCATGTTGGAGGACATGCGATGGCTAAGAAATTACTACGGTCAGGTTACTACTGGATCACAATGGATGGAGACTGTTGTGCCTACGCCATAAAGTGCCACAAATGCCATATTTATGCAGATAAGGTGCATGTGCCTCCAAATCCTTTGAATGTGATGTCTTCGCCTTGGCCCTTTGCCATGTGGGGCATTGATATGATTGGGAAGATTGAACCGACTGCTTCAAATGGCCACAGATTCATCCTGGTAGCCATTGAATATTTTACCAAGTGGGTCGAAGCAGCTTCGTATGCGAATGTCACCAGGCAAGTGGTAGCCCGATTCCTGAAGAGAGACATCATCTATCGGTATGGAGTGCCCGAGCGAATCATTACTGATAATGGTTCCAACTTGAACAACAAAATGATGGAAGAACTGTATCGGGACTTCAAGATTCAACAACACAACTCTTCTCCTTACAGGCCAAAGATGAATGGCGCTGTAGAGGCAGCTAACAAGAATATCAAGAAGATTGTGCAGAAAATGGTGGTCGCATACAAAGACTGGCATGAAATGCTACCATTTGCCTTGCATGGGTACCGTACATCAATCAGAACATCCACTGGGGCAACAACGTATCAGCTTGTGTATGGTATGGAGGTAGTCCTACCTATTGAAGTTGAATTACCTTCCTTACGGGTACTGATGGATGGCAAGCTGAATGAAGCATAATAGGTCTGTTCTCGGTACAATCAACTAAATCTGATCGAAGAGAAGAGATTAGCTGCAATCTATCATGGGAAGTTATATCAGAAAAGAATGAAGAAAGCCTTCGATCAGAAAGTCAGGCTTCGGGAATACCAAGTAGGAGATCTTGTGCTGAAAAGACTCCTTCCTCCTCATACAGACCACAAGGGCAAGTGGACTCCGAATTACGATGGTCTGTTCATAGTAAAGAAAATTTTCTCTGGTGGAGCACTGATGCTCACTACTATGGATGGTGAAGATTTCTTATCCCCTGTGAATTCAGATGCAGTTAAAAAATACTTTTCATAAAATGACCCGCTGGACATAAAAATGGAATGTAAGTCAAGGCAAAAATAGGGCATCCCGGCGAGTCAAAAACAGAATAAAAGACTCGGGCAAAAATAAGGGAAAATAAAGGAAAAAAATGTACACCCGCTAAGTTGAAAAGCCACATTGGACAGCTCAGGCAAAAATGGGTATCCCGGTGGATTGAAAACCCGAAAGGACGATCCACGCAAAATAAGGGAATAAGCGAACAACTGCATTATGAATTCGTCTGTATCACCCACAACGTGGCAAGCTTCGAAGGGTTCAAGCATCAGTCAGAATCAGCCTTCTTCAGATAGCAGGATGAGAAGTACGTCAAAAGTCATACGAGTCATAGCAAAAGGGAAGCTCACTGAAGCGTCATCAACATTGTCGGCACCTTTTGTTTCTCAATTTTGTAACAATCTCCTCATTTCAGGGGATTTGTTTCTTTGACTATATATGCCAATTCAGGACACCCAAATTAATAAGATCAGATTTTTAGTCACACTTCGTCTTGTACATTTTATTTGCAAAAATGTCTGATATCCTTGATATAATGGTTGCATAAATACAAATGCTCTTTTCTAATCACATGCTTACAGGAAATATATTACTTACTCCCCGGAGTGTCTAAAACTCCTATGACGGAATCCAGTAAGGGATACCTTGGGGTACTTGTGCATTTTCTTTGTCATAATAGGATTGCAGGTATTCAGAGCGCCGCATGGGGCATGAAAGGTTTCCCCCAGCAAAGCTGCCAAATCATTATTTCCTCGGCATATCTTCCAAACAGCACCGGAAATGCTCTTTCCCCATCAGGATTACTGGGCATCACTTCTCCAACACATCTTTTAGGGCAGTACCAGAAGATGCTTGTATCCCCAACTGAGTTGACAGATATCATCATCCTCAGCAGGATCCCCACAGAAATCCCTAGGAAGATCGTTCAGTGATTTTTCCTCCCCCAGCCGAGTGCTAGACAGGGAACCATCTCCCCACAGAGCTTCAGCCTCTCCCAGAAGAGCAAAGTCTGAATTTCTCGCACAACAAAGTGACAAAAGCTTCCACAGCCCCAGCTGGGCTCCTCATTATAGTAGGTCTATCAATGACCTATCTCCCCAAGCAAAGCTATATATCATATCTACCAATGATCTCATCCCCCAGCTGGGACATCCTTGCAAGCAGATCAGCCAGAGATCTCCACAGCAGCGGGATCCAAGTCCCGGATCGGTATCTTTGCATAATCATAACATTCACATCATATTTCCCCTCAGAGCGTAGCATTCCGTCTAATACGGAGCATTACGGCAAAAATCAAACATATTGCATAATCACAAGTCATGTTTTGAATCAAACACCTGTATATACCAACATTCCGTCAGCAATGTATATAGAGACTCATAGTCCCAATAGAAAGCAAAAGCGTCCCCTTTGCACTCACAAATACATATTAATATATACTCTTTTCGACACCCGTCC
This sequence comes from Lathyrus aphaca, assembly GCA_963966055.1. Taxonomy (NCBI): domain Eukaryota; kingdom Viridiplantae; phylum Streptophyta; class Magnoliopsida; order Fabales; family Fabaceae; genus Lathyrus; species Lathyrus aphaca. Next base: position 404,237,314 of record OZ014521.1, on the reverse strand, counting down.
GTGTCATATCATCCCCCTGCAGATATAAACCACAAACAAATATATCTATATACACTCCGTTGACACCCGTCTGTGTCACCACTCCCCAGCATGGTTGCTTAAACACTTGTCGTAAACCAAACACTTGTTTATAATACACTTCTTTTTGACACCTGTCCGTGTCATCTTACCCCCCACAGATCGTCAGAATATCTTTTACACTTATAAGTTCATAACTTATACACTTCCTCTTTGACACTCGTACGTGTCACTCTCCCCAGCAAGTTAAACACTCATCTGTGTCTCACTCATGCTTGTTTTTACGCATACAGATACTCGTCCGTATCTTGTATACACCACTCTTTCCCCTCAGATTCAACACTCGTCCGTGTTCTTTGTTAACCAGTTGGTACTCGTCCGTATCATCATCTCTGAACATGCGTCAGAGTTTGTTTCTATCGATACTCGTTCGTATCATAGTCTTAAGGATGATCATCCGCATCTTTAATCTATACACGGTGTCGAACACTTATACCTTTTATTTCTTGGATGTAAACGCTCGTCCGTGTTTACTATTCCCCAGCAAATCCCTAGTGAATTTACTTTTCTTCTATCTGACATTCGTCCTATGTCATGATACTTTCGGCAGCCGTACCCTGCTAGGTGATCGTCCTTCACCTTTTGATGATCGTCCCTCATCATTTCCCCAGCGGAGTCTCCATTATTAGAACCTTTTCTATCCAACATTCGTCCTATGTCGTGATATTTTAGCAGCCGTCCCCTGCTAGGTGATCGTCCTTCACCCTTTTGATGATCGTCCTTCATCATTTTATCCGATGGCCGTCCCCATCATTGATCTTTGTTATCTGACATTCGTCCTATGTCATGATAAACCCTGAGAGCAGTCGTACCCTGTTAGGTGATTGTCCTTCACCTCTTGATGATCGTCCTTCATCATGCTTATCCGATGGCCGTCCCCATCGTCGACCTTTTCTATCTGACATTCGTCCTATGTCATGATAATTCCGGAAGCCGTACCCTGCCAGGTGATCGTCCTTCACCTCGGATGACCGTCCCTCATCCTTATCCCCAACAAAGCAGCCGTCCCCTGCTAGGTGATCGTCCTTCACCTCTGATGACCATCCCTCATCATTATTTCATTTATCCCTTGAACCTAATGGTCGTCTCCATCATTGACTTTACCTTTAATCCCCAGAGAATCTTGTTTCCTTTCTTGATGGCCGTCCCCGTCATGATCCCTCTATTTCCCCAGCATGTCGGCCATCCCCGTCATCCCCTTACCCCCAGCAGTCGTCCTCTGCTCGATGGTCGTCCTCCATCGCCCGCACTTTATAATCATATTATACTACCTTTTACAATCTATATCCCTTTTCTTCTTCACACCCAGTGAGTGCAAATTTCGGACTGTCTTTGGTATTCAACCACAAGTTATCTTGTTTGTTTGTTAAACCCGTCGCTTTCATCCTACACAACTAACTCATGCTTGAATAGGGGCAGCTATAAACACCCCAAATTTTCCCTCACTAAGTTCACACCATGGCTTGTGATCTTTTCATTTGCATAAGTTCAATCATATCATCTCATGTTGCATTTTTGCTTCACTGCATTGGTTCAAAGTCATCTGCATCTAGGGTTTGTGATCTAAGCAATCCAAGATCCATCTGAGCCACTCCAAAGGTCTTCAATCATCTCAAGAGGGTCCATGTATGTTCAATCATCATATTATATCCTCCCAAGATCAAGGAAGTCAAAGAAATCACAAGAACTGGCAAAGCATGTAAGCTGAGCTAGGGTTTAACTATGCAGATGAACTGAAATTAGGGTTTTGTTTTCAAAGGCCATAACTCCAATTTTTTTGGTCATTATTGTTTCTATTGGTTTTAATATTTCATAAGGATCATATATACCAAGTTTGATGAAGAAATTCATTGTGGAAGTCATCTGATCACTGGGTAACTTCTTGAGCAAGTCAAAGCCAAATCAGGGCATCCGAGGCCCCCCAACATGGAACCAAAGTGGATTTTTCATCAAATTGAAGTTATATGGTCTTTATTTGATCATTTAAGTGCTTTGAAGTTCACAAATTTGAAGAAAAGTGAGCAAAACCAAAAGTTGCCAAAAATGGAAATGACTTGTAATGTAAACTTTCCATTTTGGGAAAGTTTTTCAACCTCCTCTTTCTTAACCAAAAATGCTTCTAATGAAAAATTGTTGGTCATGAAATTTGTATATTGGATCATTCCCTTTTCAAAAAGTACAAGAACAAGATCTAATTCATTTTGGAACTCAAGTTATGGCTTTCCAAAGTTGGCAAAAATCACATAATTTCATGTTTCATGCCAAAGAGGGATTTTTGCAAAACCTCATGCCAAGCTTCTTTGTGACTTCAAATTGACTTCTAATCATCATACAAACACAACACATTGCATAAAACTCAGAATTGGCCTAAGAATTTCCAAATTTCATGACTTGCACATAAAGAAATCTCAAAAGGGCCAAAGGTTCACAAAATTGCAAAACCTCCCATAACCTTTCACAAACTTGCTGATTTGCCTCAAAGTGGTTTCCATGGACATCCTCAATCTCAACTGCACCAGACACCCCTTTGTCCTTGGGCTGAACCAGTCCATACCTCAAAGTACAACTTTGTTGACTTTTTTGCAAGAAGGCCATACCAATCAGCATAGCCCACACCAACTCCACAGACCTATCACAGCTTGATATGTGGAAAAAATGAAACTCATAACATACAAGAACCAAGCCTGAAACCACAACATTGCCATAGTTCACAAAAACTCTCCCTCTTGCATTTTCTATCGAATCTCACAACTCAGCCACTCATTCTCAAAACTTCTTCCACCATTCATCTCCAAATTCATCACTGATCATTTCCCACAAATCAAAACAGCCAAGAACCCCTCACAAACAAAACACGATTTTCTGGTCAGTTGAACATAAACTCACAAACCAGCTATAAAAAACTCCATCCAAGCTTCAAAGCTTCTTCAGGGAGGTCATTGGAGACATTTTGAAGCAAGGAAGCAGTCAGAAAGCTCCTGGGTTGAAAGCTCCACCTCAGGTAGTCATGCGAATTAATTTTTCCAGAAGCTTTATTTTAAGTTATAAAATGATTAAGCATGCTCCCCTGAATACACTGAGCTTTGTATTTTTTTTAAATGGTTGAGAAATGAGGTTGTATGGTTGTTCTGAAATTTCTGCCATTTTTAAACTTTGAATCGAATCTTGATTATGAGTGAAAAGAAATGAAGTTTGAGGATGGGGTTGATCTTAGGAAGGTGAGAGGAATCAATCTGGAGCTTTAGAGCTCCAGAAATGGCCTAGGGAGTGTTTTGAAAAATTCTCATGGGAGGTGTGGCCGGAGAAGATGACCGGAGGTAATTTCCGGCCACCTGAAAGTAATTAATGTTAATTAGGGTTAGGGTTTCAGGTTCGAACGTGGGCCATTGGATCAGTCTCTCCCGCGCGTGTTGTGTGGTCCAGATTGAATCATTAGTTATTAATTAGGATTTTTAAATTAATTAAATAGGATTAGTTAAGTTTGAATGTGAGCCTTAGGATAGCGCGCCAAGTCAACTCTCACAAGCCCAGAATCAATTCTGGCTCTCCATTCTGCATACTTTCCTTAAATTCATTTTTATTTCACAATTTTCTTATTTAATTTGTACGAATTTTTAAAATAGTAAAAAACATTAAAAAATTCTGAAATTTTTTATCAAACCTTTTATTAATTTTAAAAACCCAAAAATATTTTTATTTTTATTTTTTGCATTAAAAAATTATTTTTAAATCATTTAAATGTTATTTTTAATTAGTTAATTGATTTTAATTAATTAAAAATACATTTAAGTATTTAAAAATCACAAAAAAAATCAGAGAACATCTTTGAACATTTAGAAGCATTTAAAAACTCATCACACAAATTTAATTTTGGTTTTGATCATGCTTTGACATTTTTTATTTGAATTAGGGTTCTTAAATTGTTCATTTTCTAACCCTAACTTCAAAAATTCATAACTTTTAAACCAAGTTGAGTTTGTGAATGATTCTTTTTTCATTGTTCAAAGCATGCCTTCTAGTTCCTAAAACATTTTTGTTTCATTTTTATCTTTCATTTTCAATTTTTTTGGCATTTTTCATTTAGGATCACCCTTAAAACCCTAGAAACTAAGGAAATTCATAAGTCCCTCTAGGTTTAGCTTCTGACCTCCCCCTTTGGATGGTAACATAGTATAGTTTTAGGGTTCCTTTGAGTGCATTTTCAATTTTGTATCTTATGATTTGCTTCTGTTTTTGAGTTTTGCATCTCACATGTTCATATAACCTTAATTTCTCATCTTCATTTGCATTCATCTTGCATATGCTTGCATTCATGAACTTGCCATGACATTTTGTGCATCCACATGACATATGAGACATCTTAGGACACATTAGAACCATGTTTGATCATTTCATCATCCATTTTCCATGTTATATTTTCATTTCATTCCATGTGCATTCATGAACTTTCATGCCTCCTTACATGCCTCATTTGTATTCCCATCTCTTGTATGATCATTTTCATAGCTTGACATGCTTTCATATCATCTCTTAGCATCATTTGCATCATGAACATGCTTCTGGTTTTGGGTTGCCTCTTTGCATACATTTCATTTTCATTTTCATTTTCATTTCCTTTTGCTAACTTTTCAGGTGGTAAGTGTTTGAGAAGTGAATTTGCCTTCAATTCTCACAATCTCTTCTCATCTCTCTTATGCATCATTGCTGCATTTTATCTTTGTATTAGAGTGAGCTTGCTCATTCATGCTCCTTCTTCACCTTCTTTGTTCAAGAAACTTATCTTCTTAAGTGAAGTAAGTTGACTTGTTTCTTTTGCTTCTCTTCCTTCCATCTTTCTTCTTCCTAGGTGGTTCTTCTTGAAGATCTCTTGCAAGCCTCATAAACCCTAGGAATACCCAAGCATGATCATAATTAGGGTTTGATTAGTCCCCCATTAGTTTTACCTTTTTGTCATCTCTTTTGTGTCTCTCATCTCATCTCATATTCAGGGACTAAACCTTAAAGGTTTTAAGGCTTTGTGATTAAGGTTATGCCTGCATCCTTCTATTAGGATGGAGTGTATAACTTTAATCTTAAGTGTTAAACCCTTAATGTGTTTAAATTCTTTAATCAATCCACTTTAATAATCACTAAGACATCAAGCTTGTAACTTGGGCCTTGCATTAGGGTTCTAATTCTTCCTTAATTGGTTAAGAAGGACTAACCCTAGTGTTAATGGACAAGTCCCCCTCAAGTTGTCTTACAAACCATAAAATCCACTTCTTAATCTTACCATTAACTAAAATCCACTTTAATAAATGCTTTGTTTTGTCATGAGATTAATCCCTAATCATGGATTAAGGTGATGAGCCTTCCTCAACTTAAATGTTCTCATCTATTATCCTTCTATTAGGATGGTGTAATGGGGCCATTAAATCCCTGATTATGGCTTAAACTCATTACTTAACACTAAACAAAAACTCCAAAAACATCTAAATAAATGCAAGTAGGTTAATGATCTTAATCCTACATCATGGTGATTATGTGTGAGGTGTTTACTTCATACTTAAGGTTTTCTCATCACCCCTAACCAGAGGGAGGATGTGATGAGTTTACTAACCCTTGGTTTAGGCTTAAGCTCATTTTCTTATGACAAACAAAAAAAGCAATAAAATATTGAAAACATAAAAAACAAACAATAATCGTCTCCTCCGGGATTCTTTTCTCATCTCATTCACTCATAAACGAGAACTTGCTTCTTCCGTCTAATGCAAGACAGTTTGCACCTGAGCCAGACAGGTCATACACTTGAGCATAGACAAGTGAGCAGTTCACAAGTCAATTTATCTTTCAGTCTCTTTGAGTCGAACTACGGTATTCTGACTTCCTCATTGCACGAGAGGATACGTAGGCATAACTTAACAGTTATCGAACAAAAGTATCTGTCTCTTCCCCCCTCTTCCAGCATTATCTTTTAAGCCTCATTCCGGAGCACTTTCACTTCACTTTCTTGCACTGACACCTGTACATTCTTTTTCCAGCTTTTGCACACAGATTGCACTGACACTACCCCTTTAAACACAAACTTTCAAGCGTGGATCCCGTCGAGTACTGTAAACACCCCAAATTTGCCCTCACTCGTTTCACCATGGCTTGTGATTCTTTTCATTTGCATAAGTTCAATCTTATCATCTCATATTGCATTTTTGCTTCACTACATTGATTTAAAGTCATCTACATCTAGGGTTTGTGATCTGAGCAATCCCTGGGCTATCTGAACCACTCCAAAGGTCATCAATCATCTTAAGAGGGTCCATGTATGTTCAAGCATCATATTATATCCTCCCAAGATCAAGGAAGTCAAAGAATCACAAGAACTGAGAAAGGCATGGAAGCAGAGCCAAGCTTAACTACACAGATGACCTAAAATTAGGGTTTTGGTTTCAGAGGCCGTAACTCCAAATGTTTTGGTAATTCTTGTTTCTATTGGTCTCTATATGATATGCGGATCATGCATACCAATTTTCATGAAGAAATTCAATGGGGAAGACATTTGATCAATAGATGACTTCTTGAACAAGTCAGTGTAAAATCAGGGCATCTGAGGCCCCCAATCACCAAACCAAAGGGTCTTCTCCATCATTTTGGGTGTATATGATCCTTATTTGATCTTAGAAGAAGTTAGAAGTTCACAAAATTGAAGAATTTCAAGCCATTTGCAAAGTTGCCATTTTAGGAAAGTGACTTGTAATGCAAAGTTGCCATTTTTGGAAAGTTTTTTAACCTCCTCTTTTTGATTCAAAAATGCTTCAAATGAAAAATTCTTGGTCATGAAAGTTGTATATTGGATCATTCCCTTTTGAAAAAGTACAAGAACTTGATCTAATTCATCATAGAACTCAAGTTATGGCCTTGCAAAGTTGGGAAAAATCACAAAATTTCACTTATGTACCAAAGAGGGAAACTTGCAAAAACTCATGTCAAACCAATTTGTGACCTCTAATTGACTTTTAACAATTACACAAACATCATACATGACCTATAATTCAGAATTTCCCAAAGAAATCTCAAGTCTCATGCCTTGATCATCAAGTATTTCAAAAGGGGCCAAAACCTTCACAAATTGCAAAACCACCCACAAACTTCATTCCACTTAATATCTTGCCTCAATCTGAATTCCATGGACCTCCCTAAAGCCAGCAGCGCAGGACATGCCCTTGTCCTTGGCCTGCCATGAGCCCATACCTCAAAGGACAACTTTCTTGACTTTTTGCAAAATGAGCCATACCAATCACACTGCTCCACAACAACTCAATGCCCAATCAGAACATGTTATGTGGACCTCAAGTAAGCCATTTCACACAATAACATAACCTGAATCTTCCTACAACTCAGCATTCATCAAAATTTCCCCTTTTGCATTTCTCTTCGAAACTCATAGCTCAGCCAACAAAACTTCAAACTTTTTCCACAATTCAACTCCACACTCATCACTGATCATTTCCCACCCTTCATTTTGCCTTTATACACCCCATATCAAAAATACGATTTTCACCCCCTTTGACCTGAGCTTCAGCAAACTTCACATAGAGGCCATATAAACTCCAACCAAGCATTGCAAACTCTTGAGGGGGATTATTGGAGTTGACTTGAAACAAAGAAGCAGTCAGCCAATGCCATTTTTGAAAGCTTCAGTTCAGGTAACCTCAAGAACAAATTTTCCAGAAACTTGATTTTAGGTTATAGATTTGTTCCTTATGTTGCACTGATCATGCTGATGCTTTTCTTTTTGAAAATGGTTGAGTTTTAAGGATTTTATGTTGCTCTGAAACTTTGCCCGTAAAATGTGTTTTGATTCGATTCTCATGATTTATGAAAAATAAATGAGTTTTGTTGTGTGGTTTGTGTTTAATGATGTTCAAGGAATGATTCTGGAGAGTTTGATGAGTTTTTGTGGCGTTTTGAGAGAGATTGAATGAGAGTGCTGCCGGAGAAGATGACCGGAACATTGTTTCGGTCACCTGAAAGTCATTAGGGTTCAGATTAGGGCTTTAATCATAATTAGCGTAGTTTGAATGTCAGCCGTCCAGATGCGCGCGGGGTCAATTCCCTCCAATCTGACTTTAAACCTCAGCCCTAGGATTAGCTGACTTTCCCCTTTTTTCTCATTTATTTAATATTTATTTCATTTGTTTCTATTTTATTTGAACGATTTTTTAAAAATAGCAAATGACATCAAAAAATTCTGAAATTTTTTATCCTAACCTTTATTAATTTTCAGAACCCAAAAATATTTTTATTTTTATTTTTTGCATTAAAAATTATTTTTAAATCATTTAAATGTTTATTTTTAATTAGTTAATGGAAATTAATTAATTAAAAATACATTTATGTATTTAAAAATCCCAAAAAAATTCAGAGAGCATTTTGAAACATTTACAAACTCACAAAGCAAATTTCTTTTTGGTTTTGATCATACTTTGACAATTTTCATTTGAATTAGGGTTCTTTAATTTGAATATTTTTAACCCTAACTTCAAAAATTCATAACTTTTGATCCAAGTTTAATTTGTGAATGGTTCTTTTTGCATTGTGTTATGCATCCTTTCAAGCATTTAAAAATATTTTTGTTTCATTTTTATCTTTCATTTCCAATTTGTTTGACATTTTCCCTTTAAGATCACCCTTAAAACCCTAGAAATTTAGGAAAATCATAAGTCCTTTAAGGTTTAGCTTCTGACCTTCCCCTTTGGGCAGTGAACTTGTATAGGTTTAGGGTACCTTTGAACCCATTTTCAATTTTTTATCTTGTCATTTGCTTCTGATTTTGAATTTTGCATTGCATCTTGTACATAAACCCTAATTTTTGCCTTCATTTGCATTCATTCTTCATATGCTTGCATACATGAACTTGCCATGACCTTTTGTGCATCCACATGACATATAAGACATCTTAAGACATATTGAAATCATGTTTTATCATTGCATCATCCATTTTCCATGTTATGCATCCATTGCATTTCATAAGTTTTCATGAACTTTCATGCTTCCTTTCATGTCTCATTTGCATCTTCATTACTTGTATGATCATCCACATCTCATGACATCCATTTGTATCATCTCTTAACATCATTTACATCATGAATATGCTTCTGACTTTGGCTTTCATCTTTGCATTTCATCTCATTTTCACTTCATTTCATTTTCTTTCACTATCTTTTCAGGTGGTAAGTTACTTTGAGAAGTGAATTTGCCTTCACTTCTCACAATCTCTTCTCATCTCTCTTATGCATTCATTGCTGCATTTTGTAGGTGAATTGGAGTGAGCTTGCTCATTCATGCTCCTTCTCCTCTTTCTTCCTTCAAGCAACATATCTTCTTAAGTGAACTAAGTTGTCTTGCTTTTTGCTGCTTCTTTTCCTTCCATCCTGCTTCTTCCTTGGTGGCTCTCTTGAAGATCTTCTTGCAAGCTTCATAAACCCTAGGAACACCCAAGCATGATCACAATTAGGGTTTGATTAGTCCCCCCATTAGGTTTACCTTTGTGTCTTCTTTGTGTCTCTCTTCTCACCTCATCATTAAAGACTAAACCTTTAAGGTTTTAAGACTTTGTGATTAGGGTTATGCATGCATCCTTCTCTTAGGATGGAGTGTATAACTTTAATCCTAAGTGTTAAACCCTTAATTTGTTTAAATCTCTCAATCAATCCATCTTAATAATCACTAAGACAATAGCTTGTAACTTTGGCCTTGCATTAGGGTTCTAATTCTTCCTTTATTGGTTAAGAAGGACTAACCCTAGTGTTAATGGACAAGTCCCCCTCAAGTTGTCTTACAAATCATAAAACTCACTTCTTAATCTCACCCTTAATTAAAATCCACTTTAATAAAGGCTTGTTTTGTCATGAGGTTAATCCCTAATCATGGATTAAGTTGAGGTATCTTCCTCAGCTTAAGTGTGCTCATCTTTTATCCTTCTATTAGGATGGTGTAATGGGTTCACTAATCCTTGATTATGGTTTAAACTCATTACTTAACACTAAACAAAAACACCAAAAACATCTAAATAATCACAAGTAGGTTAATGATCTTAATCCTACATCATCATGGTAATTAAGTTTGAGGTGTTTATCTCATACTTAAGGTATTCTCCTTATCCCTAATCAAAGGGAGGATATGATGAGTTTACTAACCCTTGGTTTAGGCTTAAGCTCATTAACTTATGACAAACACAAAAAAGAAATAAAAGATTGAAAACACAAAAACAAACAATAATCGTCTCCTTCGAGATTCGTTTCTCATCACCTTCACTCACAACCGAGAACTTTCTTCTTCCGTCTAATGCAAGACAGTTAGCACCTGAGCCAGACAGGTCATACACTTGAGCATAGATAAGCAAGCAGTTCATCAGTCAATTTATCTTTCAGTCTCTTTGAGTCGAACTACGGTGTTCTGACTTCCTCATTGCATGAGAGGATACGTAGGCATAACTTAACTGTTATCGAACAAAAGTCTCTGTATATTCCCCCCTCTTCCAGCATCATTCTTTTAAGCCTCATAGTCTTGAGCTTCTCATTCGTTTCTTACACAAACACTCTTTCATCTCACTTCACATTTCTTTTACACTGACACTTGCATTCTTTTCTAGCTTTAGCACACAAAATAGCACTGACACTACCCCTTTTAAATACAATCTTTCAAGCGTGGATCCCGTCGAGTACGGCGGACAATCTGGGTGCTAATACCTTCCCAGGTTGTAACCAACCCCCTTTCTCAGTTTCTCTGGTTCGCAACCGTCTTATCCATCTCTTCTTAGGTTTATGCAGCATTACCTTTCCTTCGGGATAAAAATGCCTAGCTGGCGACTCTTTTCAGTTCATCTTCATGTCCTCTTTCGCCGACCATTCGCGTCTGTACCCCCCTTGACCAGGTGTCATTTGGTGGGAGCGACAACTTGGCGACTCTGCTGAGGAACCTTATATTGCAACCAGGGCTTCTGGTTCTTTTTGTGGGTTCCTCCTAGCGCTTGTTTGATTTGTGTTTACTGGGGTGTTATGTGCTATGTGTGTTTGTTTATTTTGCTTTATTTATTGCTTTATGTACAACTTTATTCATTTGCTTTCTTTACAGTTTTATGCATATTTCATACTGTCATTTGCTGGATTTGGTTTGCTGTTTTGGTGGGTGGGGTTCCATTGAGAGTTTAAGGTCCTATACCTGGGACTTGAGTGACACCTAGGCTAGAGTGCTTCATGTTCTTTCCCATTCCATTTCGGTCTGGTGCGGGAATATGAAACACGGTTCAGACGGGGGTTTCTTCTTGAGAACTCTGTGCTACAGATTTCCTGTAGTGCTAGGGCTATCTGGGAATCCTGCTAAGTCTGGATGACCTTTTATTATGACCTTCAGAAACTGATGTGAATTAGAGGAGGATCTTTTATGGTTATTGTAAACACTGTACCTCCGGGTTAGAAGTGTTTACACTTCTCATAACTGATCCAAGTCTGAGGATCCTTGTTCTAGAACACTACCTGTGAGGGGGTTGGGCTGTTTACAGGTTTGCAGGAACCCTTGGCCACATCATAACCTGTTACTGTATTGTTTAAGAATACTTCACTTTGGACAATTCTTGTGATTAACCCTGGACATGTGACTCTTTATTTGAGTCTCCCACCCTGGTTACTGGATTTCTAAACCTTCATCTGGACTTTTGAACATACATGGGCCTAATTTCAAGACAGATAATCAGATCCAACTTGTTCACAAAGCCTTGCATAACATTTGCATACATCATCATTGCATCATTTAACATTTGTTTATTTGCTTTTTAGGGTATCCATTTCATTGTATCTTGGTTTTGGTTTTGACCCCTTCTTCTGCATAGACCTCTGCTTCAGCTGTCTTCATCAGTTATCTGCTTCAGTTATATCCATCCTCACCAGCACCAGTCTGTCAGTGGTCCACCTTCAGCTTCTCAGTTTGTGATTTTCATCAAGCACTTGTCGACAGTTTCTTCAGCAACACTCATGGCTACTCCCAGGAAGAGCAACATATCCTACCACTTTTTTGAGCCTGTGTTGACTGGTATCAGGAAGGTCCAGTCACTTATCACACCTGACCACATCCCACTGTTTAGAGAGCACTATGGAGGTATCTTGGATATGGTTATGGACCTTGATCCTTCTCAGAGGAGTATGATCCACACATGCTTGCAGTTTTATGATCCTCCATTGAGATGTTTCACCTTCCCAGACTTTCAGTTAGGGCCTCCGCTGGAAGAGTTTTCTTTATTGATTGGAATACCTATCAGAGGTGGAATCCCTTTCAACCCAGAGATGACTGCTCCCAGGAATGAAGAGATAGCAAGGGCACTGTACTTGGAGCCTGCCCTTATTGAGCAAAGTATGACAACAAAGGCTGGGATTCCTGGTTTGCATTTGGACTTCTTGATTTCTCAGGCCATCCTGAAGGTTTCATTGGGAGAGTGGAGAGCAGTCTGTGCACTGTTAGCCCTCAGTATATATGGGGCTATACTGTTTGCAGATGAACCAAAATTTGTCAGCAAGAATGCCATCCATATGTTTCTTCTAAAGAACCCAGTGCCTACATTGCTAGGAGATTTCTACTATTCCATCCATCAGAGAAATGAGAAACAAAGGGGAAAGTTGGTAAAATGTTGTGCTCCTTTGTTTTACACCTGGCTGCTCAGACACCTGCCTAAGTCAGATGCTTTCTTGAACCCCCACCAGCAGAAGAATTGGGCCAAGAGGTTCATTGCCTTGACTTCAGATGATATCAGATGGTGCACCCAGAGCACCAAAGGCAAGGACATTATCACCAGCTGTGGGCAATACCCAAATGTGCCTCTGATAGGAGTGAAGGTTTGCATCAACTACAATCCTTTACTGTTTAAGAGACAACTGGGTTATGCCTTGGTTCACCCTCCCAGAGGACAGGATTTAGCTGAGACCCTATATTGTGAAGTGCAACCTAATTCAGTTGTTGTCAGACAAGCATCTTGGGCTTGGGACAACATCCAGACAAAAAGGGGTAGCTATTCTTGGAAGATGTAACAATGTTGCTTCAGCTCAGTACTCAGACCGGTCTCGTACTAGAGCTCAGATTACCAGAATGCCTTTCACCTTGGAAGACATACCTGGACCATCTACAGTACAGCCTGCAACAACAGTTAGCCTGGAGGAATTTGAAAAGTTGAAAGAAAGGAATGAACAGCTATCCCAGGCCTTGAAGAAGACTCTTTGGGAAAAAAGTGATGGTCGCCTGGACATTGAGAGAATGGAAAAGCTCAGGGTTGAGCATCTTGCCAAAATTGAAAAGACAGAAGACTACATAAGGAAAGCAAGGGCTGGGGAACAAATATTGAAGAATGCCTGTAAAGAGGCCAAGATTCAGAAAGCTAGGGCTGAGCATTATCTGCAAGAGAGTCAGGCTAGATGGGTCAGGATCACCAAAGCCCGTACACAAGAAGACCAGAAGACTCAAGCCAAGATTGAACAGCTAGAGGCCAATGAGAAGAAGCAGCAGGAAGCCCTGTTGGCTGCACAGAAAGAGATATAAGAGTTAAAGCTCAGAGCAGGATTGAAGAGATCAAAGGACCAGGACATGCATAAGAAACTGACTACTGCCATTGCTACTAGGAACCTCCTCATTAGGACCATTACAGAGCACCCAGCTGGTCCAGTGACTGAGGCACTCCTGAAGGAGGTCAGAGAAGATGAGTTTGGACTGGATGTTTGATTCTTTGCTTGTTGTTTGTTTCCATTTGATGTACTTTTCCTTTTGTTGTATTTTGACCCTCCATGGGCATGTATTGTAAAACAACTATGTATTGTTCATCATTTGTAATATATTTTAGTTTGTTTTCAATTGGGTTTTCTCTCAAACAATATCAAGCATCTTCCTCGAGGTTTGGAAAGGTCAAAACCAAGAACCAAACCGGATACCTTGGAAAACAAATAAGCATACTGCATTGCAAACTGACTTTGTTTTTGTTTTGTAGGTTTTGTTATTATTTATTGTTTCTAACTTTGTTGTGATCTCAGGAAACATTGCTCGTCGCCGAGTGTTCCCTGTCAACCGCATGCACCGGTACCCGACTCGTGACAATCTTCCCCGCATTCAAATGGAACAAGTACAGCAGGATCTGACTGAGGTAAGAAATCAGATGGCCAATGAGAGAGTAGAGATGAGAAATCATATGTCTCAGTTCATGGCAGTGATGACTGGCTTAGCCCAGAGTCAAGAAAGGTTAAGAGAGCTGGTGGAAAGACAAACTCCTGAGGAGCCTAATCTTTGAACAGGAGGAACTAGCAACAATGAACGGGGCCAGCCCCGTATTGACCCACCAGAGTATGGACCTCATCTGAATCCAGAAGTTAACATCCCGAGGAATGGCCAAGGTAATACTACTGGGGGCCAAATCCTACAGAAGGATCCCCAGGGAGAACAATTTACTGTTATAGGGGCAGGAGATGAGGTATATGACAAAAGATTGGACGAGATTGCTGAAAAGTTAAGATCTTTGGAATCTTAGAATTCTTTGGGCTTCGATGTGATGGATATGGGACTAGTGGATGGGGTGAGAATTCCCCACAAATTTAAACCCCCATGCTTTGAAAAGTACAATGGTACCTCCTGTCCTCGCACTCAGCTGCAGTCTTTCTTGGGAAGGCTCAAAGCTTATACCATGGATGAAAAGTTATGGATGTTCTACTTTGAGGACAGTCTGACTGGAGCTTCGAGAGAATGGTATTCGCATTTGTCTAGGGCCACCATAAGATGTTGGAAGGATTTGGCCGAGGCTTTCATCCGTCAATATCAGTACAACCTGGACATGGCTCCCAATAGAACTCTTCTAATGGGCATGTCTCAGTCTTCCAGAGAGAGCTTCCAGGATTATGCTCAGAGGTGGAGACAGCTTGTTGCTGATGTCCAACCACCCATGTCAGAAAGGGAAATGGCTGACATGTTCATGAACACATTGCAAGGGACTTATATTGATAGACTGGTTGCTTTCTCCTCTACCAGTTTTGCTGATGTGGTCATAGCCGGAGAGAGGATTGAAAGTCTCTTGAAGATGGGAAAAATCTCCGACAGTGGTGCAAGTTCCTCCAGCAATCCCAGAAAACCTTTTGCGGGACTCTGAAGGGCAGGTGAAACAAATTCCATTCATACAAGCAGGGGCAGGCCTCAATACGCTCACCGGTCAGTAGCAGCTGTTACCATCCCAGCTCCAATTCCACAACAATCATCATATCCTCAACAACAACAACCACAGTATCAACAACAAGCTCATTATCCGCAATAAAGGTCGTACAACAACAGCAATAGCAACCAACAGCAGCGTCCCTTCCAACAGAGGCCATCACAAGCAAACAGGGTAATTGACCCAATCCCAATGTCGTATGCTGCACTCTTGCCACAACTCCTAAAGCTCAACCTAGTTGAGTTAAGGACGTTGGCACCTCCAGATCCTCTTAACTTGCCAAAGAACTATAATGCAAATGCCAGGTGTGCATTCCACTCAAACGCACCGGGGCATAATACTGAAAAATGCAGGGCCCTACAGATGAAAGTCCAGGATCTGGTGGTCTCAAAAGCTCTCAATTTTGCACCTCCTCCGAATGTTACAAGAAATCCAATGCCTAGTCACAACGGGCCTAGGATTAATGCTATTGAGGAGGGAAAACCATCCACATTAATTAACACTGTTGCACACATCCGAACACCCTTGGTTGAAATCAAAGCTCAGCTGTTAGAATGCCAAGTGTTCCATGGGTGTGAGGTCGGCTGTGGATATTGCAATATTGCCGTTAATGGATGTGAGAGATTGAGAAACAACATAGATGGCCTCATTAGAGATGGCACCCTTCAGATTACGACAACAGCGACTACAACTCCAATAATTCCTTCATCAATAATCACAAATACTCCTACAACGTCAGCAACCATTGTTCCAACAGATTCTGCTACAACTCCAACAAATATTCAATCAATCATTTTAACGGATACAGACTCAGTCACAATTCCTGCTACAACTTCAACACCCGTCCAATCAACTTCGACTACAACACCAGCACAAGTTAATGAATGTGTTTCAACGATTACGATATACTACGATCTCGCAAATGTTCCTTCTAACAACTCACAACAAAATGCTACTCCTGTCAGAGCTCCAGTTACCATATATTATGATCCACACACCATTGTGGTCCCCTCTGCAGCTGCTATCAGTCCGGTCACTATCACGGTGCCTGGGCCGGTTCCTTACGAAAGCAATAATGCCATCCCTTGGCATTATGGCTCAGATCTATACTGCGAGGGGCAGAAAATCACTTTAGAGTCATCAACTTCTTCACCTCAGATAGACAATGTGGGGGGAGGCGGAGGCTTCACTAGAAGCGGACGTCTCTTTGCCTCGCAAATACCAAGACCCATTGTTGAAGCAGAAGCTGCTGCTAAGGCAAAATGGAAGAACGTGGTGCAAGAAGAACCAGTTGCTAAAGAAACTTTGAAGACTCCTTTTGATCAAGAGGTTGATGAATTCATGCGGATAATCAAGAAAAGTGATTATAAGGTGGTGGACCAGCTTCACCAGACACCTTCCAAAATCTCCATACTATCATTGCTAATGTGCTCCGAGGCTCATCGGAACGCACTATTAAAAGTCCTGCACGCAGCTTATGTGCCGGAGGAGATTACTGTCAATCAGTTAGAGGCTGTGGTTGGAAATGTCAATGCTAGACATGGACTAGGATTTACCAACGCTGATTTGACAACGGAAGGTCACAATCACAACAAGGCTTTGCACATTACCTTGGAGTGTAAGGGTGCAGTTCTTTCTCACGTATTGGTGGACATAGGGTCATCACTCAATGTCTTACCCAAGAAAGCCCTTGTGAAGCTGGAACATGATGGATTGGCACTACGCCCAAGCAACTTGGTAGTGAGAGCCTTTGAGGGTTCTAAAAGATCAATCCTGGGAGAGATAGAGTTGCCAATAATGATTGGCCCACAGGTTTTCAAAACGACCTTCTTTGTGATGGATATACAGCCTGCCTACAGCTGTCTATTGGGTACACCATGGATACACGCCACTGGCGCCGTGACGTCAACCGTTCACCAGAAGTTAAAATTTGAGTGGGAGGGCCAAGTCATCACCATTTGTGGGGAAGAGGATATCTTCGTTAGCCAGCTGGCTACTTTCAAATACATTGAAATGGATGGGGAGATCCATGAGACCATGAGTCAAGGGTTTGAGGCCCTTAACATCAATGAAACATCTGTTGTGTCTAGGACTTCCATCACATCATATCAACAAGCCCGGAAGGTTGTTGAGGAGGGTACCACTGAAGGCTGGGGAAAGCTGCTGCCAGTAGAAAAGAAAGAAGACCGATTCGGGTTGGGTTACAGACCAGCTCGACAAGATCAACCAGAGGCTGCAACGGAGCCCAAGTTTATCAGTGGAGGGATGCTCACCCCAGATGCTGTGAATAGTTTGGAAGATGAGTCAGAAGACGAGGGCAACCTGGAAACCTGGATACGTCCAAGGATCCCGGGGAACCAAGTCTCAAACTGGTCTTCCCAGGAAATTATAAGAGTTACTCCTGCAGAGTAATTATTATTTCCAGTCTTTAAGCATGCATCAAGTCCTGCATCTTGCCCAAGATGTCAGGGCTCATTTTGTAATCTGGCCATCTTGTATTTTGTGCAAACGATCAATTAATGAATAACAGGACATCTTTTGCAAATGAGTCTTTTCTTTTCCGCTCACTATTTTTCATTTTTCATTTTTTGTACAAAAATAAAATGGCAATGTTTTTCAAAATAATAACTTCATTTTCACTTTTTCTAAGCAAGATAAAATTGATCGCTAAAATGAACAAATCTAAACCCTTGCAGAGAGTGCCCTCCAGACTGCACCGACAACGACACTGCTATGACTTCGTATGACTTTGACAATCCGATTAATCAAGCCGATGAAGGGGTTGAAGAAGATTATGAGCTACCTGAAGAACTAGCCAGGTTGTTAAGACAAGAGGAGAAGGTTATCACTCCTCATCAGGAGGAAGTTGAGACAGTTAATCATGGTACAAAAGAAGACCTGAAGGAAGTTAAGATCGGGGCCTGTCTGCAAGATTCAGTAAAAGAGCAACTTATTGACATGCTTCGGGAGTATGTGGATGTTTTTGCTTGGTCTTATCAGGATATGCCAGGATTGGACACCGACATTGTTATGCACAAGCTGCCTCTGAAAGAAGATTGTCCTCCAGTAAAACAGAAGCTGCGTCGTACTCGCCCAGATATGGCAATGAAGATAAAAGAAGAGGTACAAAAACAGTGGGACGCCGGTTTCCTTGGTGTAACTAGCTATCCGCCGTGGGTTGCTAACATTGTACCTGTGCCTAAGAAGGATGGCAAGGTGAGTATGTGTGTGGATTACCGGGACCTGAACAGAGCCAGCCCAAAAGATGACTTCCCATTACCTCACAGTGATGTATTGGTCGACAATATGACTCAGTTCTTGGTGTTCTCCTTCATGGATGGATTTTCAGGATATAATCAGATCAAAATGTCACCAGAAGACATGGAGAAGACAACTTTCATCACACCCTGGGGCACATTCTGTTATAAGGTAATGCCATTCGGACTAAAGAATGCGGGTGCCACTTATCAACGGGCTATGGTAACATTATTCCATGACATGATCCACAAAGAAATTGAATGTTATGTGGATGACATGATTGCCAAGTCCCTCACAGAAGAAGACCACCTGGTGAATCTGTTAAAACTATTCAAGCATCTGAGGAAGTACCAATTGAAGTTAAACCCCAACAAATGCACATTTGGGGTACGATCCAGTAAGCTGCTGGCATTCATCATAAGCGAGAAATGGATTAAAGTTGACCCTGAAAAAGTCAAAGCCATTCAAGAAATGCCTGCACCAAAGACTGAGAAAGAAGTTCGAGGGTTCCTAGGTAGATTGAACTACATTTCAAGGTTCATATCTCACCTTACTGCAACCTGTGAGCCCTTGTTCAAGTTGTTAAGAAAAGAACAAACGGTCAGGTGGAATGAAGACTGCCAGAGGGCTTTTGACAAAATCAAAGAGTACTTACAAGAGCCTCCAATCCTTATGCCTCCAGTGGAATGAAGACCTCTAATAATGTACTTGACAGTATTAGAAGAGTCAATGGGGTGTGTGTTGGGCCAGCATGATGAGTCTGGTCGAAACGAGTATGCAATATACTACCTAAGACAAAAGTTTACCGACTGTGAACAACGTTATTCACTGCTCGAGAAAACTTGATGTGCTTTAGCGTGGGTTGCTCGCCGACTAAGACAGTATATGTTGACTCACACTACCTTGTTGATCTCAAAGATGGACCTAGTCAAGTATATATTTGAGAAGACAACACTTACCGGAAGGGTTGCAAGATGGCAAATGATTCTCACAGAATATGACATTCAGTACACAACCCAGAAAGCCATCAAAGGCAGTGTATTGTCTGACTATCTAGCTGAGTAATACATTGATGATTACCAGCCTATGAGATTTGACTTCCCTGATGAAGACATCATGTTCACAAAAGCAAAAGATCATGAAGAGCCCATTCACACTGAAGGGCCTGACCCAGAAGAAGAATGGACTATGATGTTTGATGGGGCTGTTAATATGAATGGTCGTGGTGTTGGTGCAGTACTCATTACACCTAAGGGAGTTCACATGCCTTTCTCGGCAAAACTCGCCTTTAACTGCACTAACAACGAAGCTGAATACGAAGCATGTATCATGGGTCTTGAGGAAGCCATTGACCTCAGGATCAAGACTTTAACTGTGTTCGGAGATTCAGCTCTGGTAATTAATCAAACCAACGGCAAATGGTATACTCACCAGGAGCATCTGATACCTTACCGGGATTATACAAGGAGGTTACTGACTTTCTTCACTATAGTCAAACTTGAGTATATCCCTCGAGATGAAAATCAGTTTGCAGATGCTCTAGCTACCATTTCATCCATGATCAAAGTTCTAGCTGCCAACTTTGTGCCTCGGATTTCAGTATCCAGACTTGATAGACCAACATACGTATTCTCTGCAAACCTTGCTAAAGATGATAAGCCTTGGTTCCATGACATCAAGTGCTTCTTAGAGGATCAAACATACCCACCTGGGGCATCTTCCAATGATAAGAAGACATTGAGAAGGCTAGCTGGTAGTTTCTTCCTAAATGCTGATGGTTCTTGTACAAAAGAAACTTTGATATGGTACTTCTCAGATGTGTTGATAAGACAGAAGCATACTTGCTGATGCACGAGGTGCATGAAGGATCTTTTGGTACCCATACTAGAGGGCATGTAATGGCTAAAAAGTTGTTAAGATCAGGCTACTACAGGATCACAATGGATGCAGACTGTTGTGCCTATGCCAGGAAATGTCATAAATGCCAGATTTATGCAGATAAAGTGAATGTGCCTCTGAATCCTTTGAATGTGATGTCTTCACCTTGGCCCTTTGCCATGTGGGGCATTGATATAATTGGCAAGATTGAACTGACTGCTTCAAATGGCCACAGATTCATCCTGGTAGCTATTGACTATTTTACCAAGTGGGTTGAAGCAGCTTCATATACAAATGTCACCAGGCAAGTGGTAGCCCGATTCCTGAAGAGAGACATCATATGTCGGTATGGAGTGCCCGAGTGAATCATTACTGATAATGGTTCCAATCTGAACAACAAAATGATGGCAGAACTGTGTCGGGACTTCAAGATCCAACATCACAACTCTTCTCCTTACAGGCCAAAGATGAATGGCGCTGTAGAGGCAACTAACAAGAATATCAAGAAGATTGTGTAGAAGATGGTGGTCACCTACAAAGACTGGCATGAAATGCTACCATTTTCCTTGCATGGGTATCGTACGTCAATCAGAACATCCATTGGGGCAACAACGTATCAGCTTGTGTATGGTATGGAGGCAGTCCTACCTATTGAAGTTGAATTACCCTCCTTGCGGGTACTGATGGATGTTAAACTGAATGAAGCAGAATGGGTTCGATCCCGATACGAACAACTGAGTCTGATCAAAGAAAAGAGATTAGCTGCAATCTGTCATGGGCAGTTATATCAGAAGAGAATGAAGAAAGCCTTCGATCAGAAGGTCAGGCTTCAGGAATACCAAGTAGGAGATCTTGTGCTGAAAAGACTCCTCCCTCCTCATACAGACCACAGGGGCAAGTGGACTCCGAATTACGATGGTCCGTTCATAGTAAAGAAAGTTTTCTCTGGTGGAGCACTAATGCTCAGTACCATGGATGGTGAAGACTTCCTGTCCCCTGTGAATTCAGATGCAGTTAAAAAATATTTCGCATAAAATGACCCGCTGGACTTAAGAAAAAAAAGGAATGTATGTCCAGGCAAAAATAGGGAATCCTGGCGAGTTAAAAACAGAATAAAAGACTCGGGCAAAAATAAGGGAAAATAAATAAAAAATGTACACCCGCTGAGTTGAAAAGCCACATTGGACAGCTCAGGCAAAAATGGGTATCCCGGTGGATTGAAAACCCGAAAGGGCGATCCACGCAAAATAAGGGAATAAGCAAACAACTGCATTCTGAATTCGTCTATATCACTTACAACATGGTAAGCTTCGAAAGGTTCGAGCATCAGTCAGAATCAGCCTTCTTCAAAAAGCAGGATGAGAAGATGTCGATGTCATATGAGTCATAGCAAAAGGGAAGCTCACTGAAGCGTCATCAATATTGCCAGCACCTTTTTGTTTCTCAATTTTGTAACAATCTCCTCATTTCAGGGGATCTGTTTCTTTGACTGCATTTGCCAATTCAGGGCACACAAATTAATAAAATCAGATTTTCAGTCACACTTAGTCTCGTACATTTTACTTTCATTTTGCAAAAATGTCTGATGTCCTTAAAATATTGATTGCATAAATACAAATGTGTCTTTTCTAAATTACATGCTTACAGGAAATAGATTCGCTCCCAGGAGTGTCTAAATTCCTATGACGGAATCCAGTAAGAGATACCTCGGGGCACTTGTGCGTTTTTGTCATAACAGGAGTGCAGGTGTTCAAAGCACAACATGGGGCATGAAAGCTTCTCCCCAGCAAGCTGCCAAATCATTATTCACTCAGCACATCTTCCAAACAACACCAGAGATGCTTTCTTCATCAGAACTGCCAGGCATCATTTATACAACACTTTATCCAGAGCAGCATCAGAAGGGGCCCATCTCCCCAGCTAATTTCACCATCCTCAGCAGGATCCCCACATAAATCTCTAGTAAGATCGTTCAATGATCATTCCTCCCCAGCCAAGTGTCAGGCAGGGAATCATCTCCCCGCAGAGTTTCAACCTCTATCCAGAAGAGCAATGTCTGAAGATCTCACAACAAAGTGACGAAAGCTTCCACAGACCCCAGTTGGGCTCTTCATCATTAAGATGGGTCTATCAGTGACCTGTTTCCCCAAGCAGTCATACATCTTATCAGATCTACCAATGATCTTTTCCCCCAGCTGGGACATTCTTTCAAAGCAGATCGGCCAGAGATCTTCACCACAACAGGATCCGAATTCCGGATCGGTATCTTTGCATAAACATAGCATTCACATCATATTTACCCTCAAAGCATAGCATTCCGTCTAATACAGAGCATTACAGCAAAAATCAAACATACTGCATAATCATAAGCCATGTTTTGAATCAAATACCTGTGCACCAACATTCCATCAGAAATGTATATACAAAGACCCACAGTCACAGCAGAAAGCCAAATCATCCCCTTTGCACTCACTAATACATATTAATATACTTCTTCCGATTCTCATCCGTGTCGTATCACTCCCCTGTAGACATAAATCACAAACATATATCTATACACTCTTTGATACTCATCTGTGTCATGCTCTCCCCAGCAAGTTGAACACTCATTTGTGTCTCACTCATGTTTACTTTTACTCATACAGATGCTCGTCCGTATCTTGTATACACCACTTATCTTCCTCAGATTCGACACTCGTCCGTGTTCTTTGTTAACCAGTTGGTACTCGTCTGTACCATCATCTCTGAACATGCGTCAGCGTTTGTTTCTACTGATACTCGTCCATATCGTAGTCTTGAGGATGCTCGTTCGCATCTTTAATCTGTACATAGTGTCAAACACTTATACCTTTTATTTCTTGAATTTAGACACTCGTCTGTGTTTACCATTCCCCAGAGGAGTCCCCAGCAAATCCCAATAAATTATTTCCTTTCTATCTGACATTCGTCCTATGTCATGATTCTTCCGGCAGCCGTACCCTGCCAGACGATTGTCCTTCACCTTTTGATGATCGCCCTTTACCATTCCCCAGCGGAGTCTCCATTATTGGAACCCTTCCCTATCCGACATTCGTCCTATGTCGTGATGTTTTAGCAGCTGTCCCCTGCTAGGTGATCGTCCTTAACCTCTTGATGATCGTCCTTCATCATTTCTTTATCCGATGGCCGTCCCCATCGTTGATCTTGTTATCTGACATTCGTCTTATGTCACGATAAACCCCGAGAGCAGCCGTACCCTGCTAGGTGATCGTCCTTCACCTCTTGATGATCGTCATTCATCATGCTTATCCAATGGCCGTCCCCATCGTCGACTCTTTCTATCCGGCATTCGTCCTATGTCATGATACTTTCGGCAGCCGTACCCTTCCAGGTGATCGTCCTTCACCTTGGATGACCGTCCATCATCCTTCTCCCCAACAGAGCAGCCGTCCCCTGCTAGGTGATCGTCCTTCACCTTTGATGACCGTCCCTCATCATTTTATTTCTTCAACCTGATGGCTGTCCCTATCATTGCCTTTACCCTTAATCCAGAGAATCTTGTTACTGTATTTCCCCAGCATGTCGGTTGTCCCCGTCATTGCTTTATCCCCAGCAATCATCCTCTGCTCGACGGTCGCCCCTGTCGCCCGCGCTTTATAATCATAATTTACTTTCCTTTACAATCTATATCCCTTTTCTTCATCACACCAGTGAGTGCAAAATTTGGACTGTCTTTTGGTATTCAACCACAAGTTATCTTGTTTGCCTGTTAAGCCCGTCGCTTACAACCTGCACAGCTAACTCATGTTTGAATAGGGGCAGCTGTAAACACCCCAAATTTGCCCTCACTCGTTTCACCATGGCTTTTGATTCTTTTCATTTGCATAAGTTCAATCATATCATCTCATATTACATTTTTGCTTCACTACATTGGTTCAAAGTCATCTGCATCTAGGGTTTGTGATCTGAGCAATCCCTGGGCTATCTGAACCACTCCAAAGGTCATCAATCATCTCAAGAGGGTCCATGTATGTTCAAGCATCATATTATATCCTCCCAAGATCAATGAAGTCAAAGAATCACAAGAACTGAGAAAGGAATGGAAGCAGAGCCAAGCTTAACTGCACAGATGACCTAAAATTAGGGTTTTGGTTTCAGAGGCCATAACTCCAAATTTTTTGGTCATTCTTGTTTCTATTGGTCTCTATATGATATGAGGATCATGCATACCAATTTTCATGAAGAAATTCAATGGGGAAGGCATTTGATCAATAGATGACTTCTTGAACAAGTAAGTGTAAAATCAGGGCATCTGAGGCCCCCAATCACCCAACCAAAGGGTCTTCTCCATCATTTTGGGTATATATGATCCTTATTTGATCTTAGAAGAAGTTAGAAGTTCACAAAATTGAAGAATTTCAAGCCATTTGCAAAGCTGCCATTTTGGGAAAGTGACTTGTAATGCAAAGTTGCCATTTTTGGAAAGTTTTTTAAGCTCCTCTTTTTGATTCAAAAATGCTTCAAATGAAAAATTCTTGGTCATGAAAGTTGTAGATTTGATAATTCCCTTTTCAAAAAGTACAATAACTTGATCTAATTCATCATAGAACTCAAGTTATGGCCTTGCAAAGTTGGGAAAAATCACAAAATTTCACTTATGTACAAAAGAGGGAAACTTGCAAAAACTCATGTCAAACCAATTTGTGACCTCTAATTGACTGCTAACCATTACACAAACATCATACATGACCTATAATTCAGAATTGCCCAAAGAAATCTCAAGTCTCATGCCTTGATCATCAAGTATTTCAAAAGGACCTCCCTAAATTTGAATTCCATGGACCTCCCTAAAGCCAGCTGCGCAGGACATGCCCTTGTCCTTGGCCTGCCATGAGCCCATACCTCAAAGGACAACTTTCTTGACTTTTTGCAAAATGAGTCATACCAATCACACTGCTCCACAACAACTCTCTGCCCAATCAGAACATGTTATGTGGACCTCAAGCAAGCCATTTCATACAACAACATAACCTGAATCTTCCCACAACTCAGCATTCATCAAAACTTCCCCTTTTGCATTTCTCTTCGAAACTCATAGCTCAGCTAACAAAACCTCAAACTTTTTCCACCATTCAACTCCACACTCGTCACTGATCATTTCCCACCCTTCATTTTGCCTTTAAACACCCCATATCAAAAATACGATTTTCACCCCCTTTGACCTGAGCTTCAGCAAACTTCACATAGAGGCCATATAAACTTCAACCAAGCATTGCAAACTCTTGAGGGGGATTATTGGAGTTGACTTGAAGAAAAGAAGCAGCCAGCCAGTGCCATTTTCGAAAGCTTCAGTTCAGGTAACCTCAAGAACAAATTTTCTAGAAACTTGATTTTAGGTTATAGATTTGTTCCTTATGTTGCATTGATCATGCTGATGCTTTTCTTTTTGAAAATGGTTGAGTTTTAAGGATTTTATGTTGCTCTGAAACTTTGCCCGTAAAATGTGTTTTGATTCGATTCTCATGATTTACGAAAAATAAATGAGTTTTGTTGTGTGGTTTGTGTTTAATGATGTTCAAGGAATGATTCTGGAGAGTTTGATGAGTTTTTGTGGCGTTTTGAGAGAGATTGAATGAGAGTGCTGCCGGAGAAGATGACCGGAACACTGTTCCGGTCACCTGAAAGTCATTAGGGTTCATATTAGGGCTTTAATCATAATTAGCGTAGTTTGAATGTCAGCAGTCCAGATGCGCGCGGGGTCAATTCCCTCCAATCTGACTTTAAACCTCAGCCCTAGGATTAGCTGACTTTCCCCTTTTTTCTCATTTATTTAATATTTATTTCATTTGTTTCTATTTTATTTGAACGATTTTTTAAAAATAGCAAATGACATCAAAAAATTCTGAAAATTTTTATCCAAACCTTTATTAATTTTCAGAACCCAAAAATATTTTTATTTTTATTTTTTGCATTAAAAATTATTTTTAAATCATTTAAATGTTTATTTTTAATTAGTTAATGGAAATTAATTAATTAAAAATACATTTAGGTATTTAAAAATCCCAAATAAATTCATAGAGCATTTTGAAACATTTAGAAAAATTTACAAACTCACAAAGCAAATTTCTTTTTGGTTTTGATCATACTTTGACAATTTTCATTTGAATTAGGGTTCTTTAATTTGAATATTTTTAACCCTAACTTCAAAAATTCATAACTTTTGATCTAAGTTGAGTTTGTGAATGGTTCTTTTTGCATTGTGTTATGCATCCTTTCAAGCATTTAAAAATGTTTTTGTTTCATTTTGATCTTTCATTTCCAATTTTTTTGACATTTTCCTTTTAGGATCATCCTTAAAACCCTAGAAATTTAGGAAAATCATAAGTCCTTTAAGGTTTAGCTTCTGACCTTCCCCTTTGGGCAGTGAACTTGTATAGGTTTAGGGTACCTTTGATCCCATTTTCAATTTTTTATCTTGTCATTTGCTACTGATTTTGAATTTTGCATTGCATCTTGTACATAAACCCTAATTTTTGCCTTCATTTGCATTCATTCTTCATATACTTGCATACATGAACTTTCCATGACCGTTTGTGCATCCACATGACATGTTATGAATCCATTGCATTTCATAAGTTTTCATGAACTTTCATGCTTCCTTTCATGTCTCATTTGCATCTTCATTACTTATATGATCATCTACATCTCATGACATCCATTTGTATCATCTCTTAGCATCATTTACATCATGAATATGCTTCTCACTTTGGCTTTCATCTTTGCATTTCATCTCATTTTCACTTCATTTCATTTTCTTTCACTAACTTTTCAGGTGGTAAGTTACTTTGAGAAGTGAATTTGCCTTCACTTCTCACAATCTCTTCTCATCTCTCTTATGCATTCATTGCTGCATTTTGTAGGTGAATTGGAGTGAGCTTGGTCATTCATGCTCCTTCTCCTCTTTCTTCCTTCAAGCAACTTATCTTCTTAAGTGAAGTAAGTTGTCTTGCTTCTTGCTGCTTCTTTTCCTTCCATCCTGCTTCTTCCTTGGTGGCTCTCTTGAAGATCTTCTTGCAAGCTTCATAAACCCTAGGAACACCCAAGCATGATCACAATTAGGGTTTGATTAGTCCCCCCATTATTTTTACCTTTGTGTCTTCTTTGTGTCTCTCTTCTCACCTCATCATTAGAGACTAAACCTTTAAGGTTTTAAGACTTTGTGATTAGGGTTATGCCTGCATCCTTCTCTTAGGATGGAGTGTATAACTTTAATCCTAAGTGTTAAACCCTTAATTTGTTTAAATCTCTCAATCAATCTATCTTAATAATCACTAAGACAATAACTTGTAACTTGGGCCTTGCATTAGGGTTCTAATTCTTCCTTTATTGGTTAAGAAGGACTAACCCTAGTGTTAATGGACAAGTCCCCCTCAAGTTGTCTTACAAATCATAAAACTCACTTCTTAATCTCACCCTTAATTAAAATCCACTTTAATAAAGGCTTGTTTTGTCATAAGGTTAATCCCTAATCATGGATTAAGTTGAGGTATCTTCCTCAGCTTAAGTGTACTCATCTATTATCCTTCTATTAGGATGGTGTAATGGGTTCACTAATCCTTGATTATGGCTTAAACTCATTACTTAACACTAAACAAAAACACCAAAAACATCTAAATAATCACAAGTAGGTTAATGATCTTAATCCTACATCATCATGGTAATTAAGTTTGAGGTATTTATCTCATACTTAAGGTATTCTCATTATCCCTAATCAAAGTGAGGATATGATGAGTTTACTAACCCTTGGTTTAGGCTTAAGCTCATTAACTTATGACAAACACAAAAAAGAAATAAAATATTGAAAACATAAAAACAAACAATAATCGTCTCCTTCGGAATTCGTTTCTCATCCCCTTCACTCACAACCGAGAACTTGCTTCTTCCGTCTAATGCAAGACAGTTAGCACCTGAGCCAGACAGGTCATACACTTGAGCATAGATAAGCAAGCAGTTCATCAGTCAATTTATCTTTCAGTCTCTTTGAGTCGAACTATGGTGTTCTGACTTCCTCATTGCACGAGAGGATACGTAGGCATAACTTAACTGTTATCGAACAAAAGTCTCTGTATATTCCCCCCTCTTCCAGCATCATTCTTTTAAGCCTCATAGTCTTGAGCTTCACATTCATTTCTTACACAGACACTCTTTCATCTCATTTCACATTTCTTTTACACTGACACTTGCATTCTTTTCTAGCTTTAGCACACAAAATAGCACTGACACTACCCCTTTTAAATACAATCTTTCAAGCGTGGATCCCGTCGAGTACGGCGGACAATCTGGGTGCTAATACCTTCCCAGGTTTTAACCAACCCCCTTTCTCAATATCTCTGGTTCGCAACCGTCTTATCCATCTCTTCTTAGGTTTATGCAGCATTACCTTTCCTTCGGGATAAAAATGCCTAGATGGCGACTCTTTTCAGTTCATCTTCATGTCCTCTTTCGCCGACCGTTCGCGTCTGTACCCCCCTTGACCAGGTGTCATTTGGTGGGAGCGACAAGTACGACGGACAATCTGGGTGCTAATACCTTCCCAGGTTGTAACCAACCCCCTTTCTCAGTTTCTCTGGTTCGCAACCGTCTTATCCATCTTTTCCTAGGTTTATGCAGCATTACCTTTCCTTCGGGATAAAAATGCCTAGCTGGCGACTCTTTTCAGTTCATCTTCATGATCTCTCTTTCGCCGACCGTTCGCGTCTGTACCCCTCTTGACCGGGTGTCATTTGGTGGGAGCGACACGTATCATCATCCTTAAACACGTGTTAGTGTTTGCTTCTATCGATGCTCGTCTGTATCATGGTCCTAAGGATGCACGTCCGCATCTTTAATCAATACACATTGTCAAACACTTATATCTTTTATTTCAAGAGCGTAAGCACTCGTCCGTGTTTATCACTCCCCAGTAGGTCATAAGCAAAACAACTTTTATGTCCGACATTCGTCCTATGTCGTGATATTTCCGGTAGCCGTCCCCTGCCAGGTGATCGTCATCACTTTTTGATGACTGTCCCTCATTCTTTCCCCAGTGGAATCCCCATTGTTGGAACCTTCTATTTGACATACGTCCTATGCCATGATATTTTCAGTAGCCGTCCCCTGCTAGGTGATTGTCCCTCACCTTTTGATGATCGTCCCTCATCATTTATCCGATGACCGCCCCCATTGTTGATCTTGTTATTCCGCATTCGTCCTATGTCGCGATAATCCCTAAGAGCAGCCGTACCCTACTAGGTAATCGTCTTTCACCTCTTGATGATTGTCCTTCATCATGCTTATTCGATGGCCATCCCCATCTTCGATCTTTTCAATCTGGCATTCGTCCTATGTCGTGATAAAGAGCAGGCCGTCCCCTGCTAGGTGATCGTCCTTCACCTATGATGACCGTCCCTCGTCAAATATTTCATTTATTCTTTAACCCGATGGTCGTCCCTGTCGTGGTCCCTTTTCCTTTTTCTGATGATCGTCCTTCATTAGTTTAGCCCGATGGCCGTCCCCATCGTTGTTTATTTTACTTTCCAGCCTGATGGCCGTCCCCATCAGTGCTTTTCCCACTTCTTCAATCCCCAGAGTGTTTTATCTCTTTACCCGATGGCCGTCCCTATCGTGGTCCTTTCTCTTTTTGATGATCGTCCTTCATCACTTTACCTGATGGCCTTCCCCGTCGCGGTTTCTTTATTTCCCAGCATGACGGGCGTCCCCGTCATTGCTTTGCTTACCGTTTTACCCCCAGCAGTTGTCCTCTGCTCGATGGTCGTCCTCCATCGCTTTCATTTGATATTCATTCTATACTATCTGTTACAATTTATATCAATTTTCTTCTCCCCAGCGAGTGCAAATTTCGGACTGTCTTTGGTATTCAACCACAAGTTATCTTGTTTGTCTGTTAAGCCATGCACTTACACCCTGCACAGCTAACTCATGCTTGAATAGGGGCAGCTGCAAACACCCCAAATTTGCCCTCACTTTTTCTCACACCATGGCTTGTGTTCTTTCATTTTTACATTAGCATAAGCATACCATCTCATATTGCATATTTGTTTCACTGCATAGTTCCATTTCATCTGCATCTAGGGGTTGTGATCTGAGCAATCCAAGAAGTGATCTGACTTTCTCCATTGGGTGTGATCTTATATGGGATTATGGTTTGTTTGAGCTTGATTTCAATTTTTTATCATGAAGTATGCTTCTGTTTTGGCCATATGCATCTCATGTTGTCTTAAAACCCTAATTTTACATGTTCATTTGTATTCATCTTTGCATATCATCATCATATGAACTTGTCATGACATTTCAAGCATTTTTATGACATCTTAGACATCTTAGGACATTCTTGAACATTTCTTGATCATTTCTTCATTCATTTGCTATGTTTTGCATCCATTACACTTCATGGACATTCATGTGTTTTCATGCTTCTAAACATGCTTTCATTGCATCTCATCTTTGTATGATCATTCATATGCATATTGTATGACTTTACATCATCTCATATTCCATTTACATTGCATTTTCACTTCTGACTTTGGTCTTCACATCTCATTTTATTTCATTTCCTTTTACGTTAAGTCTTATGCATTCACACTAACATTTTCAGGAATTTTTGATAAGTTATTTGGGAGGTGGATTTGCCTTCACTTCCCATCTCTTCTCATTATTCATATGCATATTTACTTGTCTTTGAAGTGAATTTGTTTCACGGGATCCATTCTTCTTACTTTCTTTCTTTTAAGTTACTTATCTTCTTCAGGAAGTAAGTAACTTATTCTTCTTCTTCCTTCTCTTTTCACCTGCTTCTTCCATTGGTGGCATTGCAGATCCTTTCTCTTAAGCCTAACAAACCATAGGATACCCAAGCATGATAACTTTTAGGGTTGTATATAGTCCCCCTTAGTCTTTTACCTTTGAGTCTCCTTGAGTCTCTCTTCTCATCTCAATAATCAGAGACTAAACTCTTAAAGCTTTAGGACTTTGAATCAGGGTTATGCCTGCATCCTTCTCTTAGGATGGACTGTATAACTTTAATCCTAAGTGTTGAACCTTTAATTTGTTTACACCTCTTACACAAAACACACTAATAATCACAAAGACTTTATCTTGTAACTTGGGCCTTACATTAGGGTTCTATCTCTTCCTTATGGTTAAAAGGGACTAACCATAGTGTTTAATGGACAACTCCCCCTCAAGTTGTCTTACAAACTTAAAATCCACTTCTTAATCTCATCCCTTTATTTAAATCCACTTAATAAAGGTTTGTTATATAATGAATTTAATCCCTAACCATGGATTAAGTTGAGGTCTCTTCCTCAGCTTAAGTGTTCTCATTTATCATCCTTCTATTAGGATGGTGTAATGAGTCCACGAATCTGTGATTAGAGATTAACTCATTACTTAACACTAAAAAAATACCCAAAAACATCTTAATAATCACAAGTAGGTTAATGATCTTAATCCTACATCATCATGGTAATTAAGTTGAGATGCTTATCTCATACTTAAGTAAGCTCATTATCCCTAATCAGGGAGGATATAATGAGTTTACAAACCCTTGATTTAGGCATAAGCTCATAATCCTATGCAAAACACCAAAAACAATAAAAATCTGAAAACACAAAACCAAACAATAATCGTCTCCTCCGGGATTCTTTTCTCATCACACTCATTCACAAACAAGAACTTGCTTCTTCCATCAAATGCAAGACAGTTAGCACTCGAGCCAGACCAGTCATACACTTGAGCATAGGCAAATAAGCAGTTCACAACAAGCATTCAGTCTCTTTGAGTCGAACTACGGTGTTCTGACTTCCTCATTGCACGC
Source organism: Lathyrus aphaca (assembly GCA_963966055.1). Taxonomy (NCBI): domain Eukaryota; kingdom Viridiplantae; phylum Streptophyta; class Magnoliopsida; order Fabales; family Fabaceae; genus Lathyrus; species Lathyrus aphaca. Next base: position 404,205,041 of record OZ014521.1, on the reverse strand, counting down.
GAGGATACGTAGGCATAACTTAACAGTTATCGAACAAAAGTCTCTTTGTCATCCCCTTTTTCAGCATTCCGTTTTAAGCCTCAGTTCATGAGCAATTCACACCCTTTGCACTAACACCTGTACTTTCTTTCCCTAGCTTTTGCATACAAATAGCGCATACACTTACCCCTTCTAAACACAATCTATAAGCGTGGATCCCATCGAGTATGATGGACGATCTGGGTGCTAATACCTTCCCAGGTCGTAACAAACCCCCTTTCTCAGTTTCTCTAGTTCGCAACCGTCTTATCCATCTCTTTCCAGGTTTATGTAGCATTACCATTCCTTCGGGATAAAAATGCCTAGCTGGCGACTCTATTCAATTTAACCTCTTTTCTCTTTCGCCGACCGTTCGCGTTTGCACCGTGGGACCTATTGTCTTTTCCGAAAGCGACAATGTATTATAATGCATTCATGTGTTTGCAATGCAATATTTTCATAATTTTTTGGACTTTTTTTTGCAATGAATCAATGGTAAATGAAAAACACAAACCTATGGAAACAAATTTAATGGAATTGCACTTTTATTGATTGAAGAATGGCCATGAATAGATATTACACCGGGAAGCAATCCCTGGAAAGAGGAAATTACACAAAAGGAAAATAAACTATCGTAATGGCAATGTGAAAGAGTCAAGTCTCATCAAGCTCTCACCTGACTATGACTTGTATATCCTCGAGATTCTCCGCTTGCTTCGCTTTGAGGAAGACGATTGAATTGATCTTCAACCTTTGGATTACCTTTGATTGTTGATGACGCATCATGGATCTTGCAGATCGCAGTGGTTCGTTTTAGTCCCTTTTTTGCGTGGATCGCCCTTTCGGGTTTTCAATCCACCGGGATACCCTTTTTTTCCTAAGCTGTTCGATATGGCTTTTCGGCTCAACGGGTGTACATCTTTTCAGATATTTCCCTAACTTTTGCCCGAGCCTTTTATTCTGTTTTTGACTCGTCGGGGTGCCCATTTTTGCTTGGACCTTTTATTCTGTTTTTGTCCAGTCGGTCTCTTTACAAGAAATATTTTCTCACTGCGTCTGTTTTGACAGGGGATTTGAAGTCCTCGCCATCCATGGTTGTTAACATCAAGGCTCCTCCCGAGAATACCTTTTAAACCATGAATGGACCTTCATAGTTGGGTGTCAACTTGCCCCTGTGATCTGAATTAGGAGGAAGAATCCTTTTCAACACTAGGTCGCCGTATATGTACCGTTGAGGGCATACTTTCTGGTCGAAAGCCCGTTTCATTGGCCGTTGATACAACTGTCCATGGCATACAGATGCTAGGCGTTTCTCTTCAATGAGGCTCAACTGATTGTACCTGGATCGGAGCCACTAAGCTTCGTCAAGCTTGACGTCCATCATTAATCTCAGCGAAGGGATCTCGACTTCAACTGGTAGGACTGCCTTTATACCGTACACAAGAGATAATGGGGTTGCCCCAGTTGAGGTGCGCACCTACGTCCAGTACCCATGCAATGCAAACGGTAACATCTCATGTCAATATTTGTATGTCACAACCATCTTATGCATGATCTTTTTGATGTTCTTGTTGGCCACATCAATGGTGCCATTCATCTTCGGGCGATACAGCGAAGAGTTGTGATGCTCAATCTTGAATTCCCGATAAAGATCTGCCATCATCTTATTGTTGAGATTATAATCATTGTTAGTAATGATTCTTTCGGGAGTCCCATATCGGCAAATGGTATCCCTCTTAATGAATAGGGCTACCACTTGTTTAGTGACATTGGCATATGACGCCGCTTCGACCCACTCCGTGAAATAGTATATGGCAACTAGGATGAAGCGGTGACCGTTAGAAGCAGTTGGATCAATCTTTCCAATCATATCAATGCCCCATATTGCGAAGGGCCAATGTGAAGACATGACACTCAATGGGTTTGGAGGTACATGGACCTAATTAGCATAGATTTTGCATTTGTGGCACTTGCGGGAGTATTTGCAGCAATCAGATTCCACGGTGATCCAATAATACCCCGACCTTAGCAATATCTTTTCCATAGCATGCCCTCCAACATAGGTATCGAAGGAGCCTTCGTGAACTTCTTGCATCAATAGGTCTGCTTCGTGTCTATCCACGCATCTGAGCAAGACCATGTCGAAGTTCCGTTTATAGAGCACATCATCTTGGTTTAGGAAGAACCCGCCTGCCAACCTCCTGATGGTCTTCTTGTCTTTAATGGATGCCCCTACCAGGTATTCCTGAGACTTCAGGAATTGCTTGATATCGTAATATCAGGGTTTGTCATTGTCAGTACTGCCAACTGCGAATATGTATGCCGGTCTTTCGAGACAAGAGACATCGATGTTAGGCACATAGTTCTTTTGATGAACCTTGATCATGGATGACAAGGTTGCCAAGGCATCATCAAACTGATTCTCGTTCCGAGGTATATAGTGCAACTTTACTTTGGTAAAGAAATTTAGAAACCTTCTGGTATAGTATAGGTAAGGAGTCAAATGAGGTTGATAAACCGACCATTTGCCGTTAACTTGGTTAATGACTAAAGCTGAATCACCAAAGATCTCGAGGTTCTTGATTCTCATACCAATTGCTTCCTCGATCCCCATTATGCAAGCTTCATACTCTCCTTCATTGTTAATGCATTTGAATGTCAGCCGAGCAGTAAAGGGCATATGGATCCCTTTCGGCGAGATAATGACAACTCCAACTCCACTATCGTTCATGTTAACAGCTCCGTCAAACATCAGACTCCACTTGGACTCGGGGTCTGGCTGATGCGTGTTTTTTGCAAGTGTACGAACACATCAGAGTAATATAAAAGATTGTTGAATCCACAGAGACCAAGTGTCAATCTATCGTACCTGTTGTTATGGTGTGTATCTAAGGCAACTGAATATAAGGGTTTTAAGAAGGGTGTGATGGTAAATAAAATAATAATTTTTAAACAATAAACAAAGACAGGCTCGAATGTAATTCACATAATCAATTGATAATCTGGTACTTGTTAATGGAACTACTTATGGGCAATGTTTTCTCCTTTGAAAAGAACTAATTTAACAGGAACTGTCGCTTTCGCGTATTCAGAACCGAGTTATACTCTCTAATCAACCCCTCCTATTGTCACGGATAAAAAGGTGTGTACTGCGTTGGAGTAGTAAACCTATTTTTAAGAAATATAGTATCTTAACTAAGTTGAAAAGTATTTTAACCTGGATTTCTTAGCAAAAAGAGGTTCTCACGAACCAGACTCTATACTTCTTAACGCGTCCGAAAATCGTTTTAAAATCTCTTTTATTTTTAATCTAAAAACTCCTAATGAACTAGACAAAGCACTTTTGGCTGTTTTTGAAATAGTTAAAAACAATTACTTAAATTGAAAGATAAAATAGCCCTTAAGTGTTTCCACGAATAATTATACGGATTACTAGTTTAATTACGATCCTTACATTCTAACCTTTATAGATTTAGTTAGACATGATAAAGTAAAAGTTCTTTTTATAATTTTTCATAAAAGTAATTTAGTGTGAGTGCGGAAAGTAAATAAAAGTAGTGCGAGTGCGGAAAGTAAATAAAAGTAAAGCGAGTGCGAGAAATAAACGTATTTAAAGCGAGTGCGGAAAATAAACGAAAGTAGTGCGAGTGCGAGAAATAAATAAAGTAGTGCGAGTGCGGGAAATAAATAAAGTAAAGCAGTGCGAGAAATAAATAAAAGTAAAGCAATGCGGAAAGATAAAATACGAACTAGAATTAAAATGGCGGCAGGATTAACTTCCTTCCAGAGTGCTCCAAAACTCGATCACACAGACAGATACATACTCGATCACTCGATTGCAGAAACACCCCGATGTGGAATGCTAACTGCTTTAAAACTGATATATGCCTAGAGAATCTAAGTTTGGATGTTGAAAAACAAAAATCTAAGGTCCTATTTATAGGAAAACTAAATGCAGGAAAAGACCAGGATGCCCTCTCCACTAAAATGTGGAGGGAAACTGTTTTTGCCTTGTGGCGCCCGCCACAAGGCCATGGCGCCCGCCATGACACTGATATGGGACGAAAGAGTGGGGATCGTGGGTCTTGGCAGTTTTGGAGTGGTCTTGAGACGTGGCCACGTCATGGAAGACCCCATGGCGCCCGCCACGGTGGATGTCGTAAGTGTAAAACGCTGAATTTCTAGGTTTTCGTTCGTTTCCACTCCTTTTTCGCTCCTTTTCTCGATTTAAGCCCCGATTACATAAAAAACCTAAAAACAAAGAAAAACAAAGTAATAACATAACAAAATAACAATAAAAGCTAAGAATGCATGCGAAATCGGAGTCAGAAATACGGTGAATTTTAGTGTGATCAAATTCTCCCACACTTAGACCTTTGCTTGTCCTCAAGCAAACATTAAAGCTCAAGAAAAAAATGGTGTCAACACGTGTCTTTGGGCTAAAGGGCTTCTAAGTTCAAGTCAGGATGCAGTGACAGGTACTAACTAAGTGAACCAAGGGTACCATAATAACACAGACACAAACTTCAATCCTATATTAACCACTCCATGTCATCCAACAATACCTAGGCCTATCTTCTCATCTTTTTGTGTCCTTTTCATTCAGGCGCAATCACATTAAGCCCGTTATCCGTACATGCTTCATAGTAGAGTGACCGGTTAGTGATTTTGATCCATAACATAAGGTTTCTAGCACATAAGCATGTGTAAACCTGTTTTATTTGACCTAATTGTAGCTGCGGGGGATCGGATCGTAATCTGCCCTACCAAGTTCAATACCAGATACCTCTGAACCAACTAACAATAGGTGACTGCAATTTTTTTTTCTTTTTGTGGCAAAAAAATTTTTTCTTCTCTTTTTTCGGTTTAAATGACTTTGTGAGGGTCACCTATCCCAAAGTTTGCCCTTTTTTCTTTTTTATTAGCACTGGATCATTCACTTATGTTCATCGGCCCCTACGTAGAGCATGCTTAGGCCGAAGCTGACTGCTAGAATAAACTACTTAGGACAATTTTTTTGAATGATAATAAAGGCCATGGTGCGGGGTTTAGGAGTGATTCCTATATTTAAGAGGTCTATGGTGCTACAATGGTACTGATGTTTCAAAAAGTTGACCTAAGTCACCACATCCTAATCCAAACCTGTCTCAAAGCCCAAAAAACATGTGAAACAACATTGTTTTCTTTTTAAATTTTTTTATTTATTTTTGGTAAGGCTAAGGAAATGGGAAAAAATAAGGATGTACTAAAAATACACTATACTGGTGACTCGTCAGACTCATGCATTATCTAAGAAAAGTTAAACTAGATAACTTACTGGAAAGGGAAATAACAGAAAGCAAATAAATAACTAGAAAGGGAAATGACAGAAAGCAATAAAATCCCCTCCCACACTTAAATTGAACATTGTCCCCAATGTTTCGAAATAAGATAAGGAGGGTAACCTGAAAAAACTATTGTGGAGGAGCACTGGTGCCCTCGTCGTCCTGCTGTGATGGTCTGGAACGACGGGATCTACTGCGATGTTGGTCCCTCCGGTCAAGTCGTGTCGATAAGGCAGCCTGGGCACCCCGGACCTCTCGAAGGTTACCTAAGATGGAACCCTGAGTGGCATCCATAAGCTGGTAGTGCCGGCGGTTGAATTCTCTCTGACGGTCCTGCTCTAGTGTGATATCATTCAAGGTACGACAAACGTTGATGTAAGCACGATCCGAAACCAATCGCGATTGTTGCATGAAGCTCATGTTGTCCGTCAGTTGTTGTGAAATAGTAGAGAGAAGGCCGTCTCGCTTCTCCTCTCTAGCTGTCGTATCAAGCCACATCTCCTCAGTGACATAGAATCCAGGAGTAGCACCTGCAACAGGGTTAGAGGAAGATGGTGCGGTGTGTGACTGTGAAGGACGATGGGGGGACATGTGAGGTATGGGAGACTGCTCTCTCCGATCATACTCTTCATCAGTGTCATGTGCCTCCCCATCAGGAATATTAGGAGGAAGTGGACCCAAAACAGGTGGAGCATTCAGATCATAGGTCCAGTTCCTTTCATTACGTACATCAGTACGTCTACTGCAAGGTAAAGCAACAGATGGGATAACTACCCCATGAACCATCAACTCATAACCACCTTCTCTCCTCGTTCGGCAAAATTTCATGTCTTTCAGAAATTTTAAATTAATTGTGCGAGGAGGTAGTGGTTCAAGTGTAGCTATCTCATTGTTTAGGCCAAAAACAATCGGTCTTGTTTTATTAGTAAGTAAAGCCATGTGTGCAAGCATAAACGGGACCGGATTGATATGGGTACTAGTGAGGCATCCTTGCAAAAATAGGAGTTCTCTAGCATTTACCTTGTTTGGACTCTCCCGGCCAAAAATAGTACATGCCAAAAGATATCTGAAAACCCTTATGGTCGGGTTATGAATGGTCGACCCAAGTATTCCTTCAAAATTATTTATTGAAGTACTTGAAAGCCTTTGCCAGAAGGAAAATACCTCAGCCGACCATTCCGCATCCAAAGGTGCCTCACAAATCGCACCTTCCCTATGAGGGATTCCTAACAAGCCTGTTAGTTCGTCGGTACTGAATTCATATTCAATTCCAAACAGTCTAAAATTAACAGTACCGATTGTGCTAGCAGTGTTAGGACTGACAATGTATATCAATGAACTTAAAAACTCAACTATCAGCCTCTCATAGGTAGGTTCCTGATTAATAAAAATATTATGCAAGCCTAAAAAATCTAATAAATGGAAAATACTATGATAAAGACCCAAAGCATACAGACAGTTATCATCGACGTACCTAGTCGAGAGAATTTCTCGACTATGAAGCCTCTGAATAATTTTCCTTTGCCTATCACCCGGTCTTCCATCGCGAAGAAGAAATCCATTGAACTCCATTGTTGTTGCTCCTTAGGAAGTGAAAAATGGTAGAAAATGGTTTATGAGAGAAATGATAAAGGTTTGATTTTTATGGTTTGTGGTGGATGAAAATGAAAATGGATTTTGGATAGGTTTTATAGATGGTGGGTATTTTGGAAATGGGGGAGCTTTAATGGGGTTCAATGAGGTTTTTGAAAGTTGTAGGGGAGAAAATGGTGAAAATGAAGGTTCAGCCCCGAAATAAGGGAGGACGGCATGGCGCCCGCCATGGGCCTGTGGCGCCCGCCACAAGGCAAATCCCTGATGGGCCTTGGATTTTTAATCCTCCTTTGGGCCCTCTTTGTACTGCCGGTCTTCGGGGGGGGGGGGGGTCTGGATAGCGTTTTCTTCTCTTTTCCAAGGCATGAGGCTTGCATATTTTTTTATGAAGACAAAAATGAAAATATTTTTGTCTTATATTTTTTTTCTTTGCATGACAAAATAAAATAATTAAAAATCAAAAAGAAAAGAGAAAAATCAACATTAGTGCATAAAATAATATGTATATATAAGATAAACTCAAAGTACATGAAAAAAGAAAATGTAATAGATGCAATAATGTAAGATATGTCTGGAGATGCGAGAAATGAAATAAAGCATGAAAAAAGGAAATTAAATACTAGGGTAACATCGTCAGTGTAGAACGAATCATGTGGTAGGCTTCTCCTCCTGGTTTGATCCACGAATCTCAGCTATCTCCCTCTGAAGCTCTTCAATCTCCTGATATAGAGCATCGGCCTCTGAGGCATGAGTGAGAACAGAAACCTGAATCTGTAATTCCAAGTCCGCTACTCCCTGCTTTAGCAGGGCAGTCTCCTTACGGAGCTCATAAATCTGAGTCTGTAGATCAGGCGGTTGCAGAGACATATTGTTAGACATAACAGTGATTCGGGGAGTAAGAGGTGTAGGAGTGTACTCAGCGGCGGGAGGTTATTTCGGCTCTTCGACAGTCTCTCCATAACCCTCTAGAGCATAACTCCAATTAGCAGGATCATGGACACTAGTCATCAGCGGGTCTGGTAATGTAAAGTAATGTATCACTTCGCCGTCGATCAGTAATCTAAACATGTTGGGCTCAAAATAGTCCCTCCTCATCAGTCCTCTGTCAAGACAAAAGTCAACATCCTGGGTGGTGTAACAGCAGAAGGTCCTGAGGTGATATAATTTGCGAGACAAACCCAATGCAGTAGCTATCTGTGTAACAATCCCACCAACATGTATGATGCCTACAGATGATTTGGAAACACTAGCAAGGCCTTTCAACAGAAAATTGCCACAAGCAACTGGGCGAGACCGAGTTGCACAAAACAGTAGGAAAATCTCCTCTTCACTCAGAAGAGTCTTTGTATCTGGCAATCCTAGGAAAGAATGTGCTAGAATCATCTGGAAGTACCTTAACGCGGGGTTGTGGATTACATGAGAAAACTGGGTGGAAGGATCTTGGCTCCCTCCACCTGAGATTTTAGACCAAAACTTTTCCACTTCTCTGCTCATAAAATACCCCATCGGTGTCTTTGGAATAGCATCAGGAGTAGTCTGAAAACCTAGTAAATCACCAAACTCTTTGTGAGAGAAGGAGTAGTCAATCCCGAATAACCTGAAAACAGCGTGTCCATCGTGTCCAGCCCAAGGATCATAATGAAATGAGCTGAGGAACTCTAGAGTCAAGTTCCTGTAAGTGTTGTTCCTATCATCAAACTGGTTCCACTGGAGTTGATGGCATAAGAATCTGACGCTTGGCTCTATCCCCAAGGCATCCATGCAATCATGGTCAGGGTATCTGGTAGGAGCCATAGGGCGTCTCATGTGGACATAGTAACGCTCTCTCTGTGCGTCATCTCTAAAGGTCACGTGCATGTCATCGGGGTTCTGCATTCTGCACAAGGTTAGCAAACAAGTCCTGAAAGCACATAAAACATTCAATCGTTAGTCCTGACATAATAATAAAATAAACAAATTAAAATAAAAATAAAGAAATAAAAAGTACGAAAATAAGAAAACCATGGGTTGCCTCCCATGCAGCGCTTGTTTAACGTCATTAGCTCGACGACCGAATTTTATACATCACTTGAAGGATATGGTGGATCACTTAGAGTATGGCATGTGTATGTTGTTGGGATGTCACCTCCTTCGTAGGGCTTCAACCTCTTTCCATTGACGATGAACGGTTTACATGTTTGGTTCTTGATTTCAATAGCACCGGATCTTAGGATCTTAGATACTTCGAAAGGGCCAGTCCATCTCGAACGAAGCCTCCCTGGAAAACGTCGTAACCTAGAATCGAACAAGAGAACATGATCGCCTATTTTGAAGTCTCTTCTTATGATTCTTTTGTCATGCCAAGCTTTTGTTCTTTCTTTGTATATGATGGCATTTTCGTAGGCAGATTGTCTGAGCTCTTCTAATTTGTGGATATCAAGGATACGTTTTTCACCAGCAGTCAAGTAATCCAAATTCAAAGTTTTGATGGCCCAATAGGCCTTATGCTCCAATTCAAAAGGTAAGTGACATGATTTTCCATAGACCAGTTGATAAGGGGTTGTTCCTATAGGGGTTTTGAAAGCGGTTCTATAGGCCCATAATGCCTCTTGAAGTTTCTGCGACCAATCTTTTCTAGATATAGAGACAATCTTCTCAAGAATTTGTTTGATCTCCCTATTAGATACTTCCACTTGTCCATTGGTCTGTGGGTGGTATGGTGTTGCTACTCTATGCTTAACTCCATACTTGCTTAAAAGTTTATCAAATATTCTCGATATGAAGTGTGATCCTCCATCACTTTTGACTAAACGGGGTGTTCCAAACCTAGGAAATATATAGTTTTTGAATAATTTGATGACTACTCTGGTGTCGTTCGTGGGTGCGGCGATAGCTTCAATCCATTTAGACACGTAGTCAACAACTACTAAGATGTACTGATTTCCAAAAGATGGTGGGAACGGTCCCATAAAGTCTATACCCCATACGTCGAAGAATTCCACTTCTTGGATATTTCTCAGAGGCATTTCATTACGTCTTGAAATATTTCCTGTGCGTTGGCATCTGTCACACTTGACAATGAAAGCATGGACATCACGCCACATAGTAGGCCAGAATAGGCCAGCTTGAAGAATCTTAGCGTAGGTCTAAGATGTGCTTGCATGTCCACCATAGGGTGCAGAGTGACAATGCTCAATTATATTATGTACCTCTTCTTCTGGAACACAACGGCGGAAAATGCCATCTTTACCTCTCTTGAAAAGAAACGGTTCGTCCCAATAGAAGTTTCTCACATCACTGTAGAACTTCTTCTTCCGGTGGTAGTTTAGATCAGGGGGTATGATGTCAGCGGCTAGATAATTAACAAAGTCTTCATACCAAGGTATATTACTTATAGCTAAGGATTTATGAGAATTCTCATGTGGGTCTGGGTTATCATCTTCAATGGTTTCTAGTTGGGCTATCAGTCTATCATAGGCAAAATCGTCATTTATGGGTACTGAGTCAGATTTCAGGTATTCTAGCCTAGAAAGGTGATCAGCTACTACATTATCAGTTCCTTTCTTATCACGGATATCCAAATCAAACTCTTGCAGTAATAGAATCCATCGAAGTAACCTAGGTTTGGCATCCTTTTTACTTAGTAAGTAACGAATGGCAGCATGGTCGGTGAAAACTATAATTTTGGCTCCTACTAGATAAGATCTAAATTTGTCTATGGCAAAAACTACAGCTAGGAGTTCTTTTTCGGTTGTTGCGTAGTTGAGCTGAGCAGCGTCTAGGGTTCTACTGGCATAATAAATTACGTGTAACTTTTTATCTTTTCTCTGGCCTAGAACGACTCCAACAACATAGTCACTAGCGTCACACATTATCTCAAACGGTTCCGACCAATCAGGGGGTTTCATTATAGGTGCTGAAATCAGAGCTTTCTTCAGAAGATTAAATGCTTCAGTACATTTTTCATCGAAGATGAATTCATCATCTTTCATTAAAAGACCAGCTAAGGGCTTTGTTATTTTGGTGAAATCCTTGATAAAACGTCGGTAAAATCCGGCATGTCCAAGAAAACTTCTTATCTCCCTGATAGTCTTCGGCGGTTTTAGATTCTCTATGACTTCTATTTTAGCTTTATCTACCTCTATACCTTTTTCGGAAACTATATGTCCTAAAACAATCCCTTCGGTGACCATGAAATGACATTTTTCCCAATTTAGCACAAGGTTTACCTCCACACATCTTTCCAGAATTTTCTCAAGGTTGATAAGACAATTTTTGAAATCAGATCCACAAACTGAGAAATCGTCCATAAATACTTCCATGATTCCATCTAAATAGTCTGCAAAGATAGACATCATGCAGCATTGGAAAGTGGCAGGAGCATTACAGAGTCCAAAAGGCATTCTTCTATAGGCAAAAGTTCCAACAGGGCATGTAAAGGTAGTTTTTCCTTGATCTTCGGGGTGAATAGGTATTTGGAAGAATCCTGAATATCCATCTTGGTAACAAAAGTAAGAGTGTCTGGCTAGGCGCTCCAACATTTGGTCTATGAATGGTAATGGGAAATGGTCCTTCCTAGTTGCTTTATTTAATTTTCTATAGTCTATGCACATACGCCAACCTCCATCGGTTATTATTGCTACAGGTTCGCCCTTCTCGTTTTGCACGACTGTGATGCCTCCCTTTTTAGGTACTACATGCACAGGACTCACCCATTTACTATCCGAGATCTGATATATTATACCTGCCTCTAGTAACTTAAGAACTTCAGTCTTAACTACAGCACTCATTATAGGATTTATTCTTCGTTGGTGTTCTCTGGAGGGTTTTGAATCCTCTTCAAGCAAAATCCGATGCATGCATAGGATGGGCTTATTCCTTTTAGATCTGAGATCTTATATCCTAAGGCTGAGGGTACCTTCGTAAAACATCTAATAATTGGTTTGTTTCCTCTTGGTTTAAGGTAGCAGTGACTATAACTGGACGGTTCATTTCTTCATCAAGAAATTTGTATCTCAGGTTTTTAGGCAGTTCTTTAAGTTTTACGGTTGGTTTCATAGGGCAAGGCATAGGATCTGGGGTAAGAGATAAACATTCGTGAAGGTTATCATCAGTGTAGGGTTCTTTGTAATTGTCATCTTCCAAGATAAGGGTTGATGGCAATTTTATAGATTTAGTTTCTTCTTCTTTTTCTAATTCCCTAATGCATTCATCAATGATATCTAGGGCATAACAAGCATCTCCTATTACAGGTGCCATAAGAAATTTTGAAAGTATAAATTCTATCTTCTCGTTACCTACCTCGAAGGTTAGTTTCCCTTTTTTAACATCTATTACGGCTCCAGCAGTCGATAAGAACGGTCTACATAGGAGGATTGGTATGTCGTCTTCTTCTTTAATGTCTATGACAACAAAATCAGTAGGTATAAACAACTGACCTATCCTAACAGGGACATCTTCAAGTATGCCTATAGGGTATTTAACGGATCTATCGGCTAATTGAAGTGACATCTTAGTAGGTTGTAATTCTCCTAAGTTTAATCTCTCACAAACTGCTAAAGGCATTAAGCTTACACTAGCTCCTAAGTCTAGAAAAGCTTTTTCGATGACATGATTCCCCAAAATACAAGGAATGGAAAAATTTTCGGGATCTTTATCTTTCTTTGCTAACCTATTTTCGGAAATAGAATTACATTCCACGGGTTTCGGATCTTCAAGTCTACGTTTATTCGTAAGTGAGTCTTTGAGAAACATAGCATAAGAAGGTATTTGGGTGATGGCTTCTGTAAAGGGGATTTCTACGTGAATTTTTTCTATAACCTTAACGAATTTTTGATACTGATTATCGATTTGGGTTTTCTTCAATCTTTGAGGGTATGGTATTGGTGGTTTGTATGGAGGTGGTGGTACATAGGTTTTATTTTTAGGTTCTTCTCCTTTTTATTGACTTTCCGGGGTTTCAGACTCCTCTAGTTCCTTCTCCTCATTTCTCTCAGAAGTTTCGGGCTCACTTAATCTAGGGTTTAAAGGTTCCTTATAAGTGGTTCCACTTCGTAGAGTAATGGCATTAGCTTTCCCTTTCGGGTTTTGTTGAGGTTGTCCAGGGAACTGTCCCCAGGGTGTAGTCTATGAGGCTTGGTTTAAAGCTACCTGAGAGATCTGGGTTTCAAGCATCTTATTATTAGTAATAATTTGATCAACCTTGGTTCCTAACTGGGTAATCAGTTCGTTAACATGGACGTTTTGGTTCATGAACTCTTTGTTTTGTTGTGTTTGAGCGGTGATAAAATTTTCCATAATTTTCTCAAGGCTCGGTTTTGGTGGTACAGGTTGCATAGGTTGATTTGTTCCTGGGGCTTGGTAAACTTGTTGTCTCGGAGGTGCGGTATTTTGAATAGGGTTGTTATTTTTGTAGGAGAAGTTTGGGTGATTCCTCCATCCAGGGTTATATGTGTTTGAAAATGGGTTCCCTTGGTTGTAGTTCACTTTCTCAGTGCTGGTCTCATTTAACAGATTGCATTCGGCGGATTAGTGTCCTTGCGTCCCACATATCTCACAATTTGGCGAAACTGCAGCTACAGTATTCGGAGTTGTACACATATGTTTGACTCTAAGGGCCAACACGTCCATTTTAGCTTGCATCATGTCTATAGAGCTTAGCTCATGTATTCCTCCTTGGGCTTCCTTCTTTTCCATTGTCGCTCTTACTACTCCCCATGATTGATGGTTTTGGGTTATATCCTCGATAAGGGCACTAGCTTCAGGGTAAGGTTTGTTCATCAGTGCGCCACCAGCGGCAGCGTCGATGGTCATCTTAGTGTTATAATGAAGTCCATTATAGAAGGTTTGAATGATTAGCCAATTCTCTAAGCCATGATGTGGGCATGCTCTTAATAGCTCTTTATATCTCTCCCAGGCTTCGAACAACGACTCTCCTTGGTGTTGGGTAAATCTGGTTATTAGGTTTCGAAGAAGAGCGGTCTTACTTGGGGGAAAATATCTAGCAAGGAAAACTTTTCTAAGGTCATCCCAAGTTGTTATTGAATTGGGTGGAAGGGAATCTAACCATGATAGAGCTTTATCTCTGAGGGAAAAGGTAAATAATCTTAAGCGTATCGCCTCAGGAGAAGCTCCATTGGTTTTAAAGGTGTCTGCCAACTGAAGAAAGTTTTTTAAATGTTGGTTCGGGTTATCAGTAGCGAGACCTGCGAATTGTCTCTGTTGCACTAATTGCAGCAGGATGGTTTAAGTTCAAAATTATTGGTTGGGATAGCGGGGTTTACTATACTAGAACTAGGTTCCTCGTTTGATGGTTGGGCAAAGTCCTTAAGAGGTCTTCGGTTTTGATCTTCGGCCATAGCTTTCCTATTCCTATAGAAAAACAAACGTGCGCGAGCGTAACGTTCAGGTTCAGCTAGAGGGTCTTCTAAACTTCCGGCACTGCGAGTCTTTCGCATTGACCGGTGGGTAACAACCTTAGTCTAAACGGTATAACTATAGGGTATGAAATTTGACGAAATTGGTTCCTGGCAACGGCGCCAAAAACTTGATGCGTGTTTTTCGTAAGTGTACGAACACGTCAGAGTAATATAAAAGATTGTCGAATCCACAAAGACCAAGTGTCAATCCATCGTACCTGTTGTTATGGTGTGTATCTAAGGCAACTGAATATAAGGGTTTTAAGAAGGGTGCGATGGTAAATAAAATAATAATTTTTAAACAATAAACAAAGACAGGCTCGAATGTAATTCACATAATCAGTTGATAATCCGGTACTTGTTAATGGAACTACTTATGGGCAATGTTTTCTCCTTTGAAAAGAACTAATTTAACAGTAACTGTCGCTTTCGCGTATTCAGAACCGAGTTGTACTCTCTAATCAACCCCTCCTATTGTCACGGATAAAAAGGTGCGTACTGCGTTAGTGTAGTAAACCTATTTTTAAGAAATATAGTATCTTAACTAAGTTGAAAAGTATTTTAACCTGGATTTCTTAGCAAAAAGAGGTTCTCACGAACCAGACTCTAAACTTCTTAACGCGTCCGAAAATCGTTTTAAAATCTCTTTTCTTTTTAATCTAAAAACTCCTAATGAACTAGACAAAGCGCTTTTGGCTGTTTTTGAAATAGTTAAAAACAATTACTTAAATTGAAAGATAAAATAGCCCTTAAGTGTTTCCACGAACAATTATACGGATTACTGGTTTAATTACGATCCTTACATTCTAACCTTTATAGATTTAGTTAGACATGATAAAGTAAAAGTTCTTTTTATAATTTTTCATAAAAGTAATTTAGTGCGAGTGCGGAAAGTAAATAAAAGTAGTGCGAGTGCGGAAAGTAAATAAAAGTAAAGCGAGTGCGAGAAATAAACGTATTTAAAGCGAGTGCGGAAAATAAACGAAAGTAGTGCAGGTGCGAGAAATAAATAAAGTAGTGCGAGTGCGGGAAATAAATAAAGTAAAGAAGTGTGAGAAATAAATAAAAGTAAAGCAATGCGGAAAGATAAAATACGAACTGGAATTAAAATGGCGGCAGGATTAACTTCCTTCCAGAGTGCTCCAAAACTCGATCACACAGACAGATACAAACTCGATCACTCGATTGCAGAAACACCCCGATGTGGAATGGTAACTGCTTTAAAACTGATATATGCCTAGAGAATCTAAGTTTGGATGTTGAAAAACGAAAATCTAAGGTCCTATTTATAGGAAAACTAAATGCAGGAAAAGACCAGGATGCCCCCTCCACTAAAAAGTGGAGGGAAACTGTTTTTGCCTTGTGGCGCCCGCCACAAGGCCATGGCGCCCGCCATGAGACTGATATGGGATGAAAGAGTGGGGTTCATGGGTCTTGACAGTTGTGGAGTTGTCTTGAGACGTGGCCACGTCATGGCAGACCCCATGGCGCCCGCCACGGTGGATGTCGTAAGTGTAAAACGCTAAATTTCTAGGTTTTCGTCCGTTTCCACTCCTTTTTCGCTCCTTTTCTCGATTTAAGCCCCGATTACATAAAAAACCTGAAAACAAAGAAAAACAAAGTAATAACATAACAAAATAATAATAAAAGCTAAGAATGCATGCGAAATCGGTTTCAGAAATACGGTGAATTTTAGTGTGATCACTGGCCCCTCCTCCGGGAGTGGTTCTTCACAATCTTTCGACTTGAGGAACATGATGTCCTCATCCGGGAATTCAAACCTCATTGGCTGGTAATCATCAATTGGCTGCTGGGCAAGATAATCCGAGAATACACTTCCTTTAATGGCCTTTTGTGAAGTGTACTAGATATCATATTCTGTCATAATCATTTTCCATCGAGCTACTCTTCTGGTCAAAGATGGCTTTTTGAAGATGTACTTTACAGGGTCCATCTTGGAAATCAGTAGGGTGGTATGTGTCAGCATGTACTGTCTTAGCCGACGAGCAGCCCATGCCAAAGCGCAACATGTTTTCTCGAGCAGTGAGTAGCGGGTCTCACAGTCGGTAAACCTTTTGCTAAAGTAATAAATTACGTGCTCTTTTCGACCAAACTCATCCTGCTGGCCCAACACATAGCCCATTGATCCCTCGAGCACTGTGAGGTACATGATTAAAGATCTCCCTGGCACTGGAGGCATGAGAATCAGAGGTTCTTGCAAATACCCCTTGATTCGGTCGAAAGCTTGTTGGCAGTCGTCATTCCATTTGATGGCCTGATTCTTCCTCAAAAGTTCTAAAAATGGCTCACACGTGGTTGTTAGGTGAGAGATGAACCTTGCAATGTAGTTCAACCTCCCTAAGAAACCCTTACTTTTTTCTCAGGTTTTGGTTCAGGAATCTCCTGGATTGCTTTCACTTTCGCAGGGTCGACCTCGATCTCCCTTTCACTGACGATATAGCTCAGCAGCTTTCCGGAACGCACTCTGAATGTGCATTTGTTCGGGTTCAATCTAATCTGAACTTCCGAATCCTGTCAAATAGCTTGGCTAGGTTGACTAGATGTTCTTCTTCTGTCTGTGACTTCACGATCATGTCATCGACATAGACCTCAATCTCGTGATGATTTATGTCAAGGAATAGAGTCACCATTGCACGTTGATATATAGCTCCAACATTTTTCAAACCAAACAACATCACTTTGTAACAGAAGGTGCCCCATGGGGTAATGAATATGGTCTTCTGCATGTCATCTGACGACATTTTGATTTGATTGTAGCCTAAAAAGCCATCCATGAAGGAAAACACAGAGAATTGGGTGGTGTTGTCAACTAGCATATCAATATGTAGCACCGGGAAGTCATCTTTGGGGCTTGCCCGATTCAGTTCCCGATAGTCCACGCACATTCTGACTTTACCATCCTTTCTAGGGACTGGCATGATATTCACAACCCATGGAGGATAACTTGTCACATCCAGGAATCCATCATCAAATTGCTTTTGAACCTCTTCCTTGATTTTGATGGCCATGTCTGGTCGAGTTCGTCTTAGCTTCTGCTTCATCGGCGGGCAGTCTTTTTTGAGTGGTAGCTTATGCACTTCAATATCGGTATCCAACCCTGGCATGTCCTGGTAAGACCAGGCGAAGACATCGACATATTCTCGGAGCATGGAGATCAAGCGGCTCTTGACAGGTTCTTCCAACGCGGCCCCGATCTTGACCTCTTTTTTGTCTTCCTCAGTACCCAGGTTTACCACCTCAATGGCTTCCTCGTGTGGCTGAATCATCTTCTTCTCTTGCTTGAGCAATCTGGCTAGCTCTTCGAGTAGTTCACAATCTTCTTCACCTTCCTTGTCGGCTAGGTAGATCAGATTATAGAATTCATATTGAGCTATATCAAGTTCGTCACTGATGAGACCCGATGAGGAGAATTTGCATGAATGATGATTCATGCTAGATTTTAGAAAAAGTGGGAGCCGTGCAAAAACATTGCCATTTATTATTATTTTTTCAAAAAAAAATGAAAGACAAGGAACACATGAATGAATTCAAAAACGTCCATTTTATTAATGATTATGATATTGCACCATGAACAATGAAACCTTACAATGAGCCGTTATGCCCCGGGCCTGACATAAAGCTTTTATATAAGAGAATAGAAACATAAAACCATTAATCTTCTGGTTGAGTGACGGTGATGAGCGCTTCGACCGACCAATTGTTGAGTTGCATCCCCGAGACACAGGGCCTTATCCACTCATCCAATTTGCATTTACTATCAACAACTTCTTACTGCACTACACAGACGTTGTCGTGATCAAACCATCCCGCACTGGTGGAGGTAACTTGGCATTTCCGACCTCTAGCGCTTTTCTCTAGTTTTGACTGACCTGGTTGGTAGCCAACCCCGAACATATCCTTCTTCTCTGGGACTTAAACCATATTGCCCCAACCCTCATTTGCACCGGATTCCACCACTTTTAGGGCTTGCTTGTAGGATGCTATGGACACTCATTTCTTTGTATCCTCTGATAAGGAAGCTGACAATGATGAACTTCCAGTCTTGATGGGCTCAAAAGCTTGGCATAGAGTTTCGACAATTTATCCATCCATCTCTACGTACTTGAACGAGGCCAAGTGGTTGATGAAGATATCTTATTCCCCACACACTGTCGCAATATGTCCTTCCCAAACAAATTTAAGCTTTTGGTGAAGGGTAGAAGACACAGCGCCTGCTGCGTGTATCCAAGGTCACCCTAACAAACAACTGTAGGACGATTGGATATCTATGACGTAAAAAGTAGTATTGAATATTTATGGTCCTATCTTGACCAGTAGTTCCACCTCTCCAAATACTGACCTTTTCGATCCGTCAAACACTCGAACGACCAAATCACTGGGCCTAAGCACAACCCCATCATAATCCGGTTTAATCAGTGCTTTCTTAGGAAGTACATTCAAAGATGATCTCGTGTCTACAAGAACATGAGAGAGTACATCTCCTTTACATTCCATGGTAATGTGTAGAGCGCGATTGTGGTTGCGTCCCTCAATTGTCAGGTCCATATCCGTAAATCCCAAACCATTGTTGGCATTTACACTTGACAGTACTGTCTCTAGATGATTTACGGATATGTCTTGCGGCATATATGCATTGTTCAATATCTTCAATAGAGCCTTCTGATGAGAGTCTGAACACATCAACAGGGATAAGATCTAAATCTTAGAAGGAGTTTTCTGCAAGTGATCGACAATCTTGTAATCAATTTTCTTGATTATTCTCAGGAATTACTCTGCTTCCTTTTCAAATGTGATATCAGGCTCTGAAGTAGACGCTGTAGTATCACTTGTCATGGGCTGCTTGCCCCTGGTCTTGGCTTGAGCCTCTGCATTTTCCTTCGGTGGTAACATATTGTTTCTCAATGTCTCTAGTGCGAACAATCTACCACTCTTAGTGAATCCTCCGCTCGCAATATTCTCAACTTGGTGCAGAGATGAAATGGATGCGGCCATGTTCTGCTTCTGACCATTGTAGTAAACCTCCCCTCATAGTTCCATGGGATAACTTTATCACTCTGATACCGAATTGCTCCAGAAGTAGTATTAGTTACCGGTGCCACCCTTTCCGGTGCTGGAACTTGTGTTGGATTATAGTAAATCGTAACAATTGATACTTCGTCCTCTTTCATGATCTTGTCAAACTGTATACTTCCTTCGTCCATCATTCTATGTATTCCCGATCTCAATCAGTCACAACCATCGACGAAATTGACACAGTCTGAACAGTCATTTTCACAACCTGGAAATATGTCCTTCTTAGCCAAGCAAGCCTTTATAGCTAACAATGAGGTCTTCAGGGCATTAACATCAGATACCAGGTTTAGACATTCACGCTATCAACAGTTCCTACGGTCCTTCCATGGTCAGGCATGAGGTTCTGTAGCATATTCGGGGTTGGAGCGAAGTTGATCACTTTTTAGTCTATCAGATCATGTACCTTGTGTTTGAGGACATTACAATTTTCAGTGTGGCCTGGAGCTCTGGAGTGCAATCGCAACGATAATTAGCATCATAACCCTCAAGAATCTGCCCCGGCTGCGGGGGCTGCATGGTTCTCAATTGAATCATTTGTAGTTGAAGGATATTTTGTAGGAGTTGAGAATAGGACATTGGTGGAACCTATAAATGTCTCTCAGCCATCCTAGGCATTGGCTGATATCCCTATCGGGGCCCTCTTTGTTGTGGTTGGGGCTGTTGAACCTGTTCTTGATTAATAGGAGCAGAAATAGTGATGGGAGCAGCCTGGTGATAAGCGTTTTGATTCCCCCTTCTATTCTGAGTGTATACGGCCCCAGCCTCTCCTTCCCTTAGCTTCACAAAAGGATTTTTAACCTTGAAGCTTGACGTTGCGCTGCTCATAATCTTTCCTTGTTTCATCGAACTCTCGATTCTCTTGCCTGTTAAATTTATATCAGAAAAACCACTGGATGAACAGTTTGCCAGTCTCTCCATGAAATGCCCCGGGAAGGTATCCATGAAGAGGTCAACTATTTCCCTTTCCAGCAACGGGGGTGGAACTCTGGCTGCAACCTCGCGCCACATTTGCGCATAGTCTTTGAAACTTTCAGAGTTCTTTTGTGATAGAGTCTATAGTTGAGTCCGGCATGGAGCCATGTCGATGTTGTATCAGTATTTCATAAGGAAAGCCTCCACAAGCTCCTTCCAATTACGAACAAAGTTCTTCTACAGTTTCATGTACCACTCTAGTGAGCCCTTAGACAGGTTGTCCTGGAAGTAGTACATCCAAAGCTTCTCGTCTTTGGTATATGCAACGATCTTGCGATAAAAGGCCTGCAAGTGGGTCTTAGGGCAAGAGTTGTCGTTGTACTTGTCGAAAACTGGAGGTCTGGACTTTGGAGGGGTGACCACCCCTGAAACCAAGCCCATGTCAGCAAAGTTGATGCCGAGAGTATCTTTGCATTCCAAGGCCCTAACCTTCTCAGCCAGCATCTGGAAGTCTTGATTGTTAGCTCCAGTACCGAATCCCATATCTTCGTTGACCAGGATGAACTGATCTTCCTAACGGTCCTGTTAAAGGAAAGGAGTAGGGCCACCATTCTCTGTAGTTGGATGTCCATCCCTTCTGTTGTTGATTAGGTTGCCTTGAGCATCCAAGGCAACCACCGGAGGTTCTGTCTGTGGGGGATTAAGCCTTTGCATAACAACCCTCATCTCTTGTTGCCCTGGCGCTATACCCTACATCATTGTCACGAACTCCCCCATCCGGGTGCGAAGTTCATTCAACTCGGTTTGTATTATATCCATGACGTGCCTTTGATTACGGCGAGTAGCATGTCAGTGTGAAGGGGTATCGTGCCTGAGAAGACGAGTCTTTGAGGCTCTCACAATCTTTCTTGAAAATGCATATAAGTTAAGAACCCTGGATAACCGGCAAAAGAAAAAAATGCAAATGATATGAATGCATTCAATGTTGTGTTCTTTTCATTCTCTAGGTCCTTTTTTACATTCCGGCTCCGGTATTCGAGAATTCAGATAGCCATTTCAGATTCTAGGGAAGAAGACCCCGCATATCGTTCAGATAAGGTGATAATCATGGAGAAATGGTGCTTAGTACCCCGTGTCAATGCAAGAGATAACAACCAGAGATTCAAACCAAATCAAACATATTATAAACTGAGATCTAAATATAACAACATCCCCGAAGAGTGCTAATTCATACATCAAGAGAATAAAAGTGCAAAGTAAAGAGGAATCCCACAACAAACATGTAGGTAATCCATATACAAGAGTACTAAAACCTAGGAATCTCCATGTCTTGTAGCCTCCAGCTAAGACGTTTGACAGCTTGGAACAGCTGGGCGATGTCTAGATGATTCTGCTCTTGGATGAGCTTCTGAATAAGAAAATCCCTTAAATCAAAAGAAGTATGCAGTTCGTTGATCTGTTGTAGGAATACCTCCTCCTTTGCTTTGCTAGGGCTCGGCTCAGTCTTGACTTTCTTAACATCAGCCCGAAGCTTCAGCTCCTCTACTTCCTTCTGGATGTCTTTAGCTTCTTGTTGACTCTTTGCCATCTTTTGAAGGTAACCTCTTCGTTGCTCATGGGCTTTCTGGAGCAGCTCTCCCTGCTCAGCCAGAGTCTCTTTAAGGCCTTTGATCTTTAGCTTGTACTTGATCTCTATCTCTTTCTGCTTTCTCATATGGTCCTCCCACTTCTCTTACTAGAGGGTCACAACTTCGTTGGCTTCGTCCAGAGCTTTCTTATCCTTCCGGTGCTGACTCGCCCTGTGGGTTTCAGCAACAATTCATTTCTTGAAGTAGATCTCTCGTTCTTCGAAGTCCTGCTTCTTGAGCCTGACTATATCTTCAGCTTGATGAGCTCTCTCCTCCAGCTTCCAGTTCTGAATCATTAGCCTTTGGCTACAATTATTGGCCTCCTGATTTTCTGCACTGAGCTATTGGACTAAAGCTTCCATCTTCTGATAATCCTCCTGTAAACACCCCAAATTTGACCTCACCTATTTCAAACCATGGCTTGTGATCCTTCATGTTTGCACTAGCATAAGCATACCATCTCACATTGCATATTTGTTTCATCTGCATAGTTCAAGTTCATCTACATCTAGGGTTTGTGATCTGAGCAATCCAAGATCCCATCTGAGCCACTCCAAAGGCCTCCAATCATTCCAAGAGGGTCCATATGTGTTCTATCGTCATGTTATATCCCTCAAAGTTCATGGAAGTCAAGAAATCACAAGAACTGGAAAAGCATGGAAGCAGAGCTAGGGTTTTCACTACACAGATGACCAAAATTAGGGTTTTGGTTTCAGAGGCCTCAACTCCAAATTTTTGGGCCATTCTTGTTTCTAATGATCTTAAGATGTTATAAGGATCATGTGTACCAAGTTTGATGGAGAAATTCATTGTGGAAGTCATCTGTTCACTGGGTAATTCTTGAGCAAGTTAAGTCAAAATCAGGGGATCTAAGGCCCCCAACAATGGAACCAAAGGGTTATTTTCATCAAATTTAAGTTCTATTATCTTTATTTGATCATTGGAGTGCTTGGAAGTTCACAAAATTGAAGAAATTTGAGCTAAACCAAAAGTTGCCAAAAATGGAAATGACTTGTAATGGAAACTTTCCATTTTGGGAAAGTTTTTCAACCTCCTCTTTCTCAACCAAAAATGCTTCAAATGAAAAATTATTGGTCATGAAAGTTGTAGATTAGGTCTTTCCCTTTTCAAAAAGTACAAGAACATGTTCTAATTCATTATGGAACTCAAGTTATGATTCTTCAAAGTTGGCAAAAATCCTATAATTTTCACATTCATGCCAAAGAGGATTTTTTGCAAAACCACTTGCCAAGCTTCTAAGTGACCTCTAATTGACTTCTAAACATCATAACAACATCACATGACTCATTTTGCTCAGAATTTCCCAAGGAACCACAACATTTCATGCCTTGCATCACAACATACACCAAAGAGGGAAAATGTGCAAAACTCATACAAACCCTAGTTCCATGTGTTCCAGTTGCATCAAACCTATCCCATGGCCACCCTTGATTCATGCTGAGGCCAGACACCCCAAAATCTCAGGCCTGCACCATGCCCATACCTCAAGTACACAATGTTGACTTTTTTGCAAAATCACCCATACCAATCAGCATAGGCTATAACAACTCCTCTGACCTATCACAGCTTCAAATACATACCTCAAGGGACTCATTTCATACAACACACAAGCCTGCAAGCTCTTATACACTCAGATTCACAAAATCCTCAAAAAAACTTCATCTCTTCGAAATTCTAAAACCACTCAGCCAAACTTAAAAATTATTTCCCAATCATCTCCATACATCCTCTAGATCATTTCCCACCCCTTACACAAGCCTGAAACCCCCTAAAACAAAAACACGATTTCACCCCCCTCTGAACTGAAACCTCAAAAAACAGCCATATAAACTTGTTCCAAGCTTCTCAATAGCATCAAGGGATTCAGGGGAGTTGGTTTACACCAAGGAGTGGTCCAGATAGCTCAGATTGAGAATGATTCAGCTCAGGTATCATCAAGAACAAATTTTCCAGAAATCTCTTTTTAGGTTAGAGAAATGTTCTTTATGCTTCACTGATCACACTGCACCTTTTATTTTTGAAAATGGTTGAGTATTGAGCTTGTATCGTGCTTCTGAAACTTTTGCAGTTTTTATGTTTTGATTCGAATCTTGTATTTGATGCAATATAAATGTGGTTTGAGGGTTGATTCTTGCTTAGGATTGTTAGGGGAGTGAATCTGGAGAGTTAGAGCTCCTAATTTGGCCTAGGGAAGAAGTTAGAATTTTTGTCTCGCCGGAGAAGATGACCAGAGCTTGCTCCGGTCACCTGAAAGTGTTTAGGGTTAGGATTAGGGTTAATCAGCTCAGTTTAAACATAGGCCATTGGATCTTGCTTAACGCGTTTTTGGATGGCCAGGATCACTTCATTAAAACCCTAATTATTAATTAATTAGATTAATTAGTTTTAATTAAATATTTTGCCAGATTCAATCCCAGCCTCAGGATAACGCGCGCAGTCAACTAGGGTTTGAATCTCAGCCTTCAAATTAGATTACTTCTCTATTATTTGATTTTTAATTCATTTTCTTGCATTTTCTTTCCATATTTATTTTAAAATAGAAAAAATGGTTTAAAAAATCTGAAATTTTTTATCATGACCTTTATTAATTTTTAGAAACCAAAAATATTTTTATTTTTATTTTTTGCATTTAAAAAGTATTTTTTAAAAATATTTAAATGTTTATTTTAATTAATTAATAGAAATTAATTAATTAAAATAGCATTTAGGTTTCTAAAAATTACCAAAAAATCATGTTGCATCTTAACACATTTAGAAACATTTTCAAACCCTTCATACAAATTTCTTTTTGGTTTTGATCATAACTTGACAATTTTCTTTGAATTTAGGGTTCATAAAATCACATTTTTAAACCCTAACCTTTGAAAAATCTTTTCTGCCTAACCATGAAGGGTTTGAAGTGGTTTTTTTTTAATTGTTTTACACATATCATGTAGTATCTAGGATACTTTTGGAATGAATTTATCTTGCATTTTCAATTTGATTTGCATTTTTCCTTTTGAAACACCCCAAAACCCTAGCAAACTTAGAAAAATCATAACTTTCAATAGGTTAAGTGTTAGACCTTCTCCTTTGGGGTATGATATCATATGGGATTAGGATTTGTTTGAGCTCATTTTCAAGTTTTTATAATGTCATTTGCTTCTGTCTTTGTCATTTGCATCACATCCTTCCATGTAACCCTAATTTTGCATCTTTACTTGCATCTTACATTGCATTGCATGAACATATGAACTTGCCATGCCATTCTAAGCATTTGTATGCCATCTTAGACATCTTAAGACATTGCTTGGATATTGCTTTATCATTTATTCATACATCTGCTATGCTTTGCATCCATTTCATTTCATAAACATCCATGTGTTTACATGCTTCCTACATGCGTCATTTGCATTCATTCTCTTGTATGATCACACACATGCATCTTGTATTCCTTTGTATCATATCATAGCACCATTTACATCCTGTGTATGCTTCTGGTCTTGGTCTTTTCCCTTGCATATGCATTGTTTCATTTCATTTCGTTCCTTATGCATCTTGTGCTAACTTTTCAGGTTAATGGTAAGTTGTTTAGGAGGTGGATTTGCCTTCACCTCCCACATCTTCTCATACCTTCATATTGCATCCTTGCAGCATTTTTATTTGTCTTTGAGTGGGCTTGCTGATGGGCGCGAAGACGCGATATGTGTCTAGCGGTATCTGAACTGCAAGCGCACAACCTATCGAAGTAATATAAAAGATTGTCGATCCCACAGGGACTTTATAATCACTTAGTGCTAGAGGGTCTACTAGTTTAGCTAAGGTGGATGTTTTGTCACGATTTTGGTTTTAAGGATTAGAACGGGAATTAAATTTTAGTTTTAATGAAATAATAAGAAGGCGGTCGGTATGTAATTATGCTAACTTATGCGGGTCAATCTAAGCTAAACTTATAAAGGTGGTTCACTTAAATTGTTCTGTAGAGATTATCAGTTTAAATACCCTTGACTCACACTCTCGTGGTTTTATCTCAAATCTTACTCCTAAAGCCCTATGCCTGCTCTCGCTAGCCCATAAGTGTTTAGAAAATAATTTTTGAAAACTTAATAAGTCTAATTCATTTTAAAGCGCTCTCGCTGTTTTTAAATCAAATGCCTACCTTTAGCTATCCGGTTAAAATCTCACACTCTCGTGGTCTCGACCTAACCTATTACACTTTTCTTACACTCGTAACAAAAAGATTAGTTTTAATAATAAAAAGTCTCAGCCAGAATATAAGTTCTTAATTATTTTAGCTTAGATTTGGTTAAGTTTAATTACATACCGCCTAATTAGTTTAGCTACTCATTTTTGTTGTACCAGACAGATGCAGAAACAGATAAATATAAATTAAAACATGCATTATAAAATAATAGAAATAATATCTTAACATATATAAATAAATAACTTAATATAAATGCGAAATTATAAAAACCTGAATGATTAAATCTTAATACTCCTTCTTCCACAGACTGGTAAGCTCGGAGTGCGGAACCGGAATCAAAAATAAAACTAAACAAATTCTGAAGGCTTGAAAAGAAATTAATAATAACAATTTCCTAATGTTGGAAATTGTTATTGAGTTTGGTTTGGATGTAGAAGCAGAAAATTAAACAAGAACAATTGTTAGAAAAATAAAATAAGGGTGCAACAAAAATACGGCAGAGCTTCCGCGAAAATCATAAAATAAAACTCTCTGTTTTCTAATTCGTAACTAGGCTATTTATAGAAAATAATTTCTGGGCTTGGGCAGTTGAAATCCATAGCGTGGGTATTGTTCCGTTGAAGAGAGAATCCAGGAAAAAATACATACTGGGTTTGAGAAATAATAGGAGTCACTTTTTGACTCACGTTGCACGTCCTCAGGAATTATTCATGACCAATTCAATTAAATAAAACCTATTTTCCTTTGTCACGTTCGTGACAAAGGTGTCACGTTCACTTTTTCCATTTAAAGCGTGTCACGGTCGTGACACTTGAGTGACGATCGTGAATGTTCCAAGTTGGGTGTCACGGTCGTGATGATGTGGTAACGACCGTGACTGTTACAAATTATGCAGAATTACAGAATTCCTTTCTTCTTCTTCTTTTCATGCTTGTTTTTGTTCATTTGATCTTTGGCGCATGGTTTAGCTCTAGAAATGTTATACCTGCAATATGACATAAAAAACTCGAAGAATCGGGAGTTAATAGGATAAATGTGCGATAAATCGGACTTAAAACGTAGTAATAAAGTGATACGATTTCTCGTTATCAAACTTCCCCAAACTTAAACCTTTGCTTGTCCTCAAGCAAATAGTCGGTTGAAAAATGATCGGACAATTTTCATCGGACGCATACACATAACAAACCATACGAGGAATCATTTAGCTAGATAAACCGGTACTAGAATAGAACACTAACGATACACTAATGACACAAGCAACAAGCTAAGTCGTCGACTTCCCGTTAAACGAAACATTCGGTAATTGCGTTACGATTCTACCTAGAGTCTTTCGATCTTATTTCACCCGGTTTCATTCTAGCACAATCACATTAAGCCCTTTGCCTTAGCACACACGTATTGGAGTAGCCGGTTAGTGACTTTGATCCTTTATAAGCACGGGGTCTGGTACACGAATGTGGCAACCCTATATAGTATCCAAATTGGAGGTTGTGGGGGATCGAGCCGTAGCACGCCCTACCAAGTTCAGAGCCAGGTACCTCTGAACCAACCCGCAAATGGACTCCTTCTTATATTTCTCGTTTCTTATATGCGACCGTGTACTTTGGTGCAATTTCTTTTTATTGGCATCGAGATATGAAGGATCGTTTATAGATTAGGCATCAAACACTTATGTTCATCGGCTCTCCACGTGGTTTGTGTTCAGACGGTGCTGACTGCTAGTATAAACTACTAGGGGTTACTTTAGAACTAAAACTTAAGGTGTATTCGTAACAATTATCGGAACGGAATGCTTAAGTAGGAAGTCTAAGGTGTCAAGACTGTATTGATCTTGTTGGATCTTTCTCAGCTTCCTAACTATGATTTCATAGGTAAGTCGGGTAATGCGAAGATAAAACAAAAATTTTCGGTATGGCTAAATAAAGCGGGGAAAATTCGAAACTGAAGAAATAACACAAATATTACTTTGTTTAATTGAAATACGGAAAGGGAAATACAATGAAATGGAAAATGCGGAAAGGGAAAGGTATCTCTCCCACACTATATCAGACATTGTCCTCAATGTTGTGATATAATAGCGGGGAAAATACAATACAAAAACAGAAATGGAAAAACAAAAACATAAACTAAGGCTACTGACGACCACGGCCTCGGCTTCTAGTGCGGGAGAGTTTGGTAGGAGTGGCTTCCTGGTCAGAACCGGTGGTGGTGAGAGCAGTGATATCTATACGCAAAGCCTCCAACTCGCTAAAAATTTCTCCTAGCTTCTCATCTGTCGTCCTCTGGTTACTGGCAACAGCTGAAAGGAGTGCATCATATTGCTCTTTTTGCTTTCGCTCGAGTGCGGCATTCATCTAATTCTGCTGATGAATGGGACGGAGGACGTCTTCAAGTGTGATGTCGGGTAAAGGTGGCTGCCTGGTGGAGGACTCAGGGATGTCCTGTACTGGCTCAGCAGCATCCATGGTATCCTGCATCTCGTCCACAGTTGCATATGTCTGCTCATCAATAATCGGAACGTGGCCTGCAGCATCCGGTAAAGCAAATAGCCAATTGGCTCGGTTCGATGGATCGATGCGGTCACTGCAAGGCAAGGTGATGTGATGATAGATGGTGCCTTGGATCACAGGGTTGAACCTGCCATCCTCTCTATGCGATATCAAATGGGCGGACTTGCAATAGCTCTTTGTAAGCAACTCTGCTGCTCTATGAGGTAAATGAGTAATCTGGTCACCAAGCTGCAGCTGTATGGAGTTGCGCCTCTATGCGCTACAGACTGGATATGGGATAAAAGGAACGGGGCAGAATTGATGTGTTCCTCATTTAAGGCACAGTGCAAGAACAAGAGCTCTTTGGAATTAAGCTTGTGATTGCTCTCTCTTGCGAAAATAGTATTGCAGATGATGCGATGGAAATACTGAATCGCCGGATTATGGATGTGGGTGGCATTCAGACTCTGATAAGCGATAGCACGGCTGTTAGTGATGTCGTGCCACAAAGTGAAAGTAGCTTCGTTGAAGTTGTCGGGCACGCGGAGATGAGCGTCGTCGCCGTGATGGAAACCTAACAGTTCAGCGATCCTTGTTTGCGTGATTTGGAACTCTCTTTCGAGCATTCTGAACTTTGCAATGCCGGTGAGTTGACTTGTTGAACCGGGAGGTGTAAAATACTGAAACGAACTCAGAAACTCCAAGGTGAGGATTTCGAATGTCGGTTGTGGTTGACTGCACAAGTCCCACAAACCAACATGCTCAAGCAGTAGCTTCACGCCGTCTAGCAGTCCTAACTCCCTCAAGCAGTCAAGGTCGACATACCGAGTGGGTTGGATGTCATGGTTCTGAAACCTGATAAACTTCTGTCTTTGTGCTTCTCCTTGGTCACCATCTCTAAACTGGATATTCTCCATTGCATGCAAGTAAGGTAAATGAGAGATAAGAGTTTTTGAGGTTTTGTGAGAAAATGAAGAAATGTGAAGAATTTTTCGGATTATAATGAAATGAGTGAATGTGAGAAGTTTGGAATAAATGGAGAGGTTTAATGGGTTAATGGGATTAATTGAGAGTAATGGGTGGTTACGGGAGAATGAGGAGATAATGGGAGGTTTTAGTTTTTGTGAAAATGGAGATGGGGTTCTGCAAAGGTGAACGGTTCTGTTTCTTCAGAATTCATAAAATAGGGTTGTCACGGTCGTGAGGGAGGTCTTACGGTCGTGACGCGCTAAATAGCTCGTCACGATCGTTAGGGAATGGTGACGACCGTGATGGCTTCAAACTTAGAATTTTTCACAGAATGCATTATCTCACTTCAGTTCAATGCAATTTCTTATCACTTTCATTTATTTCCAACATAAACATAATACATAATAGTGGATCAACATATAAGCAGTAAATTTCATCACACGAGAATTCATAAAACATCAAGCAATTCAAATATATCAGCAAATAATGAAAAGCATGGAAATTGATTAAATTAGAAAGTTGCAAGAATAGAAGTGCTTTGCTTTTGACATAATAGAAGGAAAATTACATTGATAAAAATAAGCTACGAAATGTTTGCAAAATGTTAAAACTAACTAGAAACAAAAGCGAAAAGTAAAATAAATTAAATCACTACAGCATTATCAAAGTTGCTTCTTCAAATCTTCAAGTGCGGAGTTTAAATGGTAGAATTGTTCACATGTTATGTTAGTTAAACCTATAACGTCCAATCGCATGCTTTTAACCTCATCCTTAACAACATTAATATCAGCTTGGTAAACTTCAAGAGTATTCATAATTTTCTTTAAGTTGTCAGCATATCCTACTTGATTTACTTCAAGGGTTTCAATAACTTCATCAGTGTGGTCAATGTCATGGTAACCAGGAGGTGTCTCAGGGTCACTTTCTACATCAGTCATTATGTCATCCCTAATTCTGTAAGATTGAGGTGTTTCGGGAGTGGATGGATAGTCAGGAGGGGTAAGCTCATAAAGCCAATTATCTTTATTGTGAACACTGACTCTAGCATGGTTCGGTAATGTGAACAGGGTTACTACTTCATTTCTAATTAGGTACTCGTAAGGTGATTGTCCTAAGTTTCTTATAATTTGGCGGTTAAAGAAAAAGTTCAGATTCATAGGGCGGATGGTACCTAAACGGTTACACTTGTGTAATTGGTATCTAAGTCCTAGGGCATCAGCAATCATGGTGACCAGGCCTCCAACCAATATGGATAGATCAGGTTCCTCTTGGATTCGGGTAAAAGTTTGCATCATGAATGGTACACCATTAACTGGTTGTCCATTGGTCAGAATGGACATAATGAATATCTCATCTTTAGATACTCCAGTGAGGTTTTCTTCCTTTCCAAAGAAGGTGTGGGCAAGGATCTTATGGAAATAGCGGATAGCAGGGTTATGTATTTCATCATTGTTCATGTTATCCGGCTCAGGAAGGTAATTTCCGGTTAAGGTTCCCCAAAAGAAGTGTAGCTCAATATCCATTAGTTCTACCTGGGTGGTAGTAAAAGCAAATGGTCCATTAGGGAATCCTAATAAGTCAGCTAGTTCTTTATGGTTAAAGTCATATTCGATTCCGAATAGTCGGAAACTGATAAATCCTTTCCTTAATCCAAAACCGCGCTCGGGTAAGTAAACTAAGGATCTTAAGACCTCAAGGGTGAGCTCGCGGTAAGTCACAAACTTTTGTTTATGAGAGTATTCTCCCATCCAAGTTGGTTAAACAGGTATAGGATGCTATCATGTATACCTAAAGTTTCCATAGTCAGTTCATCATGGTACAGAGTCAAATCCATTGGTCTCTGTGATAACTCCTCAAATTTCATTCTTTGGTTCCTACCTCTAAATTTGGTTTCCATAATGTTTCTTGGTTGGTTAGCCATAGTTAGTGTAAATGTGGAGGAAACAAATCAGGGGGAAAAGGAAAGTGGAAAAGACTTTAGAAAATCTGTAAAAGTTTTTTCTAAAATAAAAATTAAAATAAAGAAAAAATAAGAAAAAAAATGCATAAATAGAATCAATAATGATAATAATGAAATAAAACAATAAAAGGATAAAAGGATAAAACGATAAATTGATTAAAATAATAAAATGGGTTGCCTCCCACTAAGCGCTGTTTTTATCGTCATAAGCCTGACGTAATGCTTAGGGGTAGATTAATCAGGGAAATTAGTGGATAGCTCTAAAAGCTTTAGACTATTCGCATAATCTCTATTTTCAATTTTATGGTAATGTTTTAATCGTTGTCCGTTTACTGTGAACAGTTCACTATTCCTACCCTTAATTTCTATTGCTCCGCTTGGGAACACTCTAGTTATTTCAAAGGGTCCTGACCATCTAGATTTTAGTTTTCTAGGAAAGAGCCTAAGTCTTGAATTAAAGAGGAGTACAACGTCTCCCACACTAAATTCTTTCGTAGATAGACGTTTATCGTGCCATCACTTTGTTCTTTCCTTATATATCTTAGCATTCTCATAAGAATCTAACCTTAACTCTTCTAATTCGTTAATGTCGAGGATTCACTTTTCTCCAGCGGCATTGTAGTTTATATTGAGTGTTTTAATCGCCCAATATGCTTTGTGTTCTAGTTCTACTGGGAGATGACAAGACTTTCCATACACTAATTTGAAAGGTGTAGTTCCTATGGGTGTCTTGTAGGCTGTCCTATAAGCCCATAAAGCTTCATTAAGTTTAGATGACTAATCTTTCCTAGATATGGCGACAGTCTTTTCTAGGATTTGTTTAATTTCTCTGTTTGAGACTTCGACATGTCCACTTATTTGTGGATGATATGGTGTTGCTACACGATGTCTGACTCCATACTTAGATAGTAATTTGTCAAATATTTTCGAAATGAAATGCGAGCCAATTATGACGAGTCTAGGCACACCAAATCTTGGAAAGATTATATTCTTGAAAAGCTTAATTACTACTCGTGTGTCATTTGTAGGAGAAGCTATAGCCTCAATCCATTTTGAAACATAATCGAAAGCTACGAGTATGTACTTATTACCGAAAGATGATGGGAATGGTCCCATGAAATCTATTCCCCAGACGTCAAAGACTTCTACTTCTAATATTCCTCTTTGAGGCATTTCATCTCTTCTTGAAATATTACCGGTGCGTTGACACCGATCGCAATTTATAACAGCGATGTGGACATTTTTCCATAAATTAGGCCAGAATAGGCCGGCTTGTAAGATTTTTGCACAAGTCTTGGAAGTGCTTGCATGTCCACCATAAGGAGATGAATGACAATGAGCAATGACATCTTCTATTTCTTCTTCGGGAATACACCGACGAAAGATTCCGTCAGGTCCTCTTTTAAACAATAATGGTTCATCCCAATAGTAATGCTTGAGATTGTGAAAGAATTTCTTTTTCTGCTGATAGGTTAAGTCAGGTGGAAGTGCTCCTGCAACTAAGTAGTTGACAATGTCAGCGTACCATGGCAGTCCTACGGTTGTTTGGATTGTTTCCACGGGTTCTGGTTCATCTATGTCTAACTGAACTGGGTCGCTTCCTATTTGTGCTATCAGTTGTTCATACGGAAAATCGTCGTTGATCGGCACTTGTTCGGGTTTAATACCTTCTATTCTAGATAAATGGTCAGTTACGACGTTTTCAGTACCTTTCTTATCTTTTATTTCGAGATCAAACTCTTGTAAGAGTAAAATCCATCTCAAGAGTCTTGGTTTAGCATCCTTCTTGGTTAATAGATATCTGATAGCAGTGTGGTCTGTGTAGACGATTATTTTTGCTCCCACTAGGTAGGAACGGAATTTGTCAAGCGCAAAGACAACTGCTAATAATTCTTTTTCAGTAGTGGCGTAGTTCATCTGAGCAGAATCTAAGGTTCTTCTGGCATAGTAAATTGCGTGAAGTTTCTTGTCCTTCCTCTGTCCTAGAACTGCGCCTACAGCATAGTCACTCGCATCGCACATGATTTTGAAAGGTAATCTCCAGTCAGGGGGTTGCATGATTGGTGCGGTGATGAAGGCTGTTTTTAAAGTTTCGAATGCTTTAAGACAATATTTATTGAATATGAACTCAATGTCTTTCATTAATAAACCGGTAAGAGGTTTAGTGATTTTCGAGAAATCTTTGATGAATCGTCGGTAGAAACCGGCGTGTCCTAAAAAGCTTCGTATTTCTCGAACGGTCTTAGGGGGTTGAAGATCTTTTATGACTTCTATCTTAGCTTTATCAACTTCAATTCCCTTGTCAGATATAACGTGTCCTAGTTGTAAACACCCCAAATTTGCCCTCACCCATTCACACCATGGCTTGTGATCATTTTCATATGCATAAACACAATCATATCATCTCATATCTCAATTTTGAGTCACTGCATAGTTTCTAAGTCATCTGCACATAGGGTTTGTGATCTGAGCAATCCAAGAGTTTCTTGAGCCACTCCAAAGGTCAACAATCACTTCAAAGGGGTCCATGTGTGTTCTTATATCATATTACATCCTCTCAAAGTCAAAAATGCAAAAGGATCACAAGAACTGGGATTGGTAGAGATGCAGAGCCAAGTTTGACTGCACAGTTGACCTAAAATTAGGGTTTTGGTTTCAGAGGCCATAACTCCAAATTTTTTGGTCATTCTTGTTTCCATTGGTCTCTATATGTTATAGGGAGTATGCATATCAATTTTCATGAAGAAATTCCATGGGGAAGTCATCTGATCAAGAGTTGACTTTTCAGACAAGTCAGTGCAAAATCAGGGCATCTGAGGCCCCCAATGACCCAACCAAGGGGTGATCTTCATCATTTTGAGTGTATATGATCTTTATTTGATCATGGAAGAAGGTTGAAGTTCATAAAAATCAAGAATTTGAAGTTTTTGCAAAGTTGACTTTTTAGGGCATGGTTGACTTTTCAAGAATGTGTCATTTTATGCCATTTTTCAAGCCTTGCTTTTTGATCCAAAAATGCTTCAAATGAAAAAACTTTGGTCATGAAAGTTGTAGAATACATTTTTCCCTTTTCAAAAAGTACAAGAACATGACCTAATTCACTTTGGATCAAAAGTTATGGTGTGACAAAGTTGGCAAAAATCACTAATCTTCAAGTTATGCACTAATTGGAAAATTTGCAAAATCATGAACCAAGACAAATTGTAACTTCTAATTGACATCAAACCATTACACTAACATTCTATGTGACCTAAAAATCAGATTTGAATCAAAGTGTCTCATGTTTCATGGCTTGTGTAGCAAGATAGTTCCATATGAACCAAAGGTGATCAAGTTGCAAAATCATCATCACACTTCCATCCACTTGCTGCCTTGGATGCTGAACCACCCTAGCCCTCTCCCCTCACCTTGCTGCGCATCACACAGTCCATGTACTAGCCTAGAAGTTGCCCATACTTTCTCTTACACAAAAGTTTACAATTTGCAAAAGTGGCCATACCAATCAATAAAAGGCAGGTCACATCATCTGACCAATGAGAGATGTTTATGTGGACAACATGCTAGCCATTTCATACATCAAGCAAGGCTGAAGCTCAACACAAGATCACATTCACAAACTCACTCCATTTTGCATTTTCCTTCGAATCTGTCTCCACAGGCCTCAAACACTAAAACCAATTCCACATATCAACTCACCTTGCCTCATTGAGCAAAAACCAACAAGATTCAGGCTTGAACTGAGCAAGAACATAGCTTCACCATTTTCCACCCCAGTCTGCATTTTCCTTCGAATCACCTTCCACAGCCATCAAACATCCAAACTCTTTTCACCAACAAGTCAAACACATCAAAAGGAACCAGAACCAACCATTAACAGAGCTTGAAACCACTCACACACAAACTCCATTTTCTGCTACACCAGAACTGGATTTCTCAAAGCAGCTTGTCTAAGCTCATTCCAAGCCTTCCATTAGAATCAGGGGAGCCTAAGAAGTCCATTTGCACGCAAAGGAGGCTCTGGAAGCTCAGTTTTGAAGCTTTCCAGCTCAGGTATGATGATGAACATTTTCTTCCAAAGCTTGCATTTTAAGTCATAAACTGGTTGCTCATGTCTTGCTGATCATGGGGATGGTTTTAAAATTGAAAATGAGTGAGAGATGAGTTTGTATGATCACTCTGAAATTTCACCCGTGGATTTTGTTTCTTTCGATTTACATGATTCTTGGGGTTTAAATGATGTTTGAGGGTGGATTCATGACCTAGGTTGTTAGAGGATCATTTCCCTGGCTTTAATTTGAAGAATAGTGGCCTGAATCGTGTTTTAGGGTTTTGATACCGCCGGAGAAGATGACCGGAGCTTCCCTCCGGTCACCTGAAAGTGCTTTGCCCTAATCTCAGGTCATTAGTGCCATTTGAATATTGAGCGTAGGATTGCCTTGACCAGTTGACTTCCCGCGCGCATGAAGGGCTCAGATCCTTTTGCTTTGCCCTAATCCACTTTAATTAATTAAATAAATCATAATTAGGTTAATTAAATCAGAACCAACCATGGCCCTTGGATTCGCGCGCCAGTCAACTATCCCAAACCCAGTTCAAATCTCCACCATTGGATTTGCTTACTTTCTTTTATTTCATTTTTTATTTCATTTCTTTTCATTTTATTTGCACAATTTATTTAAAATAGTAAAAATTGTTTAAAAATTATGAAACTTTTTCTCAAGAGTTTTATTAATTTTTAAGACACAAAAATATTTTTATTTTCATTTTTAGCATTAAAAAAGTATTTTTAAATATTTAAAAGTTTATTTTTAGTTGATTAATGAAAATTAATTTATTAAAAATACTTTTAGGTATTTAAAAATCACCAAAAAATTCATGAAATGTTCTAAGACATTTAGAAACATTGTCCAACTTTCAAACCAAAATTATTTTTTGATCTTGATGCATTTTGAGAATTTTTCATTGAATTAAAATCATTTTTATGCATTAATTTGATCCAAAGTTCAAAAAATCATTTCTGCCTATCCATGAAGAGTTGGACATTGATTCTTTTTGCATTGCATTGTGTTTAGCATGTAGTTTGTGAGATTAAATGGCCATGATTTGATCTTCCATTTTCCATTTGTTTGTTAATTTTCTTGTTTAGGAACCCTAAAACCCTAAAAAACTTGTGAAAATCATAACTTGAAATTGGTTAAGAGTTGAGACCTCTCCTTTGGGAATTGGGTTAGTATAGGATTAGGGGTCCTTTGAGTGCATTTTCAATTTTTTTGTAATGTTGTTTGCTTCTGGTTTTGGTTTTTGTTTGATGTATGATTCATAAACCCTAATTTGGGCTTTCATATGCATCCATCTTGCATTCTCTTGCATGGCATGGCTTGCCATGACATTTCAAGCACCCATTTGATTCATTTGACATCATAAGACATATTGAAAGCATGTTTGATCATTGCATCATGTATTTTCCATGTTGTATGTCATGTGCACCTCATAACTTTTCATGTATGTTCATGGTTCCTAACTTGCTTCATTTGCATTCATGAACTTGTATGATCATTTCCATGTGCTGCCTCATGTTTGTAGCATCTCATAGCATCATTAGCATCATGTATATGCTTCTGGTTTTGTTTCTCATCATGTCATCTCATCCCATTTTGCATTACATTGCATTTCTTTTCTAACCTTTCAGATGGTAAGTGACTTTGAGAAGTGAATTTGCCTTCACTTCTCATACCTCCTTCTAATCTCTCTCTTGCATCCATGCTGCATTTTTATATGTGTTTGAGTTTGAGCTTGCTCATTCTTCTTCTTCCCACTTTCTTTCTTCAAGTGACTTGACTTCTTGAATGAAGCAAGTTGCTTTGCTTCTCTTGATCCTTTCATCTGCTTCCTGGTGGTTCCATTGGAGATCTTTCCTGTTAAACCTCACAAACCTTAGGAACAACCAAGCATGACAATGATTAGGATTTTGATTAGTCTCCCCTCTTAGTTTTACCTTTGTGTCTTCTTTGAGTCTTATCTTCTCATCTCATAATCAGGGACTAAACCCTAAAGGCTTTAAGGCTTTGTGATTAAGCTTATGCCTGCATCCTTCTCTTAGGATGGAGTGTATAACTTTAATCCTAAGTGTTAAACCCTTAATGTGTTTAAATCTCTTAATCAATTCACTTAATAAGTATCAAGGCATCATACTTGTAACTTGGGCCTTGCATTAGGGTTCTAATTCTTCCTTAATTGGTTAAGAAGGACTAACCCTAGTGTTAATGGACAAGTCCCCCTCAAGTTGTCTTACAGATCATAAAATCCACTTCATCATCATACCATTAAGTAAAATCCACTTAATAAAAGGCTTGTTTTGTCATGAGTTTAATCCCTAATCATGGATTAAGTTGAGGAGTTTTCCTCAGCTTAAACATTCTCATCTATTATCCTTCTATTAGGATGGTGTAATGAGTCTGTTTAATCCTTGATTACGGCTTAACCTCATTACTTAACACTAAACAAAAACCACAAAAACATCTAAATAATCACAAGTAGGTTAATGATCTTAATCCTACACCAAAGGTGATTAAGTGTGAGAATCTGACTTCACACTTAAGGTATCCTCATTACCCCTAATCAGAGGGAAGATGTGATGAGTTTACTAAATCCATTGGTTTAGACTTAAGCTCATTAACTTATGACAAAATCCAAAAGCAATAAAAGACTGAAAACTCAAAAACAAACAATAATCGTCTCCTTCGGGATTCTTTTCTCATCACACTCACTCATAAACGAGAACTTGCTTCTTCCGTCTAATGCAAGACAGTTTGCACCTGAGCCAGACAGGTCATACACTTGAGCATAGACAAGTAAGCAGTTCACAAGTCAATTTATCTTTCAGTCTCTTTGGGTCGAACTACGGTGTTCTGACTTCCTCATTGCACGAGAGGATACGTAGGCATAACTTAACAGTTATCGAACAAAAGTCTCTGTACATTCCCCCTCTTTCTAGCCTCATTCTTTAGCCTCATATTCTTGAGCATTTCATTCTTGTTCCTGCACTGACACTACTTTTATACATTTCACACTTCTTTTGCACTGACACCTGTACATCCTTTTCCAGCCATTTTATACACAAATTGCACTGACACTACCCCTTTAAAACACAAATCTTTTAAGCGTGGATCCCGTCGAGTACGACGGACAATCTGGGTGCTAATACCTTCCCAGGTTGTGACCAACCCCCTTTCTCAGTCTCTCTGGTTCGCGACCGTCTTGTCCATATCTTTCTAGGTTTATGCAGCATTACCTTTCCTCCGAGATAAAAATGCCTAGCTGGCGACTCTATTCATCTCCAGTGAGTTCACGGCTGTGTGTTCTCATTGTCCCTTTCGCCGACCGTTCGCGTCTGTACCTTTATCTGGGCCATTCCCATTTATCGGGAGCGACAGCTTGGCGACTCTGCTGGGGAACCTTATACTGCAGCCAGGGCTTCTGGTTCTTTTTGTGGGTTCCTCCTAGCGCTTGTTTGATTTGTGTTTATTGGGGTGTTATGTGCTTATTTGTGTTGGTATATGTTTTATTTATTGCTTTATGTACAGTTTGTTTTATTACTTTCTTTACTGCTTTTCATATATCATATTGTCATACTGTGCTGCTGGCTGGATCTGTTGTTTGCTTTGGTGGGTGGGTGTTCCATTGAGAGTTAAGGTCCTATACCTGGGACCTGAGTGACACCTAGGCTAGAGTGAATCATATTCTTTCCCATTCCATCTCGGTCTGGTGCGGGAATATGAAACACGGTTCAGATATGGGTTTCTTCTTGAGAACTCTGTGTTGCAGATTTCCTGCAATGCTAGGGCTATCTGGGAAGCCTGCTAAGTCTGGATGACCTTTTAGTATTGACCTTCAGAAACTGAGGTGAATTAGAGGAGGAATTGTTATGGTTATTGTAAACAC
The DNA here is from genome assembly GCA_963966055.1 of Lathyrus aphaca. Taxonomy (NCBI): domain Eukaryota; kingdom Viridiplantae; phylum Streptophyta; class Magnoliopsida; order Fabales; family Fabaceae; genus Lathyrus; species Lathyrus aphaca. The sequence continues at coordinate 404,165,512 of OZ014521.1, read as the reverse complement.
TGTACCTCCGGGTTAGAAGTGTTTACACTTCTCATAACTGATCCAAGCCTGAGGATCCTTGTTTTAGAAAACCACCTGTGAGGGGGTTGGGCTGTTTACAGGTTTGCAGGTACCTTGACCTCAGAACACCCTGTTACTTTGACTTGATTAAGAATACTCCATGTTGGAACAGTTCTTGTGATTCTAAAACCCTGGACATGTGGCTCTTTATTTGAGTCCCCCACCTTGGTTACTGGATTTATAGACCTCCATCTGGAATTCTCTAACATACTTGGACCTATATCAGAGTTTTTGATCAGATCCAACTCAGTCACAAACCCTTGCATATCATTTGCATACATAAACATTGCATCATATTGACATTTGCTTATTTGTGTTTCAGGGTATCCATCTTCACTTGGTTTTGGTTTTGACCCCATCTTCAGTATTGACCCGTCTTCATCAGCATCTGCTTCAGTTACCAGTTATCTACTCCAGTCACCTGCACCAGCCAATCAGTGGCTCATTCTTCAGTGTTATCATTAGCGCCTGTCTCTACTCATCTTCAGCATCATGGCTCCTAAAAAGAGCAACATCACCTACCACTTCTTCCATCCAGAGCTATCTGACATCAGGAGGATTCAGACCCTGATCACTCCAGATCACATACCATTGTTCAGGGAACATTACGGAGATATACTTGATATGGTTATGGATCTGGACCCTTCACAGAGAAGCCTGATCCACACTTAAATTCAGTTTTATGATCCCCCACTGAGATGCTTCACTTTCCAGGACTTTCAGCTAGGCCCTCTATTAGAAGAATACTCATTATTGGTTGGTATGCCTATCAGGGGTGGAATCCCTTTCAACCCTGAAATGGTCTTTCCTGGTAATGGAGAAGTAGCAAAGGCTTTGCATCTGGAACCTGTTCTGATTGAGCAGCATATGACTTCTAAAGCTGGAATCCCTGGCTTTCATCTGGATTTCTTGATCTCTCAAGCTACCCTGAAAGCTTCTCTAGGAGAGTGGAAAGCTGTCTGTGCTTTATTGGCCTTAAGTATATATGGAATTGTATTGTTTGCAGATGAGCCTCGATTCATTAGCAAGAATGCAATCCATCTTTTCATCTTGAAGAACCCAGTGCCCACTTTATTAGGGGACCTCTACTACTCAGTGCATCAGAGGAATGAAAAGCAGAGGGGAAGATTAGTAAGGTGTTGTGCCCCATTGTTCCATACTTGGCTTCTTAGGCATCTACCCAGGACAGATGCATTTTTGAATCCTCATCAGCAGAAAAACTGGGCTAAGAGACTCACTGCTCTAACTTCAGCCGATATCAGATGGTGCACCCAAAGCACCAAAGGCAGGGATATCATCACCAGCTGTGGGAATTTTCCCAATGTGCCCCTAATAGGAGTTAAGGGTAGTATCAATTACAATCCCCTGCTGTTCAGAAGGCAACTGGGCTATGCACTGGTCCACACTCCTAAGGCACAGGACTTGGTGGAGACTCTTTATTGTGAGAACAAGCCTAATTTGGCTGTTGTTAGGCAGGCTGCCTGGGCCTGGGATAATGTTCAAACCAAGGGAATAACTATTTTGGGGAAGTGCAACAATGTGGCATCAGCACAATATTATGAATGGTCCCATGCCAGGGCTCAATTCTCTGGGATGCCATTTACCATAGAAGATATGCCTGAGTCATCTTCAGCACCACCCCCTACCACCATCAGCTTGGAAGAGTTTGAGAGCTTGAAAGAAAGAAATGAGAAGTTAACCCAGGCTTTGCAAAAGACCCTCCGGGAGAGGAGTGATGGTAGGTTGGAGATTGAGAGGCTAGAGAAGCTGAGAGTGGAGCATTTGGTTAAGATTGAGAAGTCTGGGGATTATATCAAAAAGTCTAAAGCTGGAGAACAAATTCTGAAGAATGCTTGCAAAGAAGCCCAGTTCCAGAGAGCAAGGACAGACTTGTATCTGAAGGAGAGTCAGGCGAGGTGGGTCAGGATCACCGAAGCTCGTACTTTGGAGGACAAGAGAGTTCAAGACAAGATGGAGCAACTGGAAGCTAGTGCAAAAGAGCAGCGAGAAGCCCTGGCAGCAGCCCAGAGGGAGATATCAGAGCTGAAGATCAAAGCTGGAGTGAAGAGGTCGAAAGACCAAAGTCAGCACAAGAAGCTAGCAGCAGCTGTTACGACCCGGAATCTCCTCATCAGGAATCTCATGGAGCGTCCGGCTGATCCTGTGACCGAAGCACTTCTCAAGGAAGTTCGTGAGGATGAGTTTGGTCTTGGTGTCTGACCATTTGTTTGTTGTTGCTTTCATTCCATGTACTTTTATTTTCCTGTAATGTATTTTGACCCCTCAGAGGGCTTGTATTTATAAACAAACTATGTACCATTTTGCTTTTGTAATATATGTATTAGTTTGTTCCATCCAAGTTTCACTTCGAAAGCAACATCAACAGCATCTTCAAGGGTCTGGAAGGGTCAAAACTGAATGCCAAGCCGGATACCTTGAAAACAAATAAGCATACTGCATTGCATGCTAACCCTTTTGTTTGTTTTGTAGGTTTTTGTTTTATTGCCACTAACTCTGTTGTGATGTTCAGGAACTATTGCTCGGCGCCGGGTATTTCCCCTCAACCGTCCGCACCGTTATCCAACCCGTAACAATCTTCCGGGCATCCAAATGGATCAGATGCAGCAGGACCTTACTGAGGTCAGAAATCAAATGGCCAATGAAAGGCTAGAGATGAGGAATCAAATGACGCAGTTTATGGAAGTAATGAACAACATGGCTCAGAGCCAAGAAAGATTGAGGGCCATGGTGGAAAGGCAAAATCAAGAAGATCCACATATAGGGACTGCTGGCACAAGCAATAACGAAAGGGTCCAACCTCATGTCAACCCCCCTGTATTTGGCCCCCATCTTCATCCAGAGGTCAATATTCCTGCAAATGTTCAGGGGACTGCCACTGCAGCCAGGGTACTTCAAGAAGACCCCCAAGAGGATCAATTCACAGTAATGGGTGCTGGGGAAGAAGCCTATGATAGAAGGCTGGATGAGATAGATGAGAAATTGAGGTCCTTAGAGTCTTAAAACTCTTTGGGTTTCGACGTCATGGACATGGGCTTGGTAGACGGGGTCAGGATCCCCCATAAGTTCAAGCCTCCTTGCTTTAAAAAATACAACGGGACTTCATGCCCCCGGACTCATTTACAATCATTTCTGGGGAGGCTGAAGGCCTATACTATGGATGAGAAGCTCTGGATGTTCTATTTTGAGGATAGCTTAACTGGAGATTCAAGAGAATGGTACTCTCACTTGACAAGGGCAACTATTAGATGCTGGAAGGACCTGGCAGAGGCCTTCATCAGACAGTATCAGTACAACTTAGATATGGCACCCAACAGGACCCTCCTAATGGGAATGTCACAGTCGTCAAGGGAAAGTTTCCGAGAATATGCCCAGAGATGGAGGCAATTGGCTGCTGCTGTTCAACCACCTATGTCTGAAAGGGAAATGGCAGATATGTTTATGAACACCCTTCAGGGGACTTACATTGACAGGCTGGCTGCTTTCTCTTCCACTAGCTTTGCAGATGTTGTCATAGCCGGGGAGAGAATTGAAAGTTTGTTAAAAATGGGCAAGATTTCTGACAATGGTGCCAGCTCGTCCAGTAGTACAAGAAAGCCTTTTGCAGGCCCAAGAAGAACTGGCGAGACCAATGCCATCCACACCAACAGGGGCAGACCTCCATATGTTCACAGGTCTGTAGCAGCAGTCACCATTCCCGCTCCAGCTCATCCTCAGCCAGTTTATCAACCTCCGCAACAAAACTATCAGCAACAACCTCAGTACCATCAACAGAATCAGTATCCTCCGAGAAATTACAACAACAACAGCACCAACAACAATAACCAGCAAAGGCCATTTCAGCAGAGGCCATCTCAAGCCAACAGGGTAATCGATCCGATCCCTATGCCATATGCTACACTGCTGCCACAACTCCTGAAACTCAACCTAGTTGAGCTAAGGACGCTGGCGCCTCCAGATCCCAACAGTCTACCCAGGAATTATGACTCCAACGCCAGATGTGCCTTCCATTCAAACGCACCTGGCCACAGTACAGAAAAGTGCAGAGCCCTGCACATGAAGGTACAAGACCTGGTAGACTCAAAAGCTCTGAATTTCGCACCACCACCCAATGTCAATAAGAACCCAATGCCGAACCACGGTGGTCCCAGAATTAACGCTATTGAAGAAGACAACCCGTCTTATTTAATAACCAGTGTGGGTCAGATCCGGACACCGTTGGTAGAAACTAAGGCTCAACTCCTCGAATGTCAAATGTTCCCGGGGTGTGAGTTGGGGTGTGCTTACTGCAATATCTCGGTAAACGGGTGCGATAACCTGAGGAATGGCATAGACGGTCTCATTCAGAGTGGCCAGCTTCGGATCACCACATCATTTCCTACAAATCCAGCAATCTCATCAGCAACAACTCCAGAACCTCCTACAACTGCAACAACCATTGTTCCTGACAATTCTTCGGTTTCATCAACAAGTACTTCATCTATTATCTCAACTGATCAGTTATCTACATATTTTTCTTCTACAACTCCAGCACCACATCATTTTGAAACTCCTACAACAACAACATCCATCCTTCCACCAATGTCTCCTACAACACCAGCAACAAATCATGAAGACGTCTCAACTGTCACAATATTTTATGATCCTGAAAACAACTCTGCCTACAATTCAGAAAGTGCTGCTCCCATCAGAGCCCCAGTCACAATTTATTACGATCCACAGACTATCACAATTCCTTCCGCAGCTGCAGTCAGTCCAGTCACTATCACGGTGCCTGGACCAGTACCTTATGAAAGCAGCAATGCCATCCCGTGGCATTACGGCTCTGACCTGTACTGTGAAGGACAAAGAATCACTTTTGAATCATCAACCCCTGCACCACAAATTGACAATGTGGGAGGAGGCGGAGGCTTCACTCGAAGCGGACGTCTTTTCGCTCCACAAATTTAGAGACCCACTGCCGAAGCAGAAGCTGCTGCTAAGGCAAAAGGAAAAAGCTTGGTGCAGGAAGAGCAGACTGTTAAAGAAGCCTTGAAAACACCCTTTGACCAAGAGGTTGATGAGTTCATGCGAATCATCAAGAAGAGTGATTACAAAGTAGTGGATCAGCTTCATCAGACGCCTTCAAAGATCTCGATCCTATCATTGCTTATGTGCTCCGAAGCCCATCGGAATGCACTACTCAAGGTCTTGCATGCGGCTTACGTGCCTGAAGAGATCACTGTCAATCAGCTGGAAGCTGTAGTTGGAAATGTTAATGCCAGTCACGGACTAGGGTTCACCAATACTGATTTGACAACGGAAGGCCGCAACCATAACAAAGCCTTGCACATAACCATGGAATGTAAAGGTGCTGTCCTTTCTCATGTGCTGGTAGACACGGGGTCATCCCTCAATGTCTTACCTAAGAAGGCCCTGGTGAAGTTAGAATATGACGGATTGGCATTGAGACCCAGCAACCTGGTGGTAAGAGCCTTTGATGGTTCAAAGAGATCGGTTCTGGGAGAGATCGAGTTGCCCATAACGATTGGCCCGCAGACCTTCAAAACGACCTTCTACGTGATGGATATACAGCCTGCCTACAGCTGTCTATTGGGTAGGCCATGGATTCACGCCGCTGGCGCCGTGACTTCTACCCTTCACCAGAAGTTAAAATACGATTGGGAGGGTCAAATCGTTACAATCTGTGGAGAGGAGGATATTTTTGTTAGCCACCTGGCTACCTATAAGTATATTGAGATGGATGGGGAGATCCATGAAACGATGAGCCAAGGTTTTGAGGCCTTGAACGTGAATGAAACATCTGTTGTGCCTGGTACTTCAATTTCATCATACCAACAAGCCCGGAAGGTTGTTGAGGGAGGAAACGCCCAAGGCTGGGGCAAACTGTTATCGGTGGAGAAGAAAGAGGATAGATTTGGGTTGGGTTACAGACCAACTCAACAAGATCCAACAGAGGCTGCGAAAAAGCCCAACTTTGTGAGTGGGGGGGATGCTCACCCCTGATGCTGTCAACTGTCTGGAAGACGAGCTGGAAGAAGAACGCAACCTGGAGAGCTGGATTCGTCCAAAGATCCCGGGGAGCAGTATCTCAAACTGGTCTTCCCAGGAAATTATAAGAGTTACTCATGCAGAGTAATTATTATTTCCTGTATTTTTATAGCATGCATCAAAGTCTTGCATCTTGCCCAAGATGACAAGACTCATTTTGTAATCGGGCCATCTGTACTTTTTGTGCAACAAGATTAATCAATGAAATATCAGACATCTTTTGCAAATGGGTCTTTTTCTTTTCCACTCACTGTTTTCCCATTTTTCTTTTTGTACAAAAATAAAATGGCAGTGTTTTCAAAATGACAACTTTATTTCACTTTTTTAAAATAAGATTAAAATCAAATCACTAAAATGAACAAACTGAACCCTTGCAGAGAGTGCCTTCCTGACAGCACCGACAACAGCACGGCTATGACTTCGTATGACTTTGACAATCCGATCAATCAAGCTGATGAAGGGGTTGAAGAAGAATATGAGCTTCCTGAAGAGCTAGCCAGGTTGTTAAGACAAGAGGAAAAGGTTATTACTCCTCACCAGGAGGAGGTTGAAGTGATCAATCTTGGTACAGATGAAGACGTGAAAGAGGTTAAAATCGGGGCCTGCCTACAAGACTCAGTGAAGAGACAATTGATTGACCTGCTTCAAGAGTATGTGGATGTGTTTGCTTGGTCTTATCAAGATATGCCCGGGTTGGACACCGACATTGTCGTGCACAAGCTGCCTTTGAGAGAAGAATGCCCGCCAGTTAAACAGAAACTGCGCCGAACTCGTCCCGACATGGCAATGAAAATCAAAGAAGAGGTACAAAAGCAATGGGACGCCGGGTTCCTTGCCATAACTAGCTATCCGCCGTGGGTTGCTAACATAGTACCTGTGCCCAAGAAAGACGGAAAAGTAAGAATGTGTGTTGACTACCGGGATCTGAACAGAGCTAGCCCGAAAGATGATTTCCCTTTACCTCACATTGATGTATTGGTCGATAACACGGCTCAGTTCTCGGTATTCTCCTTCATGGACGGATTTTCAGGATACAACCAGATTAAGATGTCACCTGAAGACATGGAGAAGACAACATTCATCACACCCTGGGGCACATTCTGTTACAAGGTAATGCCATTTGGACTCAAGAATGCCGGTGCAACATATCAACGGGCTATGGTAACATTATTCCACGATATGATCCATAGAGAGATAGAATGTTATGTGGATGATATGATCGCCAAGTCCCTCACTGAAGAAGATCACTTGGTAAATCTGCTGAAGCTATTCAAGCGTCTGAGGAAGTACCAATTAAAGTTGAACCCCAACAAATGCACATTCGGGGTAAGATCTGGTAAGCTGCTGGGTTTTATTGTAAGCGAGAAGGGGATTGAAGTTGACCCTGATAAAGTCAAAGCTATTCAAGAGATGCCTGCACCAAAAACTGAGAAAGAAGTTCGAGGGTTCTTAGGTCGATTGAACTACATTTCACGGTTCATATCTCATCTTACGGCGACCTGTGAGCCCTTGTTCAAGCTATTGAGAAAAGAACAGACGGTCAGGTGGAACGAAGATTGCCAGAAGGCTTTTGACAAGATCAAGGAATACTTACAAGAGCCTCCAATCCTTATGCCTCCAGTTGAAGGAAGACCTCTAATAATGTACTTGACAGTATTAGAAAAGTCAATGGGGTGTGTGCTGGGCCAGCATGACGAGTCTGGTCGAAAAGAGTACGCAATATACTACCTAAGCAAAAAGTTTACCGAATGTGAACAACGTTATTCACTGCTCGAGAAAACTTGTTGTGCTTTAGCGTGGGCTGCTCGCCGACTAAGACAGTATATGTTGACCCACACTACCTTATTGATCTCAAAAATGGACCCAGTTAAGTACATATTTGAGAAGCCAGCTCTTACCGGACGGGTTGCAAGATGGCAAATGATCCTTACAGAATATGACATCCAATACACATCTCAGAAAGCCATCAAGGGCAGTGTATTATCTGAATATCTTGCTGAGCAACCCATTGAGGATTACCAGCCTATGAGGTTTGACTTCCCTGATGAAGACATCATGTTCATAAAAGTCAAAGATCATGAAGAGCCTGTTCACACTGAAGGGCCCGACCCAGAAGAAGAATGGACTATGATGTTTGATGGGGCTGTTAATATGAATGGTCGTGGTGTTGGTGCAGTGCTCATTACACCTAAAGGAGTTCACATGCCTTTCTCGGCAAAACTCACCTTCAACTGCACTAACAACGAAGCTGAATACGAAGCTTGTATTATGGGTCTTGAGGAAGCCATTGACCTCAGGATCAAGACGTTGACTGTATTTGGAGATTCAGCTTTGGTAATCAATCAAACCAACGGCAAATGGTACACCCACCAGGATCATCTGATACCTTACAGGGATTATATGAGGAGGTTATTGACTTTCTTTACAACAGTCAAGCTTGAGTATATCCCTCGGGACGAGAATCAGTTCGCAGATGCTCTGGCCACCATTTCATCCATGATCAAAGTTCAAGCTGCCAACTTTGTACCTCAGATCTCAGTGTCCAGACTTGATAGACCAGCATATGTGTTCGCAGCAGATGTTGTTAAAGATAATAAGCCTTGGTTCCATGACATTAAGTGCTTCTTGGAGGATCAAACATACCCCTCTGGGGCATCTTCCAATGATAAGAAGACTTTGAGAAGGCTTGCTGGTAGTTTCTTCCTGAACACTGATGGTTCCCTATACAAGAGAAACTTTGATATGGTGCTCCTCAGATGCGTCGATAGAACAGAGGCAGACTTGTTAATGCATGAAGTACACGAAGGATCCTTTGGTACCCATGCTGGAGGGCATGCCATGGCTAAAAAGTTGCTAAGATCAGGCTATTACTGGATCACAATGGATGCCGACTGTTGTGCCTATGCCAGAAAATGCCATAAATGCCAGATTTATGCGGATAAGGTGCATGTGCCTCCCAATCCTTTGAATATAATGTCTTCACCCTGGCCCTTTGCCATGTGGGGCATTGATATGATTGGCAAAATTGAGCCAACTGCTTCAAATGGCCACAGATTCATCCTGGTCGCCATTGACTATTTCACCAAGTGGGTTGAAGCAGCCTCATATGCAAATGTTACAAGACAAGTGGTAGCCAGATTTCTGAAGAGAGATATCATCTGTCGATACGGAGTTCCCGAGCGAATCATTACTGACAATGGTTCTAATTTAAACAACAAAATGATGGCTGAGTTATGCCGGGACTTCAAAATCCAACACCACAATTCTTCTCCTTACAGGCCAAAGATGAATGGCGCTGTTGAGGCGGCTAACAAGAATATCAAGAAGATTGTGCAGAAGATGGTAGTCACCTACAAAGACTGGCATGAAATGCTACCTTTTGCCTTACATGGGTACCGCACGTCAATCAGAACATCCACTGGGGCAACACCGTATCAGCTTGTGTATGGTATGGAAGCAGTCCTACCTGTCGAAGTTGAATTACCCTCTCTCCGGGTACTGATGGATGTTAAACTGAACGAAGCAGAGTGGGTTCGGTCCCGTTTCGAACAACTAAGTCTGATTGAAGAGAAGAGATTGGCTGCAATCTGTCATGGGCAGTTGTACCAGAAGAGAATGAATAGAGCCTTCGATCAGAAAGTCAGGCACCGAGAGTACCGAGTAGGAGATCTTGTGCTGAAAAGAATCCTTCCTCCTCATACAGACCACAGGGGCAAATGGACTCCAAATTATGAAGGACCATTCGTGGTAAAGAAAGTTTTCTCTGGTGGAGCACTGATGCTCAGCACCATGGATGGTGAAGATTTCCCATCCCCTGTGAATTCAGATGCAGTTAAAAAATACTTCGCATAAAATGACCCGCTGGACATAAAAACAGAATGAAAGTCCAGGCAAAAAAGGGGCATCCCGGCGAGTCAGAAACAGAATAAAAGACTCGGGCAAAAATAAGGGAAAATAAACAAAAGAATGTACACCCGCTGAGTTGAAAAGCCACATCGGACAACTCAGGCAGAAATGGGTATCCCGATGGATTGAAAACCCGAAAGGGCGATCCATGCAAAATAAGGGAATAAGCGAACAACTGCATTCTGAATTCGTCTGTATCACCTACAACTTGGTAAGCTTCGAAAGGATCAAGCTTCAATCAGAATCAACATTCTTCAAAAAGCAAGATGAGAAGAACGTCAAAAGTCATACGGGTCATAGTGAAGAGGAAGCTCCTCAAAGCGTCATCAACACTGCCAACATTTTGTTTCTCAATTTGTAACAATCTCCTCATTTCAGGGGATATGTTCCTTTGACTGTATCTCGCCAATTCAAGGCATATGAATCAATAAAATCAGATTTTCAGTCATGTCTCGTCTTGTGCGTTTTTTTATTTGCAAAAAATGTCTGATGTCTTAAAAAGAAAAAACTGATTGCATAAGAATACAGATGCTTATCTTCAAATAAAAACATGCTTGCAGGAAACTTGCTTACTCTCAAGTATCCTAACTCCTATGACGGAATCCAGTAAGGGATACCTCGGGATTATCTTGTGCGTTTCTCTGTCTTTTCAGGATTGCAGGTATCCAGAATGCAACTTGGAGCATGTAAGTTTCGTTCCAGCAAGCTGGCAAATCAACACTCAATTTTAGCACCCGAAGTGCTCTCTCCCCAGCTGAGTTGCCTCCCCTGACTTCCCCCAGCTGAGTTGCCACTTCTCCCCATCAGAGTTGCCAGGTATCACAGAAGATGCCCATATCCCCGGCTGAGTCAAGAAGCTACCAGGGAGGTCTTTCAGTGATTCCTCTCTTTCTCCCCAGCCGAGTTGCCATCTCGCCCTCAGCCGAGTGCAAAAGTCCAGGAGCTATCTCCCCACAGAGCTCCAGCCTCTATCCAGAAGAGCAGCGCATAGAAGATCACAACAGAGTGAAGAAAGCTTCTACAAACCCCAGCTGGGTCTCTCATTTATAAGGACAGGTCTATCAATGACCCATATCCCCAAGCAAATATACATCTCATCAGATCTACCAATGATCTCACCCCCAGCTGGGATGTCCATTTCTAACAAGATCGGTCGAAGATCTTCGTAGCAACGGGATCCGAATCCTGGTTTGGTATCTTTGCATAACCATAGCATTCACATCATATTCACCCACAAAGCGTAGCATTCCGTCTAATACGGAGCATTACGGCAAAAATCAAATACATAGCATAATCATAAGTCATGTTGTGAATCAAACACTTGTAAATAATAACCATTCACCAGAATGCAGAATACTTTCCCCAAAAACCCCCACCAGGGTCCCAGCAAAAAAACAGCTGCCTCTCAATCCACAAACACCAGTATATACCCCCTTGACACCCGTCCGTGTCATCACTCCCCCAGTAAAGTCGCCTGAACACTCCTTGCAAACAGCACCGCCCGTATTACAGATACTTCCTGACACCCGTCCGTGTCAAACCACCAGCAGAAAGCCAAAGACATCATCTTTGCACTCACCTACTTGTATATGCACTTTCTTGGCACCCGTCCGTGTCATTTCCCCAGCGCAGTCGTCTACACTTTTATATACTTGTTGATATTATTATACTCTTCTCCTTTTTGACACTCGCCCGTGTCACCTCCCCAGCAATTAAACACTCATCTATGCAATACTCATACTCATTACTCATGTTACACCTACACAGATACTCGTCCGTATCTTGTATATACCATTCATATCCCCACAGATTCAACATTGGTCCTTGTTCTTTGTTAACCAGATGGTACTCGTCCGTATCATCATCTCAGAACATGCGTCAAGAGTTTGTTTCTACATGATACTCGTCTGTATCATAGTCTTAAGGATGCTCGTCCGCATCTTTAATCCATACACCGTGTCAAACACTTTTGTCCTCTTGAACGTAGACACTCGTCCGTGTCTACTATTCCCCAGAAGAGTCCCTTCAGATTCAACACTCGTCCGTTTTCTCTGTTAACCAGTTGATACTCGTCCGTATCATCATCTTTGAACACGCGTCAGTATTTGTTTCTACCCGATACTCGTCCGTATCGTAGTCTTAGGGATGCTCGTCCGCATCTTTAATCTATACACAACATCTAAACACTTATACCTTTTGTTTCTTGGATATAAACACTCGTCCGTGTTTACTATTCCCCAGTAAATCGCCAACAAAGCAAGTTTTCCTTTATCTGACATTCGTCCTGTGTCATGATAAACCCTGAGAGCAGCCGTACCCTGCTAGGTGGTCGTCCTCCACCTCTTGATGGTCGTCCTCCATCATGCTCATCCGATGGCCGTCCCCATCGTTGATTTTAGCAGCCGTCCCCTGCTAGGTGGTCGTCCTCCACCCCTTGATGATCGTCCTTCATCAATTTTATCCAATGGTCGTCCCCATTGTTGATTTTGGTTATCTGGCATTCGTCCTATGTCATGATAAACCCTGAGAGCAGCCGTCCCCTGCTAGGTGGTCGTCCTCCACCTCTTGATGGTCGTCCTCCATCATGCTCGTCCGATGGCCGTCCCCATTGTTGATATTTTCGGCAGCCGTACCCTGCCAGGTGGTCGTCCTCCACCTTTGATGGTCGTCCCCATCATATTTCCTTTATTTCCCAACAGAGCAGCCGTCCCCTGCTAGGTGATCGTCCTTCACCTTTGATGGCCGTACCCCATCATCTGTTTATTTCATTTATTCTTTAACCCGATGGCCGTCCCCGTCGTGGTCCCTTTTCCTTTTCTTTTAGCCCGATGGCCGTCCCCATCGTTGGTTACCCTGCTTCATGAACTTGATGGCCGTCCCCGTCATGTTTCATGGATCCCCAGAGAATTTTGCAGCTTTACTTGATGGCCGTCCCCATCATAATATCTTATTTTCCCCAGCCAGTCGGCCGTCCCCGTCTTGGCTTTACCTTTTTTATCCCCAGCGTGTCGGCCGTCCCCGTCATTGCTTTATTTTCAGCACTTTTCCCAGCATGTCGGCCGTCCCCGTCATTGCTATTTACCCAGCAGTCGTCCTCTGCTCGACGGTCGTCCTCCGTCGCCTACACTTTATAATATACATTATTTCCCTTTACAATCTATATCCCTTTTCTTCTTCATTTTGTTAGTGCAAATTTTGGACTGTCTTTGGTATTCAACCACAAGTTACCTTGTTTGCCTGTTAAGCCGTTGCTTACATCCTGCACAGCTAACTCATGTTTGAATAGGGGCAGCTGTAAACACCCCAAATTTGCCCTCACCCATTCACACCATGGCTTGTGATCATTTTCATATGCATAAACACAATCATATCATCTCATATCTCAATTTTGAGTCACTGCATAGTTTCTAGGTCATCTGCACCTAGGGTTTGTGATCTGAGCAATCCAAGAGTTTCTTGAGCCACTCCAAAGGTCAACAATCACTTCAAAGGGGTCCATGTGTGTTCTTATATCATATTACATCCTCTCAAAGTCAAAAATGCAAAAGGATCACAAGAACTGGGATTGGTAGAGATGCAGAGCCAAGTTTGACTGCACAGTTGACCTAAAATTAGGGTTTTGGTTTCAGAGGCCATAACTCCAAATTTTTTGGTCATTCTTGTTTCCATTGGTCTCTATATGGTATAGGGAGTATGCATATCAATTTTCATGAAGAAATTCCATGGGGAAGTCATCTGATCAAGAGTTGACTTTTCAGACAAGTCAGTGCAAAATCAGGGCATCTGAGGCCCCCAATGACCCAACCAAGGGGTGATCTTCATCATTTTGAGTGTATATGATCTTTATTTGATCATGGAAGAAGGTTTAAGTTCACAAAAATCAAGAATTTGAAGTTTTTGCAAAGTTGACTTTTTAGGGCATGGTTGACTTTTCAAGAATGTGTCATTTTATGCCATTTTTCAAGCCTTGCTTTTTGATCCAAAAATGCTTCAAATGAAAAAACTTTGGTCATGAAAGTTGTAGAATACATTTTTCCCTTTTCAAAAAGTACAAGAACATGACCTAATTCACTTTGGATCAAAAGTTATGGTGTGACAAAGTTGGCAAAAATCACTAATCTTCAAGTTATGCACTAATTGGAAAATTTGCAAAATCATGAACCAAGGCAAATTGTAACTTCTAATTGACATCAAACCATTACACTAACATTCTATGTGACCTAAAAATCAGATTTGAATCAAAGTGTCTCATGTTTCATGGCTTGTGTAGCAAGATAGTTCCATATGAACCAAAGGTGATCAAGTTGCAAAATCATCATCACACTTCCATCCACTTGCTGCCTTGGATGCTGAACCACCCTAGCCCTCTCCCCTCACCTTGCTGCGGATCACACAGCCCATGTACTAGCCTAGAAGTTGCCCATACTTTCTCTTACACAAAAGTTGACAATTTGCAAAAGTGGCCATACCAATCAATAAAGGGCAGGTCACATCATCTGACCAATGAGAGATGTTTATGAGGACAAAATGCTAGCCATTTCATACATCAAGCAAGGCTGAAGCTCAACACAAGATCACATTCACAAACTCACTCCATTTTGCATTTTCCTTCGAATCTGTCTCCACAGGCCTCAAACACTAAAACCAATTCCACATATCAACTCACCTTGCCTCATTGAGCAAAAACCAACAAGATTCAGGCTTGAACTGAGCAAGAACATAGCTTCACCATTTTCCACCCCAGTCTGCATTTTCCTTCGAATCACCTTCCACATCCATCAAACATACAAACTCTTTTCACCAACAAGTCAAACACATCAAAAGGAACCAGAACCAACCATTAACAGAGCTTGAAACCACTCACACACAAACTCCATTTTCTGCTACACCAGAACTGGATTTCTCAAAGCAGCTTGTCTAAGCTCATTCCAAGCCTTCCATTAGCATCAGGGGAGCCTAAGAAGTCCATTTGCACGCAAAGGAGGCTCTGGAAGCTCAGTTTTGAAGCTTTCCAGCTCAGGTATGATCATGAACATTTTCTTCCAAAGCTTGCATTTTAAGTCATAAACTGGTTGCTCATGTCTTGCTGATCATGGGGATGGTTTTAAAATTGAAAATGAGTGAGAGATGAGTTTGTATGATCACTCTGAAATTTCACCCGTGGATTTTGTTTCTTTCGATTTACATGATTCTTGGGGTTTAAATGATGTTTGAGGGTGGATTCATGACCTAGGTTGTTAGAGGATCATTTCCCTGGCTTTAATTTGAAGAATAGTGGCCTGAATCGTGTTTTAGGGTTTTGATACCGCCGGAGAAGATGACCGGAGCTTCCCTCCAGAACTGGATTTCTCAAAGCAGCTTGTCTAAGCTCATTCCAAGCCTTCCATTAGCATCAGGGGAGCCTAAGAAGTCCATTTGCACGCAAAGGAGGCTCTGGAAGCTCAGTTTTGAAGCTTTCCAGCTCAGGTATGATCATGAACATTTTCTTCCAAAGCTTGCATTTTAAGTCATAAACTGGTTGCTCATGTCTTGCTGATCATGGGGATGGTTTTAAAATTGAAAATGAGTGAGAGATGAGTTTGTATGATCACTCTGAAATTTCACCCGTGGATTTTGTTTCTTTCGATTTACATGATTCTTGGGGTTTAAATGATGTTTGAGGGTGGATTCATGACCTAGGTTGTTAGAGGATCATTTCCCTGGCTTTAATTTGAAGAATAGTGGCCTGAATCGTGTTTTAGGGTTTTGATACCGCCGGAGAAGATGACCGGAGCTTCCCTCCGGTCACCTGAAAGTGCTTTGCCCTAATCTCAGGTCATTAGTGCCATTTGAATATTGAGCGTAGGATTGCCTTGACCAGTTGACTTCCCGCGCGCATGAAGGGCTCAGATCCTTTTGCTTTGCCCTAATCCACTTTAATTAATTATAAATCATAATTAGGTTAATTAAATAAGAACCAACCATGGCCCTTGGATTCGCGCGCCAGTCAACTATCCCAAACCCAGTTCAAATCTCCACCATTGGATTTGCTTACTTTCTTTTATTTCATTTTTTATTTCATTTCTTTTCATTTTATTTGCACAATTTATTTAAAATAGTAAAAATTGTTTAAAAATTATGAAACTTTTTCTCAAGAGTTTTATTAATTTTTAAGACACAAAAATATTTTTATTTTCATTTTTAGCATTAAAAAAGTATTTTTAAATATTTAAAAGTTTATTTTTAGTTGATTAATGAAAATTAATTTATTAAAAATACTTTTAGGTATTTAAAAATCACCAAAAAATTCATGAAATGTTCTAAGACATTTAGAAACATTGTCCAACTTTCAAACCAAATTTATTTTTTGATCTTGATGCATTTTGAGAATTTTTCATTGAATTAAAATCATTTTTATGCATTAATTTGATCCAAAGTTCAAAAAATCATTTCTGCCTATCCATGAAGAGTTGGACATTGATTCTTTTTGCATTGCATTGTGTTTAGCATGTAGTTTGTGAGATTAAATGGCCATGATTTGATCTTCCATTTTCCATTTGTTTGTTAATTTTCTTGTTTAGGAACCCTAAAACCCTAAAAAACTTGTGAAAATCATAACTTGAAATTGGTTAAGAGTTGAGACCTCTCCTTTGGGAATTGGGTTAGTATAGGATTAGGGGTCCTTTGAGTGCATTTTCAATTTTTTGTAATGTTGTTTGCTTCTGGTTTTGGTTTTTGTTTGATGTATGATTCATAAACCCTAATTTGGGCTTTCATATGCATCCATCTTGCATTCTCTTGCATGGCATGGCTTGCCATGACATTTCAAGCACCCATTTGATTCATTTGACATCATAAGACATATTGAAAGCATGTTTGATCATTGCATCATGTATTTGCCATGTTGTATGTCATGTGCACCTCATAACTTTTCATGTATGTTCATGGTTCCTAACTTGCTTCATTTGCATTCATGAACTTGTATGATCATTTCCATGTGCTGCCTCATGTTTGTAGCATCTCATAGCATCATTAGCATCATGTATATGCTTCTGGTTTTGTTTCTCATCATGTCATCTCATCCCATTTTGCATTGCATTGCATTTCTTTTCTAACCTTTCAGATGGTAAGTGACTTTGAGAAGTGAATTTGCCTTCACTTCTCATACCTCCTTCTCATCTCTCTCTTGCATCCATGCTGCATTTTTATATGTGTTTGAGTTTGAGCTTGCTCATTCTTCTTCTTCCCACTTTCTTTCTTCAAGTGACTTGACTTCTTGAATGAAGCAAGTTGCTTTGCTTCTCTTGATCCTTTCATCTGCTTCCTGGTGGTTCCATTGGAGATCTTTCCTGTTAAACCTCACAAACCTTAGGAACAACCAAGCATGACAATGATTAGGATTTTGATTAGTCTCCCCTCTTAGTTTTACCTTTGTGTCTTCTTTGAGTCTTATCTTCTCATCTCATAATCAGGACTAAACCCTAAAGGCTTTAAGGCTTTGTGATTAAGCTTATGCCTGCATCCTTCTCTTAGGATGGAGTGTATAACTTTAATCCTAAGTGTTAAACCCTTAATGTGTTTAAATCTCTTAATCAATTCACTTAATAAGTATCAAGGCATCATACTTGTAACTTGGGCCTTGCATTAGGGTTCTAATTCTTCCTTAATTGGTTAAGAAGGACTAACCCTAGTGTTAATGGACAAGTCCCCCTCAAGTTGTCTTATAGATCATAAAATCCACTTCATCATCATACCATTAAGTAAAATCCACTTAATAAAAGGCTTGTTTTGTCATGAGTTTAATCCCTAATCATGGATTAAGTTGAGGATTTTCCTCAGCTTAAACATTCTCATCTATTATCCTTCTATTAGGATGGTGTAATGAGTCTGTTTAATCCTTGATTACGGCTTAACCTCATTACTTAACACTAAACAAAAACCACAAAAACATCTAAATAATCACAAGTAGGTTAATGATCTTAATCCTACACCAAAGGTGATTAAGTGTGAGAATCTGACTTCACACTTAAGGTATCCTCATTACCCCTAATCAGAGGGAAGATGTGATGAGTTTACTAAATCCATTGGTTTAGACTTAAGCTCATTAACTTATGACAAAATCCAAAAGCAATAAAAGACTGAAAACTCAAAAACAAACAATAATCGTCTCCTTCGGGATTCTTTTCTCATCACACTCACTCATAAACGAGAACTTGCTTCTTCCGTCTAATGCAAGACAGTTTGCACCTGAGCCAGACAGGTCATACACTTGAGCATAGACAAGTAAGCAGTTCACAAGTCAATTTATCTTTCAGTCTCTTTGGGTCGAACTACGGTGTTCTGACTTCCTCATTGCACGAGAGGATACGTAGGCATAACTTAACAGTTATCGAACAAAAGTCTCTGTACATTCCCCCTCTTTATAGCCTCATTCTTTAGCCTCATATTCTTGAGCATTTCATTCTTGTTCCTGCACTGACACTACTTTTATACATTTCACACTTCTTTTGCACTGACACCTGTACATCCTTTTCCAGCCATTTTATACACAAATTGCACTGACACTACCCCTTTAAAACACAAATCTTTTAAGCGTGGATCCCGTCGAGTACGACGGACAATCTGGGTGCTAATACCTTCCCAGGTTGTAACCAACCCCCTTTCTCAGTCTCTCTGGTTCGCGACCGTCTTGTCCATATCTTTCTAGGTTTATGCAGCATTACCTTTCCTCCGGGATAAAAATGCCTAGCTGGCGACTCTATTCATCTCCAGTGAGTTCACGGCTGTGTGTTCTCATTGTCCCTTTCGCCGACCGTTCGCGTCTGTACCTTTATCTGGGCCATTCCCATTTATCGGGAGCGACACTAGTACGATTCCTTCTCTGACCATGAAATGACATTTCTCCCAGTTAAGCACGAGGTTTACTTTTACACATCTTTCTAACACCATTTCTAAATTTGATAGACATCCTTCAAAACTTTGCCCGCATACAGAGAAGTCATCCGTGAATACTTCCATGATGTTGTCTATGAAATCTGCGAAGATTGACATCATACATCTTTGAAAGGTTGCAGGAGCGTTGCATAATCCAAAAGGCATTCGTCTATAAGCGAACATTCCATAAGGGCATGTGAATGTAGTCTTTTCTTGATCATCTGGGTGGATAGGGATTTGGAAAAATCCTGATTAACTATCAAGATAACAGAAATACGAGTGCTTGTCTAATCGTTTTAACATTTGATCTATAAAAGGTAGTGGGAAATGATCTTTTCGAGTGGCTTTGTTTAGTTTACGATAATCGATGCACACTCTATGTCCGGTCATTACTCTTTGTGATATCGATTCGCCTTTAGCGTTTTTCACAACAGTGATACCTCCTTTCTTTGGTACTACATGTACTGGACTAACCCATTTACTATCAGAGATTGGATATATTATTCCAGCGTCTAGTAGTTTCTTAACTTCTTCCTTTACTACAGTGCTAAGGATTGGGTTAATTCTTCTTTGAGATTCTCTGGAGGTTTTGCAATCTTCTTCTAGCAGAATACGATGCATACAGATTGAAGGGCATATTCCTTTGAGATCAGATATGTTATATCCTAATGCAGTTGGATATTTCTTTAAGACATCTAAAAGTTTCTTTGTTTCAATTGTTCCTAAACTGGAATTGATTATAACTGGTCTTGTACATTCAGTGTCTAGGAATTCGTATCTTAGGTTGTTAGGTAAAGTTTTTAACTCTAATGTAGGTTTATTCTTACTTGGCACGGGATCTGGTGTAAGTGCTAAACTTTCTCTTAGACTATCATCCTGATATGGTTTACGCCAATTGTCATCTTCGAAAATCGGAGGGATTTGAATTTTCATAATTTCAGAATAGGTAGTTTCTTTCATTTCCATTTCTCTTACACATTCGTCAATTACATCCAATAAATAGCATGTATCATCTATAGCTGGTGATTGTAATAATTGTGTTAATATAAATTCAACTTTCTCTTCACCTACTTCAAAGGTTAGCTTTCCTTTCTTTACGTCTATAATAGCTCCGGCGGTAGCTAAGAATGGTCTTCCTAGTATGATAGGTGTAGTGGAGTCTTCAGAGATGTCCATGATTATAAAATCAGTAGGAATATAGAATTGTCCTATACATACTGAGACGTTTTCTAGTATGCCTACAGGATATTTAATAGAGCGATCGGCTAGTTGAACAGACATTTTAGTTGGTCTTAGGTCTCCCATGTCTAGCCTCT
Source organism: Lathyrus aphaca (assembly GCA_963966055.1). Classification (NCBI taxonomy): domain Eukaryota; kingdom Viridiplantae; phylum Streptophyta; class Magnoliopsida; order Fabales; family Fabaceae; genus Lathyrus; species Lathyrus aphaca. The sequence continues at coordinate 404,145,248 of OZ014521.1, read as the reverse complement.
TGCAAATTGTTAAGGGCATAACACTGATACTGGCTCCTAAATCGCATAGAGCTTTGTCAATAACGAATTTTCCTATTACACAGGGTATAGAGAAACTTCCTGGATCTTTTAGCTTAGGAGGCATATTATTTTGAATTATTGCGCTACACTCAGTAGTAAGTGTAACGGTTCCGTTATCCTCTATCTTTTTCTTATTGGATAATATTTCTTTTATAAACTTAGCATACGAGGGCATTTGAGTGATAGCTTCTGTAAACGGAATAGTAATGTTCAGCTGTTTCAGAAGTTCAACAAATTTCTTAAACTGGCCCATCGTCTTAGAATTGGTTAATCTCTGAGGGTACGGAATTGGTGCTTTATAAGGTGGTGGAGGCACATAAGGCTTTTCTTTCTCCACTGCCTCTTGATTATTATCTTCCTTTTCTTCTGGTTCATTCACCTTTTCAGTCGGCTTATCCAGTTTTTGGTACATGGCTGGATTGTCAAGTCTTGGATCGGTAGGTCCGTCAAGTTCCTTGCCATTTCTTAATATCACAGCATTGGCCTGTCCTTTAGGATTAGGTTGGGGTTGTCCAGGAAATACTCCAGCTGGTGCAGCGGTAGGTGCTTGTTGTTGAGCTACTTGTGAAATCTGAGTTTCAAGCATTTTGTTATGTGTAGCTAACGCATCTACCTTGCTCACTAATTGCTTAATCTGCTCACTAGTGTGTATGTTTTGGTTTAAGAAATCCTTGTTCGTTTGAGATTGGGTAGCTATGAAGTTCTCCATCATCAAGTCAAGGTTTGATTTTCTAGGAACATTAGGAGCAGTCTTTTGATATCCTGGTGGTGTAGCTGGTGCTTGACCTGGTGCGTATAAAGCATCGTTGTTCTTATAGGAGAAGTTCAGATGATTCTTCCAACCTGGGTTGTATGTGTTTGAGTATGGGTTTCCTTGAGCATAATTCACTTGATCTATGGGCATTCCTGCTAATAGTTGACAATCAGGAACAGCATGTCCTGGAACTCCACAAAACTCACAGTTAGGTGTTACCGCAGCCATAGTGGCTGTTGGTGTTATGGCCAAGTTGTCAATCTTTTGGTTTAGTTGTTCAAACTTCGCATTGACTTGGTCCATACTACTCACTTCATACATACCTCCTTTTGTTGGTTTCTCAGTTGCGACTCTCTCGCTTCCCCATTGGTAATGGTTTTGAGCCATACTCTCGATAAGTGCATAAGCATCATTATATTCTTTGTCCATTAGTGCGCCACCGGCGGCAGCGTCAATTGTCATTCTTGTATTGTACAAGAGTCCATTGTAGAAGGTATGGATGACCATCCATTCTACTAATCCATGATGTGGACAAAGTCTCAGCATATCTTTGTAGCATTCCCAAGCTTCGAAAAGTGACTCATTTTCCTTTTGCTTAAATCCGTTGATTTGAGCTCTTAGCATAGCTGTCTTGCTAGGTGGGAAATATCTTGTCAAGAAGACTCTCTTTAGTTCCTCCCACGTAGTTACTGAATTTGAGGGAAGAGATTGAAGCCAAGCTCTAGCTCTGTCTCGAAGTGAAAAAGGAAAAAGACGTAATCTAATAGCTTCTTGGGTAATCCATTAGCTTTTACAGTATCGGCGTACTGCACAAATATCGAAAGATGAAGGTTCGGGTCCTCGGTAGGATTTCCGGCGAATTGATTTTGTTGCACGGATGATATCAGCGAAGGTTTCAATTCGAAATCGTTTCGGTTGATAGCAGGTGCGGCAATGCTGGAATGCGGCTCAGCTTGTGAAGGACTAGCGTAATATTTGAGTGGATGATTCGGTTCTTCAGCCATCTCTGCATCCTTTGATGTTTGAACCGGTTTAGGTGGATCAACTTGAAGATCTGGAATGTTGTATTTTCGTTCGTAATCGAATATTCGTCTTCTTACGTTTAAGAAGCGTTCTAATTCTTGAACTGGAGGTTGCAAGTCTTCGCCTTGAGAGGGAGTACTTGGCATACACTCGGGAAATTAGATTAGGAAAAGAATAGTTGTTACCTTATTCTAGACAATGATACTCTAATAGTGCACTAGTAACTAAATTAAGGTCCCCGACAACGACGCCAAAAACTTGATGGGCACGAAGACGCAATATGTGTCTAGCGGTATCTGAACTGCAAGCGCACAACCTATCGAAGTAATATAAAAGATTGTCGATCCCATAGGGACTTTATAATCACTTAGTGCTAGAGGGTCTACTAGTTTAGCTAAGGTGGATGTTTTGTCACGATTTTGGTTTTAAGGATTAGAATGGGAATTAAATTTTAGTTTTAATGAAATAATAAGAAGGCGGTCGGTATGTAATTATGCTAACCTATGCGGGTCAATCTAACCTAAGCTTATAAAGGTGGTTCACTTAAATTGTTCTGTAGAGATTATCAGTTTAAATACCCTTGACTCACACTCTCGTGGTTTTATCTCAGATCTTACTCCTAAAGCCCTATGCCTGCTCTCGCTAGCCCATAAGTGTTTAGAAAATAATTTTTGAAAACTTAATAAGTCTAATTCATTTTAAAGCGCTCTCGCTGTATTTAAATCAAATGCCTAAATTTAGCTATTCGGTTAAAATCTCACACTCTCGTGGTCTCGACCTAACCTATTACACTTTTCTTACTCTCGTAACAAAAAGATTAGTTTTAATAATAAAAAGTCTCAGCCAGAATATAAGTTCTTAATTATTTTAGCTTAGATTTGATTTTACCGGTTTGGTTTAGTTTAATTACATACCGCCTAATTAGTTTAGCTACTCATTTTTGTTGTACCAGACAGATGCAGAAACAGATAAATATAAATTAAAACATGCATTATAAAATAATAGAAATAATATCTTAACATATATAAATAAATAACTTAATATAAATGCTAATTTATAAAAACCTGAATGATTAAATCTTAATACTCCTTCTTCCACAAACTGGTAAGCTCGGAGTGCGGAACCGAAATCGAAAATAAAACTAAACAAATTCTGAAGGCTTGAAAAGAAATTAATAATAACAATTTCCTAATGTTGGAAATTGTTATTGAGTTTGGTTTGGATGTAGAAGCAGTAAATTAAACAAGAACAATTGCTAGAAAAATAAAATAAGGGTGCAACAAAAATACGACAGAGCTTCCGCGAAAATCTTAAAATAAAACTCTCTGTTTTCTAATTCGTAACTAGGCTATTTATAGAAAATAATTTCTGGGCTTGGGCAGTTGAAATCCATAGCGTGGGTATCGTTCCGTTGAAGAGAGAATCCAGGAAAAAATGCATATTGGGTTTGAGAAATAATAGGAGTCACTTTTTGACTCACGTTGCACGTCCTCAGGAATTCTTCATGACCAATTCAATTAAATAAAACCTATTTTCCTTTGTCACGTTCGTGACAAAGGTGTCACGTTCACTTTTTCCATTTAAAGCGTGTCACGGTCGTGTCACTTGAGTGACGATCGTGAGTGTTCCAAGTTGGGCGTCATGGTCGTGATGATGTGGTAACGACCGTGACTGTTACATATTATGCATAATTACAGAATTCCTTTCTTCTTCTTCTTTTCATGCTTGTTTTTGTTCATTTGATCTTTGGCGCATGGTTTAGCTCTAGAAATGTTATACCTGCAATATGACATAAAAAACTCGAAGAATCGGGAGTTAATAGGATAAATGTGCGATAAATCGGACTTAAAACGTAGTAATAAAGTGATACGATTTCTCGTTATCACTTGCCTCACTTGTGCTTCCCTTTCCTTTCTTCCTCTTCTCATCTCCTTTTTTTCATCTTGCTTCTCCTTGGTGGCTTCCTTGAAGACTTCTCCTTTTAAGCCTCACAAAACCATAGTACTTCCAAGCATGATAACTTTCTAGGATTGATAGTTTCCCTTAGAATTTTTTTCCTTTGAGTCTTCTTTGAGTCTCTCTTCTCATCCCATCATTAGAGACTAAACCCTTAAGGTTTTAGGACTTTGGAATTAGGGTTATGCCTGTATCCTTATCTTAGGATGGAATGCATAACTTTAATCCTAAGTGTTAAACCCTTAATCTGTTTAAACCTCTTAATCAATCCATCTAATAATCACTAAGACATTAACTTGTAACTTGGGCCTTACATTAGGGTTCTAATTCTTCCTTTATGGTTAAGAAGGACTAACCCTAGTGTTTAATGGACAAGTCCCCCTCAAGTTGTCTTACAAACCATTAAACTCATTTCTTAATCTTACCCTTAATTAAAATCCATTTAACAAAGGCTTGTTTTGTTATGAATTTAATCCCTAACCATGGATTAAGTTAAGGTATCTTCCTCAGCTTAAGTGTTCTCATCTATTATCCTTCTATTAGGATGGTGTAATGAGTTCACTAATCTGTGATTAGAGATTAAACTCATTACTTAACACTAAACAAAAACCCAAAAACATCTAATTAATCACGAGAAGGTTAATGATCTTAATCATACATCATCATGGTAATTAAGTTGAGATACTTATCTCATACTTAAGTATTCTCATTATCCCTAATCAGCGGTGATATAATGAGTTTACAACCCTTGATTTAGGCTTAAGCTCATTATCCTATGCCAAACACCAAAAACAATAAAAAACTGAAAGCACAAAAACAAACAATAATCGTCTCCTTCGGGATTCTTATCTCATCACACTCACTCATAACCGAGAACTTGCTTCTTCCGTCTAATGCAAGATAGTTAGCACTTGAGCGAGACGAGTCATACACTTGAGCATAGACAAGCAAGCAGTTCATAGTCATTTATCTTTCAGTCTCTTTGAGTCGAAGTACGGTGTTCTGACTTCCTCATTGCACGCGAGGATACGTAGGCATAACTTAACTGTTATCGAACAAAAGTCTCTTTGTCACCCCCCTCTTCCAGCAATCTTTTAAAAAAGCCTTAGTCTTGAGCATTCATCTTTTGCACTGACACTTGTATATTCTTTTCCAGCCTTTGCACACAGATAACACATACACCTACCCCCTTTAAACACAATCTTTTAAGCGTGGATCCCGTCGAGTACGACGGACAATCTGGGTGCTAATACCTTCCCAGGTTGTAACCAACCCCCTTTCTCAGTTTCTCTGGTTCGCAGCCGTCTTATCCATATATCTTTTTCTAGGTTTATGCAGCATTACCTTTCCTTAGGGATAAAAATTCCTAGATGGCGACTCTATTCTATTCACCTCACCCTTCATTTTCTCCTTTCGCCTACCGTTCGCGTCTGTACCCTACCTGACCAGGTGTCTTTTCGGGGGAGCGACACCTCCAATGGCACAATAGCGGGAGGTGGAACTGGTGCGGAGAAAAAGATTAGGGACACTTGAGCTTTCTTCCTTATCCAAGCTTCGAACTCGGGGGACATTTGATTGTCGCTCTTACCTAAGAGCTCTATACCCTTCCATTTGACAAGTTTCCAAGCACCTAGAGCTTCTCGGACCAATGGGAGATTATCCTTCATAGACAAATAGAAGGTCTGAACTAGTTCTGATTCTTTGGGAATGGTCTTGAGTGCATATCCCAATTGTCTCCTCAGGAGAATGAGGTTGTAATTGATGCCCCGTGCTACTCCTAATAGTGGAACATTGGGATAACCCCCACAGCTAGAGACAAGATCTTTCCCTTTTAACTTCAAAGCGAACCACCTGACGTCCTTGGCAGACAACCTGCTTAGCTTCTGGACAGTAAACACCCCAAATTTTCCCTCACTAACTTCACACCATTTTCTTGTGATCTTTCATGTTTGCATTAGTATAAGCATACCATCTCACATTGCATTTTTGCTTCACTATATAGTTCAAGTTCATCTGCATCTAGGGTTTGTGATCTGAGCAATCCAAGGATCCATCTGAGCCACTCCAAAGGCCTCAAATCATTCCAAGAGGGTCCATGTTTGTTCAATCATCATATTATGTCTCTCAAAGTTCAAAGAAGTCAAGAAATCACAAGAGCTGACAAGGCAAGGAAGCAGAGCTAGGGTTTTCACTACACATATGACCAAAATTAGGGTTTTGGTTTCAGAGGCCTTAACTCCAAATTTTTGGGCCATTCTTGTTTCTAATCTTCTTAAGATGTTATAAGGATCATGTGTACCAAGTTTGATGAAGAAATTCATTGTGGAAGTCATTTGTTCATTAGGTAACTTCTTGAGCAAGTCAGAGCAAAATCAGGGCATCTGAGGCCCCCAACAATGGAACCAAAGGGGTATTTTCATCAAATTGAAGTTCTATGATCTTTATTTGATCATTGAAGTGCTTGGAAGTTCACAAAATTGAAGAAAATTGAGCTAAACCAAAAGTTGCAAAAAATGGAAATGACTTGTAATGAAAACTTTCCATTTTGGGAAAGTTCTTCAACCTCCTCTTTCTCAACCAAAAATGCTTCAAATGAAAAATTCTTGGTCATGAAAGTTGTAGATTAGGTATTTCCCTTTTCAAAAAGTACAAGAACATGTTCTAATTCATTATGGAACTCAAGTTATGATCCTTCAAAGTTGGCAAAAATCCTATAATTTTCAAGAATGCACCAAAGAGGATTTTTTGCAAAACCACTTGCCAAGCCATTTCATGACCTCTAATGCATCTCTAAATAACATACCATCATAATACAACTCATTTTGATTAGAATTGGCCCAAGAATCATGCATTTTCATGCCTTGAACTTCAAGAAATTCCGAAAGGGCCAAAACTTCTCAAATTTGCAAAATGGTATGAATCTTCCCATACACTTGTGCCAACATGCTAAATCTATTTCTATAGACCTCCTTGAACTCAGCTGAGGCCAGACACCCCTTGCAACCAGGCCTGCCATGACCCATACCTCAAGTACAACCAAACTTGACTTTTTGCAAAATCACCCATACCAATCAGCATAGGCCACAACAACTACTCTGACATATCACAGCTTCACATACATGCCTCAAGGGACTCATTTCATACAACACATTGCCCTGAATCATCCCATAGCTCAGATTGCCGAAAATCCTCTCAAAACTTCATCTCTTCGAATTTCATAAACCAACCATCAAAACTTCAAGCAAACTTCACCAATCATCTCCATACACCCTCCAGATCATTTCCCAACCATTAAACAAGCCTGAAACCTCAAGAATCCAAAATACGATTTCATTCACCTCTGAACTGAAACCTCAAAAACAGTCCATATAAACTTGTTTCAAGCATTCCAGAAGCATAAGGGGATCAAGGGGAGTGGTTTAGCACCAAAGAAGAGCCTAGAAAGTTCCAGTTTCGAAAGCTTCAACTCAGGTAACCTCAAGAACATTTTTTTCCAGAAATGTATTTTTAAGTTCCTAAATGATTCTTCATGCTTCACTGATCATGCTGATGTATTTTGTTTCGAAAATGGTTGAGTATTAAGCATGTATTGAGTTTCTGAAATTTTTGTTCAGTTTCATGTTTTGCTTCGAATCTTGTTTTTTAGGAATGATAAATGTGTTTTGAGGGTAGATTCATGCTTAGGAAGGTTAGAGGATTGTTTCTGGAGATTTAGAGGCTTTGATTTGGCCTAGGGAAGAATATAGGGTGAAGGTGTGGTCAGAGAAGATGACCAGAGCACTGTTCCGGTCATCTGAATGTAATTAGGGTGTTAATTAGGGTTTAGGGTCAGTTTGAATGTCAGCCCTTGGATGGCCCTTCCCGCGCGTGTTTGGACGGATAAGATCAAGTCATTAGGTTTTAATTCTGATTATTTAAATTAATTAATTAGGATTAGCCAGAAATAAATCTCAGCCCTTGGTTTATGTGCTGGTCAATGGTTCCCCCCCCCCCCCCCCCCAAGTTTAAATCTCAGCCATTGGATTGACCTACTTTTCCTTTTATTTCATTTTAATTCATTTTTATCCATTTCTTTTCATATAATTATTTAAAATAGTAAAAATGATAAAAAAAATCTGAAAATTTTATCAAGTCTTTTATTAATTTTCAGAAACCAAAATTATTTTTATTTTTATTTTTTGCATTAAAAATGTATTTTTAAATCATTTAAATGTTTTATTTAATTAGTTAATTGATTTTAATTAATTAAAAATACATTTAAGTATTTAAAAATAACCAAAAAAATCAAAGAGCATTCTTAGACATTTAGAAACATTTAAAAACTCACCATACAAATTTCTTTTTGGTTTTGATCATGCTTTTACATTTTTCAATGAATTAGGGTTCTTAAAAATGTTCTTTTTCTAACCCTAACTTTAAAAATTCATAACTTTTAAACCAAGTTGAGTTTATGAATGATTCTTTTTGCATTGTACTATGCATGGCTTCTAGCATCCAAAAATAATTTTGTTTCATTTTTATCTTGCATTTTCAAATTATTTGGCATTTTACATTGAGGATCACCCAAAAAACCCTAGAAACTTAGGAAATTCATAACTCCTTCTAGGTTTAGCTTCTGACCTCCCCCTTTTGATGGTAATTTAGTATAGGTTTAGGGTTCCTTTGAGTGCATTTTCAATTTTTTATCATATCATTTGCTTCTGTCTTTGCCATTTGCATCTCATCCTTTCATATAACCCTAATTTTGCATCTTCATTTGCATTCATCTTGCATATGCATCCTTTCATATAACCTAGTGGAACATTGGGATAACCCCCACAGCTAGAGACAAGATCTTTCCCTTTTAACTTCAAAGCGAACCACCTGACGTCCTTGGCAGACAACCTGCTTAGCTTCTGGACAGTAAACACCCCAAATTTTCCCTCACTAACTTCACACCATTTTCTTGTGATCTTTCATGTTTGCATTAGTATAAGCATACCATCTCACATTGCATTTTTGCTTCACTATATAGTTCAAGTTAATCTGCATCTAGGGTTTGTGATCTGAGCAATCCAAGGATCCATCTGAGCCACTCCAAAGGCCTCAAATCATTCCAAGAGGGTCCATGTGTGTTCAATCATCATATTATGTCTCTCAAAGTTCAAAGAAGTCAAGAAATCACAAGAGCTGACAAGGCAAGGAAGCAGAGCTAGGGTTTTCACTACACATATGACCAAAATTAGGGTTTTGGTTTCAGAGGCCTTAACTCCAAATTTTTGGGCCATTCTTGTTTCTAATCTTCTTAAGATGTTATAAGGATCATGTGTACCAAGTTTGATGAAGAAATTCATTGTGGAAGTCATTTGTTCATTAGGTAACTTCTTGAGCAAGTCAGAGCAAAATCAGGGCATCTGAGGCCCCCAACAATGGAACCAAAGGGGTATTTTCATCAAATTGAAGTTCTATGATCTTTATTTGATCATTGAAGTGCTTGGAAGTTCACAAAATTGAAGAAAATTGAGCTAAACCAAAAGTTGCAAAAAATGGAAATGACTTGTAATGAAAACTTTCCATTTTGGGAAAGTTCTTCAACCTCCTCTTTCTCAACCAAAAATGCTTCAAATGAAAAATTCTTGGTCATGAAAGTTGTAGATTAGGTCTTTCCCTTTTCAAAAAGTACAAGAACATGTTCTAATTCATTATGGAACTCAAGTTATGATCCTTCAAAGTTGGCAAAAATCCTATAATTTTCAAGAATGCACCAAAGAGGATTTTTTGCAAAACCACTTGCCAAGCCATTTCATGACCTCTAATGCATCTCTAAATAACATACCATCATAATACAACTCATTTTGATTAGAATTGGCCCAAGAATCATGCATTTTCATGCCTTGAACTTCAAGAAATTCCGAAAGGGCCAAAACTTCTCAAATTTGCAAAATGGTATGAATCTTCCCATACACTTGTGCCAACATGCTAAATCTATTTCTATAGACCTCCTTGAACTCAGCTGAGGCCAGACACCCCTTGCAACCAGGCCTGCCATGACCCATACCTCAAGTACAACCAAACTTGACTTTTTGCAAAATCACCCATACCAATCAACATAGGCCACAACAACTACTCTGACATATCACAGCTTCACATACATGCCTCAAGGGACTCATTTCATACAACACATTGCCCTGAATCATCCCATAGCTCAGATTGCCGAAAATCCTCTCAAAACTTCATCTCTTCGAATTTCATAAACCAACCATCAAAACTTCAAGCAAACTTCACCAATCATCTCCATACACCCTCCAGATCATTTCCCAACCATTAAACAAGCCTGAAACCTCAAGAATCCAAAATACGATTTCATTCACCTCTGAACTGAAACCTCAAAAACAGTCCATATAAACTTGTTTCAAGCATTCCAGAAGCATAAGGGGATCAAGGGGAGTGGTTTAGCACCAAAGAAGAGCCTAGAAAGTTCCAGTTTCGAAAGCTTCAACTCAGGTAACCTCAAGAACATTTTTTTCCAGAAATGTATTTTTAAGTTCCTAAATGATTCTTCATGCTTCACTGATCATGCTGATGTATTTTGTTTCGAAAATGGTTGAGTATTAAGCATGTATTGAGTTTCTGAAATTTTTGTTCAGTTTCATGTTTTGCTTCGAATCTTGTTTTTTAGGAATGATAAATGTGTTTTGAGGGTAGATTCATGCTTAGGAAGGTTAGAGGATTGTTTTTGGAGATTTAGAGGCTTTGATTTGGCCTAGGGAAGAATATAGGGTGAAGGTGTGGTCAGAGAAGATGACCAGAGCACTGTTCCGGTCATCTGAATGTAATTAGGGTGTTAGGGTCAGTTTGAATGTCAGCCCTTGGATGGCCCTTCCCGCGCGTGTTTGGACGGATAAGATCAAGTCATTAGGTTTTAATTCTGATTATTTAAATTAATTAATTAGGATTAGCCAGAAATAAATCTCAGCCCTTGGTTTATGTGCTGGTCAATGGTTCCCCCCCCCCCCAAGTTTAAATCTCAGCCATTGGATTGACCTACTTTTCCTTTTATTTCATTTTAATTCATTTTTATCCATTTCTTTTCATATAATTATTTAAAATAGTAAAAATGATCAAAAAAATCTGAAAATTTTATCAAGTCTTTTATTAATTTTCAGAAACCAAAATTATTTTTATTTTTATTTTTTGCATTAAAAATGTATTTTTAAATCATTTAAATGTTTTATTTAATTAGTTAATTGATTTTAATTAATTAAAAATACATTTAAGTATTTAAAAATAACCAAAAAAATCAAAGAGCATTCTTAGACATTTAGAAACATTTAAAAACTCACCATACAAATTTCTTTTTGGTTTTGATCATGCTTTGACATTTTTCAATGAATTAGGGTTCTTAAAAATGTTCTTTTTCTAACCCTAACTTTAAAAATTCATAACTTTTAAACCAAGTTGAGTTTATGAATGATTCTTTTTGCATTGTACTATGCATGGCTTCTAGCATCCAAAAATAATTTTGTTTCATTTTTATCTTGCATTTTCAAATTATTTGGCATTTTACATTGAGGATCACCCAAAAAACCCTAGAAACTTAGGAAATTCATAACTCCTTCTAGGTTTAGCTTCTGACCTCCCCCTTTTGATGGTAATTTAGTATAGGTTTAGGGTTCCTTTGAGTGCATTTTCAATTTTTTATCATATCATTTGCTTCTGTCTTTGCCATTTGCATCTCATCCTTTCATATAACCCTAATTTTGCATCTTCATTTGCATTCATCTTGCATATGCATCCTTTCATATAACCCTAAGTTGAAGTATCTTCCTCAGATTAAGTGTTCTCATCTATTATCCTTCTATTAGGATGGTGTAATGAGTTCACTAATCCTTGATTATGGCTTAAAATCATTACTTAAAACTAAACAAAAAAACCCAAAAACATCTAATTAATCACAAGTAGGTTAATGATTTTAATCCTACATCATCATGGCAATTAAGTTGAGATGTTTATCTCATACTTAAAGTATTCTCATTATCCCTAATCAGGGAGGATATAATGGGTCTATAAACCTTTGATTTAGGCTTAAGCTCATTAACTTATGACAAACACCGAAAAACAATAACAAAAATGAAAACACAAAGAAACAAACAATAATCGTCTCCTTCGGGATTCTTTTCTCATCACTTTCATTCATAAACGAGAACTTGCTTCTTCCTTCTAATGCAAGGCAGTTAGCACTCAAGCCAGACAAGTCATTCACTTGAGCATAGGCAAGCAAGCAGTTCCACAGTCAATTTATCTTTCAGTCTCTTTGAGTCGAACTACGGTGTTCTGACTTTCTCATTGCACGAGAGGATACATAGGCATAACTTAACTGTTATCGAACAAAAGTCTTTGTGTCTTCCCCCTTTTTTAGCATTCTTTTTAAGCAACAGTTCCTGAGCATTCACCTCTTTGCACTGACACTTATATATTTCTTTTCCAGCCTTTGCACACAGATAACACATACACTTACCCCTTTTAAACACAATCTTTTAAGCATGGATCCCGTCGAGTACGACGGACAGTCTGGGTGCTAATACCTTCCCAGGTTGTAACCAACCCCCTTTCTCAATTTCTCTGGTTTGCAACCGTCTTATGCATATCCTTTCCTAGGTTTATGCAGCATTACCTTTCCTTCGGGATAAAAATGCCTAGCTAGCGACTTTATTCATCTTCATTTAATTTCTCCTTTCGCTGACCGTTCTCGCTTGTACCCTATCTGACCAGGTGTCTTTTCGGAGGAGCGACAGCTTGGCAACTCTGTTGGGGACCCTTATATTGCAACCAGGGCTTCTGGTTCTTTTTGTTGGTTCCTCCTAGCGCTTGTTTGATTTGTGTTTACGGGGGTGTTATGTGCTACTTGTTCTTATTTGTTTGTTGATTTATTTATTTCTTTTTGTACAGCTTTATTTATTGCTTTCATTTACAATTTCTTATGCATTTCATACTGTCATTATCATTTGTGTTGGATCTGCTATTTCCTTGGTGGGTGGGGGATCATTGTTGAGTGATTAAGGTTCCATATCGGGGACCTGAGTGACACATAGGCTAGAGTGGCTTCATATTCTTTCCCATTCCATTTCAGTCTGGTGCGGGAATATGAAACATGGTTCAGACATGGGTTTCTTCTTGAGAACTCTGTGCTACGGATTTCGTATAGTACTAGGGCTATCTGGGAAGCCTGCTAAGTCTGGATGACCTTTTATGACCTTCAGCATCTGAGGTGAATTAGAGGAGGATCTTTTATGGTTATTGTAAACATTGTACCTTCGGGTTAAAAGTGTTTACACTTCTCATAACTGATCCAAGTCTGAGGATCCTTGTTCTAGAACAATACATGTGAGGGGGTTGGGATGTTTACAGGTTTGCAGGAACCCTTGGCCTCATCATACCATGTTACCAGTTTTGTTCTAAGAATGCATCACTTTGGATAGTTCTTGTGAAACCCTGGACTTATGACTCTATATTTGAGTCCCCCACCTGGTTACTGGATTTCTAAGCCTCCATCCGGACTTATGGACCCTATCAAGGCAGATAACAGATCCAGCACTTGATCACAAACCCTTTGCATATCATTCTACATACATCATTTTTGCATCATTTAACTTTTGCCTATTTGTTTTACAGGGTATCCACCTTCTTATCTTTGGTTTGGTTTTGACCTATTTTGCTGCTCAGACTTCTTCAGTTATCTACACCAGCATCTTCATCAGAGTTCCTTCCTCAGCACCTTCATCATCTTGTCTTCATCAAAGACCCTTCTCCAGTTGTCTTCATCAGAGACTCATGTTCAGCGTCTTCTTCAGTGACCTTCATCAGCAGTTACCCTTAGTTCTTTCAGCATGGACACTTCCAGGAAGAGAAACATCACATACCACTTCTTTGAGTCCACTCTGACAGGCATCAGACAAATCCAGTCTCTCATTACTCCTGATCATGTCCCATTATTCAGAGAACATTATGGAGGCATATTGGACATGATCATGGACCTGGATGCATCCCAGAGGAGCATGATCCATACTTGCTTGCAGTTTTATGATCCTCCTCTCAAATGCTTCACATTTCCTGATTTTCAGTTGGGACCTCTGCTAGAAGAATTTTCCATGTTGTTAGGTGTCCCTATCAGGAGAGGTATTCCTTTCAACCCTGAGATGGTTGCTCCCAAGAATGAAGACATAGCTAAGGCATTGGATTTGGAGCCTACCCTTATTGATCAGAGCATGACCACAAAGGCTAGGGTCCCAGGCCTTCACTTGGATTTCTTGATCTCCCAGGCCACCCTGCATGCTGCAGCAGGGAAATGGGATGTTGTTTGTGCAATCCTAGCCCTCAGCATATATGGAGTTATCTTATTTGCAGACGAGCCAAAGTTTGTAAGCAAGAATGCTATTCACCTGTTCTTACTGAGGAACCCAGTTCCTACCTTGCTTGGAGTCTTCTATTATTCAGTACACCAGAGGAATGAGAAGCAAAGAGGAAGATTGGTCAGATGCTGTGCTCCCCTCTACTACTGTTGGTTGTTATGACACTTGCCAAAATCAGACACTTTCCTGAACCCTCACCAGCCAAGTAATTGGGCTAAGAGATTGATTACCCTTACATCAGAAGACATTAGATGGAGCACTCAGAGCACCAAGGGCAAGGACATGATTACTAGCTGTAGGAAATACCCTAATGTGCCTTTGATTGGAGTAAAAGGTTTCATTAACTACAACCCTTTGCTTTTTAAGAGACAATTAGGATATGCTTTGGTTCATCCCCAAAGAGGGCAAGATTTGACAGAAACCCTCTATTGTGACATCCAGCACAACTCAGCTATTGTCAGACAAGTTGCCTGGGCTTGGGAAGACATTCAGACTAAGGGGACAACTATCTGTGGCAAGTGCAACAATATAGCCTCAGCCTAGTATCTTGATTGGTCTCGTACCAGGGGACAGATCACCCGAATGCCATTCACCTTAGAATATGTACCTGGACCTTCAACAGTGCAACCTGCAGCTACTGTCAGTTTGGAAGAGTTTGAAAAACTGAAAGAAAGGAATAATCAACTCTCTGAAGCTTTGAAGAAGACCCTTTGGGAGAGGAATGACAGCCGTCTAGATAATGAGAGGTTGGAAAGGCTCAGGATTGAGCACTTGACCAAGATTGAGAAGACGGATGACTCCATCAGAAAGGCTAGAGCAGGGGAGTTAGTACTGAAGAATGCTTGCAAGGAAGCAAAGACTCAGAAGGCTAGGGCAGAGCATTATTTAGAGGAGAGCTAGGCTAGGTGGATCAGGATCACTGAGGCTCGTGCGCAGGAAGATCAAAGAACTCAAGCTAAGATAGAGAAACTGGAGGCTAGTGAGAAGAAAAATCAGGCAGCTCTGATAGCAGCACAGAAGGAGATCTCTGAGTTGAAACTCCGGGCGGGGTTGAAGAGGTCAAAGGATCAGGATAAGCATAAGAAGTTGACCAATGCCATTGCTACCAGGAACCTCCTCATCAGGACTATCATAGAGCACCCAGTAGGTCCAGTGACTGAGGCCCTCCTAAAGGAAGTCAGAGAGGGATGACTTTGGATTGGATGTTTGATTTCCTTATACTTGTACCTTCCTTTTGCTTGTACTTTTGATTTTGTTGTTGTATTTTGACCCACCATGGGAACTTTGTTGTAATCAAACTATGTATCTTCACTCTTTGTAATATATATATATATGGTTTGTATTGTTTTTTTGTGGGCTTTATCTCTCTCTGCAACATCATCAGCATTTCCTCGAGGTCTGGAAAGGTCAAAACCAAAGAACCAAACTGGATACCCTTGAAAGACAAATAGGCATCCTGTATTGCATACTAACATTTTCTTTGTTTTGTAGGTTTTTGTTTTGTTGTTGTTTCTCACTCTGTTGTGGTTTCAGGAAACATTGCTCGCAGAAGAGTGTTCCCTGTCAACATAATACACCGGTACCCGACAAGAAACAACCTTCCGGGACTACAGATGGATCAGGTTCAACAAGACTTGAATGAAGTGAGGGCCCAGATGGCCAATGAAAGGGTTGAGATGAGAAATCAAATGAATCATTTTATGACAGTGATGACTGGCTAGCTCAGAGCCAGGAAAGACTGAGGGAGTTGGTTGAGCAAAAAACACCCGAGGAACACCATCCAGGTACAGGAGGTACCAGTAACAATGATCATGTGCAGCCTCACACTGATCCGCCAGAGTTTGGACCTCATCTGAACCCAGACATCAATGCCATAAGAAATACCCAGGGTAACACTACTGGAGGAAGGGTCTTGCAGGAGGATCCTCAAGAAGAACAGTTTATAGTGGTTGGGGCTGGAGACAAAGTTTACGACCGTCGGTTGGATGAAATTGCAGAGAAGCTAAGGTCTCTGGAATCCCAAATCTCTCTAGGTTTTGATGTCATGGACATGGGATTGGTGGAAGGGGTGAGAATTCCTCACAAGTTCAAACCCCCGTGTTTTGAAATATATAATGGCACATCCTGCCCACGTACCCACCTTCAGTCTTTCCTGGGGAGATTGAAAGCCTACACCATGGACGAGAAGCTGTGGATGTTTTACTTCGAGGATAGCTTGACAGGGGCATCCCGAGAATGGTATTCCTACTTGACCAGAGCCACAGTGAGAAACTGGAAAGACTTGGCTAAAGCTTTCATCCGTCAGTATCAATATAATCTGGACATGGCTCCAACCAGGAGCCTTCTAATGGGAATGTCTCAGTCTTCCCGTGAAAGCTTTAGGGAGTATGCCCAAAGGTGGAGGCAACAAGCTGCTTCCGTTCAACCCCCGATGTCTAAAAGGGAGATGGTAGACATGTTCATGAATACTCTCCAGGGTACCTATATTGATAGATTGGCTGCATTTTCTTCCACCAGCTTTGCAGACGTGGTGATAGCTGGGGAAAGAATAGAGAGCCTACTAAAGATGGGAAAGATTTCCGACAATGGTGCCAGTTCAAGCAGTGCAAGGAAGCCATTTGCTGGGCCCTGTAGATCTGGTGAAACAATCTCTGTGCACATAGGAAGAGGAAGACCCCAATATCTGCCCAGATCAGTTGTTGCTGTTACTATCCCTACTCCACCTCCTCATTATACTCAACAACCACAACACTTTCCGCAACAACCATAGTTTCCTCAATAGAGGTCATACAACAACAATAACAACAATCAACAACAACGCCCTTTTCAACAACGGCTATCTCAGATCAACAGGGTGATTGACCATGTTCCAATGCCATATGCTACACTGCTGCCACAACTCCTAAAGCTCAATCTTGTTGAGTTGAGGACATTGGCTCCACCTGATCCTCAGAACCTTCAAAGAAACTACGATGTCAACGCTAGGTGTGCTTTTCATTCTAATGCACCTGGTCACTCTACGGAAAAATGCAGGGCTCTGCATATGAAGTTCCAAGGTCTGGTAGATTCAAAGGCCCTGAACTTTGCACCACCTCCCAATGTCATGAAAAATCCTATGACAAGCCACAGTGGGCCAAGGATTAATTCTATAGAGGAAGGCTCACCCATAAGCTTAATAGAAGATATTTCAAATATTCAGACACCTCTGGCAGAGGTTAAAGCCCAGCTTTTGAAAGTCCAAGTGTTTCCAAGTTGTGAGGCCTGTTGTGAATCATGCAAACTTTCCAAGAATGGGTGTGCAAGCTTGAGGAATGACATTAATAGCTTGATAAGAGAAGGAATTCTGCAAATAACAACAACCGCTTCTACAACACCAGCAACTCTTTTGTCAACAACAAGTGATTCTTCTACAACTGCAACAACCATTGTTCCTACTGATTCATCTGCAACTTCAGCAACCATTTCATCCATCACTTCAACAAACAACAGTTCTAATTCATCTCCTTCTACAACTTCAGCAATAACCAACAATGATGTCTCCACAGTTACTATCTATTATGACCCGACAACGGTCCTAGACTCCAGCAACTTTCAACAACAATCTCAGCAACAGTTTCAATCAAGCTTCAATTCATCACCACCAACATCCACAAGAAGTCATGTCACTATCTTCTATGATCCACAGACAATTACGGTCCCAACTTCTGTTGCAGTGAGCCTAGTCACTATCACAGTGCCGGGGCCAATCCCATATGATAAAGACAGTGTTGTACCATGGCATTATGGTGCTGACCTTTACTGCAACAAAGAAAAGTCCTTCTTGATTCTTCAGTTCCTACCCCACAAGTGGACAATGTTGGGGGAGGCGGAGGCTTCACCCGAAGCGGACGTCTCTTCACATCACAAGCTCCCATAATTAATATTGAGGCAGAGGCTGCTGCCAAAGCCAAAGGAAAGAGTGTGATACCTGAAGAATCTGCATCAAAAGAGACTCATAAATCATCCTTTGATCAGGATGTGGATGAATTTATGAGGATAATTAAAAGATGTGACTACGAAGTTTTGGATCAGCTCCACCAAACTCCTTCTAAGATCTCCATCTTATCCCTGATGTTGTGTTCCGAAGCTCATCGGGATGCACTACTCAAAGTTCTGCACGCTTCCTACGTGCTAGAAGAGATCACAGTGAATCAGCTTGAGAAAGTGGTGTCTAATGTCAATAATAGCCATGGGCTAGGTTTCACTAATGCTGATTTAACAACAGAAGGATGTCACCACAACAAGGCTTTGCACATCACCCTGGAGTGCAAAGGAGTTGTACTCTCTCATGTTCTTATGGACACTAGGTCTTCACTCAATGTCTTGCCAAAGAAAGCTCTTGTCAAGCTCGAATATGATGGAATAGCTCTCCGACCAAGCAATCTAGTAGTCAGGGCTTTTGATGGCTCCAAGAGGTCTATTCTTGGAGAGATGGAGCTGCCTGTGATAATCGGTCTGCAGGTCTTCCAGACTACTTTCTATGTGATGTACATACACCCGGCCTACAGCTGTTTGTTGGGTCGACCATGGATTCACGCCGCTGGCGCAGTTACATTGACCCTTCACCAGAAATTGAAATATGAGTGGGAAGGACAAATTATCACCATCTGTGGTGAAGAGGACATCTTTGTTAGCCAGCTGACTACATACAAGTACATTGAGATGGATGGTAAATCCATGAAACTATGAGCCAAGGGTTCGAGGCCTTAAACGTCAATGAGGCGACAACTGAAGTATTTGCTGCATCCCAGGAAGATAGGATGGGTACTTCAATTGTCTCCAATCAGCAAGCCTGGAAGGTTGTTGAATATGGTAATGCCCAAGGCTGGGGCAAGCTGCTGCCGGTGGAGAAGAAGGAGGACAGATTCGGTTTGGGTTACATACCATTCCGACAAGATCAATCAGAGGCTGCTAAGGAGCCCAAGTTCATCAGTGGGGGGATGCTCACCCTAGATGATTTTAACAACCTTTTAGACGAGGCGGAAAGCGACCTCAACCTGGAGAGCTGGATACGTCCAAGGATCCTGGGGCACCAAGTCCTTAACTGGTCTTCCCAAGAAATTATAAGGGTTACTCCTGCAGAGTAATTATTATTTCCTGTCTTTTTAGCATGCATCAAGTCCTGCATCTTGCCCAAGATGTCAGGACTCATTTTTTAATAGGGCCATATTGTAATTTTGTGCAATTGAATTATCAATCAATATCGGACATCTTTTGCAAACGAGTCTTTTTTTTTTGCTCACTGTCTTTTCATTTTTTACTTTTGTACAAAACAATAACATGGCAATGTTTTCAAACTAAATAACTTCATTTTCACTTTTTCTAAACAAGATTAAAATTGATCACTAAAACGAACAAATCTCAACCCTTGCAGAGATTATCCTCCAGATTGCACCGACAACAACACTGCTATGACCTTGTATGACTTTGACAATCCGATTAATCAAGCTGACAAAGGGGTTGAAGAAGACTATGAGTTATCAGAAGAGTTAGCCAGGTTGTTGAGGCAGGAAGAGAAAGTGATTACTCCTCATCAGGAGGAGGTTGAGACAATTAATCTTGGTACCGAAGAGGATTTAAAAGAAGTGAAGATTGGGGCCGGTCTGCAGGCTTCAGTAAAAGTACAGCTCATTGACATGCTTCGAGAGTATGTCGACGTCTTTGCTTGGTCCTATCAAGACATGCCAGGTCTGGATACAGATATTGTTATGCACAGGCTGCCTTTGAAAGATGATTGTCCTCCAATGAAGTAGAAGCTACGCCGTACTCGTCCAGATATGGCAATGAAGATCAAGGAAGAGGTACAAAAACAGCGGGACGCCGGTTTCCTTGTTGTAACTAGTTACCCGCCGTGGGTGGATAACATTGTACCAATGCCTAAAAAGGATAACAAAGTACGGATGTGTGTGGATTACCGAGATCTGAATAGAGCGAGCTCGAAGGATGAATTCCCATTACCTCACATTAATGTATTGGTCGACAACACAGCTCAATTCTCGGTGTTTTCCTTCATGGATGGTTTTTCAGGGTATTATCAGATCAGAATGTCACCCAAAGACATGGAGAAAACAACCTTCATCACACCTTGGGGCACGTTTTGTTACAAGGTAATTCCATTTGGACTGAAGAATGCTGGTGCGACTTATCAACGAGCTATAGTAACGTTATTCTACGACATGATCCACAAGGAAATTGAATGTTACGTGGATGACATGATTGCCAAGTCCCTCATTAAAGAAGACCATCTGGTAAATCTGCTATAGCTATTCAAGCGTCTGAGAAAGTATCAGCTGAAGCTAAACCCTAACAAATGCACATTCAGGGTGCGGTTCGGTAAACTGCTGGGATTTATCGTAAGTGAAAAGGGAATTGAAGTTGATCCTGACAAAGTCAAAGCCATTCAGGAGATGCCTGCACCTAGGACTGAAAAAGAAGTTCGGGGGTTCTTAGGTAGACTGAACTACATATCAAGGTTCATATCTCACCTTACTGCAACTTGTGAGCCCCTGTTCAAATTGCTAAGAAAGGAGCAAACGGTCAGGTGGAACGAAGATTGTCATAAGGCTTTTGACAAGATCAAGGAGTACCTGCAAGAACCTCCAATTCTCATGCCTCCAATGGAAGGAAGACCTCTAATAATGTACCTGACAGTATTATAAGGATTAATGGGGTGTGTGTTGGGCCAGCATGACGAGTCTGGTCGAAAAGAGTATGCAATATACTACCTAAGCAAAAAGTTTACCGAATGTGAACAATGTTATTCACTGCTCGAGAAAACTTGTTGTGCTTTAGCGTGGGCTGCTCGCCGACTAAGATAGTATATGTTGACTCACACTACCTTGTTGATCTCAAAGATGGACCCCGTCAAGTACATATTTGAGATGCCAGAACTTACCGAAAGGGTTGCAAGATGGCAAATGATTTTGATAGAGTATGACATTCAGTACACATCTCAAAAAGCCATCAAAGGCAGTGTATTGTCTAACTATCTAGATGAGCAACACATTGATGATTACCAGCCAATGAGATTTGACTTCCCTGATGAAGACATCATGTACCTAAAAGCAAAAGATCATGAAAACCCTGTTCACACTGAAGGGCCTGACCCAGAAGAAGAGTGGACAATGATGTTTGATGGGGCTGTCAATATGAATGGTCGTGGGGTTAGTGCAATGCTCATTACACCTAAAGGAGTTCATATGCCTTTTTCGGCAAAACTCACCTTTGCATGCACTAACAACGAAGTAGAATACGAAGCATGTCTCATGGGCCTTGAGGAAGCCATTGACCTCAAGATCAAGACATTGATTGTATTCAGAGATTCAGCTTTGGTAATCAATCAAACCAACGGCAAATGGTACACCCATCAAGAGCATTTGATTCCATACCGTGATTACACGAGGAGATTATTGACTTTATTCACAACAATCAAACTTGAGTACATCCCTCGAGACAAAAATCAGTTCGCAGATGCTTTAGCTACCATTTCCTTCATGATCAAGGTTCAAACTGTCAATTATGTGCCTCAGATTTCGGTATCCAGACTAGACCGACCAGCATACGTATTCTCCGTGGAAATTGCTAAAGATGATAAGCCTTGGTTCCATGACATCAAAAGGTTCTTAGAGAATCAGACATACCCACCTGGGGCATCATCCAATGATAAGAAGACATTAAGAAGGTTGGCTGGTAGTTTCTTCCTTAATGCTGATGGTTCATTACACAAGCGAAACTTTGACATGGTACTGCTCAGATGTGTTGATAGGAAAGAAGCAGACTTGCTGATGCACGAGGTGCATGAAGGATCTTTCGGTACCCATGCTGGAGGGCATGCAATGGCTAAGAAATTATTACGATTAGGTTACTACTGGATCACAATGGATGCAGACTGTTGTGCCTATGCCAGAAAGTGCCACAAATGCCAAATCTATGCAGACAAAGTGCATGTACCCACAAATCCTTTGAATATGATGTCTTCACCTTGGCCCTTTGCCATGTGGGGCATTGACATGATTGGAAAGATTGAACCAACTGCTTTAAATGGCCACAGATTCATCCTGGTAGCCATTGATTACTTCACTAAATGGGTCAAAGCAGCTTCATATGCAAACGTCACCAGACAAGTGGTAGCCAGATTCCTGAAAAGAGGCATCATCTGTCGATATGGAGTACCCGAGCGAATCATTATTGACAATGGTTCCAATTTGAACAACAAAATGATGGTAGAATTGTGTCGGGACTTCAAAATCCAACATCACAACTCTTCTCCTTACAGGCCAAAGATGAATGGTGTTGTTGAGGCAGCTAACAAAAACATCAAGAAGATTGTGCAGAAAATGGTGGTTACTTATAAAGACTGGCATGAGTTGCTACCATTTGCCTTGCATGGGTACCGAACCTCGATCAGAACGTCTACTGGGGCAACACCTTATCAACCGGTATATGGTATGAAAGTTGTCCTACCTGTAGAAGTTGAATTACCCTCCTTACGGGTACTGATGGATGAAAAGTTGAACGAAGCAGAATGGGTCCGGTCTCGGTACAATCAATTGAATCTTATCGAAGAGAAGAGATTAGCTTCTATTTGTCATGGGAAGTTATATCAGAAAAGGATGAAGAAAGCCTTCGATCAGAAAGTCAGGCTTCGAGAATACTAAGTGGGAGATCTTGTGCTGAAAAGACTTCTTCCTCCTCATTCAGACCACAGGGGCAAGTGGACTCCAAATTACGATGGTCCATTCATAGTAAAGAAGGTTTTCTCTGGTGGAGCACTGATGCTCACTACTATGGATGGTGAAGATTTCTTATCCCCTATGAATTCAGATGCAGTTAAAAAGTACTTCGCATAAATTGACCCGCTGGACATAAAAACAGAATGTAAGTCCAGGCAAAAATAGGGCATCCCGGCGAGTCAAAAAACAGAATTAAAGATTCGGGAAAAAATAAGGGGAAAAAATGTGTGTACACCCGCTGAGTTGAAAAGCCGCATTGGACAGCTCAGGCAAAAATGGGTATCCCGGTGGATCGAAAACCCGAAAGGGCGATCCACGCAAAATTAGGGAATAAGCGAACAACTGTGTTTTGAATTCGTCTGTATCGTTCACAACACGGCAAGCTTCGAAAGGATAAAGCATCAGTAAGAATCAACCTTCTTTAGAAAGCAAGATGAGAAGAACGTCAAGGTCATACAGGTCATAGCAAAGGAAGCTCATCGGAGCGCCATCAACATTGCCAACACTTTTACTTTTTCAATTTGTAACAATCTCCTCATTCCAGGGGATCTGTTTGTTTAACTGTATCTGCCAATTCAGGGCACCCAGATTAATAAAATCAGAGTTTTCAGTCACACCTCGTTTTGTACATTTTTTATTTTCGTTTGCAAAATGTCCAGTATTCATGATATGATACCTGCATAAAATAAATGAGCCATTCTTAATAAAATGCTTGCGGGAAATATATTTACTTTCAGGAATATCTAACTCCTATGACGGAATCCGGTAAGGGATACCTCGGGATGCTTGTGCGTTTCTCTTGCCTTAACAGGTTGCAGGTATTCAATGCGCAGCATGGGGCATGCCAAGCATCACTGCCCCAACATACCTCCTCTCCAAGCAATATCTGGAATGCTTTTCCCCAGCGGAGTTGTCAAAGCCTCCTCATCCCCAACATAAATCAATTCAACAGGAGCATCCCCAGCCAATCTCCCCACAGAGTTTCCAACTTCTCCCCAGAAGAGCAATACCTGAAATCCTTACACAACAAAGTGAAGGAAGTTTCCTTCTCCCCAGCTGGGTTTCTCCTTACATGATAGGTCTATCAATGATCTATTTCCCCAAGCCGAGCTATATATCCTAACAGATCGACCAATGATCTCTTCCCCAACTGGGATATTCTTCCAAGCAGATCAGCCAGAGATCTTCAGTGGGATCCGGGTCCCGGATCGGTTTCCCTTTGCATAATCATAGCATTCGCATCATTTTTCCTCGCAGATCATAGCATTCCGTCTAATACGGAGCATTACGGCAAAAATCAAACATTTGCATGATCACAAGTCAGGTTCGAGCCAGTCGCCTGCAAATACCATCAATATCTCATCAGCAGTGTATAAAGCTCACATCCCCTGCAAATAAAGGCCAAAGTGTCCCCTTTTCACTCTCTAACACAAAATACATGTTCATATATACTCTTTTTTTAACACTCGTCCGTGTCATATCATCCCCCACAGATATAAGCCAAAACATCTCCTCCGCATTCAGAAACCTATATATACTCTTTTGACACTCGTCCGTGTCACCTTTCCCCAGCATGGTTGTCAAAACACTTGTTGCAAACCAAGTACTTATTTATAATACACTCCTTTCGACACCCGTCTGTGTCATCCCCACAGGTTACCAGAACACCTTTTACACTCTCATATACAAATATTTGCTCATAACTTATACATATTTGACACTCGTCCGTGTCATACCTTCCCTAGCAAGATTGAACACTCGTCCGTGTCTTGCTCATACTTCACCAACAATACTCGCTCATACTAATATAGAAGTCTTTGATACTCATCCATATCTTATTTATATATATCACTCCCCACAGATTCGACACTCGTCAGTGTTCTTTGTTAACCAGTTGGTACTCGTCCGTATCATCATCTCTGAACACGCCTCAGCGTTTGTTTCTACCGATACTCGTCCGTATCATGGTTTTAAGGATGCTCGTCCGCATCTTTAATCTATACACAACATCAAAACAATTATACATTTTTGTTCTTGAGCGTGAGCACTCGTCCGTGTTTACCGTTCCCCGACAGAACAACCTTCCTCGATCCGACATTTGTGATCTGAGCAATCCAAGGATCCATCTGAGCCACTCCAAAGGCCTCCAAGCATTCCAATAGGGTCCATGTGTGTTCAATCATCATATTATGTCTCTCAAAGTTCAATGAAGTCAAGAAATCAAGAGAGCTGACAAGGCATGGAAGCAGAGCTAGGGTTTTCACTACACAGATGACCAAAATTAGGGTTTTGGTTTCAAAGGCCTCAACTCCAAATTTTTGGGCCATTCTTGTTTCTAATGTTCTTAAGATGTTATAAGGATCATGTTTACCAAGTTTGATGTAGAAATTCATTGTGGAAGTCATCTATTCACTGGGTAACTTCTTGAGCAAGTCATAGAAAAATCAGGGCATCTGAGGCCCCCAACAATGGAACCAAAGGGGTATTTTCATCAAATTGAAGTTCTATGATCTTTATTTGAACATTGAAGTTCTTGTAAGTTCACAAAATTGAAGAAAATTGAGCTAAACCAAAAGTTGCATAAAATGGAAATGACTTGTAATGGAAACTTTCCATTTTGGGAAAGTTCTTCAACCTCCTCTTTCTCAACCAAAAATGCTTCAAATGAAAAATTCTTGGTCATGAAAGTTGTAGATTAGGTCTTTCCCTTTTCAAAAAGTACAAGAACATGTTCTAATTCATTATGGAACTCAAGTTATGATCCTTCAAAGTTGGCAAAAATCCTATAATTTTCAAGAATGCACCAAAGAGGATTTTTTGCAAAACCACTTGCCAAGCCATTTCATGACCTCTAATGCATCTCTAAACAACATACCATCATAGTAAAACTCATTTTGATCTTAATTGGCCCAAGAATCATGCATTTTCATGCCTTGAACTTCAAGAAATTCCTAAAGGGACAAAACTTCTTAAATTTGCAAAATGGTATGAATCTTCCCATACACTTGTGCCAACATGCTAAATCTGTTTCTATGGACCTCCTTGAACACAGCTGAGGCCAGACACCCATTGTAACCACGCCTTCCATGACCCATACCTCAAGTACAACCAAACTTGACTTTTTGCAAAATCACCCATACCAATCAGCATAGGCCACAACAACTACTCTGACCTATCACAACTTCACATACATGCCTCAAGGGACTCATTTCATACAACACATTGCCCTGAATCATCCCATAGCTCAGATTGCCAAAAATCCTCTCAAAACTTCATCTCTTCGAATTTAATAAACCAGCCATCAAAACTTCAAGCAAACTTCACCAATCATCTCCATACACCCTCCAGATCATTTCCCAACCATTAAACAAGCCTGAAACCTCAAGAATCCAAAACACAATTTCATTCACCTCTGAACTGAAACCTCAAAAACAATCCATATAAACTTGTTTCTAACATTCCAGAAGCATAAGGGGATCAAGGGGAGTGGTTTAACACCAAAGAAGAGCCTAGAAAGTTCCAGTTTCGAAAGCTTCAACTCAGGTAACCTCAAGAACATTTTTTTCCATAAATGTATTTTTAAGTTCCTAAATGATTCTTCATGCTTCACTGATCATGTTAATGTATTTTGTTTCGAAAATGGTTGAGTATTAAACATGTATTGAGTTTCTGAAATTTCTATTCAGTTTCACGTTTTACTTCGAATCTTGTTTTTGAGGAATGATAAATGTGTTTTGAGGGTAGATTCATGCTTAGGAAGGTTAGGGGATTGTTCTGGAGATTTAGAGGCTTTGATTTGGCCTAGGGAAGAATATAGGGTGAAGGTGTGGCCAGAGAAGATGACCGGAGCACTGTTCCGGTCATCTGAGTGTAATTAGGGTTTTAATTAGGGTTTAGGGTCAGTTTGAATGTCAGCCCTTGGATGGCCCTTCCTGCGCGTGTTTGGACGGATAAGATCAAGTCATTAGGTTTTAATTCTGATTATTTAAGTTAATTAATTAGGATTAGTCAGAAATGAATCTCAGCCCTTGGTTTACGCGCTGGTCAATGGTTCCCCCCAGTTTAAATCACAGCCATTGGATTGACCTACTTTTCCTTTTATTTCATTTTAATTCATTTTTTATCCATTTCTTTTCATATAATTATTTAAAATAGTAAAAATGATCAAAAAAATCTGAAAATTTTTATCAAGTCTTTTATTAATTTTCAGAAACCAAAAATATTTTTATTTTTATTTTTTGCATTAAAAAGTATTTTTAAATCATTTAAATGTTTTATTTAATTAGTTAATTGATTTTAATTAATTAAAAATACATTTAAGTATTTAAAAATCACCAAAAAAATCAGAGAGCATTCTTAGACATTTAGAAACATTTAAAAAACTCACCATACAAATTTCTTTTTGGTGTTGATCATGATTTGACATTTTTCAATGAATTAGGGTTCTTAAAAATGTTCATTTTCTATCCCTAACTTCAAAAATTCATAACTTTTAAACCAAGTTGAGTTTGTGAATGGTTCTTTTTGCATTGTTCTATGAATGGCTTCTAGCATCCAAAAACATTTTTGTTTCATTTTTATCTTGCATTTTCAAATTATTTGGCATTTTACATTGAGGATCACCCAAAAAACCCTAGAAACTTAGGAAATTCATAACTCCTTCTAGGTTTAGCATCTGAACTCCCCTTTTTTATGGTAACCTAGTATTGGTTTAGGGTTCCTTTGAGTGAATTTTCAATTTTTTATCATATCATTTGCTTTTGTCTTTGCCATTTGCATTTCATCCTTTCATATAACCCTAATTTTGCATCTTCATTTGCATTCATCTTGCATATGCATCCATACATGAACTTGCCATGACATTTCATGCATTCATATATCACATTAGACATCTTAGGACATGTTAGATTCATTCTTGATAATTTCTTCATTCATTTGCCATGATTTGCATTCATTAACTTTCATGAACTTTCAAACTTCAATGCATGCCTACATGACATCTCTTTCTTTGTATGATCATTCGTATACACTTTGTATGCCTTTGCATCATGTCATATCATCATTTGCATCATGTGTATGCTCCTGGTTTTGATCTTTGTCTTTGCATATGCATCATTCCATTTCATTTCTTTCCTTATGCATCTTGTGCTAACTTTTCAAGTTAATGGTAAATTGTTTGAGAGGTGGATTTGCCTTCACATCCCACTTCTTCTCATCTTTTTTATATTGCATCTTTGCTGCATCTTTGATTGTCTTTGAGTGGGCTGCCTCACTTGTGTTCTTTCTTTCCCACTTTCTTTCTTTAAGTTACTTATCTTCTTAGGAAGCAAGTAACTTATTCTTCTATTTCCTTCTCCTTTCATCTTGCTTTTCCTTGGTGGCTCCCTTGAAGACTTCTTCTCTAAAGCCTTACAAACCATAGGAACATCCAAGCATGATGATAATTAGGGTTGTGATTAGTCCCCCTTAGTTTTTACCTTTGAGTCTTCTTTGTGTCTCTCTTTTCATCTCATCATTAGAGACTAAACCTTTAAGGTTTTAGGACTTTAGAATTAGGGTTATGCCTGCATCCTTTTCTTAGGTTGGAGTGTATAACTTTAATCCTAAGTGTTAAACCCTTCATTTGTTTAAACCTCTTAATCAATCCATCTAATAATCACTTAGACATTAACTTGTAACTTGGGCCTTACATTAGGGTTCTAATTCTTCCTTTATGGTTAAGAAGGACTAACCCTAGTGTTTAATGGACAAGTCCCCCTCAAGTTGTCTTACAAATCATAAAAATCACTTCTTAATCTCACCTTTAATTAAAATCCACTTTAGTAAAGGCTTGTCATCTAATGCTTTTAATCCCTAATCATGGATTAAGTTGAGGTATCTTCCTCAGCTTAAGTTTTCTCATATAGTATCCTTCTATTAGGATGGTGTAATGAGTTCACTAATCCTTGATTATGGTTTAAAATCATTACTTAACAATAAAACAAAAAAACCCAAGAACATCTAAATAATCACAAGTAGGTTAATGATCTTAATCCTACATCATCATGGCAATTAAGTTGAGATGTTTATCTCATACTTAAAGTATTCTCTTTATCCCTAATCAGGGAGGATATAATGGGTATACAAACCTTTGATTTAGGCTTAAACTCATTAACTTATGACAAACACCGAAAAACAATAACAAAACTGAAAACACAAAGAAACAAACAATAATCATCTCCTTCGGGATTCTTTTCTCATCACTTTCATTCATAAACGAGAACTTGCTTCTTCCGTCTAATGCAAGACAGTTAGCACTCGAGCCAGACGAGTCATTCATATGAGCATAGGCAAGCAAGCAGTTCCACAGTCAATTTATCTTTCAGTCTGTTTGAGTAGAACTATGGTGTTCTGACTTCCTCATTGCACGAGAGGATACGTAGGCATAACTTAATTGTTATCGAACTAAAGTATCTGTGTTTTCCCCCTCTTTCAGCATTCTTTTTAAGCCTCAGTTCCTGAGCATTCACCTCTTTGCACTGACACTTGTATATTTCTTTTCCAGCTTTTGCACACAGATAGCACATACACTTACCCCTTTTAAACACAATCTTTTAAGTGTGGATCCCGTCGAGTACGACGGACAGTCTGGGTGCTAATACCTTCCCAGGTTGTAACCAACCCCCTTTCTCAGTTTCTCTGGTTCGCAACCGTCTTATCCATATCCTTTCCTAGGTTTGTGCAGCATTACCTTTCCTCCGGGATAAAAATGCCTAGCTGGCGACTCTATTCATCTTCATTTCATTTCTCCTTTCGCTGACCGTTCGCGCTTGTACCCTATCTGACCAGGTGTCTTTTCGGGGGAGCGACATGGGCCCAAATCACCTTGGGATCAGTGAAAGCTTCAGTAATTGGTAGGTGTCTCATAAACCATATGTGGAATAAAGGAGAACAACACCTAACCAAACCACCCCGCTTCTTCTCATTCTTATAATGCACTAAGTAATATAGATCACCTAGGATAGTGGGCACATGATTCTTCAGAACAAACAAATGGATAACATTGATATCCACGAATTTATCCATATCATCGAAGAGAATAATCCCATATATGGACAATGCTAGGATAACACAAACTGAATCCCATCGGTTAACCAGAACATGTTCTCCAGCTCTTGTCACCAAGAACTCCAAAGGAAAGCCAAGCACGCCAACTTTGGTAGCAATCAGGTTATCAGACACCTCTAAAGAGCTCAAATAAAGAGCTTTGGCAATGTCAAGATGAGTTGGTCTGGTCATCTCCGAATTGAAGGGAATCTGATCTTTTGAGAGGCACCCCCAAAATCTCAGCATACTCTTCCAATAGAGGACCCAACTGGAAGTCAGGAAATGTGAAGCATTTGAGCCTAGTATCATAGTACTACAACAAAGTATGAATGAAACTCCTTTGGGAACTATCCAGGTTTACTACCAGATCCAGAATATCACCATATCTCTCCTTGATGTATCCCAAATTACCCGGGGTGATAAAAGACACCATCTTATTAAGAAAATGCACTTTGGTGTCAAAGAACTAGTAGAACACGTTCCACTTTCGGACGTCTTCCATTTCTGAAGCAGAAGTATGACAGGAAACTAGGAGTACTATGGACCCTGAGAATGAAAAGAACACAAATGATTAATGATGTCATGATGCTTATGCAATGCAAGGCATGTGATCACAACATCAATTCTCTAAACAGAAATCCTAGATCCAAGGTCACAATCACAACATCAATTCTCTAAACAGAAATCCTGGATCCAAGGTCACAATCACAACATCAATTCTCTAAACAGAAATCCTGGATCCAAGGAACCAAAGAACCAGATCACAATACTGAACTATACTGGCAAAGTTGGTAAGTCGGAAGTTTTAGGGTTCCTGCAAACCTGTAAACCCCTCCCATCTCACGAGAGAACTACTCGGGTCAACATCACAGACTCTCAAAGCCGAATAGAAATAATATGTTAACCATTATCAAAAAATGGCTCAATGACCAAATCAGGGAATTATATTGGAATTATGTACTACTTAGGGAGGTCTCAACTGAGTACAGGGAAACAAGCATCCCTCATAAGTCCCCATCTTCAAGCACTGAATCGAGAAACAATAATACATTCATCCCAAAGGGTACAATACTATATTTATACAAACAATTTGCTTTAACTGGATTCCTATGAGAGAACCAGGCTATCCCATGCGAGTTCCCAGTAGGCCCTCGGATGCGAGTGGTTTTGCCAACAAATATGGTCTGCCACTGTCATCACTGGAGAGGGTTGTTTCCACCAAGGTTCTCAATGATTGGTCACCAGATACACATAACTATAAAGGTCGTACACTGAAGTGGAGTAATCCCCACACAGAATAGTTCCAAGACGGTAGCAACATGGGTGTGGAACACATCGCCACTCATCATGGTGTGGAAGTACAATGTATGTCCATGCTAATCCTATGGTACACTCAAGTCAGGTAGTTGTCTTATCTCACAGTAACTCCTATCCCACCGAAAAAACCAAACCAGCACATACAGTCCAATATATATGATGCATGGAAAATAAATACTGAAAGCGGTAAATAAATGTTGTAAAGTAAAAACCTATAAGTAAAATAGTAAATAAACACACAACATAACACAGGTAAACACCCAAAGAAATATAAACAAATAGGCGCTAGGATTGACTCTCAAAGGAAACCAGAGATTCAGGGTTCGATCCCCAACAGAGTCACCAGTTGTCGCTCTCGGGATTTTCATCCTAGTACAAACGCGAAAGTGGCGTGGAAAAGGTAGAGTCTCCAGCCAAACATTTTTATCTCGAATGAACGGGAAAGGTAATGCTGCACAAACCGAAGAGAGAAGGAAAGGACAAGGTCTTGCGAACCAAAGATCTGGGTTCGGGAGCCGGTTACGACCTGGGAAGGTATTAGTACCCCAGATCGTTCGCCGTACCCGACGGGATCCACGCTTGTTAGTACGTTTCAAAGGGTAAGGAATAAAGTTGTTGCTGAATAAAAACCGCTATTGGAACTGGAATGAGAGTGGGAATTGGAAAAGGAGAACGAAAAGAAAAGGAAAATGTAGGGAAAATAAGTTGTTGTGAACCTACCTCCACCTCCCTACAAAACAAAGCTTATTAGGATAAACATGATAAAAGGAATGAGATAAACATGTACCAAACAAATCCTAATACATCTAGGACCTAATCTAGACTCAATCCTAATTCTAAGGGACCTAAAAACTAGGCAAAGCAAAAATCCAGCGGCTACTACAACTCCTAAAGCACAAACAACTACCAAATGCAATGCAAAAGCAAACAACTTATTAAAGCTAATAAACAACATGCAAAATAGGTGTGAAAATTCAAAACAGCATGAATGCAAAATATGTTTTTACAACACCTATTTCATAATGCAGCTATGAAAACAAGGCATATTTGGATTAATTTTCAAATGCACAAGAATGATTTTCAATGCAATCAAGTAATGCAAGAATTATGCAAGATAATGCCATGACATGCAATGGATTATTTACAATGGAATGCAACATCAATATGCAATTAAATGATGCAAACTACATGAGATATTTGGAGTATTTCACATTATGTAATTTTCCTCAATATGCACATAATTGAATCAAGATGTGGATGGCATGTGCAAATGCAAAAACCAATGGCATAAATGTTTATTGTTTTTGGAAGGATGCTAAACTATGTAAAACAATGATCACAAAGTGTTATGAACATATTATGCAACATTTACGCAAGAAAACAGAAACTAACAAAATGCATGTGTCGCTCCCACCAAATGACACCAGGCCAAGAGGGGTACAGACGCGAACGGTCGGCGAAGGAGAGAACATGAAGATGAAATGAAAAGAGTCGCCAGCTAGGCATTTTTATCCCGAAGGAAAGGTAATGCTGCATAAACCTAGAAAGACATGGATAAGACGGTCGCGAACCAGAGAAACTGAGAAAGGGGGTTGGTTACAACCTGGGAAGGTATTAGCACCCAGTTTGTCCGTCGTACTCGACGGGATCCACGCTTACAAGATTTGTGTTTAAGGGGTAGAGTCAGTGTTATTTTGTGTGCAAAAGCTGGAAAAGAATGCAAGTGTCAGTGCTGGAAAAAAGTGTGAGGTGAAATAAGAGAGTGTCTGTGCAAGGAAAGAATGTGAAGCTCAAGACTATGAGGCTCAAAGAATAATGCTGGAAGAGGGGGGAATATACATATACTTTTGTTCGATAACAGTTAAGTTATGCCTACGTATCCTCTTGTGCAATGAGGAAGTCAGAACACCGTAGTTCGACTCAAAGAGACTGAAAAAATGAATTGACTTGTGAACTGCTTACTTGTCCATGCTCAAGTGTATGACCTGTCTGGCTAAGGTGCAACCTGTCTTGCATTAGACGGAAGAAGCAAGTTCTCGTTTGTGAGTGAAGATGATGATAAAAGAATCTCGGAGGAGACGATTATTGTTTGTTTTTGTGTTTTCAATCTTTTATTGCTTTTTGGAGTTTGTCATAGGAAAATGAGCTTAAGCCTAAACCAAGGGTTAGTAAACTCATCACATCCTCCCTCTGATTAGGGGTAATGAGAATACCTTAAGTATGAATTAAACACATCACACTTAATCACCATGATGTAGGATTAAGATCATTAACCTACTTGTAATTATTTAGATGTTTTTGGAGTTTTTTTTTTGTGTTAAGTAATGAGCTTAAGCCATAATCAAGGATTTAATGGACCCATTACACCATCCTAATAGAAGGATGATAGATGAGAACATTTAAGCTGAGGAAGGCTCCTCAACTTAATCCATGATTAGGAATTAACCTCATGACAAAACAAAACCTTTATTAAAGTGGATTTTAGTTACTGGTAATATTAAGAAGTGAATTTTATGGTTTGTAAGACAACTTGAGGGGGACTTGTCCATTAACACTAGGGTTAGTCCTTCTTAACCAATTAAGGAAGAATTATAACCCTAATGCAAGGCCCAAGTTACAAGCTTGATGTCTTAGTGATTTATTAGATGAATTGATTAAAGGATTTAAACACATTAAGGGTTTAACACTTAGGATTAAAGTTATACACTCCATCCTAATAGAAGGATACAGGCATAACCTTAATCACAAAGCCTTAAAACCTTTAAGGTTTAGTCCTTGATTAAGAGATGAGAAGAGAAGACTCAAAGATGACACAAAGGTAAAACTAATGGGGGGACAAATCAAACCCTAATTGTGATCATGCTTGGGTGTTCCTAGGGTTTATGAGGCTTGCAAGAAATCTTCAAGAGAGCCACCAAGGAAGAAACAGAATGGAAGGAAAAGAAGCAGCAAGAAGCAAGACAACTTACTTCACTTAAGAAGATAAGTTGCTTGAAGAAAGAAAGAGGAGAAAGAGCATGAATGAGCAAGCTCACTCTAATTCACAAGTACAAATGCAGCAATGGATGTATAAAAGAGATGAGAAAAGATTAAGAGAAATGAAGGCAAATTCATTTCTCAAACACTTACCACCTGAAAAGTTAGTAACAAGAAATGAAATGAAATGAAAATGAGATGAAATGCAAAGATGAAAACCAAAGTCAGAAGAATATTCATGGTGCAAATGGTGCTATGAGATGGTATGAAAGCATATCAAGAGATGGGGATGATCATACAAAGGATGAGAATGCAAATGAAGCATGTAAGAGGCATGAAAGTTCATGAATGCATATGACATCAAATGAAAGCAAAAGCATGGAAAATGGATTATGAAATGATAAAAAATGATTTCAATATGTCCTAAGATGTCTTATATATCATGTGGATGCACAAAATGTCATGGCAAGTTCATGTATGCAAGCATATGAAGAATGAATGCAAATGAAGGCAAAAATTAGGGTTTATGTACAAGATGCAATGCAAAATTCAAAATCAGAAGCAAAACATGAGATACAAAATTGAAAATGGGATAAAAGGTACCCTAAACCTATACAAGTTCACTGCCCAAAGGGGAAGGTCAGAAGCTAAACCCTAAAGGACTTATGATTTTTCTAAGTTTGCTAGGGTTTTAAGGTGCCTCACAAGGAAAAATGCAAAACAAATCAAAAATGAAATATAAATTCATGCCAATTTTATCCTAGAAACTACATGATATGTGGGATGCAATGCAAAAAGAATCACTATCAAACCCTTCATGGTTAGGCAGAAAAGATTTTTCTAAGTTAGAGTCAAAAATATTGATTTTTAAGAACCCTAAATCCAAAGAAAATGTCAAAATGGATCAAGAACCAAAAATAAATTCGTATGAATGGTTTGATAATGTCTCTAAATGTGTCAAGATGCAATGTGATTTTTTTTGTGATTTTTAGAAACCTAAATGATATTTTAATTAATTAATTTCCATTAATTAATTAAAATAAAAATTTAAATATTTTTAAAAAATGATTTTTTAATGCAAAAAATAAAAATGAAAATGTTTTCTGGTTGAGAAAAATATTTGAATTAAAAATGCAAAAGGAAAATATTTTTAGGATTTTCTAGGTATTTTAAATAAAATATGCAATACAAATGGTAAAAAATGAAATAAAAACTGAATTAAATGAAAGTCAACTGATCCAAGGGTTCACGTTCAAAGCTGGAAATGGAGGGAAGACCACGCGCGCAATCTAAGGGCTAGAATTCAAACTGAGTAAATTCTATTTAATTAATTAATTAATCCTGATTAAATTAGAATTAGGGTTTAATGAACAATCTGGGCCATCCAAAACGCGCGCGCAGACAAGATCCAAGAGCTTACATTTAAACTCACCCCTAAACCCTAATTAGGCATTAATGACTTTCAGGTGGCCGGAAATGACCTCCGGTCATCTTCTCCGGCCACACCCTTCCCTGAGAATTTCAATCTCACTCCCTAGGCCATTTCTGGAGCTCTAAAGCTCCAGATTCGTTCCTCTCACTCCCCTAAACCTAAATCCACCCTCAAACAAAATTTATTTTCAGCCATTAACAAGATTTGAAGCCAAGAACAAAAATTGCAAAACTTTCAGACAGACCATACATCCTCATTTCTTCACCATTTTCAATAATTCAAAGTTCATTACACTCAGGGGATCAAACTCAACCAATTAAGAACTTAAAATAAGAGTTCTGGAAAAATAGATTCCATGGCTACCTGAAACGAAGCTTTCAACCCAAGTGCTTTCTGGCTGTCTTCTTGCTTCCAATCACCTCCAATGATCTTCCTCAAGAGTTTGCAATGCTTGGTTGCAGTTTATATGGCCTCTATGTGAAGTTTGCTGAAGCTCAGGTCAAGGATGGTGAAAATCGTATTTTTGATATGGGGTGTTTAAAGGCAAAATGAAGGGTGGGAAATGATCAGTGATGAATGTGGAGTTGAATGGTGGAAAAAGTTTGGAGTTTTGATGGCTGAGTTGTGTGTTTCGAAGAGAAATGCATAAGAGGGGATTTTGGTGAATGCTGAGTTATGGGAGGATTCAGGTTATGTTGTTGTATGAAATGGCTTGCTTGAGGTCCACATACCATGTTCTGATTGGGCAGAGAGTTGTTGTGGAGCAGTGTGATTGGTATGGCTCATTTTGCAAAAAGTCAAGAAAGTTGTACTTGGAGGTATGGGCTCATGGCAGGCTGAGGACAAGGGGGTTTCGGACACAGCTTGATTCATGGGAAGCCATGGAATTCAGATTGAGGCAAAATATTAAGTGGAGTGAAGTTGGTGGGTGGTTTTGCAATTTGTGAATGTTTTGGCCCCTTTTGAAATACTTGATGATCAAGGCATGAAACTTGTGATTTCTTTGGGCAATTCTAAATTATAGGTCATGTATGATGTTTGTGTAATGGTTAGAAGTCAATTAGAGGTCACAAATTGGTTTGACATGAGTTTTTGCAAGTTTCCCTCTTTGGTACATAAGTGAAATTTTATGATTTTTCCCAACTTCGCAAGGCCATAACTTGAGTTCTATGATGAATTAGGTCAAGTTCTTGTACTTTTTGAAAAGGGAATGATCCAATCTACAACTTTCATGACCAAGAATTTTTCATTTGAAGCATTTTTGAATCAAAAAGAGGTGGTTGAAAAACTTTCCCAAAATGGCAAGTTTGCATTACAAGTCACTTTCCCAAAATGGCAACTTTGCAAATGGCTTGAAATTCCTCAATTTTGTGAACTTATAACTTCTTCTAAGATCAAATAAAGATAATATACACCCAAAATGATGGAGAAGACCCTTTGGTTGGATGATTGGGGGCCTCAGATGCCCTGATTTTGCACTGACTTGTTCAAGAAGTCATCTATTGATCAGATGCCTTCCCCATTGGATTTCTTCATGAAAATTGGTATGCATGATCTCCATATCATATAGAGGCCAATAGAAATAAGAATGACCAAAAAATTTGGAGTTATGGCCTCTGAAACCAAAACCCTAATTTTAGGTCATCTGTGCAGTTAAGCTTGGCTCTGCTCCCATGCCTTTCTCAGTTCTTGTGATTCTTTGACTTCCTTGATATTGGGAGGATATAATATGATGCTTAAACATAAATGGAACCTCTTGAGATGATTGATGACCTTTGGAGTGGATCAGATAGCCCAGGGATGGCTCAGATCACAAACCCTAGATGCAGATGTCTTAGAACCAATGCAGTGAAGCAAAAATGCACTATGAGATGATATGATTGAACTTATGCAAATGAAAAGAATCACAAGCCATGGTGAAATGAGTGAGGGAAAATTTGGGGTGTTTACAGCTGCCCCTATTCAAACATGAGTTAGCTGTGTAAGATGTAAGTGACGGCTTAACAGGCAAACAAGATAACTTGTGGTTGAATACCAAAGACAGTCCAAAATTTGCACTTACTGAATGAAGAAGAAAAGGGATATAGATTGTAAAAGGAAGTAAAATATGATTATAAACTGCGGGCGACGGAGGACGACCGTCGAGCAGAGGACGACTGTTGTGGATAAAGCGATGACGGGGACGACCGACATGCTGGGGACGACCATTATGATGGGGACGACCATCAAATACCGTAACAAGGTTCTCTGGAAAAATGATGAGGGACGGTCATCAAAGGTGAAGGACGATCACCTAGCAAGGGACGACTGCTCTGTTGGGGATAAGGATGAGGGATGGTCATCCAAGGTGAAGGACGATCACCTGGCAGGGTACGGTTGCTGAAGGTACCACGACATAGGACGGATGCCGGGTAGAAAAGGTCGATGATGGGGACGGCCATCGGATAAGCATGATGAAGGGCGATCATCAAGAGGTGAAGGACGATCACCTAGTAGGGTACGGCTGCTCTCGGGGTTTATCGTGACATAGGACGAATGTCAGATCACAAGATCAACGATGGGGACGGTCATCGAATAAAAATGATGAAGGACAATCACCTAGCAGGGGAAGGCTGCTAAAATATCACGACATAGGACGAATGTCAGATAGAAAAGGGTTCCAATAATGGAGACTCCGCTGGGGATGATGAAGGACGATCATCAAAGGGTGAAGGACGATCACCTGATAGGGTATGGCTGCCGGAAGTATCATGACATAGGACGAATGTCAGATAGAAAGGAAATAATTTTGCTGGAGAATCTTCTGGGGAATGGTAGACACAGACGAGTGTCTACATTCAAGAAAGGAAAAGTATAAGTGTTTGACGCTGTGTATAGATTAAAGATGCGGACGAGCATCCTTAAGACTATGATACGGACGAGTATCGGTAGAAACAAACGCTGACGCATGTTCAAAGATGATGATACAGACG
The DNA here is from genome assembly GCA_963966055.1 of Lathyrus aphaca. Lineage (NCBI taxonomy): Eukaryota > Viridiplantae > Streptophyta > Magnoliopsida > Fabales > Fabaceae > Lathyrus > Lathyrus aphaca. The sequence goes on along the minus strand of OZ014521.1, from coordinate 404,106,513 downwards.
AGTATCAACTGGTTAACAAAGAACACAGACGAGTGTCAAATCTGAGGAAGATAAGTGGTGTATACAAGATACGGACGAGTATCTGTATGAGTAAAACGTATGAGTGAGACACAGACGAGTGTTCAACTTGCTGGGGAGAGTATGATACAGATGAGTATCATAAGAGGAAGTGTATAAGTTATGAACTTATAAATGTAAAAGACATTTTGACGCTCTGTGGGGATAAGATGACATTGACGGGTGTCGAAAGAAGTGTGTTATAAACAAGTGTTTGGTTTATAATAAGTGTTTCGGTAACCATGCTGGGGAGTGGTGACACAGACGAGTGTCCAGAGAGTGTACAGATATCTGTTTGTGGTTTATATCCGCAGGGGAGTGATATGACACGGACGAGTATCAGAAAAAGTATATATGTGTATTAGTGAGTGCAAAGGGGACGCTTTAGCTTTCTGTTGTGACTATGGGTCTTTGTATATACATTGCTGATGGAATGTTGGTGCACAGGTATTTGATTCAAAACATGGCTTATGATTATGCAATATGTTTGATTTTTTCTGTAATGCTCCGCATTAGACGGAATGCTACGCTCTGAGGGGAAATATGATACGAATGCCATGTTTATGCAAAGATACCCATTCGGGATTCGGATCCCGTTGCTGTGAAGATCTCTGGCTGATCTGTTTTGAAAGAATATCCCAGTTAGGGGAAAAGATCATTGGTAGATCTGATAAGATGTATGACTGCTTGGGGAAACAAGTCACTGATAGACCTATCTTATTGATGAGGGGCCCAACTGGGGTCCGCGGAAACTTTCGTCACTTTGTTGTAAGATCTTCAGACATTTCTCTTCTGGATAGAGGTTGAGACTCTGCGGGGAGATGATTCCCTGCATGATACTTGGTTGGGGAGGAATGATCACTGAACGATCTTCCTAGAGATTTCTGTGGGGATCCTGGTGAGGATGATGAAATTAGCTGGGGAAATGAGCCTCTTCTGATGCTGTTTGGAAGACATGTTGAGGAAAAAATGATTTGACAACTTGCTGAGGAGAAGCTCTCATGCCCCATGTTGCACTTTGAATATTTGCAACCCTGTTACGACAAATAAACGTACAAGTATCCCGAGGTATCCCTTACTGGATTCTATCATAGGAGTTTAGTAATATATATTTCCTGCAAGCACGTGATTAGAAAAGCGCATATGTTTTTATGCAAACAATATATCAAGGATATCAGACATTTTTGCAAATGTAATAAAATGTACAAGACGAAAGGTGACTGAAAATTTGATTTTATTAATTTGTGTGCCCTGAATTGGCAAGTACAGTCAAAGAAACAGATCCCCTGAAATGAGGAGATTGTTACAAAATTGAGAAACAAAAAGGTGCTGGAAATGTTGATGACGCTTCAGTGAGCTTCCCTTTTGCTATGACTCGTATGACATTGACGTTCTTCTCATCCTGCTTTTTGAAGAAGGCTGATTCTGACCGATGCTCGAACCTTCCGAAGCTTGCCATGTTGTAAGTGATAAAGACGAATTCAAAACACAGTTGTTCGCTTATTCCCTTATTTTGCGTGGATCGCCCTTTCGGGTTTTCAATCCACCGGGATACCCTTTTTTTCCTGAGCTGTCCAATGTGGCTTTTCAACTCAGCGGGTGTACATTTTTTATTTATTTTCCCTTATTTTTTCCCGAGTCTTTTTATTCTGTTTTTGACTCGCCGAGATGCCCTATTTTTTCCTGGACTTACATTCTGTTTTTATGTCCAGCGGGTCTTTTTTATACGAAGTATTTTTTAACTGCATCTGAATTCACAGGGGACATAAGTCTTCACCATCCATAGTACTGAGCATCAATGCTCCACCAGAGAAAACTTTCTTTACTATGAATGGACCATCGTAATTCGGAGTCCACTTGCCCCTGTGGTCTGTATGAGGAGGGAGGAGCCTTTTCAGCACAAGATCTCCTACTTGGTATTCCCGAAGCCTAACTTTTTGATCGAAGGCTTTCTTCATTCTCTTCTGATATAGCTGCCCATGACAGATTGCAGCTAACCTCTTCTCATCAATCAGATTCAGTTGTTCGTACCGGGATCGGACCCATTCTGCTTCATTCAGCTTAACATCCATTAGTACCTGTAAGGAGGGTAATTCAACTTCAACAGGTAGGACTGCCTCCATACCATACACAAGCTGATACGGTGTTGCCCTAGTGGATGTTCTGATTGATGTGCGGTACCCATGCAAGGAAAATGGTAGCATTTCATGCCAGTCTTTATAGGTGACCACCATCTTTTGCACAATCTTCTTGATATTCTTGTTAACTGCCTCTACAACGCCATTCATCTTTGGCCTGTAAGGAGAAGAATTGTGGTGTTGGATCTTGAAGTCCCGGCACAGTTCTGCCATCATTTTATTGTTCAAGTTGGAACCATTATCAGTAATGATTCGCTCGGGCACTCCATACCGACAGATGATGTCTCTCTTCAGAAATCGGGCTACCACTTGCCTTGTGACATTTGCATACGAAGCTGCTTCAACCCACTTGGTGAAATAGTCAATGGCTACCAGGATGGATCTGTGGCCATTTGAAGCAGTCGGTTCAATATTGCCAATCATATCAATGCCCCACATGGCGAAGGGCCAAGGTGAAGACATCACATTCAAAGGATTCGGAGGCACATGCACTTTATCTGCATAAATCTGGCATTTATGGCATTTCCTGGCATAAACACAACAGTCTGCATCCATTGTGATCCAGTAATAGCCTGGTCTTAACAAGTTTTTAGCCATAGCATGCCCTCCAGCATGGGTACCAAAAGATCCTTCGTGCACCTCGTGCATCAGCAAGTCTGCTTATGTCTTATCAACACATCTGAGAAGTACCATATCAAAGTTTCTTTTGTACAAGGAAACATCAGCATTCAGGAAGAAACTACCAACTAGCCTTCTTAATGTCTTCTTATCATTGGAAGATGCCCTAGGTGGGTATGTTTGATCCTCCAAGAAGCATTTGATGTCATGGAACCAAGGCTTATCATCTTTAGCAAGGTCTGCTGAGAATACATATGCTGGTCTATCAAGCCTGGATACTGAAATCCGCGAACTAATTTTCGTCTCGAGGGATATACTCAAGTTTGACTGTTGTAAAGAATGTAAGCAACCTCCTTGTATAGTCCCGGTAAGGTATCAGATGCTCCTGGTGAGTATACCATTTGCCGTTGGTTTGATTGATTACCAGAGCTGAATCTCCGACTATTGTCAAAGTCTTGATCCTGAGGTCAATGGCTTCCTCAAGACCCATAATACAAGCTTCGTATTCAGCTTCGTTGTTAGTGCAGTTAAAAGTGAGTTTTGCCGAGAAAGGCATGTGAACCCCCTTAGGTGTAATGAGTACTGCATCAACACCACGACCATTCATATTAACAGCCCCATCAAACATCATAGTCCATTCTCCTGTCATATATCTCATCTCCTGCCCCTATAACAGTAAACTGTTCTCCCTGGGGATCCTCTTGTAGGATTTGGCCCCCAGCAGCATTACCCTGACCATTCCTCGGGATGTTAACTTCTGGATTTAGATGAGGTCCAAACTCCGGTGGGTCAATACGAGGCTGGCCCCGTTCATTGTTGCTAGTTCCTCCTGTTCCAAGATGAGGTTCCTCAGGAGTTTGTCTTTCCACGAGCTCTCTTAACCTTTCTTGACTCTGGGCTAATCTAGTCATCACTTCCATGAATTGAGACATCTGATTTCTCATCTCTACTCTCTCATTGGCCATCTGATTTCTGAACTCAGTCAGATCCTGCTGTACTTGTTCCATTTGAATGCCGGGAAGATTGTTACGAGTCGGGTACCGGTGCATGCGGTTGACAGGGAACACTCGGCGACGAGCAATGTTTCCTGAGATCACAACAAAGTGAGAAACAAAAATAATAACAAAACCTACAAAACAAAAACAAAGTTAGTATGCAATGCAGTATGCTTATTTTTTTTCCAAGGTATCCGGTTTGGTTCTTGGTTTTGACATTTCTAGACCTCGAGGAAGATGTTTGATGTTGTTGAGAGAAAAACCCAAATGAAAACAAACTAAAATATATTACACATGATGAACAATACATGTTTGTTTTACAATACATGCCCATGGAGGGTCAAAATACAACAAAAGAGGAAAAGTACATCAAATGGAAACAAACAACAAGCAAAGAATCAGACATCCAGTCCAAACTCATCTTCTATGACCTCCTTCAGGAGTGCCTCAGTCACTGGACCAGCTGGGTGCTCTGTAATGGTCCTAATGAGGAGGTTCCTGGTAGCAATGGCAATAGTCAGCTTCTTATGCCTGTCTTGGTCCTTTGATCTCTTCAATCCTGCTCTGAGCTTCAACTCTGATATCTCTTTCTGTGCATCCAACAAAGCTTCCTTCTACTTCTTCTCATTGGCCTCTAACTGCTCAATCTTGGCTTGAGTCTTCTGGTCTTCTTGTGTACGGGCTTCGGTGATCCTAACCCACCTAGCCTGACTCTCTTGCAGATAGTGCTCAGCCCTAGCTTTCTGAATCTTGGCCTCCGTGCAGGCATTCTTCAATATCTGTTCCCCAGCCCTTGCTTTCCTTATATAGTCTTCTGTCTTCTCAATTTTGGCAAGATGCTCAACCTTGAGCTTTTCCAATCTCTCAATGTCCAGATGACCATCACTTCTTTCCCAAAGGGTCTTCTTCAAGGCTTGGGATAGCTGCTCATTCCTTTCTTTCAACTTTTCAAATTCCTCCAGGCTTACTGTTGCTGCAGGCTGTACTGTGGATGGCCCAGGTATGTCTTCCAAGGTGAAAGGCATTCTGGTAATCTGAGCTCTATTACGGGACCAGTTTGAGTACTGAGCTGGAGCAACATTGTTACATCTTCCAAGAATAGCTACCCCTTTTGTCTGGATGTTGTCCCAAGCCTAGGATGCTTGTCTGACAACAACTGAATTAGGTTGTACTTCACAATATAAGGTCTCAGATAAATCTTGTCCTCTGGGTGGATGAACCAAGGCATAACCCAGTTGTCTCTTAAATAGTAAAGGATTGTAGTTGATGTAACCCTTCACTCCTATCAGAGGCACATTTGGGTATTGTCCACAGCTGGTGATAATGTCCTTGCCCTTGGTGCTCTGGGTGCACCATCTGATATCATCTGAAGTCAAGGAAATAAACCTCTTGGCCCAATTCTTCTGCTGGTGGGGATTCAAGAAAGTATCTGACTTAGGCAAGTGTCTGAGCAGCCAGGTGTAAAACAAAGGAGCACAACATCTCACCAACTTCCCCCTCTGTTTCTCATTCCTCTGATGAATGGAGTAGTAAAAATCTCCTAGCAATGTGGGTACTGGATTCTTCAGAAGAAACAAATGGATGGCATTTTTGCTGACAAGAAAACAGCGTAGTAGCATCGGTCAAAAGCCCTCGCTAAAAGGCATAAAACCGACGCTAATACCTTTTAGCGTCGGCTTAGCGTCGGAGTCGGGGCGGACGTTCTACCATTGGAAGCAAAGCATAATCACGAGTCGGCGCTACATTAGCATCGGTTACAATGAACGCTAGGCCGACGGTACAATACTAAAGCCGACGCTAATATGCAATATTAAAAACATATTGCGACGGCTTTTGGCGACATAATAATCATCTAGTGGCGGTTCTAAACGACACTAAAACAAAATTTTCTATTTATTAGCGTGGGACTAGGCCGCCGCTAAACATATATTTTTAACATTTACGACGCTAAAAGCCGTCGCTATACAATAGATTCTGTGCTTTAGAGCGTCTCATAAAGCCGCCGCTAATTGTTTTTCGTTTTTTTTTAATTCTTGTTAGCGTGGGGTTTAACCGACGCTAAATGTTTTTTTTTTTTTTTATTTATATTTATTCCTGTTGCAAATCAAATCTACCTTTTACAATTTCCTGAACCTGTTTTTTATTTCAAACCATTCATTGATGTATTATCACATCATAATTTCCAACACAAAATAACAAACTTTAAATCCATAATATTTCTACATTAATTAAGATGTCAAATTTACATCAAAATCAAAATATTGACACTATATTAAACTTGTGTCCATCTACTATATTACTACATAAAAGTGTCAATGACCAACACAACACAAACTATAAAATTTGTGAAAATCAACAGTTTGATCCAAGTCCCAAAACAAAGAAAAAGAGCATGCATATGACACTAACATCAATCACTCATATCTTCTAGATCCAATGAGTGCTCATCAGAGTCATCATCGTAGTGCGCATGAGTATTAGGCTGGACACTAGAAGCATGAGCAGTGGAATGACCTGCCTGACTCGACTTCCAAGCAAACATCTCTTTTTGAAATTCTTCAAACTTCCTTTTCAACTCTTCTGTCTCGGCTATAACTTTATCTGCACGTGCATTAGCTAATGCAGCCTCTTCACGTGCTATGGCAGACTCAGCTCTAGCCGCCTCAATCGCTTGGCTATCCACCTCTCTATTATGATTAACAGTCACTTGTGTCAAATAAGACACACCATATCGTACGTTAACCACCAATCGGGCAGTTCCATAGCAACGGCCACGCGTCTTACCCCCGGCAACTTCTTTCCAAATTTGTAACTTGTCTGACCCATCCACGTTATTATCAGTTTGAGTGGCTTGAGTCAAACGATTCACATAATCTTCCTGTAAAACATAACACACATAACATCACATGCAGTGAGCATAAACAATTCCACTAATTCATAACAGTGAGTATAAACAATTCAAACCAATAATTCATAATAGTCAGAGCATATCTCTAATAAATATTTTAATTTGATGTACTACCTAAAAAGAATCCAACACACTTTCACTTAACAACATACATACTAACATTTTAACAAGATCCACTTAACAGCATACATACTAATAACATACATACATACATTCATTATAACAAGTTCCTAACATTTTAACAAGTTCCACTTAGCAGCATACATACTAATAACAACATAGTAATTTGACTAAATCAATGGAATGAATTAAAATGTCATGGTTGATATCAACTAGTAATTTGACTATTAAAATGTCATGGTCTCCAGTAATAATAAAATAGAAACCAAATATATATATAAAAGATATGGTGAAAGTTGTGTGTGGTTTCAGGCTTGCAATACCTAATTTATAACTATTAAGGTTATATTTATATACTCTTCATCATAGGTTATATTTCTAACAGAATTAATTAGCTTACATGTGTTTTTTCTGCACGACGATCTACCCACTGCCCATTCTTCTTCTTATGGGTGGCCATGAAGAGCTCGTCAGGATTTGGCGGTCGACCTAATTTCTTCTCCTACAATTTCATGAAACAACAACAATAGTTTATATAATACATTGCTTTTAGGAATATATTTATTTGGTGTGTGGTGTGATCAATTGGATTACAAATAGAATACATACCAATTCTAGAGCAACATCATGATGAGCTCTACGTCCTTGTGGTGATTGCAGCACACCATCCACGCATGTTTCTACACATATCTGGATAAGGGACATAATACACCTGTTTTGCTTCTTGTGCAAGAATGAACGGGTCATATTGACGATATCGTTTATTCATCTTAATGTCAACAATATTGTACTCCTTATTAACTCTTGTGCCACTATTAGTTGTAGGATCAAACCAAGCACAGTAAAATAGGGCAATCTTGTTGCTAAAGCCATGATATTCCAATTGAAGGATATGTTGGATGACACCATAAAAATCATTTTCTCCTCCATTTGTAATTCCCTTAACAAGTACCCCACAATTAGTTGTCTTTTTACCATGACTCCATTCTTCAGTGTGGAACTTGTACCCATTAACAAAGTAGATGTGCCATGATGTTGCCTTAGGATTAGGACCGAGAGCTAATGCCTTCACGTATGGGCTAGGAGTTCCATTTCTCTCATCATTGACCTAAAAAAATATACTTTTAACCTTAGACATATTTCATTGGCAACTTCTAATCCCAACTTAGACACCAACTTCTTCACTTGGTAATAGTTTTCAGGTAAGCATTGATTTGTTGGACAAACATCCTTAAGCATTTGAGAGAAAAAATCCATGGCCTTATGAGGAACATGCCAATTAGACATGGCAGCCAACAACTTAACTGAAATAGATAGTCTGGATTCAGAAGCTCCCTCATAAATAGGTTTGTTTGCAGAGGTCAATACATCATAAAATCGTTGAGCTTCTTCATTTGGTTCCTCGCCCTCACTAACTGTATTGTTTTCCATATTAGCACTCACATTGGGGACATTGACAAATTGCGTACTAGCATCATAGACCATTTCATTCATTGCATCAAATTGTTCTTGATCACCATGATTATTCTCACTAGCATTTCCGCCACTACTAGAATGACCACCAAAATCTACATTATGATTATCTTCTCCATGATGAGTCCATGTATAATAGTTGGGCAAAAAACCATCTTTGTACAAGTGATGTTTAACCTCACTAGGTGTTTTCAAGGGAATGCAGACACATTTTACACAAGGACACCTTATCCCTCCATCATTTAAAAATTCTGGTCGATTAATGGCTTTATTGACAAAATCTTCAACTCCACTAACAAATTCATCTTTCAAACCATACCTATTGGAGTTTACTCTATCATACATCCAACTCCGATCCATTTTCTACATAAAAAACAAACATAAATTTCTAATTGATAAAATATAGGGGGAATTTTCAAATGTGATATTTGTTGAAAAATAGGAATATATACTTGTTATAATATAATATACATTTCTATTTTCTAGAACATAAGATTATTGAAAAATATATACATGTTTTAGATGGAAAAATCATGTTAATTGTTGATTTTGTTAGAATATTAGTAAATATCTTATTAAAGTGAAACTTAGTTTCCTAAGTTTATTAGAGTATCTTAGACTATTTTCTCTCTTTAGTTTAGATTGAGCCTATGTATCCCTATAAATAATGATTGGTGTTTATTCTTTTGTACCAAGTTAGTCTCAAACTATTATTAGTAATATTCAAACTCTTTCAATTTTCTCCTTTTTTTCATCTAGTAGAAACCTGTTATCATGCCACATATAAGATTAGCTTATTAAGGTCAAAGAAACTTAATAAGTTGCATAACCATAAGTTGAACATTCATAAAATAATAAAAATCAAGTAATTTAAAATTTAATTTAATTATAGATCCAAATCAAAGTTGAGAATTCTTCCACTAAAAGAAAGTGAAATATACATTTTTATAAAGGGAGATAGATTATACTAAAAGAGTTTGTGAAATTTTATAAATAAAATAAATTACCGTAAAATATTAAATGAAATATTTAAGTGTGTAAATTGACAGAGAGTAAGCATGAGAATAAATAAACTGATATCCTCAATAAAAGAGAATGGAAAATATTTAGAAAGAGCAAAATAAATTACCAGTAAGTGTGTGAGTAAACAGTTGCAATCTTCCAATGAAAGAGAACCTGTGAGAGGGAATAAAAGAGAAAACTTTTAGAATATTAGATGCAACACAAAAAGTTTATAATAAGAGATAATAGAATGATAAAATTTACGACATACAGATGCGAGCGAGCAAGAATAGCAGAAATGAAAGGTGGGTCGGAGAGGAAGGAGGTTATATTCTCACGTGAAAGAGAAAATCTGAAAGTAAATGTAAGAATTGGAGTAAGCAAGAAAAATAAAATAAAATATAGTATTTAAAATTGATAACAAGATCTCAGAAATTACTTGATGGAAACTTGAATTTTCTCCTTTCAAGTTGTAATCCTGTCTTGATGTCTGAGATACTTGGAACCAGAACCCCTGAGGTCAAAGAAACTATTAGATAAGTAATGAGCAAACTTCTAAACAAGAACCAGAAATACAACTTCTAAAGCAATGCATTATGGATTGGGCAGAATTAATTGATAATCCTAACAGCCATACAAACAGAATGATCGCATAATTTTTTTTACTTTCTTCTACCAATGGAGCTGCTATACTCAGTGCTAACTCATGAAGAAATGAGTTCTCTTAACTATAAAGCATCGAGGGCGACGAAACATGCGAGTTTCAACAATTTGGGAAAGATATTTCCTATTTTTAGTGACTTCTGTATGTTTCCTAATTCAGAAGCAAAGAGAATAGTATTGGAAGATGATAAGAATGAGGTGGTAATGGAAACAAAACATGTTCAAAGGTACTGCAAGCAGAGATCTTGGAAACCAGCACTGGAGACCATTGATGAAACTCCATCAAGACCTTAAATGTTATTTTTCTTTCAATTTGGTTTATTTGTATTTGGTAGAAATTCTTGTATTTTTTTTGTAAGATTAAGTTAGAGTTAGTCTATAATATATGATTTCATTTTTGTATTTAAGGCCACTCCTGTAACCAAAATAGTCTTGTAATGTAAATTATCTATGCTGGTTTTTTGAGGTACAATACAAGCAAACTTTTTTCTGTTTTAGCATTTAAGCTGGATTGTGTGGGAGGGTGAGGCTATAATAGTTATACTCCTCATCCTTATTCTTAGATAGTTCCATACATTTTCGTATATACTCAAATCTATAAAATAAAATAAAAATACATTACTTATATATTTACAGTGTTTTTTCTATAAAATAATGTGCATTTTAAGAGTCGTAGACCAATATCCTCAAATATTGAAAATATAGGACCCAAAGGGGCTACATCAAAATCAAAAGAAGAGCCTACTGATCACACCCTTCTTGATTACTAAGAGCAACTTTTGTAATACAATAAGCTTAGAGTATTACAGCTCCTTCTTGTATGACCAAAAAGGAAAACTCTCCTAAAGGAAATTGCTTATCCAATCTTAAGTGGTGAGAAAACAGAACCACAACAAAAAATCAGTAACAAGTAAACAAGCAGAAGAATACCTGCAGCTGAAATCGTTACCAAATCGAACGTTACCAAATCGTTCTTCGTTATTAAAGGTGGAACTTGTCGTGCAGCAGAAAGAAGCATAACCTCCTGTGAATACCAGAACTTCACAATTAACCAAAAATATAAATAACAGAACTTCAAGGCTGCTAATACGCATGTTTTTTCTCTTATGTATGATCAGAATAGACAAGCATGATTGGATACATTTGACTGACAAGCATGATCAAAACAGACAAGCATGATCAGAACAGACAACCATTTACTACTACAAAGAGAATACCACACAGGAATACACCACAGGACACATCTTTGTGCACACACAATGTAAAGTGTTTCAAATAACAATGCCTAGTATCAATCAAAATAAAGAGTTTCAAATGAGCACACACAAAGTTACAGAGTTTTCACTATCATATCACAAGGCCTGCCAAAACTACCTAAAGTTACAATTTTGGTAACACAAGCTGCAGAATTTATGTTCTATTGTATCACAAACCAGCAGTTTTGTTTTGACTGTCATTTTTTCTCATACTCAATGGTTTTTCATCATTCCAATAAACAGTTTTTGCTCTCTTTCTTTTCCTCTAAGAAATACTCTACCGGCCCGGCATATGCTGCAGCAGCCTGTCTCAATGGATTTTCATCGTTCTAATAACTAGTTTTTGGTTTTGGTATTCCCTAATCATTTTCATGCGATTTCTTCTATATATAAAAATCTTAACTATCAGAGTAGGTATAAAAAAATCAGTTAGATGCAGACCTATTTCTGTTAATGGCCTGCTATCATCAAGTGTCCACATACAAACATTCAGTTATTAACTTTCTCATTAAAATAACTTCATTTATCCATTCAAACTAAACAAAACAACTAACTTCATAAAATAGTGCATAACTGAATTTCACTTAATTTTCAATTCTCAAAATTACTAAGTGCACGTCTAAATAACAAATTCTACTAACTGATAACATAATTCCTATTTTCAAAGTCATTTGAGTTGAATTTCATTGACAGTTAACATGAAATATATCATTGGCAGCCAATCATAAACACTAGCTCTAATAAAAAACACTCCTATAATTGACTATACACAGGGTTTAGTCTATAAAATATATCATGACCCTAATTATCCCATATTTCATACAAATATATTCTGATAAGCAACAAACACAGTTTATTTTTTCTGCTTCGATAAAAACTCCCAAATGAAAGTAACCCAATAACATCACAATGTAAAATGAACTCAGAGAATACACTTTCATATCAACCTAGAATACACTTCATTTATCCATACAAATATATTCTGATAAGCAACTATTACTTTGATCCTTATCAAATTCAGATTTTAATTCAATTCAAATTCAAATTCAAATTCATTCAAATTCAAATAACATTCAAATTTTAATTCATTCAAATTCAGTTTGAGAACAGATCTAATAACATTCAAATTCATTTATTAATTAAATTCACTAAGAATACTCATACATCTTAAAAATACTCATTCATCAAATTCAATTCAATTCTAACTTCCAACATCAATTCAGTTCAATTCTAATACATCTTAAGAATACTCATTCATAAAAATACCTAACTTATAAACTGATAAGAATACTCACCAGAAAGAGAAGCTTGATGGAGAAATAACAATATTACAAGAACACCGACATTTCGACCTCACCCTTTTCCCTACCAATTAACATTAAAACAATCCATTAAAACAAACCAAACTGAAGAAATTAAATAAGATGCGAATGCACAGAAGCGAATTAAATAAGATGCGAATGCACAGATGCGAAATCGAAAAAACTTATTTAAATTAAAAGAAATTAAAAGACACCTGAAACAACTTATTTGAGATGAACGATTGAGAGGCTTAGGGTTTCAGATGAACGATTGAGAGGGCTTAGGGTTTGAGAATGCGAAATCGAAATCGAAACAACTTATTTGAGATGAACACTGAGAGGCTTAGGGTTTGAGATGAACGATTGAGAGGGCTTAGGGTTTGAGATGAAGGATTGAGAGGGTTACTGAACGAATTGACATGAACGATTAAGAGGGTTTGGGGAATTGAGATGAACGATTGAGAGGGTTCATTGAGAGGGTTCAGGTGATGAACGAAAATAGAGGTAATGAATATCTGGAAAAGGTAAGAATGTGATGAAATGATATATTGTTTATTATTTTTCATTTTATTTTATAAGTTTTTTTTATATTAATAATTTTTGATAATTTTAATTGGTATAAAATTTATTTGGTATAAAATAATTGTTGGCCTTTAAGAATTTTATAAATTTAGATTTTTTATAGTATTTAATTTTTATTTATAATTGGTATAAAATAATTTTTATAGTATTTAATTTTAATTTATAATTGGTATAAAATAATTTTTATAGTATTTAATTTTAATTTATAAATTGGTATAAAATAATTTGGTATAAAATAATTTTTATAGTATTTAATTTTAATTTATAATTGGTATAAAATTTGTTTGGTATAAAATAATTGTTGGCCTTTAAGAATTTTATAAATTTAGATTTTTTATAGTATTTAATTTTTATTTATAATTGGTATAAAATAATTTTTATAGTATTTAACTTTAATTTATAATTGGTATAAAATAATTTTTATAGTATTTAATTTTAATTTATAAATTGGTATAAAATAATTTGGTATAAAATAATTTTTATAGTATTTAATTTTAATTTATAATTGGTATAAAATTTATTTGGTATAAAATAATTGTTGGCCTTTAAGAATTTTATAAATTTAGATTTTTTATAGTATTTAATTTTTATTTATAATTGGTATAAAATAATTTTTATTGTATTTAATTTTTATTTATAATTGGTATAAAATAATTTGATATAAAATAATTTTTATTGTATTTAATTTTAATTTATAAATTGGTATAAAATAATTTGATATAAAATAATTTTTATAGTATTTCATTTATATTAAGATTTATCAAATTTATTTTTAGAATAAATATTAAGAAATGTTGTTGGCCTTTAAGAATTTTATAAATTTATAATAGTTTTTGTATTATAGTTTAATTTATATTTGGTATAAAATAATTAATTAAAACAATAAAAAGATAAAAAAGGAGTCAAACTTAATTAACAAGTAAATAAAATATTTTTGGAATTAAAATTAGCGTCGATTTGAGCCGACACTAATATTAATAAAATAATAATTTATTAAAACAATAAAAAAAGGAGGCAAACAAAATTTGAGGGGGAAAAGAAAATTTTTCGCGCAACATTAGCGTCGCATATCACCGACGCTAGCGTTAAAAAATAAAATAATTTATTAAAACAATAAGAATAAGAGTCAAACGAAACTTGTGGAGGGAAATGAAGAATTTTCGTACCAATGTTAGCGTCGCACATAGCCGACGCTAGTAATAATGACTTGAAAAAAAATAAAACAACTGTATTTACCTGTTAGCGAGGGCTTTCGCTGACGTAATGTCAACACTTTAGTGTCGGAGTCGGGGCCGACGCTAAAAGTTTGCAGCTAAAACGTGTTTTTCTTGTAGTGTCTCCCAGTGAAGCCTTCAGGATGGCCTGAGAGATCAAGAAATCTAAATGCAAACCAGGAATCCCAACTTTTGTTGTCATACTTTGCTCAATCAGGGCAGGCTCCAAGTACAGTGCCCTTGCTATCTCTTCATTTCTTGGAATAGTTATCTCTGGGTTGAAGGGAATTCCACCTCTGATAGGTATTCCAATCAACAAAGAAAATTCTTCCAGCAGAGGCCCTAACTGAAAGTCTGGAAAGGTGAAGCATCTCAGTGGTGGGTTATAGAACTGCAAGCATGTGTGGATCATGCTCCTCTGAGAAGGGTCAAGGTCTATAACCATATCCAGGATACCTCCATAGTGCTCTCTAAATAGTGGGATGTGGTCAGGTGTGATGAGTGACTGGACCTGTCTGATACCAGTCAACACAGGCTCAAAAAAGTGGTAGGATATGTTGCTCTTCCTGGGAGTAGCCATGAGTGCTGCTGAAGAAGCTGAATACAAATGCTGATGAAGATCACAGACTGATGCTGGAAGTGAACCACTGACAGACTGATGCTGGTGAGGATGGAGATATCTGAAGCAGATAACTGATGAAGATAGCTGAAGCAGAGGTCTATGCAGAAGAAGGGGTCAAAACAAAAACCAAGATAAAATGATGTGGATTCCCTGAAAAGCAAATAAACAAATTTTAAATGATGCAATGATGATATATGCGAATGATATGCAAGGGTTTGTGATCAAGCTGGGTCTGATTATTTGTCTTGATATAAGGCCTATGTATGTTCAAAAGTCCAGATGAAGGCTCAGAAATCCAGTAACCAGGGTGGGGGACTCAAATAAAGAGTCACATGCCCGGGGTTAATCACAAGAACTGTCCAAAGTGAACTATTCTTAAACAATACAGTAACAGGGTATGATGTGGCCAAGGGTTCCTGCAAACCTGTAAACAGCCCAACCCCCTCACAGGTAATGTTCTAGAACAAGGATCCTCAAACTTGGATCAGTTATGAGATGTGTAAACACTTCTAACCCGGAGGTACAGTGTTTACAATAACCATAAAAGATCCTTCTATAATTCACCTCAGTTTCTGAAGGTCATAATAAAAAGGTCATCCAGACTTAGCAGGCTTCCCAGATAGCCCCAGTACTACAGGAAATCTGTAGCACAAAGTTCTAAAGAAGAAACCCACATCTGAACCGTGTTTTTTATTCCCGCACCAGACCGAAATGGAATGGGAAAGAACATGAACCACTCTAGCCTAGGTGTCACTCAGGTCCCAGGTATAGGACCTTAAACTCTAAATGCAACCCCACCCACCAAAATAGAAAACCAGATCCAGCAAATGACAATATGAAGTATGCAAAACTGTAAAGAAAGCAATAAATAAAGCTGTACATAAAGCAGTAAATAAAGCAAAATAAATAAACACACATAGCACATAACACCCCAGTAAACACAAATCAAACAAGCTCTAGGAGGAACCCACAAAAAGAACCAGAAGCCCTGGTTGCAATATAAGGGTCCCCAGCAGAGTCGCCAAGCTGTCGCTCCCACCAAATGACACCAGGCCAAGAGGGGTACAAACGCGAACGGTCGGCGAAGGAGAGAACATGAAGATGAACTGAAAAGAGTCTCCAGTTAGGCATTTTTATCCCGAAGAAAAGGTAATGCTGCATAAACCCAGAAAGACATGGATAAGACGGTCGTGAACCAGAGAAACTGAGAAAGGGGGTTGGTTACAACCTAGGAAGGTATTAGCACCCAGATTGTCCGTCGTACTCGACGGGATCCACACTTAAAAGATTTGTGTTTAAGGGGTAGTGTCAGTGTTATTTTGTGTGCAAAAGCTAGAAAAGAATGCAAGTGTCAATGCTGGAAAAAAGTTTGAGGTGAAATAAGAGAGTGTCTGTGCAAGGAAAGAATGTGAAGCTCAAGACTATGAGGCTCAAAGAATAATGTTGGAAGAGGGGGGAATATACAGAGACTTTTGTTCGATAACAGTTACGTTATGCCTACGTATCCTCTCGTGCAATGAGGAAGTCAGAACATCGTAGTTCGACTCAAAGAGACTGAAAAAATGAATTGACTTGTGAACTGCTTACTTGTCTATGCTCAAGTGTATGACCTGTCTGGCTTAGGTGCAAACTGTCTTGCATTAGACGGAAGAAGCAAGTTCTCGTTTGTGAGTGAAGATGATGAGAAAATAATCCCGGAGGAGACGATTATTGTTCGTTTTTGTGTTTTCAATCTTTTATTGCTTTTTGGAGTTTGTCATAGGAAAATGAGCTTAAGCCTAAACCAAGGGTTAGTAAACTCATCACATCCTCCCTCTGATTAGGGGTAATGAGAATACCTTAAGTATGAAGTAATCATATCACACTTAATCACCATGATGTAGGATTAAGATCATTAACCTACTTGTAATTATTTAGATGTTTTTGGAGTTTTTGTTTGGTGTTAAGTAATGCGCTTAAGCCATAATCAAGGATTTAATGGACCCATTACACCATCCTAATAGAAGGATGATAGATGAGAACATTTAAGTTGAGGAAGGCTCCTCAACTTAATCCATGATTAGGAATTAACCTCATGAAAAAACAAAACCTTTATTAAAGTGGATTTTAGTTACTGGTAAGATTAATAAGTGAATTTTATGGTTTGTAAGACAACTTGAGGGGGACTTGTCCATTAACACTAGGGTTAGTCCTTCTTAACCAATTAAGGAAGAATTAGAACCCTAATGCAAGGCCCAAGTTACAAGCTTGATGTCTTAGTGATTTATTAGATGAATTGATTAAAGGATTTAAACACATTAAGGGTTTAACACTTAGGATTAAAGTTATACACTCCATCCTAATAGAAGGATACATGCATAACCTTAATCACAAAGCCTTAAAACCTTTAAGGTTTAGTCCTTGATTAAGAGATGAGAAGAGAAGACTTAAAGATGACACAAAGGTAAAACTAATGGGGGGACTAGTCAAACCCTAATTGTGAACATGCTTGGGTGTTCCTAGGGTTTATGAGGCTTGCAAGAAATCTTCAAGAGAGCCCCCAAGGAAGAAACAGAATGGAAGGAAAATAAGCAGCAAGAAGCAAGACAACTTACTTCACTTAAGAAGATAAGTTTCTTGAAGAAAGAAAGAGGAGAAAGAGCATGAATGAGCAAGCTCACTCTAATTAACAAGTAAAAATGCAGCAATGGATGTATAAAAGAGATGAGAAAAGATTAAGAGAAATGAAGGCAAATTCATTTCTCAAACACTTACCACCTGAAAAGTTAGCAACAAGAAATGAAATGAAATGAAAATGAGATGAAATGCAAAGATGAAAACCAAAGTCAAAAGCATATTCATGGTGCAAATGGTGCTATGAGATGGTATGAAAGCATATCAAGAGATGGGGATGATCATACAAAGGATGAGAATGCAAATGAAGCATATAAGAGGCATGAAAGTTCATGAATGCATATGACATCAAATGAAAGCAAAAGCATGGAAAATGGATGATGCAATTATCAAACATGATTTCAATATGTCCTAAGATGTATTATATGTCATGTGGATGCACAAAATGTCATGGAAAGTTCATGTATGCAAGCATATGAAGAATGAATGCAAATGAAGGCAAAAATTAGGGTTTATGTACAAGATGCAATGCAAAATTCAAAATCAGAAGCAAAACATGAGATACAAAATTGAAAATGGGATAAAAGGTACCCTAAACCTAAACAAGTTCACTGCCCAAAGGGGAAGGTCAGAAGCTAAACCCTAAAGGACTTATGATTTTTCTAAGTTTGCTAGGGTTTTAAGGTGCCTCACAAGGAAAAATGAAAAACAAATAAAAAATGAAAGATAAATTCACGCCAATTTTATCCTAAAAACTACATGATATGTGGGATGCAATGCAAAAAGAATCACTATCAAACCCTTCCTGGTTAAGCAGAAAAGATTTTTCTAAGTTAGGGTAAAAAATATTGATTTTTAAGAACCCTAAATCCAAAGAAAATGTCAAAATGGATCAAGAACCAAAAAGAAATTTGTATGAATGGTTTGATAATGTCTCTAAATGTGTCAAGATGCAATGTAATTTTTTTTGTGATTTTTAGAAACCTATATGATATTTTAATTAATTTACATTAATTAATTAAAATAAACATTTAAATATTTTAAAAAATGATTTTTTAATGCAAAAAATAAAAATGAAAATGTTTTCTGGTTGAGAAAAATATTTGAATTAAAAATGCAAAAGGAAAATATTTTTAGGATTTTCTAGGTATTTTAAATAAAATATGCAATACAAATGGTAAAAAATGAAATAAAAACTGAATTAAATGAAAGTCAACTGATCCAAGGGTTCACGTTCAAAGCTGGAAATGGAGGGAAGACCATGCGCACAATCTAAGGGCTAGAATTCAAACTGAGTAAATTATATTTAATTAATTAATTAATCCTGATTAAATTAGAATTAGGGTTTAATGAACAATCTGGGCCATCAAAAACGCGCGCGCAGACAAGATCCAAGGGCTTACATTTAAACTCACCCCTAAACCCTAATTAGGCATTAATGACTTTCAGGTGGCCGGAAATGACCTCCGGTCATCTTCTCCGGCCACACCCTTCCCTGAGAATTTCAATCTCACTCCCTAGGCCATTTCTGGAGCTCTAAAGCTCCAGATTCGTTCATCTCACTCCCCTAAACCTAAATCCACCCTCAAACAGAATTTATTTTCAGCCATTAACAAGATTTGAAGCCAAGAACAAAAATTGCAAAACTTTCAGACAGACCATACATCCTCATTTCTTCACCATTTTCAATAATTCAAAGTTCATTACACTCAGGGGATCAAAC
This sequence comes from Lathyrus aphaca, assembly GCA_963966055.1. Classification (NCBI taxonomy): domain Eukaryota; kingdom Viridiplantae; phylum Streptophyta; class Magnoliopsida; order Fabales; family Fabaceae; genus Lathyrus; species Lathyrus aphaca. Next base: position 404,087,228 of record OZ014521.1, on the reverse strand, counting down.
TCAACCAATTAAGAACTTAAAATAAGAGTTCTGGAAAAATAGATTCCATGGCTACCTGAAACGAAGCTTTCAACCCAAGAGCTTTCTGGCTGTCTTCTTGCTTCCAATCACCTCCAATGATCTTCCTCAAGAGTTTGCAATGCTTGGTTGTAGTTTATATGGCCTCTATGTGAAGTTTGTTGAAGCTCAGGTCAAGGATGGTGAAAATCGTATTTTTGATATGGGGTGTTTAAAGGAAAAATGAAGGGTGGGAAATGATCATTGATGAATGTGGAGTTGAATGGTGGAAAAAGTTTGGAGTTTTGATGGCTGAGTTGTGTGTTTCGAAGAGAAATGCATAAGAGGGGATTTTGGTGAATGCTAAGTTATGGGAGGATTTAGGTTATGTTGTTGTATGAAATGGCTTGCTTGAGGTCTACATACCATGTTCTGATTGGGCAGAGAGTTGTTGTGGAGCAGTGTGATTGGTATGGCTCATTTTGCAAAAAGTCAAGAAAGTTGTACTTAGAGGTATGGGCTCATGGCAGGCTGAGGACAAGGGGGTGTCTGGCGCAGCTTGATTCATGGGAAGCCATGTAATTCAGATTGAGGCAAAATATCAAGTGGAGTGAAGTTGGTGGGTGGTTTTGCAATTTGTGAAAGTTTTGGCCCCTTTTGAAATACTTGATGATCAAGGCATGAAACTTGAGATTTCTTTGGGCAATTCTGAATTATAGGTCATATATGATGTTTGTGTAATGGTTAGAAGTCAATTAGAGGTCACAAATTGGTTTGACATGAGTTTTTGCATGTTTCCCTCTTTGGTACATAAGTGAAATTTTGTGATTTTTCCCAACTTTGCAAGGCCATAACTTGAGTTCTATGATGAACTAGGTCAAGTTCTTGTACTTTTTGAAAAGGGAACGATCCAATCTACAACTTTCATGACCAAAAATATTTCATTTGAAGCATTTTTGAATCAAAAAGAGGAGGTTGAAAAACATTCCCAAAATGGCAAGTTTGCATTACAAGTCACTTTCCCAAAAATGGCAACTTTGCAAATGGCTTGAAATTCTTCAATTTTGTGAACTTCTAACTTCTTCTAAGATCAAATAAAGATCTTATACACCCAAAATGATGGAGAAGACCCTTTTGTTGGATGATTGGGGGCCTCAGATGCCCTGATTTTGCACTGACTTGTTCAAGAAGTCATCTATTGATCAGATGCCTTCCCCATTGAATTTCTTCATGAAAATTGGTATGCATGATCTCCATATCAGATAGAGGCCAATAGAAACAAGAATGACCAAAAAATTTGGAGTTATGGCCTCTGAAACCAAAACCCTAATTTTAGGTCATCTGTGTAGTTAAGCTTAGCTCTTCTCCCATGCCTTTCTCAGTTCTTGTGATTCTTTGACTTCCTTGATCTTGGGAGGATATAATATGATGCTTGAACATACATGGAACCTCTTGAGATGATTGATGACCTTTGGAGTGGCTCAGATAGCCCAGGGATGGCTCAGATCACAAACCCTAGATGAAGATGTCTTATAACCAATGCAGTGAAGCAAAAATGCACTATGAGATGATATGATTGAACTTATGCAAATGAAAAGAATCACAAGCCATGGTGAAATGAGTGAGGGCAAATTTAGGGTGTTTAAAAAGTGTCAGTGCAAAAGAGAGGGTGAGTACTCAAGAATGAGGCTTAGAAAGGAAGCTGGAAAGAGGGGGATGACAAAGAGACTTTTGTTCGATAACTGTTAAGTTATTCCTAGGTATCCTCTCGTGCAATGAGGAAGTCAGAACACCGTAGTTAGACTCAAAGAGACTGGATGATTTTGTTGTGAACTGCTTACTTGTCTATGCTCAAGTGTGTGACTCGTCTGGCTCGAGTGTTAATTGTCTTGCATTAGACAGAAGAAGCGAGTTCTCGTTTTCAGAATGAGTGTGATGAGAAAAGAATCCCGGAGGAAACGATTATTGTTTGTATTTGTGTTTTCTGTTTTTTATTATTTTTGGTGTTTTGCATAGGATAATGAGCTTAAGTCTAAATCAAAGGTTGTAAACTCATTATATCCTCCCTGATTAGGGATAATGAGCCTACTTAAGTGTGAGATAAGCATCTCAACTTAATTACCATGATGATATAGGATTAAGATCATTAACCTACTTGTGATTATTAAGTGTTTTTTGAGTTTTTATTTAGTGTTAAGTAATGAGTTTAATCTCTAATCAGGGATTAGTGAACTCATTACACCATCCTAAGAGAAGGATGATAGATGAGAACACTTAAACTGAGGAAAATACCTCAACTTAATCCATGGTTAGGGACTAAATTCATTATATAACAAGCCTTTATTAAGTGAATTTTAATTAAAGGGTGAGATTAAGAAGTGATTTTTATGTTTGTAAGACAACTTGAGGGGGACTTGTCCATTAAACACTAGGGTTAGTCCCTCTTAACCATAAGGAAGAGATGTAACCCTAATATAAGGCCCAAGTTACAAGCTTAAGTCTTAATAGTTATTAGGTGTTTTGATTAAGAGGTGTAAACAAATTAAGGGTTTAACAATAAGGATTACAGTTATACACACCATCCTAAGATAAGGATGCAGGCATAACCCTAATTCAAAGTCCTAAAACTTTAAGTGTTTAGCCTCTGATTATGAGATGAGAAGAAAGACTCAAGGAGACTCAAAGGTAAAAGACTAGGGGATACTATATACAACCCTAAAGTTATCATGCTCGGATGTTCCTATGTTTTATGAGGATTAAAGAGAAGATCTTCAGAAGGCCACCAAAGGAAGAGAAACAGTTGAGAGAAGAGAAAGGAGAATAGGTTACTTACTTCCTGAAGAAGATAAGTAACCTAAGAGAAAGAGATAGGAGCAAGAGAGCACAAGTGAATCAAGTTCACTTTAAAGACAGGTAAAATATGCAAATGAGAAGATAAGAAGAGGTGGGATGTGAAGGCAAATCTACATCCCAAACAAGTTACCATTAGCCCCTGAAATGTTAGTGTGAATACATAAGATGCAAAGCAAAAGGAAATAAAGCAAATGGAAGTGCAATGACCAAAACCAGAAGTGTAAACATGATGAAAATGTGTCATGAGATGATGCAAAGTTATGCGAGATGCTTATGTATGATCATACAAAGGATGAGATGCAAAGCATACCAAATGAATAAACGTGAAATGTAATGAATGCGAAGCATACCAAATGAATGAAGAAATGATCAAGCAATGTTCAAACATGTCTTAATATGTCTTGGATGGCATACAAGAGCATGTAATGTCATGGCAAGTTCATATGATTGAGATATTCAAAGATTAATGCAAATGAACATAGAAATTAGGGTTTTATGAATGTATGAGATGCATATGACCAAAACAGAAGCATACATCATGACAAAAAATTAAAAATGAAATCAAACAAACCCTAAACACATACAAGATAACTCACCAAAGATGGGGTCAGAAGCTAAACCTAGAGGAAGTTATGAATTTCCTAAGTTAACTAGGGTTTTTGGGTGATTCTAAAGGAAATATGCAAATCAATTTGAAAATGCAATGCAAAATTATGAGTTAAATAACCTAGATACTATATGCAATGTGTGAAATAATTCAAGAAGAATCAAGTTCAAACTCAACATGGTTGATCAGAAATGATTTTTCAAGTTAGGGTTAGAAAGATGTGAAATTTATGAACCCTAATTCAAAGAAAATTGTGAAAACATGATCAAACCTAAAAAAGAAATTTGTATGGTGAGTTTGTAAATTGTCCTAAATGCCTAAGAATGCTTCATGAATATTTTGGTGATTTTTAGAAACCTAAATGTATTTTTAATTAATTAAAATCAATTAATTAATTAAATAAAACATTTAAATGATTTAAAAATACTTTTTAATGCAAAAAATAAAATAAACATGTTTTTGAGTTTAGAAAAATATTTGAAGTGAAAATGCAGAAAATGGTATTTTTAAATGTCTTTTTGCTATTTTTAATAAATATATAAAAAGAAATATGAAATATAAAAAGAAAATGAGAAGTATGCAAGATCTAAGGTCCAAATTCAAACATGAGGTGACTGCGCACGTGTTTGTAAGGCTAGGATTGAATCTGGCTAATTAAATTAATTAATTTAATTAATTATGAATTAGGGTTAAGTGGATTAATCTGAACCATTCGTACGCGCGGGAAACAAGATCCTGTGGCCAGAATTCAAACCTGGCTAATTAACCCTAAATTAAACCCTAATCACTCTCAGGCGACCAGAACAGTGTTCCGGCCGTCTTCTCCGTCCACTCTTCATCTCAACTCTCTCCCTAGGCTATGATAACACACCAAAATCTCCAGAATCACTCATTGAACATCATTAAACAAGAATCCAACAACAAAAATCATTTCTCATGCATCAAAAGAGAGAATCGAAGCAAGAACGTTTCACAAGCAAAATTTCAGAAGGCTATGAAATGCTTAAAACTCAACCATCTTCAAAAGTAAACATATCACAATGATCACCTTGATGCTAATCCACTCCAATGATCACCTTGATGCTTCTGAAAGGCTTGAATGGAGTTTAAATGAGCTAGTTAGTGATGTTTGGTTCTGATAACTCAAAAATCGTGTGTGTGATTTAGTGGCTTTTAGGTCATTGTAAGGGGTGGGAAATGATCTTTGAGTGTTTTTGAGTTGATTGGTGGAAGAAGTTTTAAGTTTTGATGGTTGTGTGTTGAGTTTAGAAGAGAGGAAGGTTTTTGACAATTTTTGCAATCTGAGTGTATGAGAGCTTTCAGGCTTGGGTGATGTTATGTTTTTGGTCCATGAGGTTCATATAAGCAATTGTGATTGGCCAGAGAATGGGTGGTGGCACAGGGTGATTGGTATGGGTGAATTGTAAAAAAAGTCAAAAGTTGTCCATCACAAGCATGGCACGGGTTAGAGTTGGCTTGAAGGGTTTTCTTGCCTCAGCTTGATTCATGGAAGGCCCTTGGATGGTTTATGATGAGCTGTAACACTTGATTCATGAGGTAGCCTAGGTTTTGCATTTTTCCCCTTTGAATATTTTGTGAAAATGATCCATGGAAACTTGCAATCCAAGGCATAATTCTGATCAAGGCAAGTCATGTGATGTTGTTATGATGCTTAAAGGCCAATTAGAGGTCACAAGAGTGCTTAAAACTTGGTTTTGCAAAAAATCCTCTTTGGCATGAACATCAAAATTACAAGATTTTTCCCAACTTTAAAACATCATATCTTGAGTTCTAGGATGAATCAAGAGGAGTTCTTGTACTTTTTTAAAATGGGAAGATCCAATATACAACTTTCATGTTTGAAGATTTTTCATTTGAAACATTTATGATCAAGAAAGAGGAGGTTGAAAATCTTTCCCAAAAAGGAAAGTTTTCATTACAAGTCATGTCCAAAAATGGAAAGTTTGCAAATGGCTTGGAATTCTTAAATCTTGTGAACTCCTAACCACTTCTAAGATCAAATAAAGATCATATAACCTCAAAATGATGAAGATGACCCTTTGGTACCATTGGTGGTGACCTCAGATGCCCTGATTCTAACTTTTCTTGCACAATAAGTTACCAGTTGATCAGATGACTTCCACAATGAATTTCTTCATCAAATTTGGTCCACATGCTCCATATAACATATTAAGACCATTAGAATCAAGAATGACCAAAATATTTAAGGTTAAGGGCCTCAAACCCAAAACCCTAATTTTATTTCATTTGTGTAGGAAATCTTAGCCTGCCTGGACATCTGTGCAATGCTTTGTGATATCTTGACTTTAATGAACTTTGGGGAGCATAAGATGATCATATAATACTCATGGACCCTCTTGGAATGCTTCAATACCTTTGAGATAGCTCAGATCACTTTTTGGATTCTCCTGATCACAAACCCTAGCTATGCAACTTTTGCAGATGAAATGGACTATGCAATGTGAGATGTAATGCTTATGCAAATGCAATATGAAAAGATCACAAGCCATGGTGTGAGAAAAAGTGAGGGAAAATTTGGGGTTTTTTACAGTAACCTAAACTACTGAATCATGTACCAAAAAGTGATCCTAAAAATTCACCAAAATCATGATTTATCCAGCTATGAAGATTAAAGGATGAACAATGCACACACATGCCATGAAACAAACAATTTTTCCAAAATGGAACAGCGTTAACCGGTTAACGCCCTAGTTTAACCGGTTAACGGCTTTAAAAACTCAAATCCAGGGGAAAAATCACGTGTTAACCGGTTAACCCATGGCGTTAACCAGTTAACACTAAACAGAATGTTGAAAATCAAATAGGAAAAGCACTTTTAGCCACCAACCTACTTCTAAAAGCTTCTAATACGTCTATGAACATGCTAGCACGGAATTTCTACTCAAACCTAGTCCTCTAACACCTATTAGCACCGAGAACTAGCTACAATTCTAGCTACCAACGAGTAAATCGAACAAATCACAAGCAAACCGTAAAAATTATCAAAATGCAAGCAAATGATTAAAGAATGCCATACAGCGAGATGAAGTGAATAAATTAAAAGCGAATAGCGGTTTCGGATTCACCAACCTACAAAGTGGAGGTTCGCTTTGGTGATTGTTGCGAATTGGTCGAAATGAAAATGAAGAGAAAACTGGAGACTTCAAGCTTCGATCCGTGAGAATGCAAAATAAATGAAATTTGATGAAGATCTTGATGAACACTTGCAAAATCACTTCCAATAAGCTCAAATCAACCCAAAACAGCTGCAACTTATCCAATAAGCTATGAAATGGATGCTTGAATGAAGGTTTAGCTTCAAACTCCTAAAGTTTCAATGTGAAACTTGAAGAATCTTTGATGAAGAAGGTTTGGTAAAAGGTTGAAAATGGAGGAAAAGTTGAGAGAAAATGAGAGAGATGAAGTGAAATGATGAAAAAATGATTGAAGTGGTTGAATTTTTTTTGAAAAAAATGGTAGATCTTCTGAGGTTTGGAGTGAATTCAAGTTATATAGAAGTTAGGATTGGAGTTAGGCTTAGGTATGAAGTTAGCTTGAGCCTTAGGTTTGGAAAAGGAGGTTAGGACTTAGGCTTGGAGTTAGTTAAAGTTGGTTAGGGCTTCTAGAATATTCCTTGGAATATTTCTTGGAAGAGTGTGGAAGAGTCTATAAAGTGGTAGAAAATCCAAGGCAAAATGGAATGGAAAAATGGAGTGTATGTCAAAAAGGAAAAAGTGGAGGGAAGTGTACAAAACCAACCATAATTTGAGCTTTCTTAACAAATTTCGCCTCCGTTAATCGGTTAACGGAAGAAAAACTTGAATTCTTCAATTCTATGGTAGGACATCTTGGAAATGGTTTGAATTATTTTTGTGATATTATTTTCCTTCTTGATCCTTAATGATTGACAAGTATCACTTGATCACAAGCCTCATACACATGCAGATGATGATGATGATTTATTTTATTTTTATTTTTGAATTCAATGCAATATGAACGGATATGCTGGATGACGAAGCATGAACCACTTGAGGTTGGCCATAAATAAGAGGGAAAATTTTAGAAATGTAAACCAACACCAGAGCCATAACCAAAATTCATGCTCTTCGTTGCCAATATCCATCATAAATACACCAAAGATCATTTATGTCAAAACCAAGTTTCAGTAAGGTACCAACATCGCCAAGATTTTATACCTGAAAAAGAGTCAAAATAGTGGGTTAATGCAATAGGCAAGCAAGACCATTCAAGAAAGATTGCGATCAATACACAAACCAAGCAGGAACTATTATTCTTGAACAACAAGTACTCAAAGTCATTACCAAACAAAAGTTGAAATGCAAAAGTCACGTAACTTACACCAAAGCGAGAATTTCCTTGAAAGAAAGAAGTTACATCAAATGCCTAGAAATCATATCTTTCATGCCAAGTTCTTCATGACAAGGAGTGCATTTAACCTACAATCTCTTCTCATTCCAACCTGGGCCAAACACCATAAGCTCCTTCAAGAATTTAGTAAATGGAGAATTAAGGAGCTTACCTAGAGTCGATTGTTTCAAAGTTATTATCGTGTGATGAGCCTTTGTCATGGGATAATGTCTTTGACAAGGATCCATGAATCTAGGAACATACCTTTTAAACCTACCTGTGGGGTTCCGTTGATAAGAGACAATCGTATTTGACTCCATCTTCAGAATCTGACGAACATGTGATCTTCAACATTATGTTGTATTGCATTCATTCGCATATCATTTGCATTTGCATCGCATATCATTTTCCGAAACCAAAAAAATGCATTCCATCTCTTACCCATTGTTGGCCATTTGATTTCCTGACACCAAAATTATGGTAGTTGCATAGTGCTTAAAGCAGGATCAAATAGAGATAAGAGGCTGATCAGTTAAACCAGATTGGAAGTTGTGGTAGCTATGTCAGAGAACAACCTTCAGCATATCATGATGGAGACTGATGGTTCACCTTCAGGTTTCACTGTGGCAACCAATCCACTGTATGATCATGTGCTTGATAATGATCCTTCAAAAGCAGACATTCCTATTCAATCACAAATGATGCCATGGATTAACCATATGATAGAAAGACTCCATGCCCTTAAGGAGAAAGCAAGAGCAATGGAAATGCATGGAATGCATGATCTCATTGTTGTTGATATGTGTTTAGTGTCATACTTGGTAATTCCTCCAGAATTCTAGGTACCCAAATTCAAAAAGTATACAGGTCTTAGTTTCCCAAATCGTCATTTGGTGATGTTTTGCCGAAAAATGACTTCTCATGCTCGCGATGATAAGTTGATGATTCACTACTTTCAAGATAGTTTGAGTGGAGCATCTTTGAGTTGGTTTCATAGATTTGGAAAGAAGTCGTATCCAGTCATGGAATGACTTAGCCAGAGCATTTTTGAAGCAATACGAGTATAATTTAGCCGAGGCTTCCAGCCGCATGCAGTTGCAAAGCCTATCTAAGAAAAATACTGAATCCTTCAAGGAGTATGCACAGTGATGGAGAAAATTAGCATCCATAGTACGACCACCACACTTAGATAGAGAGTTAGTTGACATGTTCATAAACACTTTGCATGGCCCTTATTTGGAAAGAATGATAGGCAGTTCATTTCCTAGCTTCTCGGACCTTGTGATAGTAGGAGAGCACATCGAGAGCTATCTTAAAGTCAAATAAATGCAAGAATCCTCGAGCAGTCAATCTATTGAAGAGGATGAAATTGATGAAGTCGTGGCTAATGTTGAGTATTCTCAAGGTGCATATTATCCAACGAGAGCTTATGGTCCCTCATCTTCTCGGCGGCTAAAGTCAACGCCATACTATCTTTATGGACGACCAATGCGTAGAACACCGTACCAGAAATCATGGATGGCTCCTCATGCAAATCAACGAGACCATGGCCGAGGATTTCAGAATCAACGTCAGAAACAGCAGAAGCCTCGCAAAAATATGGAAAGAAGGAATGCTCCTCTTCATCCAATGTATATGGCATAAAGTCAATTTTTGCCGCATCTGGTCCAAAATGCACTGGTAGAGCCTAAGCCTGTCAAGCCATTTCCATAGTCGTACCCTCCTGGGTACAATCCTCATGAGCATTATGGGTATCATGGTGGATCAATGGGGCATTCAACTTAAGATTGCAAAGCATTCCAAGCCAAAGTGCAACAGTTGATAGACAAGAAGTACATTTCCTTTTGTCGCTCCCAAAGATTTGTATCCTGGTACAAGCGCGAACGGTCGGCGAAAGGAGAAAAAGGAATGAACTGAATAGAGTTGCCAACTAGGCATTTTTATCCCGAAGGAAAGGTAATGTTGCATAAACCTAGGAAAATATGGATAAGACGGTTGCGAACCACAAAAACTGAGAAAGGGGGTTGGTTACAACCTGGGAAGGTATTAGCACCCAGATTGTCCGTTGTACTCGACGGGATCCACATTTACAAGATTTTGTTTAAAGGGGTAGTATATGTGCTATCTGTGTGAAAAAGCTAAAGATGAATGTACAAGTGTCAGTGCAAAAGAGTGAATTGCTTAGGAACTGAGGCTTTTAAAGAATGTTGAAAGGGGGGGATGACAAAGAGACTTTTGTTCGATAACTGTTAAGTTATGCCTACGTATCCTCTAGTGCAATGACGAAGACATAACACCGTAGTTCGACTCAAACAGACTAAAAATAAATTGACTGTGAACTGCTTACTTGCCTATGCTAAAGTGTATGACTCGTCTGGCTCGAGTGCTAACTGTCTTGCATTAGACAGAAGAAGCAAGTTCTCGTTTATAGAATGAGTGTGATGAGAAAAGAATCCCGGAGGAGACGATTATTGTTTTTTTTGTGTTTTTAGTTTTGTTATTATTTTTGGTGTTTTGCATAAGTTAATGAGCTTAATCCTAAATCAGAGGCTTGCAGACTCATTATATCCTCCCTGATTAGGGATAATGAGCCTACTTAAGTATGAGATAAGCATCTCAACTTAATTACCATGATGATGTAGGATTAAGATCATTAAGCTACTTGTGATTATTTAAATATTTTTGGGGTTTTTGTATAGTGTTAAGTAATGAGTTTAATCTCTAATCACAGATTAGTGAACTCATTACACCATCCTAATAGAAGGATAATAGATGAGAACACTTAAGCTAAGGAAGATACCTCAACTTAATCCATGGCTAGGGATTAAATTCATTATATAACAAGCCTTTATTAAATGAATTTTAATTAAGGGATGAGATTAAAAAATGGGTTTTATGGTTTGTAAGACAACTTGAGGAAGACTTGTCCATTAAACACTAGGGTTAGTCCCTCTTAACCATAAGGAAGAGATAGAACCCTAATGTAAGGTCTAAGTTACAAGATAAAGTCTTGATGATTATTAATGTGACTTGATTGAGAGGTTTAAACAAATTAAAGGTTTAACACTTAGGATTAAAGTTATACACTCCATCCTAAGAGAAGGATGCAGGCATAACCCTAATTCCAAAGTCTTAAAACTTTAAGAGTTTTGTCTCTGATTATTGAGATGAGGAGTGAGACTCAAGGAGACTCAAAGGTAAAAAGCTAAGGGGGACTAATCATAACCCTAATCATTATCATGCTTTGATATCCTATGGTTTGTGAGGCTTAGAGAAAGATCTTCAAGGAAGCCACCAATGGAAGAAGCAGATGAAAGGAGGAGGAAGCAGAAGAATAAGTTATTTACTTCCTAAAAAGATATGTAACTTAAAGGAAGAAAGTGAGAGAGATGGAACATAAATGAATCAAATTCACTTCAAAGACAATTTAAAATTCATATGAGTGAGATAAGAAGAAGTGAGAGGTGAAGGCAAATCCACCTCCCAAAATAACTTACCAAAAGTTCCTGAAAAGTTAGTATGGATGCATAAGGTATAAAGTAAAAGGAAATGAAGTGAAATGAGATGCAATGACCAAAGTCAGAAGTGTTTATCCAATGAAAATGACATATGAGATGATGCAATGTCATACAATGTGCATATGAATGATCATACAAAGATGAGATGTCATGAAAGCATGCTTAAAAGTTTGAAAACACATGGATGTTTATGAAATGAAATGAATGCAAGACATGGCAAATAAATGAATAAATGATCAAGCAATGTTCTAGCATGTCCTAAGATGTCAAAGATGACATATGAATGCTTGAAATGTCATGGCAAGTTCATGTGATGATGCTATGAAAAGGAGAATGAAAATGAACATGAAAAATTAGGGTTTTATGGACATGTGAGATGCAAATGAACAAAACAGAAACATGCAACATGATAAAAATTGAAATCAATCTCAAACAAACCCTAATACCATACTAGGTCACACCCCAAAGGAGAAGTTCAGAAGCCTATCCTATTGCAAGTTATGATTTTCCTAAATTTGCTAGGGTTTTTTGGGTGTTTTAAAAGGAAAAATGCAAATCAAATTGAAAATGCAAGATAAATTCATGAGTAAAATAACCTAGAAACTACATGCAATATGTGAAACAATGCAAATAGAATCAAGTTCAAACTCTTCTCGGTTAGGCAGAAATGATTTTTAAAATTTAGGGTTAAAAATTGTGATTTTAAAGACCCTTAATTCAAAGAAAATTGGAAAACTATGATCAAACCTAAAAAGAAATTTATATGAAGAGTTTGAAAATGTTTCTAAATGCATTGAAATGGTTCATGATTTTTTTGGTGATTTTTAGAAACCTAAATGCATTTTTAATTAATTAAAATACTTTAATTAATTAAAAATAACATTTAAATATTTTAAAAATACTTTTTATATGCAAAAAATAAAATAAAAATCATTTTTAGGTTGAGAAAAATATTTGAAATCAGAATGCAAAAGAAAATATTTTTTTGAAGTTTTTAGCTATTTTAAATAAATTATGCAAAAGAAAAATGAAATAAAAAGAAATTAAATGAATTAAATGAAAGGTATGCATATCCTATGGCTAAGATTCAAACTGGAGGGGGGAGGCTTGACTGCGCGCGTATCTCAATGATTAGGATTGTTTCTGGCTTAATTATCATTAATTAAATTAAATAATCAGAATTAACTTAAGTGAACTAATCATGGCCATTCACTCACTAATTAAAACAAGATCTAAGGGCCCATAACGCATCTGGCAATTAAACCCTAATTAGAACCTTAATCACTTTCAGGTGACCGGAGCTAGCTCCGGTCATCTTCTCCGGCCAACCTCTCATGCCATCTCTCTCAAAACGCCATGAAAATGCATCAAACCTTCCAGATTCACTCAAATAAACATCCTAAACAAGAATCTCAAAACAAAATCCATTTATTTTTCATGAATCAAGAGAATCAAACAAGAACATTTTCACGGGCAAAATTTCAGAAAGCTATGAAATACTCAAAACTCAACCATTTTCAATTCTAAACATATCAGAGTGATCAGCTAAACATGTAGAATCATTTAGGCACTTAAAACAAGAGTTCTGGAAAAATGATTTGAGATGACTACCTGAGATGAAGCTTTCCAAACTTGAGTTTTCTGACCTCTTCCTTTGTGAAAAATGCCTCCAATGATCCCTCTGATGCTATTGAGAAGCTAGGATGGAGTTTAAATGGCCTCCTTTGTGTGATACATTTCTGGTTTGGCAAAAATCGTATTTTTGCTAGAGTGGCTTTTAGGGAAAAATGGAGGGTGCTTTGTGTTCTGGAGATGATTTTGAGGTGAATGGTGAAAGAATGAGTGAGTTTGAGTGGCTATGTTGAGAGATTCGAGGAGAGGAAGTTTTTACAAGTTTTTGTGATTCTGAGCTTGTGGGAGGATTCAGGCATGAATGTGTTGTGTTTTGAGGTCCATGATGTTTGTATAGGCCAATGGGATTGATCAGAAAGTTGTTGTGGCACAGGCTGATTGGTAAGGTGTGTTTTGCCAAAACGTCAACTTTGTGTACTTAGAGGTATGGGCCATGGCAGAAGTTGTTCAATGGGGTGTATGCCCTCAACAAGATTCATGGAGAGCCATAGAATCAAAGTTATGCAGCTGGCACAAGTGGATGAAGCCTTCCAAGGATCTTGCAACTTTTCCCTCTTTGGTGTTTCTTGGATCACAAGCCATGAAATGCTTCAAATCTTGGGCCAATTCTGGTCTTTGGAAGTTGCTTTGGCATGTTATGAAGTGTTTGTGTACATTAGAGGTCATTAGAATGTTGGGCAAGTGAAATTGCAAAATTCTCTCTTTGACATGAACTTGAAAATTATAAGATTTTTTCCAACTTTGAAAGGTCATATCTTGAGTTCTAGGATGAATCAAGACATGTTCTTGTAATTTTTGAAAGGGGAAAGACCTAATCTACAACTTTCATGCCCAATAAATTTTCATTTGAAGCATTTTTGGTCATGAAAGAGGAGGTTGAAAATCATTCCAAAAATGGAAAGTTTGCATTTCAAGTCATTTCCAAAAATGGAAAGTTTGCAATTAGCACAAAATTCTTCAATCTTGTAAAATTCCAACCACTTCTATGATCAAATAAATATCATAGAACTTCAATTTGATGAAAATGCCCCATTGGTTCCATTGTTGGGGACCTAAGATGCCCTGATTTTGACTTAACTTGCTCAAGAAGTTACCCAATGATCAGATGACTTCCACAATGAATTTCTTCTTCAAACTTGGTACACATGATCCTTATAACATACCAAGATAACTAGAAATAAGAATTACAAAACAAATTGGAGTTAAGGCCTCTGAAACCAAAACCCTAATTTTGGTCATCTGTGTAGTGAAAACCCTAGTTCTGCTTCCATGCCTTTGCCAATTTTGTGATCCCTTGACTTTCATGAACTTTGAAGAGCATAATATGATCATAGAACACACATGGACACTCTTGGAAAGTTTTAAGACCTTTGGGATGGCTCAGATGGATTCTTAAATTGCTCAGATCACAAACCCTAGATGTAGATGAACTTGAACTATGCAGTGAAAAAATGAAATATGGGATAGTATGCTTATGCTAATGCAAAAATGAAAGATCACAATCCATGGTGTGATAAAGATTGAGGGAAAATTTGGGGTGTTTACAGTTGCTCGTATTCAAATATGAGTTAGCTGTGCAGGATGTAAGCGCCCAGCTTAACAGACAAACAAGATAACTTGTGGTTGAATACCAAAAACAGTCCGAAATTTGCACTCACTGGGGAGAAGAAGAAAAGGGATATAAATTATAAAAGATGGTATAGTATGATTATCAAATGAAGGCGATGGAGAACGACCATTGAGCAGAGGAAGACTATTGGGGATAGTGGTAAGCCAAACAATGACGGGGACGACCGACAAACTGGGGAAATAAAGAGACCATGACGGGGACGGCCATGAATAACTCTCTGGGGATGTAAAAAAAAGCATAGACGGGGACGACCTTCAGGCTCGAATAGTAAAGTAAACAACGACGGGGACGGCCATCGGGTTTAAAGAATAAATGAAATATTGATGAGGGACGGTCATCAAAAGGTGAAGGACGATCACCTAGAAGGGGACGGTTGCTAAAAATATCACGACATAGGACAGATGTCGGATAGAAAAAGATCAACGATAGGGACGACCATCGGATAAGCATGATGAAGGACGGTCATCAAGAGGTGAAAGACAATCACCTAGCAGGGTACGACTGCTCTCAAGGTTTATCATGACATAGGACGAATGTCGGATAACAAGATCAACGATGAGGACGACCATCAGATAAGCATGATGAAGGACGACCATCAAGAGGTGAAGGACGATCACCTAGCAGGGGACGGCTGCTAAAAACGTATCACGACATAAGACGAATTCCGGATAGAAGGTTCCAATAATGGAAATTCCGCTGGGGAAAGGATGAGGGATGGTCATCCAAAGGTGAAGGACGATCACCTGGCAGGGGACGGCTTCCGGATGTATCACGACATAGGACGGATGTCGAATAGGATAAAGTTGTTCCATTGCAGACTTACTGGGGAACGGTAAACACGGACGAGTGCTTACGCTCTTAAAAATAAAACATACGAGTGTTTGACGATGTGTATAGATTAAAGATGCGGACGAGCATGCTTAGGACCATGATACGGACGAGTATCGGTAGAAACAAATGCTGACGCGTGTTCAAAGATGATTATACGAACAAGTACCAACTGCTTAATAAGGAACACAGACGAGTGTCGAATCTGCTGAGGAGTGAATACATATAGTGATACGGATGAGTATCAGAGACTTTTGTATGAGTATGCATAAGTATCGATTTGTTGGTGAGGTATGAGCAAGACACGGACGAGTGTTTGACTTGCTGGGGAAGTATGAAACGGACAAGTGTCAAATATGTATAAGTATAAGCAGGCATCTGTTTTGAGAGTGCAAAGGAGGTGCTTTGGCTTTCTGTGGGGAGATAAGAGGTGTAACACCCCCTTTCTATACCCCAAATAAGCAATTAATTCACTTAGGCACATATTTAAAATTTCATCAGAGTATATTTGAAAAACGGTATAAAAGAGCAATGCCACATTATGCTTGAACTTAAAAGCATACAACACCTTCTCAATAAAGATATGCAACAAACGGGGTAACTTACATACACAAAGATTTCATCCTTACACCCGTATTCATTAATGCATTAAACAGCGGAAACAAAACATAACAATTTCAAACTTATATACTTATCATGAATATATCTGCAAGTTTGAATCACCAAAATACTCCATGTTTACATAAAACATATCACATCAAAATACATATACAAATGTATTCACAAAAAGGCATCAAGCCAAATCCTAGCTACCCGGTGCTACATATCAGAGCCGACCGACCAAAAGATGAAGACGAACTTCACAAAAATATCATCCAGCAACCTACTCTGCAATGCCTCATAGAGCATCATAAAACAATAGAAGGGTGAGAAACATTATCATAATAATATTGCATATAATCATATATCTCAACATATAAAATGCACATAAAGCATATTCTCACCACAATTCATACCTCATCACCCATACACATTGCAACGTGTACATACACTAATCAAGCATGTTCATCATGCACCAATTCACTAATTCACATAACTTGTGTTATTTATGTTTACTCCTCAATTCTATTCATTCCGCATAAACATACGTCTAGCTATGTTTAATCACACATATACATTACAAATGTATAAACTACATACATATACATATCAAACATGCATATATACAATTAAGTATGTTTCATCACACATACTATCATCTCCATAATACTTCAAATAAACATTTACACATTCATGTTTATTTATGCATATCATAATTAAAATGATAAAATGCAACTCATAGAGACTGACACACGACTCTATGCAGATGCAATGCGGTACCGACTCAACATTTCAGCAGGTTCTCTCAGGAACCAAATGGAATCATCGCTTGTTACCTAAAGTAACTCCCTATCGGGCACACGATGTTCACCCATTGCTCACACCCCACATGGGCACACAATGTTAATGGATTTCTCACACCCCACACGGGCACACAATCCGATTGCTCACACCCCACACGGGCACACAATCAATGTGAATAAATCACCCATCGCTCACACCCCACATGGGCACACAATTCGATCGCTCACACCGTACATGGGCACACGATCTTGTTGTAGTCATTGCTCACACTCCACATGAGCACACGATGCTACAACGGATTCACAAAGAACCCCACAACACAAGAATGCATACATTATGCTTACATGCAAAATGACACACAACATCCTTGAAAATGCATACATATTCACAATATAGTTATGCATTCATCTCATTCAATTTACATACATTCGCATT
This sequence comes from Lathyrus aphaca, assembly GCA_963966055.1. Classification (NCBI taxonomy): domain Eukaryota; kingdom Viridiplantae; phylum Streptophyta; class Magnoliopsida; order Fabales; family Fabaceae; genus Lathyrus; species Lathyrus aphaca. The sequence goes on along the minus strand of OZ014521.1, from coordinate 404,069,935 downwards.
TAATTCAAGCAATGTATCTACTTGCCAAACGGCCACAACACAATAATCCAACCCACAATTCCATAATTAATATAATTACGTTTTATCGGAAAAGTCAGGTAAAAGTCAGCTAAAAATTACATATTTTAGCATCAATAGATTCTACATGTTTTTAGCTTCGAATCGATATGTGGAACGCTTAAAACAGATACTCGAATCAAAAGTTATGAATTAAAACACATAACCCCTCAAAAACCTATAGGCTTGCTGAGCGCCCTCTTGCTCGCTGAGCGAAAATCGCCCTGGAACTTTTGCTGAGCGAGGGGTAGCTCGCTGAGCGACCGCTGCGATTTCAGAAAAATACCAGTTGCGAACAGTCTAACCGAATGACCCCAAAACTCCTCTAAACTCATACAAACATGATCAATAACATATTCTAGCTATCATACTTCGGCTATAACGATTTCCAACCGATTAATCCATAAATTTCTCACATTTCTCTCAAACCCTAACTATTCATCTTCTCTAAACTTCCATCAAAACCAAAACTCAACCAATCAAACACATACATAATCATACACAATATTAAGATAACAATGCTTATCATCCTTACCGATTATTTCGATTTCTTGGAGAAATCTTGAAGCTTTTCTAACTTTCCCTCTTTTCTCTTCTTTTTCTCTTCTCCCTTTTTATTTCTTCTCTTTTTCTTTCTCTCCTTACCAACTTTTCTATTCCACTCTTTCTTACTCTCTTATATTTTCTTTCTATTTTCTACTCTCTCCAACCAAATATCATTTATCTCACAAAAATACCAATTCTACTAATTCTAACTTATCCCTAATTAACAAAAGTCTAAAATACCCTCTTATCCAATTTTACCCGGAAATTCATAAAACGGTAAAAATCACATATCACACCAATATATCACATTAATTCATCAATATATCATATCATCATATTAATTTCAAAAACAAAATAATAATTACTCAATTAAAATAAAAGACTCCAACGCAATGGGAATTATCGAATCAGGGTGTTATAAGAGGTGACACGGACGAGTGTTGAGAAGAGCATGTTATAGACAAGTATATGTTTGAAGAAAGTGTTCGGGAGACCTTACTGGGGAAGGATGACACAGAAGAATGTCAAAAGGAGCATGTATAGGTATCTGTATTTGAGAGTGCAAAGGGGACGCTTTGGCTTTTATGTGCAGGGGATTTATTTTGTATATTGCTGATGAAATATTGATGGTAACTACAGGTGACTGGCTCGAACCTGGCTTATGATCATGCAAATGTTTGACTTTTGCCGTAATGCTCCGTATTAGACGGAATTCTACACTTATTTCGGTGATTTATGATGTGAATGCTATGATTATACAAAAAAGAAAATGATCCGGAGCTCGGATCCTGCGAGGATAAAGATCTCTGGATGATCTGCTTGGAAGAGTAACCCGGATGGGGAAGAGATCCTTGATGGATCTGTGCGGAGGGAGAGCTCTGCTTGGGGGAATAGATCATTTGTAGATCTATCCGAAGGGAGAACTCAGCTGGGGAGAAGGGAGTTTTAGCCACTCCATTGGGAATGTGTTTCAGGTATTGCTCTACTGGAGAGAGAATGACTGAAGCTGGGTTATTGTTGAGATTGTTGCTGAAAATTGTTGGAATCGGGGACCATTGCAGGGTCGTAGTATATGGTGACTATGGAGACGTCGTTGTTAATGGTTGTTGTAGTTGTAGAAGCGGATGCGGTTGAACTAGTGTTTGTTGAAGTGATGGAAGAGATGATTGTTGATTTTATAGATGAGTCTATCGGAACAATTGTCTTTGAAGTTGTAGGAGAAGTACTTGTTGTTGCTGTAAAAGGAGTTGTTGATGTTGTAGAAACCGTTGATGTTATCTGAAGGATACCTTCTCTGATGAGGCCATTGATGCCACTTATCAAGCTTGCACACCCATTGACGGAAACTTTGCAAGATTCACAGCAGGCCTCACAACCTGGAAACACCTGGCATTTTAAAAGTTGAGCTTTAACCTCTGCTAGAGGTGTTTGAATGCTTGCAGCATCTTCAATTAAATTCATGGTTTGATCCTCCTTAATTGCATTTATCCTGGGCCCACCATGGCTGGGCATAGGATTCTTCGTGACATTAGGAGGTGGTGAAAAATTTAAGGCCTTTGAATCAACCAGATCCTGGACCTTATTGTGCAAAGCTCTGCACTTTTCTGTGGTGTGGCCAGGTGCATTAGATTGAAAAGCACATCTGGCATTGACATCATAATTTCTCGGAAGGTTCTGAGGATCTGGTGGAGCCAGAGTCCTTAATTCAATAAGATTAAGCTTCAGGAGTTGTGGCAACAAGGTGGCATATGGCATTGGTATAGGGTCAATTACCCTGTTGACTTGAGATGGCCTTTGCTGGAAAAGACATTGTTGGTTGTTGTTGTTATAGGATCTTTGTTGAGGAAAATGTTGCTGGTGAGGGAAATGTTGTGGTTGAGGAGTGTATTGTTGTTGAGGAGGTGGAGTAGGAATTGTGACAGTGGCAATTGACCTTGGCATATACTGGGGCCTTCCTCTGCCCATGTGTACATAATTGGTTTCACCCGACCTGCGAGGCCCTGCAAATGGTTTCCTTGCACTGCTTGTACTGGCGTCGTTATCAGAAATCTTTCCCATTTTCAATAAACTCTTAATCCTTTCTCCAGATATAACCACATCTGCAAAGCTAGTGGAAGAGAAAGCAGCCAACCTATCAATGTACGTCCCCTGAAGGGTGTTCATAAACATATCTACCATTTCTCTATCTGACATTGGAGGTTGAACGACAGCAACTAATTGCCTCTATATCTGAGCATACTCTCTGAAGCTTTCCCTGGAGGATTGTGGCATACCCATTAAAAGTGTTCTTTCCAATTTCTTACTGTGGCCCTAGTCAAATGAGAGTACCACTCATGGAATGCCCCTGTCAAGCTATCCTCAAAATAGAACATCCATAGCTTTTTATCCATGGTGTAGGCTTTTAATCTTCCCAGGAAAGATTGGAGATGGGTGCGAGGGTAGGATGTTCCATTATATCTTTCAAAATAGGGAGGTTTGAATTTGTGAGGTATTCTAACCCCCTCTACCAGCCCCATATCCATAACATCAAACCCTAAGGAGTTTTGAGACTCCAAAGACCTCAACTTTTCTGCTATCTCGTCCAGCCGACGATCATAGATTTCATCTCCTGCCCCAACTACAGTGAACTGTTCTTCCTAAGGGTCCTCCTGCAAGGTACGCCCTCTAGTGTTACCCTGGGTATTCCTTATAGCATTAATGTCAGGGTTAAGATGAGGTCCAAACTCTGAGGGATCAGTACGAGGTTGTACATGATCATTGTTGCTGGTACCTCCCGTAACTGGGGTGTTTTCTTTAGGAGTTGGTCGCTCGACCAACTCTTTTAATCTTTCCTGGCTTTGGGCCAACCCAGTCATTACTTCCATGAACTGGCTCATCTGTGCCCTCATCTCAGGCCTTTCATTAGCCATCTGGGTTCTCACTTCAGTCAGATCTTGCTGAACCTGGTCCATCTATAAGCCCGGAAGGTTGTTTCTTGTCGGATACCGGTGAACTCTGTTGATGGGGAAGACTCTTCTACGAGCAATGTTTCCTGAAACCACAACAAAGTGAGAAACAACAAAACAAATACCTACAAAACAAAGAAATGAGGTTAGTATGCAATGCAGGATGTCTATTTGTCTTCCAAGGGTATCCAGTATGGTTCTTTGGTTTTGACCTTCCAGACCTCGAGGAATGATGACAATGGAGAGAAGTGAAGCCCACATAATAACACACAAACCGTATATTACAAAATGTAAAGATACATAGTTTGATTATAACAATCTCCCCACGATGGGTCAAAATACAACAAAATCAAAAAGTACAAACAAAATGAAGTACAAGTATAAAGAAATCAAACATCCATCCCATAATCATCCTCTCTGACTTCCTTCAGGAGAGCATCAGTCACTGGGCTAATTGGATGCTCGGTGATGGTCCTGATAAGAAGATTCCTGGTGGCAATGGCATTTGTCAATTTCTTATGCTTGTCTTGGTCCTTTGATCTCTTCAACCCCGCCCGGAGTTTCAACTCAGAGATTTCTTTATGTGCTGCTAACAAGGCCTCCTGATTCTTCTTCTCATTAGCTTCCAGCTGCTCTATCCTAGCCTGGGTCCTCTGATCTTCCTGTGAACGAGCCTCAGTGATCCTAATCCACCTAGCCTGACCCTCTTCCAAGTAGTGCTCAGCTCTGGCCTTCTGAATCTTGGCTTCCTTGCAAGCATTCTTCAATACCAACTCCCCTGCTCTAGCTCTTCTGATGTAATCATCTGTCTTCTCAATTTTGGTCATGTGCTTGATCTGGAGCTTCTCTAACCTCTCATTGTCCAGACGACTATCATTCCTCTCCCAGAGGGTCTTCTTCAGAGCTTTAGAAAGCTGTGTATTCCTTTCCTTCAACTTCTCAAACTCCTCTAAACTGACTGTAGCCACAGGCTCTACTGCTGATGGTCCAGGCACATCCTCTAAGGTGAATGGCATGCGGGTGGTTTGTCCTCTGATATGATACCAATCAATGTACTGAGCTGAAGCTATGTTGTTTCACTTGCCAAGAATGGCAGTCCCTTTTGTCTGAATGTTGTCCCAAGCCCAAGCCTCTTGTCGGGCAATGGCATGGTTATGCTGAATGTCACAGTAAAGGGTTTCTGATAAGTCCTGCTTTCTTGGCGGATGTACCAAGGCATACCCTAATTTCCTTTTGAACAACAAAGGATTGTAGTTGATGCAACCCTTTACTCTAATTAGAGGTACATTGGGATACTTCCCACAACTGGTGATGATGTCTCTACCCTTGGTGCTCTGAGTGCACCATCTGATATCTTCTGATGTGAGAGCAATCATTCTTTTAGCCCAGTTCCTCGACTGATGAGGATTCAAGAAAGCCTCTTACTTTGGCAAGTGCCTCAATAACCAACAATAGAAGAGAGGTGCACAACATTTGACTAATCTTCCCCTCTACTTCTCATTCCTTTGATGCACTGAGTAATATAAATCCCCTAGCAAAGTGGGAACTGGATTCTTCAGCAAGAAAAGATGGATAACACTCTTGCTTACAAACTTAGGCTCGTCTGCAAACAAGATGATACCATATATGCTGAGGGCTAAGAGTGCACAAACAGTGTCCCATTTCCCTGCTGCAGCATGAATGGTGGCCTGAGTAACCAAGAAGTCCAAATGGAGGCCTGGGATTCCATCCTTGGTGGTCATATTCTGGTCAATGATGGTAGATTCCAAGTACAGAACCTTGGCTATATCTTCATTTCTGGGAGCAGTCATCTCAGGGTTGAAAGGAATCCCTCTCCTGACGGGGACACCCAACAACATGGAAAACTCCTCTAGCAAAGGGCCCAACTGAAAGTCTGGAAAGGTAAAACATCTGAGTGGAGGGTCATAGAACTGGAGGCAAGTGTGGATCATACTCCTCTGTGATGCATCCAAGTCCATGATAATGTCCATAATACCACCATAATGTTCCCTGAATAAAGGTGTAAACACCCCAAATTTGCCCTCACCCATTCACACCCTGGCTTGTGATCATTTCATATGCATAAACACAATCATATCATCTCACATCTCATTTTTGATTCACTGCATTGGTTCTGAGTCATTTGCATCTAGGGTTTGTGATCTGAGCAACCTCAGGGCATCTTGAGCCACTCCAAAGGCCACTAATCAACTCAAAGGGGTCCATGTGTGTTCTTATGTCATATTCCATCTCCTCAAAGCCAAAATTGCAGAGGAATCACAAGAACTAGGGTTTGAGTGGATGCAGAGCCAGGATGAACTGCACAGTTGACCTAAGATTAGGGTTTTGGTTTCAGAGGCCATAACTCCAAATTTTTTGGTCATTCTTGTTTACATTGGTCTCTATATGGTATAGGGAGTATGCATATCAATTTTCATGAAGAAATTCCATGGGGAAGTCATCTGATCAAGGGTTGACTTTTCAGACAAGTCAGTGCAAAATCAGGGCATCTGAGGCCCCCAATGACCCAACCAATGGGTGATCTTCATCATTTTGAGTGTATATGATCTTTATTTGATCATGGAAGAAGGTTGAAGTTCATAAAAATCAAGAATTTAGGGTTTTTGCAAATGTTGACTTTTTGGGCATAGTTGACTTTTCAAGAATGCATCATTTTAGGTCATTTTTCAAGCCATGATTCTTGATCCAAAAATGCTTCAAATGAAAAAAACTTTGGTCATGAAAGTTGTAGATCTCATTTTTCCCTTTTCAAAAAGTACAAGAACATGATCAAACTCTTCTTGAATCAAAAGTTATGGCAATGCAAAGTTGGCTAAAATCATTGATTCTCAAGGCATGCCCTAAGTGAGAATTTTGCAAAATCTTGGACCAATGCATATTGCAGCCTCTAATTCATTTCAAACCAGCACATAAACATTCTCTAAGTCATAAAATTCAGAATGAACCAAGAATGCCCATGGTTTTATGGTTGGTTGGACAAAAAAGGTCACATGTGAACAAAAAGTCACAAGTTGCAAAACTCATGATCATGCTTCCTCCTACTTGCAGCCTTGGATGCTGAGCTTTGCTAGCCTCTCACCTCACCTTGCTGCACCAGAACCAGCCCATGTACTTGCCTAGATCATGAGCCATACCTCTCTTACACATTATTTGACTTTTTGCAAAAGGTAACTTACCAATCAATAAAGGGCATGTCTTGTCAACTGACCAATGAGAGAGAGTTATGTGGACAATTTGCATGCTAGACATAACACAAGGCAAGGCTGAAACATCCTCATTCAACACATACACAAAAACCTACCAAGTTGCAAGTTGCTTCGAATCTCTCTGCCCAGCCACAAAACACTCAAGCCAACTTCATCATTCAACTCACCTTGCTCCATAGACCACAAAGCACCAAGAACACAAGCCTGGAACAACCAGAATACTCCATAGCCATTTCTCACCTCAGCCTGCATTTCTCTTCGAAACTCTCACCACAGCTTGCAAACACCTAAACAAACTTTGCAAAGCTTCTCCATTCACCCTCAGGATCACAAACAACCCCTTTCCATGGCCTGAAACTGCTTAATACCCCATAGCCATTTCTGACTGAGTTGAAGCAGGAGCTTTCGAAACTCATTATCCAGCCAACTTAAACTCTCATTGAGCATTCAAACATCATCTGGGGATCAAGTGGAGTAGATTGCACAAGGATAAGTGGCCAGAAAGTCCTCAAGTTGAAAGCCCCAAATCTCAGGTAGCTCGAAAATTATTTTTCCAGAAATCATTTCTTTTGTTCCAAACTTGTTCTATGTGATTCACTGATTATCCTGATGTTCTTAGTTTTTGAAATGGCTTTGATTTGAGCATTTAATTTGTCTCTGAAGCTTGCGTGCCCTAGTTTTTATTTCTTTCGATTCAGTTTGTTTAGGAAGAAGAAATTTGTTTTGAGAGAGGGGTTTGATTCGTGAGAGGTTGGAGATCATTTCCCAGTTCTTAGTTTTCATTTTTGATACGATTTGAGGGGTTTGGGGATTTCTCAGGTGAGATGCTGGCCGGAGAAGACGACCGGAAGTCTTCTCCGGCCACCTGAAAGTGATTTGTGCCCTAATTGCGTAATTAACTCCAGTTTGAATTTTGGCCGTAGATGGCCTTTGACTTGTTGACTTCCCTCCCTTTTGGATGGCCCAGATCCTTTTCATTAGCCCTAATCTCTCTCATTAGTTTAATTAATCTTTAATTAAGTTAATTAATTCAGGAGCCATCTGGGCCCTTCATTCACGCGCCAGTCAACACATTTAAACTCAGGCTCCATCCTGGCCCTCCATCTAGCTTACTTTTATTTTATTTGATTTTTAATTCATTTTATTTCATTAAACTTGCATAATTATTTTAAAATAGTTAAAAATTCTTAAAAATTATGAAACTTTTTCCTAAAAGTTTTATTAATTTTTAAGACCCAAAAACATTTTTATTTTATTTTTTATCATTAAAAAAGGTATTTTTAAATATTTAAAAGATTATTTTTAATTGATTAATGGGAATTAATTAATTAAAAATACTTTTAGGTATTTAAAAATTACAAAAAAAAATTCATGAAATGTTCTAAGACATTTAGAAACATTGTCCAACCTTCAAACCAAATTTCTTTTTTGATCTTGATGCATTTTGAGGATTTTTCATTGAATTAAATTATTTTTTATGCATTAATTTGATCATAAATTTAAAAATTCATTTCTGCCTATTGGAGAAGGTTGAGACATTGATTCTTTTTGCTTTGTTTTGTGTTTAGCATGTAGTTTCTAGGGTAAAATGGCCATGATTTGATCTTGTATTTTCCAATTGTTTGGCATTTCTTTTGTTTAGGAACCCTAAAAAACCCTAATAACTTAGAAAATTCATATCTTGAGATTGGTTAAGAGTTGGGAGTTCCCCTTTGGGCAGTGGTTCATTATAGGTTTAGGGTTTCTTTGGGCAGCATTTTCCATTTTTTATCTTGGGGTTTGTTTCTGTTTTGGGTTTCTGTTTGATGTTTGTTCCATAAACCCTAATTTGGGCTTTCACTTGCATCCCTCTTGCATTCTCTTGCCTAACATGACTTGCCTTTGCATTTTGTGCATTCTTGTGATCCATTTGACATCATAAGACATATTGAAAGCATGTTTGATCATTGCATCATGTATTTGCCATATTGTATGCCATGTGCACTTCATAACTTTTCATGTATGTCCATGGTTCCTAACTTGCTTCATTTGCATTCATGAACTTGTATGATCATTTCCATGTGCTGCCTCATGTTTGTAGCATCTCATAGAATCATTAGCATCATGTATATGCTTCTGGTTTTGTTTCTCATCATGTCATCTCATCCCATTTTGCATTGCATTGCATTCCTTTTCTAACTTTTCAGGTGGTAAGTAACTTTGAGAAGTGAATTTGCCTTCACTTCTCATAACTTCTCTTCATCTATTTTATGCATCCATTGCTGCATTTTTGTTTGTGTTTGAGTTTGAGCTTGCTCATTCTTCTTCTTCCTCTTACTTTCTTTCTTCAAGTGACTTGACTTCTTGAATGAAGCAAGCCACTTTGCTTCTCCTGATCTTGTTCATCTGCTTCCTGGTGGTTCTTCTGAAGATTTCTCTTGAAAACCTCACAAACCTTAGGGACAACCAAGCATGACAATGATTAGGGTTTTGATTAGTTTCCCCTCTTAGTCTTACCTTTGTGTCTCTTTTGAGTCATCTCTTCTCACCTCATAATCAGGGACTAAACCCTAAAGGCTTTAAGGCTTTGTGATTAAGCTTATGCCTGCATCCTTCTCTTAGGATGGAGTGTATAATTTTAATCCTAAGTGTTAAACCCTTAATGTGTTTAAATCTCTTAATCAATTCACTTAATAAGTATCAAGACATCACACTTGTAACTTGGGCCTTGCATTAGGGTTCTAATTCTTCCTTAATTGGTTAAGAAGGACTAACCCTAGTATTAATGGACAAGTCCCCCTCAAGTTGTCTTACAAATCATAAAACTCACTTCATCATCATATCATTAAATAAAATCCATCTAATAAAGGTTTGTTTTGTCATGAGTTTAATCCCTAATCATGGATTAAGTTGAGGAGTTTTCCTCAGCTTAAACATTCTCATCTATTATCCTTCTATTAGGATGGTGTAATGAGTCTGTTTAATCCTTGATTATGGCTTAACCTCATTACTCAACACTAAACAAAAAAAACCACAAAAACATCTAAGTAACAACCGGTAGGTTAATGATCTTAATCCTACTCCATGGTGATTAAGTGTGAGAAGCTGACTTCACACTTAAGGTATTCTCATTACCCCTAATCAGAGGGAAGATGTGATGAGTTTACTAAATCCATTGGTTTAGACTTAAGCTCATTAACTTATGACAAAATCCAAAAACAATAAAAGACTGAAAACACAAAAACAAACAATAATCGTCTCCTCCGGGATTCTTTTCTCATCTCATTCACTCACAAACGAGAACTTGCTTCTTCCGTCAGATGCAAGACAGTTTGCACCTGAGCCAGACAGGTCATACACTTGAGCATAGACAAGTAAGCAGTTCACAAGTCAATTTATCTTTCAGTCTCTTTGGGTCGAACTACGGTGTTCTGACTTCCTCATTGCACGAGAGGATACGTAGGCATAACTTAACAGTTATCGAACAAAAGTCTCTGTACATTCCCCCTCCTTCTAGCCTCATTCTTTTAGCCTCATGATCTTGAGCATTTCACTTCATTCTCACACTGACACTTTCATACTTCATATCACTTATACACTTTACACTGACACCTGTACATTCTTTTCCAGCTATTTTATACACAGATTGCACTGACACTACCCCTTTAAAACACAAATCTTTTAAGCGTGGATCCCGCCGAGTACGGCGGACAATCTGGGTGCTAATACCTTCCCAGGTTGTAACCAACCCCCTTTCTCAGTCTCTCTGGTTCGCAACCGTCTTATCCATATCTTTCTAGGTCTATGCAGCATTGCCTTTCCTCCGGGATAAAAATGCCTAGCTGGCGACTCTATTCATCTCCAGTGAGTTCACGGCTGTGTGTTCTCATTGTCCCTCGCGCCGACCGTTCGCGTCTGTACCTTCATCTGACCCAGTTTCATTTGTCGGGAGCGACAGCTTGGCGACTCTGCTGGGGAGACCTTATACTGCAACCAGGGCTTCTGGTTCTTTTTGTGGGTTCCTCCTAGCGCTTGTTTGATTTGTGTTTACTGGGGTGTCATGTGTTTATTTGTGTTTGTATATTTGTATTTATTTTTGCTTTATGTACAGTTACTTTACTGTTTTCTTTATTGCATTTATTTATATCATACTGTCATTGCTGCTGGCTGGATCTGGTTGTTTGCCTTGTGGGTGGGTGATTCATTGAGAGTTAAGGTCCTATACCTGGGACCTGAGTGACACCTAGGCTAGAGTGAATCATATTCTTTCCCATTCCATTTCGGTCTGGTGCGGGAATATGAAACACGGTTCAGATATGGGTTTCTTCTTGAGAACTCTGTGTTGCAGATTTCCTGCAATGCTAGGGCTATCTGGGAAGCCTGCTAAGTCTGGATGACCTTTAGTATTGACCTTTAGAAACTGAGGTGAATTAGAGGAGTAATTGTTATGGTTATTGTAAACACTGTGCCTCCGGGTTAGAAGTGTTTACACTTCTCATAACTGATCCAAGTCTGAGGATCCTTGTTTTAGAACACCACCTGTGAGGGGGTTGGGCTGTTTACAGGTTTGCAGGTACCTTGACCTCAGAATACCATGTTACTCTGATTTGTTAAGAGTACTCCATGTTGGATAGTTCTTGTGATTCTAAACCCAGGACTTGTGGTTCTTTATTTGAGCCCCCCACCCTGGTTACTGGATTTATAAACCTCATCTGGATTTCTTACACACTTGGACCTATATCAGGGCATTTTGATCAGATCCAGCTCAGGAACAAACCCTTGCATATCATTTGCATACATAATCATTGCATCATATTGACTTTTGCTTATTTGTTTCAGGGTATCCATCTTCATTTGGTTTTGGTTTTGACCCTAGCTGCAGTATTGACCTGTCTCCACCAGCACCTGCTTCAGCTATCACCAGCACCAGCCAATCAGTGGCCCTCTTCTTCAGCATCAGCATCAGTACCTATCTCTACTCAGTCCCAGCATCATGGCTCCAAAGAAAAGCAACATCACCTATCACTTCTTCCAGCCAGACTTATCAGACATCAGGAGGATCCAAACCCTGATCACTCCAGATCACATACCCTTGTTCAGAGAGAGTTATGGAGATATACTGGACATGGTTATGGATCTGGACCCTTCACAGAGGAGCCTCATCCACACCTGCATTCAGTTTTATGATCCTCCATTGAGATTCTTCACCTTTCAAGACTTCCAGTTGGGCCCTCTATTAGAAGAATACTCATCTTTGGTTGGTTTGCCTATCAAGAGGGAAATCCCTTTCAACCCTGAAATGGTCTTTCCCAGCAATGGAGAGGTGGCAAAAGCTCTGCACCTGGAACCAACTTTGATTGAGCAGCATATGACCTCTAAAGCTGGGATCCCTGGTTTTCATCTTGACTTCCTGATTTCCCAAGCTAGTCTGAAGGCCTCCCTGGGGGAGTGGAGAGCTGTTTGTGCTCTGTTGGCCTTAAGTGTATATGGAATTGTGTTGTTTGCGGATGAGCCTCGATTCATCAGCAAGAATGCAATCCATTTGTTCATCCTGAAGAACCCAGTGCCAACTTTGCTAGGAGATCTCTATTACTCAGTGCACCAGAGGAATGAGAAACAGAGGGGAAGATTAGTGAGGATTTGTGCTCCATTATTTCATACTTGGCTTCTCAAGCATCTACCCAGGACAGATACATTTCTCAATCCTCATCAGCAGAGCAACTGGGCTAAGAGACTCACTGTTCTAACTTCAGCAGATATCAGTTGGTGCACTCAAAGCACCAAAGGCAGGGATATCATCACCAGCTGTGGACATTTTCCTAATGTGCCTTTGATAGGAGTTAAGGGCAGTATTAATTACAATCCTCTGCTGTTCAGAAGGCAACTAGGCTATGCACTGGTCCATGCTCCTAAGGCACAAGACTTGGTTGAGACCCTCTACTGTGAGAACAAGATTAGTCTGGCAATTGTTAGGCAGGCTGCTTGGGCCTGGGATCATGTTCAAACCAAGGGAATCACCACTCTGGGGAAGTGCAATAATGTGGCATCAATCCAATATTATGAGTGGTCCCATGCCAGGGCCCAATTCTCTGGAATGCCCTTCACCATAGAAGACATGCCTGAGTCATCTTCAGCACCACCCCCTGCCACTATCAGTCTGGAGGAGTTTGAAAGCTTGAAGGAAAGAAATGAGAAGTTAACCCAGGCTTTGCAGAAGACCCTCCGGGAGAAGTGAAGGTGTGAGGGAGATTGAAAGATTGGAAAAGTTGAGGGTGGAACACTTGACTAAAATTGAGAAGTCTGGAGATTATATCAACAAGTCTAAGGCTGGTGAGCAGATTCTGAAGAATGCTTGTAAAGAAGCCCAGTTCCAGAGAGCAAGGACAGACTTGTATTTGAAAGAGAGTCAAGCCAGGTGGGTCCGGATCACTGAGGCCCGTACTCTAGAAGACAAGAGAGTTCAGGACAAGATGGAGCAGATGGAAAAAGCCCTGGCAGCAGCCCAGAAGGAAATATCAGAGTTAGAAATCAGAGCTGGAGTGAAGAGGTCTAAGGACCAAAGTCAGAGCAAGAAGTTGACTGCAGCTGTTGCAACAAGAAACCTTCTCATCAGAAATCTTACGGAGCGGCCGGCTGATCCTGTGACCGAAGCACTTCTTAAGGAAGTTCGTGAGGATGAGTTTGGCCTTGGAGTTTGATCATTTGCTTGTTGTTATTCCTATTCCATGTACTTTTGTTTTTGTGATGTATTTTGACCCCTTAGAGGGCTGGTGTTGTAAAATGAACAAGATGTATTATTTCACCTTCTGTAATATATTTGTGTTAGTTTCCATCTGGGTTTATTTCGAAAGCAACTTCAACAGCAACATCTTCAAGGGTCTGGAAGGGTCAAAACTGAAGACCAAACCGGATACCTTGAGAGCAAATAAGCATAACTGCATTGCATACTAACCCTTTTGTTTGTTTTGTAGGTTTTTGTTTTGTTGTTACTAACCTCTGTTGTGAATCTCAGGAATTATTGCTCGCCGCCGGGTATTTCCCCTCAACAGGCCACACAGGTACCCAACTAGAAACAACCTTCCGGGAATTCAGATGGATCAGATGCAGCAGGACCTTACGGAGGTCAGAAACCAGATGGCCAACGAAAGGTTGGAGATGAGAACGCAGATAACACAATTCATGGAAGTGATGAACAATTTAGCTCAAAGCCAGGAGAGGCTCAGAGCTTTGGTAGAAGGGAGGAATCAAGATGAGCCCCATGTGGGGACTGCTGGCACAAGTAACAATGAACGGGTGCAACCCCATGTTAACCCTCCTGTGTTTGGCCCACATCTCCATCCAGAAACCAACATCCCTGTCAATATACAAGGGACTGCCACAGCAGGGAGGGTACTACAGGAAGACCCTCAAGAAGACCAGTTCACAGTAATGGGTGCTGGAGAGGAAACTTATGATAGACGGTTGGAAGAAATAGCTGAGAAGTTGAGGTCCTTAGAATCTCAAAATTCTTTGGGTTTCGACGTCATGGACATGGGTTTGGTAGACGGGGTCAGGATCCCCCATAAGTTCAAGCCTCCTTGTTTCGAAAAGTATAATGGGACTTCATGCCCCCGGACTCATCTACAATCATTTCTGGGAAGGCTGAAGGCCTATACAATGGATGAGAAATTGTGGATGTTCTATTTTGAGGATAGCTTGACTGGAGCTTCGAGGGAGTGGTATTCCCATCTGACAAGAGCAACAATTAGATGCTGGAAGGACCTGGCAGAGGCCTTCATCAGACAGTATCAGTATAATCTAGACATGGCACCCAACAGGACTCTCCTGATGGGAATGTCACAGTCTTCGAGGGAGAGTTTCCGAGAATATGCCCAAAGGTGGAGGCAGCTGGCTGCTGCTGTTCAACCACCTATGTCTGAGCGGGAAATGGCAGATATATTCATGAACACCCTTCAGGGAACATATATTGACAGGTTGGCAGCTTTCTCTTCCACTAGCTTTGCAGATGTTGTCATAGCCGGGGAGAGAATTGAAAGCTTGTTAAAAATGGGAAAGATCTCAGACAACGGTGCAAGCTCGTCCAGTAGTACAAGAAAGCCTTTTGCAGGCCCGAGAAGAACTGGCGAGACCAATGCCATCCATTCAAACAGGGGTAGGCCCCAATATGCTCAGAGGTCCATAGCAGCAGTCACCATCCCTGCTCCAGCTCATCCTCAGCCAGTCTATCAACCTCCTCAGCAAAACTATCAACAACAGCCTCAGTACCATCAGCAAAATCAGTATCCTCCAAGGAATTACAACAACAGCAACACCAGCAACAACAGTCAACAGAGGCCATTTCAGCAAAGGCCTTCTCAAGCTAACAGAGTGATCGATCCGATCCCGATGCCATATGCTACATTGCTGCCACAGCTTCTGAAACTCAACCTGGTTGAGCTAAGAACGTTGGCACCTCCGGATCCCAATAGCCTACCAAGAAACTATGACTCTAATGCTAGGTGTGCTTTTCATTCAAACGCACCTGGTCACAGTACAGAAAAATGCAGGGCTCTGCATATGAAGGTACAAGACCTGGTAGACTCCAAGGCTCTGAATTTCGCACCACCGCCCAATGTCAATAAAAACCCGATGCCAAACCATGGTGGCCCCCGGATTAACGCTATTGAAGAAGACAAACCGTCTTATTTAATAACCAGTGTGGGACAGATCAGGACACCATTGGTAGAAATCAAGGCTCAGCTCTTGGAATGTCAGATGTTCCCAGGGTGTGAATTGGGTTGTGCTTACTGCAATATCTCTGTAAATGGGTGCGATAATTTGAGGAATGGCATAGATGGCCTCATTCAGAGTGGTCAACTTCAGATCACCACATCATTTCCAACAAATCCAGCAATTTCATCAGCAACGGTTTCAGAACCTCCTACAACTGCAGCAACTATTGTTCCTAACAATTCTTCGGCTTCATCGACAAGTACTTCATCAATCATCTCAACTGATCAGTTTTCAACAAATTTCCCTGCTACAACTTCAGCTTCACTCCACTTCGAGACTCCTACAACGACAACATCCATTCTTCCGCCAATATCTCCTACAACTCCAGCAACAAATCATGAAGATGTCTCTACTGTCACGATATTCTATGATCCGGAAAACAACTCTGCCTACCATTCAGAAGGTGCTGCTCCCATCAGAGCACCAGTTACAATCTTTTATGATCCACAAACGATTACAGTCCCTTCAACAGCAGCAATCAGTCCAGTCACTGTCACGGTGCCTGGACCAGTACCACATGAGAGCAACAGGGCCATCCCTTGGCACTATGGCTCTGACGTGTACTGTGAAGGGAAAAGAATCACTCTTGAAACATCAACACCTGCACCACAAGTAGATAATGTGGGGGGAGGCGGAGGCTTCACTCGGAGCGGACGTCTCTTTGCTCCACCAATGCAAAGACCTACTGTCGAAGCAGAAGCTGCTGCCAAGGCAAAAGGAAAGAGCCCTGTGCAGGAAGATCAGACTGTTAAAGAAGCCTTGAAGACACCGTTCGATCAAGAAGTTGATGAGTTTATGAGAATCATCAAAAAGAGTGATTACAAAATTGTGGATCAACTTCACCAGACGCCATCCAAAATCTCTATCCTCTCACTGCTTATGTGCTCCGAAGCCCATCGGAATGCACTACTCAAGGTCTTGCACGCAGCTTACGTGCCTGAAGAGATTACTGTCAACCAGTTGGAAACCGTGGTTGGAAATGTTACTACTAGCAATGGGCTAGGGTTCACCAATACTGACCTGACGGCGGATGGCCGCAACCACAACAAAGCCTTGCACATAACCATGGAATGCAAAGGAGCTGTCCTTTCTCATGTGCTAGTAGACACAGGTTCATCCCTGAATGTCTTACCAAAGAAGGCTCTGGTGAAGTTAGAATATGATGGATTGGCATTGAGACCCAGCAACCTGGTAGTAAGAGCCTTTGATGGCTCTAAGAGATCGGTTCTGGGAGAGATTGAGCTGCCCGTGACAATTGGCCCACAGACCTTTAAAACTATCTTTTATGTGATGGACATTCAGCCCGCCTACAGCTGTTTGTTGGGTAGACCCTGGATTCACGCCGCCGGCGCAATAACGTCTACCCTTCACCAAAAGTTAAAATTTGAGTGGGAAGGCCAAGTTGTCACAATCTGTGGAGAGGAGGACATTTTTGTCAGCCACCTGGCAACCTATAAGTACATTGAAATGGATGGGGAGATCCATGAAACAATGAGCCAGGGGTTTGAAGCTTTGAATGTGAATGAGGCATCTGCTATATCTGGTACTCCAATGTCATCATACCAACAAGCCCGGAAGGTTGTTGAGGAAGGAACTGCCCAAGGCTGGGGCAAATTGCTGTCGGTGGAGAAAAAAGAAGACAAGTTTGGGTTGGGTTACAGACCAACTCAACATCAAGCGAAGGCTGCTGCAGAGCCAGGTTTTGTCAGTGGGGGAATGCTTACCCCTGATGCTATCAACTTTCTGGAAGACGAGCTGGAAGAGGAGCGCAATTTGGAGAATTGGATTCGTCCAAAGATCCCGGGGAGCAGTGTCTCGAACTGGTCTTCCCAGGAAATTATAAGAGTTACTCGAGCAGAGTAATTATTATTTCCTGTATTTTTATAGCATGCATCAAAGTCTTGCATCTTGCCCAAGATGACAAGACTCATTTTGTAATCAGGTCCATCTGTACTTTTGTGCAAACAAGATTAAATTAATGAAATATCAGACATCTTTTTGCAAACGAGTCTTTTTCTTTTCTGCTCACTGTTTTTCCATTTTTCTTTTTGTACAAAAATAAATGGCGGTGTTCTCAAAATGATAACTTCATTTCACTTTTTTTCCTAAAGCAAGATTAAAATCAATCACTAAAATAAACAAACTGAACCCTTGCAGAGAGTGCCTTCCTGACAGCACCGACAACAGCACGGCTATGACATCGTATGACTTTGACAATCCAATCAATCAAGCCGATGAAGGGGTTGAAGAAGAATATGAGCTTCCTGAAGAGCTAGCCAGGTTGTTGAGACAGGAGGAAAAGGTTATTACTCCTCACCAGGAGGAGATTGAAGTGATTAATCTTGGTACGGAGGAAGACGTGAAAGAAGTCAAAATCGGGGCCTGCCTGCAAGACTCAGTAAAGAGACAACTGATAGATCTGCTTCAAGAGTATGTTGATGTGTTTGCTTGGTCGTATCAAGATATGCTAGGGTTGGATACCGACATTGTTGTGCACAAGCTGCCTTTGAGGGAAGAATGCCCACCAGTTAAACAGAAGCTGCGCCGAACTCGCCCAGACATGGCTATGAAAATCAAGGAAGAGGTACAAAAGCAATGGGACGCCGGGTTCCTTGCTGTGACTAGCTATCCACCGTGGGTCGCTAATATAGTGCCTGTGCCTAAGAAAGATGGCAAAGTAAGAATGTGTGTTGATTACCGGGATCTGAACAGAGCCAGCCCGAAAGATGACTTCCCTCTACCTCACATTGATGTATTGGTTGATAACACGGCTCAGTTCTCGGTATTCTCCTTCATGGACGGATTTTCAGGATATAATCAGATCAAGATGTCACCTGAAGACATGGAGAAGACAACATTTATCACACCTTGGGGCACGTTCTGTTACAAGGTGATGCCATTCGGACTAAAGAATGCTGGTGCAACGTATCAACGGGCTATGGTAACATTATTCCACGATATGATCCATAAGGAAATCGAGTGTTATGTGGATGACATGATTGCCAAGTCCCTTACAGAGGAAGATCACCTGGTGAATCTGCTGAAGTTGTTCAAGCGTCTGAGGAAGTACCAATTGAAGCTGAACCCCAACAAATGTACGTTCGGGGTGCGATCCGGTAAGCTGCTGGGCTTTATTGTAAGCGAGAAAGGGATTGAAGTGGACCCTGATAAAGTCAAAGCCATCCAAGAGATGCCTGCACCGAAAACTGAGAAAGAAGTCCGAGGGTTCTTAGGTCGATTGAACTACATTTCGCGGTTCATATCTCACCTTACGGCAACCTGTGAACCCTTGTTCAAGCTGTTAAGAAAGGAACAAACGGTCAGGTGGAACGAAGATTGCCAGAAGGCTTTTGACAAGATCAAGGAATATCTGCAAGAACCTCCAATCCTCATGCCGCCAGTTGAAGGAAGACCTCTGATAATGTACTTGACAGTATTAGAAGAGTCAATGGGGTGTGTGCTGGGCCAGCATGACGAGTCTGGTCGAAAAGAGTATGCAATATACTACCTAAGCAAAAAGTTTACCGACTGTGAACAACGTTATTCACTGCTCGAGAAAACTTGCTGTGCTTTAGCGTGGGCTGCTCGCCGACTGAGACAGTATATGTTGACCCACACTACCTTATTGATCTCAAAAATGGATCCGGTTAAGTACATCTTCGAGAAGCCAGCGCTTACCGGACGGGTTGCAAGATGGCAGATGATTCTCACAGAATACGACATACAATACACATCTCAGAAAGCCATCAAAGGCAGTGTACTATCTGAATATCTTGCTGAGCAACCCATTAATGACTACCAGCCTATGAGGTTTGACTTCCCTGATGAAGACATCATGTTCATTAAAGCAAAAGATCACGAAGAGCCTATTCACACTGAAGGGCCTGACCCGGAGGAAGAATGGACTATGATGTTTGATGGGGCTGTTAACATGAATGGCCGTGGTGTTGGTGCAGTACTCATTACACCCAAAGGGGTTCACATGCCTTTCTCGGCAAAACTCACTTTCAACTGCACTAACAATGAAGCGGAATACGAAGCTTGCATTATGGGTCTTGAGGAAGCCATTGACCTCAGGATCAAAACACTGACCGTATTCGGAGATTCAGCTTTGGTAATCAATCAGACCAATGGGAAATGGTACACACATCAGGATCATCTGATACCTTACAGGGATTATACAAGAAGGTTATTGACTTTCTTCACAACAGTCAAACTTGAGTATATCCCTCGGGATGAGAATCGGTTTGTGGATGCTCTTGCTACCATTTCGTCCATGATCAAAGTTCAAGCTGCTAACTTTGTACCTCAGATTTCAGTGTCCAGACTCGACAGGCCAGCATATGTATTTGCAGCAGATGTTGTAAAAGATGATAAGCCTTGGTTCCATGACATTAAGTGCTTCTTGGAGGATCAAACATACCCACCTGGGGCATCTTCCAATGATAAGAAGACTTTGAGAAGGCTTGCTGGAAGTTTCTTTCTGAACACTGATGGTTCCTTGTACAAAAGAAACTTTGATATGGTACTCCTCAGATGCGTTGATAGAACGGAAGCAGATTTGTTGATGCATGAAGTGCATGAAGGCTCTTTTGGTACCCATGCTGGAGGACATGCAATGGCTAAAAAGTTGTTAAGATCAGGCTATTATTGGATCACAATGGATGCAGACTGTTGTGCCTACGCCAGAAAATGCCATAAATGCCAGATTTATGCAGATAAGGTGCATGTGCCTCCCAATCCATTGAACATAATGTCTTCACCCTGGCCCTTTGCTATGTGGGGCATTGATATGATTGGCAAGATTGAGCCAACTGCTTCAAATGGCCATAGATTCATCCTGGTTGCCATTGATTATTTCACCAAATGGGTTGAAGCAGCCTCATATGCAAATGTTACAAGGCAAGTGGTAGCCCGATTTCTGAAAAGAGATATCATCTGTCGATACGGAGTTCCCGAGCGAATCATTACTGATAATGGTTCCAATCTAAACAACAAAATGATGGCTGAATTATGCCGGGACTTCAAGATCCAACATCACAATTCTTCTCCTTACAGGCCGAAGATGAATGGCGCTGTTGAGGCAGCAAATAAGAATATCAAGAAGATTGTGCAGAAGATGGTAGTCACCTACAGAGACTGGCATGAAATGCTACCATTTGCCTTGCATGGGTACCGCACATCAATCAGAACATCCACTGGGGCAACACCGTATCAGCTTGTATATGGTATGGAAGCAGTCCTACCAATTGAAGTTGAATTGCCCTCCTTGCGAGTCTTGATGGATGTCAAATTGAGTGAAGCAGAATGGGTTAGGTCCCGATACGAGCAACTGAGTCTGATTGAAGAGAAGAGATTGGCTGCAATCTGTCATGGACAATTGTATCAGAAGAGAATGAAGAGAGCCTTCGATCAGAAAGTCAGGCACCAAGGGTACCAAGTAGGGGATCTTGTGCTGAAGAGAATCCTCCCTCCTCATACAGACCACAGGGGCAAATGGACTCCCAATTACGAGGGACCATTTGTGGTAAAGAAAGTTTTCTCTGGTGGAGCACTGATGCTCAGCACCATGGATGGTGAAGACTTCCCGTCCCCTGTGAATTCAGATGCAGTTAAAAAATACTTCGCATAAAATGACCCGCTGGACATAAAAACAGAATGTAAGTCCAGGCAAAAATAGGGCATCCCGGCGAGTCAAAAACAGAATAAAAGACTCGGGCAAAAATAAGGGAAATAAATGAAAAATGTACACCCGCTGAGTTGAAAAGCCGCATTGGACAACTCAGGCAAAAATGGGTATCCCGATGGATTGAAAACCCGAAAGGGCGATCCATGCAAAATAAGGGAATAAGCGAACAACTGCATTCTGAATTCGTCTGTATCACTTACAACTTAGAAAGCTTCGACGTAATCAAGCTTCAATCAGAATCAACTTTCTTCAGAAAGCAAGACGAGAAGAACGTCATTGTCATACGAGTCATAGCAGGAGAGGAAGCTCCTCAAAGCGTCGCCAACACTGCCAGCACTTTTGTTTCTCAATTTGTGACAGTCTCCTCATTTCAGGAGATATGTTTCCTTGACTGTATCTTGCCAATTCAGGGCACATGAATTAATAAAATCAGATTTTTTTCAGTCATGTTTCGTTTTGTATATTTTTATTTGCAAAGGATGTCTGATGTCTCAAAAAAATCAATTGCATAAGTACAGATGTTTTTCTCCCAAAAGTAATAATAATAAAACACATGCTTGCAGGGAATATACTTACTCGTGAGAATGCTTGACTCCTATGACGGAATCCAGTAAAGGATACCTCGGGACCTTTTGTGCGTCTCCTTATCTTTGCAGGATTGCAGGTATCCAGAACGCAACCTGGGGCATGCAAGTTACGTCTCAGCAAGCTGGTGAATCATTATCAACTCGGTCTATCTTCCACATGGCACTGGAAGGGGCCCATTTCCCCAGCGAAGTTGCCAAATCAACATGCACTCAATCTCAGCATCTGAAATGCTCTATCCCCAGCTGAGTTGCCTCTTGTTGCTCTCCCCAGCTGAGTTGCCTCTCATAATTCCCCAGCCAAGTTGCCGTGTCATCCTCAGCTGAATACAGAAGTCAGGGAACCATCTCCCCACAGAGTTCCAGCCTCTATCCAGAAGAGCAACGCATGAAGAGATCACAACAGAGTGAAGAAAGCTTCTACAAACCCCAGCTGGGTCTCTCATTTATAAGGATAGGTCTATTAATGACCCGTATCCCTAAGCAGATATCATATCATCAGATCTACCAGTGATCTCCTCCCCAGCTGGGATGTCTACTCCAAACAGATCGATCGGAGATCTCCGCAGCAACGGGACCCGGATCCCGGTTTGGTATTTTTCGCATAATCATAGCATTCGCCTCATACTATCCCCTCAGAGCGTAGCATTCCGTCTAATACGGAGCATTACGGCAAAAAATTCAAACGCATAGCATAATCATAAGCCATGTTCTGAATTAACGCTTGTGCATAATAACCGTTCATCATCATTGTACAGAAAAATCCTCACCAGAGTCCCAGCAAAAACAGTTGCCTCATATTCACAAATACCACCATATACACCCTTTGATACCCGTCCGCATCATCATTCCCCAGTAAAATCGCTGGAACACTCTTTATAACAAGATTACCCGTATCACGGATACTTTCTGGCACCCGTCCGTGTCATAACTCCCAGCAGAAAGCCGAAGGCATCCCCTTTGCACTCACATATACTTGTATATACACTCTCCTGACACCCGTTCGTGTCATATCCCCAGCAGTCATCTATACTTTGTATAGCAGATACTTGTTCATATTACACTTTTCTCTCTTGGCACCCGTCCGTGTCATTCTCCCCAGCAGTTAAAATGTTCATCTATATATACTCACTACTCACGATACACGTATACAGATACTCGTCCGTATCTTGTATACACCACTCGTATCTCCTCACAGATTCAACACTAGTCCTTGTTCTTTGTTAACCAGTTGGTACTCGTCCGTACCATCATCTCAGAACATTGCGTCTAGTGTTTGTTTCTACATGATACTCGTCCGTATCATAGTCTTAAGGATGCTCGTCCGCATCTTTAATCCATACACCGTGTCAAACACTTGTGTCTTCTTGAATATAGATGCTCGTCCGTGTCTACTATTCCCCCAGAAGAACCATCAGATTCAAGACTCGTCCGTGTTCCTTGTTAACCAGTTGATACTCGTCCGTATCATCATCTCTGAACATGTGTCAGTTTGTTTCTACCCGATACTCGTCCGTATCGTAGTCTTAAGGGTGCTCGTCCGCATCATTAATCTATACATAATACCAAACGCTTATACTTTCTTTTCTTGGTTGTGAACGCTCGTCCGTGTTCACTATATCCCCAGTAGATCACCAACAAAGCATTTTCTTTTATCTGACACTCGTCCTGTGTCATGATAACCCTGAGAGCAGCCGTACCCTGCTGAGTGGTCGTCCTCCACTTCTTGATGGTCGTCCTCCATCATGCTCATCCGATGGTCGTCCCCATCGTTGTTTTTAGCAGTCGTCCCCTGCTAGGTGGTCGTCCTCCACCTTTTGATGATCGTCCTTCATCATTTTATCCAATGGCCGTCCCCATTGTTGATTTTGGTTATCTGGCATTCGTCCTATGTCATGAGAAACCTCGAGAGCAGCCGTACCCTGCTGAGTGGTCGTCCTCCACTTCTTGATGGTCGTCCTCCATCATGCTCGTCCGATGGCCGTCCCCATCGTTGACCTTTTATCCGGCATTCGTCCTATGTCGCGATATTTTCGGCAGCCGTACCCTGCCTGGTGGTCGTCCTCCACCTTAGATGACCGTCCCTCATCTTATCCCCAACAGAGCAGCCGTCCCCTGCTAGGTGATCGTCCTTCACCTTTGATGACCGTACCTCATCATCTGTTTATTTCATTTATTCTTTAACCCGATGGCCGTCCCCGTCGTGGTCCCTTTTTCTTTTTCCTGATGATCGTCCTTCATCAGTTTAGCCCGATGGCCGTCCCCATCGTTGGTTACTTTACTTTATGAACTTGATGGCCGTCCCCGTCATGTTTCATTAATCCCCAGAGAATTTTACAACTTTATCTTGATGGCCGTCCCCATCATAATTTCTTACTTTCCCCAGCTAGTCGGCCGTCCCCGTCTTGGCTTTACCTTTTATCCCCAGCATGCCGGTCGTCCCCGTCATTGCTATTTACCCAGCAGTCGTCCTCTGCCCGACGGTCGTCCTCCGTCACCCACTTTACAATATACTTTATTTGCTTTTACAATCTATATCCCTTTTCTTCTTCATTTCTGTGAGTGCAAATTTTGGACTGTCTTTGGTATTCAACCACAAGTTATCTTGTTTGCCTGTTAAGCCGTCGCTTACATCCAGCACAGCTAACTCATGTTTGAATAGGGGCAGCTGTAAACACCCCAAATTTGCCCTCACCCATTCACACCCTGGCTTGTGATCATTTCATATGCATAAACACAATCATATCATCTCACATCTCATTTTTGATTCACTGCATTGGTTCTGAGTCATTTGCATCTAGGGTTTGTGATCTGAGCAACCTCAGGGCATCTTGAGCCACTCCAAAGGCCACTAATCAACTCAAAGGGGTCCATGTGTGTTCTTATTTCATATTCCATCTCCTCAAAGCCAAAATTGCAGAGGAATCACAAGAACTAGGGTTTGAGTGGATGCAGAGCCAGGATGAACTGCACAGTTGACCTAAGATTAGGGTTTTGGTTTCAGAGGCCATAACTCCAAATTTTTTGGTCATTCTTGTTTCCATTGGTCTCTATATGGTATAGGGAGTATGCATATCAATTTTCATGAAGAAATTCCATGGGGAAGTCATCTGATCAAGGGTTGACTTTTCAGACAAGTCAGTGCAAAATCAGGGCATCTGAGGCCCCCAATGACCCAACCAATGGGTGATCTTCATCATTTTGAGTGTATATGATCTTTATTTGATCATGGAAGAAGGTTGAAGTTCATAAAAATCAAGAATTTAGGGTTTTTGCAAATGTTGACTTTTTGGGCATAGTTGACTTTTCAAGAATGCATCATTTTAGGTCATTTTTCAAGCCATGATTCTTGATCCAAAAATGCTTCAAATGAAAAAAACTTTGGTCATGAAAGTTGTAGATCTCATTTTTCCCTTTTCAAAAAGTACAAGAACATGATCAAACTCTTCTTGAATCAAAAGTTATGGCAATGCAAAGTTGGCTAAAATCATTGATTCTCAAGGCATGCCCTAAGTGAGAATTTTGCAAAATCTTGGACCAATGCATATTGCAGCCTCTAATTCATTTCAAACCAGCACATAAACATTCTCTAAGTCATAAAATTCAGAATGAACCAAGAATGCCCATGGTTTTATGGTTGGTTGGACAAAAAAGGTCACATGTGAACAAAAAGTCACAAGTTGCAAAACTCATGATCATGCTTCCTCCTACTTGCAGCCTTGGATGCTGAGCTTTGCTAGCCTCTCACCTCACCTTGCTGCACCAGAACCAGCCCATGTACTTGCCTAGATCATGAGCCATACCTCTCTTACACATTATTTGACTTTTTGCAAAAGGTAACTTACCAATCAATAAAGGGCATGTCTTGTCAACTGACCAATGAGAGAGAGTTATGTGGACAATTTGCAAGCTAGACATAACACAAGGCAAGGCTGAAACATCCTCATTCAACACATACACAAAAACCTACCAAGTTGCAAGTTGCTTCGAATCTCTCTGCCCAGCCACAAAACACTCAAGCCAACTTCATCATTCAACTCACCTTGCTCCATAGACCACAAAGCACCAAGAACACAAGCCTGGAACAACCAGAATACTCCATAGCCATTTCTCACCTCAGCCTGCATTTCTCTTCGAAACTCTCACCACAGCTTGCAAACACCTAAACAAACTTTGCAAAGCTTCTCCATTCACCCTCAGGATCACAAACAACCCCTTTCCATGGCCTGAAACTGCTTAATACCCCATAGCCATTTCTGACTGAGTTGAAGCAGGAGCTTTCGAAACTCATTATCCAGCCAACTTAAACTCTCATTGAGCATTCAAACATCATCTGGGGATCAAGTGGAGTAGATTGCACAAGGAGAAGTGGCCAGAAAGTCCTCAAGTTGAAAGCCCCAAATCTCAGGTAGCTCGAAAATTATTTTTCCAGAAATCATTTCTTTTGTTCCAAACTTGTTCTATGTGATTCACTGATTATCCTGATGTTCTTAGTTTTTGAAATGGCTTTGATTTGAGCATTTAATTTGTCTCTGAAGCTTGCGTGCCCTAGTTTTTATTTCTTTCGATTCAGTTTGTTTAGGAAGAAGAAATTTGTTTTGAGAGAGGGGTTTGATTCGTGAGAGGTTGGAGATCATTTCCCAGTTCTTAGTTTTCATTTTTGATACGATTTGAGGGGTTTGGGGATTTCTCAGGTGAGATGCTGGCCGGAGAAGACGACCGGAAGTCTTCTCCGGCCACCTGAAAGTGATTTGTGCCCTAATTGCGTAATTAACTCCAGTTTGAATTTTGGCCGTAGATGGCCTTTGACTTGTTGACTTCCCTCCCTTTTGGATGGCCCAGATCCTTTTCATTAGCCCTAATCTCTCTCATTAGTTTAATTAATCTTTAATTAAGTTAATTAATTCAGGAGCCATCGGGGCCCTTCATTCACGCGCCAGTCAACACATTTAAACTCAGGCTCCATCCTGGCCCTCCATCTAGCTTACTTTTATTTTATTTGATTTTTAATTCATTTTATTTCATTAAACTTGCATAATTATTTTAAAATAGTTAAAAATTCTTAAAAATTATGAAACTTTTTCCTAAAAGTTTTATTAATTTTTAAGACCCAAAAACATTTTTATTTTATTTTTTATCATTAAAAAAGGTATTTTTAAATATTTAAAAGATTATTTTTAATTGATTAATGGGAATTAATTAATTAAAAATACTTTTAGGTATTTAAAAATTACAAAAAAAAATTCATGAAATGTTCTAAGACATTTAGAAACATTGTCCAACCTTCAAACCAAATTTCTTTTTTGATCTTGATGCATTTTGAGGATTTTTCATTGAATTAAATTATTTTTTATGCATTAATTTGATCATAAATTTAAAAATTCATTTCTGCCTATTGGAGAAGGTTGAGACATTGATTCTTTTTGCTTTGTTTTGTGTTTAGCATGTAGTTTCTAGGGTAAAATGGCCATGATTTGATCTTGTATTTTCCAATTGTTTGGCATTTCTTTTGTTTAGGAACCCTAAAAAACCCTAATAACTTAGAAAATTCATATCTTGAGATTGGTTAAGAGTTGGGAGTTCCCCTTTGGGCAGTGGTTCATTATAGGTTTAGGGTTTCTTTGGGCAGCATTTTCCATTTTTTATCTTGGGGTTTGTTTCTGTTTTGGGTTTCTGTTTGATGTTTGTTCCATAAACCCTAATTTGGGCTTTCACTTGCATCCCTCTTGCATTCTCTTGCCTAACATGACTTGCCTTTGCATTTTGTGCATTCTTGTGATCCATTTGACATCATAAGACATATTGAAAGCATGTTTGATCATTGCATCATGTATTTGCCATATTGTATGCCATGTGCACTTCATAACTTTTCATGTATGTCCATGGTTCCTAACTTGCTTCATTTGCATTCATGAACTTGTATGATCATTTCCATGTGCTGCCTCATGTTTGTAGCATCTCATAGAATCATTAGCATCATGTATATGCTTCTGGTTTTGTTTCTCATCATGTCATCTCATCCCATTTTGCATTGCATTGCATTCCTTTTCTAACTTTTCAGGTGGTAAGTAACTTTGAGAAGTGAATTTGCCTTCACTTCTCATAACTTCTCTTCATCTATTTTATGCATCCATTGCTGCATTTTTGTTTGTGTTTGAGTTTGAGCTTGCTCATTCTTCTTCTTCCTCTTACTTTCTTTCTTCAAGTGACTTGACTTCTTGAATGAAGCAAGCCACTTTGCTTCTCCTGATCTTGTTCATCTGCTTCCTGGTGGTTCTTCTGAAGATTTCTCTTGAAAACCTCACAAACCTTAGGGACAACCAAGCATGACAATGATTAGGGTTTTGATTAGTTTCCCCTCTTAGTCTTACCTTTGTGTCTCTTTTGAGTCATCTCTTCTCAACTCATAATCAGGGACTAAACCCTAAAGGCTTTAAGGCTTTGTGATTAAGCTTATGCCTGCATCCTTCTCTTAGGATGGAGTGTATAATTTTAATCCTAAGTGTTAAACCCTTAATGTGTTTAAATCTCTTAATCAATTCACTTAATAAGTATCAAGACATCACACTTGTAACTTGGGCCTTGCATTAGGGTTCTAATTCTTCCTTAATTGGTTAAGAAGGACTAACCCTAGTATTAATGGACAAGTCCCCCTCAAGTTGTCTTACAAATCATAAAACTCACTTCATCATCATATCATTAAATAAAATCCATCTAATAAAGGTTTGTTTTGTCATGAGTTTAATCCCTAATCATGGATTAAGTTGAGGAGTTTTCCTCAGCTTAAACATTCTCATCTATTATCCTTCTATTAGGATGGTGTAATGAGTCTGTTTAATCCTTGATTATGGCTTAACCTCATTACTCAACACTAAACAAAAAAAACCACAAAAACATCTAAGTAATCAACAGGTAGGTTAATGATCTTAATCCTACTCCATGGTGATTAAGTGTGAGAAGCTGACTTCACACTTAAGGTATTCTCATTACCCCTAATCAGAGGGAAGATGTGATGAGTTTACTAAATCCATTGGTTTAGACTTAAGCTCATTAACTTATGACAAAATCCAAAAACAATAAAAGACTGAAAACACAAAAACAAACAATAATCGTCTCCTCCGGGATTCTTTTCTCATCTCATTCACTCACAAACGAGAACTTGCTTCTTCCGTCAGATGCAAGACAGTTTGCACCTGAGCCAGACAGGTCATACACTTGAGCATAGACAAGTAAGCAGTTCACAAGTCAATTTATCTTTCAGTCTCTTTGGGTCGAACTACGGTGTTCTGACTTCCTCATTGCACGAGAGGATACGTAGGCATAACTTAACAGTTATCGAACAAAAGTCTCTGTACATTCCCCCTCCTTCTAGCCTCATTCTTTTAGCCTCATGATCTTGAGCATTTCACTTCATTCTCACACTGACACTTTCATACTTCATATCACTTATACACTTTACACTGACACCTGTACATTCTTTTCCAGCTATTTTATACACAGATTGCACTGACACTACCCCTTTAAAACACAAATCTTTTAAGCGTGGATCCCGCCGAGTACGGCGGACAATCTGGGTGCTAATACCTTCCCAGGTTGTAACCAACCCCCTTTCTCAGTCTCTCTGGTTCGCAACCGTCTTATCCATATCTTTCTAGGTCTATGCAGCATTGCCTTTCCTCCGGGATAAAAATGCCTAGCTGGCGACTCTATTCATCTCCAGTGAGTTCACGGCTGTGTGTTCTCATTGTCCCTCGCGCCGACCGTTCGCGTCTGTACCTTCATCTGACCCAGTTTCATTTGTCGGGAGCGACAAAAGGGACATGATCTGGAGTGATGAGTGTCTGAATCTTCCTGATGCCTGCCAGAGTGGGCTCAAAGAAATGGTATGTGATGTTGCTCTTCTTGGATGGGTCCATGTTGACAATGGATGCTGAAGGGAACAACTGAGGAGAACTGCTGATGAAGGCAACGGATGAAGGTACTGAAGAAGAGTCTCTGATGAAGATAAATGATGAAGATGGCTGAAGAGAATCTCTGATGAAGACAGCTGGTGAATATGGCTGATGCAGATAACTGAAGGAATCTGAGTAGTAGAACAGGTCAAAACCAAACCAAAGATAAAATGTGGATACCCTGTAAAACAAATAGACAAATGTTAAAATGATATAAAATGATATATGCAGAATGATATGCAAGGGTTTGTGATCAAGTGTCGGATCCGTTATCTGCCTTGATAGGGTCCATGGTGTTCATAAGTCCGGATGGAGGTCTAGATAACCAGTAACCAGGCGGCATACTCAAATAAAGAGTCACAAGTCCAGGGTTTCACAAGAACAGTCTAAAAGGATATGACCTTAACAAAACTAGTTACAGGGTATGATTAGGCCAAGGGTTCCTGCAAACCTGTAAACATCCCAACCCCCTCACATGTATTTTTCTAGAACAAGGATCCTCAGACTTGGATTGGTTATGAGAAGTATAAACACTTATAACCCGGAGGTACAATATTTACAATAATCATAAAGGATTCTCTTCTAATTCACCTCAGATGCTGAAGGTCATAAAAAGGTCATCCAGACTTAGAAGGCTTCCCAGATAGCCCTAGTACTACAGGAAATCCGTAGCACAAAGTTCTCAAGAAGAAACCCATGTCTGAACCGTGTTTCATATTCCCGCACTAGACCGAAATGGAATGGGAAAGAATATGAAGCCACTATATCCTATGTGTCACTCAAGCTCCCGGTATGGAACCTTACCCACTCAATATCCCTCCCACCAAGGCAAAAAAAAGATCCAGCACAATGATATGATGATAGTAATGAAATGCATAAAAACAATAAATGAAAGCAATAAATAAAGCTATACATAAAGCAATAAATAAAGCAATAAACAATAAGCACAAGTAGCACATAACACCCCCATAAACACAAATCAAACAAGCGCTAGGAGAAACCCACAAAAAGAACCAGAAGCCCTGGTTGCAAGATAAGGCTCCCCAACAGAGTCGCCAAGTTGTCGCTCCCGAAGATTTGCATCCCAGTACAGACGCGAACGGTCGGTGAAAGGAGAAAAAAGAATGAACTGAATAGAGTCTCCAGTTAGGCATTTTTATCCCGAAGGAAAGGTAATGCTGCATAAACCTAGGAAAAGATGGATAAGACGGTTGCGAACCAGAGAAACTGAGAAAGGGGGTTGGTTACAACCTAGGAAGGTATTAGCACCCAGATTATATGTCGTAATCGACGGGATCCACGCTTACAAGATTGTGTTTAAAGGGGTAGTATATGTGTTATCTGTGTGCAAAATCTAAAGATGAATGTACAAGTGTCAGTGCAAAAGGGTGAATTGCTCAGGAACTGAGGCTTTTAAAGAATGCTGAAAGGGGGGGTGACAAAGAGACTTTTGTTCGATAACTGTTAAGTTATGCCTACGTATCCTCTCGTGCAATGAGGAAGTCAGAACACCGTAGTTCGACTCAATGAGACTGAAAATAAATTGATTGTGAACTGCTTACTTGCCTATGCTCAAGTGTATGACTCGTCTGGCTCGAGTGATAAATGTCTTGTATTAGACGGAAGAAGCAAGTTCTCGTTTATAGAATGAGTGTGATGAGAAAAGAATCCCGGAGGAGACGATTATTGTTTTTTTTGTGTTTTCAGTTTTGTTATTTTTTTTGGTGTTTTTCATAAGTTAATGAGCTTAAGCCTAAATCAGAGGCTTGCAGACTCATTATATCCTCCTGATTAGGGATAATGAGCCTACTTAAGTATGAGATAAGCATCTCAAATTAATTACCATGATGATGTAGGATTAAGATCATTAACCTACTTGTGATTATTTAAATGTTTTTGGGGTTTTTTTTAGTGTTAAGTAATGAGTTTAATCTCTAATCACTGATTAGTGAACTCATTACACCATCCTAATAGAAGGATAATATATGAGAACACTTAAGCTGAGGAAGATACCTCAACTTAATCCATGGTTAGGGATTAAATTCATTATATAACAAGCCTTTATTAAATGGATTTTAATTAAAGGATGAGATTAAAAATTAGTTTTTATGGTTTGTAAGACAACTTGAGGAGGACTTGTCCATTAAACACTAGGGTTAGTCTCTTTTAACCATAAGGAAGAGATAGAACCCTAATGTAAGGCCCAAGTTACAAGATAAAGTCTTGATGATTATTAATGTGATTTGATTGAGAGGTTTAAACAAATTAAAGGTTTAACACTTAGGATTAAAGTTATGAACTCCATCCTAAGAGAAGGATGTAGGCATAACCCTAATTCCAAAGTCCTAAAACTTTAAGAGTTTATTCTCTGATTATTGAGATGAGGAGATAGACTCAAGGAGACTCAAAGGTAAAAATCTAAGGGGGACTAATAACAACCCTAATCATTGTCATGCTTGGATATCCTATGTTTTGTAAGGCTTAGATAAATATCTTCAAGGAAGCCACCAATGGAAGAAGCAGATGAAAGGAGGAGGAAGCAGAAGAATAAGTTATTTACTTCCTAAGAAGATAAGTAACTTAAAGGAAGAAAGTGAGAGATATGGAACATAAGTGAATCAAATTCACTTCAAAGACAAGTTAAAATGCATATGATTGAGATAAGAAGAAGTGAGAGGTGAAGGCAAATCCACCTCCCAAAATAACTTACCAAAAGTTCCTGAAAAGTTAGTATGGATGCATAAGGTATAAAGTAAAAGGAAATAAAGTGAAATGAGAAGCAATGACCAAAGTCAGAAGTGTTTATGCAATGCAAATGGAATATGAGATGATGTAATGTCATACAATGTGCATATGAATGATCATACAAAGATGAGATGTCATGAAAGCATGCTTACAAGTTTGAAAGCACATGGATGTTTATGAAATGAAATGAATGCAAGACATGGAAAATGAATGAAGAAATGATCAAGAAATGTTCTAACATGTCCTAAGATGTCCAAGATGACATATGAATGCTTGAAATGTCATGGTAAGTTCATGTGATGATGCTATGCAAAGGAGAATGCAAATGAACATGAAAAATTATGGTTTTATGGACATGTGAGATGCAAATGAACAAAACAGAAACATGCAACATGATAAAAATCTCAAATCAAGCTCAAACAAACCCTAATCCCATACTAGGTCACACCCCAAAGGAGAAGGTCAGAAGCCTATCCTATTGCAAGTTATGATTTTCCTAAATTTGCTAGGGTTTTTGGGTGTTTTAAAAGGAAAAATGCAAATCAAATTGAAAATGCAAGATAAATTCATGAGGGAAATGACCTAGAAACTACATGAGATATGTGAAACAATGCAAAAAGAATCAAGTTCAAAGTCTTCTTGGTTAGGCAGAAATGATTTTTCAAAGTTAGGGTTAAAAATTGTGATTTTAAAGACCCTTAATTCAAAGAAAATTGGGAAACTATGATCAAACCTAAAAAGAAATTTGTATGAAGAGATTGAAAATGTTTCTAAATTCATTGGAATGGTTCATGATTTTTTTGGTGATTTTTAGAAACCTAAATGCATTTTTAATTAATTAAAATACTTTAATTAATTAAAAATAACATTTAAATATTTTAAAAATACTTTTTAGCTATTTTAAATATTTTTTTGAAGTTTTTAGCTATTTTAAATAAATTATGCAAAAGAAAAATGAAATAAAAAGAAATTAAATGAATTAAATGAAAGGTATGCAGATCATATGGCTAAGATTCAAACTGGAGGGGGGAAGCTTGACTGTGCGCGCATCTCAATGGCTATGATTGTTTCTGGCTTTATTATCATTAATTAAATTAAATAATCAGAATTAATTTAAGTGAACTAATCCTGGCCATTCACTCTCTAATTAAAACAAGATCTAAGGGCCCATAATGCATCTGGCAATTAAACCCTAATTAGAACCCTAATCACTTTCAGGTGACCGGAGCTAGCTCTGGTCATCTTCTTCGGCCAACCTCTCATGCTATCTGTAACACCCATTTTTTCCCATTTCAAAATTATATAAACTATTCATAAAATCAGAGTTTAATCGACTAAAGTGAGTTGCTACATTAACAACCAAATATCTTTTCATTTATTCTAAAACAAGCAGCGGAAATAATTGTTTTAACATCAAATTGCCCAAAGGCATTACAGTTCAATCAAAATACGGATTACTAACTCAATACTTAATCATAAGGAAGTTTTCTAAAAATCAAGAGAAATGTGATAAGAATCCCCGTTCCCGTTACATATCAGAGCTCCTAGGACACCGACATCAACATCAAGCACTCCTCAAGTACCTGAATTATCTGTACTTCCGAAGAAGCACAGACGCAACAAAACAAACAAAAGGGGGTGAGAAATAGTTTCATAACATAGCGGTGCAAATAACACCTCAAAGGATAATCATAAATCCATACACATCAATTAACACAATCAATCCAACAGACAGATGCAATGTGACTCACTGACACAATGCAACAATGTGGTACCGACTTTCAACAATGGTTCATTAATTCGAACCCGGATGTATCGCTTACGCTCACCCGAGACACGATCATCCCTGCACCAAAGATTCACAATGAATCTGAATGATCACTTACGCTCCACCGAGACATGATCATTCCACCAAATGTGTATGCATATGCAGACTCAAACACATACACCATAATACAATTACGTATGAAAACATTCATGCCTTCACGATCCACATGATCCCACTAGTATTAATCACATCATTATGTGATTCATGTTAAGCATATTCCATAATCTCATAATTCAATAATTCATTACATTACTAACAAACTTATGCTACTTATACAATCCTCAATATTACCTTCATTAAAGTTTGGTTATCAAGTCCTATAATTAGCACTAAACCTCAAGTTATTGCATTAGAATACTCTTAGGAACTTATACTATAAGAATATATAGTAAAACATATCAAGATTTCACAAAATCCCAAGATACAGGGGCCTGACACGGCCTCCCGTGTCCCCTGACACGGCCCGTGTCAGTGTCCCTGAACACGCACCTCTCAAACAACAAAATCAACCAAGACCAGGGGGCTTACACGGGTTCCTGTGTCGTGCGACACGACCCGTGTCACACTTAATAATGCCCAATCTTCCTCAAAATCCATCCTAACCTCTTCCAGTGGCCTGACACGGCCACCCGTGTCTTGTGACAAGGCCCGTGTCGGGCGGCTACGTGAATTTTCCAAATTTTTTTCCAAAATCTTCCTTTTCTTTTCCTTCTCACTCCAAACCAAAACCAGTTCATTTTAACTTGATATTAACATTCATAAAAGTAAAATTTCAATACTTTATATCACCACACACTCATAACATCAATTATTTCTCTTCTACATAACAACTATTCCTCAATTCACATCGCACAGATTCAAGAATGGTTCATCCAAGATTACCTCATAACAAACTATACTCCTAATAATCATCATCAAATTATAAACACAATTCAAGGATTCATAATCTATTACATACATATCACAATTTCATCAATTTCAAATCTTCACATATATGAATCCTAAGGGAGGAAGGATCTCCCAATTACCCTTATTGTGTTAATTCACCAATTATAAAACCCATTCCCCCCTTACCTCGAAATAGAGATGAGTTCTTCAAAATCTTGGTCTTGATGATCTACGATCCTTGACCTTGCCTTTCTTCTCATCTTTCTCCAGACCTCACTGTTCTTCGTCAAAAACACGATGAATGAAACTGAATCCCTTATTCCACTTACATAAAACAATAATTCCACCTTTGCCCCTCAAACCTCTAACTAACCCTTTTTATTTTATTTTATTTAAATAATAACGATATTATAATAGTATACATTATCATATTATTATTATTCTCATAAAACATTTCTCTTCAATTTATCCAAATATGCCATCAAAATATTATTATTTATTTCATAAAAATAAATATAAAATTAAGGCGTTACATTATCTCTCTCAAAACGCCATGAAAATGCATCAAACCTTCCAGATTCACTCAACTAAACATCCTAAACAAGAATATCACAACAAAATCCATTTATTTTTCATGAATCAAGAGAATCGAACAAGAACATTTTCACGAGCAAAATTTCAGAAAGCTATGAAATACTCAAAACTCAACCATTTTCAATTCTAAACATATCAGAGTGATCAGCTAAACATGTAGAATCATCTAGGAACTTAAAACAAGAGTTCTTGAAAAATGATTTGAGATGACTACTTGAGATGAAGCTTTCCAAACTTGAGTTTTCTGACCTCTTCCTTTGTGCAAAATGCCTATAATGATCCCTCTGATGCTATTGAGAAGCTTGGATGGAGTTTAAATGGCCTCCTTTGTGTGATACATTTCTGGTTTGGCAAAAATCATATTTTTGCTAGAGTGGCTTTTAGGGCAAAATGGAGGGTGCTTTGTGTTCTGGAGATGATTTTGAGGTGAATGGCGAAAGAATGAGTGAGTTTGAGTGGCTATGCTGAGAGATTCGAAGAGAGGAAGTTTTTGCAATTTTTTGTGATTCTGAGCTTGTGGGAGGATTCAGGCATGAATGTGTTGTGTTTTAAGGTCCATGATGTTTGTATAGGCCAATGGGATTGATCAGAAAGTTGTTGTGGCACAGGCTGATTGGTATGGTGTGTTTTGCCAAAAAGTCAACTTTGTGTACTTGGAGGTATGGGCCATGGCAGGAGTTGTTCAATGGGGTGTCTGGCCTCAGCAAGATTCATGGAGAGCCATAGAATCAAAGTTATGCAGCTGGCACAAGTGGATGAAGCCTTTCCAAGCATCTTGCAACTTTTCCCTCTTTGGTGTTTCTTGGATCACAAGCCATGAAATGCTTCAAATCTTGGGCCAATTCTGGTCTTTGGAAGTTGCTTTGGCATGTTATGAAGTATTTGTGTACATTAGAGGTCATTAGAATGCTTGGCAAGTGAAATTGCAAAATTCCCTCTTTGACATGAACTTGAAAATTATAGGATTTTTGCCAACTTTGAAAGGCCATATCTTGAGTTCTAGGATGAATCAAGACATGTTCTTGTACTTTTTGAAAAGGGAAAGACCTAATCTACAACTTTCATGCCCAAGAATTTTTCATTTGAATCATTTTTGGTCATGAAAGAGGAGGTTGAAAATCTTTCCCAAAATGGAAAGTTTGCATTTCAAGTCATTTCCAAAAATGGAAAGTTTGCAATTGGCTATAAATTCTTCAATCTTGTGAACTTCCAACCACCTATATGATCAAATAAAGATCATAGAACTTCAATTTGATGAAAATGAGCCTTTGGTTCCATTGTTGGGGGCCTCAGATGCCCTAATTTTGACTTAACTTGCTCAAGAAGTTACCCAATGATCAGATGACTTCCACAATGATTTTATTCATCAAAATTTGTACACATGATCCTTATAACATACCAAGAACACTAGAAACAAGAATGACCAAATTTTTTGGAGTTAAGGCCTCTGAAACCAAAACCCTAATTTTGGTCATCTATGTAGTGAAAACCCTAGCTTTGCTTCCATGCCTTTGCCAATTTTGTGATCCCTTGACTTTCATGAACTTTGAGGAGCATAATATGATCATATAACACACATGGACCCTCTTGAAAAGCTTTAAGACCTTTGGGATGGCTCAAATGGATTCTTGGATTGCTTAGATCACAAACCCTAGATGCAGATGAACTTGAACTATGCAGTGAAAAAATGCAATATGGGATAGTATGCTTATGCTAATGTAAAAATGAAAGATCATAAACCATGGTGTGATAAAGAGTGAGGGCAAATTTGGGGTGTTTACACCTTTCCGGACAGAAATTTGGTGGTGCACGTCAACTTTTCACCCACATAAGTTCAAAGACTTCAATAGAGCATCTCCAAACGTCAGTGGTCCAGATAGGAAGACATCCTCAACGCATTCTGGAAGTAGTAAAACATCCAAGCTATCATTAGTTTACATTTTTTAGTTTCTTTTCTTGATAAGTGCTACTTGTCTTTTGAACATTGTCATTTATTAATGGTAATATTAATTAATGAGCATGCATGTTTTGAACAAATTCATTCGTATTCACTCATTTATTTATTGCAAAAGAAAATTAAAAAAAATACTTCTCCATTTCACTTCCTTTTATCACTGCTATTTAGCAAATATTTGAGGGAGGATGACGAAAATGAAATACCCATAATTGCTGATAACATGCTTTCAGAAAGAAACTTGCTGATGATGTACATTCATTATTTCAAATTCCCAAAATAGGAGAGATAAAGAGTTAATCCCTAGACAACTACTTTGAGCCTAGAAGTAGGAGTTTATTTTGGATATTGAAAACCCTTACGCTTAACCCGGGGCAGGGTAGTGTTTAGTTAGCCTGACTACACATCTAAATTACAAGGTGAAACATTCTATCTGAGGATCCCTCCATGACCAAGGACTTGGCAGTCACAATGCTTTAAAAAAATAGAGAAAGCCCGCTAATTTGAACACCCAAATAGGCAATGGGCAAATCACGGTGGACCAAAGCGCTTCGTAAAGCAGTCCAAACAAATCCTCGTCAACAAACAAAGATAAAGCACGAAGAGGAACTCAAATCCTCAGCAAATACAAAACAAGAATCACATCAAGAGGTCTTCGATATCTATGGAAAAAATAAGGTGTTTGTCATTCCAGAAAAGTCTGGAACCATCATCTTCAACCATCACACATTCAAGTTGTCATAAGAGACAAATGTGTGGGTAGAGTTAACTGAACCTAGGACTGGAGAACATCACGAAGAGGGGTGGGTACAAAAATATTTGAGCCTATATCATTTGTTTCAGTAACCGTGAACCAGACCACAATACAACCCTAGAAAGACCTAATTGAAGCAGGTTTATTCTGAAAGCGTACTACAGTAAGGTTGCGTAAACTGAATCCTATAAGATTAGCTAATCTTCTCCTTGTTGTATCATAAATCACCAGTTAAATCAGCATTACAATTGGACAATAGATCCATTCGTCACACACTATCACATCATCTAAATAAATGATTTTTCAAATCTTGCATGAATGTTGCATTAAAATTATCATTTCTAAATGAACGATTTTAACTGCAAGTCAGTACTTGACATCATGGAAATTCCAAGGAGCAATCATAGAGGAACTTGAGCACTCATGGACACAAACATGAATCAAGAATACCTCATAGCCATATGGATAATACGCATGCTATCCGATGATTATGTTGACCATGAAATAAATGAAATCCCAAGCATCAATTTGTTGAGGAATATCAGTCAAGATTCGGTTGATTAGTGGAGTATCATATCATGACTCTACCAACCAGGGGCAGGTCATCCAAAGGTTATTTTGATCGAAAGTAAAGTCTCTCTAACACTCATTCATCACAAGTTAATTCGCTTCAACGCTCATTCAGGGGCAAGCTTCCTTAATAGCGCATCAAATCCTATCACTCCAAGAGTCAGTTAATCAAGGAGAAATCTCGTCATGACAAAGTAATGGGGTAAGCCATCTCAATTTATATCATGGTTCAATTTCTTCCAAACTCCATTCATGACATGGTAATGGGGCAAGCCATCTCGATTTATATCATGGTTTGATTGCTTCCAAACTCCTTTCATAACAAGGTAATGGGGAAAGCCATCTCGATTTATATCATGGCTCAATTGTTTCTAAACTCCTTTCATGGAACGATAATAGGGCAAGCCATCTCGATTTATATCATGGTTCGATTGCTTCAAAACTTCGTTCATGACATGGTTTTGGGACAAGTCAGCTCAAATATATCTCATGGTTCGATTGTTTCCAAAGACCTTGTACTAATTATTTCTTCAAAGACCTAACAGACTAGGGCAAGATGCACTAAAGAGGGGAAAGTTGTCTCCATACTTTCAAGTGACTCAAGAAAACTTCGTCAATCACCTTTGAGTTCAAGACGAGTGTGGGGAAATCATGCTATTACCCACTAAATAACCTTTCCTTCAAACAAAAAAGCCTTTCTACAAAAGACCCTCCATCCATCACCCTTTATCGGGGCAGTTTTGGAAACCTTCATATCATTGCATAAATCCTTCATATGCAACAGTCTTGTCACTTCGCTCAAGCATAGATCAATGAATATCATATCATTCAATGTGCATAACCTCATAACATAGAACCTATAACCCAAGATTTGGCACCAAAGTCCAGTTCTCTTTAGGAAAACCCTATTAAGGTCAGTTCTCGTCTGGCAAATGGTCGGAAATTTCCAGTTTTTTTTTGGAAAACCATTCCAAGGTCCATTTCTCGGTTGGCGAACCTCTTCTAAGGTCCAGTTCTTGGCTGGCAAATAATTTAAAGTCCAGTTCTCGTCTGGCAACCCACTTTAAAGTTCAGTTCTCGTTTGGAGAACCGTTTTAAGGTCCAGTTCTCGCCTAGAAAATCATGTCAAAGGTCCATTTCTCGTATGGAAAACAATTTCCAGTCCAGGTTTCGTCTGGAAAACCAGTTCTTGTCTGGTAACCTATGTTCTGAATCCAGTTCTCGGCTGGAAGTTCATCCTTAAAGTCTATTTTCTTTGCAACCTTAAATTCCACCCGTGGAGTGGCACCTTCAAAAGTCCAAATTTTATTGGCAAACATCAAATAACCAAAAGTTCAACCATGTTTGGCACCCTCAAAAGCTAAAGTCCAAATCACTTGCATTGTCACATGCATGACATGCATAGTATTCCTGCACGAAAATAATAATGTCATAAAAACAATCATAGTAATCATCAACATAAAATCATTTGCATCAAAATTCCAACAATTACATTCTCATATGAATCGCTGTGCATCATGCAATCCATGTCATCATATTAACTTAGCATGACAGGATCCAAGATATGCATCCTGGACCGTCCTTTCTCAAAGTTAGCAGTATTGCTCCAAAAGGAGCTAATACCCCGCATGTGCTCGCGAATTTCAGGTCGCCCTGTAAGTCTTTCTTCAACTTTATAGTTGATAATGATGACCCCCAATGTATTTTCCTTCGTTGCTCCCCAAGCAGAGGTTATCCTAAAAAGTATCTTATGAACTTTTCCTCTGCAGATCTTGGCTAGGATACTTCCTCTAGAAGGAATTCTCGGTGATTTGGTTTTTCCCCAACATATCATTTGTTTCGAGATATTACTTTGGCATTCTCCGAAGAAACATAATTGATTAGGAACTGATTTTCAAGACCTAAAGAATCTCATGTTTGGTAAAGATATTGTTCTAGTATCACCGAAGAACCTTTGTAAGGGACTGCTTCGTATGACCGAGAAAATCTTGTACCATGTGTTAGAGATACTGCTTTATGTATCCCCAAAGAGCCTTTATTGTTAAGGTATTGCTTTGCTT
This sequence comes from Lathyrus aphaca, assembly GCA_963966055.1. Taxonomy (NCBI): domain Eukaryota; kingdom Viridiplantae; phylum Streptophyta; class Magnoliopsida; order Fabales; family Fabaceae; genus Lathyrus; species Lathyrus aphaca. The sequence goes on along the minus strand of OZ014521.1, from coordinate 404,028,791 downwards.
GGATTAAAGAATCTCATTTGTTTGAGATACTGCTTTGGCATTCTCCGAAGAGCCTTAATTGATAAGGAACTTCTTCGCAAGACACAAAGAATCTCGTGTTGTGATAAAGATATTGTTCTAGTATCACCGAAGAACCTTTATAAGGGACTGCTTCACTTGATCTAGAAATTCTTACACTCCAGTTGGAAATGTTTCTATAGTACCCTTGGAGAATCTTAAGTGTGATTGAGGCATTGTTCCTCGTGTTGGAATGTATCAATCAATAAGATACCACTTCATTGGTTTATATAATTTTACTTCCCCTAACAGAAATAATGCTCCAAACATCAATGAAAAGCCTTAATTTGTAAGGTATTGTTTCATGTGGTGTGAAGGGTCTCATTTCTTTGTTGAACCACTTTAATGGTAGCTGGAGAACCTTAATTAATAAGGTACATCTTCGTGCAATTTGAAGGACTTCACTTATTAAACTAAGATACTGCTTTGTTAATTCAAAGAATCTCAGACATTTGGTTCAATTGGCATCCCTCCACCTCTCATATTTCTTACTGCATTGCATCTTGCATCTTGTCAGACAAATTTTGGGGTTTGTTTGTATCTAATTGACTTCCACCCTGAAAACTTGAATGTCATGCAACAGTTCATTTCTTTGGGTATTAGGAAATTAGAAAGGGGCATATGTCGTACCCCAAATTTTCCTACTTTTTTTAAATTTTATCTTTGAAAGAACAATTTGATCTATGGTTATGATCTCTTAGGAGTTAGGTCATAAATTTGTGTTTATGTGTATCGTGACTAACAAATTTTGTTGGTACAAGAAGATATAAAAAAGGGTGAATTATCATGGGCACAAGTCAAGGCATGATCCTTAAGTCATGACTCAATTGGTTCTTTGTCACATTCAAAATAAATTTAGAACTATAAGTCATGTTCCAACTATTGTTTTGAATCCATTTCTGAAGTCATAGGAAATTTCTATAAAAAAAAAGAGTGTTTCAAATGGTGCTTGGGCTAATCTCAAGTTAGCGATTATTGTTTTGGGTTATTATTGCACAACTTAGATACTAAATTTATTTTTGAGGGGCATGATGCATGGATCTCAAATTTGGTTTCAAGTTGCTATTGTTGGGCTTTGAAGCATTGTGATTTTAAATGAATGTGGATTGTGTTTCATTTATCTCTAGTTTGTCTCAAGATGGCTTTTGGGGGCATTGTTTGTTGTCACTAAAGTGGTGTGTTAAACCATTTTTTTGGACTATGATATTTAATTCTCAAGCTTGCATAAGATAGTCTTTGGTTGTATTCTAAGTAGCGTGAAAGATAAATGCAGTGGTATCACTAATTCAAATTTCAAGATATGGCCATACCATATGATAAAAAGATCCTCTCATACATAATGTTTATCGAAAAGTAACGCTAAGGCCTACGTGAAGATTAGTCCATTTCAGGAATTCACTAAAGGCACTGGTACAATTAATTTTTACAATGAAAATAGGGTCCATTCATCACATCATAAAGGACAAATTTTCTAGAGGAAGGTCTTCTGTTACACGAATGATTCTCCCTAAGTTACATGGGAAGCAATAGTCTTAACTCTACAAAAAACAAACAACACTGTCAGGTGAATTGATATGCATTAACTACCACTTCAAAACTTCATCAATCTTTCCAAAAGAGTACATAAGTCAATCTGGAACTGCAATTAACCATGAACAAGTGTATACTACAAAGAGAATCATCGTGAACCATGTTACATACTTGTGTGCTTTCGCAAACAACCTGCCAGGATTAAACCAAGTCTCACCAAATAAGGATAATTATCAGAATATACAAAGATGTGCAAGATTAAAAAGAAGCTACAATGCATATAACCATTTGTTCTGAGTATTTTCACATGGGCACACTTCAGAACATAAAGCCTAGCGTCTAAGAAAGATTGAAGCCCTTCTCATCTTGTAATCGAAATGCAAGTCGAAATTCAGTAGTTTAAAAGGTAATTGTTGTAGGGAAATAAGGATAATAATCAGGAGATAATACCTCTGAGATCTTCCAAGCTATCCTAAAAAACAATGACACTCTAGAAATGTAAACCAACACCAGAGCCATAACCAAAATTCATGCTCTTCGTAGCTAATATCAATCATAAATACGCCAAAGATCATTTATGTAAAATCCAAGTTTTAGTAAGGTACCAACAACTCCAAGAGTATATACCTGAAAAAGTGTCAAAACAATGACTTAATGAAATAGGAAAGCAAGACAATTCAAGAAAGATTGTGATCAATACACAAACCAAGCAGGAAATATTATTTTCCATCGGCCCATCCATTCTAATTTACGACTCGGTCAATAGACACTACACTAGTAGGGTAGTCAGTTATGTATTTAGTAAATTTTTTAACAAAAAACCCCTCCCTTCTTGGATCCTAGGAGCAGGGATTTACAGTCCTTTAGAACAACATTCTGATCCCAGCCCCTGACTTCCATATTTTTAAATATCACAATTGAATCTTACTACCCAAGTCAATCCTATTGGCATAGGGCAAACGACATCGGGATCTCGGTGCCTTTCTCTTGCTCTTGAAAGAATAGAAGTTGAGTTTGAGTTGTTATCATGGCGGATCAGAAAAGAAAAATCCATACTAAGAGCCTGCGGACCTGCTCACAGGAGTCATGTCTGTTCTGTAGTGGGCAGACGTAGTAGGGCCATCTGAAAGAATATATGAAAAAATTTCGATAGTTGTCGTATTTCCAGTTTTCAACTCAAGCGAGAAAGAAGGTGGAATAATACTTTACTTTTTTCGGCCATTTCTCAGCAATAGCTACCTGAATGGAAGCAAGCTATGTGGATAAGAAGAAGAGTGGTCGAAGACTACGAGTCGAAGCTAAGACCAATCAATCTTAGCCAATAACCCTCAGCTAGAAACTATCTAGATAGCTTTTTAGCGCTTAGCTACTTTTTCCTTCTGCGTCGCTAGCGCTACTACTCCCAGTGATAGGAATAACCTATTTTCGTGAGAAGGCCCATCTCGTCTCAGACCATTGATGTATTCTAATGATCTAGATCTCTGGCTTATCTCTTACTTGACGGATTCCATTTTAGCTAGTGGAATTTAAGTGACGATAATCAGGGAAAAGGGTTTATTGGCTTTGATCGATACCATCTAAAAGTGCTTGCTTCATCCATTTGTTACTACTTATTCTTACGCCTCTAGTGACTTTAGGAATCATGTGCATGGCTCCATGTCGGCCTTAATTTGGCATCGGTGTAACGACCGGTGCAAGTAACAAATACTACCTACGAATCTCATTCTCTCGCATTCGTCCTTACTTGTGTTATATTCTATTGATCTAGTTTAGGTAGCTTTCAGTTTCTAAAAACTTGAAAGAATGTTTCTTACACAAGATACGAAGTCATCAATCAATGGCATGAAGGAGTTCAATCAGTAACATAAAGACTTGGGGTCAGATCAAATTTGGTAAGCAAGCAAGCCTTACAGTGTGACCACAACTTATTAGCCGACACTGGCTACCGCAAAGAGTTCAGTGTATAAAAAAGCTAAAGAAAAGACCCTTCCATTATTATACTGAATATTACCTTTCAACCCCTTATCCAATGAAGAAAAGTTCTGAAATTTTGTTAGGGTCAATTCAAGATAACATTTTCATTCGTCGAAATAGAGACATGAATTGCTACTTGAACTAGAAAGTATACTACTTAGATAATAGTCATTCATGTACACATCCTGTAGGAACGGAAAGAGATTATTAGAAAGCCAAGCCAGTGCAGAGATATAAAGTATAGTTAAAAAAAGAAGAGGAACCTATTGCCAAAGGAGAATATGAAATAGGTGCCAGTGATTGCTTTGGCAAGCTAATTGAAGGATCGAGGATAAAACCTCTTGTCAATACATACAATTTTAATAGGAAAGTAAGCAAGTGGAATAAATGGAACGAGTATAAGGGCTAGTTAGTAGTTGAGTTTTATAAGTGTGAAAATTGTAGTAAGCAGTAGTTAAGCTCTCAAGTGAGTCAGTCGTTAGTTAAGTTGAGAATCCTTTCCAGTAAGGGAAGTAAGTAGATTCAATAGAGTTGAGTAAGTCCTTGTTTATTTCCCTTTTACGTTGAGGGAGCTAGTGATGTAAGTGTTTGTCATGAAGATAGTATAGAAGAATATGGCCCCAATGATAGCACGATGGAGCAGGGAAGCCATCCCATGAAGTTGGTTTAAAGCCTGTTTAAACGCCTTTTAACGGTTGTTTGATGTCTGTTTAAGGTAGGTCTCAGGAGTGAAGTTTAAGGAAGATAAGATGTGTCGGTTATAATTACCAGGATCTGCCAGAGGTATTTGATTGGAAGAGTGCGGTACCGATACAAATTACTATTTTGAATTAGATAGCCCCTCCTCTAATTCCACAAATAGATTCGATCCATTAGATTATGTTTTACTCTTTCTTTTTTAGATTGCACGAGTTTTTTGAGCCTTTGTTTGCAGCTTTTGTTGAGCCTGCCTACCTTTCCATTTACCAATTCTTTCATTCTTTGTTGGCTCGCAGTGAGGGATATCGATTACTGGTCATAAGGGGCGGGATATCTGGTTCAGCAGCAGATCCTAATTACCCTTTTGGTGACCAAGAAGCAGGAGGGGTTAGTGGATTCTGCAGATTTATAGTCAGTTTGTTCTCGTCCCCACATAGAGAGAAAAAACGTGCGCTGTAAACACCCCAAATTTGCCTCAATTTTTCTCACACCATGGCTTGTAATCTTTCATTTTTGCATTAGCATAAGCATACCATCTCATATTGCATATTTGTTTCACTGCATAGTTCCATTTTCATCTGCATCTCGGGTTTGTGATCTGAGCAATCCAAGAATCAATTTGAGCCATCCCAATGGTCTTGAAGCTTTCAAAGAGGGTACATGTGTGTTCTATAATCATAATATACTTCCCAAAGTTCATGAAAGTCAAGAGATCACAAAGAATGGCAAAGGCATGGAAGCAGAGCTAGGGTTTTCCTACACAGATGACCAAAATTAGGGTTTTGGTTTCAGAGGCCTTGACTCCAAATTTTTTGGTCATTTTTGTTTCTAATGTTCTTAATATGTTATAAGGATCATGTGTACCAAGTTTTATGAAGAAATTCACTGTGGAAGTCATCTGATCATTGGGTAACTTCTTGAGCAAGTAATGTCAAAATCAGGGCATCTGAGGCCCCCAACAAGGGTACCAAAGGGTCATCATCATCATTTTGAGTATCTATGATCTTTTTTTGATCTTATAAGTTGTTGGAATTTCACAAAGTTGAAGAATTTTGAGCCAAATGCAAACTTGCCATTTTTGGAAATGACTTGTAATGGAAACATTCCATTTTGGGAATGATTTTCAACTTCCTCTTTCATGACCAAAAAAGCTTAAAATGAAAATTTCTTGGACATGAAAGTTTTATATTAGGTCTTTCCCTTTTCAAAAAGTACAAGAACATGTCTTGATTCATCCTAGAAATCAAGATATGGCCTTTCAAAGTTGGCAAAAATCCTATAATTTTCAAGTTCATGCCAAAGAGGATTTTTTGCAAATTCAAGTTTCAAACCATTTCATGACCTCTAATAAACTTCTAAACATCATACAACATAATGCAACACATTTTGATCAAGATTGCACCAAAAATCTCAAGTTTTCATTCCTTGCTTCTCAAGAAAGTTCAAAGAGGGAAAATTGCAAAATGCTATGAATCTCTTCATCCACTTGTGCCAGCTCATGAAATCTGATTCTATGGCTATCCTAGATGCAAGCTGAGGCCAGACACCCTAAAAAGCCAGCTCTGCCATGGCCCATGCCTCCAAGTACACAAATTTGACTTTTTCGCAAAACCTCCCATACCAATCAAGCTGAGCTACAACAACTCTTCTGACCAATCAAGACATCACATATATGCCTCGTGGACCTCATTTCATATCTTCTTGGAGCCTGAAACACAACACAAGTCAGATTGCACAAAATCCACCAAAACCTTCATCTCTTCGATTCTCTCAAAACAAACCACAAACCTCAAAACTCTTTGCACCATTCAACCATACACACCTTCAGGATCACAAAGCAACCCTCACAATGACATAAAAGCCTCTGAATCAAAAACACGATTTCTCACCTCTCAAAACTGAAACTCATAAACCAAGCCACACAAACTTGTTCTAAGCATTGCAACATCATCAGGGGGTTCATTGGAGGTGGATTGAACCAAGAAAGAGGTCAGAAAGCTCAGGGTTTGAAAGCTTCATCTCAGGTAACCATGAAGAACATTTTTTCCAGAACTCCCATTTTAAGTTCTTAAATGATTCTACATGATGCACTGATCATCCTGATATGTTTAGTTTTCAAAATGGTTAAGAATCAAGCATGTATTGAACTTCTGAAAGTTTTAAATATTTTTCCTTTTTGCTTCGATTCATGATTTTGGTGGAACATAAATGTTATTTGATGTTGGATTCATGCTTAGGGATCTTAGAGGATCATTTCTAGAGCTTTAGAGGGTTTGATTTAGCCTAGGGAAGAAGTTAGGTTGAGTGGGCTGCCGGAGAAGATGATCGGAGCTAGCTCCGGTCACCGAAAGTGCTTAGGGTTCTTAATTAGGGTTTAGGGATCAGTTTAAATATGGGCCGTAGGATTTGATTTTCGCGCGTGGATGAAGGGCTCAAATGCCTCACTTAAAACCCTAATCTTTAATTAATTTAATTAATTAGGTTTTAATTAAAAATTAGCCAGATCAAATCCTAACCACCCATTAACGCGGCAGTCAACTCCCTCCAATTTTGTTTGAATTTAGGCCTTTGGATGCGCATACTTATTATTTAAATCATTTTATGTTTAATTTTATTTGCATTTTATTTCTTATTTTATTAAAAAAATAGTTAAAAACATCAAGAAAATCTCATATTTTGCATTTCTGATCTAAATATTTTTCTCAACCCAAAAATGATTTTTATTTTATTTTTTGCATTAAAAAGTATTTTTAAAATATATAAATGTTATTTTTAATTAATTAATGGATTTTAATTAATTAAAAATACATTTAGGTTTCTAAAAATCACCAAAAAAATCATGAACCATTCCAATACATTTAGAAACATTTTAAAACTCATCATACAAATTTCCTTTTAGGTTTGATCATAACTTCACAATTTTCTTTGAATTAGGGTTCTTAAAAATCATATTTTCTAACCCTAACTTGAAACATTCACTTCTGCCTAACCATGATGAGTTTGAACTTGATTCTTTTTGCATTCTTTCAAATATTGCATATAGTTTCTAGGTTATTTTTCTCATGAATTTATCTTGCATTTTCAAATTGCTTTGCATTTTCCCTTAATAATCACCCAAAAACCCTAGCAATTTAGAAAATTCATAACATTCAATAGGATTAGCTTCTGACCTTCTCCTTTGGGGTTTGACCTTGTATAGGTTTAGGGTTTGATTGAGCTTGATTTCAATTTTTTATCATGTTGATTGCTTCTGTTTTGGTCATTTGCATCTCATACAATCATAAAACCCTAATTTCTCATGTTCATTTGCATTCATCTTTGCATATCATTATCATGTGAACTTGCCATGACATTTTAAACATTCATATGACATTTTTGAACATTCTTTGATCATTTCTTCATTCATTTGCTATGTCTTGCATTCATTACATTTCATAAACATCCATGTGTTTTCAAGCTTCTAAGCATGCTTTCTTTGCATCTCATCTTTGTATGATCATTCATATGCATCTTGTATGACTTTTCATCATCTCATATGCCATTTGCATTGCATAATCACTTCTGACTTTGGTCTTTGCATCTCATTTCAATTCATTTCTTTATGCTTTATGTCTTGTACATTCATACTAACATTTCCAGGAACTTTTGGTAAGTTATTTGGGAGGTGGATTTGCCTTCACCTCCCACCTCTTCTTATCTCATTCATGTGCATATTTATATGAATTTGAAGTGAATCTAATTCACTTGTGCTCCATTCTTCTTACTTTCTTTCTTTAAGTTACTTATCTTCTTCAGGAAGTAAGTAACTTATTCTTCTCCTTCCTTCTCTTTTCATCTGCTTCTTCCATTGGTGGCCTTGAAGATTCTTTCTCTTAAGCCTTAAAAACCATAGTATACCCAAGAATGATAACTTTAGGGTTGTGTATAGTTCCCATTAGTCTTTTACCTTTGAGTTTCCTTGAGTCTCTCTTCTCATCTCAATAATCAGAGACTAAACTTTTAAAGTTTTAGGACTTTGAATTAGGGTTATGCATGCATCATTTTCTTAGGATGGAGTGTATAACTTTAATCCTAAGTGTTAAACCTTTAATTTGTTTACACCTCTCAATCAAAACACACTAATAATTACTAAGACTTTATCTTGTAACTTGGGCCTTACATTAGGGTTCTATCTCTTCCTTACAAACTTAGAATCCACTTCTTAATCTCATCCTTTAATTAAAATCCATTTAATAAAGGCTTGTTATATAATGAATTTAATCCCTAACCATGGATTAAGTTGAGGTATCTTCCTCAACTTAAGTGTTTTCATCTATTATCCTTCTATTAGGATGGTGTAATGAGTTCACTAATCTGTGATTAGAGATTAAACTCATTACTTAACGCTAAACAAAAACCCAAAAAAAAACATCTAATTAATCACAAGTAGGTTAATGATCTTAATCCTACATCATCCTGGTAATTAAGTTGAGATGCTTATCTAATACTTAAGTAGACTCATTATCCCTAATCAGGGAGGATATAATGAGTTTGCAAGCCCTTGATTTAGGCTTAAGCTTATTAACTTATGCAAAACACCAAAAACAATAACAAACTGAATACACAAAAACAAGCAATAATCGTCTCCCTCGGGATTCTTTTCTCATCACACTCATTCATAAACGAGAACTTGCTTCTTCCGTATAATGCAAGACAGTTAGCACTCGAGCCAGACGAGTCATACACTTGATTATAGGCAAGTAAGCAGTTCACAGTCAATTTATTCTTCAATCCCTTTGAGTCTAACTACGGTGTTCTGATTTCCTCATTATACGCGAGGATACATAGGCATAACTTAACAGTTATCGAACATAAGTCTCTGTGTCTTCCCCCTCTTTCAGCATTCTTTAAAAGCCTCAGTTCCTGAGCATTCACCCTTTTGCACGGACACCTGTACATTCATTCCTAGCTTTTGCACATAGATAACACATACACTTACCCCTTTTAAACACAATCTTGTAAGCGTGGATCCCGTCGAGTACGACAGACAATCTGGGTGCTAATACCTTCCCAGGTTGTAACCAACCCCCTTTCTCAGTTTCTCTGGTTCGCAACCGTCTTATCCATCTTTTTCCAGGTTTATGCAGTATTACCTTTCCTTCGGGATAAAAATGCCTAGCTGGCGACTCTATTCAGTTCATTTTCATCTTCTCTCTTCGTCGACCATTCGCTTCTACACCCTAGGACCCTGGTATCTTTTCGGGGGAGCGACAGCTTGGCGACTCTGTTGGGGATGCTTATCTGGCAACTAGGGCTTCTGGTTCTTTTTGTGGGTTTCTCCTAGCGCTTGTTTGATTTGAGTTTATGGGGGTGTTATATGCTACATGTGCTTTTTGTTTATTAATTTATTTATTACTTTCTGTACAACTTTATTTATTGCTTTCATTTACCGTTTTATTGTTTTCCATATTACTGTCATCATATCATTGTGTTAGATCTGTTGTTTACCTTGGTGAGAGGGATATTCAGTGAGTAAGGTAGCATACCGGGAGCTTGAGTGACACATAGGATAGAGTAGCTTCATATTCTTTCCCATTCCATTTCTGTCTGGTGCGGGAATATGAAACACGGTTCAAACATGGGTTTCTTCTTAAGAACTTTGTGCTACGGATTTCCTGTAGTACTAGGGCTATTTAGGAAGCCTGCTAAGTTTGGATGACCTTCAGCATCTGAAGGGAATTAGAGAAGGATCCTTTATGATTAATGTAAACACTGTACCTCCGGGTTAGAAGTGTTTACACTTCTCATAACTGATCCAAGTCTAAGGATCCTTGTTCTAGAACAATACCTATGAGGGGGTTGGGATGTTTACAGGTTTGCAGGAGCCATTGGCCTCATCATACCCCGTTACCAGATTTTTTTTAAGGTTACATCATTTTGGACTGAAACCCTAGACTTGTGACTTTTTATTTGAGTCCCCGCCTGGTTACTGGTTCTCTAAGCCTTCATCTGGACTTATGAACACACATGGGCCTTTATCAAAGCAAATAACAGATCCAGCACTTGATCACAAACCCTTGCATAACATTCTGGATACATCATTTTGCATCATTTTAACATTTGTCTATTTGTTTTACAGGGTATCCACATCTTATCTTTGGTTTGGTTTTGACTGTTCTTCTGCTCAGACATCTTCATCGGAGATTCCCGTCAGAACCTTCATCAGTTATCCTCATCAGTATTGCTCTTCAGTCATCTTCATCAGCATCCATTATCAGTATCGACCCATCCAGGAAGAGAAACATTACCTATCATTTCTTTGAACCCACTCTGGCAGGCATCAGGCAGATTCAGACACTCATCACTCCTTATCATGTCCCTTTATTCAGGGAACATTATGGTGGCATTATGGACATGATCATGGACTTGGATGCATCACAGAGGAGTATGATCCATACTTGCCTTCAGTTCTATGAACCTCCTCTCAGATGTTTTACCTTTCTAAACTTTCAGTTGGGCCCTTTGTCAGAGGAGTTTTCCATGTTGTTGGGTGTCCCCATCAGAAGAAGGATTCCTTTCAACCCTGAGATGACTGCTTCTAGGAATGAGGATATAGCTAAGGCTCTATACTTGGAAACTACCATCATTGATCAACATATGATTACTAAGGCTCGAATCCCGGGCCTCCATTTGGACTTCTTGGTTACTCAGGCCACCAGTCATGCTGCAGCAGGGAAGTGGGAAAATGTTTGTGCTCTCTTGGCCCTTAGCATATATGGTATCATCTTGTTTGCAGACGAGCCTAATTTTGTAAGCAAGAATGTTATCCATCTCTTCTTGCTGAAGAATCCAGTTCCTACCTTGCTTGGAGATTTCTATTACTCAGTGCATCAGAGAAATGAGAAACAGAGGGGAAGATTAGTCAGATGTTGTGCACCTCTCTTCTACTGTTGGCTATGGAGACACTTGCCAAAGACAGAAGCTTTCTTGAACCCTCATCATTCAAGAAACTGGGCTAAGAGAATGCTTGCTCTCACTTCAGAAGACATCAGGTGGTGCACTCAGAGCACCAAGGGCAGAGACATAATCACCAGCTGTGGGCAGCATCCCAATGTACCTTTGATTGGAGTGAAGGGTTGCATCAACTACAATCCTTTGTTGTTCAAAAGGAAATTAGGGTATGCCTTGGTACATCCACCAAGAGAGCAGGACTTATCAGAAACCCTTTATTGTGACATTCAAAATAATCATGCTATCGTCCGACAAATAGCCTGGGCTTGGGATAACATTCAGACAAAAGGGACTGCCATTCTTGGCAAGTGTAACAACATAGCTTCAGCTCAGTATTTTTATTGGTCACGTATAAGAGCACAGATTACCCGCATGCCATTCACCCTGGAGGATGTTCCAGGACCATCAGCAGTGGAGACTATAGCTACAGTCAGTTTAGAAGAGTTTGAGAAGTTGAAGGAAAGGAATACTCAGCTTTTTGAAGCTCTAAAGAAGACCCTCTGGGAGAGGAATGATAGTCGCCTGGACAATGAGAGATTAGAGAAGCTCCAGATCAAGCATATGACCAAGATTGAGAAGACAGATGATTACATCAGAAGAGCCCGAGCAGGGGAGTTGGTATTGAAGAATGCTTGCAAAGAAGCCAAGATTCAGAAGGCCATAGCTGAGCACTACTTGGAAGAGAGTCAGGCTAGATGGATCAGAATTACTGAAGCTCGTTCACAGGAAGATCAGAAGACACAGGCTAGGATAGAGAAGTTGGAAACTAATGAGAAGAAGAGTCAGGAAGCCTTGTTAGCAACACAGAAGGAAATCTCTGAATTGAACCTCCGGGCGGGGTTGAAGAAATCAAAAGACCAAGACAAGTATAAAAAGTTGTCAAATGTTATTGCCACCGAGAACCTTCTTATCAGGACCATCACAGAGCATCCAGTTGGACCAGTGACTGATGCTCTCCTGAAGGAAGTCAAAGAGGATGACTTTGGGCTGGATGTCTGATTTCTTTGTATTTGTACTTCATTTTGTTTTTACTTTTGTTGATTTTGTTGTATTTTGACCCATTATGGGAAGTTGTTGTAATCATGAACTATGTATCTTTACATTTTGTAATATATGGTTTGTGTGTTATCCTTTGGGCTTCATTTCTCTTCAACATCATCATTCCTCGAGGTCTGGAAGGTCAAAACCAAAGAACCAAACCAGATACCCTTGGAAGACAAATAGACATACTGCATTGCATACTAACCTCATTCTTTGTTTTTTAGGTATTTTGTTGTTGTTTTCTCACTTTGATGTGGTTTCAGGAAACATTGCTCGTAGGAGGATCTTCCCCATCAACAGAGTTCACCGGTATCCTACAAAAAACAACCTTCCGAGCTTACAGATGGACCAGGTTCAGCATGATTTGACTAACGTAAGAAACCAGATGGCTAATGAAAGAACTGAAATGAGGGCTCAGATGAACCAATTCATGGCAGTAATGACGGGGTTGGCCCAAAGCCAAGAAAGATTAAAAGAGTTGGTCGAGCGGCAAACTCCTGAAAAAAATCACCCAGGTACAGGGGGTACCAGCAACAATGATCATGTACAACCCCGTACAGACCCCCCGGAGTTTGGATCTCATCTTAACCCTGAAGTTAACATTATCAGGAATACCCAAGGTAATACTGGAGGACGGGCCTTGCAAGAGGACCCTCAGAAGGAACAATTCACTGTAGTTGGAGCTGGAGATGAAATCTATGATATTCGTCTGGACGAGATAGCAGAAAAGTTGAGATCTCTGGAGTCCCAAAACTCCTTAGGATTTGATGTTATGGATATGGGGCTGGTGGAGAGAGTAAGAATTCCTCACAAATTCAAACCTCCCTGCTTTGAAAGATATAATGGGACATCTTGCCCTCGCACCAATTTCAATCCTTTTGGGGAAGATTGAAGGCTTACACTATGGATGAAAAGCTATGGATGTTTTATTTTGAAAATAGCGTACTAGGGCATCCCGTGAGTGGTACTCTCATATGACTAGGGCATCAATCAGAAATTGGAAGGATTTGGCCGAGGCTTTCACACGCCAATATCAATACAATCTAGACATGGCTCCTAACAGAACACTCCTAATGGGCATGTCACAATCCTCCAGGGAAAGCTTCAGAGAGTATGCTCAGAGGTGGAGACAATTAGCTGCTGCTGTTCAACCTCCAATGTCGGAAAGAGAAATGGCAGATATGTTTATGAAAACCCTACAGGGGACATATATTGATAGGCTGGCTGCTTTTTCTTCCACTAGATTTGCTGACATGGTCATAGTAGGAGAGAGGATTGAAAGTTTGTTAAAAATGGGTAAGATTTCTGATAATGGCGCCAGCTCCAGCAGCACAAAGAAACCTTTTGCAGGGCCTCGAAGGTGGGGTGAAACAAACTCAATACACATTGGGCAGAGGTAGGCCCCAGTATATGCCAAGATCAATTACCGCTGTCACAATTCCCACTCCACCACCTCAACGACAATACACTCCGCAACCATAACATTTCCCTCAGCAACAACACTTTCCTCAACAAAGGTCCTACAACAACAACAACAACAACCAACAGCAACGTCCTTTCCAGCAAAGGCCATCTCAAGTCAACAGGGTAATCGATCCTATACTGATGCCCTATGACACTTTAGTACCACAACTTTTGAAGCTTAATCTTGTTGAATTAAGGACTCTAGATCAACCAGATCCTTAGAACCTTCCAAGGAATTACGACGTCAATGCCAGATGTGCCTTCCATTCTAATGCAAATGGCCATACCACAGAAAAGTGCAGAGCTTTGCACATGAAGGTCCAGGATCTAGTTGATTCAAAGGCTTTAAATTTCGCACCTCCTCCTAATGTCACAAAGAATCCTATGCCCAGTCATGGTGGGCCCAAGATAAATGCAATTGAGGATGATCAACCCATGAACCTAATTGAAGATACTGCAAGCATTCAAACACCTATGGAAGAGGTTAAAGCTCAGCTTTTAAAATGCCAGATGTTCCCAGGTTATGAGGCCTGCTATGAATCTGGCAAAGTTTCTGCCAATGGTTGTGCAAGTTTAAAAAGTGGCATCAATGGCCTTATCAGAGAAGGTATCCTGCAGATAACATCAACGGTTTCTACAACATCAGAAATTCCTCCTATAGTACCAACAAGCACCCCTCTTACTACTTCAAAAATAATTGTTCTGACCGAAACTGCTACAAAGTCAACAATCATCTCCTCCACCACTTCAACAAATGTTAGTTCAACCGCATACGCCTCTACAACTACAACAACTATTAATAATGACATCTCCAAAGTTACCATATATTACGACCCGACAATAGTCCCCGATTCCAACAATTTTCAGCAACAATCTCAACAACAACCCAGCTTCAGTCTTCCACCACCACCACCAGTCAGAGATCCTGTCACCATATATTACGATCCACAGACAATAACAGTTCCTACTTCTGCTGCAGTCAGTCCAGTCACCTTCACGGTACCTGGACCCATTCCGTATGAAAAAGATAATGTTGTGCCATGGCACTATGGTTCAGACCTCTACTGCAACGGGGAGAGAGTCACTCTTGATTCATCAACTTATACACTATAGGTCAATAATGTTGGGGGAGGCAGAGGCTTCACTCGAAGCGGACGTCTTATCACGTCACAAGTTCCAAGAGTAAATGCTGAGGCAGAGGCTGCTGCCAAAGCTAAAGGAAAAAATGTGGTGCCTGAAGAACCAGTGCCAAAAGAGACTCATAAGACGTCCTTTGATCAAGATGTGGATGAATTTATGGGAATAATCAAGAGAAGAGATTATAAGGTTGTGGATCAGCTCCAGCAGACTCCTTCCAAGATCTCCATTCTATCATTGTTGTTGTGTTCAGAAGCTCATCGGGATGCATTACTTAAAGTCCTGCACGCAGCCTACGTGCCTGAGGAGATCACGGTAAATCAGCTAGAGACGGTGGTTTCTAATGTTAATACTAGTCATGGGCTAGGCTTCACCAACGTTGATTTAACTACGGAAGGTCGTCATCATAATAAAGCTTTGCACATCACTCTAGAGTGTAAAGGGGCTATGCTTTCACATGTTCTAGTTGACACTGGGTCTTCACTCAATGTCTTGCCAAAGAAAGCCCTTGTTAAGCTTGAATATGATGGTATAGCTCTTCGACCAAGCAATATGGTGGTTAGAGCTTTTGATGGTTCCAAGAGGTCTGTTCTTGTAGAAGTGGAGCTGCCTGTGATAATTGGGCCACATGGCTTTCAAACTAATTTCTACGCGATGGACATTCAGTCGGCATACAGTTGTTTGTTGGGTCGACCATGGATTCACGCTGCTGGCACAGTTACGTCGAACCTTCACCATAAATTAAAATACGAGTGGGAAGGGAAAATTATCACAATATGTGGTGAAGAGGACATTTTTGTTAGCCATCTGGCTACCTACAAATATATTGAGATGGATGGTGAAATCCACGAGACCATGAGCCAAGGTTTCGAAGCACTGAACGTCAACGAGGCGACAAGTGAAGTATTTGCTGCATCCCAGGAGGATAGGATGGGTACTTCAATTGTCTCCTACCAACAAGTTCGGAAGGTTGTTGAAGATGGAAACGCCCAAGGCTGAGGGAAGCTGCTACCTATGGAGAAGAAGGAGGACAGATTCGGTTTGGGTTACAAACCATTCCGACAAGATCAAGCAGAGGCTGCTGAGGAGTCCAAGTTCGTTAGTGGGGGAATGCTAACCCCAAATGCTGTCAATAGAGTGGAAGATGAGGCTGAAAGAGACCTCAACCTGGAGAGCTGGATTCGTCCAAGGATCCCGGGCGAACAAGTCCTTAACTGGAATATCAAGTCCTCGATCTTGCTTTAGCATGCATCAAGTCATGCATCTTGCCCAAGGTGTCAGGAATCATTTTGTAATAGGGCCATATTTGTATTTTATGCAAATGGAATATCAATGATCAATGGACATATTTTGCAAAAAAATTTCTTTTTTGCTCACTGTCTTTTCATTTTTGTTTATTTTTTGCACAAAACAATAAATGGAAATATTTTCAAAATAAGAACTTCATTTACACTTTTTCTAAACAATATTAAAATTAATCACTAAAAAGAACAAATCTCAACCCTTGTAGAGATAATCCTCCAGATTGCACCGACAACAACACTGCTATGACCTTGTATGACTTCGACAATCAAATTAATCAAGCAGATGAAGGGGTTGATGAAGATTATGAGTTGCCTGAAGAGTTGGCCAGGTTGTTGAGGCAAGAAGAGAAAGTGATTACTCCTCATCAGAAGGAGATTGAAACTGTTAATCTTGGTACCGAGGAAGATGCAAAAGAAGTGAAGATTGGAGCCAATCTGCAAGCTCCAGTAAAAGAATAGCTTATCAGCATGCTTCGGGAATACGTAGACATCTTTGCCTGGTCCTATCAAGATATGCTAGGTCTAGATACATATATTGTCATGCACAGGCTACCCTTGAAAGAAGATTTCCCTCCAGTTAAACAGAAGTTGCGCCGCACTCGCCCAGATATGGCCATGAAGATCAAGGAAGAAGTACAAAAGCAGTGGGATGTCGGTTTCC
This sequence comes from Lathyrus aphaca, assembly GCA_963966055.1. Lineage (NCBI taxonomy): Eukaryota > Viridiplantae > Streptophyta > Magnoliopsida > Fabales > Fabaceae > Lathyrus > Lathyrus aphaca. The sequence goes on along the minus strand of OZ014521.1, from coordinate 404,011,934 downwards.
TTGCTGTAACTAGTTACCCGCCGTGGGTTGCAAACATAGTACCCGTGCCTAAGAAGGATGGCAAGGTGCGTATGTGTGTGGATTACTAGGACCTGAACAGAGCTAGCCCGAAGGATGATTTCCCATTACCTCAGTTCTCGGTATTTTCTTTCATGGACGGATTTTCTGGATACAATCAGATCAAGATGCAACCCGAAGACATGGAGAAAACAACTTTCATCACACCTTAGGGAATATTTTGTTACAAGGTAATGCCGTTTGGACTGAAGAACGCTGGTGCAACATATCAACAGGCTATGGTAACATTATTCCAAGATATAATCCACAAAGAAATCGAATGCTATGTGGATGATATGATTGCCAAGTCCCTTACCGAAGAAGACCATCTGGTGAATCTGCTGAAGTTGTTTAAGCGTCTGAGGAAGTATCAGCTAAAGTTGAACCCCAACAAGTGCACATTCGGGGTACGCTACAGTAAGCTGCTGGGATTTATTGTAAGTGAAAAGGGAATTGAGGTTGATCCCGGCAAAGTCAAAGCCATTCAGGAAATGCCTACACCTAGGACTGAGAAAGAAGTTCGAGGGTTCTTAGGTAGATTGAACTACATCTCAAGGTTCATATCTCACCTCACTACAACATGTGAACCCATGTTCAAGCTATTAAGAAAGGAACAAACAGTCAGGTGGAACGAAAATTGTTAGAAATCTTTTGACAAGATCAAGGAGTACCTGCAAGAACCTCCAATTCTCATGCCTCCAATTGAAGGAAGACCTCTGATAATGTACCTAACAGTATTAGAAGGGTCAATGGGGTGTGTGTTGGGCCAGCATGACGAGTATGGTCGAAAAGAGTATGCAATATACTACCTAAGCAAAACGTTTACCGACTGTGAACAACGTTATTCACTGCTCGAGAAAACTTGTTGGGCTTTAGCGTGGGCTGCTCGCCGACTAAGACAGTATATGTTGACTCACACTACCTTGTTGATCTAAAAAATGGACCTCGTCAAGTACATATTTAAGAAGCCAGCACTTACCGGAAGGGTTGCAAGATGGCAAATGATTCTAACAGAGTATGACATTCAGTACACCTCTTAAAAAGCCATCAAGGGCAGTGTATTGTCTGATTATCTGGCTGAGCAACCCATTGATGATTACCAGCCCATGAGATTTGATTCCCTGATGAAGACATCATGTACTTAAAAGCAAAAGATTGTGAAGAGCCAGTTCACACTGAAGGGCCTGACTCAGAAGAAGAATGGACTATGATGTTTGACGGGGCTGTCAATATGAATGGTCTTGGAGTTGGTGCAGTGCTCATTACACCTAAAGGAGTTCATATGCCTTTCTCGGAAAAACTCACTTTTTCCTGCACTAACAACGAAGCGGAATACGAAGCCTGTATCATGGATCTTGAGGAAGCCTTTGACCTCAAGATCAAAACCTTGAATGTATTCGGAGATTCGGCTTTGGTAATCAACCAGACCGACGACAAATGGTACACTCATCAGGAGCATATGATTCCATATCGTGACTATACGAGGAGATTGTTGACCTTCTTCACAATAGTTAATCTTGAATACATCCCTCGACACGAGAATCAGTTGCAGACGCTTTAGCTACTATTTCCTCCATGATAAAAGTCCAAGTTGCCAACTATGTGCCTCAGATTTTTGTATCCAGATTTGATAGACCAACATATGTATTTTTTGTGGACACTGTTACTGACAACAAGTCTTGGTTCCACGACATCAAATGCTTCTTACAGAATCAGACATACCCACCTGGGGCATCATCCAATGATAAGAAGACATTAAGAAGGCTGGCCGACAGTTTCTTCCTCAATGATGATGGTTCATTATACAAGCGGAACTTCGACATGGTCCTGCTCAGATGTGTTGACAAGGAAGCAGGCCTACTTATGCACGAAGTACAAGAAGGTTCTTTCGGCACCCATGCTGAAGGACATGCAATGGAAAAGAAGTTGTTAAGATCAGGGTACTACTGGATCACAATGGATGCAGACTGTTGTGCATATGCCAGAAAATGCCACAAGTGCCAGATCTATGCAGATAAAGTGCATGTGCCTCCGAATCCTTTGAATGTGATGTCTTCACCTTGGCCATTCTCCATGTGGGGCATTGATATAATTGGAAAGATTGAACCGACTGCTTCAAATGGCCACAGATTTGTCCTGGTAGCCATTGATTACTTCACCAAATGGGTCGAAGCAACTTCGTATGCAAACGTCACCAGACAAGTGGTAGCCTGATTTCTGAAAAGAGACATCATCTGTCGATATGGAGTTCCCGAGTGAATCATTATTGATAATGGTTCCAATTTGAATAACAAAATGATGGCAGAACTTTGTCGGGACTTCAAAATTCAACATCACAACTCTTCTCCTTACAGGCCAAAGATGAATGGCGCTGTTGAGGCAGCCAACATGAACATTAAGAAGATTGTGCAGAAGATGGTAGTTACCTGCAAAGACTGGCACGAAATGCTACCATTTTCCTTGCATGGGTACCGAACCTCAATCAGAACATCTACTAGGGCAACGCCTTATCAACTTGTGTATGGTATGGAAACTATCCTACCTGTTGAAGTCGAGTTACCTTCCTTACGGGTAATGATGGATGTGAAACTGGATGAAGCAGAATGGGTCCGGTCTCGGTACAATCAACTGAATCTGATTGAAGAGAAAAGATTAGTTGCCATCTATCATGGACAGTTATACCAGAAGCGAATGAAGAAAGCCTTCGATCAGAAAGTCAGACCTCGGGAATACCAAGTGGGAAAGCTTGTTCTAAAGAGAATCCTTCCTCCTCATATAGACCATAGGGGAAAGTGGACACCAAACTATGAAGGTCCATATGTGATAACTAAAGTCTTCTCGGGTGGAGCACTGATGCTCGCAACCATGGATGGTGAAGACTTCCCGTCTCCTGTGAATTCAAACGCAGTTAAAAAATACTTCACATAAAATGACCCGCTGGACATAAAAACAGAATGTAAGTCCAGGAAAAAATAGGGCTTCCCGGCGAGTCAAAAACAGAATAAAAGACTCGGGAAAAAATAAGGGGGAAAAATGTACACCCGCTGAGTTGAAAAGCCGCATTGGAAAGCTCAGGCAAAAATGGGTGTCCCGGTGGATTGAAAACCCAAAAGGGCGATCCACGTAAAATCAGGCAATAAGAGAATAACTGCATTCTGAATTCATCTGTATCACTCACAACGTGGCAAGCTCCGAAAGGACAAAGCGTTAGTCAGAATCAACCTTCTTCAGAAAGCAAGATAAGTAGAACGTCAAGGTCATACAGGTCATAGCAAAGGAAGCTCACTGGAGCGTCATCTTCAACATTGCCAACACTTTTATTTTCTCAATTTGCACCAATCACCTCCTTTCAGGGGATTTGCTTCTTTGATTGTACTTGCCAATCCAGGGCACACAAATTAATAAAATCAGAATTTTAAGTCACACTTTGTTTTGTACATTTTTGTTACGTTTGCAAAATTTCCAATGTTCATAATACAACACTTTCATAAAACATATGAGCCATTTTAATAAATGCTTGTAAGAAATATGTTGCTCTCAGAAAATCTAATTCCTATGACAGAATCGGGTTAAGGAAACCTCAGGACACTTGTGCATTTTCCTTTGTCTTAACAGGTTGCAGGTACTCAAAGCAGACAATCTTTCGCAGCATGGGGCATATCAAGCATTAAAACCCCAGCATACTACTTCCAAAGAAGTTATCTCCTCCCCGAGCAGGATCTCCCGAGTAATGCCTGACAACTCTTCCACAACAAAGTGGTCAAAGAACTCTCGTTTCCCCACCAGAGATGCCATATTTCCCTCATCCTTAGTAGAGTTGGTGGAATTGATTCCCCATAGAGTTGCCTCCCCAGTAGAGAAATACCTGAAGCACATCCCTAGCGGAGTTGTTAAAGCTTCCTCATCCCCATTTGAGAGTTCTCCCTCCGGACAGATTTATCAATGACCTCTTCCCCAGCTGGGTATTCCTCCAAGCAGACCAGCCAGAGATCTTTATACCTGCAGGATCCGAGTCTCGGATCAAGTTTCTCATTTTCATAATCATAGCATTCACATCATATTCACCAAAATGAGCGTAGCGTTCCGTCTAATGCGAAGCATTACGGCAAAAATCAAACATTTGCATGATCATAAGCCAGGTTCGAGCTAGTCACCTGCAAATACCATCATCACTTTATATAAAACTCATACCCCCTGCAGATAAAAGCCAAAGCATCCCCTTTGCACTCTCAAAGCACAAATTTTTGTTTATATTCATACATGCTCTTTTCGACACCCGTCTGTGTCATCCTATCCCCCGCAGGTCGCTAGAATACCTTTTGTACTCTCAAACACAAATATTTGTTAATAACTTATACATATTCCTCTTGACACTCGTCTGTGTCATGCTTCCCCAGTAAGTCAAACACTCGTCCGTGTCCCTTGCCTAATCTTTCGACACTCGTCCGTGTCTTGCACATACTCCACCAGCAGATCAACACTCATACTTATACATAAATATTTGATACTCGTCTGTATCTTGTATATATCACCCCTCAATATATCAAATACTCGTTCGTGTTCTTCGCCTAACCGATTGATACTCGTCCATATCATCATCCTTAAACACGTGTTAGCGTTTACTTCTATCGATACTCGTATGTATCATGGTCCTAAGGATACTCGTCCGTATCCTTAGTCTATACACACCGTCAAAACACTTATATCCTTTTATCTTTGAAGACGTAAGCACTCGTCCGTGTTTACCACTCCCCAGGAAGTCGCTAACAAAACAACTTTCTTCTTTCCGGCATTCGACATATGTCGTGATATCTTTCGACAGCCTTCCCCTGCCAGGTGATCGTCCTTCACCTTCGGATGACCGTCCCTCATCCTTTCCCTAGTGGAATCCCCATTGTTGGAAATTTCTATCCGGCATTTGCCTTCCTCTGCTAGGTGATCGTCCTTCACCTCTTGATGACTGTCCCTCATCATTTATCCGATGGTCGTCCCCATCGTTGATATTTTTACCCGACATTCGTCCTATGTCGCGATAATCCCCAAAAGCAGTCGTACCCTATTAGGTGATCTTCCTTCACCTCTTGATGATCGTCCTTCATCATGCTTATCCGATGGACGTCCCTATCATTGGCCTTTTCTATCCGACATTCGTCCTATGTCGTGATATTTTCAGCAGCCGCCCCTACTAGGTGATCGTCATTCACCTTTGATGACCGTCCCTCATCATTATTTCATTTATTCTTTAACCCAATGGTTGTCCCCATCGTTATTTACTTTACTTTCCAAGCCTGATGGCCGTCCCCATCTATGTTTGTCTAAATTCCCAGAGAATTTTATTTTATTACCTGATGGTCGTCCCCGTCGCGGTTTCTTCAGCTTGTCGGCCATCCCCGTCATTGCTTTGCTTACCGTTTACCCCCAACAGTCGTCCTCTGCTCGATGGTCGTCCTCCATCGCCTTCATTTGATAATTATACTATACTACCTTTTACAATTTATATCCCTTTTCTTCTTATCCCCAGCGAGTGCAAATTTCGGACTGTCTTTGGTATTCAACCACAAGTTATCTTGTTTGTCTGTTAAGCCAGGTGCTTACATCCTGCACAGCTAACTCATGCTTGAATAGGGGCAGCTGTAAACACCCCAAAATTTCCCTCACTTTTTCTCACACCATGGCTTGTGATCTTTCATTTTTGAAATATCATAAGCATACAATCTCATATTGCATATTTGTTTCACTACATAGTTCCTTTTCATCTGCATCTAGGGTTTGTGATATGAGCAAGGGTACCAAAGGGTCATCATCATCATTTTGAGTCTCTATGATCTTTATTTGATCTTAGAAGTGTTTGTAAGTTCACAAAGTTAAAGAATTTTGAGCCAAATGCAAACTTGCCATTTTTGGAAATGACTTGTAATGGAAACTTTCCATTTTGGGAAAGATTTTCAACCTCCTCTTTCATGACCAAAAAGCCTCAAATGAAAATTTCTTGGACATGAAAGTTGTAGATTAGGTCTTTCCCTTTTCAAAAATTACTAGAACATGTCTTGATTCAACCTAGAACTCAAGATATGGCCTTTCAAAGTTGGCAAAATTGCTATAATTTTCAAGTTCTTTCTTTCTTTAAGTTACTTATCTTCTTCAGGAAGTAAGTAACTTATTCTTCTCCTTCCTTCTCTTTTCATCTGCTTCTTCCATTGGTGGCTTTGAAGATTTTTTTTATTAAGCCTAATAAATCATAGGATACCCAAGCATGATAACTTTTAGGGTTGTGTATAGTTTCCCTTAGTCTTTTACCTTTGAGTCTCCTTGAGTCTCTCTTCTCATCTCAATAATTAGAGACTAAACTCTTAAATTTTTAGGACTTTGAATTAGGGTTATGCCTGCATCCTTCTTTTAGGATGGAGTGTATAACTTTAATCCTAAGTGTTAAACCTTTAATTTGTTTACACCTCTCAATCAAAACACACTAATAATCACTAAGACTTTATCTTGTAACTTGGGCCTTACATTAGGGTTCTATCTCTTCCTTATGGTTAAGAGGAACTAACCCTAGTGTTTAATGGACAAGTCCCCCTCAAGTTGTCTTATAAACTTAAGATCCACTTCTTAATCTCATCCTTTAATTAAAATCCATTTAATAAAGGCTTGTTATATAATGAATTTAATCCCTAACAATGGATTAAGTTGAGGTTTCTTCCTCAGCTTAAGTGTTCTCATCTATTATCCTTCTATTAGGATGTGTAATGAGTTAACTAATCTGTGATTAGAGATTAAACTCATTACTTAACGCTAAACAAACACCCAAAAAAAAACATCTAATTAATCACAAGTAGGTTAATGATCTTAATCCTACATCATCCTGGTAATTAAGTTGAGATGCTTATCTCATACACAAGTAGACTCATTATCCCTAATCAGGGAGGATATAATGAGTTTGCAAGCCCTTGATTTAGACTGAAGCTCATTAACTTATGCAAAATACCAAAAACAATAAAAAACTATAAACACAAAAACAAGCAATAATCGTCTCCCTCGAGATGCTTTTCTCATCACACTCATTCATAAACGAGAGCTTGCTTCTTCCGTCTAATGCAAGACAGTTAGCACTCGAGCCAGACGAGTCATACACTTGAGCATAGGCAAGTAAGCAGTTCACAGTCAATTTATTCTTCATTCCTTTTGAGTCGAACAGAATATTTCTGACTTCCTCATTGCACACGAGGATACATAGGCATAACTTAACAGTTATCGAATAAAAGTCTCTGTGTTTTCCCCCTCTTTCAGCATTCTTCAAAAGCCTCAGTTCCTGAGAATTCACCCTTTTGCACTGACACCTGTACATTCATTCCTTGCTTTTGCACACAGATAACACATACACGTACCCCTTTTAAACACAATCTTGTAAGTGTGGATCCCATCGAGTACGACGGACAATCTGGGTGCTTATATCTTCCTAGGTTGTAACCAACCCCCTTTCTCAGTTTCTCTAGTTCGCAATCGTCTTATCCATATTTTTCCAGGTTTATGCAGTATTACCTTTCCATCGGGATAAAAATGCCTAGCTGGCGACTCTATTTAGTTCATTTTCATCTTCTCTCTTTGCTGACCGTTCGTGTCTGCACCCTGCGACCCTGGTGTCTTTTCGGAGGAGCGACATGCGCAGTACCCTTTGGTGTTCTCTACCATGAGTCAAGGGATAGTAATATAGATTGTGTCTAACAAGCTTAGAATCTCCAGGTCATAAGCCTTTATACCAAATTCTAGCTTTTTGTAATTCTATATTTCTTTACTTCATTATATCATTCTTAGTTTAATTTCCTTCGAAAGATATGACTTCTGGTTGTTGTGTCCGATAATATAAATAGTCTCTGCAAATATTAATGATTCTACAGTGGCATAGCTCCAGACATGGGCTTCTTCCCTTCAAACTATGGGTAACCGAATGTTTAGCAATAGAATACCCTTACTTAAGCAAGTCCGCACTTGAACATAGTATAGGATGTCCACTTAATCCACTATCAATGTATCAATGGTGGTGGTCCTTCCGTGTAAAGTTAGCTAAAGTGGATTCGCCAAAAAACCTCTTGACAAGCAAGAGCCTATTCATTTAATTCTTGCTATTTCGGCACTGTAAACACCCCAAATTTGCCCTCACTTCTTCTCACACCATGGCTTGTGATCTTTCATTTTTGCATTAGCATAAGCATTACATCTCATATTGCATATTTGTTTCATCTGCATAGTTCCATTTTCATCTGCATCTAGGGTTTGTGATCTGAGCAATCCAAGGATCAATCTGAGCCATCCCAATGGTCTTAAAGCTTTCCAAGGGGGTCCATGTGTGTTCTATAATCATATTATGCTCCCCAAAGTTCATGAAAGTCAAGGGATCACAAAATTGGCAAAGGCATGGAAGCAGAGCTAGGGTTTTCCTACACAAATGACCAAAATTAGGGTTTTGGTTTCAGAGGCCTTAACTCCAATTTTTTTGGTCATTCTTGTTTATAATGTTCTTAATATGTTATAAGGATCATGTGTACCAAGTTTGATGAAGAAATTCATTATGGAAGTCATCTGATCATTGAGTGACTTCTTGAGAAAGTAAAGTCAAAATCAGGGCATCTGAGGCCTCCTCAAGGGCACCAAAGGGTCATCATCATCATTTTGAGTCTCTATGATCTTTATTTGATATTATAAGTGGTTGGAAGTTCACAAAGTTGAATAATTTTGAGCCAAATGCAAACTTGTCATTTTTGGAAATGACTTGTAATGGAAACTTTCCATTTTGGGAAAGATTTTCAACCTCCTCTTTCATGACCAAAAATGCTTCAAATGAAAAATTCTTGGACATGGAAGTTGTAGATTAGGTCTTTTTCTTTTCAAAAAGTACTAGAACATGTCTTGATTCATTCTAGAACTCAAGATATAGACTTTCAAAGTTGGAAAAACTCCTATAATTTTCAAGTTCATGCCAAAGAGGGAATTTTGCAATTTCACTTGCCAAGCCTTTTCATGACCTCTAATCAACTTCTATGCATCATAACATGTCAAGGCAACTTCCAAAGATCAGAATTGGCCCAAGTTTGCATTGTTTTCATGACTTGATCTTCAAGAAATCTCAAAAGGGCCAAAACACACAAACTTTGCAAAATGCCTTGGATCCTTCCATCCACTTGTGCCAGACACCCCAAAAAGCCAGCTCTGCCATGGCTCATGCCTAAGGTACAAGAAATTTTGACTTTTTGAAACTTGCCCATACCAATCAAGCTGAGCCACAACAACTCTTCTGACCAATCAAGACTTCACATACATACCGCATGGACCTCATTTCAGATGATCTTGGAGCCTGAAACACAACATAACTTAGAATTCACAAAATCCCCCAAAACCTTCATCTCTTCGAATTGCACAAACCAGCTATCAAACCTTAAAACAAACTTCACCAATCATCTTCAAATGGTCCATAGAACACAAAGCACCCACTGAAAAGCCCTAAAACACAGCCAAACCAAAACACGATTCCTGGTGCAGAGGAGCTGTATCTCTCAAACCAAACCACACAAACTTGTTCTAAGCATTGCAACATCATCAGGGGGTTCATTGGAGGTGGATTGAACCAAGAAAAAGGCCAGAAAGCTCAGGGAGTGAAAGCTTCATCTCAGGTAGCCCTTTAGAACTTTTTTTCCAGAAGTCTTATTTTATGTTCTAGAAATGTTCCCCATGCGCTCCTGATCACACTGCACTTGTTTGTTTTGAAAATGATGAAGAAACAAGCATGAACCGTATCTCTGAAACTTTGATCTAATATTTGTTCTTCTTCGATTCTCCTTATTTATGCATGATTAATTGTTTTTTTTGCTGGATTTGAGTTTGTTGATGTTTAAAGATCAATTCTGGAGCTTTTGGTGAGTTTTTGTGGAGTTTTGAGAGATTCAGGGAGGGGGTCTGGCCGGAGAAGATGACCGGAGGTCTTCTCCGGCCACCTGAAAGTCATTAGGGCAAAATTTTAATTAATTAGGTCAGTTTAAATTTAGGCCATTGGATTAGGCTTCCCGCACGTGTGGACGACCCAGATGCTTTTTTAGTTTTAATCTTTTAATTAATTAGTTTAATTAAGTTTAATTAAATTAAATTAATCAGAGTGAATCCCATCCACCCATTTGCGCGCACAATCTACTTTAGTTTAAACTTGGACCACTGGATCAGTTGACTTCCATTTAATTGCATTTTTATTTCATTTTTCTTTATTTCTTTTGCATAATTTATTTAAAATAGTTAAAAACATCACAAAAATATGATCTTTTGCATTTCTGATCCAAATATTTTTCTCAATCCAAAAATGATTTTTATTTTATTTTTTGCATTAAAAAAGTATTTTTAAAATATTTAAATTTTATTTTTAATTAATTAATGGATTTTAATTAATTAAAAATACATTTAGGTTTCTAAAAATCACCAAAAAAATCATGAACCATTCCAATACATTTAGAAATATTTTCAAACTCTTCATACAAATTTTTTTTTAGGTTTGATCATAATTTCACAATTTTATTTGAATTAAGGTTCTTTAAAATCACATTTTCTAACCCTAATTTGAAAAATTCATTTCTGCCTAACCATGAAGAGTTTGAACTTGATTCTTTTTGCTTTGTTTCACATATTGCATTTAGTTTCTAGGTTATTTTTCTCATGAATTTATCTTGCATTTTCAATTTGATTTTCATTTTCTCTTATGAATCACCCAAAAACCCTAGCAAACTTAGAAAATTCATAACTTTCAATAGATTAGCTTCGGTCCTTCTCCTTTGTGGTTTGACCTTGTATGGGTTTAGAGTTTGATTAAGCTTGATTTAAATTTTTTATCATGATGTATGCTTCTGTTTTGATCATTTACATCTCATACATTCATAAAACCCTAATTTCTCATGTTCATTTTCATTCACCTTGCATATTCATCATCATGTGAACTTGCCATGATGTTTCAAGCATTCATATGTCATCTTAGACATCTTGGGACAGGTTAGAACATTGCTTGATACTTTTTTCATTCATTTGCCATGTCTTGCATTCATTACATTTCATAAACATCCATGTGTTTTCAAACTTCTAAGCATGTTTCTTTTGCATCTCATCTTTGTATGAACATTCATATGCACATTGTATGACATTGCATCATCTCATATGCCAATTGCATTGCATAATCACTTCTGACTTTGGTCTTTGCATCTCATTTCATTCCATTTCTTTATGCTTTATGTCTTATGCATTCATACTAACACTTTCAGGAACATTGGGTAAGTTATTTGGGAAGTGGATTTTCCTTCACTTCCTAACTCTTCTTATCTCATTCATGTGCATTTTACATGTCTTTAAAGTGAATCTATTTCACTTGTGTTCCATCCTTCTTACTTTCTTTCTTTAAGTTACTTATCTTCTTCAGGAAGTAAGTAACTTATACTTCTCCTTCCTTCTCTTTTCATCTGCTTCTTCCATTGGTGGCCTTGAAGATCTTTTCTCCTAAGCCTAACAAACCATAGGATATCCAAGCATGATAACTTTTAGGGTTGTGTATAGTCCCCCTTAGTCTTTTACCTTTGAGTCTCCTTGATTCTCTCTTCTCATCTAAATAATCAGAGACTAAACTCTTAAAGTTTTAGGACTTTGGAATTAGGGTTATGCCTGCATCCTTCTCTTAGGACGGAGTGTATAACTTTAATCTTAAGTGTTAAACCTTTAATTTGTTTAAACCTCTTAATCAAACACATTAATAGTCACTAAGACTTTATCTTGTAACTTGGGCCTTACATTAGGGTTCTATCTCTTCCTTATGGTTAAGAGGGACTAACCCTGGTGTTTAATGGACAAGTCCCCCTCAAGTTGTCTTACAAACCATAAAATCCACTTCTTAGTCTCATCCTTTAATTCAAATCCATTTAATAAAGGATTGTTATAGAATGAATTTAATCCCTAACCATGGATTAAGTTGAGGTATCTTCCTCAGCTTAAGTGTTCTAATCTATTATCCTTCTATTAGGATGGTGTAATGAGATCACTATTCTGTGAATAGAGATTATACTCATTACTTAACACTAAACAAAAACCCAAAAACATCTAAATAATCACAAGTAGGCTGATGATCTTAACCCTACATCATCATGGTAATTAAGTTGAGATGCTTATCTCATACTTAAGTAGGCTCATAATCCCTAATCAGGGAGGATATAATGAGTTTGCAAACCCTTGATTTAGGCTTAAGCTCATAATCCTATGCAAAACACCAAAAACAATAACAAGACTGAAAACACAAAAACAAACAATAAACGTCTCCTTCGGGATTCTTTTCTCATCACACTCATTCACAAACGAGAACTTGCTTCTTCGGTCTAATGCAAGACAGTTAGCACCCGAGCCAGACGAATCATACACTTGAGCATAAACAAGCAAGAAGTTCACAATCAATTTATTTTCAGTCTCTTTGATTCGAAATACGGTGTTCTGACTTCCTCATTGCACGAGAGGATATGTAGGTATAACTTAACAGTTATCGAACAAAAGTCTCTTTGTCATCCCCCTCTTTCATCATTCTTTTCTAAGCCTCAGTTCCTGAGCATTCACCTTTTTGCATTGACACCTGTACATTCATTTTTAGCTTTTGCACATAGACAACAGTTATACTACCCATTTAAACACAATCTCGTAAGTGTGGATCCCATCGAGTACGACGGACAATCTGGGTGCTAATACCTTCCCAGGTTGTAACCAACCCCCTTTCTCAGTTTCTCTGGTTTGCAACCGTCTTATCCATATCTTTCTAGGTTTATGCATAATTACATTTCCTTCGGGATAAAAATGCCTAGTTGGTGACTCTATTCAATTCATTTCATTTTCTCGTTTTTCCGACCGTTCGCATTTGGGTCGGGATGCAAATCTTTGGGAGCGACAGGCACCCCTGTCCGGTGTTTTGAGAAAGAAAGTCGAGACATTCAGAAATAGATTTATGGCATTTCTAGGATAAGAATATGGTCCTATTACTTCAATCTTTATGCTTGGCACAGAACTCTTGTTTCGAGTGAAAGGGAGAGTTGTGGCCCACACCGCATTCATAGGTAAATTTGCCTCTACGGAGCGGGCTGTGGAAAGCACTAGAAGTTAGTTGACTTCTCGGCTTCTTACCAGTATTCCTTCTCTTACTAGCCTAGCTTGATTCTTTATAAAGGACCAACGACAAAGATTCTCTACCTCCTGTAAGCTCGTTACGCTTAACACCCACTTACTTAAAGACTCGTTGGTTTACGACTCTATCAATTTTAATAAGAATTTGAGTCGTTACCTACAGAATCAGTAGCCCTTCTCCGGATTTACCCATTGAGGGTGGCCCTTGTGAGTCAAATTTGAGACTTTCCATGTATGTTTGGCATCCTGGGAGAGTAGTCCTAGGTACTGAAGTTACTCCCGGGTAGAGAAAAGGCATTAAGGAACTCTCAAAGCATGGGGTTTCTCCAGGCGGAGCTCGTATCCCCAAAGGATGTTGTCGGCATTTCCGTTCTTTGCATGTTAGCACTTTTACCTGACCCTTTGTCACTACTTTTTGATCTTGTGGATTCCGCTCTTAAAGAATCCGCGAAAGGACATTGTGAGGGGGATGGGTCCTAGCTACTTCTTTCATACCAAGAAAGATAAAAAGGGATGCTTGCTATCATTCCAGTGCCACTGTCCAATCTGTGAGTACATATTCTGGAATATAATTCCCAAGCAAAGGATTAGAAGGTAAAGTTCCAAGTTCAAGGCAAAGCTTAGTCGGAGTTTTCCCCTACCCCTAGGTTAACTACCTTTAGCTTTTGATAAGAAAGTTCAAAAAGAAGACTAACTCGAGGATGGGTGTCACGTGGAAGCTTTCCTAAATCCATTTGACCAGAGTCGGGATAAAAACTACTTATATATGTAAGTGTCGTACCCTAAATTTCGACCATCCTCCATTTTTTTTCTAAGGCCACTTTATTTCAAATAAATAAAATGACACAATTTTAAAAAAATAAAAAAAAACATATAATAAAATAGACAAAAAGATTTGATACCTTCTATTGATAATTAATAAAAGAATCTACAAAATTAAATTATTTAAATAATGATCAATTGCAATTGGTATTGGGAATTAATTTTGGAGGAAATATGTGTTAAATTTCGGAATCATGAGTTAATGTGTAGGAATAAAAAGATTAAGAAATAAATTTTAAGAATTATCTTATTAATCGAGTATTAATTTGTTAATTAGTATTTAAGGGTACAAATCACTTAATTGTAACTAAAATATTTAGGATTAACTCGGTAATAATAAATTATAATTTTGGGTTTATTATAATTTATTTGTGTTCTATAATCAATAAATATGGATTTATTTTTATTTTGGGTTATTATAATAAATTGGGATTAATTTATATAATTTTTGGTGTAATTTATATTTTGGGGTTTATTTATATAAAATGAAACTAATTTATATTTTGGGGTTAATTTATAATTTTGGGGATTTATTTAAATTATAAAATAATATGGGTTTATAATCTTGGGTTTATAAAAATAAAAATGAGTTTATTTATTTTATAAATTGGAATTTATTCATCAGGTTTTATTTATGATAAATTTATAATTTTGGATTTGTAATAATTAGTTATATTTTATTAAATTAAATGTGGGGTTTATAAATGGGGATGTATCCATTTTGAGTTTATTTATAATAATTTTTGTTTTAATTTATATTTTTTTGGGTGTTATAATTAAAATTTTTTATAATTAATAATTTGTGTTTAATTCACAATTAAGGGTTTGATATGAAATTTATTAAAATTTATTTTTGGAATTAATATTTCTTTAAATTTTTAGGGGATTGATATGAATGTTAAGGAATAATGTACGGAATAAATTTTTAAGATGGAAATATGTTTGTTTGTAATCTTTGAAATTTAATGTTTAATATTTAAAATGAGTTTTATATTACTTGTTTTGGGATTATATACATGGTTAAAATCTCCTGATAATCAGGATAGACTTAGTGAAATAAATTTTACTACCACCTTTTTTTAATTAAATAATTAAGAACAAATAAATATTATAAATCATCATTAATTAGTATTATCACTATTGTTAAAGGACCCAGTATCACACTAGATATTAAAACGGAAAAACTCATTCTTTTTTCTTCTCTCTTTTTCATCTAATTAATAAATATTTGAATTAATCAAATCAAATCAAAACCCATTCAATGATTTACTAATTTTTCCTTCTCACAACTAACTCCCAATACTAATTCAATTAAAACAAAACGGTTTCCTATTAATTTATTATTAGTAATTATTTAATTAAAAAATAAATAAGTAATAATTAAAATTTTCTTATTTGCTCAAAAAAAAAATCAAAAAAATATAATCTTGCACTTTTGAATTTTTATTTAGTCACCATATTCTTTAAGAAAATCAAATGTACATATTTTAATTTAATATCTTTTAAGTTACAAAAATCACATTTGCATTTTTTTTGGAAGAGAACTTTTTTCTTAATTCACTATTTTCTAAGAAAAATTTATAAACAAAGAAAGTTTAGTCTCTTTTGGATTTTTATTGAGTGGTCTTTATTATAATTGATTTGTAGTAATTGTTTATTATTATTAGTAATTATTAAATGGTATTATTATTAAAAAAAAACGAGGAAAGAGAATCAAGGAATGCATCCTATCTTCCTGTTTCAAAGTTGCAGAAGAAAACAATTAGTTTGTTCCATATCCAAAACACGATTAAATGATCAGATCTCAATCAAAATAAAAACAAATCACAAAGTTAAACTTTACAATAATCTGATAATAACATTCCAAATAAATCTCAAATCATCAATATATAATTCAATCTAATTAAAAATTATAATAAAAAATTAATATGATTAATTGCAAGGACTCTATAAAGGATTAAGAATTCACATTCTAAAGGGGGACCTAAAATAATACAACCAATTCTAAATCTTTCACAAAGAGCTCTCAAGGAAAAAATCTGATAAAAGTTTCTCATTGAAACTTTTGTTGGTTGAGCAAAAGCTTCAACAGTTACAATCGCACAACAATAATAACAGGGAATAAGAATCGAAATCATCAGAAAAACGGAACTATCACCTAAAGGATCAGCCACCGTGCTCAACTTGAATTGTAGCCACATTGCCGCTACTTACCGCCGCCGGAGCATCTTAGCCGCCTAGAGCAACCACGCGCCGTCGCATTTCCCATCGCCGTAATCATCATCGGTCAGCTTTGCTCTTTGCATTTCTATTTTCTTCTTGCGATATTTCTTTTTAATTATTTTATGTGCTCATGTTTCTTCACTTTTCCTGTATGTTACTTCTGATATGATTTGTGTGGGTGATGATATGAGAGATACTCTTGTGTGTATTATATATGTTATTTTATTATAAAATATGATGCATGTACTTTTGGGTTTAATTTAGTGTATAGAAAAGTCATTCATGCAACTTTAGCATTTTTATGGGATTATCTATTTCATTGAACAAAGAAAAGAGTATTGTACGTGAGTCATTCTATTCTATTAGGATCAAGGTAAATTAATGGTATTTAGGATTATGAGAATCATTTAGGAATTAATAACATAAAAATAATTTAATCAATAATGAGGGATAAATGGGTTATTTAGGGATTATTAAGAAATTAATATTCGTGGGGTTAATTAATAAAATTAAGGGATTTAGAATATAATTAGGAATTTAGGGATATAATTCTAAAATGATTAATATTTTAATAAATACAAATTAATACTAAGTTTTTTATAATAAAAGGATTTTTAATGATATTTTCAATATTTTAATTAACAAGAATTTAAGGATTAATATGCTTGATTTATTTTCTAAAATGTTTTTTGTGAATAAAATATTTTAAGGAACTTGACTATGAATAATTTTTATCGGAATTTAATTTTTAAAATGGATTTATGTCATAATTTATTTTGGGGTTTAGTCGTGTTAAAAAATTTTTAGAGAAGTTTATTATTCAGAGTTTTGGGGATTTAAAACTGGGTTATAATATTTTTTTTAATTTAAAAAGGATGGATAATATTTCTAAAATATGGGTATTTTAATATGTAACTTGGATTTTTAAAAGTTAAGGTTTTAACTACTTGAATTCTTTTAATTATTCAATAAAAATTGAATTAGTATACTTTTTCTTGGGATTAATTTTTATTTAATATAAGGGTTAATAAGGGATATAATATCTATAAAAAAATTATTATAATAATAATAATCATAATTTAAAGGATATTATAAGGGATTGACACAAAGGGATAATGTAAGGGTTTTACTTGGGATTTAAGAAATTACTTTTAAAGGGTACCAATGAGATTTTATAAAAGGATTTGAGTTTTTTTATTTTAAATAATGATCTAAGGGGTTTTATCTTAGGGTTTAGAAATTTATTTAAGGGGTAGTAAGAGGATTAGGATTAGTATGGGAATTGAACTACGACGCTCTGATCCCTCTCTTGAGGGTACGTAGGCATAGGGTTTTTGAACAAAGACTCTAGCGAGTACAATAAGGGATAAAATTAGGATTTTTTGGATTTATTAAATGGAAATTTAATTGGAAATTATAATCATGGGATTTATAAAAATAAACAAACAACCCTAAGAACCTAAAAAGGATCCTATTGGATACAATAGAAGTGAGGGGTGCCTAACACCTTCCTCCCACTTAACCGACTTCCGAACTTAAAGTCTCTACCCTAGGGATTTAGGTTTATCACTATTTTTTTACCTAAAAATGTGATGGCGACTCTTAATTTTTAAGCCGACCACGACAGTAAGGATATACCACCAAACCTGCGAGCCTTCCCCAATTCAACAGATTACACTATAGCAAACTCTTCACATCAGGAATCGCCTTTATTTTATATTTTCTTTCACGCCTTGAGCCTGAGCTAACTCATTTATCTTTCGTTCTAGTCTAGTTTGGCGTAGCTCCAAGAGAAAACATCAATGAATTCTCTGAGTAGATCCATGTACTATCAAATCTCTTTCATTTGAGAAGCTTGCACTTAGGAATATATGGAGAGGATTGTCAACAGTCTGGAGATCCATTTACTTGACCCCGTCCTCTTTAGGGGGAACAGGATCTACATCCAATTCTTGAACTTACTCTCGTCTCTTTGATCTTCGTTTTACCTTTATAGATAATTGGAATAGATCTGAAAGAAAGATCTCCAGAACTTTCAGCGTAAGACAAAGTTTTTGGCACATGGAGCGAAGTTGGCAGGTAGCCCAAGCCTATGTTTTCTGAGATCGACGTACTGGCCGGATAGCCAAGCTTCCATTTCTTCTTCACTTAGATGAGGCTCGAGGGGTACTTTTCTACCTTGACCGTTCTTCACTTCAGACCGACAGGCTCCTCATGGTCATAGCCCATGTCATTCGCTTCTTTGCAATCAGACTGTACTTTCTCTTTCTTATCTCACCATCGGTGACGATTCTTTCCAACGTAGAATAATACTTCCGGGTTACCCTGTAAAAGATAAGGAAAAATACCAACCCTCCTTCATTGATTGAGAGGACGAATGTCGCTCCACTCCATTAGGGTCCTCTGCTTGAGAAGGTTGCTGTAATGCAGGAAGTGGCATCTTTACCGAGAGTTGAAGTAATTCCCCCAGCCCCTGTTTAGAGATTTCGTAAACGGGGTCATTCTCTTTGAGATAACATTGACCATAAATCCCTAAGTTTTTGAGGGATCCGGAGAGGTCTACGAACCTGTGCTTCGGCTTTCGTCGACGGGCTTTCGTCATCCATCACTTTTTGGGTCATCGTTGTAAATACGCGCATCCGTACAGACAATATGCCTAGACTCCATTAAAAACGGCTTATTGTCGGCAAATAACCATTTTCTCCCTTCTCATCAACATATTTGAAGTACTGATGAAGGGTGAAGGTACCACGCTGTGGATCCAAGCAGGAAGTTTAGGAGGTGTCACCGACAATCTCGTAAGAAGTGACCTCAGTCTTCAAATCCACACACACATGAGAAGAATCTTGCTGATGGCTCTTTGTAGAGCAATGTCTCCAGTATGCGTTGACCTGGAATGACTATGCATAGATCACCCCTATTTGTACGGTCTGTTCCAGTAACAACATTTTAACTTCCGGTACCGGCAGGGGCAATTACAATGTTATTAACCGATCGAAACTTTAATACAACCTTTTCTGATCCCCTAGAAGGGGGAGACCCCATATTATACTAGCATCTCTTTCGGTTCTTCAGTCATACAGAGGTGTATATACAATTTCTGCCTGGATCCAGTATCGTAAGTCATATCGTTTCGACTTTTTCGGGAAAACCGGTCTTTAGGTATCTAGGCATGGTTTATGCCATGATCAGTATAGGTGTTCTTGGATTTCTTATTTGGGCTCATAATATGTTTACTGTGGGCTTAGACGTTGATACCTGTGCCTACTTCACCACTGCTACCATGATCATAATTGTCCCCACTGGAATTAAAATATTTAGTTGGATCGCTACCATGTGTGGGGTTCGATACAATACAGAACACCCATGTTATTTTGCTGTAGGGTTCATCTTTTTGTTCACCATAGGAGGACTCACTGGAATAGTCCCGGCAAATTCAGGGCTAGACATTGCTCTACATGATACTTATTATGAGGTTGCACATTTCCATTATGTACTTTCTATGGGAGCCGTTTTTACTTTATTTGCAAAAGTTATATAACTTACACCAAAGTGAGAACTTCGTTGAAAGAAAGAAGTTACATCAAATGGGAAGGAATCATATATTTCCTGCCAATTTCTTCATGACAAGGTGTCCATTGAACCTACAATCTCTTCTCATTCCATCATAGGCAAAACACTATAAGCTCCATCAAGAATTAAATAACCCTCTACATTGATAAAACATAGCAGATTTGAAACAGCAAGAAGTACCACTAGAACAAAGTCAAGATAGTCCAAATAATATCAGAAATCATGATTTAAAACACAAGTCTTATACACAAGAAAGCTAACCAAATTCATAGACTAGCCACAATTTCAGTTACTTTCATGACAAGTTGATCACTTATTTTATGAGTCAGTCTTCTTCACTCTCGCATTTTGAGGTCACGGGATTTGGAACTTTATTTTTTCTTTTCCTCCAAAATATTCTCATTACTATGATTGTCATCAACCAAATGAAGCATAATTCATCAATTAAAAGGGTAAAATGTATGTTAAGTCATGAAGCGAAAAATCAGATGTATAGTAGTGAAAACAAGTGTTTTTTTCAACAAGAGCAATGACAAGCAAAATAGAGCATTGTTAAACGATTTTAATAGTAGTAAGAGAATAACAACACCTATTCTGAGTCAAAAGTTTGAAGGCAATTGAATTACAGGGCATTGAAAGAATGAGTTTATAGTAGTAAAAAAAACTCACGATTTTATTACAAGGACCACAAAACTAATGGTGCGGTCATAACTTGGCTCTGATTGAATTTGCGGATCAAATTGCTAGATAACTGATCATATGCCTTATGCTAGCAACCATGGATGTTATGCCTCATTTTTCTATGCAAGAATGTTTGGATTATACGTGCAATATGCTATGCTATATGATATGCAAATGAGAGGGCAAATTTTGGGGTGTTACAGCTGCCCCTATTCAAGCATCTGTTAATTTGAAAAGGACGAGAGCATCGGTTGTCGGCTGTTCTAGATGAACAGTTGTTGAATACCAAAAAAGACTCTGAAATTTGCACTCTGCTGGAGAAAAAATCAAGGAAATAAACCCATCCAAAGAAAATAATTGTCTGATGATGAGGGTAACCAGAAGTAACCGCTGAAAATGAGGACATGTCTTTTGTGGAACCAAGAGACTACTGGCTTGGAAGTGAGAAAGTGTCTTTTGTGGAGCCAGGAGACTACTGGCTTGGAAGCGAGAAAGTGTCTTTGTGGAACCAGGAGACTATTGTCTTAGAAGTGAGAAAGTGTATTTTGTGGAACCAGGAGACTACTGGCTTGCCATAGCGACGATGGACTTGATACACTTCGGTCTGTGGGATAGAAGTGTACAACTTCAAGATCCATATTAACAAATACTTTGTCTTGATCTTGATTAGAATCTGTATAACCATACGTTGTCTGGATTCTCTTCCTATAACCTAAAGGTGTACGGTAACAATTGTGCAATTACGAAAATCTGCATAATAACGTGTTGTCTTGATCTTCCGCACTATATTCACTATATAACCCACCTTCCGGATCTGCAACCAGGCATGCACTGTCTTAACCCTCTTTCAGAATCTGTGTAACTACACGATGTCTTGATTCCGAGTTTCAAAATCCGTGTAACAACATGCTGTCTAGATTTTGCTTCAAAATCCGTATAACTACACGATGTCTTGATTTTGAAAATGACATAACCATCCTAACAAGGAGGTATTCATTTAAAGTAAAGATCCACTGGGATAGATCGCTATCAGAACCCGTATAACAAAACATTGTTTTGACTCTGAATATGAAATACCATCCTAACAAGGAGGTATGTATTTCAAGTAAAGATCCACTGGGCTGGATCACTGTCAGAATCCGTATAACAATACGCTGTCTTGACTCTTAATATGAATCTGTAGTTTTTCAAGTATCTACCCACTGTGTTGGATAAAGATATACTCTTGTTGGGGAGAATTCTTACTAAAACTATGGTGGGGATGCAAACGTCATGGGCGACATTGTGCTGGGGAAATGAGATCACATACTCTGTTAATACATATCCTTGTTGGGGAATAAACCGATCGCTGACTCGATCTCAGGAGACTCTGACTAGAGATAACCAACCGTTGGAGATAACAATGTCCTGGGCAACATTGTGTTAAGGAAATAAGATAACCATCTCTTGAATCCTGTTGGGGGGTAACAACATCTCGGGAGATGTTCTACCGGGGAAATAAGAGAACTATCTTGAAACTCTGGCCGGAGATAACAATCTATTAGAGAGGGTTAAGAACAAAACTGCATCTGGGCATGCGTTACTTTGATTTGTCATGTCTACCAAAAATAAATTGGCAACCTTTTAGGGAATACTTCATCATTGGGCTGAATCCCAATCACACACCTTTGCGGGGGAGTGACAAATTTCCAACTCGGATGGGCAATAATCCGCCAAGACTTAGCTGGGGAGAGAATTCTGACAATTCTAACTCTGTGGGGAGAAAACCGCATTCATCTGCTTGCTGGGAATGAAGCCTCCACTAGGGAAAATAACTATTCAACTGATCTTGAAATTCTGCTGGGAACACTGCCTGTTCTGACTTAACTAGGGGAGATTCCGCTTTAACTCTGATGAGGATGCTAAGTATCACCTTTCTGCTTGAGGAAGAGATCTATTGGGGACTCCTCAAATACACCCATTCCATTTGGGGAGAAACATTTTGCTTGGGGGAATAGATGCTAATGAGGATTGGAATTCTATTTGGAAACTTCGTTGGGAAAAACTACGAACACTGCTAGGCATGGAAAAGAACTCCCGAGCCCTTCTGTATCTTCATCACTATTAGGGAATATTGAATCTTCCTGTACTGCTGGGATAGTGAAGACTCTGGTGGAGATACTCCTTTGTTGAGGGGAAATTCTCTTCTTGGGGAAATCCCCAGTCTTCTAGTACTCCACAAAGGAGGTTCAATTTCCGACACTACTAGGGATAATAGAGAACTCCGTTGGGGATATCTCCATCTGGAAATAAGAGTTTTGATCAACTCTTATCTGGAGTGGGAGGTGGGATGTGTCTCATGATGGGGACGCGAAACGGACGGCGTCCTCTGCTGGGGATAAGAGATAATGATCTTCCTGCTCGGGCAATATCATTCTCTCTGTTGCTGTTCTACCGGAGAGGTTGATCTGACTTACCGACGAGCTATGCTTCAATGAGACTTGCTGAGGGATAGGTTTCTTGAAACTCAACGCTAAGCAATGGCTTCGCTAGCAACACCTATACCTGCATGTACACAATTGTTAGTGCCTACCAAATGAAGGGTTAGTTTTGCCTGCATGCCCCAGATTCACGGTCTGAATTTCCATCCCAGTCACTCAACATTCAAAGTGATTTTAAATGTTTTCACTTCACATGTCATTTATAAAGCCACCAAGTTTAAATGCAATGTTCTTTTATAAAAAATTCAGGACATTTTTGCAAAAAAAGCAAGTAAAAATAAAACAAGGATAAAGCTTTTTGACTGAACATTCTTTTATTGATGAGCCTTTGAATAGGTGAAAATTTACATCAGGAAGCAATCACCTAGAAAGAGGATATCATTGTAAATTGAGAAAAATAAATTATCCAAATGGAAATGCGCGAAATTCCCATGAGTTTAAATTTTGCTATGACCATTATGTCTTCGGATTTTCCGTTCCTGCCTTCGCTTTTTGAAGAAGAAGATCAGACTGATTCCTACCCTTATGAGATTGTCAGGTTTACTGAAACGATGGCGTGGTAAAATTACCCAGATCACAGCCATTCGCTTATGTAAACACCCCAAATTTGCCCTCACCCATTCACACCATGGCTTGTGATCATTTCATATGCACAAACACAATCATACCATCTCATATCACATTTTTGAGTCATTGCATTGGTTCTAAGTCATCTGCATCTAGGGTTTGTGATCTGAGCAATCCAAGAGCCTCTTGAGCCATCCCAAAGGTCATCAATCGCTTCAAAGAGGTCCATGTGTGTTCAAGTATCATATTATATCCTCTCAAAGTCAAGAATGTCAAAGAATCACAAGAACTGGAAATGGCATGGAAGCAGAGCCAGGTTTGACTGCACAGATGACCTAAAATTAGGGTTTTGGTTTCAGAGGCCATAACTCCAAATTTTTTGGTCATTATTGTTTCTATTGGTCTCTATATGGTATAGGGAGTATGAATATCAATTTTCATGAAAAAATTCCATGGGGAAGTCATCTGATCAAGGGTTGACTTTCTGAGCAAGTCAGTGCAAAATCAGGGCATCTGAGGCCCCCAATGACCCAACCAAAGGGTGATCTTCATCATTTTGATTGTATATGATCTTTATTTGATCATGGAAGAATTTGGAAGTTCACAAAATTGAGAAATTTCAAGTCTTTTGCAAAGTTGACTTTTTGGGCAAGTTTGACTTTTAATGAATTTGTCACTTTAGGCAACTTTTCAACCCTTACTTTTTGATCCAAAAATGCTTCAAATGGAAAAACTTTGGTCATGAAAGTTGTAGAATAGATCTTTCCCTTTTCAAAAAGTACAAGAACATGACCTAATTCATTTTGGATCAAAAGTTATGGCTCATCAAAGTTGGCAAAAATCACTAAATTTCAAGTTATGCACCAAATGGAAAACTTGCAAATTCTTGTACCAAGGCAATTTGTGACTTCAAATTGATGTCTAACCTTTACACAAACATCACACATGACCTAAAATCAGAATTGGCCCAAGGGATTTTTCATTTTTGTGCTTTGATTTTCAAAGATCCTTAAGTCATTTTTCATAAAGGTGCAAAGAGGGATTCTTGGCAAAATCATTCTCCAAAGAGTTATGTGATCACTAGTTGCTTTCTATGCATTGCCATGATCAAATGAAACATCATGCACCAAAATTCAGCAAGAAGTATCTCATGTGCATAACCAAAAATCATGAGAAAACACAAGTGGGCAAGTTGCAAAATCTATCATAGCTCATGATCCACATGCTGCAGACATTCACAAGCAATCTAAGGGTCATCCTTGACCCAAGCTGAAGCAAGACAAGCCCTTAGACAGCTGCTGCCATAGCCCATGCTGCAAGTACAAATCAACTTGACTTTTTGGCCAAAACCCCCATACCCTTGGGAGTGTTATAGCAAGGCATTGGCCCTTGAAACAAGACAGAACACAACCTTCACAAAAATCTGTCAAGAACTCCTCTTCTTCGAATCTCCCTCTCCAGCCATCAAACACCCAATTTCTCTTCACCAATAAACCACACACACTCAAGAGAACCAGAATCCACCATTGAAGTAGCTTGAAACCCTACAAATCCTGACTGTGAAATCTGCTACACCAGAACTTTTCTTCTCAAATCAGCCATCCACAAGAGCTTTGAGGCATTCCATTGAGTTCAAAAGGGTCAAGAGAGTTCATTTGCACAAGTGGGAGACTCTGGAAGCTCACCATTGAAGCTTTCCAGCTCAGGTATGGCCAAGAACACTTTTTCACAGAGCTTGCTTTTCTTGTTATAAAATGGAAGTGTGTGTTGTGCTGATCATGATGATGTCCTTAGAATTGAAAATAGTGAAGGAATGATCATTTTATGCTTCTCTGAAATTTTGCCCGTGTTTGAGTTTGAGCTTGTTCTTCTTTGTTCATGGTGGATAAAT
This sequence comes from Lathyrus aphaca, assembly GCA_963966055.1. NCBI lineage: Eukaryota > Viridiplantae > Streptophyta > Magnoliopsida > Fabales > Fabaceae > Lathyrus > Lathyrus aphaca. Next base: position 403,986,464 of record OZ014521.1, on the reverse strand, counting down.
GGTTTTTAAGAATGGATTTAGGTTTAGTTTGGGGAGGGGAAGGTTTCTGGGCATTTAATTTGACTTGGGGTAGCCTATAGAAGAAGCTAGGGTTTTGACCCTGCTGGAGAAGACGACCGGAGCTCATCTCCGGTCGCCTGAGTGTGATTAGGGTTAAGCCTGATTAATTAAGCAACTTTAAATCTTGTCCCTTGGATGCTGCTTCCCGCGCGCTTGTGAACGGCCCAGATGAGTCATTATGCCCTAATCCTGTTTAATTAAATAAATCTTAATTAATTAAACCAACTGCAAACCTCAGCCATCAGATTGCGCGCGTTTAAGAACTTTGAACCTGGGCCTTAGATCTTGATTACTCCCAGTCTTGTTGACTTGCACGCACAGCCTCTGGATCTTCCAACTTTCAATCTAAGCCACTCATACTGCATACTTTGTATTTTTATTTCATTTTCTTTATATTTTATTTCTCATATTTATTAAAAATAGCAAAATACATTTAAAAATTATGAAAATTCTTACCAAGGTTTTCATTAATTTTTAAAACACAAAAATATTTTTATTTTTATTTTTAGCATTTAAAAATATTTTTAAATCATTTAAAAGTTTATTTTTAATTAATTAATGAGAATTAATTAATTAAAAATACTTTTAAGTATTTAAAAATCACCAAAAAATTCATGAAACATTTAAAACCATTTAGAAACATTGTACAACCCTCAAACCAAATTTCTTTTTTGATCTTGATGCATTTTGATAATTTTCCATGGAATTAATTCATTTTCAAAGCATTATTTTGATCCAAACTTCCAAAAATCATTTCTGCCTAACCATTGAGAGTTGGACTTTGATTCTTTTTGCATTGTGTTTAGCATATCATGTAGTTTGTGAGATTAAATTGGCATGATTTGATCTTTCATTTCCATTTGTTTGACATTTTTTTCTTGTTAAGGTACCCAAAAACCCTAGAAAACTTAGGAAATTCATAACTTCCATTAGGTCAAGAGTTGGAACCTCTCCTTTGGGCAGTGAATTATTATAGGTTTAGGGATCCTTTGAGTGCATTTTCAATTTTTTATCTTGGTGTTTGCTTCTGATTTTGGTTTTTGTATGGTGCATTGTTCATAAACCCTAATTTGGACTTCCTTTTGCATTCATCTTGCATTTGCTTGCATACCATGACTTACCATAGCATTTTGTGCATCCATTTGATTCATTAGACATCTTAAGACATATTGAAAGCATGTTTGATCATTACATATTGCATTTGCCATATTGTATGCCATTTGCATTTCATAACTTTTCATGTATGTTCATGGTTCTCATCTTGTTTCATTTGCATCCATAAGTTTGTATGATCATCCCCATGCCTTGTTTCATGTTTGCACCATCTCATAGCATCATTATCATCTCATATATGCTTCTGGTTTTGGTTTGCATCATGCCATTTCATTCCATTTTGCATTGCATTGCATTCCTTTCACTAACTTTTCAGGTGGTAAGTAACTTTGAGAAGTGAATTTGCCTTCACCTCTCACATTTCTTTTCATCTCTTTCATGTATCCTTGCTGCATTTTGTTATGTGCTTGAGTTTGAGCTTGCTCACTCTTCTTTATCTTACTTTGTTTCTTCAAGTGACTTGTCTTCTTAAATGAAGCAAGTTACTTTGCTTCTCTTTGCTCCTTTCATCTGCTTCCTGGTGGTTCCATTGAAGATTTCTCTTGTCAACCTCACAAACCTTAGGAACAACCAAGCATGACAATGATTAGGGTTTTGATTAGTCTCCCCACTTAGTTTTTTTACCTTTGTGTCTCTTTTGAGTCTTCTCTTCTCATCTCATAATCAGGGACTAAACCATAAAGGCTTTAAGGCTTTGTGATTAAGCTTATGCCTGCATCCTTCTATTAGGATGGAGTGTATAACTTTAATCCTAAGTGTTAAACCCTTAATGTGTTTAAATCTCTTAATCAATCCACTTAATAACTATCAAGACATCAAGCTTGTAACTTGGGCCTTGCATTAGGGTTCTAATTCTTCCTTAATTGGTTAAGAAGGACTAACCCTAGTGTTAATGGACAAGTCCCCCTCAAGTTGTCTTACAAACCCTAAAACTCATTTCATCATCATATCATTAAATAAAAATCCATTTAACAAAGGCTTTGTTTTGTCATGAATTTAATCCCTAATCATGGATTAAGTTGAGGAGCTTTCCTCAGCTTAAACATTCTCATCTATTATCCTTCTATTAGGATGGTGTAATGAGTCTGTTTATTTCTTGATTATGGCTTAATCTCATTACTCAACACTAAACAAAAACAACAAAAACATCTAAATAATCACAAGTAGGTTAATGATCTTAATCATACATCATGGTGATTAAGTGTGAGATACTGACTTCACACTTAAGGTATTCTCATTACCCCTAATCAGAGGGAAGATGTGATGAGTTTACTAACCCATTGGTTTAGGCTTAAGCTCATTAACTTATGACAAACCTCCAAAAGCAATAAAAGACTGAAAACTCAAAAACAAACAATAATCGTCTCCTCCGGGATTCTTTTCTCATCTCATTCACTCATAAACGAGAACTCGCTTCTTCCGTCTAATGCAAGACAGTTTGCACCTGAGCCAGACAGGTCATACACTTGAGCATAGACAAGTAAGCAGTTCACAAGTCAATTCATCTTTTCAGTCTCTTTGGGTCGAACTACGGTGTTCTGACTTCCTCATTGCACGAGAGGATACGTAGGCATAACTTAACGGTTATCGAACAAAAGTCTCTGTATATTCCCCCCTCTGTCCAGCCTTATTCTTTAAGCCTTATTATCATGAGCATTTCATCTTTGTTCTTACACTGACACTTCATTTATACACTTCACACTTCTTTTACACTGACACCTGTACATCCCTTTCCAGCTCTTTTATACACAGATTGCACTGACACTACCCCTTTAAAACACAAATCTTTTAAGCGTGGATCCCGTCGAGTACGACGGACAATCTGGGTGCTAATACCTTCCCAGGTTGTAACCAACCCCCTTTCTCAGTCTCTCTGGTTCGCAACCGTCTTATCCATATCTTTCCAGGCCTATGCAGCATTGCCTTTCCTCCGGGATAAAAATGCCTAGCTGGCGACTCTATTCATTCCCTGTGAGTTCACTCCTGTGTGTTCTCGCATCTCCTTTTCGCTGACCGTTCGCGTCTGTACCTTTATTTGGGCCATTCTCATTTATCGGGAGCGACAGCTTGGCGACTCTGCCGCGGAGCCTTATATTGTAACCAGGGCTTCTGGTTCTTTTTGTGGGTTCCTCCTAGCGCTTGATTGATTTGTGTTTACTGGGGTGTTATGTCTTATCTGTGTTTGTATAGTTGCTTTATTTTTGCTTTTTGTACAGTTTGTTTACTGCTTTCTTTACAACTTTACATATATCATACTGTCATCCTGTGCTGGCTGGATCTGGTTCTGTTGTTTTGGTGGGTGGGGTTTTATTGAGAGTTAAGGTCCTATACCTGGGACCTGAGTGACACCTAGGCTAGAGTGGTTCATGTTCTTTCCCATTCCATTTCGGTCTGGTGCGGGAATATGAAACACGGTTCAGATATGGGTTTCTTCTTGAGAACTCTGTGCTGCAGATTTCCTGTAGTACTAGGGCTATCTGGGAAGCTTGCTAAGTCTGGATGACCTTTAGTATTGACCTTCAGAAACTGAGGTGAATTAGAGGAGGATCTTTTATGGTTATTGTAAACATTGTACCTCCGGGTTAGAAGTGTTTACACTTCTCATAACTGATCCAAGTCTGAGGATCCTTGTTTTAGAACACCACCTGTGAGGGGGTTGGGCTGTTTACAGGTTTGCAGGTACCCTTGACCTCAACATACCCTGTTACTTTGTTTTGTTTAAGAATACTCCACTTTGGGACAGTTCTTGTGATTTTTAACCCTGGACATATGACTCTTTATTTGAGTCCCCCACCTTGGTTACTGGACTTCTGAACCTCCATCTGGATTTCTTGAACATACATGGACTTATATCAGTGCACTTGATCAGATCCAGCTCAGTCACAAACCCTTGCATATCATTTGCATACATCATCATTGCATCATTTTAACATTTGCTTATTTGTCTTTCAGGGTATCCATACTTTATTTTGGCTTGGTTTTGACCCCATCATCAGCATAGACCTATCTTCATCAGTATCTACTTCAGTTGTCAGCTACCTGCTTCAGTCACCTACATCACCATTCTCAGCCTTTCAGTGGCCCATTTTCAGTGTCATCATCAGCATCTGTCTCAGTTTTTCTCCAGCAACATGGCACCTAAGAAGAGTAACATCTCCTATCATTTCTTTCAGCCTGAGCTAGCAGACATCAGGAAGATTCAGACCCTGATTACTCCAGACCATATACCACTATTCAGAGAACACTATGGAAGCATACTTGATGTGGTTATGGATTTGGACCCTTCACAGAGGAGCTTGATTCATACTTGCCTGCAGTTCTATGACCCCCCCTCTGAGGTGCTTTACCTTTCAGGATTTTCAGTTGGGGCCTTTATTAGAAGAATACTCATCATTGGTTGGTATACCTATCAGGGGTGGTGTCCCCTTCAACCCTGGGATGGCTTTTCCTAGTAATGAAGAGGTGGCAAAGGCCTTGTATCTGGAACCAGTTCTGATTGGGCAGAATATGACTACCAAAGCTGGAGTCTCTGGTTTACATCTGGATTTCTTGATCTCTCAAGCTACCATGAAGGTTTCTTTAGGAGATTGGAAGGCAGTCTGTGCTTTATTGGCCCTTAGCATATATGGGGTCATATTATTTGCAAATGAGCCTAAGTTTGTTAGCAAGAATGCAATCCATCTTTTTATCCTGAGGAACCCAGTACCCACTTTACTGGGAGATTTCTACTACTCTGTTCATCAAAGGAATGAAAAGCAAAGAGGAAGATTGGTGAGGTGCTGTGCTCCCCTGTTCCATACCTGGCTGCTCAGACACCTGCCCAAGACAGATGCCTTTTTGAATCCTCATCAGCAAAAGAATTGGGCTAGAAGACTCACTGCTTTGACCTCAGCTGACATCAGGTGGTGCACTCAGAGCACCAAGGGCAGGGACATCATTACCAGTTGTGGGCAGTTTCCCAATGTACCCCTGATAGGAGTCAAGGGTTGCATCAATTACAACCCTCCGCTATTCAAAAGACAACTGGGTTATGCATTTATCCACACTCCTAAGGCAAGACTTGGCTGAGACCCTTTATTGTGAAATCAAGCCTAATCTGGCTATTGTCAGGCAAGCATCCTGGGCTTGGGACAATGTCCAGACTAAAGGAGTAACCATTCTTGGGAAGTGCAACAATGTGGCCTCAGCACAGTACTATGAGTGGTCCCGTGCCAGGGCTCAATTTTCTGGGATGCCCTTCACCATGGAAGATATACCTGGACCATCTTCAACACCATCTCCTGTCACTGTCAGTTTAGAGGAGTTTGAGAAACTGAAAGAAAGAAATGAGAAGCTGACTCAGGCTCTACAGAATACCCTCTGGGAGAGGAGTGATGGTAGGCTGGACATTGAAAGGTTAGGAAAGCTAAAAGTGGAGCATCTAGCCAGAATTGAGAAGTCTGAGGATTACATCAAGAAGTCTAGGGCTGGAGAGCAGATCTTGAAGAATGCCTGCAAGGAGGCTCAGTTCCAAAAAGCCAGGACTGACTTGTATCTGAAGGAGAGCCAAGCTAGGTGGGTCAGGATCACCGAAACTCGTACTCTGGAAGATAAGAGGACTCAGGACAAGATTGAGCAGTTGGAGGCTAGTGCAAAAGAGCAACAGGAGGCCCTGCTAGCAGCCCAAAGAGAGATCTCAGAGTTGAAGATTAGAGCTGGTGTGAAGAGGTCAAAGGACCAGAGTCAACACAAGAAGCTAGCTGCAGCTATTACTACCAGGAATCTTCTCATCAGGAACCTTACAGAGCGTCCAGCTGATCCTGTGACTGAAGCACTTCTCAAGGAAGTTCAGGAGGATGAGTTTGGTCTTGGTGTCTGACTTTTGCTTGTTGTTGCTTTCATTTCATTGTACTTTTATTTTTGTGTTGTATTTTGACCCCTCAGAGGGCATGTATTGTAAGAAGAAACAAGCTATGTATCATTTACCTTTTTGTAATATATTCATTAGTTTGTTCTATCTGAGTTTCTTTCAAGCAACATCACAAGCATCTTCCTCAGGGGTCTGGAAAGGTCAAAACCAAGTGCCAAGCAGGATACCTTGGAAACAAATAAGCATACTGCATTGCATACTAACCCTTTGTTTGTTTTGTAGGTTTGTTTTGTTTTTGTTACTAACTCTGTTGTGACTTCAGGAACTATTGCTCGACGTCGGGTGTTCCCACTCAACCGTCCACACAGATATCCAACCCGTAACAACCTTCCGGGTATACAGATGGATCAGGTACAACAGGACCTTACAGAGGTCAGGGCTCAAATGGCCAATGAGAGACTAGAAATGAGGACTCAAATGACTCAATTTATGGAGGTGATGAACAACATGGCTCAAAGCCAAGAGAGATTGAGAGCCTTGGTAGAGAGGCAGAATCAGGAAGACCCCCATCCAGGGACTGCTGGGACAAGCAACAATGAGAGGGTTCATCCTCATGTCAACCCACCTGTGTTTGGACCCAACCTTCATCCAGAGATCAACATCCCTGCTAATGTGCAAGGGAATGCTACCACAGGTAGAGTGCTGCAAGAAGACCCCCAGGAAGATCAGTTCACAGTGATGGGAGCTGGGGATGAGGCCTATGACAGAAGGCTGGATGAAATTGCTGAAAAATTAAGATCCTTGGAGTCCCAAAACTCTTTGGGTTTTGATGTTATGGACATGGGCTTAGTGGACGGGGTCAGGATTCCCCACAAATTTAAACCACCTTGTTTTGAAAAGTACAACGGGACTTCCTGCCCACGGACCCACTTGCAATCCTTTCTGGGGAGGTTGAAGGCATATACCATGGACGAAAAGCTATGGATGTTTTATTTTGAGGATAGCTTGACCGGAGCTTCAAGGGAATGGTACTCGCATCTGACTAGAGCAACCATCAGGTGTTGGAAGGATTTGGCAGAAGCCTTCATTAGACAATACCAGTATAATTTGGATATGGCACCCAACAGGACCCTCCTGATGGGAATGTCACAATCATCTAGAGAAAGCTTCCGGGAGTACGCCCAGAGGTGGAGACAGCTCGCTGCTGCTGTCCACCCACCTATGTCAGAGAGGGAGATGGCTGATATGTTTATGAACACCCTCCAAGGAACATACATTGACAGGCTAGCTGCCTTTTCTTCTACCAGCTTTGCAGATGTGGTTATAGCTGGAGAAAGAATTGAGAGCCTATTAAAGATGGGCAAAATTTCTAACAACGGTGCCAGCTCATCCAGCAACCCAAGAAAGCCTTTTGTGGGCCCAAGAAGAACTGGTGAGACTAATGCTATCCATACCAGCAGGGGCAGACCCCAGTATGTTCAAAGGTCAGTGGCAGCAGTCACCATTCCTTCTCCACTTCCTCAGCAATCAGTGTATCAACCACAGCAACAACCCCAGTACCAGCAACAAACTCAGTATCCTCCTCAGAGAAACTACAACAATACCAACAACAACAATCAGCAAAGACCATTTCAGCAGAGACCATCTCAGGCCAATAGGGTGATTGATCCAATCCCTATGCCCTATGCTGCTTTACTGCCACAACTCCTGAAACTCAACCTGGTTGAGCTAAGGACATTGGCACCTCCAGATCCTGCCAGTCTACCCAGAAATTACGACTCCAACGCCAGATGTGCTTTCCATTCAAATGCACCTGGCCACAGTACAGAGAAATGCAGAGCTTTGCACATGAAGGTACAGGACCTGGTAGATTCCAAAGCTCTAAACTTTGCACCACCACCAAATGTTAACAAGAACCCTATGCCAAACCATGGAGGACCCAGAATCAATGCTATTGAAGGAGACAAGCCGTCTTATTTAATAACCAGTGTGGGTCAGATCCGGACACCCTTGGTAGAGATTAAAGCTCAACTCCTCGAATGTCAAATATTCCCAGGATGTGAGCTAGGGTGTGCTTATTGCAACATTTCAGTGAATGGTTGTGATAACTTGAGGGATGGCATAGATGGTCTCATCCAGAGTGGCCTGCTTCAAATCACCACATCAATTCCTACCAATCCAGCAATCTCATTAACAATTGTTCCCGAGTCTTCTACAACTGCAACAACCATTGTTCCAAACAACTCTTCAATCTCATCAACAAATGCTTCATCTGTTACTTCAACGGACCAAATATCAACAAACATCTCGTCTACAACTTCAGCACCCCTTCATTCAGACTCTCCTACAACAACAACATCCATGTCTCCTACAACAACAACACCCATCCATCCAGCAATGTCTCCTACAACTTCAACAGCAAACGTCTCAACAGTTACAATTTATTATGATCCTGCGAATGATTCTGCCTACAACTCATAAAGTGCCACTCCTATCAGAGCACCAGTCACAATATACTATGATCCACATACTATCATGGTCCCTTCTGCAGCTTCCATCAGTCCAGTCACTATCACGGTGCCTGGGCCAGTACCTTATGAAAGCAGTAATGCCATCCCTTGGCATTACGGCTCTGATCTATACTGCGAAGGACAGAAAATGACTCTTGAATCATCAACCCCTGCACCACAAATAGATAATGTGGGAGGAGGCGGAGGCTTCACTCGAAGCGGACGTCTCTTTGCTCCACAAATTCCAAGACCCACTGCTGAAGCAGAAGCTGCTGCCAAGGCAAAAGGGAAGAACATGGTGCAAGAAGAGCAAATTGTTAAAGAAGCTTTGAAAACACCTTTTGATCAAGAAGTTGATGAATTCATGAGAATCATCAAGAAAAGTGATTACAAGATAGTGGACCAGCTTCACCAGACGCCTTCTAAGATCTCCATTCTATCATTGCTTATGTGCTCCGAGGCTCATCGGAACGCACTACTAAAAGTCTTGCACGCAGCTTATGTGCCAGAAGAGATCACCGTCAATCAGTTGGAAGCTGTGGTTGGAAATGTTAATGCTAGTCATGGGCTAGGGTTTACCAACGCTGATTTGACTACGGAAGGTCGCAATCATAACAAGGCTTTGCACATTACCATGGAGTGTAAGGGTGCAGTTCTTTCCCATGTGCTGGTAGACACATGATCATCCCTCAATGTCTTACCTAAAAAAGCCCTTGTAAAGCTGGAGTATGAAGGATTGGCATTACGCCCCAGTAACCTGGTAGTGAGAGCCTTTGACGGTTCTAAGAGATCAGTTCTGGGAGAAATTGAGTTGCCTATAACGATTGGCCCACAAACTTTCAAAACGACCTTCTACGTGATGGATATACAGCCTGCCTACAACTGTCTATTGGGTAGGCCATGGATTCACGCCGCTGGCGCCGTGACCTCAACCCTTCACCAGAAGTTAAAATTCGAGTGGGAGGGCCAAGTCGTTACTATCTGTGGAGAGGAGGATATTTTTGTTAGCCACCTGGCTACCTACAAATATATTGAGATGGATGGGGAGATCCATGAAACGATGAGTCAAGGGTTTGAGGCCCTAAACATAAATGAAACGTCTGCTGTACCTGGAACCTCAATGACGTCTTACCAACAAGCCCGGAAGGTTGTTGAAGAAGGAACTGCCCAAGGCTGGGGCAAGTTGCTGCCCGTAGAGAAGAAAGAGGATAGATTTGGGTTGGGTTACAAACCAACTCAACAAGATCAAGCAGAGGCTGCCAAGGAGCCCAATTTTGTTAGTGGGGGGATGCTCACCCCCGATGCAGTGAACAACTTGGAAGACGAGTCAGAAGATGAACGCAACCTGGAAAGCTGGATAGGTCCAAGGATCCCGGGGAGCAGTATCTCGAACTGGTCTTCCCAGGAAATTATAAGAGTTACTCACGCAGAGTAATTATTATTTCCTGTATTTTATAGCATGCATCAAGTCTTGCATCTTGCCCAAGATGACAAGACTCATTTTGTAATCGGGCCATCTGTAATTTTTGTGCAACAAGATTAATCAATGAAATATCAGACATCTTTTGCAAATGAGTCTTTTTCTCTTTTTCGCTCACTGTTTTTCCATTTTTCTTTTTGTACAAAAAATAAGTGGCAATGTTTTCAAAATGACAACTTTATTTCACTTTTCTAAACAAGATTAAAATCAAATCACTAAAATGAACAAATTGAACCCTTGCAGAGAGTGCCTTCCAGACCGCACCGACAACAGCACGGCTATGACTTCGTATGACTTTGACAATCCAATCAATCAAGATGATGAAGGGGTTGAAGAAGAGTATGAGCTTCCTGAAGAGCTAGCCAGGTTGTTGAGACAAGAGGAAAAGGTTATCACTCCTCACCAGGAGGAGGTTGAAACGATTAATCTTGGTACAGATGAAGACGTGAAAGAAGTTAAAATCGGGGCCTGCCTACAAGACTCAATGAAGAGACAACTGATTGACCTACTTCAAGAATATGTGGACGTGTTTTCTTGGTCTTATCAAGATATGCCAGGGTTGGACACCGACATTGTTGTGCACAAGCTACCTTTAAGAGAGGAATGTCCGCCGGTTAAACAGAAACTGCGCCGTACTCGCCCAGACATGGCCATGAAAATCAAAGAAGAGGTGCAAAAGCAATGGGACGCCGGGTTCCTTGCTGTAACTAGCTATCCCCCGTGGGTTGCTAATATAGTACCTGTGCCTAAGAAAGACGGCAAAGTAAGAATGTGTGTTGACTACCGGGATCTGAACAGAGCCAGCCCGAAAGATGACTTCCCATTACCTCACATTGACGTATTGGTGGATAATACGGCTAAGTTCTCGGTATTCTCCTTCATGGACGGATTTTCAGGATACAATCAGATCAAGATGTCACCTGAAGACATGGAGAAGACAACCTTCATCACACCCTGGGGCACGTTCTGTTACAAGGTGATGCCATTCGGACTGAAGAATGCTGGAGCAACATATCAACGGGCTATGGTGACGTTATTCCACGATATGATCCACAAAGAAATCGAGTGTTACGTGGATGACATCATTGCCAAGTGTAAACACCCCAAATTTGCCCTCACCCATTCACACCATGGCTTGAGATCACTTCATATGCATAAACACAATCATAACATCTCATATTACATTTTTTGATTCACTGCATAGATTCAAAGTCATCTGCACCTAGGATTTGTGATCTGAGCAGTCCAAAAGCCTCTTGAGCCACTCCAAAGGCCAACAATCACTTAAAAGGGGTCTATGTGTGTTCAAGTATCATATTATATCCTCTCAAGGTCAAGAATGCCAAAGAATCACAAGAACTGAGAATGGCATGGAAGCAGAGCCAGGCTTGACTGCACAGATGACCTAAAATTAGGGTTTTGGTTTCAAAGGCCATAACTCCAAATTTTTTGGTCATTCTTGTTTCTATTGGCCTCTATAAGGTATAAGGAGTATGCATATCAATTTTCATGAAGAAATTCCTTGAGGAAGTCATCTGATCAAGAGTTGACTTTCTGGACAAGTCAGTGCAAAATCAGGGCATCTGAGGCCCCCAATGACCCAACCAAGGGGTGATCTTCATCATTTTGAGTGTATATGATCTTTATTTGATCATAGAAGAAGTTGGAAGTTCACAAAATTCAAGAATTACAAGTTTTTGCAAAGTTGACTTTTTAGGGCAAGGTTGACTTTTCATGAAAATGTCATTTTATGCAACCTTTTCAAACCTTACTTTTTGATCCAAAAATGCTTCAAATGGAAAAACTTTGGTCATGAAAGTTGTAGATTAGATCTTTACCTTTTCAAAAAGTACAAGAACATGACCTAATTCATTTTGGATCAAAAGTTATGGTGCACCAAAGTTGGCAAAAATCACTAAAATTCAAATTATGCACCAAATGAGAAACTTGCAAAATCTTGTACCAAGGCAATTTGTGACTTCTAATTAATATCAAACCATTACACAAACATCACATGTGACCTAAAACTCAGAATGGACCAAGAGTTTTTCATTTGTTTGGCCTTTGGAGCAAGTTACTTTTATGAAAAGCAAAAGCAAAGTCAAGTTGCAAAAGCTCATGATCACTTCCCATCCACTTGCTGCCTTGGATGCTGAACCACCCTAGCCTTTCCCCTCACCATGCTGCGCAGCCCACATCCCTTGTACTTGGCTAGAACAAGACCCATGCCTTCTCTTACACAAAGTTGACATTTTGCAAAAGCCGCCATACCAATCAATAAAGGGCATGTCACATCTTCTGACCAATCAGCATTGTTTATACAAACAATTTGCAAGCCAAACATCATAACACACAAGCCTGAAACAAGCAAGAACTCAGCCCTCTCATTTTTCACCCTTGAAGCAAAAGCTTTCGAAACACATCATACAAGCCACAAACACTTAAACAAACTTCATAGAACTCATCACCACATCCTTCTGATCATTTCCCTGCCTTCATTCATCCTTGAAACACCACATAAGCCAAACACGATTCTCACCTGAGCTTGAACAGAACCTGTTCAAACTCTTAAACCAGCCACCATAAACTCCTTCCAATCATCCAGACATCATCAAGGGACCAAAAGGAGTGGATTGCATCAAGAGGAGAGGCCAGAAAGCTGCAAACTGAAAGCTTCAAAACTCAGGTAGCTCAAGAACTTTTTTTTCCAGAAATGTTTTTTTAAGTTCTTAATAGCTTCTACATGCTTCCCTGATCATGAATATGTCTTTGTTTTTGAAAATGGTGAAGAAATAAGTATGTATGCAGTCTCTGAAACTTTTTGCCCTAGAACTAGATTGATTCGATTCAGCCAGTTTAGGGATGATAAATGTTGTTTGAATGAGGGTTTTGATTCGTTTTTGAGTGGGGATCAGTTCTGTTTAATTAAAATTTGTTTTAGATGCGTTTAGAGAGAGTTTGAAGTTTGGAGTGATCGGAGAAGATGACCGGAACACTGTTCCGGTCACCTGAGAGTCATTAAGGCTGTGATTAGGGCTAATTAATTAGGGTTAGTGAGTTTGAATGTAGGCCGTCCAGATGCGCGCCTAGCCAACTCCCGCGCGTGTGACTTTGAATTCAGGCCTTAGGATCTGTTGACTTCTCCAATAATTCATTTAATTTCATTTTATTTTCCATGTTATTTCATTTAATTTCCACAATTTATTAAAAATAGCAAAAATGCTTTAAAAATTCTGAAATTTTTTACACAAGTTGTTATTTAATTTCAGAACACAAAAATATTTTTATTTTTATTTTTAGCATTAAAAAAGTATTTTTAAATATTTAAAAGTTTCTTTTTAGTTAATTAATGAGAATTAATTGATTAAAAATACTTTTAGGTATTTAAAAATCACCAAAAAATTCATGAAACCTTTAAAAACATTTAGAAATATTGTCCAACCCTCAAACCAAATTTCTTTTTTGATCTTGATGCATTTTGAGAATTTTTCATGGAATTAAAATCATTTTGATGCATTGTTTTGATCCAAACTTCCAAAAATCATTTCTGCCAAACCATGAAGAGTTGGACTTTGATTCTTTTTGCATTGTGTTTAGCATATCATGTAGTTTGTAGGATTAAATGGCCATGATTTGATCTTTCATTTTCCATTTATTTGGCATTTTTCTTGTTAAAGAACCCTAAAACCCTAGAAAACTTAGGAAAATCATAACTTGAATTTGGTTAAGAGTTGAAACCTCTCCTTTGGGAAGTGAGTTAGTATAGGATTAGGGATCCTTTGAGTGCATTTTCAATTTTTTATCTTAATGCTTTCTTCTGATTTTGGTTTGTGTTTGATGCTTTGATCATAAACCCTAATTTGGGCTTCCATATGCATCCATTTTGCATTTGCATTCATACCTTGACTTGCCAGGATATACTATGCATCCATTTGATTCATTTGACATCATAAGACATATTGAAAGCATGTTTGATCATTGCATCTTGTATTTGCCATATTGTATGCCATATGCATCTCATAACTTTTCATGAATGTTCATGTTTCTTAACTTGCTCCATTTGCATCCATGAGCTTGTATGATCATCTCCATTTGTTGTCTCATGTTTGTAGCATCTCATAGCATCATTAACATCATGAATGTGCTTCTGGTTTTGGTCTACATCATGTCATTTCATCTCATCTTGCATTACATTGCATTTCTTTCACTAACTTTTCAGGTGGTAAGTAACTTTGAGAAGTGGATTTGCCTTCACTTCTCATATCTTCTTCTCATCTCTCTCTTGCATCATTGCTGCATTTTATTTTGTGTTTGAGATTGAGCTTGCTCATTCTTCTTCTTCTCACTTTCTTTCCTCAAGTGACTTGTCTTTTTAAATGAAGCAAGTTACTTTGCTTCTCTTTGCTCCTTTCATCTGCTTCCTGGTGGCTCCTTTGAAGATCTTTCTTGTTAAACCTCACAAACCTTAGGAACAACCAAGCATGACAATGATTAGGGTTTTGATTAGTCTCCCCACTTAGTTTTACCTTTGTGTCTCATTGAGTCTTCTCTCCTCATCTCATAATCAGGGACTAAACCCTAAAGGCTTTAAGGCTTTGTGATTAAGCTTATGACTGCATCCTTCTATTAGGATGGAGTGTATAACTTTAATCCTAAGTGTTAAACCCTTAATGTGTTTAACTCCTTTAATCAATTCACCTAATAATCATCAATACATCAAGCTTGTAACTTGGGCCTTGCATTAGGGTTCTAATTCTTCCTTAATTGGTTAAGAAGGACTAACCCTAGTGTTAATGGACAAGTCCCCCTCAAGTTGTCTTACAAATCATAAAAAATCATTTCTTCATCATACCATTAAATAAAATCCACTTAATCAAAGGCTTGTTTTGTCATGAGTTTAATCCCTAATCATGGATTAAGTTGAGGAGCTTTCCTCAGCTTAAACATTCTCATCTATTATCCTTCTATTAGGATGGTGTAATGAGTCTGTTTAATCCCTGATTATGGCTTAATCTCATTACTTAACACTAAACAAAAACACCAAAAAACATCTAAATAATCACAAGTAGGTTAATGATCTTAATCCTACACCAAAGGTGATTAAGTGTGAGAATCTGACTTCACACTTAAGGTATTCTCATTACCCCTAATCAGAGGGAAGATGTGATGAGTTTACCAACCCATTGGTTTAGGCTTAAGCTCATTAACTTATGACAAATTCTCAAAAGCAATAAAAGACTGAAAACACAAAAACAAACAATAATCGTCTCCTCCGGGATTCTTTTCTCATCTCATTCACTCACAAACGGGAACTTGCTTCTTCCGTCTAATGCAAGACAGTTTGCACCTGAGCCAGACAGGTCATACACTTGAGCATTGACAAGCAAGCAGTTCACAAGTCAATTTACCTTTCAGTCTCTTTGGGTCGAACTACGGTGTTCTGACTTCCTCATTGCACGAGAGGATACGTAGGCATAACTTAACAGTTATCGAACAAAAGTCTCTGTATATTCCCCCTCCTTCCAGTTTTATTCTTTAAGCCTCATGATCTAGAGCATTTTATTCTTGTTCTTACACTGACACTTTCATATCACACTTTACACTCCTTTTACACTGACACTTGTACATCCTCTTCCAGCTATTTTACACACAAATTGCACTGACACTACCCCTTTAAAACACAAATCTTTTAAGCGTGGATCCCGTCGAATACGGCGGACAATCTGGGTGCTAATACCTTCCCAGGTTGTAACCAACCCCCTTTCTCAGTCTCTCTGGTTCACAACCGTCTTATCCATGTCTTTCTAGGTCTATGCAGCATTGCCTTTCCTCCGGGATAAAAATGCCTAGCTGGCGACTCTTTTCATCTCCAGTGAGTTCACTGCTGTGTGTTCTCACTGCTCCCTTCGCCGACCGTTCGCGTCTGTACCTTTATTTGGGCATGTCCCATTTATCGGGAGCCACACCAAGTCCCTTACTGAAGAAGATCACCTGGTAAATCTACTGAAACTATTCAAGCGTCTGAGGAAGTACCAACTGAGGTTGAACCCCAACAAATGCACATTCAGGGTGTGATTCGGTAAGCTGCTGGGATTTATTGTAAGTGAGAGAGGGATTGAAGTTGACCCTGATAAAGTCAAAGCCATTCAAGAAATGCCTGCACCAAAGTCTGAGAAAGAAGTTCGAGGTTTCTTGGGACGATTGAACTACATTTCACGGTTCATATCTCACCTTACGGCAACCTGTGAGCCCTTGTTCAAGCTGTTAAGAAAAGAACAGACGGTCAGGTGGAACGAAGACTGCCAGAAGGCTTTTGACAAGATCAAAGAATACTTACAAGAGCCTCCAATCCTTATGCCTCCAGTTGAAGGAAGACCTCTGATAATGTACTTGACAGTATTAGAAGAGTCAATGGGGTGTGTGCTGGGCCAGCATGACGAGTCTGGTCGAAAAGAGTATGCAATTTACTACCTAAGCAAAAAGTTTACCGACTGTGAACAACGTTATTCACTGCTCGAGAAAACATGCTGTGCTTTAGCGTGGGCTGCTCGCTGACTGAGACAGTATATGTTGACCCACACTACCTTGCTGATCTCAAAGATGGACCCAGTTAAGTACATATTTGAGAAGCCAGCACTCACCGGACGGGTTGCAAGATGGAAGATGATCCTCACAGAATATGACATCCAATACACCTCTCAGAAAGCCATCAAGGGCAGTGTATTGTCTGAATATCTTGCTGAGCAACCTATTGATGATTACCAGCCTATGAGATTTGACTTCCCTGATGAAGACATCATGTTCATAAAAGCAAAAGATCATGAAGAGCCTGTTCACACTGAAGGGCCTGACCCAGAAGAAGAATGGACCATGATGTTTGATGGGGCTGTTAATATGAATGGTCGTGGTGTTGGTGCAGTACTCATTACACCTAAGGGAGTTCACATGCCTTTCTCGGCAAAACTCACCTTCAACTGCACTAACAACGAAGCTGAATACGAAGCTTGCATTATGGGTCTTGAGGAAGCCATTGACCTCAGGATCAAGACATTGAATGTATTCGGAGATTCAGCTCTGGTAGTTAATCAAACCAACGGCAAATGGTACACACACCAAGATCATCTAATACCTTACAGGGATTATACAAGGAGGTTATTGACTTTCTTTACAACAGTCAAGCTTGAGTATATCCCTCGGGACGAAAATCAGTTTGCAGATGCTCTGGCCACCATTTCATCCATGATCAAAGTTCAAGCTGCCAACTTTGTACCTCAAATATCAGTGTCCAGACTCGACAGACCGGCATATGTGTTCGCAGCAGATGTTGTCAAAGATGATAAGCCTTGGTTCCATGACATTAAGTGCTTCTTGGAGGATCAAACATACCCATCTGGGGCATCTTCCAATGATAAGAAGACTTTGAGAAGGCTTGCTGGTAGTTTCTTCCTGAATACTGATGGTTCCCTGTACAAGAGAAACTTTGATATGGTACTCCTCAGATGCGTTGATAGAACAGAAGCAGACTTGTTAATACATGAAGTGCACGAAGGATCCTTTGGTACCCATGCTGGAGGGCATGCAATGGCTAAGAAGTTACTAAGGTCAGGTTATTACTGGATCACAATGGATGCCGACTGTTGTGCCTATGCCAGAAAATGCCATAAATGCCAGATTTATGCGGATAAGGTGTATGTGCCTCCCAATCCTTTGAATGTGATGTCTTCACCTTGGCCCTTTGCTATGTGGGGCATTGACATGATTGGCAAGATTGAACCAACTGCTTCAAATGGCCACAGATTCATCCTGGTTGCCATTGACTATTTCACCAAGTGGGTCGAAGCAGCTTCCTATGCAAACGTTACAAGACAAGTGGTAGCCAGATTTCTGAAGAGAGACATCATCTGTCGATACGGAATCCCCGAGCGAATCATTACTGACAATGGTTCCAACTTGAACAACAAAATGATGGCAGAGCTATGCCGGGACTTCAAGATCCAGCACCACAATTCTTCTCCTTACAGGCCAAAGATGAATGGTGCTGTCGAGGCAGCTAATAAGAATATCAAGAAGATTGTGCAAAAGATGGTAGTTACCTACAAAGACTGGCATGAAATGTTACCATTTTCCTTGCATGGGTACCGTACGTCAATCAGAACGTCCACTGGGGCAACGCCGTATCAGCTTGTGTATGGTATGGAGGCAGTCCTGCCTGTTGAAGTTGAATTACCCTCCTTGCGGGTACTGATGGATGTTAAGCTAAACGAAGCAGAGTGGGTCCGGTCCCGATACGAACAACTGAGTATGATTGAAGAGAAAAGATTGGTTGCAATCTGTCATGGACAGTTGTATCAGAAAAGAATGAAGAAAGCCTTCAATCAGAAAGTCAGGCACCGGGAGTACCAAGTAGGAGATCTTGTGCTGAAGAGAATCCTCCCTCCTCATACAGATCACAGGGGCAAGTGGACTCCGAATTATGAAGGACCATTTGTAGTGAAGAAGGTCTTCTCTGGTGGAGCACTGATGCTCAGCACTATGGATGGTGAATATTTCCCGTCCCCTGTGAATTCAGATGCAGTTAAAAAATACTTCGCATAAAAATGACCCGCTGGACACAAAAACAGAATGTAAGTCCAGGCAAAAATAGGGCATCCCGGCGAGTCAAAAACAAAATAAAGACTCGGGAAAAAATAAGGGAAAATAAACAAAAAATGTACACCCGCTGAGTTGAAAAGCCGCATTGGACAACTCAGGCAAAAATGGGTATCCCGATGGATTGAAAACCCGAAAGGGCGATCCATGCAAAATAAGGGAATAAGCGAACAACTGCATCCTGAATTCGTCTGTATCGTTTACGACTTGGTAAGCTTTGAAAGGATCAAGCTTCACTCAGAATCAGCCTTCTTCAGAAAGCAAGACGAGAAGAACGTCAAAAGTCATACGAGTCATAGCAAGAGGGAAGCTCCTTGAAGCGTCGTCAACATTGCCAGCATTTGTTTCTCAATTTGTAACGATCTCCTCATTTCAGGAGATATGTTTCTTTGACTGTATCTTGCCAATTCGGGCACATGAATTAATAAAATCAGATTTTCAGTCACGTCTCGTCTCGTACCTTTTTATTTGCAAAGAATGTCTGATGTCTTTAAAAAATGACTGCATAAATACAGATGCTTATCTTCAAGAAAAAATACGTGCTTGCAGGAAATATATTTATTCTCAGAAGTGTCTAACTCCTATGACGGAATCCAGCGAAGGATACCTCGGGATTACTTGTGCGTTTCTCTATCTTTTCAGGGTTGCAGGTATTCAAAGTGCGACATGGGGCATGTGAGCTTCATCCCAGCAAGCTGACAAATCAACACTAAATCTTAGCACCCGAAGTGCTTTCTCCCCAGCTGAGTTACCAACTTGTTACTTCCCCCAGCCTAAGTACCAATCATTCTCCCTCACCCAAGTACAAAAGCCAGGGAACCACTTCCCCACAGAGTTTCAGTCTCTATCAGAAGAGCAACGCATGAAGGAATCACAACAGAGTGATGAAAACTTCTACAAACCCCAGCTGGGTCCCTTATTACCAAGACAGGTCTATCAGTGACCTATTTCCCCGAGCAGAATCATCAGATCTACCAATGATCTCATCCCCAGCTGGGATGTACATTTCAACCAGATCGGCCAGAGATCTTCATAGCGACGGGATCCGAATCCCGGTTCGGTATCTTTGCGTAATCATGGCATTCGCATCATATTCACCCACAAAGCGTAGCATTCCGTCTAATACGGAGAATTACGGTAAAAAATCAAACATATAGCATAATCATAAGCCATGATCCGCATCAAACACCTGTGAATAATGACCATTCATCAACAGTATACAGAATACCCCCCAGATTCCCCAGCAAAAGCAGTTGCCTCACATTCACAAACACCAGTATATACTCCTTTTGGCACTCGTCCGTGTCATCATTCCTCAGTAAAGTCGCCCGAGTACTCTTTACAAACAAGACCGCCCGCTTTACAAATGCCTTTTGACACCCGTCTGTGTCATACCCCCAGCAGAAGACCAAAGCACCCCCTTTGCACTCACAGATATTCCTATATATACTCCTTGACACCCGTCCGTGTCATTTCCCCAGCACAGTAACTTAAACACTCTGTATATCATATACTTGTTTATATTATACTTTTCTCCTTTTGACACTCGTCCGTGTCACCCTCTCCAGCAGATTAAACACTTATACAGATACTCGTCCGTATCTTGTATACACCATTTATATCTCCGCAGATTCGACACTCGTCCGCGTTCTCTGTTAACCAGTTGGTACTCGTCCGTATCATCATCTCAGGACATGCGTTAAGCGTTTCTTTCTACCCGATACTCGTCCGTATCATAGTCTTAAGGATGCTCGTCCGCATCTTTAATCCATACACTGTGTCAAACACTTTTGTCTTCTTGAATTTAGACACTCGTCTGTGTCTACTATTCCCTAGAAAAGTCCCTTCAGATTCAACACTCGTCCGTGTTCTCTGTTAACCAGTTGATACTCGTCCGTATCATCATCTCTGAACACGTGTCAGTATTTGTTTCTACCCGATACTCGTCCGTATCGTAGTCTTAAGGATGCTCGTCCGCATCTTTAATCTATACACAAACATCTAAACACTTATACCTTTTGTTTCTTGGATATAAACACTCGTCCGTGTTTACTATTCCCCAGTAGATCACCAACAAAACAAATTTTCCTTTTTATCTGACATTCGTCCTGTGTCATGATAAACCCTGAGAGCAGCCGTCCCCTGCTAGGTGGTCGTCCTCCGCCTCTTGATGGTCGTCCTCCATCATGCTCATCCGATGGCCGTCCCCATCGTTGATTTTCTATCCGACATTCGTCCTATGTCGCGATATTTAGCAGCCGTCCCCTGCTAGGTGGTCGTCCTCCACCTCTTGATGATCGTCCTTCATCATTTTATCCAATGGCCGTCCCCATTGTTGATCTTTGGTTATCTGACATTCGTCCTATGTCATGATAAACCTCGAGAGCAGCCGTCCCCTGCTAGGTGGTCGTCCTCCACCTCTTGATGGTCGTCCTCCATCATGCTCGTCCGATGGCCGTCCCCATCGTTGACCTTTTATCCGGCATTCGTCCTATGTCGCGATATTTTCGGCAGCCGTACCCTGCCAGGTGGTCGTCCTCCACCTTAGATGACTGTCCCTCATCTTAACCCAACAGAGCAGCCGTCCCCTGCTAGGTGATCGTCCTTTACTTTTGATGACCGTACCTCATCAGCTGTTTATTTCATTCATTCTTTAACCCGATGGCCGTCCCCGTCGTGGTCCCTTTTCTTTTTAAGCCCGATGGCCGTCCCCATCGTTGGTTACTTTACTTTATGAACTTGATGGTCGTCCCCGTCATGTTTCATTAATCCACAGAGAATCTTATAGCTTTATCTTGATGGCCGTCCCCATCATAATATCTTTTATCCCCAGCATGTCGGTCGTCCCCGTCATTGCTCTTTACCCAGCAGTCGTCCTCTGCTCGACGGTCGTCCTCCGTCGCCCACACTTTACAATATACTCTATTTTCCTTTTACAATCTATATCCCTTTTCTTCTTCATTCTGTGAGTGCAAATTTTGGACTGTCTTCGGTATTCAACCACAAGTTATCTTGTTTGCCTGTTAAGCCTTCGCTTACATCCTGCACAGCTAACTCGTGTTTGAATAGGGGAAACTGTAAACACCCCAAATTTGCCCTCACCCATTCACACCATGGCTTGTGATCATTTCATATGCACAAACACAATCATACCATCTCATATCACATTTTTGAGTCATTGCATTGGTTCTAAGTCATCTGCATCTAGAGTTTGTGATCCGAGCAATCCAAGAGCCTCTTGAGCCATCCCAAAGGTCATCAATCACTTCAAAGAGGTCCATGTGTGTTCAAGTATCATATTATATCCTCTCAAAGTCAATAATGTCAAAGAATCACAAGAACTGGAAATGGCATGGAAGTAGAGCCAGGTTTGACTGCACAGATGACCTAAAATTAGGGTTTTGGTTTCAGAGGCCATAACTCCAAATTTTTTGGTCATTCTTGTTTCTATTGGTCTCTATATGGTATAGGGAGTATGCATATCAATTTTCATGAAGAAATTCCATGGGGAAGTCATCTGATCAAGGGTTGACTTTCTGAGCAAGTCAGTGCAAAATCAGGGCATCTGAGGCCCCCAATGACCCAACCAAAGGGTGATCTTCATCATTTTGATTGTATATGATCTTTATTTGATCATGGAAGAAGTTGGAAGTTCACAAAATTGAGAAATTTCAAGTCTTTTGCAAAGTTGACTTTTTGGGCAAGTTTGACTTTTAATGAATTTGTCACTTTAGGCAACTTTTCAACCCTTACTTTTTGATCCAAAAATGCTTCAAATGGAAAAACTTTGGTCATGAAAGTTGTAGAATAGATCTTTCCCTTTTCAAAAAGTACAAGAACATGACCTAATTGATTTTGGATCAAAAGTTATGGCTCATCAAAGTTGGCAAAAATCACAAATTTCAAGTTATGCACCAAATGGAAAACTTGCAAATTCTTGTACCAAGGCAATTTGTGACTTCAAATTGATGTCTAACCTTTACACAAACATCACACGTGACCTAAAATCAGAATTGGCCCAAGGGATTTTTCATTTTTGTGCTTTGATTTTCAAAGATCCTTAAGTCATTTTTCATAAAGGTGCAAAGAGGGATTCTTGGCAAAATCATTCTCCAAAGAGTTATGTGATCACTAGTTGCTTTCTATGCATTGCCATGATCAAATGAAACATCATGCACCAAAATTCAGCAAGAAGTATCTCATGTGCATAACCAAAAATCATGAGAAAACACAAGTGGGCTAGTTGCAAAATCTATCATAGCTCATGATCCACATGCTGCAGACATTCACAAGCAATCTAAGGGTCATCCTTGACCCAAGCTGAAGCAAGACAAGCCCTTAGACAGTTGCTGCCATAGCCCATGCTGCAAGTACAAATCAACTTGACTTTTTGGCCAAAACCCCCATACCCTTGGAACAGTGAGCAGCCACCTCTACTGACCTGCTCCACAGGCTACTCATACATCTTGGGAGTGTTATAGCAAGGCATTGGCCCTTGAAACAAGACAGAACACAGCCTTCACAAAAATCTGTCAAGAACTCCTCTTTTTCGAATCTCCCTCTCCAGCCATCAAACACCCAATTTCTCTTCACCAATAAACCACACACACTCAAGAGAACCAGAATCCACCATTGAAGTAGCTTGAAACCCTACAAATCCTGACTGTGAAATCTGCTACACCAGAACTTTTCTTCTCAAATCAGCCATCCACAAGAGCTTTGAGGCATTCCATTGAGTTCAGAAGGGTCAAGAGAGTTCATTTGCACAAGTGGGAGACTCTGGAAGCTCACCATTGAAGCTTTCCAGCTCAGGTATGGCCAAGAACACTTTTTCACAGAGCTTGATTTTCTTGTTATAAAATGGAAGTGTGTGTTGTGCTGATCATGATGATGTCCTTAGAATTGAAAATAGTGAAGGAATGATCATTTTATGCTTCTCTGAAATTTTGCCCGTGTTTGAGTTTGAGCTTGTTCTTCTTTGTTCATGGTGGATAAATGGTTTTTAAGAATGGATTTAGGTTTAGTTTGGGGAGGGGAAGGTTTCTGGGCATTTAATTTGACTTGGGGTAGCCTATAGAAGAAGCTAGGGTTTTGACCCTGCCGGAGAAGACGACCGGAGCTCATCTCCGGTCGCCTGAGTGTGATTAGGGTTAAGCCTGATTAATTAAGCAACTTTAAATCTTGTCCCTTGGATGCTGCTTCCCGCGCGCTTGTGAACGGCCCAGATGAGTCATTATGCCCTAATCCTGTTTAATTAAATAAATCTTAATTAATTAAACCAACTGCAAACCTCAGCCATCAGATTGCGCGCGTTTAAGAACTTTGAACCTGGGCCTTAGATCTTGATTACTCCCAGTCTTGTTGACTTGCACGCACAGCCTCTGGATCTTCCAACTTTCAATCTAAGCCACTCATACTGCATACTTTGTATTTTTATTTCATTTTCTTTATATTTTATTTCTCATATTTATTAAAAATAGCAAAATACATTTAAAAATTATGAAAATTCTTACCAAGGTTTTCATTAATTTTTAAAACACAAAAATATTTTTATTTTTATTTTTAGCATTTAAAAATATTTTTAAATCATTTAAAAGTTTATTTTTAATTAATTAATGAGAATTAATTAATTAAAAATACTTTTAAGTATTTAAAAATCACCAAAAAATTCATGAAACATTTAAAACCATTTAGAAACATTGTCCAACCCTCAAACCAAATTTCTTTTTTGATCTTGATGCATTTTGATAATTTTCCATGGAATTAATTCATTTTCAAAGCATTATTTTGATCCAAACTTCCAAAAATCATTTCTGCCTAACCATTGAGAGTTGGACTTTGATTCTTTTTGCATTGTGTTTAGCATATCATGTAGTTTTTGAGATTAAATTGGCATGATTTGATCTTTCATTTCCATTTGTTTGACATTTTTTTTCTTGTTAAGGTACCCAAAAACCCTAGAAAACTTAGGAAATTCATAACTTCCATTAGGTCAAGAGTTGGAACCTCTCCTTTGGGCAGTGAATTATTATAGGTTTAGGGATCCTTTGAGTGCATTTTCAATTTTTTATCTTGGTGTTTGCTTCTGATTTTGGTTTTTGTATGGTGCATTGTTCATAAACCCTAATTTGGACTTCCTTTTGCATTCATCTTGCATTTGCTTGCATACCATGACTTGCCATAGCATTTTGTGCATCCATTTGATTCATTTGACATCTTAAGACATATTGAAAGCATGTTTGATCATTACATCTTGAATTTGCCATATTGTATGCCATTTGCATTTCATAACTTTTCATGTATGTTCATGGTTCTCATCTTGTTTCATTTGCATCCATAAGTTTGTATGATCATCCCCATGCCTTGTTTCATGTTTGCACCATCTCATAGCATCATTATCATCTCATATATGCTTCTGGTTTTGGTTTGCATCATGCCATTTCATTCCATTTTGCATTGCATTGCATTCCTTTCACTAACTTTTCAGGTGGTAAGTAACTTTGAGAAGTGAATTTGCCTTCACCTCTCACATTTCTTTTCATCTCTTTCATGTATCCTTGCTGCATTTTGTTATGTTCTTGAGTTTGAGCTTGCTCACTCTTCTTTATCTTACTTTCTTTCTTCAAGTGACTTGTCTTCTTAAATGAAGCAAGTTACTTTGCTTCTCTTTGCTCCTTTCATCTGCTTCCTGGTGGTTCCATTGAAGATTTCTCTTGTCAACCTCACAAACCTTAGGAAAAACCAAGCATGACAATGATTAGGGTTTTGATTAGTCTCCCCACTTAGTTTTTTACCTTTGTGTCTCTTTTGAGTCTTCTCTTCTCATCTCATAATCAGGGACTAAACCATAAAGGCTTTAAGGCTTTGTGATTAAGCTTATGCCTGCATCCTTCTATTAGGATGGAGTGTATAACTTTAATCCTAAGTGTTAAACCCTTAATGTGTTTAAATCTCTTAATCAATCCACTTAATAACTATCAAGACATCAAGCTTGTAACTTGGGCCTTGCATTAGGGTTCTAATTCTTCCTTAATTGGTTAAGAAGGACTAACCCTAGTGTTAATGGACAAGTCCCCCTCAAGTTGTCTTACAAACCCTAAAACTCATTTCATCATCATATCATTAAATAAAAATCCATTTAACAAAGGGTTTGTTTTGTCATGAATTTAATCCCTAATCATGGATTAAGTTGAGGAGCTTTCCTCAGCTTAAACATTCTCATCTATTATCCTTCTATTAGGATGGTGTAATGAGTCTGTTTAATTCTTGATTATGGCTTAATCTCATTACTCAACACTAAACAAAAACAACAAAAACATCTAAATAATCACAAGTAGGTTAATGACCTTAATCCTACATCATGGTGATTAAGTGTGAGATACTGACTTCACACTTAAGGTATTCTCATTACCCCTAATCAGAGGGAAGATGTGATGAGTTTACTAACCCATTGGTTTAGGCTTAAGCTCATTAACTTATGACAAACCTCCAAAAGCAATAAAAGACTGAAAACTCAAAAACAAACAATAATCGTCTCCTCCGGGATTCTTTTCTCATCTCATTCACTCATAAACGAGAACTCGCTTCTTCCGTCTAATGCAAGACAGTTTGCACCTGAGCCAGACATGTCATACACTTGAGCATAGACAAGTAAGCAGTTCACAAGTCAATTCATCTTTTCAGTCTCTTTGGGTCGAACTACGATGTTCTGACTTCCTCATTGCACGAGAGGATACGTAGGCATAACTTAACGGTTATCGAACAAAAGTCTCTGTATATTCCCCCCTCTGTCCATCCTTATTCTTTAAGCCTCATTATCATGAGCATTTCATCTTTGTTCTTACACTGACACTTCATTTATACACTTCACACTTCTTTTACACTGACACCTGTACATCCCTTTCCAGCTCTTTTATACACAGATTGCACTGACACTACCCCTTTAAAACACAAATCTTTTAAGCGTGGATCCCGTCGAGTACGGCGGACAATCTGGGTGCTAATACCTTCCCAGGTTGTAACCAACCCCCTTTCTCAGTCTCTCTGGTTCGCAACCGTCTTATCCATATCTTTCCAGGCCTATGCAGCATTGCCTTTCCTCCGGGATAAAAATGCCTAGCTGGCGACTCTATTCATTCCCTGTGAGTTCACTCCTGTGTGTTCTCGCATCTCCTTTTCACCGACCGTTCGCGTCTGTACCTTTATTTGGGCCATTCTCATTTATCGGGAGCGACAGCTTATTCCCTCTTTTGCATGGACCACCCTTTCGGGTTTTCAATCCACCGGGATACCCTTTTTTCCCCGAGCTATCCAATGCGACTTTTCAGCTCAGCGGGTGTACATTATTTTCTAATATTTCCCTAACTTTTTCCGGAGTTTTTATTATGTTTTTAGCTCGCCGGGATGCCCATTTTTTTCCTGGACTTTTATTCTATTTTTTGTCCAGCGGGTCTTTTCATGCGAAGTATTTTTTCACTACTTCTGAGTTGACAGGGGATAGGAAGTCTTCTCCATCCATGGTTGTTAGCATCAAGGCTCCGCCCGAGAAGACATTTTTAACCACGAATGGACCTTCATAGTTGGGTATCCACTTGCCCTTGTAATCTGTTAGAGGAGGACGGATCCTTTTCAGCAATAGATCCCCGAGTATATACCGTTGAAGTCATACTTTCTGGTCGAAAGCCCTCTTCATTCGCCTCTGATACAACTGTCCATGACATACAGCTGCTAGGAGTTTCTCTTCAATAAGGCTCAGATGATTGTACCTAGATTGTAGCCACCCAGCTTTGTCAAGCTTGACATCCATCATTAATCTCAGTGAGGGGATTTCGACCTCAATCGGCAGGACTTCTTCCATACTATATACAAGCGAGAACGGGGTTGCCCCTGTCAAAGTGCGCACAGATGTTCGGTACCCATGCAGCGCTAATGGTAGCAATTTGTGCCAGTCTTTGTATGTAACAACCATCTTCTGAACAATATTCTTTATGTTTTTGTTGGCTTCCTCAACGACGCCATTTAATTTTTGGCAATGTGGCGAAGAGTTGTGATGCTCGATCTTGAAATCCCGACAAAAGTCTTCCATCATCTTATTGTTGAGATTAGAACCACTGTCAGTAATGATTCTTTCGGGAATTCCATACCGGCATATGATATCCCTCTTGATGAAGCGGGATACCACTTGCCTTATGACGTTAACATAAGACGCCGCTTCGACCCACTTTGTGAAATAGTCTATTGCAACCAGGATGAAGCGGTGACCGTTGTAAGCATTTGGCTCGATCTTGCCAATCATATCAATGTCCCACATGCTGAAGGGCCAATGTGAAGATATGACACTAAATGGACCAGGAGGTACATGATCCTTTTTAGCGTAGATTTGGAACTTGTAGGAGTATTTGCAGTAATCAGATTCCATGGTGATCCACTAATACCCCGACATTAGTAGTTTCTTTTCCATAGCATGTCCTCTAGCATGGGTACCGAATGAGCCTTCGTGCACTTCTTGCATCAACATGTCTGCTTCGTGTCTATCCACGCATCTGAGCAGGACCATGTTGAAGTTCCATTTGTAGTGCATAACATCTTGATTTAAGAAGAACTCGCCTGCTAACCTCCTAAGGGTCTTTTTTCTTTGCTTAATGCCCCTGTCGGGTATTCCTGACACTTCAGAAATTGCTTGATATCGTAATTCAAGGGTTTGTCATCCTCAACACTGTAGACTGTGAACACATATGTCGGCCTTTCGAGACGAGACACGTCGATTCTTGGCACATAATTATCTTGATGAACCTTGATCATGAAAGATAAGGTTGCCAAGGCATCAGTATATTGATTATCGTCCCGAGGTATGTATTTCAGCTTGACCTTCGTGAAGAAAGTCAACAACCTTCTGGTGTAGTCCCTGTATGGAGTCAGATGAGGTTGATGTACCTGCCATTTTCCATTAACTTGGTTGACAACCAAAGCAGAATCACTGAAGATCTCGAGGTTCTTGATTCTAAAACCAATTGCTTCCATGATCCCTATTATGCAGGCTTCATACTCTACTTCATTATTAGTGCATTCAAATGTCAGCCAGGCAGTGAAAGGCATATGAATCCCTTCCGGCGAGATAATTACGACACCAACTCTGCTTTCGTTCATGTTAACGGCTCCGTCAAACATCAGACTCCAATTGGATTTGGGATCTGGCCCCTCTTCCGTGAGTGGTTCTTCGCAGTCTTTCGACTTGAGGAACATGATGACCTCATCCAGAAATTCAAACCTCATCAGTTGGTAATTATCAATTGGCTGTTAGGCCAGATAATCCGAAAATACACTTCCCTTTATAGCCTTTTGTGAAGTGCACTGGATATCATATTCTGTCAGAATCATTTGCCATCGGGCTACTCTTTTGGTTAGAGCTGGCTTTTCGAAGATGTATTTCACGGGGTCCATCTTTGAAATCAATAGAGTGGTGTGAGTCAACATGTATTGTCTTAGTCGGCAGACAACCCATGCCAAAGCGCAACAAGTTTTCTCGAGCAGTGAGTAGCGTGTCTCACAGTCAGTAAACTTTATGCTAAGGTAATAGATTGCGTGCTCTTTTTGACCAGACTCGTCCTACTGACCCAACACACAACCTATTGATCCCTCGAGCACTGTGAGGTACATGATTAAAGGTCTCCTTTGCACTGGAGGCATGAGAATTGGAGCCTCTTGCAAATACTCCTTGATTCTATCGAAAGCTTGTTGGCAGTCATCATTCCATGCGATGGCCTGATTCTTCCTCAGAAGTTTAAAAATAGGTTTTCATGTGGCTGTTAGGTGAGATATGAACCGTGCAATGTAGTTCAATATCCCTAAGAAGCCCCGTACCAAATTCACTTCAAAGACAAACAAGATACATATGAACGAGATAAGAATAAGTTAGAGGTGAAGGCAAATCCACCTCCCAAAAATAACTTACCAAAACCTGAAAGTGTTAGTCATGAATGCATAAAATATAAAGCATGAAGAAATGAATTGAAATGAGATGCAATGTTCAAATTCAAAAGTGCTTATGCAATGCAAATGGCATATGAGATGATGAAATGTCATACAATGTGACATGAATGATCATACAAAGATGAGATGTTATGAAAGCATGCTTTGAAGTTTGAAAACACATGAAAGTTTATGAAATGAAATGAATGCAAAACATGGCAAATGAATGAAGAAATGATAAATAAAGGTTCTAACATGTCCTAAGATGTCTAAGATGACATGGGAATGCTTGAAATGTCATGGAAAGTTCATGTGATGATGAATATGCAAGGTGAATGTAAATGAACATGAGAAATTAGGGTTTTATGAACATTTGAGATGCAAATGACTAAAACAGAAGCAATCAACATGATAAAAATTTGAAATTAAGCTCAAACAAACCCTAATCCCATATAACATCATACCCCAAAGGAGAAGGTCAGAAGCTAATCCTATCAAAAGTTATGATTTTCCTAAGTTTTCTAGGGTTTTTGGGTGGTTCAAAAGGAAAAATGCAAATCAAATTGAAAATGCAAGATAAATTCATGAGGAAAATGACCTATAAACTAAATGCAATATATAACACAATGCAAAAAGAATCAAGTTCAAACTCTTCTTAGTTAGGAAGAAATGAGTTTTCAAATCTAGGGTTAAAAAATGTGATTTTAATGACCCTTAATTCAAAGAAAATTGGCAAACTATGATCAAACCTAAAAAGAAATTTGTATGAAGAGTTTGAAAATGTTTCTAAATGAATTGGAATGGTTCATGATTTTTTTGGAGATTTTTAGAAACCTAAATGTATTTTTAATTAATTAAAATACTTTAATTAATTAAAAATAACATTTAAATATTTTAAAAATACTTTATTAATGAAAAAAATAAAAATAAAATTGTTTTTGGATTGAGAAGAATATTTAAAGCCAGAATACAAAAGAAAATATTTTTTTGAAGTTTTTTAGCTATTTTAAAATAATTATACAAAAGAAATGAAATAAAAGAAAAGTATGAGGATCTGATGGCTGAGATTCAAACTGGGAAAGGGAGGGTTGACTGCGCGCGTCATCCAAGGGCTGACATTTAAACTGGCTAATTAAACTGATTAAATTAATTAATTAAAATTATGGTTTAAGTGAAATGATCCTGTCCACTAAAACACGCGCTAAACTGAATCCAAGGGCTGAGATTCAAACTGGGGAGATTAGCCCTAATCCTAACCCTAATTACTTTCAGGTGACCGGAGCAAGCTCCGGTCATCTTCTCCGGCGAGCCATTCATGCTATCTTCTTCCCTAGGTGTCGCTCCCCCGAAAAGACACCTGGTCAGATAGGGTACAGACGCGAACGGTCGGCGAAAGGAGAAAATGAAATGAATAGAGTCGCCAGCTAGGCACTTTTATCCCGAAGGAAAGGTAATGCTGCATAAACCTAAGAAAAGATGGATAAGACGGTCGTGAACCAGAGAAACTGAGAAAGGGGGTTGGTTAAAACCTGGGAAGGTATTAGCACCCATATTGTCCGTTGTACTCGATGGGATCCACGCTTGAACGATTGTGTTTAAAGGGGTAGTGTATGTGTTATCTGTGTGCAAAAGCGGGAAAAGAGTATACAAGTGTCAGTGTAAAAAAAGTGAATGCTTAGGAACTGAGGCTTAAAAGAGAATGCTGAAAGAGGGGGGGAGACACAAAGACTTTTGTTCGATAACAGTTAAGTTATGCCTACATATCCTCTCGTGCAATGAGGAAGTCAGAACACCGTAGTTCGACTCAAAGAGACTGAAAGATAAATTGACTTGTGAACTTCTTGCTTCTCTATGCTCAAGTGTATGACTCGTCTGGCTCGAGTGCTAATTGTCTTGCATTAGACGGAAGAAGCAGGTTCTCATTTGTGAGTGAAGATGATAAGAAAAGAATCCCGAAGGAGACGATTCTTATTTGTTTTTGTGTTTTCAATCTTTTATTGTTTTTGGTGTTTGCCATAAGTTAATGAGCTTAAGCCTAAACCAAGGGTTAGTAAATTCATCATATCCTCCCTTTGATTTGGGATAATGAGAATACCTTAAGTATGAGATAAACATCTCAACTTAATTACCATGATGATGTAGGATTAAGATCATTAACCTACTTGTGATTATTTAGATGATTTTGAGTTTTTGTTTAGAGTTAAGTAATGAGTTTAAGCCATAATCAAGGATTAATGAACCCATTACACCATCCTAATAGAAGGATAATAGATGAGCGCACTTAAGCTGAGGAAGATACCTCAACTTAATCCATGATTTGGGATTAACCTCATGACAAAACAAACCTTTATTAAAGTGGATTTTAATTAAGGGTGAGATTAAGGAAGAATTAGAACCCTAATGCAAGGCCCAAGTTACAAGTTAATGTCTTAGTGATTATTAAGAGGGATTGATTAAGAGGTTTAAACAAATTAAGGGTTTAATACTTAGGATTAAAGTTATACACTCCATTCTAAGAGAAGGATGCAGGCATAACCCTAATTCCAAAGTCCTAAAGCCTTAAAGGTTTAGTCTCT
Organism: Lathyrus aphaca; assembly: GCA_963966055.1. NCBI lineage: Eukaryota > Viridiplantae > Streptophyta > Magnoliopsida > Fabales > Fabaceae > Lathyrus > Lathyrus aphaca. The sequence continues at coordinate 403,954,259 of OZ014521.1, read as the reverse complement.
AATGGTGAGGTGAGAAGAGAGACACAAAGAAGACACAAAGGTAGAAGCTAAAGGGGTCTAATTACAACCCTAATTATTGTCATGCTTGGATGTTCCTATGGTTTTTAAGGCTTGAGAAAGATCTTCAGAGAAGCCACCAATGGAAGAAGCAGATGAGAGGAGGAGAAGCAGAAGAAACAAGTTACTTACTTCACTGAAGAAGATAAGTAACTTGGAGAGAGAAAGTGAGAGATGAACATGAATGAGAAATCTAACTATAAGACAAATTAAAATTCAACAAGGATGCATATGAAGAAGATGAAGGGAAATGAGAAGTGCAGGCAAATTCACTTCTCAAGTTAACTTACCACCTGAAAATGTTAGCATAAGGAAAGAAATGAAATGAAAATGAAACATATGCAAAGGTAAAAACCAAAATCAGAAGCAAATACATGATGCAAATGATGCTATGAGATGATGCAAACGCATACCAAGTGTTATGAATGTTCATACAAGAGATTATATGCAAATGAGGCATGCTTTGAAGTATGAAAACACATGTATGTTTATGAAATGAAATGAATGCAAAGCATAGAAAATGTATGAATAGATGACCAAGAAATGTTCAAGCAATGTCTTCAGATGTCTAATATGGCATACAAGTTATTAGAATGTCATGGCAAGTTCACATGTTCATGCAGTGCAATGTAAGATGCAAGTGTGGATGCAAGATTAGGGTTACATGAAAGGATGAGATGCAAATGTCAAAAACAGAAGCAAATCACATGATAAAAAATTGCAAATGAACTCAAAGGAACCCTAACCCCATATGATATCACACCCCAAAGGAGAAGGTACAACTCTTAACCTAAAGAAAGTTATGAATTTTCTAAATTAACTAGGGTTTTTGGGTACCTTAAGCAAAAAATGCAAATCAAATGGAAAATGAGGGATAAATTCATGACAAAAATACCTTAGGAACTACATGCTATATGGAAAACAATGCAAAAAGAATCATTATCAAAACCTTCATGGTTAGGCAGAAAAGAATTTTCAAAGTTAGGGTTCCAAAAATGGAATTTTATGAACCCTAAATTCAAGAAAAATGTCAAAGTTGGAGCAAAACCAAAAAGAAATTTGTATCAATGGTTTGATAATGTTTCTAAATGTCCTAAGATGCAATGTGATTTTTTTTGGAATTTTTAGAAACCTAAATGGTATTTTAATTAATTAATTTACATTAATTAATTAAAATAAACACTTAAATATTTTATAAATTATTTTTTAATGCAAATAATAAAAATAAAAAAAATTTTGGGTGAAGAAAAATATTTGAAATTAAAATGCAGAAGGAAATTTTTTTATGATTTTTCTAAGTATTTTAAATAAAATGGCAATTAAAATAAGAAAAAAAATGAAATAAAAATGAATTAAAGGGCAGGTCAACGCATCCAATAGTCTGGATTTAAACTGGGGTTTGGAGGGAAAGACTGCGCGCCGGATCCTATGGTTCAAATTCAAACTGACTAAACCTAATTAATTAATTTAATTAATTCGAATTAACCCTTAACTGAACTAATCATGGCCACTCATTTTAAATTAATCCTGATCCAAAGGCCCAGAATGCGTCTGGCACACTAAAGCCTAAAATTAGCCCTAACCATTTTCAGGTGACCGGAACAGTGTTCCAGTCATCTTCTCCGGTAAGACCCCAACATCAACTTCTTCCCTAGACCATTTCCAGAGCTCTAAAGCTCCAGATCACTGCCCCACGCCTTCCTAAACCTAAATCCAACCTCAAAATCCATTTCTCATGCATCAAACTCAAGATTCGAAGATGAACACAAAAATGGTGAAACTTTCAGAAACACGATACAGGCTCAATACTCAATCATTTTCAAAACCAACAAGTGCAGTGTGATCAGTGAAGCATATAGATCATTTCTATAATATAAAAAACAAGTTCTGGAAAAAAGTTTGAAGGTGGCTACCTGAGCTGAAGCTTTCACTTTTAGAGCTTTCAAACCTCTTCTCTTGTGCAAATCCACCTCACTTGACCTCCTGATGATGTTGGAATGCTTCTATGGAGTTTAGAATGGCTGGAATGAGAAGTTACACTCCAACTGGTCTGAAATCGTGTTCTATGTTTGTGGGATTTCAGGCAGGTTTGATGGTTGGGAAATGTTCTAATGATGATGATGAGTTGAATGGTGAAGTTTGTTTGAAGTTTGAGTGGCTGGATAGAGAGTTTCGAAAGTTTTTGCTTGAAGGTGATTTTTGTGAAACTTGGTGTATGAATTGATTCAGGCTTGTGTGTGTTATGGATTGGCTTGCTTTTGGTCCACATAACATAACCCTATTGGCCAGAGAGTGGTTGTGGCTGCAGCTGATTAGTATGGGCTCTCTTGCAAAAAGTCAACAAATTGTGTACTTGAGGTATGGGCTCATGTTGCAGCTGTTCGTTGGCATGTCCTGGCTCAGCATTGATCAAGTAGAGCCATGGAAAATGATTTGGGGTGATGCAACAAGTGTATGGAAAGATTAATCCCCTTTTGCAAATTTGAAGAATTTTGGCCCCTTTTGAATTATTTGAAGTTCAAGGCATGAAATAGAATGATTCTTTGGGAAATTTTGGTCACAATGCATTGTATTATGTTTGTGTGATGCTTAAAGAGTGATTAGAGGTCACAAAATGACTTGGTATGTGAAATTGCACAAAATCCTCTTTGGTGTGAAAGTGAAAATTATAGGATTTTTGCCAACTTTGCAAAGCCATAACTTGAGTTCCATCATGAATTAGGACTTGTTCTTGTACTTTTTGAAAAGGGAATGATCCAATCTACAACTTTCATGACCAACAATTTTTCATTTGAAGCATTTTTGGTTGAGAAAGAGGAGGTTGAAATACTTTCCTAAAATGGAAAGTTTCCATTACAAGTCATTTCCATTTTTGGCAACTTTTGGTTTAGCTCAAATTTCTTCAACTTTGTGAACTTCCAAGCACTTCAATGATCAAATAAAGATCATATAACTTAAATTTGATGAAAAATTCACTTTGGTTCCATTGTTGGGGGCCTCAGATGCTCTGATTTTGCTCTGACTTGCTCAAGAAGTTACCTAGTGAACAGATGACTTCCACAATGAATTTCTTCATCAAACTTGGTACACATGACCCTTATAATATATTTAGACTATTAGAAACATGAATGACCAAAAAATTTGGAGTTATGGCCTCTGAAACAAAACCCTAATTTTAGGTCATCTGTGCAATGAAATCCTAGCTCTGCTCCCATGCCTTGCCAATTCTTGTGATTTCTTGACTTCCTTGATCTTTGAGGGATATAATATGATAATAGATCACACATGGACCCTCTTGGAATTATTTGAGACCTTTGGAGTGGCTCAGGTGGATCCTTGGATTGCTCAGATCACAAACCCTAGATGCAGATGAACTTGAATTAATGCAGTGAAACAAAAATGCAATATGAGATGATATGCTTAAACTTATGCAAAGATGAAAGATCACAAGCCATGGTGTGAAATTAGTGAGGGAAAATTTGGGGTGTTTATAGCTGCCCCTATTCAAACATGAGTTAGCTGTGCAGGATGTAAGCGCCTGGCTTAACAGACAAACAAGATAACTTGTGGTTGAATACCAAAGACAGTCCAAAATTTGCACTCATTGGGGAGAAGAAGAAAAGGGATATAAATTGGAAAAGAAAGTATAGTATGATTATCAAATGAAGGCGATGGAGGATGACCATCGAGCAGAGGACGACTGATGGGGATAAATTGGTAAGTAAAGCAATGACGGGGACGACCGATAAGCTGGGGAAGTAAAGAGATCATGATGGGGACGGCCATCAGGTAAAGTAACAAGGTTCTCTGGGGGTTTAAGTGAAGGCAATGATGGGGACGACCATCAGGTTTGCAAAGTAAAGTAAACAACGACGGGGACGACCATCGGTTTAAAGAATAAATGAAATAATGATGAGGACGATCATCAAAGGTGAAGGACGATCACCTAGCAGGGGACGAATGCTCTTTATCACGACATAGGACGAATGTCGGATAGAAAAAAGGTCGACGATGGGGACGACCATCGGATAAGCATAATGAAGGACGATCATCAAGAGGTGAAGGACGATCACCTAGCAGGGTACGGCTGCTCTCGGGGTTTATCACGACATAGGACGAATGTCGGATAACAAGATCAATGATGGGGACGACCATCAGATAAAAATGATGAAGGACGATCAACAAAAAGGTGAAGGACGATCACCTAGCAGGGGACGACTTCTAAATATCCTGACATATGACGAATGCCGGATAGTAAAGGGTTCCAATAATGGAGGCTCCGCTGGGGAAAGGGATTAGGGGCAGTCATCCAAGGGTGAAGGACGATCACCTGGTAGGGTACGGTTGCCGAAAGTATCACGACATATGACGAATGTTGGATAGAAGGAAAGCTGTTTTGCTGGGGAATGGTAAACACGGACGAGTGCTTACGCTTAAGAAATAAAAGGTATAAGTGTTTGAAGTTGTGTATAAATTAAAGATGTTGACGAGCATCCTTAAGACCACGATACGGACGAGTATTGGTAGAAACAAGCGCTGACGCATATTCAGACATGATGGTACGGACGAGTACCAACTGGTTAACAAAGAACACAGGCGAGTGTTGAATCTGTGGGGAATAATATATGTATTTACAGATACGGACGAGTATCTGTATAACACGGGCAAGTGTTCAACTTGCTGGGAAAAGTTTAACACAGACGGGTGTCAGAAGAGAAAGTGTATAGGTTATGAACTTATGAGTGTAAAAGGTATTGTGGGGGATAGGATGACTCGGGCGGGTGTCAATGAGAGTGTTTTATAAACAAGTGTTTGGTTTGCAACAAGTGTTTAGGCAAATATGTTGGGGAGTGGTGACACGGACGGGTGTCAAGAGAATGTATAGGTATCTGTAATCACAGAGGATGTTTGTAGTTTGTATCTGCAGGGGAATGAAATGACACGGACGAGTGTCAGAAAGGTATATATGAACATGTATTTGTTGGAGAGTGCAAAGGGGACGCTTTGGCTTTTATTTGCAAGGGATGTGAGTCTTTATATATATTGTCGATGAGGTACTGTTGGTATTTACAGGTGACTGGTTCGAACCTGACTTGTGATCATGCCAATGTTTGATTTTTGCCGTAATGCTCCGTATTAGATGGAATGCTACGCTTTGTGGGGAGAGATGATGCGAATGCTATGATTATGCAAAAGAAACTGATCCGGGATTCGGATCCCGCTGCTGTGAAGATCTCTAGCTGATCTGTTTGGAAGGATATCCCAGCTTGGGGAGATCATTGGTAAATCTGATAAGATGTATGGTCCTGCTTGGGGAAGTAAATCACTGATAGATCTATCCAGTAAGGAGAAAAAACCCCAGCTGGGGACGAGGAAGCTTCTGTCACTTTGTCGTGTGAGAATTTCAAGCATTGCTTTTCTGGCGAGAGGTTGGAACTCTGTGGGGAGATGGTTCTTTTGTCTTCGAGAGACTTGGTACTCTGTTTGGGGGAGGAAAGATCAGTGAACGATCTTCCTGGAGATCTCTGTGGGGATCCCGGGTGGGGATGAGGAGGCTTTAACAACTCTGTTGGGAAAAGCATTCCAGATACTGCTTGGAGGAGGTGTGCTGGGGAAGTGATGCTTGGCATGCCCCATGCTACGTATTTGAACACCTACAACCTGTTAAGACAGAGAAACGCACGAGTATTCTTAGGTATCCCTTAGCGGATTCCCTCATAGGAGTTAGATATTCCTGGAAGTAAGATTATTTCCTGCAAGCATTAATTAAGAATGACTCATTTGTTTTATGCAAATATTATATCATGGATATTGGACATTTTGCAAACGAAACAAAAATGTATGAAACGAGGTATGACTAAAAATTCTGATTTTATTAATCTGGGTGCCCTGAATTGGCAAATACAATCAAAAAACAGATCCCCTGGAATGAGGAGATTGTTACAAATTGTAAAGGTAAAAGTGCTGGAAATGTTGATGACGCTCCGGTGAGCTTCCTTTGCTATGACCCGTACGACCTTGACGTTCTTCTCATCTTGCTTTCTGGAGGCGGTTGATTCTGACTGATGCTTTATCCTTTCAAAGCTTATCGTGTTTGTGAATGATACAGACGAATTCATAATGCAGTTGTTCGCTTATTCCCTGATTTTGCGTAGATCGCCCTTTCGGGTTTTCAATCCACCGGGATACCCATTTTTGCCTGAGCTGTCCAATGCGGCTTTTCAACTAAGCGGCTGTACACATTTTTTTTCAATCTTCCCTTATTTTTGCTCGAGACTTTTATTCTGTTTTTGACTCGCCGGGATGCCCTATTTTTGCCTGGACTTACATTCTATTTTTATGTCCAGCGGGTCATTTTATGCGAAGTATTTTTTAACTGCATCTGAATTCACAGGGGATAAGAAATCTTCACCATCCATAGTAGTGAGCATCAGTGCTCCACCAGAGAAAACTTTCTTTACTATGAATGGACCATCGTAGTTCGAAGTTCATTTGCCCCTGTGGTCTGTATGAGGAGGAAGAAGTCTTTTCAACACAAGATCTCCCACTTGGTATTCACGAAGCCTGACTTTCTGATCGAAGGCTTTCTTCATCCTTTTCTGATATAACTGCCCATGACAGATTGCAGCTAATCTATTTTCTTCGATCAGATTCAATTGATTGCCGAGATCGAACCCATTCTGCTTCATTCAACTTTACATCCATCAGTACCCGTAAGGAGGGTAATTCAACTTCAACAGGTAGGACTTCCTCCATACCATACACAAGCTGATACGGTGTTGCCCCAGTGGACGTTCTGATTGAGGTTCGATACCCATGCAAGTCAAATGGTAGCATCTCATGCCAGTCTTTGTAAGTAACCACCATCTTCTGCACAATCTTCTTAATGTTCTTGTTAGCTGCCTCAACAGCGCCATTCATCTTTGGCCTGTAAGGAGAAGAGTTGTGGTGTTGGATTTTGAAATCCCGACACAGTTCTGCCATCATTTTGTTGTTCAAATTGGAACCATTATCAGTTATGATTCTCTCGGGAACTCCATATCGACAGATGATGTCTCTTTTCAGAAATCCGGCTACCACTTGTCTGGTGACGTTTGCATACGAAGCTTCTTCGACCCATTTGGTGAAGTAGTCAATGGCTACCAGGATGAATCTGTGGCCATTTGAACCAGTTGGTTCAATCTTTCCAATCATGTTAATGCCCCCACATGGCAAAGGGCCAAGGTGAAGACGTCACATTCAAAGGATTTGGAGGCACATGCACCTTATCTGCATAAATCTGGCATTTATGGCACTTTCTGGCATAGGCACAACAGTATGCATCCATTGTGATCCAGTAGTAACCTGATCTTAACAATTTCTTAGCCATTGCATGTCCTCCAGCATGGGTATCGAAGGATCCTTCATGCACCTCGTGCATCAGCAAGTCTGCTTCTTTCTTATCAACACATCTGAGAAGAACCATGTCAATGTTTCTCTTGTATAATGAACCATCGACATTAAGGAAGAAACTACCGGCCAGCCTTCTTAATGTCTTCTTATCATTGGATGATGCCCCAGGTGGGTATGTTTGATCCTCTAAGAAACATTTGATGTCATAGAACCAAGGCTTGTCATCTTTAGTAATGTCCACGGAAAATATGTATGTTGGTCGGTCTAGTCTGGATACCGAGATCCGAGGCACATAATTGGCAGCCTGAACCTTGATCATGGAGGAAATGGTAGCTTGAGCATCTGTGAACTGATTCTCGTCTCGAGGGATGTACTCTAGTTTGACCGTTGTGAAGAAAGTCAATAATCTCTTCGTATAGTCACGGTATGGAATCAAATGCTCTTGATGGGTGTACCATTTGCCGTTGGTCTGATTGATTACCAAAGCTGAATCTCTGAATACAGTTAAAGTCTTGATCCTGAGGTCAATGGCTTCCTCAAGACCCATGATATAGGCCTCGTATTCAGCTTCGTTGTTAGTGCATGCAAAGGTGAGTTTTGCCGAGAAAAGCATGTGAACCCCCTTAGGTGTAATGAGCACTGCACCAACTCCACGACCATTCATATTGACAGCCCTATCAAACATCATTGTCCATTCTTCTTCTAGGTCAGGCCCTTCAGTGTGAACAAGATCTTCATGATCTTTTGCTTTCAGGAACATGATATCTTCATCAGGGAAGTCAAATCTCATTGGTTGGTAATCATCAATGGGTTGCTCAGCTAGATAGTCAGACAGTACACTGCTCTTGATGGCCTTTTGAGATGTGGACTAAATGTCATACTCTGTCAAAATCATTTTCCATCTTGCAACCCTTCCGGTAAGTGCTGGCGTTTCAAATATGTACTTGACTGGATCCATCTTTGAAATCAACAAAGTAGTGTGACTCAACATATACTGTCTTAGTCGGCGAGCAGCCCACGCTAAAGCACATCAAGTTTTCTCGAGCAGTGAATAACGTTGTTCACAGTCGGTAAAAGTTTTGCTTAGGCAGTATATTGCGTACTCTTTTCGACCAGACTCGTCATGCTGGCCCAACACACACCCCATTGATTCTTCTAATACTGTCAGGTACATTATTAGAGGTCTTCCTTCAACTGGAGGCATAAGAATTTGAGGTTCTTGCAGGTACTCCGTGATTTAGTCAAAAGCCTTATGCCAGTCTTCGTTCCACCTGACTATTTGTTCCTTTCTTAACAACTTGAACAAAGGCTCACAGGTTGCAGTGAGGTGAGATATGAACCTTGATATGTAGTTCAATCTTCCCAAGAACCCCCGAACTTCCTTTTCAGTCCTAGGCGCGGGCATCTCCTGAATAGCTTTGACTTTGTCAGGATGAACTTCAATTCCTTTCTCACTTACAATGAATCCCAGCAGCTTACCGGAACGTACCCCGAATATGCATTTGTTGGGTTTTAGCTTCACCTGATACTTTCTCAGGCGCTTGAACAACTTCAGCAGATTCACCAGATGATCTTCTTCAGTAAGGGACTTGGCAATCATATCATCCATGTAGCATTCAATTTCTTTGTGGATCATGTCGTGGAATAACGTTACCATAGCCCGTTGATAGGTAGCACCAGCGTTCTTCAGTCCAAAAGGCATTACCTTGTAACAAAATGTGCCCTAAGGTGTAATGAAGGTAGTTTTCTCCATGTCTTCGGGCGACATTCTGATCTAATTATACCCTGAAAAACCATCCATGAAGGAAAACACCAAGAACTGAGTTGTGTTGTCGACCAATACATCAATATGAGGTAAAGGGAAAACATCCTTCGGGCTAGCTCTGTTCAGATCCCGGTAATCCACACACATCCTTACTTTGCCATCCTTATTAGGCATTGGTACAATATTAGCGACCCACGGTGGGTAACTAGTTACAACAAGAAAACCGGCATCCCACTGTTTTTGTACTTCTTCTTTAATCTTCATAGCCATATCTGGACGAGTACGGCGTAGCTTCTGCTTTACTGGAGGACAATCTTCTTTCAAAGGCAGCTTGTGCATAACAATATCAGTGTCAAGACCTGGCATGTCTTGGTAGGACCAAGCAAAGACATCAACGTATTCTTGAAGCATGTCAATAAGCTATTCCTTCACCGAATTTTGCAGACCGGCCCCGATGTTCACTTCTTTCAAGTCTTCCTCGGTACCAAGATTAACCGTCTCAACCTGCTCCTGATGAGGAGTGATCACTTTCTCTTCTTGCGTCAACAACCTGGATAACTCTTCAGGTAACTCATAGTCTTCTTCAACCCCTTCATCAGCTTGATTAATCGGATTGTCGAAGTCATACAAGGTCATAGTAGTGTTGTTGTTGGTGCAATCTGGAGGATAATCTCTACAAGGGTTGAGATTGGTTCGTTTTAGTGATCAATTTTAATCTTGTTTAGAAAAATTAAAAATGAAGTTATTATTTTGAAAACATTGCCATTTTATTGTTTTGTACAAAAGTGAAAAATGAAAAGACAGTGAGCGAAAAAAGAGACTCGTTTGCAAAAGATGTCTGATATTCATTGATTAATCATTTGCACAAAATTACAATATGGCCCTATTACAAAATGAGTCCTGACACCTTGGTCAAGATGCAGGACTTGATGCATGGTAAAAGACAGGAAATAATAATTACTCTGTAGGAGTAACCCTTATAATTTCCTGGGAAGACCAGTTAAGGACTTGGTTCCCCGGGATCCTTGGACGTATCCAGCTCTCCAGGTTGTGGTCGCCTTCCGCCTCGTCTTCCAGATTATTAACAGCATCTGGGGTGAGCATTCCCCCATTGATGAATTTGGGGTCTTTGGCAGCCTCTGATTGATCTTTTCAAAATGGTCTGTAACCCAAACCGAATCTATCTTCCTTCTTTTCCACTGGCAGCAGCTTGCCCCAGACTTGGGCATTACCGTCTTCAACAACCTTACGGGTTTGCTGATAGGAAACAATTGAAGTACCCATCCTGTCTTCCTGGGATGCAGCAAATACTTCAGTAGCCTCATTGACATTCAGGGCCTCGAACCCTTGGCTCATAGTCTCATGGATTTCACCATCCATCTCAATATATTTATACGTAGCCAAATGGCTAACAAATATGTCCTCCTCACCACAGATGGTGATAATCTGTCCTTCCCATTCATACTTCAGTTTCTGGTGAAGGGTCGACGTTACTGCGCCTGCAGAGTGAATCCATGGTCGACCTAGCAAACAGCTGTAAGCAGGCTGTATGTCCATCACATAGAAAATGGTCTTAAAGACCTGTGGACCGATTATCCCTGGCAGCTCCACCTCTCCAAGAACAGATCTTTTAGAGCCATCAAAAGCCCTGACCACAAGGTTACTTGGCCAGAGAGCTATCCCATCATACTCGAGCTTGACATGGGCTTTCTTGGGTAAGACATTGAGTGAGGACCCAGTGTCTACAAGAACATGAGATAGTAAAACTCCTTTGCACTCCAGGGTTATGTGCAAAGCTTTGTTGTATAGACGTCCTTCTGCAGTTAAATCAGCATCGGTGAACCCTATCCTATGGCTAGTGTTGACATTTGACATAATTGTTTCAAGCTGATTCACAGTGATCTCTTCTGGCACGTAAGTAGTGTGCAGAACTTTGAGTAGTGCATCCCGATGGGCTTCAGAACACAACAACAGAGATAAGATTGAGATCTTTGAAGGAGTCTGGTGGAGCTGGTCCACAACTTTATAGTCACTTCTTTTAATAATTCTCATAAACTCATCCACATCTTGATCGAAGGATGATTTATGAGTTTCTTTGGGTGCAGATTCTTCCGGTATCACACTATTCCCCTTGGCTTTGGCAACAACCTCTGCCTCAATGTTGGTTCTAGGGACTTCTGATGCGAAGAGACGTCCACTTCGGGTGAAGCCTCCGCCTCCCCCAAAATTATCCACTTGGGGAGTGAGAACTGGAGAATCAAGAAGGACTTTCTCTATCTTGCAGTACAGATCAGCACCATAATGCCATGGTATAACACTGTCTTTATCATATGGAATTGGCTCGGGCACCGTGATAGTGATTGGGCTCACTACAGCAGATGTTGGGACTGTAATAGTCTTAGGATCATAGAAGATAGTAACAGGACCTCTGGCGGATGTTGGTGGAGGTGAATTGAAGCTTTATTGAGACTATTGTTGAGGTTGTTGAAAGTTGTTGGAATTCGGGACCGTTGTGGGGTCATAATAAATTGTGACAGTGGAAACATCATGGTTGGTGGTTGTTGAAGTTGTAGTAGCAGGTGCAAATGAATTATTGTGTGTTGAAGTGACATATGGAATGATTGCTGAAGTTGTAGCTGAATCAGTTGGAACAATGGTTGTTGCAGTTGTAGAAGAATCAGTAGGAAAGATGGTTTTTGCATTTGTAGAAAATTCACTTGTTGTTGATAAAAGAGTTGTTGGTGTTGTAGAAGCGGTGGTTGTAATTTGCAGAATTCCTTCTTTAATCAAGTCATTGATGCCTTTCCTCAAGCTAGAACACCCATTCTCAGAAATTTTGCATAAATCACAACAGGCCTCACAACCTGGAAACACTTGGCACTTTAAAAGCTGGGCTTTAACCTCTGCCAGAGTTGTTTGAATACATGCAATGTCTTCTATTAAATTCAGGGGTGATCCATCCTCTACAACATTAATCATTGGCCCACTATGGCTTGGCATAGGATTTTTCATTACATTGGGAGGGGGTGCAAAGTTCAGGGCCTTTGAATCTACCAGATCCTGAACCTTCATATGCAGAGCTCTGCATTTTCCCGTAGAGTGACCAGGTGCGTTAGAGTGAAAAGCACACCTAGCATTGACATTGTAGTTTCTTGGAAGGTTTTGAGGATCAGGTGGAGCCAATGTCCTCAACTCAACCAGATTGAGCTTTAGGAGTTGTGGAAGCAGTGTAGCATATGTCATTGGAATGGGGTCAATTACCCGGTTGACCTGAGATGGCCGTTGTTGAAACGGGCGTTGTTGTTGATTGTTGTTATTGTTGTTGTATGATCTCTGTTGAGGAAATTGTTGTTGTTGCGGAAAGTGTTGTGGTTTTTAAGTATACTGAGGAGGTGGAGCAGGGATGGTAACATCAGCAACTGTCCTGAGCAAGTATTGAGGTCTCCCTCTTCCCATGTGCACAAAGTTTGTCTCACCAGATCTACGGGGCCCAGCAAATGGTTTTCTTGTACTGCTTGAAATAGCACCGTTATCGGAGATCTTTCCCATCTTCAATAGGCTCTCTATTCTTTCCCCAGCTATCACCACATCTGCGAAGCTAGTAGAAGAAAATGCAGCCAATCTGTCAATGTAGGTTCCTTGGAGAGTATTCATGAACATGTCTGCCATTTCCCTTTCAGACATGAGGGGTTGAACTGCAGCAGCAAGTTGCCTCCGTCTTTGGGCATATTCCCTGAAGCCTTCACGGGAAGATTGAGACATTCCCATTAAAAGGGTCCTGTTTGGAGCCATGTCCAAGTTATACTGATACTGGCGGATAAAAGCTTTAGCCAAGTCCTTCAAATTTCTTATTGTGGCTCTGGTCAAATGGGAATACCATTTGCGGGATGCCCCTGTCAGACTATCCTCGGAGTAAAACATCCACAGCTTCTCGTCCATGGTGTATGCTTTTAACCTTCTCAAGAATGATTGGAGGTGGGTGCGTGGGCAGGATGTGCCATTATACCTTTCAAAACACAGGGGTTTGAACTTGTGAGGAATTATCACCCCTTCCACCAGTCCCATGTCCATGACATCAAAACCTAGGGAGTTTTGGGATTCGAGAGATCTTAGCTTCTCTGCAATCTCATCTAGCCTACGGTCGTAAACCTCGTCTCCAGCCCCAACAACTGTAAATTGCTCTTCTTGAGGATCCTCTTGCAAGACCCTTCCTCCAGCAGTATTACCTTGAGTATTCCTTATGGCATTGATTTCTGGGTTTAGATGAGGCCCAAACTCCGGTGGATCAGTGCGAGGTTGCACGTGATCGTTGTTACTGGTACCTCCTGTACCTGGATGGTGTTCTTCAGGAGTTTGTCTCTCAACCAACTCCCTTAGTCTTTCCTGGCTTTGAGCTAAACCAGTCATTACAGTCATGAATTGGGTCATCTGATTCCTCATCTCAACCCTCTCATTGGCCTCACTTCATTCAAGTCTTGCTGAACTTGATCCATCTAGATTCCCGGAAGGTTGTTTCTTGTCGGGTACCGGTGTATTCTGTTGATAGGGAACACTCTTCTGCGAGCAATGTTTCCTGAAACCACAACAAAGTGAGAGAAAACAATAAAACAAAGAGCTACAAAACAAAGAATATGTTAGTATGCAATGCAGGATGCCTATTTGTCTTCCAAGGGTATCCGGTTTGGTTCTTTGGTTTTGACCTTTCCAGACCTCGAGGAAATGCTGATGATGTTGTAGAGATAGATAAAGCCCACCAAAAATAATACAAACTGATATATTACAAAGAGTGAAAACACATAGTTTGATTACAAATAACATTCCCATGGTGGGTCAAAATACAACAACAAAATCAAAAAGTACAACAAAAAGGAAAATACAAGCAAAAGAGTCAAACATCTAATCCAAAATCATCCTCTCTGACTTCCTTCAGGAGGGCCTCAATCACTGGACCTACTGGGTGCTCTGTAATAGTCCTGATGAGGAGGTTCCTGGTAGCAATGGAATTAGTCAACTTCTTATGCTTGTCCTGATCCTTTGACCTCTTCAACCCCGCCCGGAGTTTCAATTCAGATATTTCCCTCTGAGCTGCCAATAATGCCTCCTGATGCTTCTTCTCACTAGCCTCCAACTGCTCTATCTTATCCCGAGTCCTCTGATCTTCTATTGCACGGGATTCAGTGATCCTGATCCACCTGGCCTGGCTCTCCTCTAGATAATGCTCTGCCCTAGCCTTCTGAGTCTTCGCTTCCTTGCAAGCATTCTTCAGTACTAACTCCCCTGCCCTAACCTTCCTGATGTAGTCATCCATCTTCTCAATCTTGGTAAAATGCTCAATCCCGAGCCTTTCCAATCTCTCATTATCCAGACGGTTGTCATTTCTCTCCCAGAGAGTCTTCTTCAAGGCTTCAGATAGCTGAGTGTTCCTTTCCTTCAGCTTTTCAAACTCTTCCAAACTGACAGTAGCTGCAGGTTGTACTGTAGAAGGTCCAGGTACATCTTCTAAAGTAAATGGCATCCGAGTGATCCGAGCTCTGGTACGAGACCAATCAGAATACTGTGCTGAAGCAATGTTGTTGCACTTGCCAAGGATTGTTGTTCCCTTGGTCTGAATGTTATTCCAAGCCCAGGAAGCTTGTCTGACAACAGCAGAGTTGGGTTGGATTTCACAGTAAAGAGTTTCAGCCAAATCTTGTCCTCTAGGAGGATGAACCAAAGCATACCCTAATTGTATTTTAAAAAGTAAAGGGTTGTAGTTAATGCAACCTTTCACTCCTATCAAAGGCACATTAGGGTATTGCCCACAGCTAGTAATGATGTCCTTGTCCTTAGTGCTCTGAGTGCACCATCAGATGTCTTCTGATGTCAAAGCAATAAATCTCTTAGCCCAGTTCTTTTGCTAATGGGGGTTCAGGAAGGTGTCTGACTTTGGCAAATGTCTTAACTGCCAAGAGTAATAGAGAGGAGCACATCATCTGACTAGTCTTCCTCTTTTCTTCTCATTCCTCTGATGTACTGAGTAGTAGAAGTTTCCAAGCAAGGTAGGAACGGGGTTCCTCAATAAGAACAGGTGAATGGCATTCTTGCTCACAAACTTTGGCTCATCTGCAAATAAGATAACCCTATATATACTGAGGGCTAGAAGTGCACAAACAACCTTCCATTCTCCTATTGTAGCATGCAGGGTGGCCTGGGAGATCAAGAAGTCTAGGTGAAGGCATGGAACCCCAACCTTGGTTGTCATGTTCTGATCAATGAGGGCAGGCTCCAAATGCAATGCCCTGGCTATGTCTTCATTTTTGGGAGCAACCATCTCAGGGTTAAAAGGAATCCCTCTTCTGATAGGAACTCCTAATAACATGGAAAATTCTTCTAAAAGAGGTCCCATCTGGAAATCAGGAAATGTGAAACATCTGAGTGGAGGATCATAAAACTGCAAGCAAGTATGGATCATGCTCCTCTGAGATGAATCTAAGTCCATGACCATGTCCAATATGCCTCCATAATGCTCTCTGAATAGTGGGACATGATCAGGAGTACTGAGGGACTGGATCTGCCTGATGCAAGTCAGGGTGGGCTCAAAGAAGTGGTAAGTGATGTTGCTCTTTCTCGAAATGTCCATGGATGCTGGTGGAGAAGTTGAGAGTAATTGCTGATGAAGGTCGTTGAATAGGATGCTGGAGATGGGTCTCTGATGAAGATAGCTGGAGAAGAATCACAAAAAAATTGATGAAGGTGCTGGAGAAGAAACACTGATGAAGATGCTGGAGAAGAAACATTGAAGAAGTCTGAGCAGCAGAAGGGGTCAAAACCAAACCAAAGACAATAAGATGGATACCCTGTAAAACAAATAGGAAAATGTTAAATGATGCAAAAATGATGTATGTAAAATGATATGCAAAGGGTTTGTGATCAAGTGCTGGATCTGTTTATCTGCCTGGATAAAGTCCATGTGTGTTCATAAGTCCGGGTGGAGGCTTAGAAATCCAGTAACCAGGTGGGGGACTCAAATAAAGAGTCACAAGTCCAGGGTAATCACAAGAACTGTCCAAATAATACAACCTTAACAAATCTAGTAACAAGGTATGATGAGGCCAGGGGTTCCTGCAAACTTGTAAACATCCCAACCCCCCTCACATGTAATGTTCTAGAACAAGGATCCTTAGACTTGGATCAGTTATAAGAAGTGTAAACACTTCTAACCCGGAGGTACAATGTTTACAATAACCATAAAAATCCTCCTCTAATTCACCTCAGGTGCTGAAGGTCATAAAAAGGTCATCCAGACTTAGCAGGCTTCCCAGATAGCCCTAGTACTGCAGGAAATCTGTAGCACAGAGTTCTCAAGAAGAAACCCATGTCTGAACCGTGTTTCATATTCCCGCACCAGACCGAAATGGAATGGGAAAGAATACGAAGCCATTCTAGCCTATGTGTCACTCAGGTCCCATGTATAGGACCTTAATCACTCAATGATCCCCACCCACCAAAGAAACAGCAGATCCAGCACATGACAGTATGAAATGCATAAAATTGTAAAAGAAATCAATAAATAAAGCTGTACATAAAGCAATAAATAAAGCAAATAAATAACCATAAGTAACACATAACACCCCTGTAAACACAAATCAAACAAGCGCTAGGAGGAACCCACAAAAAGAACCAGAAGCCCTGGTTGCAATATAAGGGTCCCCAGCAGAGTCGCCAAGTTGTCGCTCCCCCGAAAAGACACCTGGTCAGATAGGGTACATACGCGAACGGTCGGCGAAAGGAGAAAATGAAACAAACTGAATGGAGTCGCCAGCTAGGCATTTTTATCCCGAAGGAAAGGTAATGCTGCATAAACCTAAGAAAAGATGGATAAGACGGTCGCGAACCAGAAAAACTGAGAAAGGGGGATGGTTACAACCTGGGAAGGTATTAGCACCCAGATTGTCCGTCGTACTCGACGGAATCCACGCTTGAAATATTGTGTTTAAAGGGGTAGTGTATGTGTTATCTGTGTGCAAAAGCGGGAAAAGAGTATACAAGTGTCAGTGTAAAAAAAGTGAATGCTCAGGAACTGAGGCTTAAAAGAAAATGCTGAAAGAGGGGGGGAGACACAGAGACTTTTGTTCGATAACAGTTAAGTTATGCCTACGTATCCTCTTGTGCAATGAGGAAGTCAGAACATCGTAGTTCGACTCAAAGAGACTGAAAGATAAATTGACTTGTGAACTGCTTGCTTGTCTATGCTCAAGTGTATAACTCGTCTGGCTCGAGTGCTAACTGTCTTGCATTATACGGAAGAAGCAGGTTCTCGTTTGTGAGTGAAGATGATGAGAAAAGAATCCCGAAGGAGACGATTATTGTTTGTTTTTGTGTTTTCAATCTTTTATTGTTTTTTGTGTTTGCCATAAGTTAATGAGCTTAAGCCTAAACCAAGGGTTAGTAAACTCATCATATCCTCCCTTTGATTAGGGATAATGAGAATACCTTAAGTATGAGATAAACATCTCAACTTAATTACAATGATGATGTAGGATTAAGATCATTAACCTACTTGTGATTATTTAGATGTTTTTGAGTTTTTGTTTAGAGTTAATTAATGTGTTTAAGCCATAATCAAGGATTAGTGAACCCATTACACCATCCTAATAAAAGGGTAATAGATGAGCGCACTTAAGCTGAGGAAGATACCTCAACTTAATCCATGATTAGGGATTAACCTCGTGACAAAACAAACCTTTATTAAAGTGGATTTTAATTAAGGGTGAGATTAAGAAGTGAGTTTTATGATTTGTAATATAACTTGAGGGGGACTTGTCCATTAACACTAGGGTTAGTCCTTCTTAACCAATAAAGGAACAATTAGAACCCTAATGCAAGGCCCAAGTTACAAGTTAATGTCTTAGTGATTATTAAGATGGATTGATTAAGAGGTTTAAACAAATTAAGGTTTTAACACTTAGGATTAAAGTTATACACTCCATTCTAAGAGAAGGATGCAGGCATAACCCTAATTCCAAAGTCCTAAAGCCTTAAAGGTTTAGTCTTTAATGGTAAGGTGAGAAGAGAGACACAAAGAAGACACAAAGGTAGAAGCTAAAGGGGTACTAATTATAACCCTAATTATTGTCATGATTGGATGTTCCTATGGTTTGTAAGGCTTGATAAAGATCTTCAGAGAAGCCACCAATGGAAGAAGAAGATGAGAGGAGGAGAAGCAGAAGAAACAAGTTACTTACTTCACTGAAGATGATAAGTAACTTGGAGAAAGAAAGTGAGAGATGAACATGAATGAGCAAGCTCACTATAAGACAAATGAAAATTTAGCAAGGATGCATATGAAGAAGATGAAGGGAAATGAGAAGTGAAGGCAAATTCACTTCTCAAGTTAACTTACCACCTGAAAATGTTAGCATAAGGAAAGAAATGAAATGAAAATGAAACATATGCAACAGTAAAAACCAAAATCAGAAGCAAACACATGATGCAAATGATGCTATGAGATGATGCAAAGGCATACCAAGTGTTATGATTGTTCATACAAGAGATTATATGCAAATGAGGCATGCTTTGAAGTATGAAAACACATGTATGTTTATGAAATGAAATGAATGCAAAGCATAGAAAAATTTATGAATAAATGACCAAGCAATGTACAAGAAATGTCTTAAGATGTCTAAGATGGCATACAAGTTCTTAGAATGTCATGGAAAGTTCACATGTTCATGCAATGCAATGTAAGATGCAAGTGTGGATGCAAGATTAGGGTTACATGAAAGGATGAGATGCAAATATCAAAAACAGAAGCAAATCACATGATAAAAAATTGCAAATTAACTCAATGGAACCCTAACCCCATATGATATCACACCCCAAAGGAGAAGGTCCAATTCTTAACCTAAAGAATGTTATGAATTTTCTAAGTTAACTAGGGTTTTTGGGTACCTTAAGAAAATAAATGCAAATAAAATGGAAAATGAGGGATAAATTCATGACAAAACTACCTTAGGAACTACATGCTATATGAAAAAAATGAAAAAAAGAATCATTATCAAACCCCTCATGGTTAGGCAGAAAAGAATTTTCAAAGTTAGGGTTCCAAAAAAGGAATTTTATGAACCCTAAATTCAAGAAAAATGTCAAAGTTGGATCAAAACCAAAAAGAAATTTGTATCAATGGTTTGATAATGTTTCTAAATGTCCTAAAGTGAAATGTGAATTTTTTTGGAATTTTTAGAAACCTAAATGGTATTTTAATTAATTAATTTCCATTAATTAAATAAAATAAACATTTAAATATTTTTAAAATGATTTTTTAATGCAAAAAATAAAAATAAAAATGTTTTTGGGTGAAGAAAAATATTTGAAATTAAAATGCAGAAGGGGATTTTTTTATTATTTTTCTATGTATTTTAAATAAAATGGCAAAGAAAATAAGAAAACAAATGAAATAAAAATGAATTAAAGGGCAGGTCAACGCATCGAATGGTTTGGATTTGAACTGTGGTTTGAAGGGAAAGACTGCGCGCCAGATCCTATGGTTCAAATTCAAACTGACTAAACCTAATTAATTAATTTAATTAATTCAAATTAACCATTAACTGAACTAATCCTGGCCACTCATTTTAAATTAATCCTTATCCAAAGGCCTAGAATGCGTCTGGCACACTAAACCCTAAAATTAGCCCTAACCATTTTCAGGTGACCGGAACAGTGTTCCGGTCATCTTCTCCGGCAAGACTCCAACATCAACTTCTTCCCTAGACCATTTCTAGAGCTCTAAAGCTACAGATCACTCCCTCACACCTTCCTAAACCTTAATCCAGCCTCAAAATCCATTTCTCATGCATCAAACTCAAGATTCGAAGAAGAACACAAAAATGGTGAAACTTTCAGAAACACGATATAGGCTTAATACTCAATCATTTTCAAAACCAACAAGTGCAGTGTGATCAGTGAAGCATATAGATCATTTCTATAACATAAAAAACAAGTTCTAGAAAAAAGTTTGAAGGTGGCTACCTGAGCTGAAGCTTTCACTTTTGGAGCTTTCAGGCCTCTTCTCTTGTGCAAATCCACTTCACTTGACCTCTTGTTGATGTTGGAATGATTTGATGGAGTTTAGAATGGTTGGAATGAGAAGTTACACTCCAACTGGTCTGAAATCGTGTTTTGTGTTTGTGGGGTTTCAGGCTGGTTTGATGGTTGGGAAATGTTTTAATGATGATGGTGAGTTGAATGGTGAAGTTGGTTTGAAGTTTGAGTGGCTGGACAGAGAGTTCGAAAGTTATTGCTTGAAGGTGATTTTTGTGAAACTTGGTGTATGAACTGATTCAGGCTTGTGTGTTATGGATTGGCTTGCTTTTGGTCCACATAACATAACCATATTGGCCAGAGAGTGGTTGTGGTTGCAGCTGATTGGTATGGGCTCTCTTGCAAAAAAGTCAACAAATTGTTTACTTGAGGTATGGGCTCATGTTGCAGTTGTTCTTTGGCATGTCCTGGCTCAACATTGATCAAGGAGAGCCATGGAAAATGATTTGGGGTGATGCAACAAGTGTATGGAAAAATTAATCCCCTTTTGCAAATTTGAAGAATTTTGGCCCCTTTTGAATTACTTGAAGTTCAAGGCATGAAATAGAATGATTCTTTGGGCAATTTTGGTCACAATGCATTGTATTATGTTTGTGTGATGCTTAGAGAGTTATTAGAGGTCACAAAATGACTTGGTATGTGAAATTGCACAAAATCCTCTTTGGTGTGAAAGTGAAAATTATAGGATTTTTGCCAACTTTGCAAAGCCATAACTTGAGTTCCATACTAAATTAGGACTTGTTCTTGTACTTTTTGAAAAGGGAATGATCCAATCTACAACTTTCATGACCAACAATTTTTCATTTGAATCATTTTTGGTTGAGAAAGAGGAGGTTGAAATACTTTCCCAAAATGGAAAGTTTCCATTACAAGTCATTTCCATTTTTGGCAACTTTTGGTTTAGCTCAAATTTCTTCAACTTTGTGAACTTCCAAGCACTTCAATGATCAAATAAAGATCATATAACTTCAATTTGATGAAAAATCCACTTTGGTTCCATTGTTGGGGGCCTCAGATGCCCTGATTTGGCTCTGACTTGCTCAAGACGTTACCTAGTGAATAGATGACTTCCATAATGAATTTCTTCATCAAACTTGGTACACATGATCCTTATAACATATTGAGACTATTAGAAACAAGAATGACCAAAAAAATTGGAGTTATGGCCTTTGAAACCAAAACCCTAATTTTAGGTCATCTGTGTAGTGAAATCCTAGCTCTGCTCCCATGCCTTGCCAGTTCTTGTGATTTCTTGATTTCCTTGATCTTTGAGGGATATAATATGATGATAGAACATACATGGACCCTCTTGGAATGATTGGAGACCTTTGTAGTGGCTCAGGTGGATCCTTGGATTGCTCAGATCACAAACCCTAGATGCAGATGAACTTGAATTAATGCAGTGAAACAAAAATGCAATATGAGATGATATACTTAAACTTATGCAAAGATGAAAGATCACAAGCCATGGTGTGAAATTAGTGAGGGCAAATTTGGGGTGTTTACACTAGGCTACCCCAAACCCCCAAACTCTCCAGAATCAAACCCCTAATCATTCTAAACAAGAATCAGGCCACAAACAACATTTATTTTGCATTAAATGCACGAATCGGAGAAAAAAATTTTCAGATAAAAAAGTTTCAGAACATCAATACATCCTGGTTTCTCAACCATTTTCAAAAACAAACATATCAGGATGATCAGCTAAACATGTAGAATCATTTAGAAACTTAAAACAAGAGTTCTGGGAAAAAAGTTCATCATGGCTACCTGAGTTGAAGCTTTGCAAACTGGAGGTTTCTGACCTCTTCCTTTGTGCAAAATGCCTCCAATGATCCCTCTGATGCTTCTGGAAAGCTTGAATGGAGTTTAAATGGCCTCTTTTATGAGTTTCAGTTCTGAGGAGTGAGAAATCGTGTTTGTGTTTGAGAGTGTTTCAGGCTATGGTGATGGGTGGGAAATGTTCCTTAGGTGATGCTGAGTTGAATGGTGAAGAAAGTTTGAAGTTTGTGTGGTTGTGCTATGAATTTCGAAGAGGTGAAGGTTTCTTAAGGTTTTTGTGATTGCTGACTTGTTGGAGGTTTCAGCCTTGTGTCTTGTATGTTTTGTGATCCATGATGTTTGTATAAACCAATGGGATTGCTCAGAAAGTGGGTGGTGGCACAACTTGATTAGTATGGGCCAAGTTGCAAAAAGTCAAGGTGATGTGTACTTGAAGCATGGCATGGGTCAGATATGTTTTCATGGGGTGTCTGGCCTCAACTTGCATCAAGGATGGCCATGGGATTGAATTTGATGTGCTGAAAGGCTTGGATCATGAGATGGCATAGATTTTGCAACTTTCCCTCTTTGGTGTTTCTTGGATCATAAGCCATGAAAACCCTAGATTCAAAGTCCAATTCTGATCTTTTGAAGCTTCTTTGACATGTTATGACATATTTGTGCACATTAGAGGTCATTAGAATGCTTGGCAAGTGAAATTACAAAATTCCCTCTTTGGCATGAACTTGAAAATTATGTGATTTTTGCCAACTTTGAAAGGCCATATCTTGAGTTCTAGGATGAATCAAGACATGTTCTTGTACTTTTTGAAAAGGGAAAGATCTAATCTACAACTTTCATGCCCAAGAATTTTTCATTTGAAGCTTTTTTGGTCATGAAAGAGGAGGTTGAAAATCTTTCCCAAAATGGAAAGTTTGCATTTCAAGTCATTTCCAAAAATGGCAAGTTTGCAATTGGCCCAAAATTCTTCAATCTTGTGAACTTCCAACCACTTATAAGATCAAATAAAGATCATTTAACTTCAATTTGATGAAAATACCCCTTTGGTTCCATTGTTGGGGGCCTCAGATGCCCTGATTTTGACTTAACTTGCTCAGGAAGTTACCCAGTGAACAAATGACTTCCACAATGAATTTCTTCATCAAACTTGGTACACATGATCCTTATAACATATTAAGTACATTAGAAACAAGAATGATCCAAAAATTTGGAGTTAAGGCCTCTGAAACCAAAACCCTAATTTTGGTCATCTGTGTAGTGAAAACCCTAGCTCTGCTTCCATGCCTTTGCCAGTTCTTGTGACCTCTTGACTTTCATGAACTTTTAGGAGCATAGTATGATGATAGAACACACATGGACCCTCTTGGAAAGCTTTGAGACATTTGGGATGGCTCATATGGATTCTTGGATTGCCCAGATCACAAACCCTAGATGCAGATGAACTTGAACTATGCAATGAAACAAAAATGCAATATGAGGTAGTATGCTTATGTTAAAACAAAAAATGAAAGATCACAAGCCATAGTGTGATAAAGAGTGAGGGAAAATTTGGGGTGTTTACCCCTATGCTCAGGTGTTGCAGGCTCGTCTGGTGCGAGTGCATTACCGTCTTGCAAAGTGACAAATCGTCACAAGTTTGCGTTGAGAGTAAGTGAGGTGAGAAAAGAAATCCCGAAGGAAAAGACGAGTGTTATTTGTTTATTTTCTTTTAGAGAAGTGTTTCTTGAGATTGTTGTTTGTGAACCCTCTCATACTAAGACTTGTTTATCGTGGTAGATGCCTTACACATCGCCCTGAAATGGAACGTTCATAAGTAACCCACGACAAAGTCTCATGTCATACGAGAAGATCAACCTTTATTAGGTGTTTTTTACTTTTCTTTGAGATGAGAAAGAGAAAGCAAAACTAACCAAAGGCAAAATTCTAAATGGATACTAATTATCCTAGTGTTGTCATGCATGGATGAACCTAGGTTAGTGTAGTTTCTATTTCTAATGCGAGAAGGAAAAGAAGAAAGGAAATAGAATACAACTTACTTCCTAGTGAAGCTAAGTTGATTCTAAAGGGGATTAGCATGAAGTTGTGTAAAACAAGGAAAAAATGCTAAAACAAATACACTTTGAAAGCATTAGGGAATTAAAAGGATTAAGTTGTGTGAACTTACCTTTATCTCCCTACAAAATAATGGTTAGCATGATAAACATGAATAAGAAATGAGGTAAACAAATACCAAACAATTCCTAAGAGATCTAGGACATAAACTAAACTCAATCCTAAGTTCAAAAGTCCTAAAAATAATGCAAAGAAAAATCCAACAACCTATTACAGCTCATAAATGCACAAACATCAATTAAATGTAATGCACAATGCACACAACTTTCTACATCTAACAATCAACATGCAAAACAGGTGTAAAAAGTGTAAAAATGCAACACTCAACATACATTTTACAACTACTGCATGGAAATACAACTATGGAATGCAAGACAGATTTGATTTATTTTCATTTTATGCATAAAATGAATGGAAAAAAAATGCACAACATCACAAAGCATGATCAAATGGAATCTAAATAGAAGAATAACATGGATTATGGACATGATTATTTACAATGAATTGCTTATTAAATAATGCACCAAAACAACTATGCAACAAGCATGCACTTTCATGTTTTGAGCAAATAAGCACAAAAGCAACAAAGTGTGAGCATGCATCAACAAAGATCAACAAAATGAACATGTAACTTGATGCAAAAACAAAATTGGTATCACATGGAAATGTAGTCAAAGATGCAAACAAAATGCAAGAACGAATATGCACACATGATCATACATTTTCAAGTAAAATGCAACATGCAATTATGCAATACGACATGTGATTATGCGTTCAACTCATGAAGGTGAGGCAAAACAGAATGTGAAACAATTATTTTCATGATAATCAATGAGTATGTACATGGCAACTACCTACACAAATTATTTCATGCACAAATAACAAATAAACGAAAAATATGTAAAAGTAACGAATACACATGTCGAAACGATGGAATTAAGCACTTAATATGTTCTTGAAAATTCCCTAAAATCATGATCTACCAAGCTATGAGCATTAAAGGAATAATGCCATGCAAACATGCAAGGAAAACAAACCATTTTTCAAAGTTCAAATAGCGTTAACCGGTTAACAGTATTGGTTAACCGGTTAATGCCCTCAAGTTTTCAAATCCAGGGAAATTTTCAACGTGTTAACCGGTTAACACTGAACAAAATGTCAAAAATAGACAAGAAATAAACACTTTTAGTCTCAAACCTACTTCTAAAAGCTCCTATAGCATCTATGAACATGTTAACACGAATTTTCCACTTAACTAAGGTCTTCTAACACCTATTAATACCTGGAATAAGCTACAATTCTAGCTTCTAACAACCAAAACAAGCAAAAAGCGATCAAATCGTAATAAAACGTAAAACGATAAAAAATGCAAGTATAACAAAGAAACGATAAAGAATTCCATACGGCGAGATTTAGGGAAATACGTTAAAAGCGAAGAACGTTTTGGATCACCAACCTACAAAGCGGAGGCTTGATTTGGTGTTTGTTTCTATTTCGATCGAAATGCGGATGAAAAAGAAAAACCGAAGATTCCTTTGATCTGCGAATGCAAAATAAATGCGATTTGGCCTTGATGAACACTTGCAAAATCACTTCCGAAAAGTCAAAATCAATCCAAAGAATAGCAAAACTTATTCAATAAGCCACAAATTTGATGATTGATGAAGGTTTAACTTCAAGTTCTTCAAGTTTCAATGGAAAACTTGAAGAGCTTCTATGGAGAGGCTTTGGTGAGTTTTGTGAAAATGGAGAAAAAGTTGAGAGAAAATAAAGAGATGAAATGAAATTTCTTAAAAATGAGTTGAATGAAGATTAACTTGTGAGGTTTGGAGTCAAATAGATTTATATGGAGGTTAGGTTTGGATTGAAGCTTAGGCATGGAGCTGGCATAGGCATTAGGCTTGGGAAATGAGGTTTGGAGTTAGGGTTGGAGTTAGTTAATAGTTAGTTAGGGTTTCTAGAATATTCCTTGAAGATTCTAGAAGGTGGTGGAAACTTCCAAGGGTAAATGGAGTGTGTGAGGAGTGTAAGGCAAATGTGAAACAAAGTGGAAAAAATGAAGGAAAAAGGTGGAGGGAAATGTGAAAACAACTACTTTTTGAAGCTTTTCATTCAAATTTCGCATGCGTTAACCGGTTAACGCTATAGGTTAACCAGTTAACGGACCAAAATTCTTGAATTTTCCTTTTTCTTGTGGGAAACTCCAGGAATATGTCTGCATCGTCCATTGTGAGTTAATTTTGAGTTTAATCTTTTCTTGGGCTTTGTGGATGGCATTGAGTCTTTGCAGAATCACCTGGCTCTGATTGATATCGCGGATCGAATTTCTGAAAACTGATCATGTGCCTTATGCTAGAAACAATGGATGTTATGCCTCATTTTTCTATGCAAAAATGTTTGGATTATGTATGTGATATGCTATGCTATATGATATGCAAATGAGAGGGAAAAGTTTGGAGTGTAACAATCCTGTTATGCAGGATGGGGAAATTCCATCTAGGCTACTCATGTCCCTCAGCATGCTTCGTGAATTACCCACCAACTGTCTTTATGATCATCCAATTACGGGTAATGTTTAATCAAAAATAATGCACTTGACTCTACATCTAGGGTCCATAGTAGTTTCAGGTCGAAGGGTGGTATACACCACTATCACCATGAGAGTAACTTATGACACTTTGCATAACATTCTATGTAGTACTCTCATAGTGGGTCAATCCAATATAAATATTACTCCTAATATTCATACTTATGTCAAGACTTGATAACTCCTTATCCATGATCCATGAGATGTGATCATCAGTCTATCTACATAATAGTCTTAATAATTTAAGGCTATCCCATGTCACATTAAAGCTCGATTATGGATGCTTTAAAAATAGTGTCCTTATGTGTAATGGAATCTTATTATTAAGTCACACTTAATATTTCATTAAACGAACTAGC
The DNA here is from genome assembly GCA_963966055.1 of Lathyrus aphaca. Lineage (NCBI taxonomy): Eukaryota > Viridiplantae > Streptophyta > Magnoliopsida > Fabales > Fabaceae > Lathyrus > Lathyrus aphaca. Next base: position 403,927,126 of record OZ014521.1, on the reverse strand, counting down.
TATTCTAGGGACTTTATCATTTTGGAAAAACAAACATAATAAAGAAAATGTCTTTTATTATTAATAAATAATTCGATACAAGTACCAAATGTATTGGCCTTTAGGGCTTACACCAATAATCTCCCACTAGCACTAGAGCCAATCAGGAATACCCTTAATACCCATAGATCTTGTATGACGATCAGCTTCTACTGCGCAAGAGTTTTTTTAGTGGGTTAGCAATATGGTCAAGTGTAGGTATTTTGCATATTTTCATATCTCCTCGATCTATTATCTCTCGAATAAGATGATATCGCCTAAGTATGTGTTTGGATCGTTGGTGAGGTCTAGGTTCCTTAGATTGTGTGATGGCACCATTGTTATCACAATAAATATCAATGGGATCTACAATGCTAGGGATTATTATAAGTTCACAGATGAACTTCTTGATCCAAACAGTTTCCTTTACTACATTTGAGGCAACAATATACTTAGCCTCGGTTGTAGAATCATCAACTTTCTCCTTCTTTTAACTTTTCGAGCTTACAACACCACCATTTAAGTAGAACACATAACCAGATTGCAATATGAAGTCATCCTTATTTGTCTGGAAGCTAGCATTGGTGTAACCAATTACCATGAGCTCTTCCTAACCTCCATATATCAAGAATGTATCCTTAGTCCTTCTCAAGTACTTAAGGATATTCTTGACAACTACCCAGTGAGCATTACCATGATCATATTGGTACCTACACCTTGCACTTAAAGCATACGAGACATCTGGTGGAGTACATAACATGGCATACATGATAGATCCTATTACATATGCATATGGAATCTTACTCATGTGATCCTTTTCTTCCTTTGTTTAAGGGGATTATGTATTTGATAGACACATGCCATGTTGCATAGGTATGAATCCTTTATTGGAATCATGCATGTTGAAGTGTCTCAATACTTTGTCTATGTATGTACTTTGACTTAGACCAAGCAGTTTTTATGATCTATCTCTATAGATCCTGATTCCTAATATATAGGCTGCTTTGCCAAGGTCCTTCATGGAAAATAATTTCCCTAACTAAGCTTTTACTTGTTGCAAGGTAGGGATATCGTTTCCAATGATTAATATGTCATCTACATATAAAACCCAGAAAACGATCATGCTCCCACCAATCTTCTTGTAGACACAAGGCTCATCTTCATTCTTTATGAATCCATATTATTTTACAGTTTCATCAAAAGAAAGATTCCAACTTCTGGAAGCTTGCTTCAATCCATAGATTGATCACTGTAACTTTCATATCTTATGGCCTTCTTCAGGTATGCCAAATCGTTCAGGTTGTGTCATGTACACATCCTCAAGATGATTCCCATTAAGAAAATCATTCTTGACATCCATCTGCCATATTTCATAATCAGGATATGCGGCGATAGCTAGTAAAATTCGAACATATTTAAGCATTGCAACTGGTGAAAAGGTTTCAACATAGTCTATCCCATGATTTTTTATAACCTTTAGCAACCAGTCTTACCTTATAGGTATGTACCTTACCATCTATATCAATCTTCTTTTTGAAGTTCCACTTGCATCCGATAGGATTAACTCCAACTGGAGGTTCTACCAAAGTCCAAACTTGGTTTGCGTACATTGAATCCATTTTAGATTTCATGGCTTCTAGCATCTACTAAGACTCAGGACCAGTTATGGCCTCTTGGTAGGTTATAGGCTCATCTTGATCCATGAGTAATACATCACCTTAATTAGTTATGAGATATCCATATCTCTCTGATTGGTGATGTATCCTGCTCAACCTACACTAGTTCTGTTCTACTTGAGTAGGTTACTCTTCCACAACTATTTTTGATTCCTGCTCTAATTCCTCCATAGGTGTATCAATGCTTTGTGATTCTTGAATTTCATCAAGCTCTACTTTACTCCCACTTATTCCTTTTGAAATGAAGTCCTTTTCTAAGAACACTCTAGTTCGAGCGACAAACACTTTGCCCTGAGAAGGATTGTAGAAGTAATATCCTCTTGTTTCTTTAGGATACCCCACAAATAAGCATTTGTCAAATTTAGGCTCAAGCTTAATTGAAATTTGTCATTTCACATAAACTTCACAACCTCAAACCTTCATGTAAGACATATGTGGGTTCTTACCACTCCATATCTCATATGGTGTCTTTTCTACCTTTTTGGATGGAACACAGTTAAGTGTGTAAGTTGTTGTCAATAGTGCATGTCCCCAAAAGGAGTTTGGAAGATCGGCGTGACTCATCATTTATCGGACCATGTCTAACATGATTCAAATTCTTCTCTCAGATACACCATTCCATGGTAGTGTTCCAGGAGGAGTGAGTTGGGATAGAATCCCACATTCTTTTAGATGGTCATCAAACTCTAGTCTTAAATATTCACCTCCTCGATCTGATAGAAGAGTTTTTGTAACTCCATATAATATATATCTAGAATAATATCATACAAGTGTTATTTTGGTATTGACACCATCATAAATTCCTACTAGTATAATTCACATTCTTGACCAATTCTAAAATTCTATACAACAATGGTACAAGACATGGAAATCATACTAAAATAAAAACATTAAGATCAATACAATATCCATTATTGTACAAAAGATAGAAAATACACAACAGAAACTAAAGTCTATTCTTCTCTTGAAACATCCCGGGCATAGCTCCACTTGTAAATCAACCTTGCAAAGAAACCTGAAAAGCAACAACAAATAGTGGGGTAAGATAACAACATCTTAGTGGGTTCTCTATCTTAGAGTTCTCTCGGATCTACAAGGTTCTATCAAACCTATCTCAAGTCCTTGTTTACTTCTCGTACAAGAAATAAAATAAAATGGAACATAAGTCCATGCCTACTCTCAATGCTAAACGAGTGGGACATCTACCTTAAGTCTTTACAGATGCTTCACGTGGTACTAAAGGCAACCTACCTCAATACTTAATCAAGACCTTATGGAGGAATCAATATAACACTTACCAAAGTCTTTACGAATGCTTCCCGTGGCACTAAAGGTAACCCACCTCAAGACTTACTCAAGACTTCCTGCGTAACCTAGTGTAGTAGTCACCTCAAGCCTTTATGGATGCTCCCTGTGGGACTCAAAGCAACCCACCTCGAGACTTACTCAATACCTTACGGAGGATCTAGTAACATACACACCTCAAGTCTTTACGGATGCTTCACGTGGGACTAAAAGTAACCCACCTCAAGGCTTACTCAAGACTTTACGGACGTCCCAGTGTAATACATACCTCAAGTCTTTACAAATGCTTCCCGTGGGACTAAAGTCAACCCAGCTCAAGACTTACTCAAGACTTTAAGGAGGAACTAACGTATTACACAAATCAAACCACTACCCCCGTCTCACTACACAGTACCTCAAGCCTTTACGGATGCTTCTCGTGGTACTCATAGTAATCCACCTCAAGACTTACTCAGGCTCTTTACAGAGGAATACCGTATAATACACACCTCAAGTCTTTACGGATGCTTCCCGTGGGACTTAAGGTAACCCACCTCAAGACTTACTCAGGTGTTTACGGAGGTCCTAATGTATTACATGCCAATGATTTGTATCAAACCAAGGGTACACCTAAACATCTCACAAGTTATACCTTATTATTTCCAATATCTTCCAATTCCCTAACTAACATAATTATGATTAATTAGAAAGGTCAGGTAAAAGTCAGCTCAAAATAATATTTCTCGGTCTCATAAGATATGACATATTATTAGCTTCAAATTGGTATAACGAACAGTTAAATTAGATAAGGAGCTTTTAAAGAGGAATCAAAATTAATATTTTTAATCGACATAAAATAAATAAATATTTTCCACTTCAAAAGTAATATTTTCCTCTACCATTGGATAGTACGTTGTCTTAGCTTTCCAACGATATAAGGTTTTCCTCAATCGGATACCTGAGTAACCTCGCCATACTTATTGTTGATTAATTCCATATATAACATGATCATTTACAAGCATTTAATCGACACTTTAATCGTTCAAAATATTGATTTAACCAATTAGTCATTTTATCACATATTATAACCTAACTCTTAGAACTCCAAAATCTAAAACAAAAGTGTCTAACTAGAACCCACCTCTACAACGACGAGGAGTTTGATGAAGATGAAGAATCGATGAAGAATATTGAAGAAGAATCGATGAAGAAGATTGGTGAAGACTGATATAACAATTAGTTAGTAACCTAATGGGTCCAAAATTAGTGTATCCAAAAATGTCTTTGAGTCGAATATTTAATAAAACCTCTGAGTCATATAATACTTAATTAATTAATTTAAGTTCGTCGGTTGCTCTAATTATTTTGATTGAAAACTCTCAGAGCATACTGGAACCTTATTAATATTTAATTAATATGATCTAGAGCATTTAATTAAATACGGGGTATTATATCCTCCCCTCCTTAAATTGAAATGCGTCCTCGAATTTCCTTTACTCAAAATAACGACAGTTTACAACACTGTTTCAGATCCATACAGGGAATTGGTTTGGCATTATGTACTACTCAGGGAGGTCTCAGCGTGAGTCCGGGAAAAACAAGCATCCTTTATAAGTTCCCAGCTTCAAGCGCTGTAATCGAGATACAATAGTACATTTATCCTGAAGGATACAATACTATCATCATACGACCATATGCTTTGACTGAGTTCTTATAAAAGAACCAGGTCATCCTATGCGAGTTCCCAGTGGGTCCTCGGGTGCGAATGGGTTTGCCACAGAATATGCTCTGCCACTGTCACCACTGGAGAGGGATGTTTCCACAAAGGTCCTCAATGATCGGTCCCCATATGCACATATCTATCGAGGTTGTGTATGACCCCAGAAAGATTCCGACATCAATACATTTCCAAGACGGTCGCAAGTCTGGGTGTGGAACTCACTACTACCAACATAGTAAGATGCCATGAAGCCAAAGTGATTGTCCACTCTAAGTCCTAGGGTGCACTCGAGCCCCGGTTACGAGCTCATCTCTCAATAACATTTTCCAATCCCACAAAAAAAAAGGAAACCAACACAGCCAGACAATCCAGTAATATATGATGCATGAAAATAAAATACCGAAAACTGTCAATAAAGCTGTAAATAAACAACATTAAAATAAACACGCAACAACAAACAATCAACACCCAACGAAATAGAAACACGCAAGCGCTAGGAGAGACTCTCAAGGGAACCAGAGATACTCTGGTTAGGATTCCCCAGCAGAGTTGCCAGCAGTCGCTCCCCGGATTTCCATCCTGGTACAAACGCGAAAGTGGCACGGAAAGAGGTAGAGTCGCCAGTCAGGAATTTTTATCCCGAAGGAACGGGAATGGTAATGCTGCACAAACCGAAGAAAACAAAAGGAAGGACAAATGTCCTGCGAACCAAAGAAACTGGGCTCGGGATTCAGTTACGACCTGGGAAGGTATTAGCACCCTAGATCGTCCGCCGTACCCGACGGGATCCACGCTTGCAAAGAAACTGTTTCAAAGGGTGAACGAAATGAAAGTTGCTGCAAAGAAAAGGAACTGAACTGGAAAAGGAACTGAAAAAAGAAAACAAAGAGGGAAAATGTAGGGAAAATAAAAGAGTTTGCTCGAATGGGCCCTACCCTGCTGCCTACGTACCTCGCTGGACATGAGGATCAGAGTCGTCGTAGTTCCCCTAACTAGGGGTGGAAAGATTGCTTGTGAATTAAGGCTTGAACTGCCTATGTCAATGCGCAGGTGTTGCAGGCTCGGACGACGAATGTGTAACCTTCTTGCAAAGTGACAAGTATGAGCAAGTTCGCAAAAGGAGCGAAGGAGATGAGAAAAGAAGTCCCAGAGGAGATGCTTATTGTTTGTTTATGTTTTTTATGAGCTTTTATTTCGTGTGGCACAAAATAATGAACTCAAACTCTTTTCCATGGAATGTGTACTTGCTACTACATTCCAATATGGAATAATAGAACAAGTACACCAAGTAAGGAGAATTTATCGAAGACTTGTTTCCAAAGGCAAGGGCCTAAATTCATTGACTTGTTGAATTTATTAGGTGTTTAAGTGATTAAAAATGAAGAAGTATTTTTTAGGGTTTTTCTTGATGAAGATGACCTAATGACCCGACTTGTGCATCATGCTAGACAAATGCACTATTCCAAGATGGAATGAATACATACGCCCCATGGAATAAGGCTATTACACAAGAAGTCACTTCTTTCTTTATTAATGTTTTTTAGGTTTAGTTTGAGATGAGAAGAGAAAGAGGACCAAAGGAGCAAAAGGCAAAAGTCTAATGGGGAAAGACTAAACCTAAAGTTATCATGAAAAAGTGGTCCTAAGGTTAGTGAGGTTTCAACTATCCTAAGAGAAAAGAAGAACCAAAGGAAAAGAAAAGAAGAGGAGAAGAAAGCTAGCAAGCAACTTACTCCTCTAAAGGAGATAAGTTGCTCCTAAAGGGGGAGGAAAAGAGTATAATCACATGATGGCATAAGGCACATCAAAAACCACAAAGAGAAAGCAAAAAAAAAGAAGATGAAGAGTTGAAATATGGATAAACATCTACACTTATCTTACCATGAGCCCCTGCAAGTGTTAGCAAAAAATCCAGCATATGATCAACATAATCCATGGAATTAGCATGCTCAAAGTTCAAATCAATAAGGATCAAACAACATGCTAAGCTTTGAAAATACATGACTTATGCGTCGAGAACACGAAGGTATACATCAACCAACAAGCAAATCACCCTAAACTAGCATGTTCAATGATCATACAATGATTCATGGCAAATAAAACAAGTAAGGGGATCAAACAAGCTCAAAACAGCTCAAATATGGCATTTTGCATCAGTGTTAACCGGTCTACCAAAGAGTTAACCGGTTAACCAGTTCAAACCTGCAGCAAATTACGCAGAAAAAGGGTATATTAACCGGTTAACCAAAGCGTTAACGGGTTAACAATGTCAAAACAACAACAAATCCTGCATGAAAATCAACTCAAATCCAGCTTATCCAAATAATTCCACACCAGAGCAGCAATCAATTAAGCATGAAATAAATGGATCAATTCAAATTAATTAACATCATTAAGCTCATGAACATTAGCACACGGATCCGATTACGAATCAACCAATCAATTCAAGTAACACAAGAAAATACACAAGCACATGGTGGATCTAAAGCACAAGGTACGCTCTGGTAATTGTTGTTTGAGCTTGAAATGAGAGATTTCGCGGAAAACTTTGAAGATACGGTGCTAAGCTTCACACTCCATGCAAAATAAATGCAAGCAAAGGGTCTTGATGCAGAATTTTGGCTCAAAAAGCACTTCTAATTTCCAAACCAGATCTGAACCACCAAGTAAACCAGCAAAATGATGCAAAGAAGCTATGGATGGAGGTCTAGTTCCAAGATCTACACACTTTAAGGCAAAGTTATGTGATCTTCAAAGAGGAACTTTGAGTGATTTGGAAAATTGAGAGAAAAAGTGAGAGAATGGTGAGAGAGATCAAAATTCAGAAAATGAAGAGGAGTGAATTATGAGAGAGAGCCTCTTGGTTTGGAGGGAAATGGATTAAATATGGTTTAGGTTTGGGGCCCAAAATATAGGCTTGGGATCCAAAAAATATGGTTTGGAATTGGCTTTAGAAAGTGATTAGGACCTAGCATTGGAATTAGGCTTGGATAAATGCTCTAGATCCTTCTCCATAATTCAAATGAATAAAAAAAATGGAAATTGGAGCCAAAAACACAAGCTAAAAATTGCTGCTGGAATTCAAAATTCGCAGCCGTTAACCGGTTAACCAAAGCGTTAACCGGTTAACGCCAATGAATTTTGAATTCTCGCTCCTTTTGGTGGGAAACCTCAAAAATAACCCGGCGCCAACCGTTCTAATCTGATTTTGATCCTCCATCTTTTTAGGGCCTTGAACATGATACCTAGCTTATATAACATGCCTTGTGAGCATCTTGCAAGGTCACAATGCTCTTGATTTTGCCTTGAAGTGCTTCAAATTTCCCAGATGGTTGATCATATGCCTTATACTAGAACATGCAAGTGTTATGCTTCATCTTTCTATGCAAGATGCTAACGATATGACATGTTGATGATGATTATGATATGATGATGATGCTAAACAAAAGAGGGCGAATTTGGTGTGTTACAACATGGAACTCTTGATTTGTTATGATGTTTAAGTCCTTCAAGGTGGTATAGTGACTGGAAGTCTAAAGGATTACTGCTTTAGCAAATATGTATCTTTTGGAAGAAGAATTCTAACTGGTGTAAGGAGGACTTAGATCTGGAAGCCCCATTCTTTTTGGTAGACCAAAGAATTATTGATAACTTCTAGAAGAAGTCATGTAGAAGAACCTTGGTCATTTGTACAGGTTCAAAGAATGTCCTACTCAAGTAAGAATCCAAGTCATTTATGTCATCACATGTTTTGAAAATGGTGCTTCAAAATAATAGACTAGAGGTCTAAGATGAAGCAAAATATACCTTGATTTGGTATCTACTATAGGGAATCTCCTCGAGAGATGATTGAAGATTCTATAATGTCATACATGATGTCTGAACATTATGCCTCAGAAGATGTGTGAGAGTTTATTTCTCTCAAGGTGTTTCGTCCTCAGATGATGATTGTGCTGATGGTCAGCAAATTTCTCTTGAAGGGTGATTCTCTATAAACATGATTTGTTATGAATTGTTTGGGATTCCTAGCATATAGAGGTGTTTGGATCAATATGAAACTTGAATAAAGATGAATGATTCAATTCAATAAGTGGGACTAATGTTGTATCATCATTTTAGGAACTTGCTATGTTTGGAAGTTGACATTGGATTATGGACGTGGAGATTGATGATCAACACTACATTCAGAAGTAGTATGTGAAGTAAATGATCAAATCTCAAATGAGGAATGGTGTTAGCTTCAGAAGAGTTGAATTGGAGAAGTTGTTTTGGTCATTGGCTTGTTGTTTGCTATTTGTCAATGAACGTGCTAGTATAATTTTGAATGGTATGTCAAGCTATTTGTGTATCAAGAATCAGAGTGTATGAAGACCGGTGTCCTACATAATGTTGGAAAATAATCTTGTTTCTTTTGGAGGGTGAGTTGGATTGATTTATCTATTCATTAGTATGAAGAATTCAAGCGTGGGAACCCTTATACCTAAAAGGGTTAGTGGTTTCTGTTACTACTAGAGCCTCTAGAAAGGAGTGTGTTAGTTTGGTACTTGTGAAGCAAGAAATCTGAGAATTGTTGTTCTAGAGCATTGATAGCACGATTTTGTATCGATTTATTAGCATGGTTTCCGTTTATTTAAGTTATGATTTTCTTTATTTTGAACATTATCATGCGAGTTTGTGTTTATTTTTACAAGTATTTAGTTATGCTTGACTTGTGGAAGGAAAGAATGAAAATGAGACTGAAACAAGAGTTTTAGATCCAGAAATGAAGCAAACATCTGAAGAAATGAAGATTCTGCATTTTTACTGTATGATCATCGTCACAGAATCTTGACGACCATCTCACATTCCAAACATATCTCATGAATCCAAGACGACCGTCCCAAAGCTTATATCAGAAACCTAAAATGCGCCTCGGTGTAGTCAAACGACAGATAGTCGTTAACACATTCATCTCGTTCAAAAAAGATTTTCCTTAACCCTACACAGTTTCAGTCCAACACTACGAGTCAAGGCCCAACAAATATGATTCCGACTTATTCTCAACAAATTGAGTTCACAAAAGCTATATATAGTAGTTGTTACAAGTTCCAAAGAGAGCTTCGTTTACCATATTAAATTGCTGCCAAATTTCCGTTCAAAGCCGTATTCTTAGGTTCAAATGTTTCTTTAGTATTCTTTTCAGCTTTTACTTTATTTTCTATTTCCCAAACAAAGTTAAAGCCTCCTTCCTTGGGAAGCTATCACCATTTATTTTCTTTCTAGCCACTGCATTTAGATTTAGTTTAATTTTCTACAAGATTGCTTGATCAAGAGTACTTCAGCTAGGTTTCCTAATTTAATGCTTTACCATTTAATTATTATGTCATTTATTTTTATGCACTTCTTATTCTACCTTTCTTCGTATTTATTTAATATGTCTGGCTAAACCATTTAATCGGTATGTGAAAGTATAACCGAATGAATTCGATAGACCTAGGCTAAAACCTTAACTCAAGTTACTTTTTGGTTCCGATTTCTTATTTATAAATTAACTTTTTTTACGAGAGTAAGAATACAAAAAAGGTTAGAATTAAGACCACGTAAGTGTGATATTGTAACCAGATAGCTGAAATCGAGCATTGCTTTTAAATACAACGAAATCGCTTTAAATCCAATTAGAATCTTTAGGTTTCCAAAAAGTATTTCTAACTTGAATTGACACAGCGAGAGCGCTCAATTGAACTTAGGAGTACAGTAATAGGAAAAACCACGAGAGTGTGAGTCAATGACTTTTAAACCGACCGTTTCTACGGAAAAATAACTTGACAAATCTTAATAAGCCGACCTTTTATCAAATTAGCAAAGGCGTACACATTACATATCGATATCCTTATTTAAATTTAATTTAATCCATAATTCTTACCTTCTCGCACCTTAAAACTATAATACCACTCACCTTGGCTAAACATAGTAACGCCCGATAGCGCTAGGTTGATTATCGAGTCTTTGTGGGATCGATATCTTTTATTACTACGCGATTAGGCTGTATACTTGCAGTTAGAATCTTTAGACTCGGAGAGAGTCACGATCAATTTTTTGGCACCATTGTTGGGGACTTATATTTAGTCAATAGTATAATTCGTTGTTGCGCCGTCTAGACCAAGGCAACAAATTACTCTATGTCGATTGTCTTCCCAGTACTCGCTCCCGAGGCGAAGACTTAGATACCCAAATCGACGAAGTTGAGCGTTTCTTAAGCCCGAGACGCCGAACCTAAACCAACAAAACCCTTTTACCTGAAGAAATTATACCAGAAACAATTGAAGAACCAATCATGGCCAAAGTAAACGGAGCACCACCACAACATTCACTCAAGTTCTATGAGACTCCAACTTAACAAGAACCACACAACAGTATTGTCGCACCAGCCATTACCCGAAACGATTTTGAACTAAAACCTTCACTACTGCAAGTTGTACAATAGAACCAATTTTCTGGAAATCCTTTGGATGACCCTAATGAACATTTGACAAAGTTTGTGCAGTATGCAGATACCGTGAAAGAAAATGGTGTAACTCAAAACACAACAAGATTGAGACTTTTTCTGTTCTCTTTAAGAGATAAAGTTGGGGCATGGTTAGAATCTCTAATAACCAACTCTATTACAAAATGGGAAGGGCGGAAGAATGTATTTCTACCACGATATTTCTCGCCAAGCAAGACAACTATGCTGAGAGCTTAGATTAACGTATTTCGACAAAAAGATGCTGAATCACTTTATAAAGTGTGGGAAAGGTACAAGAATATATTGAGATTATGTCCACTCCATGGGTTTGAAAATTGGGTAACCAACATTACCTTCTATAATGGACTTCTATACCACACGAGGATGACAGTAGACGCTGCCGCGGGTGGCACTCTTATGGATAAACCATACCATGAAGCCTACAACCTCATTGAGAACATGGATCAGAACCATTGCCAATGGGGACGTTATAGAACACCTTTAGAGAAGAACCAAACTAAGGGAGGAATGTATGAAGTGAATATTTTAGATCACCTAAATGCTAAGATGGATGCCATAGCCCAGAAGATCGATAACTTGACCATAACACCACCAGCCACCATGGCTGCCGTAATACAGAATTGCGAAATTTGTGGAATCCCAAGACACACACCATCAGAATATCAAATTCTTGCCAGATTAACCACAAATCAGGTGAATTATGCTCAAGGAAATCTGTATTCCAATACCTATAATCCAGGATGGGAGAATCATCCAAATTTCTCTTATAAGAACAATAATTCCTTGTATGCGTCTAACCAAGCACCAGCCGTACCACCAGGATACCAAAATGCAGCCGCACCCAATCCAAATACTCCTAGGAAATCAAACCTTGAACTGATGATGGAGAACTTCATAGTCACGCAGACTCAACAAATAAAGAATTCCTGACCCATAACATCCATACTAGTGAGCAAATCAAACAATTGGTGACCAAAGTAGATGCTTTAGCTACTCATTAAAAGATTCTAGAAACTCAAATTTCTCAAGTAGCCCAACAACAAGCATCCATTGTTTCCCCAATTGGAATGTTTCCTAGCTAGCCACAACCAAATCCCAAAGGTCATGCAAATGCAGTTATACTAAGAAGTGTAAAAGAATTGGACTGACATGTCGATCCTAGAACAGAAAACCCAACCATGTACCAACAACCTGAAAAATAAACTAAAAAGAAAGATCAACCACAGGAAAAGGAAGCCAATGAACTAGAGGCAAAGGAAAAGCTTTATGTACCTCCGCCACCGTATAAACCACCAATTTCGTACCCCCAACGGTTAATAAATTCTAAAACTATGGCACAATTCAAGAAATTTGTAAAGCTTCTGAAACAGTTAAACATTACGATAACCTTTACAGAAGTTATTACTCAGATGCCCTCATATGCTAAATTTCTAAAAGAGATCTTATCCAACAAAAAGAAAATCAAGGGGAATGAAATTGTTGCGCTTACTACTGAGTGTAACACTATTAACCAGAATAACATGCCTCATAAACTTAAGGATCATGGAAGTTTCTCTATTCCCTGTTTAATAGGAAAGTTCTTCATAGACAAAGCTTTATGCTATTTAGGAGCCAATATAAGTGTCATGCCATTATCAATTTGCAAAAAGCTTGATATGGAACAACTAAGACCGATCAAGATGTCAGTTCAACTAGTCGGTCGCTCAGTAAAATTCTCGGTTGGTATTCTAGAAAATGTTCCTGTACGAATAAGTCAGTTCTACATCCCAACTAATTTCATAATCATGGACATCAAGGAAGATGCTACGACTCCTATCATACTAGGAAGACCATTCTTAGCCACAGACGGGGCCATCATAGATGTGAAGAAAGGCAGGTTGACATTTGAAGTAGGAGAAGAGAAAGTCGAATTCATTTTAACCCAATTCCTCTAAGCTTCAACCATAGACGACACCTGTTACCTAATAGACATCATTGAAGAGTGCATAAGGGAAATGGAAAAAGAAGAGACTACATATTCTGATATGATGAAAATCACATCCCCTCCGATCCTTGAAGATGATAATTGGAAAGAACCTTATAAGGACGACAGTCTAAATGAATGCCTAGCTCTTACACTAGACCATATGCCATTCCCAAAGGAACCCGCTCTAGAACTCAAGGTGTTACCTAACAATCTTAGATAAAAATTCCTAGATTCAGAACTCAAAAGACTAGTTATAGTAAATGCAGACTTAGGACAACTCGAAACCGAAAAACTATTAGACGTCTTAAGAAAATATCCAACTGCGTTAGGCTATAAGCTACCTGATCTGAAAGGAATAAGTCTTTCAATATGTATGCACCGCATTATGCTAGAGTAAGACTATAAAACCTATAGAGAATCTCAAAGAAGGATTAATTTATTCTAAGTATCGTAGTCAGAGATGAAGTAAAGAAGTTATTAGACGCTGAAATTATATATCCAATATTCGACAATCAATGGTTTAGCCTAGTGCATGTTGTACCAAAGAAGGGAGGCATTACAATCACTAAGAACTCAAAAGGTGAGTCCATAACACAGAGAGTAGTGATCGGGAACAAAATGTGTATCGATTACCAAAAACTAAACAAAGCTACCCGGAAAGACCATTTTCCTTTACCCTTCATCGATCAAATGTTGGAAAGATTAGCCACACATTCGTATTTTTGCTACCGGGATGGTTACTCAGGATTTTTCCAAATTCATATTTGTAAGCACCCCAAATTTTATCTCACTCTTTATCACACCATGGCTTGTGATCTTTCATGTTTATATAAAAATAAGCATCACGCATCATTTAGCATATTTGCTTCACTGCATAAGTTCAAGTTCATCTGCATCTAGGGTTTGTGATCTGAGCAATCCAAGATTCCATCTGAGCCATCCCAAAGGCCTCAATGCTTTCCAAGAGGGTACATGTGTGTTCTATCATCATATTATGCTCCTCAAGGTTCATGGAAGACAAGAAATCACAAGAACTGACAAAGGCATGGAAGCAGAGCTAGGGTTTCACTACACAGATGACCAAAATTAGGGTTTTGGTTTCAGAGGCCTTAAATCCACATTTTTGGGCCATTATTGTTTCTAATGTTCTTAATATATCATAAGGATCATATGTACCAAGTTTGATGAATAAACTCATTGTGGAAGTCATATGTTCACTGGGTAACTTCCTGAGCAAGTTAAGTCAAAATCAGGGCATCTGAGGCCCCCAACAATGGAACCAAAGGGGTATTTTCATCAAATTGAAGTTCTATGATCTTTATTTGATCTTAGAAGAGGTTGGAAGTTCACAAGATTGAAGAATTTTGAGCCAATTGCAAACTTGCCAAAAATGGAAATGACTTGAAATGCAAACTTTCATTTTGGGAAAGTTTTTCAACCTCCTCTTTCTTAACCAAAAATGCTTCAAATGAACATTTCTTGGTCATGAAAGTTGTAGATTAGGTCTTCCCATTTTTAAAAAGTACAAGAACATGTCTTAATTCATCATAGAGCTCAAGATATGGCCTTTAAAAGTTGGCAAAAATCCTATAATTTCAAGTTTCATGTCAAAGAGGGATTTTGCAAATTGGCATGTTCAAGCATTCTAATGACTTCAAATGTACACAAACCCTTCACAAAATGTCAAAGAAACTTCTAAACATCAGAATTGTGCATCAAACCTAGTGTTTCTATGACTTGAACTTCAAGAAATCTCAAAAGGGCCAAAACGTTCAAAAATTGCAAAATGCATTGGATCCTCTCATCCACCTGTGCCAGCTGCATCAAAACCATTATATGGCTCTCCATGAAACTTGCTGAGGCCAGACACCCCAAGAAATCAGACCTGCCATGGCCTATACCTCAAGTACACAAATCTTGACTTTTTTGCAAATCACCCCATACCAATCAGCCTGTGCCACAACAACTCTCTTGCCAATCAGCATACATTAGGTGAACCCTAAGGACTCAAAAGAACACAACATTGAAGCCTGAATGACACAAACACTCAGATTTCACAAAATCCCTCAAAAACTTCCTCTCTTCGAAACTCATCACATAACCACTAAAACTTCAATCTTTTTTCACCAATCATCTCCACATGACCTAAGGATCATTTCCCACCCATCACCATAGCCTAAAACACCCTCAATCAGAAATACGATTTCTGCATATTCATAACCAAACACCTCAAAATAGCCATCACAAGCTTGCTCTAAGCTTCTCATCATCCTCAGGAAGTTCATTGGAGTGGATTTGAACCAAGGGAAAGGTCAGAAAACTCAAGAACACAAAGCTTCAACTTAGGTAGCTATGATGAACAATTTTTCCAGAACTTTTATTTTAAGTTCTTAAATGCTTCTACATGTTTAGCTGATCATGTTGATATGTTTATTTTCGAAAATGGTTGAGAGATGAGTGTGTATGCTTGTTCTGAAACTTTTGTCGTTTTGATGTTTTTGTTCGAATCTTGTTGATGATGAATGATAAATGAATTTTAAGGCTAAATTAATGTTTAGGGAGGTTAGTTGATTGATTCTGGA
The DNA here is from genome assembly GCA_963966055.1 of Lathyrus aphaca. Classification (NCBI taxonomy): domain Eukaryota; kingdom Viridiplantae; phylum Streptophyta; class Magnoliopsida; order Fabales; family Fabaceae; genus Lathyrus; species Lathyrus aphaca. Next base: position 403,911,375 of record OZ014521.1, on the reverse strand, counting down.
GGTTTTGGGGGCTTGGGGTGGTGTTTTGAGGAAACTCAGGTGAGGGGTTGGCCGGAGAAGATGACCGGAGGTCTTCTCCGGCCACCTGAAAGTAATTAGGGCTAATCCACGTTTAGTTGCCCAGATGCGTTTCTGACCATTGGATGTTGATTAGGGTTAGGCCTTGTACGATTCAAATTAGTCCATTAGATTTAATCCTAATTAATTAATTATAAAACTTAATGAAAACTCAGTTTGAATAAGAGCCATCCAGATGCGCGCCAGTCAATTCCCACATTTTTCCTTTGAATCTCACCCACATGATCAATTGACTTTTCCATTTAATCCATTTTTATTTCATTTTAATTCATTTTTCTTGCATAATTTATTTAAAATAGCAAAAAGCATTCAAAAAATATTTTCTTTTGCATTCTGACTTTAAATATTTTCCTCATTCCAAAAATGAATTTTATTTTATTTTTTTCATTAAAAAAGTATTTTTAAAGTATTTAAATGTTATTTTTAATTAATTAAAGTCTTTTAATTAATTAAAAATACATTTATGTTTCTAAAAATCACCAAAAAAAATCATGAAACATCCCAATGCATTTAGAAACATTTTCAAACTCTTCACACAAATTTCTTTTTAGGTTTGATCGTAGTTTGCCAATTTTCTTTGAATTAAGGGTCATAAAAATCACATTTTTGAACCCTAACTTTGAAAAATCATTTCTGCCTAACCAAGAAGAGTTTGAAGTTGATTCTTTTTTCATTGTGTTACATATTGCATGTAGTTTATAGGTTTTTTCCTCATGAATTTATCTTGCATTTTCAAATTGATTTGCATTTTTCCCTTTGAACCACCCAAAAACCCTTGAAAACTTAGGAAAATCATAATGTTTGATTGGTTATGCTTCTGACCTTCTCCTTTGGGGTGTGACCTAATATGGGATTAGGGTTTGTTTGAGCTTGATTGCAATGTTTTATCATGTCATTGCTTCTGTTTTGTTCATTTGCATCTCATACTTCCATATAACCCTAATTTTATGTGTTCATTTGCATTCATCTTGTATATGCATCATTACATGAACTTGCCATGACATTTCTTGCATTCATATGTCCTCTTAGACATCTTAGGACATGTTAGAACTTTGCTTTATCATTTCTTCATTCATTTGCCATGATTAGCATCCATTTCATTTCATAAATTTTCATGTGTTTTCAAACTTCAAAGCATGCTTCCATTTGCATCTCATCTTTGTATGATCATACATATGCATTTTGTATGCCTTTGAATCATCTAACATGACATTTACATTGCATAAACATTTCTGACTTTGTTCATTTCATCTCATTTCATCTCATATCATCTCATTTCACTTCATTTATTTATACTTTATACCTTATGCATCCATGCTAACTTTTCAGGTTTTGGTAAGTTACTTTGAGAGGTGGATTTGCCTTCACTTCTCACTTCTTCTTATGTCTTTCATTTGCATTCTTACTTGTCTTTTAAGTGAACTTGTTCACTTGTGTTTGTAAACACCCCAAATTTGCCCTCACCCATTCACACCATGGCTTGCGATCATTTCATATGCATAAACTCAATCATACCATCTCATATCACAATTTTGATTCACTGCATAGGTTCAAAGTCATCTGCATCTAGGGTTTGTGATCTGAGCAATCCAGGAGCTTCTTGAGCCACTCCAAAGGTCATCAATCACTTCAAAGGGGTCCATGTGTGTTCAAATATCATATTACACTCTCTCAAAGTCAAGAATGTCAAAGGATCACAAGAACTGGGAATGGTGTAGAAGCAGAGCCAGGCTTGACTGCACAGATGACCCAGAATTAGGGTTTTGGTTTCAGAGGCCATAACCCCAAATTTTTTGGTCATTCTTGTTTCTATTGGTCTCTATATGGTATAGGGAGTATGCATATCAATTTTCATGAAGAAATTCCATGGGGAAGTCATCTGATCAAGAGTTGACTTTTCAAGCAAGTCAATGCAAAATCAGGGCATCTGAGGCCCCCAATGACCCAACCAAAGGGTTTTCTTCATCATTTTGATTGTATATGATCTTTATTTGATCATGGAAGAGGTTGGAAGTTCACAAAATTCAAGAATTTCAAGTCTTTTGCAAAGTTGACTTTTTGGGCAAGTTTGACTTTTAATGAAAATGTCACTTTAGGCAACTTTTTCAACCTTTACTTTTTGATTCAAAAAAAAGCTTCAAATGAAAAAACTTTGGTCATGAAAGTTGTAGAATTGATCTTTCCCTTTTCAAAAAGCACAAGAACATGACCTAATTCATTTTTTATCAAAAGTTATGGTTTGTCAAAGTTGGCAAAAATCACTAAATTTCAAGTCATGCACCAAAGAGGCAAAGTTGCAAATTCACTTCTCAAGGCCAATTAAGTCATCAAATGGACTTCTAATTCATACAACATGATCACACAACATGTAAAGTTCAGAATGCACCCAAGGAATCACATGTTTCATGGCCCATGGATCAAGTTTCTTTCATAAGAACCAAAGGCAAGCCAAGTTGCAAAAGTCATCATAGCTCCTCATCCACTTGCTGGCTAGCTTGCTGATCAATCCTAGGCTTTTCCTCACCTCATGCTGCGCAGGACATGCCCTTTGTACTAGGCTATCAAGTGGCCCATGCTTCTCTTACACAAAAGTTGACATTTTGCAAAAGCACCCATACCTATCACAAAAGCACACATCACATCTTCTGACCAATGGGAATTGTTTATACAAATCAATTGCAAGCTAAACACAACAAGAGGCAAGCCTGAAACCAGCCATAGACAGCATTCTCATTTTTCATCCTCTAGAGCAAAAGCATTCGAAACTCATCATACAGGCCACAAACACACAAACCAACTTCACCAATCATCTCACCATGCTTCACTGAACCCAAACCAACCTTCAAAGCAGCCTGAAACTCAAAGAATCAGAAATATGATTTCCTCACTCCATTGAACAGAACCTCTGCAAACTCTCAAACCAGCCCAAATAAATTTGTTCCAAGCCTTTCAGAAGCACAAGGGAAGTCACAGGAGTGGTTTTGCACAAGAAAGGAGGTCAGAAAGTGCCAGACTGAAAAGCTTCAAACTCAGGTAGCTTCATGAACTTTTTTCTAGAAATGGATTTTTAAGTTCCTAAGTTGTTCTTCATGATTCACTGATCACTCTGATGTTCTTGGTTTTGAAAATGGTTGAGAAATAAGCATTTAATCTTACTCTGAAACTTTTCTGACCTAAAAATGTTTGCTTTCGATTCATGTGATTGATGAAAGATAAATGAGTTTTGAGTTAGGGTTTTGATTCAGGGGGATGTGGGGATGCTTTCTGGGTTCTTAGTTTTCGTTTTAGTGAGGTTTTGAAGATTTTAGGGATTTTCAGGTGGGGTTCCCACCGGAGAAGACGACCGGAGGTCTTCTCCGGCCACCTGAAAATAATTAGGGTTAAACCCTGTCATTAAATGAGGTTTGAATCTGGAGCGTTGGATGAGCTGACCTAGGTTGACTGGCGCGCGTTTGAATGGTCAAGATGCACCATTAGAAACCCTAATCCACAATTAACTTAATTAATTCTGTTTAATTAATATAAAATGGAAATTAGGCCAGTTTGAATCTCAGCCTTAGGATCACGCGCGAAGTCTTTCCCTCCAACTCAGGTTTAAATGTGGACCATTGGATGCGCTGACTTTCATTTAAATTCAGTTTTTATTTCATTTAATTGCATTTGTTTTCTTCATTTTATTTAAAATAGCAAAATCAGTTTAAAAATTCTGAAATTTTTTGTACAAACTTTTATTTAATTTCAGAAACCAAAAATGTTTTTATCTTTATTTTTTGCATTCAAAAAATATTTTTAAATATTTAAAAGTTTATTTTTAATTAATTAATGAGAATTAATTAATTAAAAATACTTTTAGGTATTTAAAAATCACCAAAAAATTCATGAAACCTTCATAATCATTTAGAAACATTGTCCAACCTTCAAACCAAATTTCTTTTTTGATCTTGATGCATTTTGAGAATTTTTCATGGAATTAAAATCATTTTTGGGCATTCTTTTGATCCAAACTTCCAAAAATCATTTCTGCCTAACCATTGAGAGTTGGACCTTGATTCTTTTTGCATTGCATTGTGTTTAGCATGTAGTTTGTGAGATTAAATTGGCATGATTTGATCTTTCATTTTCATTTTGTTTGGCATTTTTCTTTTTAAGGTATCCTAAAACCCTAGAAAACTTAGGAAATTCATAACTTTCATTAGGTTAAGAGTTGGAACTTCTCCTTTGGGAAGTGAGTTAGTATAGGTTTAGGGATCCTTTGGATGCATTTTCAATTTTTTATCTTGATGTTTGCTTCTGATTTTGGTTTTTGTTTGAGGCATTGATCATAAACCCTAATTTGGACTTCCATATGCATCCATCTTGCATTTGCATTCATACCTTGACTTGCCATAGAATTTTGTGCATCCATTTGATTTATGTGACATCTTAAGGCATATTGAAAGCATGTTTGATCATTGCATCATGTATTTGCCATGTTGTATGTCATTTGCATTTCATAACTTTTCATGTATGTTCATGGTTCTTAACTTGTTTCATTTGCATCCATAAGCTTGTATGATCATCCCCATGTGTTGTTTCATGTTTGTAGCATCCCATAGCATCATTATCATCTCATATATGCTTCTGGTTTTGATTTACATCATGCCATTTCATCTCATTTTGCATTGCATTGCATTCCTTTATTAACTTTTCAGGTGGTAAGTAATTTTAAGAAGTGGATTTGCCTTCACTTCTCACATCTTCTTTTCATCTCTCTCTTGCATCCATGCTGCATTTTGTTATGTGTTTGAGATTGAGCTTGCTCACTCTTTTTCTTCTTACTTTCTCTCTTCTAGTGACTTGACTTCTTGAATGAAGCAAGTTACTTTGCTTCACTTGATCCTTTCATCTGCTTCCTGGTGGTTCCATTGAAGATTTCTCTTGTAAACCTCACAAACCTTAGGAACAACCAAGCATGACAAGGATTAGGGTTTTGATTAGTCCCCCACTTAGTTTTACCTTTGTGTCTCATTGAGTCTTCTCTTCTCATCTCATAATCAGGGACTAAACCCTAAAGGCTTTAAGGCTTTGTGATTAAGCTTATGCCTGCATCCTTCTATTGGGATGGAGTGTATAACTTTAATCCTAAGTGTTAAACCCTTAATGTGTTTAAATCTCTTAATCAATCCATCTAATAATCATCAAGACATCAAGCTTGTAACTTGGGCCTTGCATTAGGGTTCTAATTCTTCCCTAATTGGTTAAGAAGGACTAACCCTAGTGTTAATGGACAAGTCCTCCTCAAGTTGTCTTACAAACCCTAAAAATCACTTCTTCATCATATCATTAATTAAAATCCACTTAATAAAGGCTCTGTTTTGTCATGAGTTTAATCCTTAATCATGGATTAAGTTGAGGAGCTTCCCTCAGCTTAAACATTCTCATCTATTATCCTTCTATTAGGATGGTGTAATGAGTCTGTTTAATCCTTGATTATGGCTTAATCTCATTACTCAACACTAAACAAAAACACCAAAAACATCTAAATAATCACAAGTAGGTTAATGATCTTAATCCTACATCAAAGGTGATTAAGTGTGAGATGCTGACTTCACACTTAAAGTATTCTCATTACCCCTAATCAGAGGGAAGATGTGATGAGCTTACTAACCCATTGGTTTAGGCTTAAGCTTATTAACTTATGACAAATTCTCAAAAGCAATAAAAGACTGAAAACTCAAAAACAAACAATAATCGTCTCCTTCGGGATTCTTTTCTCATCACCCTCACTCACAAACGAGAACTCGCTTCTTCCGTCTAATGCAAGACAGTTTGCACCTGAGCCAGGCAGGTCATACACTTGAGCATAGGCAAGTAAGCAGTTCACAAGTCAATTCACCTTTCAGTCTCTTTGGGTCGAACTACGGTGTTCTGACTTCCTCATTGCACGAGAGGATACGTAGGCATAACTTAACAGTTATCGAACAAAAGTCTTTGTACATTCCCCCTCCTTCCAGCATTATTATTTGAGCCTCATAGTCTTGAGCATTTCATTCCTTCCTGACACTGACACTTCATATATCACACTTCACTTCTCTTACACTGACACCTGTACATCCTTTTCCAGCTCTTTTATACACAGATTGCACTGACACTACCCCTTTAAAACACAAATCTCTTAAGCGTGGATCCTGTCGAGTACGACGGACAATCTGGGTGCTAATACCTTCCCAGGTTGTAACCAACCCCCTTTCTTAGTCTCTCTGGTTCGCAACCGTCTTATCCATCTCTTTCTAGGTCTATGCAGCATTGCCTTTCCTCCGGGATAAAAATGCCTAGCTGGCGACTCTATTCATTTCCTGTGGGTTCACTCCTGTGTGTTCTCCCTTCCCCCTTTCTCCGACCGTTCGCGTCTGTACCATATTTGAGCCAGTCTCATCTTTTGGGAGCGACAGTGTTCCATCTCCCTCACTTTCTTTCTTTAGGTTACTTATCTTCTTCAATGAAGTAAGTAACTTATTCTTCTTATTTCCTCCTCCTTTCATCTGCTTTTTCCATTGGTGGCTCTTTTGAAGATCTTTCTTAAGCCTCATAAAACATAGGAAGATCCAAACATGATAATAATTAGGGTTGTTATTAGTCCCCCTTAGCTTTTTACCTTTGAGTCTCCTCGAGTCTCTCTCCTCATCTCAATAATCAAAGACTAAACTCTTAAAGTTTTAGGACTTTGGTATTAGGGTTATGCCTGCATCTTTCTCTTAGGATGGAGTGTATAACTTTAATCCTAAGTGTTAAACCTTTAATTTGTTTAAACCTCTTAATCAAAACACCTAAATAATCACTAAGACTTTAACTTGTAACTTGGGCCTTACATTAGGGTTCTAATTCTTCCTTATGGTTAAGAAGGACTAACCCTAGTGTTTAATGGACAAGTCCCCCTCAAGTTGTCTTAAAAACTTAAAATCCACTTCTTAATCTCACCCTTTAATTAAAATCCATTTAATAAAGGTTTGTTATATAATGAATTTAATCCCTAACCATGGATTAAGTTGAGGTATCTTCCCCAGCTTAAGTGTTCTCATCTATTATCCTTCTATTAGGATGGTGTAATGAGTTCACTAATCTGTGATTAGAGATTAAACTCATTACTTAACACTAAACAAAAAACCCAAAAAACCACCTAATTAATCACAAGTAAGTTAATGATCTTAATCCTACATCATTAGGGTAATTAAGTTGAGATGCTTATCTCATACTTAAGTAGGCTCATTATCCCTAATCAGGGAGGGTATAATGAGTTTACAAGCCCTTGATTTAGGCTTAAGCTCATTAACTTATGCAAAACACCAAAAACAATAACAAAACTGAAAACACAAAAAAAAAACAATAATCGTCTCCTTCGGGATTCTCTTCTCATCATACTCATTCACAAACAAAACTTTCTTCTTCCATCTAATGCAAGACAATTAGCACTCGAGCCAGACGAGTCATACACTTGAGCATAGGCAAGCAAGCAGTTCACAGTCAATTCATTTTCAGTCTCTTTGAGTCGAACTACGGTGTTCTGACTTCCTCATTGATTGATAGGATACATAGGCATAACTTAACTGTTATCGAATAAAAGTCTCTGTGTCTTCCCCCTCTTTCAGCATTCTCTTTTAAGCCTCAGTTCCTGTGAAATTCAAACCTTTTGCACTGACACCTGTACTTTCTTTCCCTAGCTTTTGCACACAGATAACACATACACTACCCCTTTTAAACACAATCTTGTAAGCATGGATCCCGTCGAGTACAACGGACAATCTGGGTGCTAATACCTTCCCAGGTTGTAATCAACCCCCTTTCTCAATTTCTTTGGTTCACAACCGTCTTATCAATCTTTTTATAGGTTTATGCAACATTACCTTTCCTTCGGGATAAAAATGCCTAGCTGGAGACTCTATTTAGTTCATTTCATTTCTCTTTTCACCGACCGTTTGCGCTTGTACCGGGATGCAAATCTTCGGGAGTGACAGCTTGGCGACTCTGCTGGGGACCTTATCTTGCAACCTGGGTTTCTAGTTCTTTTTGTGTGGGTTTCTCCTAGCGCTTGTTTGATTTGTGTTTACGGGGGTGTTATGTGCTACATGTGCTTATTGTTTATTGATTTATTTATTGCTTTCTGTACAACTTTATTTATTGCTTTCATTTACTGTTTATATGCATTTCATACTGTTATCATCATATCATCTGTGTTGGATCTGTTTGTTTCCTTTGGTGGGAAGGTTTGAGTGAGTAAGGTTCCACACCGGGGACCTGAGTGACACATAGGATATAGTGGCTTCATATTCTTTCCCATTCCATTTCGGTCTGGTGCGGGAGTATGAAACACGGTTCAGACATGGGTTTCTTCTTGAGAACTCTGTGCTATGGATTACCTGTAGTACTAGGGCTATCTGGGAAGCCTGCTAAGTCTGGATGACCTTTTTATGACCTTCAGCATCTGAGGTGAATTAGAGGAGGATCCTTTATGGTTATTGTAAACACTGTACCTCTGGGTTATAAGTGTTTACACTTCTCATAACTGATCCAAGTCTGAGGATCCTTGTTCTAGAACAATACATGTGAGGGGGTTGGGATGTTTACAGGTTTGCAGGAACCCTTGGCCTCATCATACCCTTGTTACTAATATTGTTTTAATGTTGTATCATTTTGGACTGTTCTTGTGAAACCCTGGACTTGTGACTCTTTATTTGAGTCCCCCACTTGGTTACTGGTTTTCTAAGCCTTCAACTAGACTTATGAACACACATGGACTCTATCAAGGCAGATAACAGATCCAACACTTGATCACAAACTCTTTGCATATCATTCTGCATACATCATTCTGCATCATTTAACATTTGTCTATTTGTTTTACAGGGTATCCACGTCTTATCTTTGGTTTGTTTTTGACATGTTCTACTGCTTAAATTCCTTCAGTTAACTACATCAGCTACCTTCACCAGCTATCTTCATCAGAGACTCTGCTTCAGCACCTTCTTCAGTTGCCTTTATCAACAATTATCCTTAGTCTTCTTCATCAGCATCCATTTTCAGCATGGACACATCCAGGAAGAGCAACATCACTTATCACTTCTTTGAGCCCACTTTGACAGGCATCAGGCAGATGCAGGCTCTCATCACTCCTGATCATGTCCCTTTATTAAGGGATCGTTATGGTGGCATTATGGACATGATCATGGAATTGGATGCATCCCAGAGGAGCATGATCCACACCTGTCTTCAGTTCTATGACCCTCCTCTCAGATGTTTCACTTTCCCAGATTTTCATTTGGGACCTTTGATGGAAGAGTTCTCTATGTTGTTAGGTGTCCCTATCAGGAGAGGGATTCCCTTCAACCCTGAGATGGTTGCTCCCAAGAATGAAGATGTAGCTAAGGCTTTGCACTTGGATTCCACCCTCATTGACCAGAGCATGACCACTAAGGCTGGAATCCCATGCCTTCACTTGGACTTCTTGGTTACTCAGGCCACCCAGCATGCTGCAGCAGGGAAGTGGGACACTGTTTGTGCTCTTCTAGCCCTCAGCATATATGGAGTCATCTTGTTTGCAGACGAGCCAAAGTTTGTAAGCAAGAGTGCTATTCACCTCTTCCTATTGAGGAATCCAGTCCCTTCCTTGCTTGGAGACTTTTACTACTCGGTGCATCAAAGGAATGAGAAGTAAAGGGGAAGATTGGTCAGATGATGTGCACCCCTCTTCTACTGTTGGTTGTTAAGGAACTTGCCGAAGTCAGACACTTTCTTGAATCCTCATTAGCCATGGAACTGGGCTAAGAGAATGATTGCCCTTACATCAGAAGACATCAGATGGTGCACTCAGAGCACCAAGGGTAAATATATCATCACTAGCTGTGGGTAGTATCCCAATGTACCCCTGATTGGAGTAAAGGGTTGCATCAACTACAATCCTCTGCTCTTCAAAAGACAATTAGGGTATGCCTTGGTGCATCCACCAAGAGAGCAAGATTTGACAGAGACCCTCTATTGTGACATTCAGCACAACCTTGCCATTGTTAGACAAGCTGCCTGGGCTTGGGACAATATTTAGACTAAGGGGACAACTATTCTTGGCAAGTGCAACAACATAGCCTCAATTTAGTATCTTGAATGGTCTCGTGTCAGGGGACAAATCACTCGTATGCCATTCACCTTAGAGGATGTACCTGGACCATCAGCAGTGGAGCCTGCAGCTACTGTCAGTTTATAGGAGTTTGAGAAATTAAAGGAAAGGAATACTCAGCTCCTGAAGCTTTGAAGAAGACCCTCTGGGAGAGTAATGACAGCCATATGGATAATAAAAGGTTAGAAAATATCCGGATTGAGCACTTGACCAGGATTGAGAAGACAGATGACTACATCAGAAAGGCTAGAGCAGGAGAGTTAGTGTTGAAGAATGCTTGCAAGGAAGCTAAGACTCAGAAGGCCAGAGCTGAGCATTACTTAGAGGAGAGTCAGGCTAGGTGGATCAGGATCACTGAGGCTCGTGCACAGGAAGATCAGAGAACCCAAGCTAGGATAGAGCAGCTGGAGGCTAGTGAGAAGAAGAATCAGGTAGCCTTGTTAGCTGCGCAAAAGGAGATCTCCGAGTTCAAACTCCGGGCGGGGTTGAAAAGGTCAAAGGATCAAGATAAGCACAAGAAGTTGAATAGTGACATTGCCACCAAGAACCTTCTTATCAGGACCATCACAGAGCACCCAGTTGGCCAAGTCACTGAGGCTCTCCTGAAGGAGGTCAGGGAGGATGACTTTGGATTAGATGTTTGATTTCCTTGTATTTGTACTTCATTTTGATTGTATTTTTGTTGTTGTATTTCGACCCATCATGGGGATTTTGTTGTAATCAAACTATGTATCTTCACATTTTTGTAATATATGGTTCGTATTATTTCGTGGGCTTTATCTCTCTGCAACATCATCATTTCCTCGAGGTCTGGAAGGTCAAAACCAAATAACCAAACCAGATACCCTTGGAAGACAAATAGGCATCCTGCATTGAATACAAACATCATTTATTTGTTTTGTAGGTTTTTGTTTTTGTTATTTCTCACTTTTTTGTGGTTTTAGGAAACATTGCTCGTAGAAGAGTGTTCCCCGTCAATAGATTGCACCAGTATCCGACAAGAAACAATCTTCCGGGACTACAAATGGATCAGGTTCAACAGGACTTGACTGACGTGAGGACCCAAATGGCCAATGAAAGGACTGAGATGAGGGCCCAAATGAATCAATTCATGGCAGTAATGACTAGTTTGGCTCAGAGCCAGGAGAGACTGAGAGAGTTAGTCGAGCGGCAAACTCCCGAGGAAAACCACCCAGGTATAGAGGGTACCAGCAACAACGATCACGTACAGCCTTGTACTGATCCCCCAGAGTTTGGACCTTATCTGAACCCCGAAATCAATGCTATAAGAAACACCCAAGGTAACACTAGAGGGAGGGCCTTGCAGGAGGACCCTCGGGAAGAACAGTTTACCGTGGTTGGAGCTGGAGACGAAGTCTACGATTGTTGGTTGGACGAGATAGCAGAAAATCTAAGGTCTCTTGAATCCCAAAACTCTATGGGTTTTGATGTCATGGATATGGGATTAGTGGAGGGGGTTAGAATTCCACACAAGTTCAAACCTCCCTGTTTTGAAAGATACAATGGCACATCTTTCCCACGTACCCATCTTCAGTCTTTCCTGGGGAGATTGAAAGCCTACACCATGGATGAGAAACTGTGGATGTTTTACTTTGAGGATAGCTTGACAGGGGCATCTCGGGAATGGTACTCTCACTTGACCAGGGCCACAGTTAGAAATTGGAAAGACTTGGCCGAAGCCTTCATTCGTCAATATCAATATAATTTGGATATGGCTCCAAACAGAACCCTACTGATGGGAATGTCACAGTCTTCCCGAGAAAGCTTTAGAGAGTACGCCCAAAGATGGAGGCAATTAGCTGTTGCCGTTCAACCCCCGATGTCAGAAAGGGAAATGGCAGATATGTTCATGAACACCCTCCAGGGGACTTATATTGACAGGTTGGCTGCATTTTCTTCCACCAGCTTTGCAGACGTGGTTATAGATGGGGAAAGAATTGAGAGCTTATTGAAAATGGGAAAGATTTTTGACAACGGTGCTAGTTCAATCAGTGCAAGGAAGCCATTTGCAGGGCCCCGCAGATCCGGTGAAACAAATTCTGTACATATGGGAAGAGGAAGACCCCAATATCTTCCAAGATCAGTTGCCGCCATCACTATCCCTACTCCACCTCCTCAATATACTCAACAACCACAACACTTTCCTCAACAGCCACAGTTTCCTCAACAAAGATCCTACAACAACAACAACAACCAACAACGCCCTTTCCAGCAACGGCCATCTCAGATCAACAGGGTGATTGACCCTATACCAATTCCATATGCCACATTGCTGCCACAACTCCTAAAGCTCAATCTTGTCGAGTTAAGGACATTGGTTCCACCAGATCCTCAGAACCTTCCGAGAAATTACGATGTTAATGCCAGGTGTGTTTTTCATTTTAATGCACATGGTCGCTCCACAGAAAAGTGCATGGCTCTGCACATGAAGGTCCAGGATCTGGTAGATTCAAAGGCCCTAAATTTTGCACCACCTCCTAATGTCACGAAGAATCCTATGCATAGTCATGGTGGGCCAAGGATAAATGCAATAGAGGAGGGCTCACCCATGAGTTAAATTGAAGATATTGCAAGTATTCAGACACCTTTGGCAGAGGTTAAAGCTCAGCTTTTAAAATGCCAGGTGTTTCCAGGTTGTGAGGCCTGTTGTGAATCTTGCAAGGTTTCCGTGAACGGGTGTGCAAGCTTGAGGAATGGCTTCAATGGCTTGATCAGAGAGAGTATCCTACAAATAACAACAACCGCTTCTACGACGCCAGCAGCTCCTTTTTCAACAACAAGCATTTCTCCTACAACTGCAAACACAATTGTTCCTACAGACTCGTCTACAAAATCAGCAACCATTTCTTCCATCACTTCAACAAACAATAGTTCCATTGCATCTACTTCTACAACTACAACAACCACCAACAACGACGTCTCCACAGTTACCATCTATTATGACCCTGCAGCGGTCCCTGTTTCCAACAATTATCAACAACAATCTCAACAACAATTTCAGCAACAACCAAGCTTCAATTAAGCACCACCAACATCAATCAGAAGTCATGTCACCATCTTTTATGATCCACAAACAATAACGGTCCCTACCTCTGCTGCAGTTAGTCTAGTCACCATCACGGTGCCAAGGCCCATTCCATATGACAAAGACAATGTTGTACCATGGCACTATGGTTCAGACCTTTACTACAACGAAGAAAAAGTCCTTCTTGATCCTTCGGTTCATACTCCACAAGTAGATAATGTTGGGGGAGGCGGAGGCTTCACCTGAAGCGGACGCCTCTTTGCGCCACAAGTTCCAAGAACTAATACTGAGCCAGAGGCTACTGCCAAAGCCAAAGGTAAAAGTGTTGCACCTGAAGAAGCTGCACCAAAAGAGACCCATAAATCATCCTTTGATCAATATGTGGATGAATTTATGAGGATAATTAAAAGAAGTGACTACAAGGTTGTGGATCAGCTCCACCAGACTCCTTCCAAGATCTCCGGCTTATCCCTACTGTTGTGTTCCGAAGCTCATCGGGATGCACTACTTAAAGTCTTGCACGCTGCCTACATGCCAGAGGAGATCATAGTGAATCAGCTTGAGACAGTAGTTTCCAATGTTAATACTAGCCATGGGCTAGGTTTCACCAATGCTGACTTGACAACGGAAGGACGTCACCACAACAAAGCTTTACACATCACTTTGGAGTGTAAAGGGGATGTGCTCTCTCATGTTCTTGTTGACACTGGGTCTTCACTCAATGTCTTGCCAAAGAAGGCTCTTGTCAAGCTCGAATATGATGGAATAGGTCTTCGAACAAGCAATCTGGTGGTCAGGGCTTTTGATGGCTCCAAGAGGTCTATTCTTGGAGAGGTGGAGCTGCCTGTGATAATCGGTCCGCAAGTCTTTCAGACTACATTCTATGTGATGGACATTCAGTCGGCCTATAGCTGTTTGTTGGGTCGACCATGGATTCACGCCACTGGCGCAGTCACGTTGACCCTTCACCAGAAATTGAAATATGAGTGGGAAGGACAAATTATCACCATTTGTGGTGAAGAGGACATCTTTGTTAGCCATATGGTTACGTATAAATACATTGAGATGGATGGTGAAATCCATGAAACTATGAGCCAGGGGTTCAAAGCACTGAACGTCAATGAAGCGACGACTTAAGTATTTGCTGCATCCCAGGAGGATAGGATGGGTACTTCAATTGTCTCCTATCAGCAAGCCCGGAAGGTTGTTGAAGATGGAAATGCCCAAGGCTGGGGCAAGCTACTACCGGTGGAGAAGAAGGAGGACAAATTCGGTTTTGGTTACAAACCATTCCGACAAGATCAAGCAGAGGCTGCTAAAGAGCCCAAATTCATCAGTGGGGGGATGCTCACCCCAGATGCTGTTAACAACGTGGAAGACGAGGCGGAAAGAGATCTCAACCTGGAGAGTTGGATACGTCCAAAGATCCCGGGTCACCAAGTCCTTAACTGGTCTTCCCATGAAATTACAAGGGTTACTCCTGCAGAGTAATTATTATTCCTGCTTTTTTCAGCATGCATCAAGTCTTGCATCTTGCCCAAGGTGTCAGGACTCATTTTGTAATAGGGACATATTATAATTTTGTGCAAATGGAATATCAATGAATATCGGACATCTTTTGCAAACAATTATCTCTTTCGCTCAGTGTCTTTTCATTTTTCACTTTTGTACAAAACAATAAAATGAAAATGCTTTCAAAATAATAACTTCAGTTTACACTTTTTCTAAACAAGATTAAAATTGATCACTAAAACGAACAAATCTCAACCCTTGCAGAAATAATCCTCCAGATTGCACCGACAACAACACTGCTATAGCCTTGTATGACTTCGACAATCCAATTAATCAAGCCGATGAAGGGGTTGAAGAAGACTATGAGTTACCTGAAGAGTTAGCCAGGTTGTTGAGGCAAGAAGAGAAAGTGATTATTCCTCATCAGGAGGAGGTTGAAACTGTTAATCTTGGTACCGAAGAGGGTTTGAAAGAAGTGAAGATTGGGGCCAGTCTGCAGGCTTCAGTAAAAGAACAGCTCATTGACATGCTTCGAGAATATGTCGACGTCTTTGCTTGGTCCTATCAAGACATGCCAGGTCTAGATACGGATATTTTTATGCACAAGCTGCCATTAAAGGAAGATTGCCCTCCAGTGAAGCAAAAGCTACGCCGTACTCGCCCAGATATGGCCATGAAGATTAAAGAAGAGGTATAGAAACAGTGGGACGCCGGTTTCCTTGCTGTAACTAGTTACCCGCCGTGGGTTGCTAGCATTGTACTAGTGCCTAAGAAAGATGGCAAAGTACGTATGTGTGTGGATTACCGGGACCTGAACAGAGCTAGCCCGAAGGATGATTTCCCATTACCTCACATTGATGTATTGGTCGACAACACATCTTAGTTCTCGGTGTTTTCTTTCATGGATGGATTTTCTGGGTATAATCAGATCAAAATGTCACCCGAAGACATGGAGAAGACAACCTTCATCACACCTTGGGGCACATTTTGTTACAAGGTAATGCCTTTTGGACTGAAGAATGCCAATGCGACTTATCAACGAGCTATGGTAACTTTATTCCATGATATGATCCACAAAGAAATTGAATGCTACGTGGATGACATGATTGCCAAGTCCATCACTGAAGAAGACCATCTGGTAAATCTGTTGAAGTTGTTCAAGTGTCTGAGAAAGTACCAGCTGAAGTTAAACCCCAATAAATGCACATTTGGGGTGCGTTCTGGTAAGCTGCTGGGATTCATCGTAAGTGAAAAGGGAATTGAGGTTGATCCCAACAAAATCAAAGCCATTCAAGAGATACCTGCACCAAGGACCGAAAAAGAAGTTCGGGGGTTCTTAGGTAGGTTGAACTACATATCAAGGTTCATATCTCACCTCACTGCAACCTCTGAGCCCTTGTTCAAGTTGTTAAGAAAGGAACAAACAGTCAGGTGGAACGAAGATTGTCAGAAGGCTTTTGACAAGATCAAGGAGTACCTACAAGAACCTCCAATTCTCATGCCTCCAATTGAAGGAAGACCTCTGATAATGTACCTGACAATATTAGAAGGATCAATGGGGTGTGTGTTGGGCCAACATGACGAGTTTGGTCGAAAAGAGTATGCAATATACTACCTAAGCAAAAAGTTTACCGACTGTGAACAACGTTATTCACTGCTCGAGAAAACTTGTTGTGCTTTAGCGTGGGCTGCTCGCCGACTAAGACAGTATATGATGACTCACACTACTTTGTTGATCTCAAAAATGGACCCCGTCAAGTACATATTCGAAAAGCCAACACTTATTGGGAGGGTTGCGAGATGGCAAATGATACTGATAGAGTATGACATTCAGTACACATCTCAAAAAGCCATCAAGGGCAGTGTGCTGTCTGACTATCTGGCTGAGCAACCCATTGATTATTACCAGCCCATGAGATTTGACTTCCCCGATGAAGACATCATGTACTTAAAAGAAAAAGATCATGAAGAGCCCGTTCACACTGAAGGGCCTGATCCGGAAGAAGAATGGACTATGATGTTTGACAGGGCTGTCAATATGAATGGTCGGGGAGTTGGTGCAGTGCTCATCACACCTAAAGGAGTTCTTATGCCTTTCTCGGCAAAACTCACATTTGCCTGCACTAACAATGAGGCAGAATACAAAGCATGTATCATGGGACTTGAGGAAGCTATTGACCTCAGGATCATGACTTTGAATGTATTCGGAGATTCAGCTTTGGTAATCAATCAAACCAACGGCAAATGGTACACTCACCAAGAGCATCTGATTCCATACCGTGACTACACGAGGAGATTATTGAATTTCTTCACAACAATCAAACTTGAGTACATCCCTCGAGACGAAAATCAGTTCGCAAATGCTTTAGCTACCATTTCCTCCATGATCAAGGTTCAAAATGCAAATTATGTGCCTCGGATTTCTGTATCCAGACTAGACCGACCAGCATATGTATTCTCTGTGGACATTGCTAAATATGACAAGTTGTGGTTCCATGAGATCAAAAGTTTCTTAGAGGATCAGACATACCCACCTAGGGCATCGTCCAATGATAAGAAGACATTAAGAAGGATGGCCGGTAGTTTTTTCCTTAATGCTGATGGTTCATTATACAAGCGAAACTTTGACATGGTTCTGCTCAGATGTGTTGACAAGAGAGAAGCAGACTTGCTGATGCATGAGGTGCATGAAGGATCTTTCGGTACCCATGCTGGAGGACATGCAATGGCTAAGAAATTATTAAGATCAGGTTACTACTGGATCACAATGCCTACGCCAGAAAATGCCACAAGTGCCAGATCTACGCAGATAAAGTGCATGTGCCTCCAAATCCTTTGAATGTGATGTCTTCACCTTGGCCCTTTTCCATGTGGGGCATTGACATGATTGGAAAGATCGAACTGACTGCTTCAAATGGCCACAGATTCATCCTAGTAGCCATTGATTACTTCACTAAATGGGTTGAAGCAGCTTCATAT
Source organism: Lathyrus aphaca (assembly GCA_963966055.1). NCBI lineage: Eukaryota > Viridiplantae > Streptophyta > Magnoliopsida > Fabales > Fabaceae > Lathyrus > Lathyrus aphaca. The sequence continues at coordinate 403,893,619 of OZ014521.1, read as the reverse complement.
GCAAACGTCACCAGACAAGTGTAAACACCCCAAATTTTCCCTCACTCATTTCACCATGGCTTGTGGTCTTTTCATTTGCATAGATTCAATCATAGCCCCTCATATTGCATTTTTGCTTCACTGCATTGATTCAAAATCATCTGCATCTAGGGTTTGTGATCTGAGCAACCCAAGGGCTATCTGAGCCACTCCAAAGGGCTTCAATCATTTCAAAAGGGTCCATGTATGTTCAATCATCATATTAAATCCTCCCAAGATCAAGAAAGTCAAAAATCACAAGAACTGAGGAAAGCATGGAAGTAGAGCCAAGCTTAACTGCACAGATGACTTAAAATTAGGGTTTTGGTTTCAGAGGCCATAACTCCAAATTTTTTGGTCATTCTTGTTTCTATTAGTCTCTATATGTTATAAGGATCATACATACCAATTTCCATGAAGAAATTCAATGGGGAAGGCATCTGACCAAGAGATAACTTCTTGAGCAAGTCAGTGCAAAATCAAGGTATCTGAGGCCCCCAATCATCCAACCAAAGGGTTTCCTCCATCATTTTGAATGTGTATGATCTTTATTTGATCTTAGAAGAAGTTAGAAGTTCACTAAATTGAAGAATTTCAAGCCATTTGCAAAGTTGCCATTTTGGGAAAGTGACTTGTAATGTAAACTTGCCATTTTGGGAAAGTTTTTCAACCTCCTCTTTTTGATTCAAAAATGCTTCAAATGAAAACTTCTTGGTCATGAAAGTTGTAGATTGGATCCTCCCATTTTCAAAAAGTACAAGAACTTGATCTAATTCATTATAGAACTCAAGTTATGGCTTGTTAAAGTTGCGAAAAATCACAAAAATTCACTAATGTGCCAAAGAGGGAAACTTGCAAATTCTTGTACCAAGGCAATTTGTGGCTTCTAATTGATGTTTAAGCTTTACACAAACATCATACATGACTTAAACTTCAGATTGGCCCAAATATTTCTCAAGTTCCATACCTTAAACTTAAAGAATTTCAAAAGGGGCCAAAGATGGACAAAATTGCAAAATGCTTCATAACTCTTCATCCACTTGAGCCAGCTCACTAAATCAGTTTCCATGGACCTCCCTAATGCCAGCTGACTCGAGCCATGCCCCTAAACCAGCCTGCCACTTGCCCATACCTCCAAGTACAACTTTCTTGACTTTTTGCAACATGAGCCATACTAATCACACTGCTCCACAACAACTCTCTGCCCAATCAGAACATGTTATGTGGACCTCAAGCAAGCCATAACACACAACAAGCCAGCCTGAAACTCCAAGAACTCAGCACACTCAAAAATCCCCAAATTTGCAAAAGCCTTCGAATCTCTTGATTCAACCATCAAACCTTCAAACTTCTTTCACCATCCAACTCACCATGATCCACTAATCATTTCCCACCTTTCATTTGGCCCTAAAACCATCACAATCAAAAATACGATTTTCACATTTCACAAACTGAACTTCTGCCATTTTCATTTTGAGGCCATATAAACTCCAACCAAGCATCACAAACACTTCAGGAGGACCATTGGGGGTGATTTGAAGCAAAGAGCTGCCCAGAAAGTTGCAAACTGAAGAAGCACAAGCTCAGGTACCTCAAGAACTTTTTTTCCATAAATCTCTTTTCATGTTATAGAAATGTTCTTCATGCTTCACTGATCACGCTGAGCTTTTTATTTTTGAAAATGGTGGAGAAATGAGTATGTATGCATGTTCTGAAATTTTGTTCAGTTTTATGTTTTTGTTCGAATCTTGATTTTGATGAGAGATAAATGAAATATGATGCTGGATTCTTGTTCTATGGGGTTTAAGGATCATTTCTGGAGATTTGGGGGGGTTTGATTTGACCAAGGGAGTGTTTTAGAAAAATCTCAGGGGAGAGGTGGCCGGAGAAGATGACCGAAGGTCATTTCCGGCCACCTGAGAGTAATTAGGGTTTTATAATTAGGGTTAGCGAAGTTTGAATTTGGACCCTTGATCTGGCTTTCCCGCGCGCTATGAACGACCTAGATTTTGTGATTTAGCCCTAATCCAGTCATTAGCATTAATTAATTAGGATTAAAATTTAAATTTGCCAGAACCAATCCTCACCCTCCAAACACGCGCCAGTCAACTCCCGCGCATTCCTTTTGAATCCAGGCCTTTGGATCTGCTTACTTTCTCTTTTATTCATTTTAATTTTCATTTTAATTCATTTTTCTTGTCCAATTTATTTAAAATAGCAAATCACTTCTAAAAAATCTCATTTTTTGTATCATACCTTAAAATATTTTTCTCTTCCCGAAAATAATTTTTATTTTATTTTTTGCATAATTTTCGTATTTTAAAAATATTTAAATGTTTATTTTAATTAGTTAATGAGAATTAATTAATTAAAATAACATTTAAGTTTCTAAAAATCACAAAAAAAATCACATTGAATTTTGATACATTTAGAAAAATTATCAAACCCTTAAAACAAATTTCTTTTTGGTTCTTGACATATTTTGACATTTTGCTTTGGAATTAAAGTTTTTAAAAGTCAATATTTTTGCCCTAACTTAGAAAAAGTCATTTTGCCTAACCTTGAAGAGTTTGATGATGGTTCTTTTTGCATTGCATTCCTCATATCATGTAGTTTCTAGGTTAAATTTGGTTTGAATTTATCTTCCATTTTCAATTTATTGTGCATTTTTCCTTTTGAAGTGCCTTAAAACCCTAGCAAACTTGAGAAAATCATAACTCCCATTAGGTTAAGAGTTAGGTCTCCTCCTTTAGGTAGTGAACTTGTATAGGTTTAGGGTACCTTTGATCCCATTTTCAATTTTTTATCTTATCATTTGCTTCTGGTTTTGAATTTTGCTTTGTATCTTGTGCATAAACCCTAATTTTTGCCTTTATTTGCATCCATCTTCCATATGCTTGCATACATGAACTTGTCATGACATTTTATGCATTCACATGACTTCTAAGACATCTTAGGAAATATTAGAATCATGTTTGATCATTGCACCTTTCACTTGCCATGATTGAGCATTCATTTCAGTTCATAAACATTCATGAACTTTCATGGTTCAAAACTTGCTTCATTTGCATCCTCACCCTTGTATGATCATCCACAACTCTTGACATGTGTTTGCATGACCTCTTAGCATCATTAACATCATGTTTATGCCTCTGGTTTTAGTTTGCATCATTGCATCCATTTCATGTTCACTTCATTTCATGTCTTTTGGCTAACTTTTCAGATGGTAAGTACTTGAGAAGTGAATTTGCCTTCACTTCTCATAATCTTTTCTCATCTCTCTTATGCATCATTGCTGAATTTTACTTTTGTGTTAGATTGAGCTTTCTCATTCATGCTCCTTCTCCACTTTCTTTCTTCAAGCAACTTGTCTTCTTAAGTGAAGCAAGTTGATTTGTTTCTTCTGCTTCTCCTTCCTTCATCCTGCTTCTTCCTTGGTGGCTTTTCTCTTGAAGATCTTCTTGCAAGCCTCATAAACCCTAGGAACACCCAAGCATGATCACAATTAGGGTTTTATTAGTCCCCCATTAGTTTTACCTTTGTGTCATCTTTGAGTCTTCTCTTCTCATCTCTTAATCAAGGACTAAACCTTAAAGGTTTTAAGGCTTTGTGATTAAGGTTATGCCTGTATCCTTCTATTAGGATGGAGTATATAACTTTAATCCTAAGTTTTAAACCCTTAATGTGTTTAAATCCTTTAATCAATCCATTTTAAAAATCATTAAGACATCAAGCTTGTAACTTGGGCCTTGCATTAGGGTTCTAATTCTTCCTTAATTGGTTAAGAAGGACTAACCCTAATGTTAATGGACAGGTCCGCCTCAAGTTGTCTTACAAACCATAAAATCCATTTCTTAACCTTATCATTAACTAAAATCCACTTCAATAAAGGCTTTGTTTTGTCACGAGGTTAATCCCTAATCATGGATTAAGTTGAGGATCCCTCCTCAACTTAAATGTTTTCATCTATTATCCTTCTATTAGGATGGTGTAATGGGTCCATTAAATCTTTGATTATGGCTTAAACTCATTACTTAACACTAAACAAAATACCAAAAACATCCAAATAATGACAAGTAGGTTAATAATCTTAATCCTACATCATGGTGATTAAGTGTGAGGTGCTTACTTCATACTTAAGGTATTCTCATTACCCCTAATCAGAGGGAGGATGTGATGAGTTTACCAACCCATTGGTTTAGGCTTAAGCTTATTAACTTATGACAAACTTCAAAAAGCAATAAAAGATTGAAAACACAAAAAAAAAACAATAATCGTCTCCTCCGGGATTCTTTTCTCATCACCTTCATTCACAAACGAGAACTTGCTTCTTCCGTCTAATGCAAGACAGTTTGCACCTGAGCCAGACAGGTTATACACTTGAGCATAGACAAGTAAGCAGTTCACCAGTCAATTTATCTTTCAGTCTCTTTGAGTCGAACTACGGTGTTCTGACTTCCTCATTGCACGAGAGGATACGTAGGCATAACTTAATTGTTATCGAACAAATGTCTCTGTATATTCCCCCTCCTTCCATCTTTATTCTTTAAGCCTCATAGCCTTGAACTTCCCATTCTTTATTACACTGACACCCTCATATTTCACTTCATTTCCTTTTACACTGACACTTGCATTCTTTTTTCCAGCTTTTGCACACAAATAGCACTAACACTACCCCTTTAAAACACAAATATTTCAAGCGTGGATCCCGTCGAGTACGGCGGACAATCTGGGTGCTAATACCTTCCCAGGTTGTAACCAACCCCCTTTCTCAGTTTCTCTGGTTCGCGACCGTCTTATCCATATCTTTTCTCAGGTTTATGCAGCATTACCTTTCCTTCAGGATAAAAATGCCTAGCTGGCGACTCTTTTCATTCTTTCTCTTTCGCTGACCGTTCGCGTCTGTACCCCTTCTGACCAGGTGTCATTTGGTGGAGCGACAACAAGTGGTAGCCAAATTTCTGAAAAGAGACATCATCTGTCAGTATGGAGTTCCCGAGCGAATCATTACTGATAATGGTTCCAATTTTAACAACAAAATGATGGAAGAACTTTGCCGGGACTTCAAAATCCAACATCACAACTCTTCTCCTTACAGGCCAAAGATGAATGGCGTTGTTGAGGCAGCTAATAAGAATATCAAGAAGATTGTGCAGAAGATTGTGGTTACTTACAAAGACTGGCATGAAATGCTACCATTTGGCTTGCATGGGTATCGAACCTCAATCAGAACGTCTGCTGGGGCAACACCTTATCAGCTTGTGTATGGTATGGAGGCAGTCCTACATGTTAAATTTGAGATAACCTCCTTAAGGGTAATGATGGATGTAAAGCTGGACGAAGCAGAATGGGTCCGGTCTCGTTACAATCAACTGAATTTGATCGAAGAGAAAAGGCTAGCTGCCATCTGTCATGGGCAGTTATATCAAAAGCGGATGAAGAAAGCCTTCGATCAGAAAGTCAGGCTTCGGGAATACCAAGTGGGAGATCTTGTGCTGAAAAGACTTCTTCCTCCTCATACATATCACAGGGGCAAATGGACTCCAAATTATGATGGTCCATTCATAGTAAAGAAGGTTTTCTCTGGTGGAGCATTGATGCTCACTACTATGGATGGTGAAGATTTCTTATCCCCTGTGAATTCAGATGCAGTTAAAAAATACTTCGCATAAAATGACCCGCTGGACATTAAAACAGAATGTATGTCCAGGAAAAAATAGGGCATCCCGGCAAGTCAAAAACAGAATAAAAGACTCCGACAAAAATAAGGGAAAATTGAAAAAAATGTACACCCGTTGAGTTGAAAAGCCGCATTGGACAGCTCAGGCAAAAATGGGAATCCAGGTGGATTGAAAACCCGAAAGGGCAATCCACGCAAAATCAGGGAGTAAGCGAACAACTGCATTCTGAATTCGTCTGTATCATTCACAACATGGCAAGCTTCGAAAGGACAAAGAATTGGTCAGGATCAGCCTTCTTCAGAAAGCAAGATGAGAAGAACGTCAAGGTCATACAAGTCATAGCAAAGGAAGTTCACTGGAACGTCGTCGTCAACATTGCCAACACTTTTTATTTTCTCGTTTTATGGCAACCCCCTCATTTCAGGGGATTTGTTTCTTTGACTGTATTTGCCGATTCAGGGCAGCCAGATTAATAAAATCAGAATTTTCAGTCACATATCGTTTTGTACATTTTTTTTCGTTTGCAAAATGTCCAATATTTGTGATACGGTACTTGCATAAAACAAATGAGCCATTTTTAATAAATGCTTGCAGGAAATATATTTACTTTCAGGATATCTAACTCCTATGACGGAATCCGGTAAAGGATACCTCGGGATACTTGTGCGTTTCTTTTGTCTTAACAGGTTGCAGATATTCAATACGCGACATGGGGCATGTCAGGAATTGAATCCCCAGCATGCTACTTCCTCAAGCATCACCTCCCCGAGCAGTGCCTGACAACTTCTTCCTAGCAAGGAGTGGAAGGAATATCTTACTCCCCACCAGAGAGCCAGATCTCTCGTCCCCAGCAAAGTTAATGGGAACTCTCTCACCACAATGTTTCTATTCTCTTCCCAGGATAGCAATGCATGCATATTTTCCCAACGGATTTGCTGAAGTTTCCTTCTCCCTAGCTGAGTTCTCCTCACCGAAAGATCTACCAACGATCTACCTCCCTAAGTAGAGTTCTCCTTGCAGTTAGATCTACCAATGATCTCTTCCCCAGTCGAGACATCCCTCCAAGCAGATCAACCAGAGATCTTTATCCCAGTGGGATCGGAATCCGAGATCGATTTCTCTTTTGCATAATCATAGCATTTGCATCATATTCATCAAATAAGCGTAGCATTCCGTCTAATACGGAGTATTACGGCAAAAATCAAACATTTGCATGATCACAAGCCAGGTTCGAGTTAGTCACCTGCAATTACTATCAATATTTCATCAGAAATATACAAATACATCCCCTGTAAATAAAAGCCAAAGCGTCCCCTTTGCACTCCCAAATACAGATACCTACGCATGCTCCTTTTGACACTCGTCCTTGTCATCCTTCCCCAGCAAGGTCGCCCGAACACTTTCCGCAAGCAGATACTTGTTCATAATACACTCTTTTTGACGCCCGTCCGTGTCATTCTATCGCCACAGAAAGCTAAAGCATCTCATTTGCACTCAAAACAGATGCTTGTTTTTATAGTACATATTTGACACTCGTCCGTGTCATGCATTCCCCAGCAAATCGAACACTCATCCATGTCTTGCTCATTACTTCACCAACAAACCAATACTCACTCATACTTATACAGAAGTCTTTGATACTCGTCTGTATCTTGTTTATATATCACTCATCAACAGATCCAACACTCATCCGTGTTCTTTGTTAAGCCAGTTGATACTCGTCCGTATCATTATCTCTGAACACGCGTCAGCGTTTATTTCTACCGATACTCGTCCGTATCATGGTCCTAAGGATGCTCGTCCGCATATTTAATCTATACACAATGTTAAACACTTATAATCTTTATTCTTAAGTGTGAGCACTCGTCCGTGTTTACCATTCCACAGTAAGTCACCAACAAAACAACTTCCATCTATCCGACATTCGTCCTATGTCATGATATCTTTGGCAGCCGTCCCCTACCATGTGATCGTCCTTCACCTTTGGATGACCGTCCCTCTTTCCTTCCCCAGCGGAGTCCCCATTAGTGGAACCTTTTTCTATCCGGCATTCGTCCTATGTCGTGATAAAGAGCAGTCGTCCCCTGCTAGGTGATCGTCCTTCACCTCTTGATGATCGTCCTTCATCATTTTACCCGATGGTCGTCCCCATCGTTGATCTTGTTATTCGACATTCGTCCTATGTCGTGATAAACCCCGAGAGCAGCCATACCCTGCTAGGTGATCGTCCTTCACCTCTTGATGATCGTCCTTCATCATGCTTATCCGATGGCCGTCCCCTCGTCGACCTTTTCTATCCGACATTTTTCCTATGTCTTGATAAAGAGCAGCCGTCCCCTGCTAGGTGATCGTCCTTCACCTTTGATGATTGTCCCTCATCATTATTTCATTTATTCTTTAAACCGATGGTCGTCCCCATCGTTGTTTACTTTACTTTCAGAAGCTTGGTGGTCGTCCCCATCATTGCTTTTCTCATTACATTAATCCCCAGAGAATCTTGTTTCTTTACCTGATGTTCGTCCCCGTCATGGTCTCTTTATTTCCCCAGCTTGTCGGTCGTCCTCGTCATTGCTTAGCTTACTACTTTATCCCCAACAGTCATCCTCTGCTCGATGGTCGTCCTCCATCGCCTTCATTTGATAATCATACTATACTACCTTTTATAATTTATATCCCTTTTCTTCTTCTACCCAGCGAGTGCAAATTTTGGACTGTCTTTGGTATTCAACCACAAGTTATCTTGTTTGACTAATAAGCCAGGCGCTCACATCCTGCACAGCTAACTCATTCTTGAACAGGGGCAGCTGTAAACACCCCAAATTTTCCCTCACTTTATCATACCATGGCTTTTGATCTTTCATGTTTGCATAAAAATAAGCATCACATATCATTTAGCATATTTGCTTCACTACATAAGTTCAAGTTCATCTACATCTAAGGTTTATGATTTAAGCAATCCAAGATTCCATCTGAGCCATCCCAAAGGCCTCAAATCTTTCCAAGAGGGTCCATGTGTGTTCTATCATCATATTATGCTCCTCAAGGTTCATGGAAGTCAAGAAATCACAAGAACTGGCAAAGGCATGGAAGCAGAGCTAGGGTTTTACTACATAGATGACCAAAATTAGGGTTTTGGTTTCAGAGGCCTTAACTCCACATTTTTGGGCCATTCTTGTTTCAAATGTTCTTAATATGTCATAAGGATCATGTTTACCAAGTTTGATGAAGAAACTCATTATGGAAGTCATTTGTTCACTGGGTAACTTCCTGAGTAAGTTAAGTCAAAATCAGGGCATCTGAGGCCCCCAACAATGGAACCAAAGGGGTATTTTCATCAAATTGAAGTTCTATGATCTTTATTTGATCTTAGAAGAGGTTGGAAGTTCACAAGATTGAAGAATTTTGAGCCAATTGCAAACTTGCCAAAAATGGAAATGACTTGAAATGCAAACTTTCCATTTTGGGAAAGTTTTTCAACCTCCTCTTTCTTAACCAAAAATGCTTCAAATGAAAAATTCTTTGTCATGAAAGTTGTAGATTAGGTCTTTCCCTTTTCAAAAAGTACAAGAACATGTCTTAATTCATCATAGAAATCAAGATATGGCTTTCAAAGTTGGCAAAAATCCTATAATTTCAAGTTTCATTTCAAAGAGGGATTTTGCGAATTGGCATGTTCAAGCATTCTAATGACTTTAAATATACACAAAGCCTTCACAATATGTCAAAGCAACTTCTAAACATCAGAATTGTGCATCAAACATAGTGTTTCTATGAATTGAACTTCAAGAAATCTCAAAAGGGCCAAAACTTTCAAAAATTGCAAAATGCATTGGATCCTCTCATCCACTTGTGCCAGCTGCATCAAAACCATTCTATGGCTCTTCATGAAACTTGTTGAGGCCAGACACCCCAAGAAATCAGACCTGCCATGGCCCATACCTCAAGTTCACAAATCTTGACTTTTTTTGCAAATCACCCCATACCAATCAGCTTGTGCCAAAACAACTCTCTGGCCAATCAACATACATTATGTGAACCCTAAGGACTCAAAAGAACACAACATTGAAGCCTGAATGACACAAACACTTAGATTTCACAAAATCCCTCAAAAACTTCCTCTCTTCGAAACTCATCACACAACCACTGAAACTTCAATCTTTTTTCACCAATCATCTCCACAGGACCTAAGGATCATTTCCCACCCATCACCATAGCCTAAAACACCCTCAATCAGAAATACGATTTCTGCATATTCATAACCAAACACCTCAAAATAGCCATCACAAGCTTGCTTTAAGCTTCTCATCATCATCAGAAAGTTCTCTGGAGTGGATTTGAACCAAGGGAAAGGTCAGAAAGCTCAAGAACACAATGCTTCAACTCAGGTAGCTATGATGAACAATTTTTCCAGAACTCTTATTTTAAGTTCTTAAAGGCTTCTACATGTTTAGCTGATCATGTTGATATGTTTATTTTCGAAAATGGTTGAGAGATGAGTGTGTATGCTTGTTCTGAAACATTTGTCGTTTTGATGTTTTTGGTCGAATCTTGTTGATGATGAATGATAAATGAATTTTGAGGCTAGATTAATGTTTAGGGAGGTTAGTTGATTGATTCTGGAGGTTTTGGGGGCTTGGGGTGGTGTTTTGAGGAAACTCAGGTGAGGGGTTGGCCAGAGAAGATGATCGAAGGTCTTTTCTGGCCACCTGAAAGTAATTAGGGCTAATCCACGTTTAGTTGCCCAGATGCATTTCTGACCATTGGATGTTGATTAAGGTTAGGCCTTGTACGGTTCATATTAGTCCATTAGATTTAATCCTAATTAATTAAATATAAAACTTAATGAAAACTCAGTTTGAATGTGAGTCGTCCAGATGCGCGCCAGTCAATTCCCACCTTTTTCCTTTGAATCTCACCCATAGGATCAATTGACTTTTCCATTTAATCCATTTTTATTTAATTTTAATTCATTTTTCTTGCATAATTTATTTAAAATAGCAAAAAGCATTCAAAAAATATTTTCTTTTGCATTCTGACTTTAAATATTTTTCTCATTCCAAAAATGATTTTTATTTTATTTGTTGCATTAAAAAAGTATTTTTAAAGTATTTAAATGTTATGTTTAATTAATTAAAGTATTTTAATTAATTAAAAATACATTTATGTTTCTAAAAATCACCAAAAAAAATCATGAAACATCCCAATGTATTTAGAAACATTTTCAAACTCTTCACACAAATTTCTTTTTAGGTTTGATCATAGTTTGCCAATTTTCTTTGAATTAAGGGTCATAAAAATCACATTTTTGAACCCTAACTTTGAAAAATTATTTCTGCCTAACCAAGAAAAGTTTGAAGTTGATTCTTTTTGCATTGTGTTACATATTGCATGTAATTTATAGGTTTTTTTCCTCATGAATTTATCTTGCATTTTCAAATTAATTTGCATTTTTCCCTTTGAACCACCCAAAAACCCTAGAAAACTTAGGAAAATCATAACTTTTGATTGGTTAGGCGTCTGACCTTCTCCTTTGGGGTGTGACCTAATATGGGATTAGGTATTGTGTGACCAAAGTTAAGTGTCGAAGCCTCTTGACTTGGTTCTCCCATGCAGAGCTGTGATTCTTGTTGCCAAACAGATATTTGTTTGATGCTCGTCTGCGCTTCCCAACACTCGTATGTGCTTGATGTTTTCTTATTGCTCGTCTGCATTCCCCAGCACTCGTCTGTGTTTCTTATCCGTTTGAAGCTCGTCTGCATTATTTGGATACTCGTCTGTATCATCCCTTACACTCGTCTGTGTTAGCTTATATCCATATGTGTTGATTTGATAATTACCCTGTTACTCGTTTGTATTGATGCTCCGAATGCTCGTCTGTGTTTGAATTTCTGGTATTCGTCTGTACCAGTGGCTGATATTCGTTTATATCATTGCCTGAAGCGCTCGTCTGTGTGTCTCAGATCATCATCTGGTATTCGTTTGTATCATTGACTCATGGCACCCATCTGTGTTCTCTTTATGATCATCCAATACTCGTCTGTGTTGAGGAGGTTTAAAGTCCTGACGGTGGGATTAAACGTCAAAATGATTACCAGTCCTGGCGTAACAGGTATATCCGAAGGAGATTCGTCTGTCTCAAGCACCACTTGTTAATGTTGCACCTGGTGTAATAGGTTTGCTCGAAGAAGGCTCGTCTGTCTTAAACCATATATCCACGGATAATATATGAAGAGGATTCGTCTATCCTAATTATGCATGTCTATCCCACACACTTGAGTGCATTATCGGTCATGGCGTAACAGGTTTATCCGAAGGAGATTTGTCTGTCTCAAGTCATATGTTTGCAAAGTATGTGAGGACTCGTATGTCCAGTTCCTGGCGTAACAGGATTGTTCGAAGAAGTCTCGTCTGTCAAAGTACTCTTATCCCAAATAACAGTTTCAACTTGGAAGAAGCTCGTCTTCTTTTTCTCCCCTTCAGTCACCAAAGCGTCATTTGGTTGAGTTTATTTCCTAGTTCTTGCATTCTCCATCAGAGTGCAAATTTCAGGTTCTTGGTATTCAACCACAACTGTAACACCCCAAATTTGCCCTCTTCTTTTTTAAGCATCATATCACATCATATTCATCATAAGCATATCATATTCTTGGCATCTTAGCATGGAAAGATGAGGCATAACATTCTCATGACCTAGCATTAGGCATATGATCATCTGTGGAGGGTTTTGAAGCATCACAAGCCATGACAAGGGACCCAAGGGATTTTCTCAAGTCCCATGAGGAATCTACATTTCATTCACAAGATTATGATCATTCACAAAAGCCCAGGAAGTTGGAGGATCATCAGGGAATTCAAGCTAGGGCAAAGCTCCATCATAGTGATCCCAAATTAGGGTTTGAGTTTCAAGCATGAAAACTTTGTGACTTTGGCCATTTCATTTGGGAAAAGTATCTCATATGTTATGAGGATCCTAGGGATGAAATTTAGTGAGAAAATTCCTTGTGGAAGTCAGATATTTCTTTAGTTGCTTGTAAATGAAGAAATTGGTCAACTGTGCATTCTAAAAGTCAACTGTGAGATTTCTAGAGGTCAAACCCTAGTTCTCAAGCCAAGGGATGTTCTTATAACCTTAGAAGAGGTTTGGCAAAGTCAAAGATCAAGAATCAAAAGGTTTTGAGGTGTTTTGCATTTTTGGCATAAGTTTGGTCATGGAAATTTCCATTTTTAGTAACATTTTGCCCTAATTTTCAACTAAGCATAACTTGGTGAAAAAAGATTTAAATGGATTTCCATCAAACATGAAAGTTGAAGATTAAAGCCTCCCATTTTTAAAAATTACAAGAGCATTTTCATAGCCCTCATGGTTTTGGAGGAATGCCCTTCGAAAGTTGATAGAATTTTAGGGCATGGCATGGATTTCAAGCATCCTCCAAGTGCAAAACTTCATGAAACTTATTTTTGAGTGATATTATGAATCAAATGAGGTCACATACTTACAAAGCATTGCAAAGAATCCATTTTGCTCCAAAAATATTGCCAAACTCGTGCATGAGAAGAAGAATATTCCATGAGGTGCAAAAATGCATGAACATGAGAAATGCATGACCCTCACATCCAAGGGCCAAGATGACTTCTGTTTTGAATCAAGGGCAGGATTGTGATCACACATGTGCAAAGAATGAGAGGGATGCACGAGCCAAGCATGACTTCACACCAATCTTGCCAAATTTTCAATTTCACTCTCACACTCTCCTCTCACGTGCAATTCTCTTCATTCTTTCAGCATTGCATATTGGGATGATATAAAAGCAGCTAGGGTTTTCTTTTGGCACAGATTCATCACATATTCACTACTCCAAAGTTTCTTGCACAAAACTCTTCACTCCCTCACTCTCTTCACAAACTCTTTGCAATTTTGAATCCTTGAAGCATAAGGATCATTAATCCACCACTCATTCAAGCTGAAAGTGAAGGATTGAAGAGGTGCCATTCAAGGGCAGGTTGATTTGAAGCTTCAAATTCAAGCTCTCTCAAGCTTCCTCTTGCATTTATTTTGCAAGAGGAGATCAAGAGGAGTATATCTGCAGTATCTGGAGCTTTATCTTGGTGATTTTGAAGTGGTTCCATCTCAGGTATGCTCTGAAATCCATGGATCTAGAAATGGTTTTTGATTTATGCATTATGATCTGTGTGATATGCTGATGATTCTGTGATGTTTGGTTTTGAAAATGGATGAGTATTGAAGTTGTATTGATGATTTGAAGTTTCATAGTTAGACCTGTTTGTCTTCGATCCAGGCTATTCATTGATCCATTGTGAATTTCATGATCATTTTTGGATTCAGCATAGTTTAATTGTTTGATCTGGAGTTTTTGAATCATTTATATTGTGATTTGTTCATAGTTTGAGTTTTCTGGTGCCGGAGCCCTAGCTCCGGTCACCGGATTCTGGAAATGTTCGTTTGAGATTGTTTGGGGAAGATGACTCCATGGCCCTTGGATATGAGATCTGAACGCTCCACATTGTGCCACCACATTACTGAAACCACCTCCCTTGAACGTGTTTTATATTTTCTGAATTAATTCATTTGTTTTTCACCACACCATAATTATTGTGTTCTCCATTTAGGGCCAATCATTTTGATTACTTGTTTTAATGAGTTGACCAATCTGAGGCGTGCGTTTGATCCATTGGTCCTTTGTTTTTCTGAATTTAATTGAATATCCACAATAATGCTATGAACCTGCATTGACCCTAGTGGGCCTGGATTGTTGTTCCCACCCCCCAGACTTTGAGCCCATTAAGATTTGAATTGAAAAGGATTTCTATTCGCCCCCATGGCTCATCCTTTTATTTTTATTTCTTTTTGTTTTCATTTTAATTTCAGTTTGGTTTTCAATTTTTAAAAATAGTTTTAGGTCTCTAAAAATTATAAAAAAAAATCATGAATGCTTCTTTGAGTTTTATCTAATTTTTGATATTTTTATTTTCCATTTATTTTTAATTGTCACGTGGAAATTAATTGTTCCTTTTAATTAATTCATTTTATTTCATTTTGAATCATGTTGGCTTGTCCATTTTCTACCTTGGTCATTATTTGGAATTTTTGGGTGATTCTTTTTGCTTTGGATTCATGATAGGATGTAATTTATTGATGATTTTTGTTCTGATTTTTAGAATTTTTTTTAATTGATTTTGGTCTCTAAGTTGTGAGTGAAGCTTTCTAACCCTAATCCATGTTTGAACCCTCATTTGAATGATCAAGCTTCTGATTCTTTATCCCTCCTTTTGGTATGTTGTTATGGTATGATTGAAGGTCATTTGTGCAAGGTTGTGGAATTTTTGAATGCTCACTTGATTTGTTTTGAATTTTTGTTCTTGACTTGTCCCATTTTGTTTCTTTTGGATCATTTGTCCTCTCCTTAGCTTAGAAGGGCACTTGTGCCAACTTCTTCAACTTGTTTAGAGACTTATTAGGATGTTGATACCTCTCTGATCTTTGGTTGTGGTTTGTGTCTTAGGAATTTTTATGTTTGTTTGTTTTTGGAGTTCTTCCAGACTTATGTATATCCACCTCATTTCCTTTGCTTCTTTCTTCTCATAATGTAAATGCTTGGCTATGTTCCCTTCTTCTCTTCATCTCCCTTGCTTCTTAGTTACTTTTCTAACATGATTAGGGTTCTGGTCTTGCACCTTGAGGTTGTGGTTTGTTTATTTTTCCTTGCATCTTCTCATGTTTGCTTTGTTTTGTCATGGTGATTCATGTTGCCTCATGATGAGTTGTGTGGTTCCTTTCTCATTCTTGTGCCTTGAGTTTGCATTTAGCATTTATGTGTATGACTCCACTTCTGGTTGTGTAGCTTTGGTATGGCATTTTGTTCATTTTATATTGCCTTTATATTTGTGTCACTAACCATTTCAGGGGCTTTGGTAAGTGAGAGGTGTGGATGTGATTCCCACATCTCCAAATCTTATCTCTTCTCTTCTTCTTATTATTTGTTCTAACATTGTGTTTGTTGGGCTTAGGCCTTACTTCCTCCCTCTTCTATTCTTCTTCTCTTCTTCTTTCTTTCTTCTTTAGGATACTAAACCTCACTAACCTAGGATTTTCCATGCATGACAACAATTAGGATTCATTAGTCCCCCCATTAGACTTTTACCTTTGTGATCTTTTGGTTCTCTTCTCTTCTCATCTCAAAACTCTAAAGAAGACACTTAATAAAGAATGAAGTGATACCTTGAGCAATAGCCTTATCCCATGAGACACTTGTAGTCTTCCCATCTTGGGATAGTACAATCTTGTCTTGTGATGCACAAGTCTAATCAGGATATCATCTTCACCAAGAAAGTCATAAAAAACACTTCTTCACAAAAATACAAAAACACTTAATAAGTTAATGAGTTAGTGAGCTTAGGCCCTAATCTCTGGATTCAAGTTTTGGGGATCTTCTCCTTACTTGAGTGTGCTTGTTCTATTATTCCATCTTGGAATGTAGTGACAAGTGCACATTCCATGGAAAAGAGCTTGAGTTCACTTCCTTGTGACACACTCCTAAAAGATTCTAAAAAACACAAACAAACAATAAGCGTCTTTCCTTCGGGAATTCTTTTCTCATCTCCTTCGCTCTGTCTGCGAACTTGCTCCTACTTGTCATTTTGCAAGACGGTAACGCACTCGTCGTCCGAGCCTGCAACATCTGAGCATTGACATAGGCAGTTCAAACCTTAAGACACAAGCAATCTTTTCCACCCCTAGTTAGGGGAACTACGACGACTCTGATTCTCATTGTCCAGATGAGGTACGTAGGCAGCGGGGTAGGGCCCGTTCGAGCATAATCTTTATTTTCCCTACATTTTTCCTTTTCATTTATCCTTTTCATTTCCTTTTCTAGTTCCAGTTCCTTTCTTTTTGCAGCAACTTTCATTCCTTTACCCTTTGAAACAGTTTCTTTGCAAGCGTGGATCCCGTCGGGTACGGCGGACGATCTGGGGTGCTAACACCTTCCCAGGTCGTAACCGACTCCCGAACTCAGTCTTTTTGGTTCGCAGGACCCGTGTCCTTCCTTTTCTTTTCTTCTGGTTTGTGCAGCATTACCATGCCCGTTCCTTCAGGATGAAAATGCCCGGCTGGCGACTCTATTCTTTTCCGCGCCACTTTCACGTTTGTATCAGGATGGAAATCCGGGGAGCGACAAGTAATCAGCGGGGTTTTATTTTATTAACTAATATTAACTGACTCATAGGTTTTATAAAGTATCAGATTAAGAGACATTTTCGGATACTCTCTATTTGGACCCGTTGGTAGGAAAGTTTATGTTTTCCTTTAAGACATAAAGTCTTAATTCATTTGTTTAAAAAAATAGAAATAGAGAAAGAAGGAGAAGAGAGAAAGGAAGAGAAGAAAGAAGGAGAAGAGAGAAAGAAAGAGAATAAAGAAGAAGAGAAAATCTTGAAGAAGAAGAGGAGAGCTCTTGATCTTGTTGCTTCCACCATCCATTCATCATTCAATATTCTCCAATCTTCTTGTTATAGGTGGGTTCATAGCTAGAAACTCTTCCTCTTGGCTTTGGTAGAGTTTTTAGGGTTTATGTGTTTAGGGCACCTTATGGAAAAATCCTAGAATTGGTAGATTAGACAGTTAGAAATCAATATAAATTCTTGAGTATGATGCCTCTAGGTATAGGAACCTTGTTGCAATGTTGTTTTATTGATTTCCATTGTTTTGATTGGATTTTGGAGGTTACTGTCATGAAAATGCGCATTTTTCTGCATTCTCGTTTCGGTTAACTGGTTAACCATATGTGTTAATCGGTTAACATGTCTAAGTTTTACGCTTTTGTTTCTGTGTTTGGCTTGGTTAACCGGTTAACCCCAGACGTTAACCAGTTAACACTGTAAGTATGGAGGAAAATTTTTTATTTCCAAACTTTGAAAATTCATAACTTTTTACTCAGTTATCCGATTTAAGTGTTCTTTATACCGTTTGAATGCTTAAATTATGTATTTTACCGTGATGCCGAAAAACATTAATTTTACCCGACTTTTGCCCAACTTTTTGATTATACTGTAAAAATGTTAAGTTAGGGAATTATGAAATAAAGTAAATAAAAAGGTGAAACTTGTTATGTAACTAGGTTACCCTAGGTCGTTACGGAATTGTTTTAGAGACACATTGATACTTAGGCATCGATACTTGGAAGGTGTCTTCGGTCTAGGTAGTTGTGTTAAGTTGGAAGTTTGATTTTCCTTTGCGATATAATCCTAATTTAATCATATTTGGCTCGTGTCGAGGTCCCATGAGACGTGACGGTCGGGGAGATATAATTAATCTGTGGATTTGAATCCCTTAATGGATGACCATGACCCGTGCTCGTCCTGGTGTGGATGGGCAGGGAAAGTTATCCATTAGGATAAGTAACGAGTGACCCATATCGATATCTTTGTGTGTAGGATGGCCGGGGAAAGTTACTTTGTGGTAAGGTACCGTGACTCGTGCTAAAGTGCCATGGGGTGGCTGGGTGGGGAAAGTACCTTAGTAAGATAATGAGTGACCTGTGCTCTTCCTTGTGTGGCTGGGCGGGGAAAGTTATCTACATGTTGAGGATCGAGTGACCCGTGCTCGTTTTCTACAGCTATGGCTGGGCGGGGAAAGATGCTTATAAGCACCATATTTGTGCTCTATTTTTGGTTACTTTGATGTCTCTAATTTTATGTGAACTCGAAGTCTAGATTTTCCCCTGACTTGAGTAGTGTTTAGTTTCGAACCTTTTAGAACCGAGAGAACTCTAAGATAGGGAACTCACTGAGATGATTTATCTCACCCCATGTTGATGATGTTATTTCAGGTACTTCAGGTTTCGCAAAGGGTAAAGATAAAGAGATTTTATTATCTTTGCTTGTTTGACGGTTTCTTCCTGTGGACTTTTAGGATCTTCAGATCTAAAAGGAGATGATACACCAGATGAATGGGGGTCTTCATCCTCAAATGGTTACTCCTGAAGCTAGAGGTGGAACACTCAGAGACTTCTTCCGCATGAATCCTTAGGAATTTCATGATGGATTGGATCCAGTTAAGGCACATGAATGGGTAACCGGAATGGAGAGAATTTTCCAGATTATGATTTGTGGTGAAGAAGACAAGGTAACTTTTGCGTCCCATTTTCTAAAAACTCCTACTATTAGGTGGTGGGAAAGTGCTACAAATCTTATGGTGGTGCATGGAGTCCCAGAGTGTGGCAACAATTTAAGACAATTTTTATGGAGAAATACTTTCCGAGTTCCTTCAGAACCCAAAAATAATTTGAATTCCAACAGCTCAGACAATGGAGCATGATTATGGCCAGTTATGCCGAGACGTTCGAGGACATGGCGGCTTACTCTAGGCAAGCCATGTATGCTCCAAATGAAAGATGGAAGATTGATCAGTTCTTGTTTGATTTGAGGGCCGGAATCTCTCATAGTGTCTCTCAAAGGGAGTTCACTACCTATTCCGAGTTGTTAAGGCAGTGCTATGTCGCCGAACATAGTTTGATGAAAGTGGAAGCTGAAGCAGGTGCTGGAAAAGTTGTTCAAAGTGACCGTGGAAGAGCTAACCAACCTGTTAGACAATAGCGCAGATCTAGAAGGGGGGTTGAATAGATCCCTTTTTCAAAAATTACTTTTCAAAAAATTAATTGAAAATGTATTGCGGAAGTTTCCCAAAAAATCATCTAATTAAATTTGAAGTCACCGAAGATCGGATATACGCTTTAACCAAATGAAAATATAATGATGACAAGAAGAATTAATACTTCACAAATGATTCACTGTATAATACCACAATTGATAAAACTATTCTTAACAATGATATAGAGTATGAAAATAAGCACAAGCAAATTGATTTTGTGTGATTTGACTTTTTAACAAACACTTGGTGTGCAAAAAACAAAGTGTAACTTTGTTGTATCAAGTAATGCAGATTTTTACACAATGCTGTTACCACTTTTGAGTATGACAATTTGTCAAACACCTTGAGTGCACTACTTAGATACACCAGAAATTTTAGAGCACACAAAATCAAAATGATCAAACGTAAAATGCGAGAATAGTAAAGAACACAAGGAATTTCTTTAGGCAGTTCCTTCGTCGTCCTCGCTCGAAGTACTCTTCCCCCAATTCACAATCGAATTGGGAAATTTTATTAAATTGAAATTGTTTTACAAGAAGAAAAATAGATGAACCAACAAACCAAACCGTGTTGAATATGCTGTCAAATCTTCTTCTTGTCCCTTGATTCAAAGTAGAATCAAGTCCTTCACACGTGTCGAGAAAGACTCTGATTAATTGCTCCCTTCTTGCAAGGATTTACGATCCTCCAAACTTTGAGCACGGTTGAGTATCTTCAACATTTGTGAACCCACAAAGATCTTTTCAATCCTCCGTCTACCGTGATATGAAAGAACGATCCACTTGATCTTCAATCTACCTCACTCGACTGAATCTTCGAACGATAGTTATGTGCAAAACCCCCAAATCTACTATGATCTTGGATGAGAAAACCCTTCAGATTTTTCTAAGAAAAACCCACACTCTCTAGACCCAATTTGAAACACTAATTCACGATTGAACGTTATCGTCAAAGCAAACACCATAATCAACAAAGATTGTTGTGTGTGATTGTTGATGGATGCAAGAAGGAAGAAGATGAAGAAAGAAGTGTGTATATCTTTCACTTTTCTTGTTAACCTCTCAAAAGAAATGAAACCAGCTATTTATATTGGTTATTAAATGTCATGAAAATAGAAAGAATAAATAAATGGAAAAAAAAAGACAGCACAGGAATGAGCTGACTCAAATCACAAAATGAGTCGACTCAAATTGCTTGGTGAGTCGGCCAAAATTAACAGAGAGACAGCCTGTTGAGACCCGCACATATTAAGAAAGGAAACACTTTGATGAGTCGGCTCATGAAGGAGTTTGATTCGGATCATCCATACCATTGAGCCGGCCAAAATTTGTTCTCAAGCAGCCTGTTGGGACCCGCGTGTTTTGGGCACCAACCCAACAAAATGAGTCGGCTCATTGTGGAATTTGAGTCGGCTCATTCAGTTCATTTTCACAAAAATGACATTTCCTTCTTTTTCTTTGAGAACCATTCATACTTTCAATCATGCCAAGTTTTTGACACATTAAAATTCATGCCATGTCTCACAAACTCCCCCTTTTGATGATGGCAAAAACTTGATGAATCAATCGCCATATGTTTCTAAGCTCCCCCTGACTGTATGGCATGATCTATATGCTATCAATATCAGCTCCCCCTTTGACAACATCAAAAAGAAGAGGATACTTATGAGTAATCAACCAATGGAAATAGCATGCGAAACATAATTTCAATATGAGATACCAATTGGAATAAGCACACGCATTCACAAACACACAACATGGAAGAACATGAAGAAAATTTGACAATAAACAAGGGAAAAGAAAATAAATAATCAACCAAAGGAAATATGAATTCATACATAAGCAAACCATAAACAACATTATGCATAAGTGCACTCATAAACAAAACAAAAAAATGATGCAATGATTCTCTCAAGCTTGGGGATTACTATCCCGAGTGGATGGATAACGGTGATGGTAAGTGATAGGTTGCGAGTAATCCATATCGGTTTAGGTAAATTGAAGAAAAATACTATTGAGAGAGTTGAATGCAGTGTCTTGAGCAGCCAAATGATCTTGCAGTGCGGTATACCGAGTGTCTTGAACGGACACATAAGTGGAAAAAGTTGTGTCTTTTTCATTTAAACGTCGTTCTAATTTCAAGTATCTTTCAGTTTGAGTTGTGTAGTAGGCTTCTTGTTGAAGTTGCATATTCTGAAGCAGAGCCATGATGCTGGACGGATCATCTTGATGAGTTTGAGACAGAGGAGGAGATGGAGGAGCAAAATGAGTTGCAATGTTTGTCCAACCGATGTATTACCACTCACCCCATCCTTGATTTGCATAGGAGGCAGAATCAGTAGATGTAATTCCATTCCATTCTTCGTTGTCAGTGGGCAATTCTTCATTTGGAGCATTTGGTTCATTTTGATCCTCAAGATCACCCCTTCAGAATTTTCTTCCAACTCTTGATTAAAATCACCTCTTAACAGAAACCGATACCGTGTTTCTTTAGAATCCCATATGTGACCCATAAGACTTGGTGTCTTTTGTTGAAACCAATTTGTGTCAGACACGAATACCATGGGTAAGTCGCTGCCAACAATTTCTGCTTTGTTGATAATCTTCTGAATAATTGAAGGATATGCAAGAGCAACTCCTTTCTTTTCCTTTAGGGCAAAGATACGACTAGCAAAATAATATGGCCAGTTAACTTTGACCTTGTTCCAAAGAATGTATATCAGATGAACTTCACTCATATCGATAAGAGAAAATCCTCCTTTCTTTGGTCGTAAATTGTGTGCCACAATCCAATGAAGGATACTATCCAACAACTTAACTTTTCCATTGGTAGTTAAATTTGGAAACAATTCAGAATTTACAATGGAGTCAAAGAATGGTTCTTTAAGCATACCATTTAGTTCTGAGCAAAATGTGTAGTTCTCCACTTGAGATGTATCAGTCATCAAAATACTAGCTTCCTCATGATCAATGCGAAACAAGTCTTTCCAAACTTGAGCATTAACATCAAACATTCTAGTGCTCATACAAAAATTAAATTCAAAACCTTTAAATGTCCCAACCAGACAAGCATAAAACTTTATTACCAAATCCTCATTATAATCTTCATGACAGGAGAGAAAGGGATTGATACCATGAAAATCCATTAGTTCAACAATGTGAGGAATGTGCATCTGATTTGCAGTTGTTCTTGAATACACATATTGAGGAACAATTTTCCTATTCTTGAACTGTTTATTATAAACTTCAACCAAATCAGATGGAAGAAGAGACAAAGCGTTTACTGGTAGAGATGATTGTGAAGCAGAACCCCGAGACCTTTTACATGTAGCTCTTGAAGCCATTGTTGAGAATGAAGAACTTTGAGAGAAAATTTGGGGTTTTAGGGTTATGTGATAAACTTGAGAGAATATGAGATGATTATGATAAGAAAATGAAAGTTTAATGAGTTTGATGATAAGAATACATAAACACAATTAATTGAAAGTCAAATAGTGATGGGAAGTATTTGATGTGCCGAACTAGGGACAAGGAAAAGCAGTCGGCGCGTCTTTTCAAGACAGCCAAATGTCATGTGATACGACAATGAGCCGGCTCAAAATTTAAAATGAGTCGGCTCAATTTAAATTTGAAATGAGTCGGCTTAGAATAGCAAAGACGTCGACTCATGAGGTTCCATGAGCCGACTCATGAGTCGGCCTGTTGGGACCCGACAATTTTGAATGAAATTTTTCTCTAAAATGCACTTAAACCACATCAAATCATGATAATATCATCTTTTATGTTGATTATTAGAAAAACAACCAATTATAACCCAAAAGAAGAGAGGAAATAGATAAAGACACTAACATAAGCAAAGTCGCACAATTATATTAGATATCATGGATGAATAGAGACAACTAAGTTGAGAAGGATATTACCTCGAGTATATGTGAAATAGAACTAAGATAACACTATGCTAAAAGAGAAGTTAGTGACAAGACGACTTGAACCAAACAATAATATAAGACAAAGCAATGATTATCAAGATCTATCTGAGATGTCAAGAACACCAAGTTCCCTACGGATATAAAAGAAAGGATCGGTAGCAAGTGTTTTTGTAAAAATGTCGGCTAGTTGATTTGAACTGTCAACATGCTCAAACACCACATCACCTTTCTCTACATGATCCCTAAGGAAGTGATGCCTTATTTCAATATGCTTAGTGCATGAATAAAGAATAGGATTTTTGGTAAGATTGATTGCACTAGTGTTGTCACACAAAATTGGAATTTGTTTAAGAGAGATATTGAAGTCAAGTAATTGTTGTTTTAGCCATAAGATTTGGGCACAACAATTTCTGGTCGCAATATACTCTACCTCCGCAGTTGAAAAAGCAACCAAAACTTGCTTTTTGATATGCCAACTAACAAGAGAGTTTGAAAAGAAATGATAAGTTCCACTAGTGCGTTTCCTATCCACTTTGCAACCAGCAAAGTCGGAGTCAGAAAAACCTACCAAAGAACAATCAATAGCCTTAGGATACCACATGCCAAACTTAGATGTACCACAAAGGTACCTAAGTATGCGTTTAACTGATTTTAAGTTTAATTCCTTAGGACATGATTGAAACCTAGCACAAATACATACACTAAACATAATATCTGGACGCAATGCGGTAAGATACATAAGGGATCCGATCATACCTCGATACTTTTTTATATCCACATCCTTACCCTTTTCATCACGATCAAGACTAGTAGCAGTAGGCATTGGTGTATCAATAGGCTTGGAATTTGCCATATCAAACCTTTTGAACAACTCATTGCAATACTTTGTTTGACTTATAAAAGTTCCATCTTCAAGTTGTCTAATTTGAAGTCTGAGGAAGAAGTTAAGCTCCCTCATCATACTCATCTCAAATTCACCTTGCATAGAACTTGAAAATTCTTTGACCAGCTTTATGTTAGTAGATCCAAAGATAATATCATCTACATATACTTGAACTAATATAGAATGATTTCCTTCTCGTTTAATAAAGAGTGTAGTTTCAACTTTTCCTCTTAAAAAACCTTGATTGATAAAAATATTTACTTAGGTGCTCATACCAAGATCTAGGAGCTTGTTTGAGACCATACAAAGCACGTTTAAGCTTGTACACATGATTTGTTTTTTCATAGTTTTCAAATCCAGGAGGTTGACATACATATACCTCTTCATTTATATATCCGTTAAGGAAGGCACTCTTAACATCCATTTGATATAATTTGAAATTTTGTGAACAAGCAAATGCAAGTAAAAGGCGTAGAGCCTCAAGGCGTGCAACATGAGCATAAGTTTCCTCATAGTCTATGCCTTCCTCTTGGTTATAACCTTGGGCAACAAGACGGGCCTTGTTACGAACAATAATACCGTTTTCATCCAATTTGTTCCTAAAAACCCATTTGGTATCAATCACTCGATGATCTCGCGGAGGTGGAACAAGGTCCCAAACCTCATTTCTTTTAAACTGATTTAGTTCCTCTTGCATGGTTAGAAACCAATTTTCATCAAGTAAGGCCTCTTTGGCATTTTTAGGCTCAATTTGAGAGATGAAAGCATGATAAAAACAGAAGTTAATTATCCTTGATCTAGTAATGATACCATTTGAGATATCTCCAATGATGTTATCGATGGGATGGTCTTTTGATGTTTTCCATTCCAATGGTAGATCATTTTGGGAAGATGCTTGACCTTCATCTTTGAGACTAGACTCATCAACCGACTCCTTATTAACAATATCCGGAAGGGTTTACACACGAGACATATCAAGGTCTTTAATAATCTCATTTGAAGAGGCACTTGCACCAATAACTACACTACCTTTTTCGACAACATTCAGATAAGATTCATCAAAAGATACATGTACAGATTCTTCAACAATAAGCAACCTTTTATTGTATATTCTATATGCTTTGCTTGAATTAGAGTATCCAAGAAAGATGCCCTCATCCGCCTTTGAATCAAATTTACCAAGGTTTTCTTTTCCATTATTTAGCACAAAACATTTGCAACCAAAGACATGAAGATGCGACACATTTGGATTTCTTCCTTTTAAAAGTTCATAGGGCGTTTTGTTTAGAATAGGCCGAATAGTAATCCTATTTAATACATAGCACGTGGTGCTAATAGAATCGGCCCAAAAAAATTTAGGAAGACCGCTATCATTTATCATAGTTCTTCCCAATTCCTCTAACACACGATTTTTACGTTCCACAACACCATTTTGATGTGGAGTTCTAGGAGCGGAAAAATTATGATCAATGCCATGGTTTTCAAAAAAAATTTCAAAGAGATGATTTTCAAACTCACCTACATGGTCACTTCTAATGGTTACAATGTTTTTGCCAATGTTTATTTTGAGATGATTTGGCAAAAGTTTCAAAAGCCGAAAAGGTATAACTTTTACTAGCTAAGAAGATTGTCCAACAAAATCGAGAGTAGTCGTCAACAATAACAAAACCATAATAGTTCCCTCCTATACTTTTGATTCTAGAAGGACCAAAAAGATCCATGTGTAGAAGTTCAAGAGGTCTAGAAGTAGAGACTACATGTTTTGATTTAAAAGATATCTTTGTTTGCTTTCCCATTTGGCAAGCATCACAAAATGGTCTCTAGTGAACTTTATGTTTGGCAAACTGACTACTAAGTTTTTGGAAACAACCTTATTTAGCAAGTCAAAGTTGATATGAGCTAAACGTCTATGCCAAAGCCAAGACTCTTCACATTTGGAAATTAGACATTTAAGATCACTCATGGTCATCAAATTCAAATCAAGCATATATACATTGTTAACCCTCAAGCCTTTAAACATATCCTTTTTGTTTTCATTATGTTCTATTATGCAACCTTCTTTAGAGAATGAGAGTTTATATCCCTTGTCACATAATTGACTAATGCTAACAATATTATGCTTAAGACCTTCTACTAAGAGGACATTAGAGATAGATGTAGAGGAGGGATTACCTACACTACCTTTGCCGAGTATAGCTCCCTTGTTGTTATCACCATAGGTAACTGTAAACACCCCAAAATTTCCCTCACTGAGTTCACACGCTTGTGATCTTTCATATTTGCATTAGTTTAGGCATTACACCTCATATTGCATATTTGTTTCATCTGCATAGTTCAAGTTCATCTGCATCTAGGGTTTGTGATCTGAGCAATCCAAGGATCCATCTGAGCCACTCCAAAGGTATCCATTCATTCCAAGAGGGTCCATGTGTGTTCTATCATCATATTATATCCCTCAAAGATCAAGGAAGTAAAAAAATCATTAGAACTGGCAAAGCATGGAAGCAGAGCTAGGGTTTCACTACACAGATGACCTGAAATTAGGGTTTTGGTTTCAGAGGCCATAACTCCAAATTTTTTGGTCATTATTGTTTCTAATAGTCTCAATATGTTATAAGGATCATGTGTACCAAGTTTTATGAATAAATTCATTGTGGAAGTCATCTGTTCACTGGGTAACTTCTTGAGCAAGCCAGAGCAAAATCAGGGCATCTGAGGCCCCCAACAATGGAACCAAAGTGGATTTTTCATCAAATTGAAGTTATATGATCTTTATTTGATCATTAAAGTGCTTGGAAGTTCACAAAATTGAAGAAATTTGAGCTAAACCAAAAGTTGCCAAAAATGGAAATGACTTGTAATGGAAACTTTCCATTTTGGGAAAGTTTTTCAACCTCCTCTTTCTCAACCAAAAATGCTTCAAATGAAAAATTGTTGGTCATGAAAGTTGTAGATTGGATTATTCCCTTTTCGAAATGTACAAGAACAAGTTCTAATTCATTATATAACTCAAGTTATGGCTTGGCAAAGTTGGCAAAAATCACATAATTTTCACTTTCACACAAAGAGGATTTTTTGCAATTTCACATACCAAGCCATTTTGTGACCTCTAATAACTCTCTAAGCATCATACCAACATAATTTAATGCTTTGTGACCAAAATTTTCCAAAGAATCATGCCATTTCATGCTTTGAACTTCAAGAAATTCAAAAGGGGCCAAACTTCTTCAAATTTGCAAAAGAGCATGAATCTTCTCACACACTTGTTGAATCACCACAAAACATTTTCCATGGTTCTCCTTGATCTTTGCTGAGCCAAGACATGCCCTAAGCCAGCTGCAACATGAGCCCATACCTCAAGTACAAGTTATGTTGACATTTTGGCAACTTTCCCATACCAATCACCACAGTCCACCACCCACTTTCTGACCTATCAAACATTGTTATGTGGATCAAAAGCAACTCATAACACACAACACACAAGCCTGAAACCTCAGAATCATCAAGTTTCTCAAAATCACCCTAAAAGCAAAAGCTTTCGAAACACTCTACTCAGCCACAAAAACTTCAAACAAACTTCATAAACCATCCCACCATAACCTAAGGATCACAAATCAACCATTTCCAAGCCCTAAAAAGAAGCCAAACACAAACACGATTTTGGTGCAGCTGAGGTGCAATCTCTCAAACCAGCTCATTTCAATCCATTCCAAGCATTCCAGAAGAATCAAGGGACTCATTGGAGGTGGATTGCACAAAGGAAGAGGCCAGAAAGCTCATGTTTAGAAAGCTCCAGCTCAGGTAGCCACTTTGAAACTTTTTTCCAGAACCTTCATTTTAAGTTCTTAATTGATTATATGTGCTCTCCTGATGATCATGATGTCTTTACTTTTGAAAATGATTGAGAAACAAGCATGTATGAAGCTTCTGAAATTTTTTGCGTGTTTTTCCGTTTGCCTTTGATTCATGATCTTGAGTGAAAATAAATGATTTGTGTTGCTGGATTCTTGTTTAGAAGTGTCTAATGAGTGTTTCTGGATATTTTGGTGAAGTTTCATGGCGTTTTGAGAGAGATAGCAAGAATGAGTGACCGGAGAAGATGACCGGAGCTTGCTCCGGTCACCTGGAAATGTTTAGGGTTCAGATTATGGTTAATCAGCGTAATTAGTGAACTTTGAATCTCAGCCCTTTGATTAGTCTTCGCGCGCGTGAATGAGAGGCTCAAATGCATCCACTTAGGTTTAATTGTGATTAATTAATTAATTAATTAGAATTTAGTCAGTTTGAATTTGGACCATTGGATAGCGCGCGTGGTCTTTCCCTCCAAACCCCAGTTTGAATCTGATCCATTGGATCAGTTGACCAGCCATTTAATTCATTTTTATTTCATTTTATTGCATTTATTTTGTACATTTTATTTAAAATACTTAGAAAATTCCAAAAATATTTTTCTTCTGCATTTTGACTTCAAATATTTTTCTTCACCCAAAAAAATTTTTATTTTTATTTTTTGCATTAAAAAATCATTTTAAAAATATTTTAATGTTTATTTTAATTAATTAATGGAAATTAATTAATTAAAATATCATTTTGATTTCTAAAAATTCCAAAAAACTTCACATTGCATCTTAGGACATTTAGAAACATTTTGAAACCATTCATACAAATTTCTGTTTGGTTTTGATCCAATTTTGACATTTTTCTTGAATTTAGGGTTCATAAAAATCCATTTTTGGAACCCTAACTTTGAAATTTCTTCTCTGCCTAACCATGAAGTGTTTTACATTGGTTCTTTTTGCATTGTTCTTAAAATAGCATGTAGTATCTAGCATTTTTTTGTCACAAATTTATCTTGTATTTTCCATTTGATTTGCATTTTTCCTCTTAGGGTACCCAAAAACCCTAGTTTACTTAGAAAAATCATAACTTTCTTTAGGTTTAGAGTTAGACCTTCTCCTTTGGTGTGTGATATCATATGGGGTTAGGGTTCCTTTGAGTTTATTTGCAATTTTTTATCATGTGATTTGCTTCTGTTTTTGACATTTGCATCTCATCCTTTCATGTAACCCTAATCTTGCATCCATACTTGCATCTTACATTGCATTGCATGAACATGTGAACTTTCCATGACATTCTAAGAACTTGTATGCCATCTTAGACATCTTAAGACCTTGCTTGAACATTGCTTGGTCATTTGTTCATACATTTGCCATGCTTTGCATCCATTTCATTTCATAAGCATACATGTTTTTTCATGCTTCCTACATGCTTCATTTGCATTCTTTCTCTTTGTATGAACATTTATTGCACTTGATTGTCCTTTGAATCATCTCATAGCATCATTTGCATCATGTATTTGCTTCTGGTTTTGGTTTTACCTTTTCATACATTTCATTTTCATTTCATTCCTTTCCTTATGCTAACATTTTCAGGTGGTAAGTAATTTGAGAAGTGAATTTGCCTTCACTTCTCATTTCTTTTCTCATTCTTCTTATGCATCATTGCTGCATTTTTCTTTGCTATAGAGTGAGCTTGCTCATTCATGTTCCTCATTCACTTTTCTTCTCCAAGTTACTTATCTTCTTCAGTGAAGTAAGTAACTTGTTTCTTCTGCTTCTCCTCCTCTTATCTGCTTCTTCCACTGGTGACTTCTATGAAGATCTTTCTCAAGCATTATAAACCATAGGAACATCCAAGCATGACAATAATTAGGGTTGTGATTAGTCCCCCTTTAGATTTTACCTTTGTGTCTTCTTTGTGTCTCTCTTCTCATCTCATCATTAGAGACTAAACCTTTAAGGTTTTAAGACTTTGTGATTAGGGTTATGCCTGCATCCTTCTCTTAGGATGGAGCGTATAACTTTAATCCTAAGTGTTAAAACCTTAATTTGTTTAAACCTCTTAATCAATCCATATTAATAATTACTAAGACAATAACTTGTAACTTGGGCCTTGCATTAGGGTTCTAATTCTTCCTTTATTGGTTAAGAAGGACTAACCCTAGTGTTAATGGACAAGTCCTCCTCAAGTTGTCTTACAAACCATAAAATACATTTCTTAATCTCACCCTTAATTAAAATCCATTTTAATAAAGGTTTGTTTCGTCATGAGTTTAATCCCTAATCATGGATTAAGTTGAGTTATCTTCCTCAGCTTAAGTGTGCTCATCTATTATCCTTCTATTAGGATGGTGTAATGGGTTCACTAATCCTTGATTATGGCTTAAGCTCATTACTTAACACTAAACAAATACTCAAAAACATCTAAATAATCACAAGTAGGTTAATGATCTTAATCCTACATCATCATGGTAACTAAGTTGATATGTTTATCTCATACTTAAGGTATTCTCATTATCCCTAATCAAAGGGAGGATATGATGAGTTTACTAACCCTTGGTTTAGGCTTAAGCTCATTAATTTATGACAAACACACAAAAGCAATAAAAGATTGAAAACAAAAAACAAACAATAATCGTCTCCGTTGGGATTCTCTTCTCATCATCTTCACTCACAAACGAGAACTCGCTTCTTCCGTCTAACGCAAGACATCTAGCACTCGAGCCAGACGAGTCATACACTTGAGCATAGACAAACAAGCAGTTCACCAGTTAATTTATTTTTCAGTCTCTTTGAGTCGAACTACGGTGTTCTGACTTCCTCATTGCACGAGAGGATATGTAGGCATAACTTAACTGTTATCGAACCAAAGTCTCTGTGTCTTCCCCCCCTTTCAGCATTATTTTTAAGTCTTATTCCTGAGCAATTCACCCTTTTGCACTGACACTTGTACATTCTCTTCCAGCTTTTGCACACAGATAACACATACACTACCCCTTTAAACAAAAACTTTTAAGCGTGGATCCCATCGAGTACGACGGACAATCTGGATGCTAATACCTTCCCAGGTTGTAACCAACCCCCTTTCTCAGTTTCTCTGGTTCGCGACCGTCTTATCCGTTTCCTTCTAGGTTTATGCAACATTACCTTTCCTTCGGGATAAAAATTCCTAGCTGGCGACTCTATTCATCTTCACCTTCATTCCTCCTTTCGCCGACCGTTCGCGTCTGTACCCTATCTGACCAGGTGTCTTTTAGCGGGAGCGACAGTAACAAAACCCTTCTTCTTAGCCACGAAGTCATAGAATAAGGAAATGTCACCTGTTATATGTCTCGAGCATCCACTATCAAGAAACCAACATTTCTCTATAGTCTCAAGACACTCCACCTACATGATTAGACAAGAGAGAAAGGTACCCAATTTTCATTGGGTCCTAGAGTGTGAGTGAAAATTTTGTTGCTTTTGGGCAACCAATGGCAAATGCCTTTAGGGACCAAGTATCTCCTAAACTGACATTTGGAAATCGTATGACCTTCCTTGCAACAATAGTGACATTTCAAGAATGGTTTAGACTTGCATTTACTATTTTTATCCTTCACAACATAAGTATACTTTTGATATGGGTTGTTCATCGATTCTCTAAAGTTTGAATGATCAATAGTAAAGGTCATCTTTGGTTGTGTCAACTTGTCTAGTTTGGCTTGAAGAGTTTTAACTTCTTTTTGCCAAATGCAACATGTTTCACAACTATGAAAGTTATGCCATTCTCGCTTGTCTTCTACCATAGATTCTACCATCGATGTCTTAAGAGCTTTCATTGCATTTTGATTATTCGAAACCTTTTTCTCTAAATATGCAAAAATTCTTTTGTCGGATGCAATGCACTTGAAAGCTTCCTTATCCTCTTGATGGAGAACATTAAAAGTACTAAGTAGATCATTATAAGACAATTTTTCAGCATTATCATATTTAGCATGTCTTACCTCTTTCTTGCCTTTCTTATGAGCCATGAGGCAAAGATTTACTTTCTCTTCCTCATCGCTTGAGTTATCTTTGCTAGAGGAATCACTATCACTTTCCCAAGTAATATATGCTCTTCTAGCTTTGTTACCTTTCCTTTGATTCTTATCCTTTTCTTTGTCTTTCTTTAGCATAGGACAATCCGGTTTGTAATGACCCGGTTTTCCACAATTGTAACAAGGTCCCTTACCTTTTGTACTTTTAATAAACTCTTGCTTGGAAGGATTAGATTTTCTTCGATAGTTGATGAGATGCTTGTCCGAATGAGATATTTCATTCTTTTTAAGATACCGATTGTATCTTCTTACAAACAAACCCATATATTTGTTTGATTTGTCTTCATCATCACTTGAATCACTCTCACTATCTTTATTGGTGGAGGATTTTGGGGAAGAAGCCTTCAATGCAATAGACTTCTTCTTCTCATGATCTTTATTCTTCTCGTTCTTTTCTTTCTTTTCATTATCTTCATGCTCATTTTAATTCAAGAGCTCTTGTTCATGCTCTTGTAGCTTTCAAATAAGTGTAGTTAAATCCAAGGTTCCTACATCATTGGCTTCTTTTATTGCCATAACTTTTGGCAACCATTCCCTAGTAAGTCATCTCAAAGTTTTGTTAGTAGCTACATTGTTAGGAGTAGTTTTACCAAGAGAGTTTAATCGATTTGTCAAGTGAGAAAATATTTTTCCCATTTCACCAATGGTTTCCCCTTGGCTCATGTGAAATCGATCGAAATCTTGTTGTAGATTATTAATTCGAGCAAGTTTTACATCATCGGTTCCCTCATGGGAAATGTGTAAAGCTTCCCACATAGCCTTAGCCGAGGTGTGATGAGAAACTCGAAAATATTCATTCGCTCCCAAAGAAGCTATAAGCATATTTCGAGCTTTCCAATCATAGCGATATTTCTTTTCATCATTCTCATCCCATTGTGCTTCCGGTTTTTCAATTTGGACATTATCCGGACCAACCATAGTTATTTGAAAAGGGCCGTCTTGAATAACTTTCCAAATTTTTCTATTAACAGAGTTGATATGAATGTGCATACAATCCTTCCAGTGATTATAGTTTTCTCCGGTAAAAATGGGAGTTCTATTGTACACCCCCGTTGGATCGTTGACCATTTTCCAATAAGTTGTATGTGAAGCACTAGATGAACCGGTGCTCTTGATACCACTTGTTAGATGATAGGGCGGATCTAGAAGGGGGTTGAATGGATCTATTTTTCAAAAATTACTTTTCAAAAAATTACTTTTCAAAAAATTATTTGAAAATGTATTGCGGAAGTTTCCCGGAAAATCGTCTAATTAATTTAAGTCACCGAAGATCGGATATACGCTTTAACCAAATGGAGATAGAATGATGACAAGAAGAATTAATACTTCACAAATGATTCACTTGATAATACCATAATTGATAAAACTATTCTTAACAATGATATAGAATAAGAAAATAAGCACAAGAAAATTGATTTTGTGTGATTTGACTTTTTGAAAAACACTAGGTGTGCAAAAAACAAAGTGTAACTTTGTTGTATCAAGTAGTGCAGATTTTTACACAATGTTGTTATCACTTTTGAGCACACAAGAATTTTAGAGCACACAAAATCAAAAGGATCAAATGTAAAATGCGAGAATAGTAAACAACACAAGGAATTTGTTTAGGAAGTTCCTCCGCCGTCCTCGCTCAAAGTACTCTGCCCCCAATTCACAATCGAATTGGGAAATTTTATTAAATTGCAATTGTTTTACAAGAAAAAAAATAGATGAACCAACAAACCAAACCGTGTTGAATATGCTGTCAAATCTTCTTCTTGTCCCTTGATTCAAAGTAGAATAGAGTCCTTCACGCGTGTCGAGAAAGCCTCCGATTAATTGTTCCCTTCTTGCAAGGATTTATGATCCTCCAAACTTTGAGCACGACTGAGTTTCTTCAACACTTGTGAACCCACAAAGATCTTCGCAATCCTCCATCTACCGTGATATGAAAGAACGATCCACTTGATCTTCAATCTACCTTACTTGGCTGAATCTACGAACGATAGTTGTGTGTAAAACCCCCAAATCGACTATGATCTTGGAGGAGAAAACCCTTCAGATTTTTCCAAGAAAAACCCACACTCTCTAGACCTAATCTGAAACACTAATTCACGATTGAACATTATCTTCGAAGTAAGCACCTTAATTAACAAAGATTGTTGTGTGTGATTGTTGATGGATGCAAGAAGGAAGAAGATGTAGAGAGAAGTGTGTATATCTTTCACTTTTCTTGTTATTCACTCAAAAGAAATGAAACCAGCTATTTATATTGGTTAGTAAATGTCATAAAAATAGAAAGATAAAATAAATGAAAAAAATATACAACACAGGAATGAGTCGGCTCAAATCACAAAATGAGTCGGCTCAAATTGCTTGGTGAGTCAGCCAAAATTAACAAAGAGACAGCCTATTGAGAGCCGCACATATTAAGAAAGGAAACACTTTGATGAGTCGGCTCATGAAGGAATTTGATCTGGCTCATCCATACCAATTAGCCGGCCAAAATTTAGCCTCAGGAAGCCTGTTAGGACCCGCGTGTTTTGGGCACCAACCACACTGAATGAGTCGGCTCATTATGGAATTTGAGTCGGCTCATTCAGTTCATTTTCACAAAAATGTCATTTCTTTCTTTTTCTTTGAGAACCACTCATACTTTCAATCATGCCAAGTTTTTGAATCATTAAAATTCATGCCATGTCTCACACAACCTTTTAGGCCAAGGCCTCAACCCTTCAAAGGGAAGCAAGTTCAAAGTGTCGGACCTAACACTCCGCCAATGTGTAGGTTGTGTAACAAGCGTCATTTTGGTAGGTGTCATAATGGAGGAATTAGGTGTTACAATTGTGATGGAGTGGGCCATATATCAAGAAATTGTACCAAGCTGAAGAAACAAGTTCAAGCGAGAGCTTACACTATGGATGCTAGAAAGACCAAAGCCGACAACTCTCTCATTGCGGGTACATGTCTTGTTAATGATCATCCTTGTCTTGTTTTATTTCATTGTGGGGCTACGCATTCTTTTGTATCTACTAGTTGCATGAAGTGACTTGGGTTGCGAGTATTTCCTTTGTCTCCTCCGATGATGGTTACTACCACTATGGATGAAACCGTGGAGACACCCCTTAGGTGTGAGAATTGTACCTTGTCCGTGGACGGTAGAGTTTTTCAGATTGATCTCATTTGTCTGCCTCTTAAGAGAGTTGATGTTATCCTGGGAATGGACTGGTTGTCTGCCAATTCTGTGTTTATTGGATGTGAGAAGAAGTTGATCCTTACTCCATTCGTTGAAGCGCCTCCGAAAGATGTGTTGGCAATGATCTTAGAAGGTACGATTGGAATGGTAAATTTTATGTTTGAACAAGAGAAGTATGTCTTGCCTGTCCTTACTAAAGATGAGAGTAATGGCCAACAAGTTTTGAATATTCCGATTGTTTATGAATTTCTTGACGTCTTCCCCGAGGATGTCACTTCCTTACCTCTGGTGAGAGAAGTTGAATTATCAGTTGACCCGATACCTGGAACGGCTCCTATATTTGTTTCCCCTTATAAAATGGCATCGCTCGAGTTGATAGAATTGAAGGATCAATTAGAGGATTTGATGGAAAAGAATTTTGTAAGACCCAGTGTTTCGCCGTGGGGGCTCCTGTCTTGTTAGTAAAGAAGAAAGATGGTTGTATGCGGTTGTCATTGATTATCGTAAATTAAATCAGGTTACTATCAAGAATAAGTACCCCTTGCCGAGGATAGATGATCTACTAGATCAATTGAAAGGAGCCTGTGTGTTCTCGAAGATTGATCTGAGGTCGGGCTATCACTAGATTCGTGTGAAAAGTTCTGATGTTCCGAAGACTGCGTATATAAATCGTTATGGTCATTATGAATTCTTAGTAATGCCTTTCGGTGTGACGAATGCTCTAGCTTTTTTTATGGATTACATGAATCAGATATTTCAAGATTATTTGGATCAGTTTGTGGTGATCTTTATCGATGACATTCTTATCTATTCTCGTACTCCACAAGAGCACGGAGAACATCCGAGGATTATTCTATCGGTACTACAAGAGAAGCAACGTTTTTCCAAGTTTAACAAGTGTAAGTTCTGGATGTCATAAGTCAGGTTTCTTGGACATGTTATATCTCAGGGA
This sequence comes from Lathyrus aphaca, assembly GCA_963966055.1. NCBI lineage: Eukaryota > Viridiplantae > Streptophyta > Magnoliopsida > Fabales > Fabaceae > Lathyrus > Lathyrus aphaca. The sequence goes on along the minus strand of OZ014521.1, from coordinate 403,857,401 downwards.
GGTGTGTAAACTCCCCAAATTTTCCCTCACTAAGTTCACACCATGGCTTGTGATCTTCACATTTACATAAGTTTGATCATATCATCTCATATTGCATTTTTACTTCACTGCATTGGTTCAAATTCATCTGCATTTAGGGTTTGTGATCTGAGCAAACCAAGGGTCATCTGAGCCACTCCAAAGGTCTTCAATCATCTCAAGATGGTCCATGTATGTTCAAGCATCATATTATATCCTCTCAAGATCAAGGAAGTCATAAAATCACAAGAACTGAGAAAGGCATGGAAGCAGAGCCAAGTTTAACTGCATAGATGACCTAAAATTAGGGTTTTGGTTTCAGAGGCCATAACTCCAAATTTTTTGGTCATTCTTGTTTCTATTGGTCTCTATATCTTATAAGGATCATTCACACCAATTTTCATGAAGAAATTCAATAGGGAAGATATCTGATCAATAGATGACTTCTTGAGCAAGTCAGTGCAAAATCAGGGCATCTGAGGCCCCCAATCATCCAACCAAAGGGTCTTCTCCATCATTTTGGGTGTATATGATCTTTATATGATCTTAGAAGAAGTTAGAAGTTCACAAAATTGAAGAATTTCAAGCCATTTGCAAAGTTGCCATTTTGGGAAAGTGACTTGTAATGCAAACTTGCCATTTTGGGAAAGTGACTTGTAATGCAAACTTGCCATTTTGGGAAAGTTTTTCAACCTCCTCTTTTTGATTCAAAAATGCTTCAAATGAAAAATTCTTGGTCATGAAAGTTGTAGATTGGATCTTTCCCTTTTCAAAAAGTACAAGAACTTAATCTAATTCATCATAGAACTCAAGTTATGGCCTTGCAATGTTGGGAAAAATCACAAAATTTCACTTATGTACCAAAGAGGGAAACTTGCAAAAACTCATGTCAAACCAATTTGTGACCTCTAATTGACTTCTAACCATTACACAAACATCATACATTGCCTAAAAGTCAGAATTGGCCCAAGAATCATCACATTTCATGTCTTGTATTTCAAGAATTCCAAAAGGGGCCAAACTTCATAGAATTTGCAAAATAACACATAACTTCTCACAAACTTGCTGATTTGCCTCAATTTAAATTCTATGGACCTCCTTGATCTCATCTGCACCAAGACAAGCTAAAAGACTAGCTGCAAGAATGCCTATACCTCAAGTACAAGTCATGTTGACATTTTGGCAACTTGCCCATACCAATCACCACAGTACACCACCCACTCTCTGCCCAACCAGAACATTACAAGCATGCCTCAAGGGTCATTTTTCATAAGACACACAAGCTGAAACCTCCAAGAACTCAGCATAGCAAAAATCACTCCAACTTGCAAAAGCCTTCGAATCTCCCAGCTCACATACTCAATCTGCAAACTTCTTTCACCATTCATCTTAGAATCACAAACTGAACACAAAGCAACCATCAAAACCGCCAAAAACCCTCCATAGCCAAAACACAATTTCTGACCAGCAAGAGTTCAACCTCTCATTTCAGCCATTACAAGCTTCTTCCAAGCATCAAAGCTTCGTCAGGAGGTCAAGGGGAGTGGTTTTGCACAAGAGAAGTGGCCAGAAGCTTCAAACTGAGAAAGCTTCACTTCAAGTAATCTCAAGAACAAATTTTCCAGAAATGATTTCTTAAGTTCTTAGATTGTTCTCCATGCTTCACTGATCACACTGCTCCTTTTGGTTTTGAAAATGATTCAGTTTTAAGCATGTATGAAGCTTCTGAAATTTCTGAAAGATTTTCCGTTTTGCTTCGAATCTCATTGTTCATGTGAAATAAATATTGTTTAATGGCTGAATCTTGTTTAGAATGGGGTGGGGATCATTTCTGGAGAGTTTGGTGGTTTGATTTTACGGATTGAGTGAGATAGCAAGAGTGGATGGCCGGAGAAGATGACCGGAACACTGTTCCGGTCACCTGAAAGTAGTTAGGGCTTAATTAGGGTTAGCTGAGTAATTAATGTGAGTTTGAATCTTGGCAATTAGATCTTAGGGTTAGCGCGTTTTTGAAAGGCTTAGATTAGATCATTAGGTTTAATTTAGGATTAATTAATTAATTAACTAAAATTAACTCAGTTTGAATTATAGCCATCAGATCACGCACGCAGTCAACCCCCTTTTCCCAGATTTGAATCTGAACCCTTGGATCATCATCATACTTTCCATTAATTCAGTTTTTATTTCATTTTTTATCATTTATTTAAAATAGTTATAAAATCTTAAAAATATTTTCCTTTTGCATTTTCACTTCAAATAATTTTCTCAACCCAAAATATTTTTATTTTTATTTTTTGCATTAAAAAAATCATTTTTAAAACATTTAAATGTTTATTTTAATTAATTAATGGAAATTAATTAATTAAATTACCATTTAAGTTTCTAAAAAAAAAAACATTGCATCTTGACACATTTAGAGACATTATCAAACCATTCATACAAATTTCTTTTTGGTTCTTGATCCATTTTGACATTTTTCTTTGGATTTAGGGTTCTTTAAAATCAATATTTTGACCATAACTTAGAAAAATCTTTTATGTCTAACCATGAAGATTTTGATAATGGTTCTTTTTGCATTGCATCCCACATATCATTTAATTTCTAGGATAAAATTGGCATGAATTTATCTTTCATTTTTGATTTGTTTTGCATTTTTCCTTGTGAGGTCCCTTAAAACCCTAGCAAACTTAGAAAAATCATAACTTCCTTAGGGTTAAGAGTTAGGTCTCCATCTTTGGGGTGTGATATCATATGGGTTTAGGGTTCCTTTGATCCCATTTCCAATTTTTTTATCTCATGTTTTGCTTCTGATTTTGAATTTTGCATTGCATCTTGTACATAAACCCTAATTTTTGCCTTCATTTGCATTCATTCTTCATATGCTTGCATGCATGAACTTGCCATGACATTTTGTGTATCCACATGACATATAAGACATCTTAGGATATATTGACATCATGTTTGATCATTGCATCATCCATTTGCCATGTTATGCATCCATTGTATTTCATAAGTTTTCATGAACTTTCATGCTTCCTTTCATGTCTCATTTGCATCTTCATTACTTGTATGATCATCCACATCTCTTGGTATGCTTTTTCATCATCCCATAGCATCATTAGCATCATGAACATGCTTCTGATTTTGTTTTGCATCCTTGCATCTCATCTCATTTTCATTTCATTTCATTTCATTTCTTGTTGCTAACTTTTCAGGTGGTAAGTGTTTGAGAAGTGAATTTGCCTTCACTTCTCATAACCTCTTCTCATCCCTTTTATGCATTCATTGCTGAATTTTACTTGTGAATTAGAGTGGGCTTGCTCATTATTGTTCCCTCCTCACTTTCTTTCTTCAAGCAACTTATCTTCTTAAGTGAAGTAAGTTGTCTTGCTTCTTGCTGCTTCTTTTCCTTCCATCCTACTTCTTCCTTGATGGCTTCTCTGAAGATATTCTTGCAGACTTCATAAACCCAAGGAACACCCAAGCATGATCACAATTAGGGTTTGATTAGTCCTCCCTTTTAGCTTTACCTTTGGGTCATCTTCGTGTCTTCTCTTCTCATCTCTTACTCAAGGACTAAACCTTAAAGGTTTCAAGGCTTTGTGATTAAGCTTATGCCTGCATCCTTCTATTAGGATGGAGTGTATAACTTTAATCCTAAGTGTTAAATCCTTAATGTGTTTAAATCTCTTAATCAATCCATCTTAATAATCACTAAGACATCAAGCTTGTAACTTGGGCCTTGCATTAGGGTTCTAATTCTTCCTTAATTGGTTAAGAAGGACTAACCCTAGTGTTAATGGAAAAGTCCCCCTCAAGCTGTCTTATAAACCATAAAATACACTTCTTAACCTTACCATTAACTAAAATCCACTTTAATAAAGGTTTGTTTTGTCATGAGGTGAATCCCTAATCATGGGTTAAGTTGAGGAGCCTTCCTCAGCTTAAATGTTCTCATCTATTATCCTTCTATTAGGATGGTGTAATGAGTCCATTAAATCCTTGATTATGGCTTAAACTCATTACTTAACACTAAACAAAAACAACAAAAACATCTAAGTAATTACAAGTAGGTTAATGATCTTAATCCTACATCATGGTGATTAAGTGTGAGGTGTTTACTTCATACTGGAGGTATTCTCATTACCACTAATCAGAGGGAGGATGTGATGAGTTTACTAACCCTTGGTTTAGGCTTAAGCTCATTAACTTATGACAAACACCAAAAAGCAATAAAAGATTGAAATCATCAAAAACAAACAATAATCGTCTCATCCGGGATTCCTTTCTCACCTCATTCACTCATAAACGAGAACTTGCTTCTTCCGTCTAATGCAAGACAGTTTGCACCTGAGCCAGACATATCATACACTTGAGCATAGACAAGTAAGCAGTTCACCAGTCAATTTGTCTTTCAGTCTCTTTGAGTCGAACTACGGTATTCTGACTTCCTCATTGCACGAGAGGATACGTAGGCATAACTTAACTGTTATCGAACAAAAGTCTCTGTACATTCCCCCTCTTCCAGCATTATTCTTTAAGCCTCATAGTCTTGAGCTTCACATTCTTTCTTTACACTGGCACTCTTTCATCTCACTTCACACTTTCAACACTAACACTTGTTTTCTTTTCTTTGCCTTTTTTTTGCACACAAAATAGCACTAACACTTGTTTTCTTTTCTTTGCCTTTTTTTGCACACAAAATAACACTGACACTACCCCTTTAAAACACAAACTTTCAAGCGTGGATCCCGTCGAGTCCGGCGGACAATCTGGGTGCTAATACCTTCCCAGGTTGTAACCAACCCCCTTTCTCAGTTTCTCTGGTTCGCAACCATCTTATCCATCTTTTCTTAGGTCTATGCAGCATTACCTTTCCTTCGGGATAAAAATGCCTAGCTGGTCACTCTTTTCTTTTCTTTTCTCATCTCTTTTCGCCGACCGTTCGCGTCTGTACCCCTCTTGGCCCTGTGTCATCAGGCGGGAGCGACAGGGTGTAGTAGTGGATCCATCGAAGATTGAAGCCGTGATTAATTGGGAGAGACCGAAGAATGTTTCTGAAGTGAGAAGTTTCCTAGGATTGGCAGGTTACTATATAAGATTTATTAAAGGTTTTTCTCAGATGGATTTACCATTAACTAAGCTTACCTGGAAGGACTTTGCTTACGAATGGGATTCTAATTGTGAGCAAAGTTTCGTGTGGTTGAAGGAGAAATTGACAACTGCTCCAGTTTTGATCATTCCCGATCCTAACAAATCTTACGAAGTGTTTTGTGATGCTTATAAGATGGGATTAGGAGGCGTTCTTATGCAAGAAGGCCTTGTTGTAGCTTATGCTTCTAGACAATTGAGAGTTCATGAGAAGAATTATCCAACTCATGATTTGGAATTAATAGCTATGGTGTTTACTTTGAAAGTGTGGCGGCATTATCTGTATGGTGTGTGTTTTGAGATGTTCAGTGATCATAAGAGTTTGAAGTACCTCTTTGATTAGAAGGAATTAATATGAGACATAGAAGATGGATGGAGTATTTTAAGGATTATGACCTTGAATTGAAGTACCATCCGGGAAAAGCGAATAAAGTGGCGGATGCTTTAAGTAAGAAAGTGATTCATTGTGCCAAGTTGATGGTGTTGGAATATGCACTGTTGGAAAAGTATCAAGACCTTAACCTTCAGTTTGTTTGGACTCCTAATGGTGTGATAATGGGAAATTTGAATATCAATTTTACCTTTAGGAATGAGATTCAGCAAGCTCAAGTTCTAGACAATAAGTTGGAAGGGTTGTTACTCCAACCTGGTTTTGTGAGAGCGTTGGATGGGATTATACAATTCAAACAAAGAGTTTGCATTCCAAATGATGAGGTGTTAAAGAGAAAGATTTTAGAGGAAGCCCATAAATGTTCTTTTACGATACATCTGGGTTCTTCGAAGATGTATCAAGACTTTAAGAAAGAGTATTAGTGGTCCGAAATGAAAAAGGACATTGTGGTAATTGTGTCTGAATGCGCGGTGTGTCAACAAGTAAAGATTGGGCACCAAAGATCGGGAGGTTTGTTGCAACCTTTGTACATCCCGATTTGGAAGTGGGATAGTATTTCTATGGAGTTTGCAGTGGGTTTACCAAGTACTCAATGTGGTTATGATTCTATTTGGGTGATTGTAGATCGACTAACGAAATCTAAAATTTCTTAGCTGTTAAGACTACGTATAAGGAAAGTCATCTTGTGAGGTTGTTTATTGCTGAAATTGTGAGATTGCATGGTGTTTCGTCTATTATTGTGTCGGATAGAGATCTGAAGTTCACTTCGAGGTTTTGGAAGGTGTTCCAACAAGCCATGGGTACAAATTTACGTTTGAGTACTTCTAATCATCCTCAAACGGATGGTCAGACAGAATGTACGATTCAAATGATGGAAGATATGTTATGGGAATGCGTTTTGGAGAATAAAGGAAACTGGAAGGAAATTTTTCCATTGATAGAATTCTCTTACAATAGCAGTTACCATGCGAGCATCGGAATGACTCCGTATGAAGCTTTTTATGGAATAAAGTGTAGAATGACGTTGTGTTGGTCTGAAGTGGGTGAAGACAGGATTTTGGGACCCGAAGTTATTCAAGAAACCACAGAAAAGATTAGGATAATTCAAGAAAATATTAAGAAAGCCCAAGATCGTCAGAAGAGTTATGTTGACAATCGAAGGAGACCCTTGGAATTTGATGAAGGTGATCATGTGTATTTGAAAGTCACTCTGATATTTCGATTGAAAGGACCGTTTAATTTGCGCAAGCTATGTCCAAGATACGTAGGACTGTATCAGATCTTGGAAAGGATTGGTGAAGTTGCTTATAGATTTGCCTTACCACCCACTCTATCTGAAATGCATAATGTTTTCCATGTATCCCAACTTCGTAGGTTCCTTCCTGATCCTCTTCAGCCTATTCTACTAGATTCTATCGAGATCGAAGCGGATTTGACTTTTGAACCCCAACCGAGCCGTATTGTTGGAAGAGAAACCAAGGTGTTACGGAACAAAGAGTTACCACTTGTTAAAGTGCAATGGGATGAGACGCATCTAGGAGATGCTACGTGAGAATTGGAATCGGAGATGCGGGAAGCATATCCTCACCTGTTCAGGTAATATTTTAAATTCGAGGACGTATTTTATTTAAAGGGGGAGGATGTAATACCCCGTAATTTATTTAATGCTCTGAATAATATTGTTAGATATTAAAATTGTTCCCGATTACTCTAAGAAATTTTAAACGGAAAATAATTAGAGTAATCAGCGGGGTTTTTTTTTTATTAACTAATATTAGCTGACTCAGAGGTTGTATAAAGTATCGGATTAAGATACATTTTTGGATACTCTCTATTTGGACCCGTTGGTAGGAAAAGTTATGTTTTCCTTTAAGACATAAATTCTTAATTCTTTGATTTCTTACAAAAATAGAAATAGAGAAAGAAGGAGAAGAGAGAAAGGAAGAGAAGAAAGAAGAAGAGAAAATATTGAAGAAGATTAGGAGAGCTCTTGATCTTGTTGCTTCCACCATCCATTCATCATTCAATATTCTCCAATCTTCTTTCTAGAGGTGGGTTCATAACTAGAAACTTTTCGTCTTAGTTTTGGTAGAGTATTTAGGGTTTATATGTTTAGGGCACTTTATGGAAAAATCCTAGAATCGGTAGATTAAACGGTTATAAATCAATATAAATGCTTGAGTATGATGCTTCTAGGTATAGAAACCTTGTTGCAATGTCGTTTTATTGATTGCCAATGTTTTGATTGGATTTTGGAGCTTACTGTCATGAAAATACACATTTTTTTGCATTCTGGTTTCGGTTAACCGATTAACCATATGCGTTAACCGGTTAACGCGTCCGAGTTCTGCGCTTCTGTTTCTATGTTTGGTTTTGTTAACCGGTTAACCCCAGGCATTAACAGGTTAACACTGTAAGTATGGAGAAAAATGTGATTTAAGTGTTCTTTATACCATTTGAAAGCTAAAATTATGTACTTTCACGTGATGCCGACAAACATTATTTTTACCTGACTTTTGCCCGACTTTTCGATTATACAGTAAAAGTGTTAAGAAAGGGAATTACGAAATAAATTAAATAAAAAGGTGAAACTTGTGAGGTAGCTAGGTTACCCTAGGTCGTTACGGAATTGTTTTAGAGACACGTTGATACTTAGGCGTTGATACTCGGAGGGTGTCTTCGGTCTAGGTAGTTGTGTTAAGTTGGAAGTTTTATTTTCCTTTGCGATATAATCCTAATTTAATTATTATTTGGCTCATGTCGAAGTCCCACAAGGCGGGATGACCTGGGAGATATAATTAATCTGTGGATTCTAATCCCTTAATGGATGATCGTGACCCGTGCTCGTCCTGGTGTGGCTGGGTGGGGAAAGTTATCCATTAGGATAAGTAATGAGTGACCCATGTCAAGATCTCCGTGTGTGGCATGGACGGGGAAAGTTACTTTGTGGTAAGGTACCGTGACCTGTGTTGAAGTTCCATGGGATGGTTGGGCGGGGAAAGTACCTTAGGTAGATAATGAGTGACTCATGCTCGTCCTTGTGTGGCTGGGTGGGGAAAGTTATTTACACATTAAGGATCGAGTGACCCATGCTCGTCTACTAAGACTATGGCAGGGCATGGAATGATGCCTCTAAGAACATTGGATATGCTCCATTTTTTGTTACTTTGATGCCTCTAGTTTTATGTGAACTCGAATTCTAGGTTTTCCCCCGACTTGAGTTGTGTTTAGTTTCAAACCTTTTAGAGCCGAGAAAACTCTAGATACGGAACTCACTGAGATGTTTTATCTCACCCCGTGTTGATGTTGTTATTTCAGGTACTTCAAGTTTCGTAAAGGGTAAAGATAAGGCGAATTGATTATCTTTGTTTGTTTGACGGTTTCTTCCGCTGTGGACTTTTGGGATCTTCGAATCTAGTTCTTAGACTTTTATTTTGTGAACATCTTGTCTTATTTATAACCTTTTTGTCGTAGTACCTTATGTTGTAGTGGCTATATTTATGCAATGTGTACTTAAGAACTTGTTGTATTTCAATACCAAACTTAATTTTATATATGAAAAATATGCTTATGGTTGTATTTTATATATGGGTATTACAAGACTTGAACTTATATATGAAAAATATGCTTTGATGTATGTATTTTATATATGAGTATTATAGTAGAAGTTTGAATAGTCAAAACACTAGTTTCTCCCTCTTTCCTCTTGGGTAGTCCATTATAAGGTTTATTAATTCTAGAGGAGGTGCAGTAATGTTTTGTATTTTCCCCAACTTTATCAGATTCTCGACTCTTTCACTAACAATTACTATGTCAGAAAACTCAGTAGATGGACATGCAGCCATACGCTCCAGTAATGAACCTTGCAAGGTTCCCATGAACAAATCAACCACTTCATGCTAAAAAAGAGGAGGTTGAACCCTAGAAGCCAGTTCGTGCTACCTTTGGGCATACTCTTTGAAGCTTTTATTTGGCCCCTAGGTAAGACTTTGTAGTTGAGTCCTATTAGGTCACATGTTAGTGTTGTACTAGTAATGCTTAACAAATGCTTCAACTAACTCTTTCCAGTTATGAATATAAGTCTGTTACAACTGCACGTTGTAACACCCCAAAATTTGCCCTCTTATTTATTACCACTAGTTAGCTTTATGCCTCACATTCATCTACATTTCCATTAAGTCACACAAAACATCATGCATTCATTAACAACTAGGTTGAATGCTTGGATCAATGGCTATAGATAATTAGGGTTTTGCAAAGTTATATTGTTTATCTCTTTTGCAAGTATTGTTCATTCAAAAGAGCAAAGACCATTTATTAGGGTTTGTCTATGGTGTTCCCTATCATATGAAAAATCACCAGAAAGGTCTGGATAGAAAAGCCCAATTAAAAAGTGTGAAAATCAATGAAAGTCCATATTGCGTTCAAATTCCAGGGAAAAAAAGTTTCATTCATGGCCAAGATCCTTGGCTATTTCCTTACTATTGGTAATGGGAAGCATTCAAGGTAAAATTGAACCATCCATATCCAATTTCAAATTCAAGATTCAAAATGGAAAAAGTATGGAAATAGTGATTTCTTCTTAAAAAACCAGTTACCACAATCCGAAAAGGTTGAATTTCCGAATGTTCAGTACAAAAGAATTCAATAAAGAAATACAACACGAAAAGTCCATTTGTTGCTCATAGTTGACTTTTTTACCCAGCTGTTGACTTTTGGTCAAATGGTTGACAAAAGTCAAACTTAATTATCCAAGTCCCATAAAGTGATGCTCAATAACCATATTCATTGTCAATTCCAAGACCAATATCTGGATTTTTGTTAGCACCCATGTCATGTATAATTGCACCTTTATTTCAAGACAAAATCCATCACAAAACACTACAATATTCAGATTCCATCATAAGTACATTATTACACCAACACGTTTATACCAAGGGAAATCGCACAGGCCGTCTCTTGGGGGAACACCTGCAGCGGATGTGCAAGATGGTTTTTAGTTTTTTTTTCATTGTTTATCAGTAAAAGTATGCCCTGGGTTCTAAAAAGGAGTTCTCCAGTCATCCTCATTTCAACTCATCATCAAAAAAGCAATTTAGTAACCAAGAAAGCCCTAAAAAACAATCTCTAACAAGGCATCAAAAATTTATATAGAAAAGGAAAATAATTTATCAGAAAATCAACTTGAAAAAAAACTCTCTTTTTTTTCAATCTTCAATTCCTCCACAATATTTTCACAAGAAACTGAAATAGAATTTCACCAAAATCACTCTTCATTTTACAACTCATACACCAGGAAAAAATTCAGATGAAGGAGATCAATACAAAGCTCAAAAAAGTTCAAGCAAGCTGAAATTTTAGTTACAAAAAATCCTAACAAACCATAACCAATTTCCAACTAACTATATAACAGAATTCCTAACCGATTTCTTAGAATGGAAAAAACTACCCTTGATCTTCATCATCTATAAATCTAAAATTCGACTACATCTTCAAGCCCCACCATAATCTCTTTCACTCCTTCATTCCTGCATCCTAATTCTCCATCTTCAGATCTTCACCATTTTCTTCCATTTTCTTCTGCTTCATTCACCACCTTCTTCATCCATTGACTCTCTCCATACCTCCCCCCATTTTCAGATTCATCCCTCTCCTTCATTGATTCTAAACTCCACCTTCTTGAACCTCATTCCTCTCCACTTTGCATCTTTAACCTCTTCATCAATCTGCAAACTTCTACAACCGATACTTCATCAACCTCTGCATCTTCAATACCTTCGGCAATCGAATCAGCTTCGTCAGTATCAGAATGCCGCAACTTCTTCATCATGATCTTCATTGAGAATTCAGAACACCTTCAACAAGAATATTTAACCTGCAGATTTACAAAAAGTAACAACAACATCGATTCAATTCATTGATTCACCACAGAACGAATGTACATCACAACAACTTCAGTACAACACAACACTAAAGAATCAAAACACATCGCTGAAGAAGCATTTACCTGTAAATAGTGAAATAGATCAAGAATCCCATCAACGAACATCAGAAACGCAGTTACCATGCAAAGCGAGCCGCAACGAGGAAAACATCAACGAAATCGCTACCACCAGCTTCAATACTCCGCAATCTTCTTCTTCAGTTCTCGAGCGACTTTGCAACCTTCCATCCATCATCATCAATACTTGCAAAAATTTCGGGAATCAACAACAAGAACATACACAAGATTCTGCTTCAACAATAATCAATAACAACAGTACTCAGAGAGAGTTGGAAGAATTCAAGGAAGAAGAGTTGAAATCGACTCATACCTGAACAAAGCTTCAACAATCTAGTATGAGCTAACTTTTCCTCCACGACGATGCAACTCGGCGAACTCAGAGAAAAGTGATTTTGCGATCTGTACCCAAGTTGTCGCCTCAAGCTATTTAAGGGTTTGAGGCGTCGACGGAGAACCCAATCGGTTTGAGAGTGTGTCGCGGTGGAATATTGAGCGGTGCCGGAAATTAAAGCTGAAGACAGGACGGTGATGATTTGTTCTTCAATGGTGACGATTTTTTTTGAGGAAAGGGGTCGGCGGGATAAGCTTTAACGGAGGGCGTCACAACAAGGAAGAAGCTGACGACGAGCTAGGGTTGTGAAGAAGAGGTACGTTAACGCGTATCATGAGAGAGAGATGTGAGGTCTGATTCTGGTTTTAATTTGTTTATTTTAATTTTTTTGAAATTGAAAGAAAAGAAAAGCTTCATAAATCTCATCAATTCACCATTAAAAGATTAAAATCTCATTAAAAAGTCGTAATGCCACCGTAAATTCAAATTTAAGAGGATAAGATTTTTCTCGGTGGTCCACTCCAGAGGTGACACTTGTCACCGTCCGGTAGGACCACCAGATTTCAATCCTGTGCATATTACCCCATGAAAACAATCGTGTATCTTCAAACAATAGCTTTCCAACTCTCGCCACAATCTTTCCAATCCATCTAACGGTTCTGATTTAGTCAACATTTGAGTGAGGAGCATAGAATGGACACCATCAGGCTCCGAGCGGATGGGCCTAGTGCCATTTCTATTTGCGCCCCCCATTTACATCCCATATACTTTTTCAACTACAATTTTACTAATCTTGCACCCCCCTGAATTTCTTTTTTTTCTTCTTATTTTCTTTCAAGATTTCTTTAAAAAAATCAATATAAAAAATAGTTTTTTCTCATAATACAAATTCAAGAAAAATCTAAATAATATTTTGACATAATAAAAAAATAGTTTGTATTTTTTTTTAATTCTTTTTCGACTTTTGGCATTTATTTCGATTTTATGTTTATATGCATTTTAATATTGTTTTGCAATTTTACACCTTTATTCATTTGTTCCTATTTTTGATTACTCATATTAATTTCACTTACTAACATTTTTTTTGTTGTGCAAGGTATTATTCGAGGGTCATGCTTACAGATTCAAATTATTTTCATTATGCTTTGATTATATATTTTTAATGGTTTTAAACTTTGTGATGTAATAGTTAGAATACTTTTACGCTTGATACTTATAACTAGTGTAGAAAAAGATAAAATGAAGCGCTAGAAAACCAAATTTCAAAAAGGGATGAAAAAGAGATATTTGATCCAACGTCGAATAATTTCAAAACAAAAATAAATAAACAAGTTTCATATGATTTTAGGACCTCCCACGATTACACCTTCGATCCATTCCAATAAACCAAAGCACAAACCTTGTATGTCATGAACCATAAGTCACGTGTCTCAGCACCGCGCAATCGACCCACCCCATCATTACATTCCTTTCACGATTTGTCATACGTTCTTACCCATCATAACTTAGGAGGACCGTGTTAATAATTACTTTTTGTATGCTCTCTTCTTTAGGTTTAGTGTCCGCTCAGGTAGTTTTCCGTTCAAACTTCACTAACCATTGGATTCACCATTGAACATAATCATTTAGGGTAAGTCTAGTTCCCTTAGATTTTTCCTTTTGTAACTTGAGTCTCACTTCTCACCTTCAAAGAAAAATCAAAACATTTAATAAGGAAAATGTGTACAATATGCCACGAGCCTTAAGCCAAATGGGAAAGTATTAGTGGAGGTCTCCTCCACTCTTCTAGGATACTTTAGAAACGTCCCATTGGGGGCGACCTTGGAAAGTATTCGCTCATGTATCATAGTCTTTAGTGTTTTACATACGACAAGCAGTCAAAATACTTCTTCTAAAAGACAATAAACAAAGACGCCATGACTTCTCTTCTCATCTCCCATTCTTTGCAGACGATCATGACTTGTCTCAACAGTTCGACAACAACACGGTAACGCCTCGATTCAGAGAGATGGAAAACACCTGAGATAGAGATATGACCACGTCATCTTAAAAAAAACAAATAACAAGTGCCCGCCTTAGTTAGACGAACTACGTCGACTCTGTGTCATACCCCAAATTTGTCCTACCTGTGTTTTTTATTTATTTATTTAACCATATTAAAAAAAATCCAAAAAATATATACCATTTTATTTTTCTGTGTGATATTGAAAAAAGAGTAAAAAAAAAACAATGTGTTTATTTCTCTTTAAAATTAAAAATTCATATCTTCTTTTATTTTTAATATTATCATGAGCATTTTATTTTTATTATTTAGTCATTATTCAAAAATTTAAAAAGTATATATTTCTTATTTTTCTTGTTAATATTTTTTATTAATAGTATTGTTATTATTAGTTTTAATAGTATTTTCACTTTCTATTATTTCTATTATTATTACTTATGTTATTATTAGTATATTTCATTTTTCTTTTATTATTGTCATCATAACTATTTCTATTTTAATTTTTGCGTTACTAAACAATTTTCCACTATTATTATTATCATCAACTCTTCTTTATTATTTTTATTATTCACTTTTTATTGTTTCTATTATTATTTATTATTATTATACTTTTACCTTTATTATTATTATTATTATTATTATTATTATTATTATTATTATTATTATTATTATAATTGTTATTATTGTTCTATTCTTACTTTTATTGTTATTATTATTATATTTGTTATTAAGTTTTACTAAGTTTTATTTTTTTCCTGCTACACATCAAAGTGACCCCACCACTCCATTTTTTCTTCTTTCTTCTCACAGCCAAACATTTTTTTGCAACAATATAACAGCCTGACCACTCTCCCCACTTGAAAAATAGTACAAGACGCACCAACAAATTGCAACGCCCGCACAATTCCACTACACAGTTTTTTCTCCTTCTCTCTCATTCCACCCACTCCAATATTCTCTTCTTCAACCAAATAAGACCCCGAAATCCTTTATAAAACCACCTGCATTTTTTGCTCACTCACCATCATTTCAAGACTACAAATCCATAACCTTCATCACTCATAACACATTAAACTAAGAAAATCCGCAAAAGCCACACAGACAACAAACACATTTCTGCTTATTTTCATTTCAAGTTTATTAAGAAAAAACTGCAATTTTCTGTTTACCTTTCCACCACCCTTCTCTTCACAAACCTGTCAAACAAAAAAACAGAAGCCGAAGGAACTGAAAAAAACAGATTTCCGAAACCTCACCGCCGCGGACACCACCTCCTTCACCACAAAACAGAATCCATCAAACCCTCACAAAACTCGCGATCTTCACGTAAGCCTAATCCGCACCGTCAACTCACAACCATCTTCAAAACCGTCGCTGCCGGACAAACAACAGACCCGCGAAACATCACTGAAGACCGCAAACAGAGTGAGAACTGACAGCGAGCCCCCACATCGCCGACGAACTTATCGCCGCTGTGAGCATCACCCGCGCGATAGCCACAGTCCACCGCAGAATCACCATGAAATAAAGAAAGCTTACCGATCTGAGCCCAAAACCAAACTCTTTGTTGAATCTTCAACCACCATAACCACGCCGCGCAGACCCAGCCGCAGATCCGCTCTCCACCAACCGCATACCTTTCCTTCCGTAACCGCATACCATCCGCCCAAAATCGAACCAAACACCATCGTCGCTGCCGGTTGAAACCAGAGAGAACACTGCGAGAGACGGACGCCGAGAGAGATCTGAGAGTGAGACTCGAGTCTGCCATCGCAAAGAGAAGCTGACCGCGAACTTGCTTCTGAGTGAGAGGAGAGGCGTGCATTTTTTGCTGGGTATTTATTATTTTATTTTCATCATTCCATTTTGTGTTTTCATTTAAAAATCCTTATTCAGTTTTTTTTCTTTTTCTAAAAAACCCTTTGCCTTGTTGTTGGTGTAATGAGGATCATAAAGCCCATGTTATTTTCTATACACAATCATATAGCACTGCGCCTCCCCCATCATGTTTATTTTATTATTTTATTATTGAATTTGTTATGTTATTGTTGTTGCTGGATTTGGACTTGACCCATGTTGGTACGATCAGGATCCGATGCGGCTGGCCTCGAGAGCGGATGGATATGGTTGTTGGAGAGAAAAAGGGGGTTGTACCTGCAAGGCACTCCGATGCTAAAGTAAGTAACCGAGCAAGAGTGGGCAAGTACAAGTATCAGGGTTAGAGAATTAAATACCTGACCCTCTCAAATGAGAGGGTTTATATAAGGGACCAGCTAAAAGATTATTGGTCCGTTCTGTGAGGCGCAGATCGAGGGATCCGTGAAGATAGGTAACGGTCAATACTAGCCGTTAGAGAGCCACATCGTGACCGGATTATTTGAGGTCGGCTGAGGACCACTTTTCATGATTGCGCTCGACGTCGAGCAAGATTGTTGGACCAGCTTCTTTGGCCCAATAAGAGGAATTGGGCCGGACCAGAACAGGAGCCCCCCAAGTCATTGCTCGTGCTGTAGAGCAGTGACTTAGGAGTGATATTGTGCTCGGCGAAGTGTAATGTCAAGGTCAGGGATCTATGCTGTCGATCTTCTAAGAACGGGCAGATGATACGTTGCTCGGCAGAAGAATGTGAAACGAAAAGCTGGAATATCTGGAAATTCGCGCCTATTAATGATTTGACTGCTAGTCTAGGGGCTAGCGTGTAGGGGTCACGCGCGTGTGCACGTGTTTCCCTTCCTATAGATAGGATTCTCAGGGCCCATTTTGACCTTTTCGTTTCATCTTCTTCCTCACGACTCTGCTCGCTCAACTGCCGCTGTTTCAGCCGTCGACCACCTCCGTTTCTTACTGACCACCACTTCCAGAAGCCCATTTTCTTCAAGAATGTCTTCTCAAGCTCAAGGTACGGTTCTTTTTCTTCTCTTTAGGTGTTTATAATTTAGATTTTGTAGAAATGCATGCGGTTTAGGATGATTCTACCGATAGATTTTAGATTTGGAATTGGTAAACCTCAAAACTTCTGCCACCGTAGCCGGTCGGTTGCAAACCCTAACTTTAGGGTCGACATAAATATTGGTCGATTTAGACTTGGGTTTGGTGGGTGTTAGGTTAGATCCTTGTCATATATGATATTGGGCGTCGGTCGTTGCTCTTGAGCGATGGTCGGCCAAGGCTACAGCTCGGGATATAGTCTCTGAGTTGACACGCGCCCTTTCACTTGTCGAGCGGTGGAAGGGTGGATTTGATATTCTTAATCGAATTCACTGATGCCTTTCCTCTGCTTTTCAGGTGAAAACTCGCTCGTGAATCCGCTGGACGTGCTTTCTGAGGATACGTCCTCGAGGAATTCAGGGTCGTCTACGTCCATACCTTCAGACTCCGGAAGCTCCTCGGAAAGTTCAGATACAAGTACTACAGGACCGTCGACAGACTCGCCTCAGTGTCCTGACCAGACGAGGGTCTCGCCCGAAGAATGGGTGATGGAAGATTTGCTGGACAAGGTGTCTTCATTCTCGAGACCTCGATCGGAGCCGCTGCCAGTTGTTGGGGATCCAGCTGATTGGGTTGTGACCTGCCCAGGAGACGACGACCGTATCTTCTCAGATTTTCGCGGTCGGGCGTTCTCCATGTACGAATATGCAACTTCAGTCCTGGGGGTGACGTTGCCTTTCAGCGACTTTGTGAGCGCTGTGCTCGGGCATCTCTGCGTAGCTCCTTCCCAGTTGCACACCAACTCATACGCGTTCCTGAGGGCGTTCGAGATGACGTGCGCCTTCCTGGGCGTTGGAGCCACACTTCCTCTCTTCTTTCGCCTCTTCTCCTTACAGCGCCAAGTTGGGCGAGGAACCGACCGGAAGGGGTTCGTGTCCTTCAAGCAGCGGACCAAGATCTTTAAGGCCCACTCAGAATCCATCCGGGCCTTCAAAACTGACTATTTCTTGATAAAGCCCGCGAGCGCGGCGGCCGTGAGAGCTATGAGCTTTCTTGGGATAGATACTGACGAGAATGACGAGCCCAAGATTGACGACCAAGGTCAGGTGATTCCGAGGAGATTGTGGTTGAATTCGTTCAAGTGGGGGACACATTAAATGATGACAATGCGGCCAGTTTCGAGGCCTTTTGAAAATTAATAGCCTCCTTTACTCCGACCCCACTGTTGGACGGAGATGGGAAGGTTATGGTTGATCAAGATGGGGGGGAAGCTGTGGAGCATCCCTTGATCAACGTTACTGAGTTGCTGGCCTGTCATAACGGGTAGGAAGTGTCCGACTTCTTTGGTATCCATTTATTTGCGTTCGTTAAATTTTTGTTTTAATTTTATTACTTACGACTAACTTGATCATTTTCCTCTTTCAGGCTCCCTAACGAATCCTTTGGACAAGATTCAAGAACGCTTGGTCTAGCAGCAGAAGAAACGGTCAAGGGTCGTGCAGACCAGATTGACTGAGGCGAGTGGCTCGGGGTCGGGCCCCTTGGTCCAGGGTTCACCGAGTGCATCAACTGGCTCCTTGATGAAGAGGCATAAATCAATGGCCACTGTAGATTTGACAGCCGACGCTCCTTCAAAACCAAAGCATGGGCTGCCTCCCTGTTTTGTGGTACGCAACTTCTTCGAGGGGACCAGCATGGAGGTGGACCGTGCGGATTCTCTGTTCCTGGAGGGAATGGACCGTCCTGCTCGGCGGCTATCTCTGGCTCAGGATGCGAGCGCAGTCATGCGGGTCCTGACGATGGCCTGGCTGACGGCCGAAGGGGCTCCTGTTCTGGAGCGGGAGAACAACAAGCTTAAGGAGCAGCTGGCTGCTTCTGAGGCTAAGCTGACAGCGGCCACTGAGGAGGTTAAAACTGCTACCACAGAGTCGACCGAACGAGCTGCGGTTATCGCCAAACTGGAGGTCGATAAGAAGAGGGTGCTTGAGCAAAACAAGAAACTGAAGGATGCCTTTTGCCCCAAGGAGGACGAGGATGAGGAGACCAAGCATCTGGTGACGAGGGCTCAATTTCTTGCTCGGATCGACCAAGACATGGAAGATCTGAACGCATCGACTGAGCTTAGCTTCCAGAATGCGGTGGACCAGATGAAAGCTCTCCACCCTGATCTGGCCTTGGAGGTTGGTCGCATGAGCTATCTTTACAAGGTGGTGGATGGCCGAATCGTAGTCCCCTCAGATTTGGTGGTGGTAGACTCTCAGCCGGGGTCGACTGCTCAGCCTGACCAACCTGAAGCGCAGCTGGGCCAGGAAGAAGCTCATGAAGATGAAGGCCGCCCGGGGGGCGAGGATAATTAATTTATGGCCTGTGTTCCTTTGTAACTTATAATGCATTTTCTGTTTTGGGGGGCGTATCCCCCTTTATTTGTAAATCCGAATAAGTCGGCCCTTCGGTGTCGCATTTCTCTCTTTTAATGTCATGTGTTTGACCTTGGTGGTCGGTTGTATATTTTGTTTGCTCGTAATAATGCGTCCGTCGGAGGGCATAGTTTACTTGTTATTTTTACTAAGTGTTTGGTGTGCGTCTTTGCATTAATTAGGAGTAATTGAATGGATACGGGGAAGTGTGGATGATCTGTTGGTTAGGGGGACCAACCAGTATTTGAGAGTCTTACTCCCGATCGGTGCCCGAGCCAAGATAATGGCCCGGGCTCCGTGGCGTGAACGTCCCATCGCGAGCTGGGGTTCTACCTGGTCGTGGTACTTAGGCGACGTCGGACTCGTTTGAGTATCCGTTCGTGCGGTAAGCTTCTCTTTGCTCGAATAGAGATCTTGCTTAACTTTGTTATATTTGGGCTGTCGTGCTCGTACCTAGGCACGCAGTTTTCCGTCGGTCTCCCTTTCTCTCACTTGGGAGTTGAGTAAGGTGACTGATTTAACTATAGTATTGTTTGAGTTTCTCGGCGTTCCAAGGCCGAGCGAGCTCTTCCCCGTGTAGATTTTCTAAATAATAAGCACCGTTCCCGGTTTTTGCTCGAACGCGATACGGGCCTTCCCAGTTGGGCGTTAGTTTTCCCTCGCGGGGATCTCTGTGGTTTCTTCTAAGGACAAGGTTGCCTACCTCGAACGTTCGCCTTATGACCTTAGAATCATACCGAGCAGCTATCTTTTGTTTGAGAATAGTTTCTCAAAGAGCGGCCTCCGATCGAACCTCTTCGACCATGTCGAGCTCGTCTCTTATAGCTTCAGCATTGGTATCCTGTTCCATGGGGAATTCCGTGCGCCTCGATCGGACGTGCATTTCTATCGGGATTACCGCTTCGGTCCCATATGCTAATCGAAATAGGGATTCCCCCGTCGTTGAGTGGGGTGTGGTCATATATGCCCACAGTACGCTATGTAGCTCCTCGACCCAGTGTTTCTTATGCTCGTCCAATCTTCGTTTCAAACCTCTTAGGATTACCCTGTTCGCGGCCTCTGCTTGCCCGTTAGTTTGAGGATGCTCGACTGAAGCGAAATGTTGTTTCGTCCCCATTGATGTAACGAATTCTTTGAAGTGTCTGTCTGTGAATTGAGTCCCATTGTCGGTCACGATGGCGAGGGGCACCCCGAATCGGGCGAGGATGTTTCTTTTGAAGAACCGAAGTATGTTGAGCGTGGTGATTTTGGCCAGGGCTTCAGCTCCTATCCATTTGGTGAAATAGTCGACACCTACAATTAAGTATTTACTCTGACCAGTCCCAACGACGAATGGTCCTAAAATATCCATTCCCCACCACGCGAACGGCCAGGGTGACGATAATGATTTTAGCTCGGATGGAGGTGCTGCGTGCACGTCTCCATGTCGTTGGCATTTGTCGCACCTCTTCACATGTTCCTTTGCATCATGCTGGAGGGTGGGCCAGTAGTATCCTCCCCTTAGGATTTTTCGAGCCAATGAACGTCCGCCAGGATGCTGTGCATTGATTCCTTCGTGGACTTCCCTTAGTACATGTGGAATGTTTTCCTCCTCTACACACCTGAGGAGGGGTGTAGAGAATCCTCGACGATACATACGTCCACCTACTAAAGAATATGAGCATGCCCTTCGTCGTATAGTACTGGCTTCTTTTGGGTCGGTTGGCAACTCTCCTTTGGTTAGATAGTTGAGCACTGGGGTCATCCAGCAACCCGTGTCGCCCACGACGTTAATGTGTACGTGGGTCCATGAGTGTCTGATACTTGGTCGGGAAAGCAATTTCTGTATGACGGATTTGTTGTTTCCCTTCCTTTTAGTGCTCGCCAATTTGGACAGGATATCTGCGCGGGCATTGTTTTCCCGCGGAATGTGTTTGACTTCCACACTCTTGAATCGTTTTATTTCGCCTTTTACGAGGGCCAAATATTCAGCCATGTTATCATTTTTGGCTTGGAAATCACCTCGGACTTGGCTTGCAACCAACTGAGAATCCATGCAGATCGTGATCTCTTCTGCTTCCAGATCAGTTGCGAGCTGTATGCCCGCTAGGAAAGCTTCATACTCTGCTTGGTTGTTAGAAGTGGGAAAAGATAAAGTCAGGGATACTTCGATGATGTTCCCTTCTTCGTTTTCCAAAATAATGCCGGCTCCGCTGCCTGCTGGGCCAGATGCACCGTCCACGAAAATAACCCACCTGGACGAAACTTTCGGGTCTTTCTCAGTGAATGTAAGTTCAGCCACGAAGTCGGCCAACGCTTGAGCTTTGAGAGCCTGTCTTCCTTCAAACTTGATATCGAACTCAGATAGTTCCAGTGACCATTTTAACATTCGGCCGGCCATGTCCGGTCGACCGAGCAACTGTCATATGGGTTGATCGGTCCTTACGATGATGGTGTGAGCCAGAAAGTAATGGCGTAGCCTTCTAGCTGCGAGGAGGAGGGCCAAAGCAACCTTTACTATCTGAAGGTATCGAATTTCTGGGCCATGAAGTGTCCTTCGGGTAGATCGCGCACGAGTGTCGCGCTTACTGCTTCGTTTGCGACCGCAAGGTAGAGATACAGTGTCTCCCCCTCTTCTGGTCTGGATAAGACTGGAGGTTCACTTAGTGCCTTTTTCAGGTGGGATAGTGCTAGCTTGCACTCCACTGTCCACTCGAAAGTCACCTCTTTACGGAGGAGTTTGTAAAAAGGGAGAGCGTGTTGAGCGGATTTTGCCACGAATCGAGCGAGGGAGGTAATGACCCCGTTTAGTGATTGTATGGATATTTTGGAAGTGGGAGTTGGGAACTCCGCTAACTCCCGACACCTGTCGGTGTTGGCCTCGATGCCTCGTTCGGTCAGATAGAATCCGAGGAATTTTCCCGCTCGGACACCAAAGGTGCATTTTTCAGGGTTGAAGCGCATTTTGCATTTTCGTGCCTGGTCGAACACTTTTTGTAAATGGGACGCATGGTCCGTTTCTTGTTGAGATTTGACGATCATGTCTGAAATTCTGTGGTCAGGTATGAGATGTCCTAAGAGATGTCCCAACACTTGATAGGACACTTGACAAATTTAACCAAAACTTAAATAGCAAGAAAAGTAAACAACACAGAAGTTTGTTAACCCAGTTCAGTGTATAACCACACCTACATCTGGAGGCTACCAAGCCAGGAGGAAATCCACTATAAGTAATATTAATTCTAGACTTAAACCACCCTGTTTAATCTATCACTTAATAACTACCCAATGCAATTTCTACCTAAGACACACCTTAGATAAGAGTACCCTACTCACTCCCCCTCAATCACACAGTGATCAAGTTTACAAGTTTAATGAAATTGAAGACATTCTTCAAACAATACAGCTTGATCTTACTTCACAGTTTCAATCAAGTCACAAATGCACTTTTGCTTAAAAGCTCATAAAGTGGTACAATTAAAAACACCTGCTATTAAAAACACTAGACACCCTATTTGATCTTCTGAAATTCGTACTCAATTCTATGAGTTTCTGTTGCTTAAATAGGTATCTATAATTTGGGCTTTCTGTAGGATGATCCAGCCCTAATGCACATGCAGCTTCCACCTTGAATTTAGGGTTTGTTACTTCCTAGATTCTAGGTGACTTAGGTCTTCTGTTTTAATCTGAATCTTCAATATAAAACTCCCTACAGATGCGCCTTGTTCTGTTTTTAATCCATCATTAATTAATTCCAGATAACTCTCCTTAAATATCTCTGATTAGTTAGTCAATAATTAATTCTGGAAGCAGGTTTGAGATGTCTCAACATCTGTTGGGACATCCTGAAAAACTGAACTTAAGTCATTTACACAATGTCCCAACATCTGGTAAGACATCCTGAAATAAGTTCATATACTCTGTTTGATAATGTCCCAACATTTGATAGGACATTCTGAACTGAATTCAATAACTCTTGTTGGTCAAAAATTCTGCCAATTCAAGACATCTACAAACTCCCCCTTTGGCTAATTTTTGGCTAACATCTTTTCTGGTTTTCAGAGTGCAGCAGAAGTTCTTTTTATCAGAGTATAGCATTACTTTTCTGTTGATTCTTATTTGAGATTACTCCCCCTCAAATATATATGTATCCAATCTTGTTGCAACAAAAAAAAACTTATTCAGTTCAGAAGCAAACAAACAGATTTTTTCATTCATACTTAAACAACAATTACAATTTGTTGTTGTTCTCCCCCTTGGTAGACACAAAATTTAGGGCCAAAGACACTATTCCAGAATTACATTGCTGTATTTGCCTCACATACATTGATCACTCAGATTCATCACTCTGATATATTTGCCTCAACTTCTGTTTCTTCATCAGCTTCAATTTCTTCATCAGAGGCAGCTTTCTGATCTTCTCCACTCTCCAGCCTTTGGATAATTTCTTCAAGTTTCAGCTTCCTTGCTTCAAGTTCTTTGCATGTGCTTTTGAGC
Organism: Lathyrus aphaca; assembly: GCA_963966055.1. Classification (NCBI taxonomy): domain Eukaryota; kingdom Viridiplantae; phylum Streptophyta; class Magnoliopsida; order Fabales; family Fabaceae; genus Lathyrus; species Lathyrus aphaca. The sequence goes on along the minus strand of OZ014521.1, from coordinate 403,833,683 downwards.
TCAGCAATTAGAGCCTTCTTGGAGATTGGAGTCTTAGTAGTTGAAGGACCTGCAGATGTCCCAGAAGGTGCTTCAACATCTGCAGCATGATGACTGAGGAATAACTTGTAGTGAAAAGCCAAGGGGCTTTCTCTTTTGCAGGCTGTATCCTTGTCAGTGAGAATTCCAGGGTATTGATTGAGCACTATACCACACAGCAATGATGGAAAAGCTATTGGCAGCTTTGTTGCAGAAGAGCTGGCATGCTTCAAGGTCTGATCAAAAATGTAAGCTCCATAGTCCATCTTGGTTTGAGTTCCCACAACATATATAAACCTGGCCAGACCAGTGGAGATTGAAGAAGTGTGGTTGGTAGGCACCCAGTTAGCTGTACCAATCCTGTTCAGCATGGCATATTTTCTTGTAAGCATGCTCACAGAGAGCTTTCCCTTCACAGGCCATGCTTTGACCTGGTTTGTAGTGATAACCTTGCAGATTTGGTTATCTGTCTTACCTAGCTCATTGGGTTCATCTGTTTCTCTTCCTAAGTACTGATTGATGATTTAAGGAGAAAACTCTACACATTTACCTCTAACAAAAACTTTTTGAAACTCAGAGGACTTACCATTTGAATAATCCTCCTGAAGGTTAACAATGAACTCTTTGACTAGAAGTTCATAGCAGGGAGAGAGATCTGAGACTGTTTTGAAAAGTCCTGCAGCAGAGATGAGGTCAATCAGTTCAGTGCACTCAAGTGCATTGCTGCTCAGTTCTCTTTCTAAGGCAACCCTTCTTTGGTACACAAACTTCCATTTGTTGACACTAGAGACATGATGGAATGATATGTTGTCCAAGGGGGCTTCTGGAACAGCAGATGAAGCCCTAGAAGGTGCTGGTTTCTTTTTGGGAGGAGATGTTGGGACATCTGATTCAACATCTGAGTCTGATGGGGTGACAACTTTTCTTTTCTGAGTTTGAACTTTACTCCATTGTTTTGTTGGCCCAAAAGTAGCTTTAGCTTTGCCTTTCTTTGGGGAGGCTTTCTTCTTCTCAGGAATTGCTGCTTCAGCTTGCATCTTTCCTTTCCTGGACCTGAGCCTTTTGGCTATGCTAGGTCTAACAGAGGCTATGATCTCTGTATCAGAGTCCTGCTCCAGGTTGACCACTGGAGGAGATTGAGCAGTCTCCTCTTCAGCTGGTTGATCAGCAGGGATTTGATCTTCATTTGAGACTTTAGCCTGTTCCTCAGAGACTTCTTCATCATTTTCATTTGAGGCCTTATTCTGGTCCTCAGTTTGTTCCAAATCATCATCAGATGAGTTCTTTTTCTCATCTTCAGATGTTCCAACATCTATTGGGACATCTTGTTCTGCAGGAGTGTCCTCTGCATCTTGAGCTTGTTCTTCTTGAGGTGCAGGCATTGTGTTCAGAGGAACAAAGATCCCACTCACCACTCTCTGTTCAAAAAGGATTTGGTTGACAATCTCCTTGATGGAATCATCTACATATTTTGAGGATTTTGGGGGCATGTTAGCAGGAGAAGTAATGCCTCCTTTGGCTTTGCTGCAGACTTGATCTTTAGCTCTCTTTGGAGTTCTTGGCTTTTTAGTGTGAGAAGCACTTCCTCTGAGTTCGTCCAATGGAGTTGATTTCATTGGTACCACAGAGATGGGAGTGGCATGAACTACGTCTTCTTTGTTGAGAACTTCTTCAGTTGTGTTAGGGTTTTGAGACATTGTTGAGGAAGATGGAAGAAAAACTTTAGGGTTTATGATTTCTGGAGAATAGCTGGTTAATGTGATTCGCTTGTGATAGTATGATGAGAATCTTGATAGCTGATTATAAACAGTTACTAAATAAGTAGCCGTTACAGTGCAAATGATTAGAGATGGAATTCCCAAGGATCTTGTCCAGACTGGTTTTGCCATCTGGAACTTATGCCATACAATGTTATATGACATGTTGGCACATCTCATTAACTGCTAAACATCACATAAACAGATTCCAAGTTTGCCCCTTAAGTTCTCAAATTGTGTAGCATCCAATGCTTTGGTAAAGATATCAGCTAACTGCAGATTTGTAGCTACATGTTCCAATGAAATCACTTTTTCTTCTACAAGATCTCTGATGAAATGATGTCTGATATCAATATGCTTGGTCCTGCTATGTTGGATAGGATTCTTTGATATGTTGATTGCACTTAAGTTGTCACAGTACAATGTCATGACATCCTGTGGGACATTGTACTCAGTGAGCATTTGCTTCATCCAAACCAACTGAGAACAACTGCTTCCAGCTGCTATGTATTCAGCTTCAGCTGTAGATAAGGATACACAATTTTGTTTCTTACTGAACCAAGAAATCAAATTGTTTCCTAGAAAGAAGCATCCTCCTTAGGTGCTTTTTCTGTCATCAGCACTTCCAGCCCAATCAGCATCACAGAAGCCAGTAAGAATTGGTTTACATCCATGAAAGTACATTATGCCATAGTCACAAGTACCATTAACTTATTTAAGAATTCTCTTGACTTGATTGAGATGACTGACTTTTGGATCAGCTTGATATCTTGCACATACACCTACTGCAAATGCTATGTCAGGTCTGCTAGCAGTCAAGTATAACAAGCTTCCAATCATGCTTCTCTATAAGCTTTGATCTACATTCTCACCCTTTTCATCTTTAGTAAGCTTTAAATGTGTGGGGGCAGGGGTTCTCTTATGAGTAGCATTTTCCATTCCAAATTTCTTGACTATGTTCTTGGTATACTTGCTTTGGGAGATGAACATTGAGTCTTCCATTTGCTTTATTTGCAGACCAAGAAAGTAGGTTAACTCTCCTACTAGGCTCATTTCAAATTCAGATTCCATCTGCTTGACAAAATGTTTGACCATCCTTTCAGACATCCCACCAAAGACAATATCATCAACATATATTTGAGCAATCATGACATTCCCTTCTTCATCTTTAACAAACAGGGTTTTGTCAATTCCACCTTTTATGTATCCTTGCTTGATAAGAAATGTGGTCAGTCTTTCATACCATGCCCTTGGAGCTTGCTTCAGACCATAAAGTGCTTTCTTTAATTTGTATACATGATTTGGACAGCTTGGATCAACAAATCCTTTAGGCTGTTCTACATATACCTCTTCATTAAGATAACCATTAAGAAAGGCACTTTTCACATCCATTTGAAATAGCTTGAACTTTAAGATACAAGCAATTCCCAACAGTAGTCTTATTGATTCAAGCCTTGCTACTGGTGCAAAGGTTTCATCAAAGTCTACCCCTTCAATTTGAGTGTATCCTTGAGCTACAAGTCTGGCTTTGTTCTTTGTAACAACTCCTTGTTCATTTGACTTGTTCTTATACACCCATTTTGTTCCAATCACATTTATGTCATCAGGTCTAGGAACAAGATTCCACACTTCATTCCTTGTGAATTGACCTAATTCATCTTGCATAGCACAAATCCAGTATTCATCAGTAAGAGCTTCCTTGATGTTTTTAGGTTCTATTTTAGAGACAAAACAAGAACCTGAAATTACTTCTCTTGATCTAGTGCTCACACCTCTGTTGGGATCACCAATTATCAAATCTTTGGGATGATCCTTCTGTATTCTGATGGAGGGAGGTTTTCTGGATTCTTCTGTCCTTGTATCAGTTTGAGTGAAGTTATAATGATCATCCTTTTCTTCAGCTTCAATCTTGATATCAGCAGATATTCCAACATCTTCTGGGACATCTGTAGGAGCATCATCAATTATCACATTTATGGACTCCATGATAACCTTGGTTCTAGAATTAAATACTCTATATGCTCTGCTGTTTATAGAGTATCCAAGGAAAATCCCTTCATCACTTTTAGGATCCATTTTTCTCCTTTGCTCCCTATCTACCATAATATAACAGTTACTTCCAAATACATGAAAGTACTTAACTGTGGGTTTTCTGCCCTTCCAGACTTCATATATGGTGGACAAGGTTCCTTTCCTCAAAGTAACTCTGTTATGAATGTAACAGGCAGTGTTCATAGCTTCAGCCCAGAAATCCAGAGGTAACTTTTTGGCATGGATCATAGCTCTTGCAGATTCTTGAATAGTTCTATTCTTCCTCTCAACAATCCCATTCTGTTGAGGAGTGATTGGTGAAGAGTATTCATGATTGATTCCTTCTGAAGAGCAGAAATCTAAGAACTTTTGATTCTCAAATTCCTTTCCATGATCACTTCTTATTCTGATTACACAGCTGGATTTTTCTCTTTGTAATCTTTGGCATAATTCTTTGAATACATCAAATACATCAGACTTTTCTTTGATGAAATTTATCCATGTATATCTTGAAAAGTCATCAACCACCACATAAGCATACCTCTTACCACCAAGACTTTCAACCTGCATAGGTCCCATAAGATCCATATGTAAAAGTTCCAAAACTTTGGAAGTTGTCAGATGTTGGAGCTTTGGATGGGACATCTTGGTTTGCTTTCCTATTTGACATTCACCACATATTTTGCCATCATCAATCTTCAGTTTAGGAATACCTCTTACAGCATCCATAGATATGATCTTCTTTATGCCTCTGAAATGAAGATGACCTAGTCTTTGGTGCCACAGTTTCACTTCTTCTTCTTTAGCTAGAGAGCAGGTTGAAGTGAGACTGAAGTCTTGTGGTTCCCACATGTAACAGTTGTCTTTAGATCTGGCTCCTTTCATGACAACCTCTTGTTCATTGTTAGTCACTATGCATTCAGTTTTGGTAAAGTTTACACTGTACCCTTGATCACATAACTGACTTATACTGATCAGGTTAGCAGTTAAACCTTTAACAAGCAGCACATCATCTAGTCTTGGAACATCTTGACAGTCCAAGGTTCCAACTCCTTTGATTTCTCCTTTAGCTCCATCTCCAAAGGTTACATACCTGGATGAATGTGACTTTAAGTTTACTAGCAGGTTCTTCAATCCAGTCATGTGTCTTGAACATCCACTGTCAAAGTACCAGTCTTCTTTAGCTGATACTCTTAGTGATGTATGTGCTATATATGCAACATTTTTCTTTGCCCATTTGAGTTGAGATTTCTTTTGATGCCTCTGCCCTGTGTGTTGTTCATCATTGAATCTCCAAGATTGATTGTTGATCTTGTTCTTGGGTATGTGACTTTGATCAGTCTGAATGCTAGCTTTTGGTCTCCATACTTTCTTGATGCCCTCTGTCTTTTGCTTAGGAGATTGCTGATTTCTTTGATGTCTATGCAGCACTTTCTTGGTACCTTCTATTTTCTGCTTAGGAGATTGCTGATATATTTGATTTGGATATCCATGTAGCATATAACAATGAGGTTTGATATGCCCAAATCTTCCACAGTGATGGCATCTCCATCTTTGATACTTCTTCTTCATTTTGTTCTTTCCAGAATGTTGAGACATCTGTTGGAACATTATGTTTGACTTTGTGTTCTGATGTTGAAGCATCTGTTGGGACATCTTGTTTGACTGTGTGGATTTTGAAGTAGTTTTGCTAGAGATGGCTTCATCCTTATAATCTTTGTTATATCCCAGTCCACTTTTGTCACCTGAATGCTTATTATTGCTGAGAATAACATCCAGTGTATTTGAGCTGCTGTTCAACATTCTAACAGATTTGGACATATGTTCCAACTTAGAGTTGAGAAGAGTTACTTCACTTTTCAAGGTGTCAATGGTTTCTTGATCACTTGCTTTTTCATCTTCTAATGCCTCATTCTGCTTCTTTAGCTTTATAACCTCACTGCATATTTCAGTGCTTCTTTTGTATAGATCTTTGAATGCTTGCTCAAGATCTGCATAAGTAAGCTCTCCATCACTGGAATCACTTTCATACTCACACTGTCCAGCTAAAGCAGTGATATGCTTAGCTGATTCTTCTTCTGAATCACCTCCTGAGTCTTCATCAGACCAGGTTACAGATAGTCCTTTCTTTTGCCTTTTTATGTAGGTAGGACATTCATTCTTGATGTGTCCATATCCTTCACATCCATGGCATTTGATTCCTTTTTCTTGGCTGGTCTTTTCAGCAACATTTGACCTTCTGTTAGCATCATAAGTTCTCTTGTTTTCAGAAGACTTTGTGAATCTTCCACTGGAATTGGATTTGCCTTCCATACCTCTGAGAATCTGTTTGAATTGTCTTCCAAGCATAGCAATGTTGTCTGATAAGCTTTTATCATTTTCTGGTTCATTATCTTCTTCTTCATCAGTATTTGACACCAATGCTATGCTTTTGTTCTTTTTAACATTTGTGTCATTCATTCCCATCTCAAAAGTTTGAAGGGAGCCAATGAGTTCTTCAACTTTCGTGGAGCATATGTCTTGAGCTTCTTCTATTGTTGTGACTTTCATGTCAAATCTTTTTGGCGAAGATCTGAGAATCTTTCTTACAAGCTTTTCATCAGTCATCTTTTCTCCCAAAGCTCCAGAAGTATTGGCTATATCCAAGATGTTCATGTAGAACTCATGAATTGATTCATCTTCCTTCATTCTCAAGTTTTCAAACTTGGTGGTGAGAAGTTGAAGTCTTGACATTTTTACTTTTGATGTTCCTTCATGAGTTGTTTTGAGAGTGTCCCAAACATCTTTGGCCAGCTCACAATGATGCACAAGTCTGAAAATGTTCCTATCAATGCCATTGAATAAGGCATTTAAGGCTTTTGAATTGCCTAGTGCTGAATCTTCTTCCTCCTTACTCCATTCTTCTTCAGGTTTCAGCACTTTTGATCCATCTTTGGTGTCTTGGACAGGATGATCCCATCCAACATTTACTGCTCTCCATGCCCTGTTGTCAAGTGATCTTAAGAATGCAATCATTCTTGGCTTCCAGTAGTCATAATTAGATCCATCCAGTATAGGTGGTCTATTTACTGACCTTATATCTCTGTCCATGTTACAGAATTTGTTTTCCCTAGATCTCACCCAGTATAAACAGGCAGGGTGCCTGCTCTGATGCCAAATGAAATTCTGTGGTCAGGTATGAGATGTCCTAAGAGATGTCCCAACACTTGATAGGACACTTGACAAATTTAACCAAAACTTAAATAGCAAGAAAAGTAAACAACACAGAAGTTTGTTAACCCAGTTCAGTGTATAACCACACCTACATCTGGAGGCTACCAAGCCAGGAGGAAATCCACTATAAGTAATATTAATTCTAGACTTAAACCACCCTGTTTAATCTATCACTTAATAACTACCCAATGCAATTTCTACCTAAGACACACCTTAGATAAGAGTACCCTACTCACTCCCCTCAATCACACAGTGACCAAGTTTACAAGTTTAATGAAATTGAAGACATTCTTCAAACAATACAGCTTGATCTTACTTCACAATTTCAATCAAGTCACAAATGCACTTTTGCTTAAAAGCTCATAAAGTGGTACAATTAAAAACACCTGCTATTAAAAACACTAGACACCCTATTTGATCTTCTGAAATTCGTACTCAATTCTATGAGTTTCTGTTGCTTAAATAGGTATCTGTAATTTGGGCTTTCTGTAGGATGATCCAGCCCTAATGCACATGCAGCTTCCACCTTGAATTTAGGGTTTGTTACTTCCTAGATTCTAGGTGACTTAGGTCTTCTGTTTTAATCTGAATCTTCAATATAAAACTCCCTACAGATGCGCCTTGTTCTGTTTTTAATCCATCATTAATTAATTCCAGATAACTCTCCTTAAATATCTCTGATTAGTTAGTCAATAATTAATTCTGGAAGCAGGTTTGAGATGTCTCAACATCTGTTGGGACATCCTGAAAAACTGAACTTAAGTCATTTACACAATGTCCCAACATCTGGTAAGACATCCTGAAATAAGTTCATATACTCTGTTTGATAATGTCCCAACATTTGATAGGACATTCTGAACTGAATTCAATAACTCTTGTTGGTCAAAAATTCTGCCAATTCAAGACATCTACAATGTCGTCCATGTATACTTCGAGCATGTCTCCGATTTCGGCTCAGAAAACCTTATTCATCATGCACTGATATGTTGCGCCCGCGTTCTTTAGACCGAAGGGCATAACGTTGAAAAAAGTAATTGCCCGAATCGGTCATGAAGGCCGTGTATTTTTTGTCAGACACGGCCATGGGTATTTGATTGTACCCCGAATACGCGTCCATGAAGGATAACAACTTGTAACCGGACGAATTGTCGACCAACTTATCGATGTTAGGTAAAGGGTATGCATCTTTCGGGCATGCCCGATTGAGATCGGTATAATCAACGCACATCCTCCATTTTCCACTAGATTTTTTCACAAGTACAACATTTGAGAGTCAGGTCGTATACCTGGCCTCGGTTACAAATTTAGCCTCTAGGAGGTCTTGAACAGCAGATTCAGCAGCTTCGGTCTTTTCGGTCGACTGCTTCCTCCTGCGTTGAGCGACCGCCTTATGTGTTGGGTCGATAGAGAGGTGGTGGCAAGCTGTTTCGGGGTCGAGCCCTGGCATTTCTGCGGCGCTCCAGGCAAATAAGTTCGCGTTCCCTTTGAGGCAAGCTTACAACTGTCGCTTCACCAATTCGGGCATATGTGCCCCGATTTTAACACACCGGGCTGGGTCCTCCCCCAAGGGAATTAGTTCGAAGTCTCCGTCCGGTATTGGTCGGGATAACGACTTTGCTGGCCTCTGGACGCTCTCGCCACTATCTGAAAACCTGCAGTCTAGGTCGATCGAATCTACCTGAGGGAAAGCCCTGGGAACATCCGACGAATTCAATGTCAGGGGACTTGGTTGGTATGATATCGAGCTGAGACCTTTTGATGCTGCCTCGAAACATCTGCGGGCAGCGTCGACGTCTCCGTGCAACGTGGCAACTCTACCTGAAGTAGTGTAGTACTTCATCTTTAGGTGGACGTTGGACGGCACAGCGATTAACTCGGCTAAAATTGGTCGTCCTAGTATGCATTGGTACAGCGACGGGCAATCCACAACTAGGAACTGGACCCTAACTGTCCTGGCTGTCTCGCCCTCCCCGAAGGTGACAAATAGGTCGACATAGCCCCATGGTCGGGATACTACCCCGTTGAAACCTTGCAGGTCTGATCCAACGTATGGAGTTAGATGTGTTTCGTTTAGTTGAAGTGTTGAGAACAGCTGGGAGTACATGATGTCGCATGAACTACCTTGGTCCACTAAGATCCTCCTTACATCGAAGTTCGCCATGCGCGCTCGGATGAGCAGAGGGATGCTAGCGTTGGGTGATCCTCCTAGGAGTTCCTCCCGATAGAATGCAAGGGGTACGGAACCCTCCCTTGGTGGGTCCAGGGTGGCGTTTTGCGCGGGCCCCTTGGCGATTAACTGGTCGAATTTTCTTTTCACGGAGCCGACCGTGATTTTGTTGAAGCCTCCTTCTGATATGACCATTGCCGAAGGAAAAGCTTCCCATGGACTATGGGAGGAGAGGTACCCCGGACTCTTGGTGTGATCTGGTAAAAAGAAATCTTCCGGGCGATAAATGCTCAGGGCGACCTGCATGTTAGCATCTGCAGGGATGGGTACGGCTTCCTCGACTTTCTGGGTTTCTTGAGCATCCTGTCGGGGATTGTTTCCGGATTTGGTGAATTGCTTCAAGTGCCCGTCTTTGATGAGGATTTCGATCGCGTCCTTGAGGTGGATGCAATCCTCCGTGTTGTGCCCGTGACTCTTGTGGAATCTGCAGTATTTCGTTTTATCCGTGCCGGGCTTGCTAGGTTGTTGCCTCGGAAAGCGTACTCCTGCCTGTTTGAATTCCGAATTGGCGCACTCAGACAAAATTTTCTCCTTGGAGGCTAGGAGAGGTGTGTATTCGTGGAACCGACTGATAGGTCCCCGGTGCTCCCGCGGTTCACGGGAACGGTCATCCTTTCTTTTATCTCCTCCCCGACGAGATGTCGAGGGTTCATCAACTCGGTGTGGTTTGGCGTCTTCACGGCGTCGGGCGTCTCTTACTGAACTCGCCGCCTGCTTTTCTTCATATTGGATATAAGCTTGGGCTTTTAGTAGGAACGCGTCGAGGGTGGCCGGGGTTTCAATGCCGACCGCCCGATGGAAATTGGTCGAGGGACGTAGCCCTCGTTCCAGCAAGTATTTTTTCATGTCGTCAGTTGTAGACACTTGGACAGCCTCTTTATTGAACCTTTCGATGTATGTTCGTAAAGGCTCGTCCCTCCCCTGGATTATTGCTTCGAGCGAAGCCTCTGTCTTAGGGTGTCGTCTTGATGCGGTAAAGTGCCTGGAGAACGTGCGTCCAAGTTGTTTCCATGATGTGATGGATTCAGCCTCAAGGCTTTTGTACCATGTCATTGCTCCTTTCCTCAGCGTCGTGGGAAAGAGTCGACATTTAATTTCCCCTCGTACACCCCGGTAGTCGAGCAATGCATCGATGTTCTCGATGTGCTCGTCTGGGTCGGTGGTCCCGTCATACGAGCCTAACAGAGGGGGTTTCTCCAAGCCTCTTGGGAGCTTGGCCGCCATAATTTCAGACGATAGGGGACCCCGAGCGTCCTCGTCGTCACTGGAAATGAGCGATGAAGATCTGTCATCATGCTTCTTTGTTCTTCGAGGAGAGGCGGATCTTGATCTGCTCCTTCTTGATTTTCTTTTAGGAGAGGGTCGTGGGGGAGATTGACGAAAGCGTTTGTTGCCTGTTGATTCGTCGGTGTGTCCTCTCCTCTTCTTCCTTGCAGGAGACGGAGTATGCTCCCTTCGGGGTCTCTCGGGAGAATGAGGTCGACGAGAATTATCTTCAAGTCGGGCGATCTTTTCGCCATGAGTGAGGAGCAGCAAGTTTGTTTGATTTAGGATTTCGGCCAATGCGGCGAAATCTGACCCTGAAGGAGTCGCAGGAAAAAGAGTTTCCGGGCGACTTTCCAATGGTTGGTCGCGATCAGGTGAAGGTGATGTCGTCTTCCCTTCTGGACGGTCTTGCACCGTTTCGTCATGTAGAGGAGGTTGGACGTTGCTCTCACGTTGTGTGAGAATCATACCATCATTCGATCGATTTTCCTGGTTGTCCCGAGCAGCCATGGATCTTGTTAAAACTTTGGTTCTTTGAGGATCTTGAAAGAAGAACGGGGAAATCAGTTTCCCACAGACGGCGCCACCTGATCGTACCTGGAGATCAGGATCCGATGCGGCTGGCCTCGAGAGCGGATGGATATGGTCGTTGGAGAGAAAAAGGGGGTTGTACCTGCAAGGCACTCCGATACTAAAGTAAGTAACCGAGCAAGAGTGGGCAAGTACAAGTATCAAGGTTAGAGAATTGAATACCTGACCCTCTCAAATGAGAGGGTTTATATAAGGGACCAGCTGGAAGATTATTGGTCCGTTCTGTGAGGCGCGGATCGAGGGATCCGTGAAGATAGGTAACGGTCAATACTAGCCGTTAGAGAGCCACATCGTGACCAGATTATTTGAGGTCGGCTGAGGACCACTTTTCATGATTGCGCTCGACGTCGAGCAAGATTGTTGGACCAACTTCTTTGGCCCAATAGGAGCAATTGGGCCGGACCAGAACAATAGTGTTTCTGGCAATACCCATTATTCTCAGCGTTACACCCTTGTTTCAAAATTTTAGTTATTTCATTTTATTAGTTCTACTAGTGTTGCTATTGTTTTTTATATATTATTATTATCTGTTGTTTTTTGTTTTTTGTTTTGCTCTTATTATTTTAAAAAAATGTTAAAAATATATTAGTGAACCATTTAGTATTCTTTTAATTTTGTATTTATTGTTTTCTCCCTTTCGGGGCCAATGACATAATAAAAGGCCGGTTTTTCGCCCGATTTCGTTAAATCGGTGATATTCGGTCAATATGAGGCCCTCCTTGTAATTAGCTTTTTTTTCATTTTATTATTTTATTATTTTGACCAATAAATATTCAATTTAATTAATTTGATTCTTTATTCTCAAATATTACCAATTTATTTATTTGTATTTATTATTTTATTATAATTTTTGCGATTCAATTCAATTTACTTATTTAATATCGCATTTCAAAAATAATGTTCAACTCCTCATAGAATGATTCTAACCTTGAATCGATTCTAAGGAAGTAAATGAACCAAATTTCGACGCGTCCCAAAAAAGGTCAAACGCCTTCGAATAGTTGTTCTCGATTAAAAGGTCCAACGCCTTCGAATAGTTGTTTCCGATTAAACAGGCCGAACGCCTTCGAATAGTTCAAAAACACTGCACACACGCTTCCTCTTGGGCAAACTACAATGATACCATTTATTTCGCGCAATCCCCTGTATTTATTTTGTATCCCTCTCCCATTACTTTGTACGCACTTTATTTTCCGTATTTTATTTAATTCGGAATCCTTGGTCCAACGCCAAGCGATTTCACTCGCACACTTGCACTTTATTTTTCCAGTTATCATTTTCGTTTATTAGGATCCACTTTACCTTGCGATCCGAGCTTTGTGCCTCGCTAACAAACCACAAAATAAACCTCCATTTGCATTTACCCTTTAAACTCAAAAAACCAAAACGATTCTTTTTAGATCCAAACCCTTGATCCAACGTCAAGCGGTCTTAGGAAATAAAGCACATTAATAATACGAGAAGATTTGTACGCCACGAGCCTTAAGCGGTAAAAAGGGGGATAACGAACTCTCGTTACTCGCTCCAATTATTTCGACGCAGGGCGCTCGTCTTGTTGGACGAGATAAACTATCCATAGTCTTTAGTGCACTTCAACTTCTAAACCCTTTCGTCAAAGAAAGGTAATAAAATCAACAACCATTACCCTTAGTAGGCCGAACTACGAGGCTCTAACTTTCCCATTGCACACGGGAGTACGTAGGCACGAGGATCTCAATCCTTGTCGAGCACCTAGGATCAATCTAACTTATAATTCAACTCATTTCCCTCTAGCAAGTAATTCATTTAAGCATAGACATCCTTTCGTGCGTGATAACTTAGATGGTTCCCATCGAGTACGATGGATGTAGGCGGTGCTAATACCTTCCCCTTGCATAACCGACTCCCGAACCCAGACAATGGTTCCGTTGACATTTGTCCTCATCCCTCTCTTTCCGGGTTTTATCTATATCTTCCCTTTCCCTCTTCAGGAATAAATAGAATTAGGTGGCGACTCTTCAGTCCGTCCGGCGCGTGACTCCATCTTTTCGGATCGTGTAAGGTCGTATTTTTTCGGGGTACGACACTCTGATCCTCATTTTCCCGATGAGGTACGTAGGCAGCGGGGTAAGGCCCGTTCGAGCACACTCTTTATTTTTCCTACATTTCTCCCTTTTCTTTTCATTCTCTTTTTCCAATTCCCTTTCTCATTTCTATTCCAGTTAGCGATTTTATTTAGCAGCAATTTATTTCTCACCCTTTGAAATAGACAAACAAGTGTGGATCTCGTCGGGTACATCAGATGATCTAGGATGCTAATACCTTCCCAGTTCATAACAGACTTTCGGACCCAGATCTTTGGTTCGCAGGACCTTGTCCTTTCCTTTTCTCTTAGGTTAGTATAGCATTACCTTTCCTATTCATTCGGGATAAAAATGTCTGGCTGGCGACTCTACCTTTTCAGCGCCACTTTCGCGTTTGTACTAGGATGAAAATCCCGGGAGCAACACACGTACCACTCTAGAGAAGCCCTAACTAGGATGTCTTGAAATAAGTGCATTAGAAGTTTCTCATCATTCGTGTAGGCATAAATATTTCTGAAATAGGCTTTAATGTGAGTGTTCGGGCAAGTAGTTCCCTGGTATTTATTGAAAATAGGAACTTTGAATTTTAGAGGAACTCTCACGCTTGGGACTAGACCCAAATCAGCAAAATTCATACTCGATGCTTTCATATTCTCTACAACATTCACTATTTTTTCTAGAAAGTTGTATTTCCTTTCTGCTTCATTAGGAAAATTCATTTAAGCATCGTAAAACTGATCATCCTAATTGTCCACCTCCAGCCGAGGAATAGGAATTTCGGCAACTATTCTCCTTGGTTGAACTTAAGGAAAAGGTAGAGGAGGATTAACATGAGGGGGTCCACATCTTAACAAAAAGGATTACCAACAACATTCCCATTATCAACCCCTGGGATAGCAATAACGGGTCTTTGGATAATCTCCCTTAACTCTTCTTGGCCATAAATCATACCTTGCATCATTTCCATAAACTGCCCAATGCAGGTCCTAAATTCTGATGATTCTACTTGCATATGATCCATGATCCCACTCTGGTTTCTGAGAGTTGTGTAGTTGTGAGAAGTCCAGTTTGTAATTTTGAAGAGAAGACCAAGTTAGAATAAACATCCACATCCTCAAATATCTCTTATGAATGCATGTATGCCTGAGTGTATGCAAATGCCACGTTCGGTTATTTCCATGGAATCTACCGGCTTCGATTCAAGTTTAGTATAGAAGAATCCACAAGAAGGAGAAGGAATGTTCAACAGCAAGATTCAAAGATGATACCGTTGGAAAAAAATGAACATGTGTGTTGAAATGATACGATGCTATGTATGCAAACACATGGGATCCAAGATTTCATAAATATTCTGAATAATTGCTAGGCTAATAACGAAATATTTTGAACCTATCACATGATCAAAATTCCACCTTCATGAGAAAACCAGGTATGATGAAGGTCAAAGTTTTCTGCAAACCTACAAAACTCATCCCGTCTCACATGTGGGTTCTAAAAAAGCCGAGGTTCCTCAGCTTCTTTGGCTCTCAAGTTGAGAAGCAATAATACGGTCACCATTTCTAGCTTGGCATTATTACCAATCGAGGAGGCCTCCACTGATTCCCCTAAAAATGGTCAACCTAAAGCAGGTTCCCAACTTTCGGTCCTCAGGTCAAGAAGCAATAATGCGTTCGCCATTTCTGGTTTGACATTATTACCCCTTTAGAGGAGTGCCTCTACTGAGTCCTTAGTAAAGGTCACTAAAGTTGATAACCTTCTATCAGATAGCTTTGGTGACTACATAAACATGAAGTTTAGAGTATCCTCAAGAAAACATCTTATGAATGTGGGCTCAAGCCAACATAATGTGTCAAATGCCACGCATGTCAACAAGAGTCCACGCTAAACCTGTGTATACTCTCAAGCATGTGTATTAGGCTTATCTCTAAGAACAACTTAACCTTCCTAACAGAAAACCAGTACAGTCCAGCCAACATATATATGACAATGATAATGAAACGCAATCATGGGATTTCAAAGCCATTTGGCATAGTGTTCCAATCTTCTAGTGCAAATTTCACAAACATCAAACTTGTAGTATCCAACTTCTCATCGCACACAACGCTCATTGTATTTATTAAGTGTCTTCACTTTTGTGTTTAAGAGAGAGAAGAGACTCAAAGGTTAAAAGAAAAATTTAAGGGGATATTCATCCTAGGAAATATCATTCAATGTTAGTCCTATAGTTGAGGTTTGAAATGGAATTTCTACCTAATGTTAGCATGTAAATGATTCTAACCTAATGTATATCCTACTCCAAGCTTAATCAAAAATTAAGTTGGACTAGGTGATCCTATTGTCTACCATACTCCGAACTTAATCAAAAATTAAGTTGGACTAAGAGACCCTAAGGGAACATGCAAAAGCAAGCCAAAACAAAGAAAATAAACCAGAAACAACAGCGATCCAGCACCTGCATAGCTTTAAAATTAAGCAACAGGAAGAGTAACTTTTAACAGCTCCTGTTTTCAAGATTGAACAGGTATAACAAGTCTGGATAGAATAACAACATTTAACTGCATACCTTGTGCCCAACATTTGTTTATGTAACGACAATCCTTACATTCAATCAACTTAACAAGATCAAGTATGAATCACTACAAAAAATAACTCAAGAGTTAATACAGACAAAAATGTATCAAGAAACTTATGAACATTAATCATATCATTTAATCAAAATTCCCAATGGAAATGAAACAAGAAAAAAATTAGAGATTCTTCAAAGAATTAAACAAAAGAATCTTAATCAATTCTAAATAAAATATTTCAAAATCTACTCACAAGCTAAGATTAAGAAACTAACCACATTTTAAGAATTAATCACAAGAACGTATTAAGGATAAGCTTCAAAAGTTAATCCAAATACTAACCAAAAAATCAATCAAGTTCTAAAAGAAACTCAACTAAGAAATAAACTACCAATTAATCATAAAGATTAATATAAAATTGAACTTAACAAGACCAATAAACACTTAGCACACCAAACAAATCTCCATCAAATATTCAACAAGGTTTAGCAAAAGAATACCACCACCTCTCAATTGAAAAATTAACAAAATAATTATAAAAAATTTAATAAGAAATGCAATCAAAATAAAAATTAAATTTAATCACAAATCAACAAGAATTTAATAAAAGAATTCTAAACAATTCTAAGTAAAAGATAACAAAAGCCAATCACAATTAGAAAAAAAAGTTCTAACAAAAATTAATGACATACCTTAATCTAAATTCTATTCTAACTAATTCCTAAGTTTTATTCAAAATCTTAATCCAAACTGATCATCAACAAATACCAATTAAAATCAATTTACAGATTAGCCATCAAGAATAAAACTAATGTCAATAATCAATCAACATTTAGACCAAAATCAACACTAAGACTAAGCCACAATTAATTATAAAATTAATATCCAATAAAAAATTTATTCAAATATTAACAAGAAATAGAAAAAACATACTTAACTAAAATATATCACTATTACTAATAAAAAGAAATAAATAAGGAATAATCACTAGCAGTAAAATACGATCCAAAACCAAAGCTCAGGGGGAAGTGATTGAACAAAGACATGGTGTGGTTAGAAGATCCATGAAAGAAGCCCGGTCCAAATTGACTTGCACATGGGAGGTAAGGATGAAAATTGGGAGTGTAAAAATGAAGATTCAAGATTTGGCCCAATCCAAACAAAGCTCTAACCTAAAATACTAAACCAAACAAACTTAGACTCCAATCTCTTCTCTCCCAAAGCAAAAACTGTGACCTATTCTTCCTCTTCAACTCACCATAAAAAAGCAACATGCCTTCCACCGGTAGCGACCAAACCCTCCGTCTCGATCCATTCATCACCTCTCCGTCAGCTTCCGTTCATCACCTCTCTGTCAACTTCTATTCATCTCCAACTCCCCTCCGTACTCACTTGCGTCTCATCAATGTCGACACTACAAGGTGTGGCGTCCAACCATTTCACAAGCCAACATTCATTTTTCAAAATTGGAGGCTAGTTATGATGAAGAGTAGAATTGTGAAAAGGACACTTGGTGTTTTGCATGAAATGCAAAAAACAAGTGTCTTCATGCATATAAGACCCTTATGGTTTGCTTCTCCTATAAATAGGATCAAGAGCAAGCATTCAAAACATACAAGCACAAGAGAAACAAAAAGCAAGAGAAATGGAGCTTTTCTCAAGAGAGAAAATTGTTTCTTAGAGAGTTTTCTTGTGAGAGAAATAGTGAACCAATTTGTGAGAATTTTTCTTATACATTGAGAGAAATATTGTAGTGAGTTCCACATAAAAGGTGAAGTTGTTGAATTCTAATTATCATTATAGTGGATGTTTAAGAGGCTTAAAGGTCCCGTGGTTTTTCCCATTCTCATATTGAGAAGGTTTTCCACGCTAAAATCCTTTTGTGTCATTTTACTTAATTTTCACGTTTCTGCTAGTGCCGAATTTTGAGTTCACAGGGGAGGGAAATTGTGGAGGTTATTTCCCAATAGTGGTATCATAGCACTATGTGAGCTCTGTGATACTGTGTTATTGTACTCATAATAAAGTTTTTCGTATGATTTGTGGTTGCAACATTGTTTGATCTTCCACATCAGAAAAGAACAATTATTGTTGGAATTAAACCGTTGTATTGCAAAGGTGCGTCTTGGTAAGTTTTGGATAAGGAAATACTTGGTATTTAAGCATGTCAATATTGACCGACCTCTCTTTCCTGGTAACTTCCTAGATGCTCCATTCACATACTACGATGACTTTTCCAATGTACGACTTTTTTTAAAAATATCCTAGTTGAATGAACTACTTTCCCGTGTTCTCAAAATGGATGGTTCTATCAATTATGAAGGAGATATGTTCAAGCTGACCACTGAAAATTATACCTATTAGAAGTCGATGATGGCAAACCACCTATAATTAAAATATTTTCATGAGCCAATTTCTCAAAAGGATAAGCCAACAGAGATGAAAGATAACGAGTGGGAGCTCCAAAATCAGAAGGCTTTTGCCATGATCAGAAAATACATAGATATGAGTTTATTCGAGCATGTGTCAACTTATACCAATGCGTATGAGTTGTAGACCAAATTTGAATCCTTGATTCAAAAGAAGACACCGAGAATATGATCGAGCATTTGAATACCTTCAAAGCTATCATGAATCAGCTGACGAAAGCTAGCTTGAAGATAGATGATAAGTTGCAAACTCTTCTGCTCCTAAGTTATCTACCTGAGAGTTGGGACACTCTTGTCGTCATTCTTAGTAACTCTACTCCAGACCAAAAACTTGTCATGGATTCTATCACAGATGCCTTGATAAATGAAGAGGCAAGACGAAGTGGAAGAGGCTTTAACAACTAGTTCGAAGCCAACATTATTGATAAAAAGGAAGGAGTAAGAATCATGAAAGAGGAGGTTGTGGGAGATCACAAGCTAGATCCAAGCAACACACAAGATTAAGTTGTTATTATTGTTGAAAACCTAGGCATAGAAGACCTGAGTGCAGATTCTTGAAGAGAAATCAACAGGCTGGAAAAGTCCGTCCAGATTTGATAAACCCAAAGAAGAATAAGGAAGAAGGAGCCACAACTGTAGTAGCCTCGAACAATGAGAATATTTTCCTTTTTGGAGACGATAATTATCTACATGTTGCATTCGATTATTGCACTTGGATAATTGACACATAAACATCTTTCCATGTTACACCTCATGAAGAATTATTCTCATCATACCAAAGAGGATATTTTGGTATGGTAAAGATGGGAAAACACGCCATAAGAAAGATTGTTGGTATTGGTGAAGTGACTATGATCATAGAGAATGAAAATAAGCTTGTGTTGAAGGAAGTAAGGCATGTACCAGAAATGCGTATGAACCTTATATCAGTAGGAAAATTGGATGACCTAGGGATGATAAACTAGTTTGGCGGTGGTAGATGGAAGCTTAGAAAAGGGAGCATGACACTTGCTCATGTTAAAAAAGGAAGGATCCTTATACATCATGCAGGGAAAGATAAACAAGGGAGAGACTAATGTTTCTCAAGACGTAACCAAATAATTGTGGCATAAACGACTTGGCCACACGAGCGAGAAAGGCTTAAAGATTCTTTCTAAAGATCATATTTAAAATATTAAGGGACAACCACTTGAATTATGTGAAGACTGTCTACCAGGAAAACAACACAGAGCATCCTTTCAAATATTAGATGATAAAAGAAGACGAAAGAAAATCCTAGATGTTGTTCACTCATATGTTTGGTCCACATCTGAAAGTTCTCTTGGTGGTGCACAATACATTGTTACCTTTATTAACGATCACTCCAGAAAGGTGTGGGTGTACCTATTGAAGAAGAAAAATCAATTTCTACAAGCTTTCAAGGAGTTTCATACCTCTGTAGAAAGAGCATCTGAAATAAAGTTGAAATGCTTAAGAAGTAACAATGGAGGTGAATACCTAGGTCCATTTGAAGAATATTGTAAATCTCATGGAATAAGACATGAAAGGACACCTCCGAAGACTCCCCAAATGAATGAAATACCTGAAAGAATGAATAGAACAATTGTATAGAAAATCATAAGCATGCTTTCAAATGCAAAACTTCCCAAATCATTTTGGGGTGATGTAGTGAGAACTGCCATTGATTTGATAAACTTGTCTCCATAAAGACCATTAAATGGAGAGATATTGGATGAAGTGTTGTATAGAAAAAAATCATATTAAAGTCAATTGAGAGTATTAGGGTGTGAGAAATTTGTCCATATTCCTATAGATAAAAGAGAAATACTCGATGCTAAGATGAAGGAGTGCATATACCTTTGTTCTCCAAGAGATGAACTTGGCTTCAGACTATGGGATCCTACAAACAAGAAGATTGTTCGAAGTAGATGTGGTATTTTATGAAGATCAAACAACCCATGATTTTCAATCTAAGAAGTCAAAGACAATTGTGGTACAAAACTCAGGGAGAGAGATTCCTCAATGAGATATTGAACATGATAAGGAAGTACAACCCGATCACACGGAGCAACCTAACTAGATAAATCAAGGTTAGGAAATATAGGGAGAGAAAATGATAGATATTTATCATAAGGATCAAGAAACTCAAGAGAGAAGATCGATGCGAGTAAGACAACCATTAAAAAGATATTCCCTAATTGAGTAGGTCAGTCTCACTAATGAAGGAGAACCTTAAAGCTTCATGGAAGCCATTGAGACGGTTGACAAGGACAAATGGATGAAAGTCATGCAAGAAGAATTACACTCACTCAAGGAGAATTAGATGTATGACTTGGTGAAATTACCAAAGCGAAGAAAGGCTTTGAAAAACAAGTGGATGTTCAAACTCAAGTCTGAAGAGAACAACTCAAACCCCAGATACAAAGAGAGAATTGTCGTCAAGGAGTGCCATAAAAAATAGACTTTGAAGAGATATTCTCACCAGTAGTGAATATGACATCCATAAGAGTAATCCTTGGTCTAGTTGCAATGCTAGACTAGGAGATAGAGCTACTTGATATTAAAACAACATTCTTACATGGAAACTTAGAGGAAGAAATATACATGGAACAACATGAAGGATTTGCAGAACCAAGTAAAGAACACCTTGTGTGTCGCTTTAAGAAAAGTTTATATGGGTTGATGCAAGCTCTAAAGCAATGGTACAAGAAGTTTGAACTCTTCAAGACCCAACATAAGTTTGAAAAGAAATTTGTAGACCACTGTGTGTTTGTGAAGAAATATGATAATGGTGAATTCATCATATTTTTTTGTATGTTGATGATATGCTTATTGTTGGGAAAGACAAGACAAAGATAGATGCTCTAAATAAGGAATTGATCAAGTCTTTCGCCATGAAAGATTTAGGTGTGGTAAAGAAAATTCTTGGAATGAAGATCATTCGAGATCGTCCCAAAAGAATGTTGTGGATGTCACAAGAATATTATATCGAGAAAGTCCTTGAGAGGTTCAACATGCATAATGATAAACCCATGCATGTCCCACTACCTGGTCATCTAAAACTCAGTAAGATACAATGTCCAAGTAATGAAGAAGAAAAATAAGAAATGAGCAAGGTGCCTTGTTCTTCAGTTGTGGGTAGCCTTATGTACACAATGGTTTGCACAAGACCTGACATTGCTTATGTTGTAGGAGTAGTGAATAGATTCCTGTCGAATCTAGGAAAGGAGCTTTGGAATGCTATGAAATGGATACTAAGTTATCTAAGAGGAGCTACCAAACAGTGTTTGTGTTTTGGCAATGAAAAACAATTACTTATTGGGTATGTAGATTCAAATATGGCAAGGGATGTAGATTCAATAAAATCTATTTTCGGTTACTTGATTACTTTTGTTGGGGGAGCTGTTTCATGGAAATTGTAACACCCTTCTAACCCAACAGAATAATCGTAATAAAATACTTAAATAAATAAGAATATTTCACAGAAGGTGTCACATTTCTTCATTAAACATCATTTAAAAAAAACATTTTTTTATTAAAATAATACTTTCTCTATATTCAGAAACATCACAGCAGAATCATATGATTTAAAATATACTCTTTATTTCATCAAAACATCAAGACCCTTTGGTCCTATCAACAATTATCATTCAACTCAATTCAACATATAACAACTCATAGAACATGTCCTAACAAATCAACAAATAAACCACTTAAGCGATTATCCCCCCGATGTTACATCTACCAGAGCAAGACACCAGACACTCTAGGATTAAGCTAAAAAACTTTCAGCTAGGACTTCACGCACTACGAGCTCATCTCAGATATCTGCACGTTACCCACGTAGAGGCAACATTCAAATAGGAAGGGTGAGTAATCACAATTCACTATACGAGATAACAGAAATAGATATCATATGTATAACAATTAAATAACCATAACATAACATCATATACTTCACACTCAAAATATCAACAATATCATATTCACCAAAAATAAACGTCATACTCTAATGAATAACCAAATAATCCACTTAACACAAAATATCCTACAATGCCACGCATAATGCAAATGCAACTTCATTAGAATCATGCACGTGGTACCAGAACATCACTGATGACTTAGTCATTGTTATCTCCAAAGATCCCCACCAATAGTATCGGCTCCTGCTTGGAACTAAAGCACATTACAATTTAAACTTAATTCACACAATGGGATTAAGGCCATCACAGGACCTGAACGTCCTATAAATCGTCATTGGATCTTCATCCAGTAAAACATTAGTGGACATCGCGTCCTAACAAATTCTATGAATGCATGATGCGCAAAAACGCAAATTACGACCACTACTAGTCAAAACGCATCATCATTCATCAAAATATCATCATATACCTCATAAACACCTTAATCACCATAATCGTCATAAACATCTTAATCATCTTAATTATCGTATTCTTTTCACATACCTCATATATACACACATCATATACAACACATCATCATTCATCAAATCATCATCGTCTCTTAAATTACTACACGATCATTGGATACTCACGTCCTATACTTCATATTATTTTACTAATTATCGAACGTTGTGACATATATCCAACGCATCAAACAACATGTAAAACCAACTCACTATTAGAAATCAAGGACCACATATCTCACATACTAACATACATAATTACACATAATTTCCAATCAATACAGCACATAACACATGTCATTATTCTTTCTCGGCAACACCTAACTTATTCAGTAAGGCATTCCATTTTAAATATACAAATGTTGTCACATTGGCATACAAATCTCAATTAATTCTTGGTACAGTACTAGTCAATTTATCTATTGTTTTCTCATTGTATATACTAATATGACTCTTAAGTACTTCATACTTCAACCAATCCTCTCACATACTCTTTACCTTTTCCCAACTACAGTAAACATACATGTTTGATTCGTTTGACAGAAACTCAGTCTCAAATAATTACTGGTAGGATCACTAGAATTTACCTATCACTTGTCTATTTTAAAGGTCCTCCTAGTAGCTTCTCAATGCCTCTGATTCCATGCAAAACCTAGTTATAGAAGTGTAGATACGAGTAAAACAGGACACAAAATATATGCAACTGTGGTGAGCACCACACCCAACTAGTGGCACTCTCCACCTATCAACCAAGTGGTTTACTCCACCTACACACCAGGTGGCATGTGCAACCTCACAAGAAATGTGGCTTGCGCCACACATATCACCATATGGCTGATGCCACACAAATATGGCAAGCGCTACTTTATTAATGTGCCAGGGGCCACCCACAAGTGGCTAGCGCCATTTTACCTCCTTAAGTAGTGGCTTGCACCACTGTATTAATGTTAAGGCGGCCTTCGCCACCTATAACTTTTTCTAGGGTGGCAACCACCACCCATCCCCTGTAAGGGACTCCTCCAGTTTGTAACGTCATCTGATACCGATTTTTTTCCCCGATTCCAATTCTGATTCCAATTATCGTTCAATTCCTGACAATTGTTCCTCAACTCAAAATTCATCCTCCATGTATTTTCTCAAACAAGTTATAAACATCGTCGATTAAAATTCATCAACCTAATAATATCTATTAATTCCACTGATTTTAATAATAACAATTGTACACCAATAAAATCAGTAATCAACGATTTCGTATAAATTCCAAATTTAACAAATTCAACACGGTTTCCCATAAACCCTCAAAACCTCAAATAATTCACATACAATCTAAACTTTATATCAATTATAATGAAAAGTAATACTCCTCATACCTTAGATGTCAAACTTTGAATTCCCTTTCCTCGAGGTCTTCAAGAAACCTCTGAGTCTTCGCCTTTCTGCCTTCGTTCCTCAAAGCAGTTTTCCCAAACTATGATCGATCTCCAAAATTCACCCAAAAAATATGATTTTATATTTTCCTCTCTTACCCTCCTTGGGCCTCTTTATACAATCCCATTTTTATCCTCAGTAACTCAATCCATGTTTACCTCTTTATTAATAAAAATCTCTAATCTTATTATTTATCTAACAATTTAGATTAATACTCTATTAAATCTAAATAATCTTACTAAAATAATAGCTTAGGATTTATCCTCTAATTATATTCTTATTCCAACACCTTTCATATCACATTATTATATCATCATGCATCATAGCCATCAACCATTACTTAATCTCACCAAATCACGCTAAATTAATTAAATAATTGATTAAATAATTAATTTGTATTTCAAGGGTGTTACAACAATCACGATTACAAAATTTTATTGTTTTGAGTACTACAGAAGCTAAATACATCGCAATCACTGAAGGTTGTAAGGAGATCATGTGGATTAAGAAGTTCATGCAAGAGTTAGGTCAGAATCAAGAAAGTTATGTTCTCTATGGCACGACAATCAGAGTGCAATCCATCTCAGCAAGAACTCGACATACCATTCAAGGTCAAAACACATTGACATAAGGTATCAATGGATTCATGATGTGTTGGAGAGTAAATTGTTCAAAGTAGAGAAAGTTCACACCAATGAGAATGAGACAGACATACTGATAAAACCTCTTCCAAAAGAGAAGATAGAGTTATGCAAACAAGTTTATGGATTAGCAACTAATCCAAACTAATCAAGATCATTCCACTATTGTCAAAGGGGAGAAATGTGGGTCCATCCATTTCACAAGCAACATGCATTTGGAAAAATTGGAGCTTGGTTATGATAAATAGTAGAATGGTGCAAAGGACACTTAGTGTTTTGCATGAAAGGCAAATAACAAGTGTCTTCATGCATGTAAGACCCTTATGGCTTGCTTATCCTATAAACAGGATCAAGAGCAAGCATCCAAAACACACAACCATAAGATAAACAAGATGAAATAGAAATAGAGCATTACTCAAGAGAGAAAATTGTTTCTTAGAGAGTTTTCTTGTGAGAGAAATAGTGAGCCAATTTGTGAGAATGTTTCTTATAAATTGAGAGAAATATTATAGTGAGTTCCACCTAAAGGTGAAGTTGTTGTATTCCCATTATCATTATAGTGGATGTTTAAAAAGCCTAAGGGTCATGTGGTTTTTCTCTTTCTCACATTGAGAAGGTTTTCCACGCTATAATCTGTCGCTCCTGGGATTTTTATCGTAGTACAAACGCGAAAGTGGCATGGAAAAGGTAGAGTCGCCAGCCAGACATTTTTATCCCGAAGGAATAGGAAAGGTAATGTTGCACAAACCTGAGGAAGAAGGAAAAGGACGAGGCCTTGCGAACCAAAGATCTGGGTCCGGAAGTCGGTTACGAATTGGGAAGGTATTAGCACCCTAATCCATCCACCGTACCCGACGGGATCCACGCTTGTTAATCTGTTTCAAAGGGTAAGAAATAATATGTTGTTTGAACGAAAGAATGGCTATCTGGAATGGAAGAAGAATATGGAAAGGATAAAAGAAAATGGGAAAAAAGAGGAAAAATGTAGGGAAAATAAAGATTGTGCTCAAATGGGCCATACCCCATTGCATACGTACCTCATTGGGAAAATGAGGATCAAAGTCGCCATAGTTCGTCTAACTAAGGTGGCCACTTGTTTATGTTTTTTAGGATGACGTTGCCGTAGTTCTAGCTCAGGTGTTATCGGCTCTTACTCTAGGGTGTTTACCGTGTCGCTGTTTAAACTATCGAGGCAAGTCGCTTTCGTCCGCAAAGAGTATGAGATGAGAAGAGAAGACGTGATGTCTTTGTTTATTGTCTTTTAGAAGAAGTGTTTTGAATTTGTGTTTATCGTATGTACAACACTAAAGACTATGACACAGGAGCGAATACTTTCCAAGATCGCCCCCAATGGAACGTTTGTAAAGTACCCTAGAAGAGTGAAGGAGACCTCCACTAGCCATTTCCCGTATAGCATACGGCTCGTGGCGCATTGTACACATTTTCCTTTAAGTGTTTTCGATTTTCTTTTAAGATGAGAAGTGAGACTCAAGTTGCAAAAGGAAAAACTCTAAGGGAAACTAGACTTACCCTAAGTTAGTTGAGTTTAAGGATGACCTATGGTTAGTGAGGTTTGAAATATTAAATTTACCTAAGAGGATATTAAACTAGAAATGCGAGTACAAAAAGTAATAATGAAAAATATGGTCCTCCTAAGTTATGGTGGGTGAAAACGTGTATGAAACATAAATGGGATGGAACGATGGATCGGGTGGGTTGATTGCGTGGTGCTGAGACGCACGACTTATGGTGTGCAACATACAAGGCTTGCTTTTGGTGTAATGGAATGGAAAGATGATAATCTAGGAATCCTAAAGTCACATGAAACTTTATTTATTAATTTGAAAATTTACGCGACATTGGATTGAGTATTTCTTTATCTTATTTTTGAGATTTGGTTTTCTATCCTAATTATAAGAACTATACATGCATAAGAGTTCTAAGTTATTACAACACAAATTAAAAACCACAAAAATATAATCGAGACATAATAAACATAATCCAAGTCCATACGTGAATCCTCGAAAAATACCTTGCATAAAAGAGAATGTTAGTAAATGAAATGAACATGAATATGCAACAATATGATGGAAATGAATTAAGATAACAAAAATATCAAAAGTCCTGGAAAAATATATGAAAATAATTCCCTAGGGTCTCTAACCTGAATATAATATTGTCTTAAAAAATCTCCTAAAAATTCAAAGTCTAACTATGTCAAATGGCCACTTAAATCTAACTAAGATTCCATCATAATTTTACACAAACCACACTACCAAAACAGTGGATAAAATGGCCTAAAAATTATAACAAACATTATTCTAGGTTCTATTATTTTTCCACTAATCATAGAAAAAGGAATAGGCCAAAATTATTACCGGAAGTTGGAGAAATAAAATGTACAAAATTATGCGTCCATGTGAGAATTTAATATAAAATCAATTAAATGAAAAAATCGAAATTAAATTGAAAAATGACAAAATTCAGAAAGTAAAAATGTAGAAAGTTTCTAAATTAAATTAAAAGGCTACTATAATTTTTGTGGAATTTTATTATGCTTTTAGGTATTTTTTATTGATTTAAATTGAACAAGCATTAAAATAGAAAACTAAAAAGAAAGGAAATAGGAGGGGGTGAAACAATAGCAATAATTAGTTAAAACTAACATATGGGCTGCACGTGGGGTGTAAATAGAAACACCTTAGGCCCATTAGCACAGGGCTTAGAGGGTGTATGCCATGAGACCTCAGTCAACATCTGTTGACCTCTCATTAACCGTTCGATCAAGTCTCTCTACTAGTATTTTGATCCAGTTGTTATGAGGTGAGGGATCATGACTGGTAATGGTATGTGGTATGCGTGTGATGTAAGTGGAGGGGTCCAACCGGACGGTGACACTTGTCACCGCCGAAATGGACCGAAAAACCCAATCCTATCTCTAATGGATTTGGGCGGTGGCAATGAATGAGATTATTATGATTTTGGTGCATTAATCGCTTTTAATGATATTTGATTCTAAAATTAGTTAACATAATTAATATAATCATCCTATTATATTCATAAACAAGATGGATTTCTTTCAAAATTAAAAAGAAAAGACCGTCCCTCTCCTCTCTCGCCCTCACTGTTCATGTTCTTCCCCAAAAAAAACCTAGTTCCGCCGCCAATGGCCTCTCCCCAAACCATAATCCATGAACACCTACTTCTCCTCTCTTCTTCTCCCTATCTCAAATCTTTAAACTAAAGAAACCTAACTCTATAAACCGAAGAATTCTTGAATGAGGTAAAAGGGTGAACTTCGAACTCGTACCTTCAACCGAAATCGGAAGGATTGATGCGATGATGATCGAAGAAGAAGAAGAAGATGACGATCGAAGAAGATGATGATGGTGATCGTGGTGCGAAAACGAAAGGTTAGGATGATATTAATGCGGCGTCTTGTGGTTATTGATATGACGCGAGCTCGCCAACGAAATGGTTGGAAGATATTCGACGATGATGATGATAGGCCTTGACAAAGACGATTGAAGTTATTAGGCGTTCAGGTACAAAGTCGTATTCACGATCCTTCCTAACTTTCCTCTATGCAATGATTTCTTTTTATCGAACTGTTTCTGCGAATTTGTCGTCAATTCGCGATTTTGAGCAATGTTCTTGATTTCGTTGCAGGGTGGCTGATTAGGTTATGTATGAAGCTACAATATCGGAATCGAGACGTTGATGAAGCGTTGATAAAGAGATGTCATTGTGATGTCGAATGTGCAGGTTGCAAAAGTGATTCGAAGATGATGAAATAGCGGTATTCTGAATTTATTGTTGATTGCCCTTCATTTCTTGTGATTGATTAGGTTGTATTCTTGTGGTTGATTTGTTGCTTCTTGCAAGTTCTTCATGAAGGTTGTTGAAGGTTGAAGATGATAAAGCCGCGGGTTGCGAAGTGATTGACGAGTTGTGGCGATAATGAATAATGGTGAGAGCTCTGTTGTTTTAATGGTAAGATCGGAGTTGAGTCTGCAAAGAGATTGACGAAGGTGTAATGGTATGACATCGTATTCGATCTCTTCTCTTCTACTTCCTGTGAATTTCTTCCTCTGTGAATGTGCGCGTCCCCTTTTTTGATCTAAAATGATGTGGTGTGTGAATGGTTGATTGGAATTCTTGAATTCGTTGTAATCTCATTGAATTCCTTATGCAAAATCAATGGTCATTGGTATTGATTCTTAACTTCTTTTTTTCTGCAGGACCTGATTTTGCAGTGGATGAAGATAGCTGGAAGAAGATGGTGAATGAGAAAAATCAAAGAGAAATGAAGCTGGAGCATGAAGGGGATGAAGAAGAAGATTGAAAAGAAAATAAATTCTGGAATGGTGAAGATAATGAGAAGAAGAAGAAGAATGATTGAAGGGGTTAGGGATGAGTGAGGAAGAACTGAAGAGTGTTGAATCCACAAATATATACTGGGATGAAGCTTCTGAAAAAATTTTGTTAAGAGTTTGTTTTTTTAGTTAGAGCTTTGTAACTAACTCTATATTGATTTTCTGGAAAAAATGTAATCGACTCCTTCTTTTTTTTATGGATTTTCTCTTGTAAACCTTATTACATGAATATAACCGAATTCCTCATCAATTATCTTATATGGTGTGTTTTTTTATCAACTTTATGCGTTATTTTTTTTGTGAACCTTGATACAAACGTTTTGGTGATTTCGAAGATCTACCCTTTTTCCTGCACTGGTACATGGGCTTGCTGACATACCCACAAAAAAGGTTATCTTTGTTATATGTGAAAAGAAGAAAAAACAAAATCGAAAGATGGGCCTTATTGATCTTATAATATGTAAGAAAGAAAAAGTGTAGAGAATGGATT
Source organism: Lathyrus aphaca (assembly GCA_963966055.1). NCBI lineage: Eukaryota > Viridiplantae > Streptophyta > Magnoliopsida > Fabales > Fabaceae > Lathyrus > Lathyrus aphaca. The sequence continues at coordinate 403,804,160 of OZ014521.1, read as the reverse complement.
AAAGTGAATTCAAACAAGCGGGTGTGAATTGTGATATGTGAGTTCAATTTGTTAACCATATTTAGTTCTAAAAAAATGGATATAATAGAGTGGGTAGATGTGTTTTTTGTGGGATTAAAATGACCTATGAGAAAGCTTTAATTGAATATAAATGAGTAAATGGTATTTAAAAAAAGGAATATGGTTTTAATGTGGATAATAAACAATTTTTTTTTATGATTTGGAAAAGGAATGGGCTTAAAAGTCAGGTATATGGGCTTGAGTATTGCGTAATCCACATGGAACTCTCATTCCAAGGCAAACTTGTATTCATGATGACTCCTCAATTTCAATCTCAATTCCTCATTAAATCGTATCACACGAAACAAACACTAAACAACTGAGAAGACAACAAAGCCTTGATTATCGCATGAGTTCACAATCTCAATCCCTTGTACCTTGACCCAATGTCTTGTTAATTTATACACAAATGTCTTGATTTTGTGACCAACGATCTTAACAAATCCTTGAGGAAACCTTTCAGATGCATATGTGATCTGTTATGTAGAAAGAGGCACAGTCACCAGGATATTTTTAATATGGAACCCTGGTTTCTTAATCCCTGAGGGAAATAGTTAGAACAATCTTTAATGAGGTGAAAACCATGAACTATAAATAACTCTGAATCTCAGAAAACCTTGATCTCATGTTTCAGTAACTCCAAGCAAACAAATGATTTGTTAGTTATGACCTAATGGAATATGTAGATGGACATGAAACACAAAGCCATAAATAAGAGGGAAAATTTTGGGGTGTTACAGCTACCCGTATTCAATCACTATAGACTTGAATGGATGATAGCAGTTGTTTTCAGACGTTTGAAGTATGCAAGGATTGAATACCAGAAACAACCAGAAAATTTGCACTCTGTGGCAGAAGAACAGGGAAATAAACTCAACCGAATGAACTCTGCTTGGATATAATTATGATGGGAAGAATAGTAAATAGGGGATGCCTTTTTAAGGATGTCAGATGACTACTGACTGGCCACGCTGTGGGTGGACCTTCATCAATCGAATTTTAAGGTACTTTGCCACCCTGAGGATGGACTCTTGCCAGTCTGCGGTTGGACTTCAGATACTTCGCCACACTGCGGGTGGACTTTGGATAATTTGCCACACTGCGGGTGGACCTTGGATCACTGCCAGAGATTTTTTTAGAAATTTGCCACACTACGGGTGGACTTCTGCTAGCTACGGGAGACTTCTGCCAATCTGCAGGTGGACTTTAGATTGCCACACTATAGGTGGACTTTGGATTGCCACACTACGGGTGGACTTTGGAGATCTCGCCACACTACGGGGGCTACTGCTCACTACGGGAGACTTTTGGAAATTTGCCACACCACGGGTGGACTTCTGCTTGCTACTGGAGACCTTTGAAACTTGCCACCCCAAGATGGACTTTGGCCAGTCAGTGGCTGGACTTTTGCTCACTGCGGGAGACTTTTGAAACATGCCACCCGAAGGTGGACTTTGGCCAGTCTGTGGCTGGACTTTTGCTCACTGCGGGAGACTTTGGAAACTTGCCACCCGAAGGTGGACTTTGGCCAGTCTGTGGCTAGACTTTTGAGATTTTCCACACTGCGGGTGGACTTCTGTTCACTGCGCGAGACTTTTGAAACTCGCCACACTGCGGGTGGACTTCTGCTCACTACGGGAAACTTTTGAAACTTGCCACACTGCGGGTGGACTTCTGCTCACTATGGGAGACTTTTGAAATTTGCCACCCGAAGATGGACTTTGGCCAGTCTGTGGCTGGACTTTTGCTCACTGCGGGAGACTTTTGAAATTTGCAACACTGCGGGTGGATTTCTGCTCACTGCGGGAGACTTTTGAAACATGCCACACTGCGGGTGGACTTCGGCCAGTCTGTGGCTGGACTTTTGCTCACTGCGGGAGACATTTGCCCACTGTGGGGGACTTTAAGAATTTGCCACCCGAAGATGGACTTTGGCCAGTCTGTGGCTGGACTTTTGCTCACTGCGGGAGACTTTTGAAATTTGCCACCCGAAGAAGGACTTTGGCCAGTATGTGGCTGGATGTTTGCTCACTGCGGGAGACTTTGGAAACTTGCCACCCGAAGGTGGACTTTGGCCAGTCTGTGGCTGGACTTTTGCTCATTGTGGGAGACTTTTGCCCACTGCGGGGGACTTTCTCCCACTGCGGGGGACTTTAGAAATTTGCCACCCGAAGATTGACTTTGGCCAGTCTGTGGCTGGACTTTTGCTCACTGTGGGAGACTTTTGCCCACTGCGGGGGACCTTTGCCCACTGTGAGGGACTTTAAAAATTTGCCACCCGAAGAAGGACTTTGGCCAGTCTGCGGCTAGACTTTTGCAAGATATCAAACTTGGATTATGCATATGTTGAATTGTACGGCATGATGCCCCATGACACTGGGGATGTTAGGTTTCGAACATGTCAATGAAGTGGCGTAAGTGTAGAGAGGGTTCTTGATGCGGAAATAATAAGTCCTTGTTGACTCTATGGGGAAACACAATGATCGCGGGTTCGATCTCAAGAAGACCTGTGGGGATAACATCTCTGTTGGAAAAGAGCGTGAGTAATTCATCTGTCCCGAATTATCACCTTTGCCAAAAATAAATTGGACTTTAGATTTGAGGACCGTGCCAGAGGATACCTCGACTATTGGGGATTATCCATTCTTATGTATCTGCGGAGGGAGGAGAATGATTTATCTGAAATCTGCTAGGAGAATAGGAGTTACCTTAGATCTGTTGAGGAACCGAGATCAAGGAAACCAACTGAAGGAATAACTTGGTGACTTTACTGGGGATAACTTTCATTTGTCTGTTGGGGATGACCAAAACCGACACGTCCCGCTGGGGAGGAAAATAATTCAAGTTGTCTCGTGTTGGGGATCATTTGCTTCTGTATGGATTTTACCTCTAGAGGATTTTACAAAATACTTAGTGTCTTCAAACTCTTAGGTATCATAATGACTTCATGAATCAGCGTAATAACCTTGCTGGGGAGGTAACCATTGCCCATGTAGATGAGCTTGAAGCTATAAGAAATGTTGAATGAGATAATTGGCTTGACGAGTGATCTCTAGATGGGTAGACTCAATCTGTAAGAATTATGACAAGAGGGTGCCATAGAAACTCTTTGAGAGTGTAACTGTCCCGACACTTTGAACTCCGGGTAGATGCTTTCGATTGTCTGTCTTCGGGAAAGGATGAATTCTCGTACTATTGGGGTGGCCTACCCCAGTACGAGTATTTGAATAGTTTTGGACTTGACTGACTAATCTTCGCTCTTGGAGAGTTTTGAATCTCGAAGTGATTGCCCCAGTTTGGCTGAATTTTGAAGAGGTGGCTCGACGTAACTGCCCCGGATTGGCTAGCTCTTGGCATGACTGGTTTGGAGAGTACTTACTCAATGAAGCTTTCTCGGAAAAGTGCACCTCGACGTGACTGTCTTTCAGAAGTATTAGACTTCTCAACTTAGCAAGCTTAAGCTTTTGGACTGAATTTCCGCATGTGAACCGTTTTTGATGCCAAGCAAATGTATGCAAGCAAAAAAAATTTTTATTCTTAGAATGAAAATTCTAATGCAACACACATGCTAATCTTGAAGTCTTTATTGAAAAGGGTGTCGCAAACCTTTGTGAGTGAATCACTGGTTAAGCTACGACACTACTTTTTAGATGAAAGCATGTACATGCAATACCGACAAATGTCTTTTAGCATAACTCATAGGAGTCACGAACGCGGTCTCGTAGTAGTACGCTCTCAAATTAACCCTGTTTCAGTTAGGACTTTTGAGGGTTGTATCATGACCTGGTTCACAGTTATAGAAACAAAGGATATAGGCTCAAAGTTTATTTGTGCCCACCCACTCTTCATGATGTTATCCATTCCTATGTTCAGCTAATTTTCACAAGCATTCACCTTTCATAAGGGTTTCGTGTTGATCGAGAAACCATTGCTGCTATGAGTTCAATCACTAATCGAGTTATTATTGAGAGTCAGTCACTCCTCTATCTTCCGTGTCTATGCCACACGACTTTGTTCTCATTTGAGGATCTTTCTTGTGTAATCCTTTCCGTCTTTCGCTTTTGTGTTATTTTGCTTATCCCTAACTTTTGCCTGGACTGATTCTTGTGAATATTTGATTGTAAAGTCCAGCGGGATGCCCTAACTTTTGCCTAAGTCGCTTGTTTTCAAGTTTTGACTTAGCGGGCTTTTTTTAAATATTTTTTTTTTGTTCTTGAAGAAGTCGTGTGACACGGTTTGTCTTGATTGCTTTGCGAGGGTTGTGACTGCCTCATTCTTTGGTCGACGAAGGATAACCATTGTGGTTTTAAATCTTTAGACCTTTTGACTTGGATAACCATTGTGTTTTGGGGTCTTTGGACCTCTTGATTAGCATAGTAGAATGTAATGGATCCTTAAATACACTCCTTTATGAAAGCCTGAACGCTTGGTCCGACTAGCTGACATCTACCCTGCCCCTGGGTTACATGTGAGGGTTTTTTATGCAAAAATAAACTCCTAATTCAAGGCTCAAAGGGGTTAGCAAGGGTCTATCTTCCTTATATCTCCAGTGTTTAGGGATTTGAAACAAAGCATGTACATCGTTAACAGGGCCTTACCCGAGAGCACACAATTAGAGATTTTGCGTTTTTGTTTCATCATTCTCCTTCATAGAATTTAAGCATGACAATTGGTGTTGCAATGTACACATGCGAAATTATAAGTGAATGCGAATGAATTACTTCAAGAAAAACATGTGAGTTTTATTATTGCTAACATTCAAAAGCAAACAAATTTCATACATGTAGACAAATGTTTAACATATAAAAGAAACTACAAATGGAAATGCAGTAAAGAAATAGAATATTGCCGTAGTGGAGGAGGCTTGGCTCCATCTGGACCTATCAGTCTTGGATACTTTCAGTGAACAATAGCTCTTTCACAGACTTGTAATCTTCTAGTTGCAGTTGTATGCCCAACCATGGTAGTCATACTTCTTCTTCTAGCTATTTTAACTCTGACACGAGACATCTGAAGGAAAGAGTGAAGCTGGGGAGTAAAGTTGCCCCATAAGGTTGCTCGAAAAGACCTGACGATCTTCTGCCTACGTATCTCCATTGATCAAAGACCAATGAAGAATCAGAGCGACGTAGTTCCCCTCAATAGGGATGAAAATGAACAATAAAGAAAGGCAAACACACAAATGCCATCACTGAGAGTATTTGAATACTGCTGGCTTTATTTGCTTCATGAATACCCTGGCGTCCTGGGTGATTAACTCGAAGACTTCAGCTTAACGCGGACCATCTGGTAGAACAACCGTGACACCGGTTCCATTGTGACTAGGCATTGGATTATGGAGTACATTTGGGAGAGGAGCGAAATTGATCGCCTTGGAGTCAACTAGGTCCTGTACCTTGTTCTAAAAAGCCCAACATTTCTCAATATTGTGCCCCTGGGCACCCGAATGGAATTCGCACTTGGCGTTAGCATCAAAATTCGGAGGTAGATTGTCTGGAGGGGGAGGTCTCATGGTACGAAGCTCGACCATGTTCAACTTTAGAAGCTCTGGGAGTAATACATCATATGGACATGGGACATGATCAATCTTACGGTCCCTTGCTCTCGCTCTTTGCTGAAACGGTCTATGTACCTGTTGTTGCTGACCCTGTGGTCGTTGTTGAACCTGTGGAGTAATAGTCACTGCAGCTGCTTGGTGTCGCTCCCAACAAATGAGACTGGCTCAAATAAGGTACAGACGTGAACGGTCGGCGAAAGGATGAAATGATAAGAGTCGCCATCTAGGCATTTTTATCCCGGAGGAAAGGTAATGCTGCATAGACCTAGGGATATATGGATAAGACGGTCGCGAACCAGAGAGACTAAGAAAGGGGGTTGGTTACAACCTGGGAAGGTATTAGCACCCAGATTGTCCGCCGTACTCGACGGGATCCACGCTTAAAAGATTTGTGTTTTAAAGGGGTAGTGTCAGTGCCATTTGTGTATAAAAGAGCTGGAAAAGGATGTACAAGTGTCAGTGTAAGGAGGGTGTAGTGTATATGAGTGAAGTGTCAGTGTGAGATCAGGAATGAAATGCTCAAGACTATGAGGCTTAAATAATATTGCTGGAAGGAGGGGGAATATACAGAAACTTTTGTTCGATAACTGTTAAGTTATGCCTACGTATCCTCTCGTGCAATGAGGAAGTCAGAACACCGTAGTTCGACCCAAAGAGACTGAAAGATGGATTGACTTGTGAACTTCTTACTAGTCTATGCTCAAGTGTATAACCTATCTGGCTCAGGTGCAAACTGTCTTGCATTAGACGGAAGAAGCTAGTTCTCGTTTGTGAGTGAATGAGATGAGGAAAGAATCCTGGAGGAGACGATTATTGTTTGTTTTTTGTGTTTTCAGTCTTTTATTGTTTTTGAAAGTTTGTCATAAGTTAATGAGCTTAAGCCTCAACCAATGGGTTAGTAAACTCATCACATCTTCCCTCTGATTAGGGGTAATGAGAATGCCTTAAGTGTGAAGTCAGCTTCTCACACTTAATCACCTTTGATGTAGGATTAAGATCATTAACCTACTTGTGGTTATTTAGATTTTTGTTTTTGTTTTTGTTTAGTGTTAAGTAATGATATTAAGCCATAATCAGGGATTAAACTGACTCATTACACCATCCTAATAGAAGGATAATAGATGAGAATGTTTAGGCTGAGGAAGACTCCTCAACTTAATCCATGATTAGGGATTAACCTCATGACAGAACAAAGCCTTTATTAGATGGATTTTAGTTAATGATAAGATGAAGAAGTGAGTTTTATGGTTTGTAAGACAACTTGAGGGGGACTTGTCCATTAACACTAGGGTTAGTCCTTCTTAACCAATTTAGGAAGAGTTAGAACCCTAATGCAAAGCCCAAGTTACAAGCTTGATGTCTTGATGATTATTAAGTGAATTGATTAAGGAGTTAAACACATTAAGGGTTTAACACTTAGGATTAAAGTTATACACTCCATCCTAATAGACAGATGCAGGCATAAGCTTAATCACAAAGCCTTAAAGCCTTTAGGGTTTAATCCCTGACTATGAGATGAGAAGAGAGGACTCAAAGAGACACAAAGGTAAAAACTAAGTGGGGGGGACTAATCAACCCTAATTGTTATCATGCTTGGAAGCCCTAGGGTTTGTGAGGTTCAAGAGAACGATCTTCAAAGGACCACCAAGGAGAGAAGCAGATGAAAAGATCAAGAAGCAAAGAGAAGCAAAACAACTTGCTTCACTTAAGAAGACAAGTTGCTTGAAGAAAGAAGGTAAAATGAAAAGGGAGGAGCAAGCTCACTCCAATACACATACAAAAAATGCAACAATGATGCACAAAGGAGATGAAAAGAAAATGCGAGAAGTGAAGGAAAATTCACTTCTCAGAGTACTTACCACCTGAAAAGTTAGCACAAAGGAAGGAAACAAAGTGAACGTGAAATTAACACTGGGAAGCAAGCCGAAACCGGAAACATGTTCATGATGCAGAAGAGGTTGCAAGATGATATGAACGATCATACAAGTGAAATCGAACAAAAGATAACTAACTAAATTAAAATGAAATTAATTAATGGAAAGGATTAACAAATTAACTAAAAAAAAACTTCATCTTATATAATTAGCTCCTTTGCCCACTGTGAGGGACTTTAAAAATTTGCCACCCGAAGAAGGACTTTGGCCAGTCTGCGGCTGGACTTTTGCAAGATATCAAACTTGGATTATGCATATGTTGAATTGTATGGCATGATGCCCCATGACACTGGGGATGTTAGGTTTTGAACATGTCAATGAAGTGGCGTATGTGTAGAGAGGGTTCTTGATGCGGAAATAATAAGTCCTTGTTGACTCTATGGGGAAACACAATGATCGCGGGTTAGATCTCAAGAAGACCTGTGGGGATAACATCTCTGTTGGAAAAGAGCGTGAGTAATTCATTTGTCCCGAATTATCACCTTTGCCAAAAATAAATTGGACTTTAGATTTGAGGACCGTGCCAGAGGATACCTCGACTATTGGGGATTATCCATTCTTATGGATCTGCGGAGGGAGGAGAATGATTTATCTGAAACCTGCTAGGAGCATAGGAGTTACCTTAGATCTGTTGAGAAACCGAGATCAAGGAAACCAACTGAAGGAATAACTTGGTGACTTTACTGGGGATAACTTTCATTTGTCTATTGGGGATGACCAAAACCGACACGTCCCGCTGGGGAGGAAAAGAATTCACGTTGTCTCGTGTTGGGGATCATTTGCTTCTGTATGGATTTTACCTCTAGAGGATTTTAAAAAAGACTTAGTGTCTTCAAACTCTTAGGTATCGTAATGACTTCATGAATCAGCGTAATAACCTTGCTGGGGAGGTAACCATTGCCCATGTAGATGAGCTTGGAGCTATAAGAAACGTTGAATGAGATAATTGGCTTGACGAGCGATCTCTAGATGGGTAGACTCAATCTGTAAGAATTATGACAAGAGGGTGCCATAGAAACTCTTTGAGAGTGTAACTGTCCCGACACTTTGAACTCCGGGTAGATGCTTTCGATTGTCTGTCTTCGGGAAAGGATGAATTCTCGTACTATTGGGGTGGCCTACCCCAGTACGAGTATTTGAATAGTTTTATACTTGACTGACTAATCTTCGCTCTTGGAGAGTTTTGAATCTCGAAGTGATTGCCCCAGTTTGGCTGAATTTTGAAGAGGTTGCTCGACGTAACTTCCCCGGATTAGCTAGCTCTTGGCGTGACTGGTTTGGAAAGTACTTACTCAATGAAGCTTTCTCGGAAAAGTGCACCTCGACGTGACTGTCTTTCAGAAGTATTAGACTTCTCAACTTAGCAAGCTTAAGCTTCTAGACTGAATTTCCGCATGTGAACCGTTTTTGATGCCAAGCAAATGTATGCAAGCAAAAAAAATGTTTATTATTAGAATGAAAATTCTAATGCAACACACATGCTAATCTTGAAGTCTTTATTGAAAAGGGTGTCGCAAACCTTTATGAGTGAATCACTGGTTAAGCTACGACACTACTTTTTAGATGAAAGCATGTACATGCAATACCAACAAATGTCTTTTAGCATAACTCATAGGAGTCACGAACGCGGTCTCGTAGTAGTACACTCTCAAATTAACCCTGTTTCAGTCAGGACTTTTGAGGGTTGTATCGTGACCTGGTTCACAGTTATAGAAACAAAGGATATAGGCTCAAAGTTTATTTGTGCCCACCCACTCTTCATGATGTTCTCCATTCCTATGTTCAGCTAATTTTCACAAGCATTCACCTTTCATAAGTGTTTCGTGTTGATCGAAAAACCATTGCTGCTATGAGTTCAATCACTAATCGAGTTATTATTAAGATTCAGTCACTCCTCTATCTTTCGTGTCTATGCCACACGACTTTGTTCTCATTTGAGGATCTTTCTTGTGTAATCCTTTCCGTCTTTCGCTTTTGTGTTATTTTGCTTATCCCTAACTTTTGCCTGGACTGATTCTTGTGAATATTTGATTGTAAAGTCCAGCGGGATGCCCTAACTTTTGCCTAAGTCGCTTGTTTTCAAGTTTTGACTTAGCGGGCTTTTTTTAAATATTTTTTTTTGTTCTTGAAGAAGTCGTGTGACACGGTTTGTCTTGATTGCTTTGCGAGGGTTGTGACTGCCTCATTCTTTGGTCGACGAAGGATAACCATTGTGGTTTTCAATCTTTAGACCTTTTGACTTGGATAACCATTGTGTTTTAGGGTCTTTGGACCTCTTGATTAGCATAGTAGAATGTAATGGATCCTTAAATACACTCATTTATGAAAGCCTGAACGCTTGGTCCGACTAGCTGACATCTACCCTGCCCCTGGGTTACATGTGAGGGTTTTTTATGCAAAAATAAACTCCTACTTCAAGGCTCAAAGGGGTTAGCAAGGGTCTATCTTCCTTATATCTCCAGTGTTTAGGGATTTGAAACAAAGCATGTACATCGTTAACAGGGCCTTACCCGAGAGCACACAATTAGAGATTTTGCGTTTTTGTTTCATCATTCTCCTTCATAGAATTTAAGCATGACAATTGGTGTTGCAATGTACACATGCGAAATTATAAGTGAATGCGAATGAATTACTTCAAGAAAAACATGTGAGTTTTATTATTGCTAACATTCAAAAGCAAACAAATTTCATACATGTAGACAAATGTTTAGCATATAAAAGAAACTACAAATGGAAATGCAGTAAAGAAACTGAATATTGCCGTAGTGGAGGAGGCTTGGCTCCATCTGGACCTATCAGTCTTGGATACTTTCAGTGATCAATAGCTCTTTCACAGACTTGTAATCTTCTAGTTGCAGCTGTATACCCAACCATGGTAGTCATACTTCTTCTTCTAGCTATTTTAACTCTGACACGAGACATCTGAAGGAAAGAGTGAAGCTGAGGAGTAAAGTTGCCCCATAAGGTTGCTCGGAAAGACCTGACGATCTTCTGCCTACGTATCTCCATTGATCAAAGACCAATGAAGAATCAGAGCGACGTAGTTCCCCTCAATAGGGATGAAAATGAACAATAAAGAAAGGCAAACACACAAATGCCATCACTGAGAGTATTTGAATATTGCTGGCTTTATTGACTCATTACACCATCCTAATAGAAGGATAACAAAGCCTCGGCTGGTGGTTGTGAGGATTGACCAATAAATTCTGAGATTCGATGTCCCTATGAGACACTCCGGCGTTCTCTGGTTCATTTTGCTGTAGTGTTGTAAACCCATAATTTCGACAAGACTGAAATTAAGGGTTTTGAGATTATCTTTGTCGAAAGATAATAAAAGGAAGAAGTTTCAAGGATTGCTGACAGGGTTTAAAACCCCATTACTTCGACAGAGAGGTAAATGTTGTTCTGGCAGAATAAAGTTGGGAAATTATTTGTGACTAAGTATTTGGCAGAGGAAAGTTCTCTTTCGACGGTTCGACAGAAGATAGTCTTTCAACGATTTCGACAGAAGAGGACATTTGACAAAAGAAAATATTTGGCAAGTGCTGAAGAGTTTTGTTTCTTCTTTAAAAGGGTTTCGACAGTTTGAAGAGTTACAAGGTTTCGTTACCAAGGAAGAGATTCAAATTCAAAAGGTTGTAACCTTTGGCAGTTGGACACATGGAGGTTTCATAGAAGGAATTTACATGCAGGCTGACACTTGTCGTTTAGTTATAGTTTTTCCGTTCTAAGCAGTTATTTTGTTTATGTATAAATAGGATAGTTTGTGTTTAGAATAGGTGTGTGAAAATTGATACAAAATTCCTGTTTAAAAACTCTAAGTACCCAGTGTAAGAGGAAATGAGTCTAAGATTTGGAACAATGTACGTTTAAACACCAGTTATATTTCAAAGTCATTTAAATTACTTGTTCATTTATCAAGTTTAATGTCATTTTCAAGCTTTATTTATTTTTCTGCAAGTTTACAGCCTTCGACATGTCTTTTTGTTCTTGTTTAAACTTTTAACTTTATTTCATCTTTAAGTTCAAACTTTACTTTACTTGCAAAAAATCAAAGTTCTTAATACTTTGACAATATTGATAAAACAAACCACAAATTTATCACAAACTCTAAGAATAGTTCGACAGAATCAAATGCACATGTATCCCAGGACTTGTTTGGTTGGTACTGCACGTAACCCAGTTTTCTGAAGAGATTGGTTAACCAGAGGTTGTTCGCCAGAAACCAGTGCGAACAAATTGGCACGCCCAGTGGGACTAGTGCATTAGACAATTATCCAATAAAGAACTTCTTAGACAAATTGTTCCTTGCTACGTTGTATGATTCTAAGAAGCGGTAAACTAGCCGTAACCGACGTAGAAAGACCAAAGAGAACAAGAAGAAGAAACATGGCTAACTTGCCAAATACTTCAAACATTCCTGACGAAACAATACCAGTTTCCAACCCTATCCCTTCGTCAGGAACAATACCAATGTCTGGCCCTGTTTTAGAACAAATTAGGCCTCCTTTGGGAGATTCCATACCAACGGGTTCAGGATCCCAAAATATGCCTAGTTCTTCCACCATGGGACAAGCCAGACCCCTTGGAACCCCTCCCCCTGGAGGAAATACATTCAGGCCATATCTGAATTATTCTCAGCCGTTGACTGGGAGGGAACAACCGTATGGAATGCCAACTTCAATGATGGCAAGCCTACATAATTCGTCACCATTATTCTCTGATGCTATGGTTCAAATGTCATCACCACTGCAGGGATCAGGATATGGTGGAAATGGAAATAGAATGAATCAAATTCCACCAGGTTTCCATATGCCTGCTTTGACAAACCATTCTGCACAAGTAATTCGTCAACAGATGGATGAAAGCAATCATGATATGGTGCAGGCTTTGACACAACAAATGGGAGACGTGTTCAATCCCTTAATACAAAACACTACCCAAACAAACCAAATATTGGCAGAACAGATGGCACGTATTGCTGACTTTTTTGGAGTCCCGCAAGCACAACAAAGAATGCAATTAAACCAGAATCCTGCCAATAGGGCTGTCGAAGAGGAACTCACTATAAACCAAAGGCCCTTAGGGAACCCTCACGAAAATCCCAGGGGGCAAGAGGTGATAGTCGAACAGCCTAATGTAGAAGAGCCTATTCGACAGGAACCAAGAAGGATAATAGTCCAGAGGAACCAAAATGCTGACGAAGTATTACAGCAGAGAATGCGTTACAATAGCATGCCTGTCGAAAATAATATTGCCACCATGGTGGAGAGAATAATGGCACAAAATGGAGTAAATGTAGGATTACAAAGGCCTAGTTATACTTCCCCTTTGTCTGAATTTGTCTTACAACAAGAGTTACCACCAAGGTGGAAAGTCCCCAAATTCACAAAATTCTCAGGGGATACTAGTGAATCCACCATAGAACATGTGGCGCGTTATTTGATAGAGGCAGGAGAGATTGCTAATAATGAGAACTTAAGGATGAAATATTTCCCAAGTTCTTTGACGAAAAATGCTTTCACTTGGTTTACATCACTTCCTGCAACTTCAATTTTTACTTGGACCCAATTAGAGAGATTGTTCCATGAACAATTTTATATGGGACAAACCAAGATAAGTTTGAAAGAGTTGGCAAGTGTCAAAAGAAAATTTTCTGAACCTATAGATGACTATTTAAATAGGTTTAGGTTATTAAAAGCCAGATGCTTTACACAAGTGCCGGAACAAGAACTAGTCGAAATGGCTGCAGGGGGTCTAGATTATTCCATAAGGAAAAAACTGGATACCCAGTACTTGAGGGACATGGCACAGTTGGCAGACAGAGTGAGGCAAATAGAAAGACTAAAAAATGAGAAATTTAGATCAAATAAAAACAAGAAGGAAAGAGTGGCCTATGTAGGAATAGTTCAAGAAGATGATTATGACGAAAACGAACCAGTCATTTTCGACCAGCAAGAAATTGATCTTGCAGAATTAAAACAAGGCCCTCCATATTCTTGTAAGGTTTTAGCCCCTTCGAATGGAAAAAATCCAGTCGAAGTGGAAAAGAATGACAGGTTCCCTAAAAGAACCTATACATTCGACATCACCAAGTGTGATGAGATATTTGATTTATTAGTCAAAGATGGTCAGTTAATAAAACCAGTAGGCACTAAAGAGCCTCCTGTAGACCAACAGAAAAAGAGTGGTTTTTGTAAATACCATAATTTCTTGGGTCATAAAACTTCTCAATGTTACCTTTTCAGGGATCTTGTCCAGAACGCAATCCAAAATGGAAGGCTGAAGTTTGGAGACAAAGGCAAGCAGCAGATGAAGATTGACTCCAATCCCATGCAGGTTGTGGAGGCCAACTATGCTGAACCAGAAATGGTAAACGTGGTCGAAATGGAGATCATGGCAGAAGAGAAATTTGAAATGGTAGAAGTTACTGGAAGCTTCGACACCAACTTCACCATGATAGAAGCTGCTGAAGGTTTCGACACCCATGTCAATGTGGTGGAAGAAGGTGATAATTCTGCTGACCAGGACGAGGCAAAAGAAGTCAAAGTTTCTGAAGACTTCGACAGTGAGAATGCCACTGAAACTACTGAAGGTTTTGACGGAAGAAATGCAGTCAAAGTGGGAAGAAGCTTCGACAAGGAAAACTGTGAAAGAGATGCTGAGCAAGGGGTGATCTGGGACACTTTGGGAGAGTCAAATGGGAAGTTCGACTTCATGGTGAAATATTCAGCACCACCAAGCTCCAAAACAGATATCAACAAAATCAAACCCATAGGATGGGGAGATTCTTTCAAAAAGGATGACGAGAAGGAGGATAGCAAAACCCTCACTGTCCAAACAGAGGCCACTGAAGGCCCTGACCAAGAGGAGATCAAAACAGCAGGGACTGATGACAATGCCCTTACTGTCGAACCAGTAAACAGTGGCACCACCAGAACTGAAGAATACCCTGTCGAAAGGGTTCCACACTGCTGCAAATATATCTATAAGGGTTTACACCCAAAGGGCAGTGTAAATCAGTACAAAGGAGAATATCCCAGAGGAAATCATGCTAGTCGAAAAAATGAACAAATTGAAAATTACAACTGAACAGAGTGCTAGGATTCATATGGTGGAAATCACTCAAAAGGGAGGACCAGACACCAACAAGGGAAAGAAACATCAAGAAAAGCATCAGAAGTTGGTTTACCCAGAAGAGAACGAGAGTCTTGTCGAATTCATCCAGAGGTGTCAAAGGAAAAATGCAGAAGTCATGCTTTGCCCAAGATGCAGTGCTGTATTCGACAAGAAAGCAGCTGATGACTTAGAAGCAGCAGAAAAGACCCAGAGGAAAAGAAATTGGGGAACAGTCCCACCAAACAGAAATCAAAGATTTGACCCAAGAAGAGGGAAGTATCACAGTCAAGGGGTGGGAGAAAGACGTTTCAACACCTACAAACCATCCAACAGACCCAATGATGACAAATGGGTTCAACCTACAAGGGATGCCCAAGGTCAGAAGAGGTGGAAGAGTTTTGAAGTGAACAGGGGTCCCTCATTGGAAGTTAAAAAAGAGGCAAGGCCAAAATATGTCTCTGAAAACTACAAAGGGAAGAATCCTATGTCCAGATCCCAATGGAGAAGATTCCAAAGGCAGAAGAAAATTGAAAAGGAAACTGTAGAACACAAAAAGGTTGGGCAAAAGGAGGCTGAATCAAGCAAATGTGTGCAGATCACAAACAAGGGGATACCTCTGGCAGAAAAAGAAACCCCTCAGAAGAATGGATCTAGTGACACCACAGAAATGCAGAAAACAAACAACAGAATGCCAGTAGACGAAGAGGTCACAGATGAATTTAGTTCAGAATCAGATGCCTCTTTCGACGTAACTTGCAATGTGGTTTCTGTGCTGCCCAGAGACTATGACAGGATAATGGAAGTCGAAGATGAAGAGGATGACATGGCAGATGACAGCATAGGTTTGAAGCCTGTATGCTACTACATAATGAACAATGGCTGTGTCGAAGAGCAAAATGCCTTTTTCGAAAAGCCAGATGATGCAATGAAGGCTCACTTAAAGCCTCTCTTCATAAAAGGAAAGTTAGAAGGTGTGGGTGTCAACAAAATTCTGATAGATGGTGGAGCAGCTGTAAATTTAATTCCTCATTACATGATAAAGAGGATTGGAAAAGATGACTCCGACACTAAGCCTCACAATATGGTGTTGTCCAACTATGAAGGTAAAGTAGGAACAACACTGGGAGTAATACAACTAAACTTGACTGTGGGATCCATCACAAGGCCCACCATGTTTGTGGTGATAGCATCAAAGGCAAATTACAACTTACTGTTGAGAAGAGAATGGATCCATGGGATTGGGGCTGTACCATCCTCCATGCATCAAAGGATAGCAATCTGGAGGCCAGATGGGATTGTCGAAAACATAGAAGCAGATCAGAGTTACTTCACAGCTGATGTGAACAATGTCACTGGACGTAACTTCGACAAAAATCTAGCCCACATAGCACCATGCAATCCTGCTGCTTTCGACTTAACAGCTTCCGACAATGCTTACTGTTCCATGTACCTCCATCCTACGCATGGCTTCCAGTGGGATAAAGAAGTAATTGGGGAGACAAATTACACTTGGGGAACTGCCCATGTCAACCCAACTGGATGGGGGAGTGAATTCAGTGAAAATGACTGAAGTTTCAGCAATGGAAAGGATTTCGGCTTATATAGCCGAAAAACAACTCAGAACGGCCCTTGAGGCCGAAGTTAGAAATATGGCGGTCAAAGCCAGCACTCAGGTTGTCGAAGGACAATATCCTCAAGAAAATATTGAGGAGCAACATGCAAATCAGAGTTTTGAAGAAGACACAAATGGTGAATGGCAGAATAAAAGACTTGATGCCATTTATGATGACGAACCTTTGGGGTTCGAAAAGGATCCAACCTCAACCAATATGAAAATGGTGGCACAGGACCCTTTAGAGGAGGTTAATCTGGGACTGGGGGCAGAAAAAAGGCCCACTTACATCAGTGCCAAGTTGAATCCTCAACTCAGAGTCGAAATAACCCAACTGCTGAATGAGTTTAAAGACTGCTTCGCCTGGGATTATGACGAAATGCCTGGTTTAGACAGAAGTTTGGTTGAATTGAAGTTGCCAATACTGGAAGGGAAGAAGCCAATAAAGCAGACCCCCAGACGCTTTGCACCTGAAATTCTGTCGAAAATCAAAGAAGAAGTCGAAAGGCTTCTAAAATGCAAATTCATCCGTACAACAAGGTATGTCGAATGGATTGCTAATATTGTTCCTGTGATTAAGAAAAATGGCACATTAAGGGTGTGTATTGATTTTAGAGATCTAAACTCAGCCACACCTAAGGATGAGTATCCTATGCCAGTAGCAGAAATGCTAGTAGATTCTGCAGCAGGCCATGAGTATTTAAGTATGCTTGATGGCTATTCTGGTTACAACCAGATTTTCATTGCTGAAGAAGACGTTCCAAAAACAGCTTTTCGTTGTCCAGGAGCAATAGGAACATATGAGTGGGTAGTCATGCCTTTTGGTTTGAAAAATGCTGGAGCTACTTACCAAAGGGCTATGAATTCTATTTTTCATGATTTCATCGAAACATTTATGCAAATTTATATAGATGACATTGTGATTAAATCTGCTTCAGGCTTGGACCATATTAACCATCTTCGACAGTCCTTTAAAAGGATGAGGAAGTTTGGTTTGAAAATGAATCCTCTTAAATGTGCTTTTGGTGTGCAGGCAGGGGACTTCTTAGGCTTTGTGGTCCACAAGAAAGGGATCAAAATTAATGAGAACAAAGCTAAAGCAATAATGGAAGCAAAAGCGCCATCGACAAAGAAGGAATTGCAGTCTCTACTAGGGAAAATCAACTTTCTCAGAAGGTTCATCTCCAACCTTAGTGGAAAGACTCAGGCCTTCTCACCTCTGCTTCGACTGAAGAAGGAAGGTTTCACTTGGGGGCAAGAGCAGCAAGATGCCTTCGACAAGATCAAGGAGTATCTGGCAAATCCTCCAGTTTTAATATCTCCTTGTCGAAAAAGAAGCATGAGGCTCTACATATCAGCATCTGACAGAACATTAGGAAGTATGCTTTGTCAAGAAGATGAACATGGCGTCGAAAGAGCCATTTATTATCTCAGCAGAGTCTTAAATGATGCTGAAACTAGATATAGTATGATAGAGAAATTATGTTTATGTGTGTATTTCTCTTGTATAAAATTGAAGCATTATATAAAACCCGTTGATGTACATATATCTTCTCATTTCGACGTAATAAAACATATGTTGTCTAAGTCTATTTTACATAGTCGAATTGGAAAATGGGCTTTAGCCTTGACTGAGTATTCTTTAAAATATATGCCTCTAAAAGCTGTTAAAGGGCAGGTAGTTGCTGATTTCATAGCTGACCACTCCATACTTGGAGATGAGACAAATTATGTCGAAAAAGAGCCTTGGAGGTTATATTTTGATGGTTCCAGTCATAAAAATGGAACAGGTGTTGGGGTATTAATTATTTCTCCCAATAAAATTCCAACAAAGTTCAAGTATAAAATAGAAGGATTCTGTTCAAATAATGAGGCAGAATATGAAGCTTTAATTGCTGGACTTGAAATTTTGTTGGAACTGGGGGCAATAGAGGTCGAAATAATGGGTGACTCTGAGTTAGTGATAAAACAATTGACGAAAGAGTATAAATGTGTCAAAGAAAATTTGATCATGTACTTTGTGATAGCCAACAGACTCCTCAAAAGATTCGACAGTGTAGTCTTTAGACACATTCCCAGATTAGAAAATCAAGAAGCAAATGACTTGGCTCAGTTGGCTTCAGGGTATAAAGTGTCGAAGGAAAATCTGATGAAGGTTGTCGAAGTGAGAGGCAAAGTCTTGTCCACCAAATTGTCCCCATCTGATTTGGAGACAATGAGATTGGGATATGGTGATGAAGAAAACTTTGAGATTTTCAATATAGGTGATCTAGAAGTTGGAGATTGGAGAAAACCCATCAAAGATTATTTACAAAATCAAAACCAAACAGTCGAAAGAAAGATAAAGTACAGAGCTATAAGTTATGTACTCTTTGGAAATGAATTGTTTAAAAAGACTGCAGAAGGAGTTCTACTAAAATGCCTTGGAGAGACTGAAGCTTATATAGCTTTGTCGAATATACACAGTGGTGCATGTGGTGCCCACCAAGCAGGACATAAAATGAAATGGTTATTATTTCGACAAGGGATGTACTGGCCAACCATGCTAAGGGATTGTGTCGAATTTGCAAAAGGCTGTCAGGAATGTCAAATCCATGCAGGCATACCTCATGTGCCAGCAAGTGAGTTACATTCTATTGTAAAGCCTTGGCCATTCAGAGGTTGGGCTTTAGATTTGATTGGTGAAATTCGACCAGCCTCTTCAAAAGGGCAGAAGTACATTTTAGTAGGAGTAGACTATTTCACTAAATGGATTGAAGCCATACCTTTGACAAATGTAGATCAGGAAGCAGTCATAGATTTCATCCAGAAACACATAATGTATAGATTTGGAATACCAGAGACTATAACCACTGATCAAGGATCTGTGTTTACTGGCAGAAATATGCAAGCATTTGCAAGAGAGACAGGTTTTAAGTTGTTGACTTCGACACCCTATTATGCCCAAGCAAATGGCCAGGTCGAAGCAGCCAACAAAGTGGTAATAAACCTGATAAAGAAGCATGTGGGTAAAAAACCCAGAAATTGGCATAAGACCCTGGATCAAATCCTTTGGGCTTGTCGAACATCTCCTAAGGAAGCAACTAATTCCACCCCATTTAAATTAACCTATGGACATGATGCAGTATTGCCTGTCGAAATCTGTTTACAGTCAATACGAATTCAAAGACATCACGAGATTCCATCTGAAATTTATTGGAATATGATGATGGATGAGCTGGTTGATTTAGACGAAGAAAGGTTGCGTGCTTTAGAACTAATAAGAAGGCAGAAAGAGAGAGTTGAAAAGTTTTATAACAAAAAAGTAAAATTCAAAGCCTTTTTAGTAAATGATTTAGTTTGGAAAGTAATCTTGCCCATGGAGAAGAAAGACAGAGTGATGGGAAAATGGTCCCCTAAGTGGGAAGGACCTTTCAAAATTCTAAGAGTTTTTTCCAATGGTGCATACGAAGTCGAAGAAATAGAAAGAGATAGAAGAGTGATGAAAATAAATGGGAAGTACTTAAAGAAGTATAAACCAACATTGCAGGAAATAAAAATCATAACAAATTAAAATTGCAAACGAAACTTGTCTTCGCCAAACAAATGGCGTAAAATAGCATTACATATAAAAGTGCTAAAAGAAAATATCCTTAAACAAATAAAATTCCTAAGTCCTATTACAAAATCACTGTCGAACGAATGTGGCTTTGAGTTCGTCGAATTTTTTCTTTTGGAGCTGAATTCGACGCTCACAAAGACTCTTGCTGACAGTCATTTCGTCAAGCTCCCTGTGAAGTTGCTGAGCTGTTTCTGCATATTGTAGCCCCTTCTGGAGTTCACTGTCTATTGCTTCCTGATTTGGTTTTTGGAGAGAGGTCTGGCGTTCTTTTTCCTGAAGAATTTTTCTTTGGAGATCAGCAATCTGGGCTTGGTAGGCTTGAATATTGCTTTCACACTCAGCAGCAGCTTTAGTGTATTCGTCAGAAAGCTTATTCAGCTCTGAAATCCTTTCTGTCGAAGAAGCCACTGTGTTCCATGCTGAAACTTGCTCTTCAGACTTGGCTGTGATTTTTTGGGAGAATTTTTTTTGTCGAACCAGATCAGCGCTAACAGAATCAATTAAAGATATCAAATCCATCACCAAACGGCTTTCCTCAGTCGAAGCCTCCAACAAGTTGGCACTTTTCAGGAGCTTCTTCAGATCATGTTGAGCAGAAGCATTCTCAGCCAAGACTTCAAATAGGTCAACTCCAAGGATCCTTGTCTTGATCTCATCCATAACGACACTGATTGGTTGAAGGTCAGAAGTAGCCCCTGAAGCTGTCGAACCACTGGGAGAGGAATCTTGGAAGTTATACCTGGTGTCGAGCAAAGCTTTCAAGTATTCAAAGGGTTTTCTGACCTTCAAGCTCTCAATCTCTTCATGTGATAAACTTGTCGAATCAGTGCCCATAGAGGTTTCGACAGGAACCTTTGATGAAGAAGGAATGTTTTGAGAAGTTCCTCTAATGCTCAGGTTGACTTCTGGTTGATTCGACAGAGTGACTTCTTCTTCGACATTTTCTTTGTCAGCTGGTGTGGTGTTAGTTGGGCCTGGGGTTTGTACATCCTGAACAAGGGTGTCTTCGTCAGTTTCTGGTATGATAGCTGGTGTTGGTAGTGGTACATCTTGATCTGGATTTACTGTTTCTGCAGTAGGGTCTGGTCGAAAAGGAGAGTTGTTGCCAGAAGACTCAGAATCACTGAGGTCGAATTCATCCAAGGTTTGAGGTCCAGGGACACCTGCATCTGGAGTGGCATCATCTTGGAGTCTTTCAGCCAAAGTCCTCTCAGAATTAGAAGGAGCATGCTCTTCTTGGATTGTAGAAGTCTCTTCGACATCAATGACAACCTGCAGAAAACATGAAAGAAAGTTATGAGATGAATACATAAAGTCAAGGTTGAGAAGATTGTTTGTCGAAGTATTTACCTGAGGGATTTCAGTGTGTGCACTTGAGTCTCCACTTCTTTCACTCCTTGTAGGAATTTGGTTGACTGGGCTGGCAGGTGGAGTTCGTCTTTGGACTATTGATCTTTGAGATGCTACTGTTTTGATCCTTAGACCTTTGTTTCTTTTCAAAGGCTGGGGTTCAGGGGATTCGTCTTCAGACTCTTCGACGCTTGCCTCCTTTTCTTCTGTTTTCCTTTTCTTTGCTGGGGTACGAGTTACCTACAAGAGAAAGAAAAGAAATGTTCAGTATAAGAAAATATGAAGTGCACAAATAAAGAGGGATGTTTTTTTTGTCGAAACCTTCTTGGCAGTTGTAGGAGACTTTTCGACTGTCTTAGAAGAAGTTCCTTCACCAGCAGTCTTCCTGACAATTCTAACAGCTGAAAAAGAAAAGTTGCATGAACATTGATATAATAATAAAAGGAGTTAGAAGCAAAAAGAAAAAATGTAGTCTCTTCGACACCTTCAAGAATAGGTTCGTCTACAGTAACATGTTCAATCCCAATATGAAGGTGCCCAGTGAAGTTGTGCAGATGATACTTCGTCGCAACCACGCGTTCGGCAGGTTTTTTGTTTCTTTCACGGAGCAATTTTAAGTCTGATCCACATACAAACCAATCTGGAAATGGAGGACACAAGGCCACTCCAAATTCTGCAGAAGGGAGTGGAGGGAATTTTGGAGGAAAGGTTGTGAATGCAAAGTCGTAGTGTGCATGTGGTGGAAGGGATGAAGGAAACCACAACTTATTTAATTTCTCTGTGAATTTGAATTTTAAAGATACTGCTGCTTCAGCTATGGTTCGACGAAGATCATCAGGCCTGTAAATAGTTTCAAAATACTTTTGAAACTTTTGAACTTCTTTGATATGTTGGTCTGTACCTTTTTTCTTCTTGTCCTGCACAAAGGTAAAAGCATTTGTCAGAAGAGTAGTGAAAGTTGCTACGTCGAAAAATCTGTTGATGTAATATTCTTTCCACCAGACGTCGAACTCTTCAGTACAGAGGAAGTTTGGTATAAAGATGGTGGGATAAACTTCCAGAGTTGGGTCAAAAAACTTGTTGTACAGCTCTAAGCTTCTGTCGAAATGGTGAAATGAGTTGTAGAAAATAATAGCACCTTTCTTGTGGTAGATAGGCTTCGTCTTCGTCTGGATTAATCCAAACTGCCTAGCTACCAGATTGGGTTGGTAGACAATGAGAGATACCTTTGTGTTGTTGAGGCTATGATGAGAAAAGAAGTGTCTGGGCATAAGAAAAGCTTCCCAAATGGAGATGTAGGAGTCTTCATCTTTCTGATTCTCTACTGGGAGTCTTCTGGTAAACCATCTTGGACCTACTTGTCTTTTGGCGAATGGGGCCATTGAAGGGGAAAATTTGTAGCGTTTGGCGAACATCATGATGTAGCCAGTAAATGCTTGTTGAAGACTTATGTTATCATCTGTAGGGGTCAGTTGAACTAGCCTAGGCCATTCGACACGCCTTTCCTTTACTGCTTCTTCGACAACTGGCATTTTGATGGGGATGAAGTGTTCAAAAGTGGCATTCAGCCATAGTTGTAGGAGCCAAAAAGGGCCTGTAAGGCTAATGTTACCTTTATCCTTAAGGGTTTTGAGGTTGCTTACACTCTCACTTAAGGATTCATAAAGGTTTGCTAGAAGTAGCTCACTCAGGCAGAAGGCAACTCCATTATGAAGTTGATTAGCCATAATGATGAAACTTCTGGCCACCTGAAGGGACCTTGTACAGAAGACAAATTTAGACAACCACAGGCTGAGGAAGGCAATGTGCTCTCTATCAGAGACTTCTTCATTGCTTTCACCTTGGTGATGGGCTATGAAAACAGAATACCCAGCATGTTTTGTGTCGAAGCCTATGGGATCCTTGTTCAAGTGTTCAGCGTTAAATATCTCCCCTAAAGGACTAAGGCCAGTTATGGCTGCTATGTCGAATAGGGTGGGAGTCATCATTCCACAGGGTAGGTGGAAAGTATTGTAAGTACTATCCCAAAAGTACAAGGAGGCTAACAACATGTTTTGGCAATAACGGGGACCTTCCTTTGACAATTGGATTAAGTCATAAATGCCAGTTTTCTTCCAAAAATTTTCTTTGGCTTTTTCGACCCTAGTAAGCCATGTTAGGTACTCAGAGGGATCTTTCGTAAAAGGGGGACTCCTAAAAATCCTATTTTGATTTAGATAAGACAGATCTATCTCTGTCGAAGCCATAAGGACTTCAGGTTCTTTTGATGAGGCTTCGACAGGTTTAGGGTTTTTGTTAGCAGCTATGGGTTTGGAAGCAGAATAGCATGGGTAAAATTCTTTTAAACGGTTAGGGTCCACAGTGGGATCAAAAATAGGACCTAACATAGCATGATGAACTCCAGAAACAGAAATGGGAATCATTACCTGTGACCTGTAAATGCTTGCCTTTTCCCTTTCATTTGGGGGTTCTGGAAAGTATTGTTGGTGTTGTGTTTGTGTAGGCCCTGATAACACGTGAGCAGGAGGAAGATCCATGGTCTTCTTGGTCTTTTTTGCGCTGCGTCCAGTGGTAGCCTTTGGAGGAGCCATTGATTTGATGAAGAGCTTGAAGGATCAGAAGCTTGAAAGGTCTTAAAATGGAGTTTTTACGTTTGGAAGAGAAGAGTTGAGAAGGTGGAAAGTGTGAAATGTTATTGAAAGTGGTATTTATAGAGTTTGAAATAAATGATTAATACTAAATAGAGGGAAAATGAAAAGATTTCTTTTAATTGGGAAGTGGAAACGTGTGTTTTTGATCCCTTAGTGGAAGTTAGAAAATGGCAGTTGGTGGGAGGCCATGATTTACCTACAATCTAGGGTTATGGGAGATTGTGTAAAAACGTGGGCTAGACATGACGTTTTGGTAAAGTGGAAATCATGATGTTTTCTTGGGACTCGACAAAATCACTTTACAATAAATGCAACTGACAGGAAGTCAAAGGTCATTTCGACAGCAAAAGATATTTCTCCCAGGGATAGTCGAAAACATCTTTGCTGGGGGGCAATTTGTAAACCCATAATTTCGACAAGACTGAAATTAAGGGTTTTGAGATTATCTTTGTCGAAAGATAATAAAAGGAAGAAGTTTCAAGGATTGCTGACAGGGTTTAAAACCCCATTACTTCGACAGAGAGGTAAATGTTGTTCTGGCAGAATAAAGTTGGGAAATTATTTGTGACTAAGTATTTGGCAGAGGAAAGTTCTCTTTCGACGGTTCGACAGAAGATAGTCTTTCAACGATTTCGACAGAAGAGGACATTTGACAAAAGAAAATATTTGGCAAGTGCTGAAGAGTTTTGTTTCTTCTTTAAAAGGGTTTCGACAGTTTGAAGAGTTACAAGGTTTCGTTACCAAGGAAGAGATTCAAATTCAAAAGGTTGTAACCTTTGGCAGTTGGACACATGGAGGTTTCAGAGAAGGAATTTACATGCAGGCTGACACTTGTCGTTTAGTTATAGTTTTTCCGTTCTAAGCAGTTATTTTGTTTATGTATAAATAGGATAGTTTGTGTTTAGAATAGGTGTGTGAAAATTGATACAAAATTCCTGTTTAAAAACTCTAAGTACCCAGTGTAAGAGGAAATGAGTCTAAGATTTGGAACAATGTACGTTTAAACACCAGTTATATTTCAAAGTCATTTAAATTACTTGTTCATTTATCAAGTTTAATGTCATTTTCAAGCTTTATTTATTTTTCTGCAAGTTTACAGCCTTCGACATGTCTTTTTGTTCTTGTTTAAACTTTTAACTTTATTTCATCTTTAAGTTCAAACTTTACTTTACTTGCAAAAAATCAAAGTTCTTAATACTTTGACAATATTGATAAAACAAACCACAAATTTATCACAAACTCTAAGAATAGTTCGACAGAATCAAATGCACATGTATCCCAGGACTTGTTTGGTTGGTCCTGCACGTAACCCAGTTTTCTGAAGAGATTGGTTAACCAGAGGTTGTTCGCCAGAAACCAGTGCGAACAAGTGCCTGGTCACACGATGGGCAGCCTCAAGAACAAACTCAAGTATCAAGTTGAAATAGAGCTCATCTTTTTTCGGTTGTTGAAAAGAAACCAAGCTTCACAGCTACAACATTGGAGTAGTTCAAAAGGTACATTGTTTGTAATTCCCGGTTCTGGTATCTCCTGTCTTGAAGAACTTTCTTTATAGCCACAGTTTCACATGCCTCCAAGCATTTTACCTGGAAAACTATGTCGAAGGATCCTTGCCCGACAGCTGGCTAAACCATATGACCTATTGTCCACTTTAGCTGGCCATTTTTACCAACAATAGTAGTGACAATTATATGTCCTGTTGTTTTTTTTTGCAGGTTGGAAAAGAATACTTTTGTTAAACCTTGAGGCTTACTAATGGTTTGGCTGGATAGTTTTTGCAGGATAGATGACCTGTCGTAACAGCGGCTTTTGCAAGTCGTTTCGGACAATAGACGAGTCATTGGCGGTGATGGATGGTATTTCTATTAGAAAACATGGTGCAGGCTGAAGGTCTTGAAGCCGCTGGCCTCACAGTAATGCAACTATCACTATAATCGCTCTTGTAACACCATTGTCGGTATGGTTCTGCATTCTGCTCCCAAGAATGTTTTAAATCTTCATGGAGTTCACACAAATCAGTGCATCTGAAGACAAAACTATCTTCAGCTGGTACACCGAATTCAGACCCGCTTGGTGAAGGATGGCTATATGTTGTGAAGAGGTGTTGGATGTTGCGGCTCGAATTATTCAGCCCGACAACTGATGAAATTGACAGAGTAGTTCACGAGGAAAATAAATTACATTATTGCTGTAGTGTGAAGCTGAATTGATGTGGCTTGAAGAAAAGCTGGCCGGGAATATTGGCTGTGTTGTGATGACGTGCGATACGGCTGTTGTTGTGAAGCTGAATGGAAGAGCTGGGTGTTTGTAAGCAAGTTGGGAAAGGCTATGGCTAGCTGTGTTTGTACGACAACATTTTTAGTTTTTTTTTCAATTTTTTGGTCAAAGAAATAAAAAAAATGGGCTTCAAAAAAAGAATATGGGCCTGCTTATTTTATAATTATGTATATTTTTTTGTTTGGTAAAAAGATTATTAGAAATTGAAAATAAATTGGAATAATTTGATAATAATTTTTTTGGATAGAAATGGATAAAAAAAATGATAATTGGAAATGGTGATTTGGAATGATTTAATCGGAAAAAAAAGGATAATGGATATTTGTGAAATGGAAAAGAAACGAAAAATGAATTATAAAATGGTTATTTGGAAATGGGTAATGAATGATCGGTAAAAATTGAAAAAAAATGAATAAAAGTGAACAATGGCTATATGTAGAAAAATGATGGTTTATGGATCGAATAAAAATGGATGGAACGGATAAATGGATATGAAATGATTTTTTTTTAGCCCAGAACCAAATCTTAATTCTTCTCACAAGCCACTGATACAATGAACACAAACACTTATGAACCACTGCACAACTTGCCACTTATACCACAATCACTGAAATTTGTCTTGATTATTTGAATTCATGCTGAGAAAAATAAATTCTCAGATGAATCACTGATAAACTTGATGAAATGACTGATTCAAACCAAACTTCACATGAAGATTCAAGCCAAACTTCACACAGAAAACTGCCTGATAAACTGATGATCTCACATGCAACACAGCTTGACCTTTGAACAACACTGTTTGAGAAATAGACCACTGGCACACACAACTTGCAGTTGAAAAATCTTCTGATAGTTTGACCAATATTAGGTCAAACATCCATCTGAATCGAATCATAACTGCACAACCACATCTGACTTGAAATCACTGCCTTGAAAACCTATGAGGAAATCACAAGCCATGGTGTGAATGGGTGAGGGCAAATTTGGGGTGTTTACACTTGGTAGTAACCTTGAGAATGACCTCTGTCTCGGCCTCTATACACAGCATTTGTCTCGCCTTCTCTTCTTCTTTGGCCATTGCCAAAAGGCTTTCTCATACCAGAAGAACCAGCACTGCTTGCATCCTGAATTTTCCCAATTTCAGAAAATTCTCTATTCTTTCTCCAGCAATGACGATATCAGAAAAACCAATGGACGGGCAGGCGGCCAGACGATCCAAGTAAACACCTTACAAAGTGCCCATAAACATGTCGGCCATTTCCCGATCCAGCAATGGAGGTTGAACCTGTGCGGCCAACTCACACCACCTCTGGGCATACTGCTTAAAACTCTCCTTAGTTCCTTGATACAAGTTCTGCAACTGAGTGTGGTTCGGAGCCATATCAATGTTATATTGATACTTCTTGAGAAACGCTTCAGCTATATCTTTCCAGCTTCGGATAGAGACCCTGCTCAACTTCATGTACCAGCTCAACGAAGCTCCAGATAAACTATCTTAGAAGAAATGCATCCAAAGCTTCTCGTCATCAATGTGAGTCGAGATTCTTCCAAAGTATGTGTGAATGTGAGTCCTTGGGCACATGCTTCTATTGTACTTGTCAAACGATGGTTCCTTGAACTTAGGAGGGATTCTGACTCCTGGTACTAACCCAAGACTGGTTACATCGATACCCAGGGAATTCTGACATTCCATGGCCTTGATCTTCTCTGCCAGCTCTTCATACCTGCGATCGTTGATCTCATTCATGTTACCCATATCAGCATCCAGTAGAGTGAACTAGTCCTCTTTATTGTCTTCTAAACCTGCATTGCGTGTTGCAGTCCTATTTGGATTAGGCTCTCCGTTACGGGCAACATTAGAATCCATATTCTCAGTCGGTATTCCAATATTAACATGCCCATGGGGTTGCTCAACCATCATCCTGAGATGCTCCTGGTTCTGGGCCATGCCAGTCATCATTTCCATGAACTGATCCATCCTCTGACGGAGCTCGTTGAGATCTGTCTGCATTCGTTCAGCCATCCTTACTCGGTTTCTTTTGATCGGATATCGGTGAACGCATTGACCAACTATATTGCCTGCAGTTGAATAAGTTAGAAACTCTGGGAAACCTGCAAAAACACAAGAATATGATATGTAGAAAATGAATGCTTATGGCATATCGATTCGTTCTTAGGGCCTTCCATCCCTTGATTCCAGTTTTTGTGGGTTTGATGAAGACAAAAACTCCTTTTGCTGCAAATAACAAGCAGTGTTGATAATATAAGGTATGTGTGTGTAGCAGATGTGTCAAACAATTCCAAGAATATGAAGACCAACGTGTTTTGCAAACGTGTAAGATGTGTATGTGATCACAAAGCGGGAGCACATAGAATGATAGTAAAGAGGTCTTTTTATGATAAGAAATTGTTGATATAGTCAAAACACACAAAGCATGGATTTTAAATAGAAGTGAAATGATAAAAAGATTCCATCAACAGTCCTGATGGTAATCCCAAAACAGAAAGATGTATCTATCAATGTGATCCTCTATCTAAGTCTGAGTCAACGATCGGTCCTGCCTTTGGAACTTCTACCAATTCCTTCGCCTGCGCCTGGTTGTCTTCAACCCTCTTCAGCTTCTTCTGATAGTAGATCATCAACAGCTTGTTATAAGCAGCTTCCTCTTGGGCTTTAGCAAGTTCTGCATCCTTTTCTCTCAACTTACCGACCATCTCTTCATCTTTCTCTTTTAGCTTACTCACGATCTCCTCAGCTTGAACTTTATCTTGTTCCTCTCTTTTGATCCTGTAAGCAGCATGCCTCTTTTTCATGTTCTCGAACATCAAGGTCTTTTGATCCAGTTGCCTTCTAGTGTCAATATGCTCCTTAGAAGAACTCCTAGTAGAAAACTCGAACCTCGCATATTGAGCTAACTCAACTTCACACTGTTTCCTTGCAATAGCATGCTTCTCAGCATCTTCTTGAGCTTACCACGCAATCTCAAGTCTGGTGTGATTAACCTTAGCAACCTCTTGACTCAACTGTGCATTCTCCTTTAACAACCTGTCTCTTTCCGTCTCCACCTTGTTGAACTCTTCAATGCTAAATGTGGTAGGTTGTTCAATGACCATGGGATATAGAAGAGGCACAGGCCCAAATGGTAATAGTAACACTTCAACCCGTTCTCTTAGCCATTCTACAAACGGTGGATACATTCGACAATCCCTTACTCTCAAAGTCTTCTTCCCTCTTGTCTTTCGACTATGCCAAGCATTAGAAGCTTTCTGAGCAATCTTGAATTCGTATGTTGATTGGAAGTACAAGGACTCTGTGATGTCCAAAGGGGCTGGTGGTTCTTTTAAGGCGTACCCGAACTGTCTAATTGTGAGGGAAGGGTTATAATTAATTCCCCCTTTCCTCCCGATCAATGGAACATTAGGGAATCCTATGCAACTATGAAGAACTTCAATGCATAGCAATCCCTGATTAACCCAGACAATGTCCTTTGCTTGCAAGCCCATCAGTCTTTCCGACCATTCAAGTGACTTCTTCGTCCTCTCAAAAGCTCCTGATTGTGGAAGAAAGCGTGTGAACCACTTATAGAATACAGCCGCGCAACAATTCAACATTCCACCCCTTCGCTTCTCATTCTTATAATGCCCAGAGTGGTAGAGATCACCTAAGAGAGTAGGAATAGGGTTTTTTGCTATGAGAATGCGAATAGCATCGACATCCACGAAGTTCGGCATGTTCGGGAACAAAGTGATTCCATAGATACACAAATCTAGGATCGCATTGAAGGTACTCCAACTTTTTGCCTCAGCTGCTTTAGTAGCCTCATCTAACAAGAAACTCAAATGATATCCTCGGAAGCCTCCTTTGCTATCAATCCGGTCTTCCAATAATGACTTGCTCAAATAAAGAGTAGTTGCTACATCTTTGAAGTCGGGGTCAATCTTGGACCCAAAGAATGGTGCACAGTCCTTCACGGAAACTCTCAGGATGCTCGAGTACTCCTCTAATGTAGGTGCCAATACGAAGTCAGAAAGTACGAAACATCTAAGTTGTGGATCATAAAACTGTAGCAAGGTGTGCGTCCCTCTGAAAGCGTAGTAACTGATGGGCTCTATGAAATACAAAATCCACATGTAATCCTGCTTGAAGACATTGAGAACTTCTGGACAATCTAAGGCTTTCACTTTGAGAATTTCTTTCACAACAGGCTGATGAACCTTGTAGGAGATAATACACTTGGTCTTTTTCTTGGATTCCATGCTCATAGATCAATACCCACAACTGGAATCAAGGATGTGATATGCAGCCCTACAAATGAATAAACATGTGTTAGAAATGCAAGTATGCTGATGATGTGATGTAATGCAATGGCATGTGGTCACTGTTGCATATACTTAGCATTGTTGTACTACTTTATAATTTGCCCAAATACCGATTGTCAAGAATACCAGATCACAAGTATGTGTCAAAAGAAAACCCAAGTATCAAGAACAAGGTAGGTTGAAGGTTAGTTTTCCTGCAAACCTGTAAACCCCTCCTAATCTCACGGGTGTGCTACTACGGGTCAACATCATGGACTCTCAAAGCCGAGTAGCAATAATATGTTCACCATTTCTGAGAAATGGCTCATGACCAAATCAGGGAATCGGTTTGGCATTATCTATTACCCAGGGAGGCCTCAGCTGAGTCCAGAAGAACAAGCATCCCTCATAAGTTCTCGACTTCAAGCACTAAAGTCGAGAAACAATAGTACATTCATCCCGAAGGGTACAATACTACTGTCATACGACCAATTGCTTTAACTAGGTTCCTATGAGAGAACAAGGTCATCCTATGCAATTTCCTAGTGGGCACTCGGGTGCGAATGGGTTTGCCACAAAATGTGGTCTGCCACTATCACCACTAGAGAGGGTTGTTTCCACTAAGGTCCTCGGTGATCGGTTCCCAGTGTTAGCAGCTCAGGTGGGAACATTCTATGGTCTTCCTAGGCAGGATAGAACATATCCCAAGAGAGCCTGATCTGGGTGTGGGACTCGTGAAAACTACATGTGCTCAAGACCACGCAAGCCACACGACTGCCCACTCTAAATCCTATGTGTATACTCAAGCTGGGTATTTAGCTTATCTCACAATAATCCCATCTCGCCAAGGAAAACAAAAACAGCCAGTACAGTACATCCCAATATATGCGACAGTAAAGTAAACTGCAGAAAGCTGTAAATAAAGTCGTAAAGTAAAGCGATAAACTATAAACAAAACAGTAAAGCTAAACTAAAGCACAACAATAAATGCATAACACCCAAAGAAAACAGAAACAGACAAGCGCTAGGATTGACTCTCAAAGGGGAAACCAGAGATTCTGGGTTTGATCCCCAGCAGAGTCGCTAGCTGTCGCTCCCGGGATTTTCATCCTAGTACAAACGCGAAAGTGGCGCGGAAAAGGTAGAGTTGCCAGCCATACATTTTTATCCCGAAGGAATGGGAAAGGTAATGTTGCACAAACCTAAGGAAGAAGGAAAAGGACGAGGCCTTGCGAACCAAAGATCTGGGTCCAGAAGTCGGTTACGAATTGGGAAGGTATTAGCACCCCAATCCGTCCGCCGTACCCGATGGGATCCATGCTTGTCAATCTGTTTCAAAGGGTAAGAAATAATATGTTGTTTGAACGAAAGAATGGCTATCTGGAATGGAAGAAGAATATGGAAAGGATAAAAGAAAATGGGAAAAAAGAGGAAAAATGTAGGGAATATAAAGATTGTGCTCGAATGGTGTTTACCGGCTCTGACTCGAGGGTGTTTACCGTGTCGCTATTTGAACTGTCGAGGAAAGTCGCTTTCGTCCGAAAAGAGTATGAGATGAGAAGAGAAGACGTGATATCTTGGTTTATTGTCTTTTAGAAGAAGTGTTTTGAATTTTTGTTTATCGTATGTACAACACTAAAGACTATGACACAGGAGCGAATACTTTCCAAGATCGCCCCCAATGGAATGTTTGTAAAGTATCCAAGAAGAGTGAAGGAGACCTCCACTAGCCATTTCCTGTATAGCTTAAGGCTCGTGGTGCATTGTACACATTTTCCTTTAAGTGTTTTCGATTTTCTTTTAAGATGAGAAGTGAGACTCAAGTTGCAAAAGGAAAAACTCTAAGGGAAAATAGAATTACCCTAAGTTAGTTGAGTTTAAGGATGACCTATGGTTAGTGAGGTTTGAAAGATTAAATTTACCTAAGAGGATATTAAACTAGAAATGCGAGTACAAAAAGTAATAATGAACAATATGGTCCTCCTAAGTCATGCTGGGTGAAAACATGTATGAAACGTAAATGGGATGGAACGATGGATCGGGTGGGTCGATTGCGTGGTGCTGAGACGCACGACTTAGGGTGTGCAACATACAAGGCTTGCTTTTGGTGTAATGGAGTGGAACGATGGTAATCGAGGAATCCTAAAGTCACATGAAACTTTATTTATTTATTTGAAAATTTACTCGACGTTGGATCGAGTATTTCTTTATCTTATTTTTGAGATTTGGTTTTCTATCGATTCATTTTATCTTTTCTATCCTAATTATAAGAACTATACATGCATAAGAGTTCTAAGTTATTACATCACAAAGTACAAACCACAAAAATATAATCGATACATAATAAACATAATCCAAGTCCATACGCGAATCCTCGAAAAATACCTTGCACAAAAAGAGAATGTTAGTAAATGAAATGAACATGAATATGCAACAATATGATGAAAATGAATTAAGATAACAAAAATATCAAAAGTCCTGGAAAAAAATATGAAATTAATTCCCTAGGGCCTCTAACCTGAATATAATATTGTGTTAAAAAATATCCTAAAAATTCAAAGTCTAACTATGTCAAATGGCCACTTAAATCTAACTAAGATTCCATCATAACTTTACACAAACCACACTACCAAAACAGTGGATAAAATGGCCTAAAAAATATAAAAAAAATTATTCTAGGTTCTATTATTTGTCCTCTAATAATAGCAAAAAGAATGGGCCAAAAATATTACCGGAAAGTAAAAATGACAAAATTCAGAAAGTAAAAATGTAGAAAGTTTCTAAATTGAATTAAAAGGCTACTATAATTTTTGTGGAATTTTATTATGATTTTTGGTATTTTTTATTGATTTAAATTGAACAAGCTTTAAAATAGAAAACTAAAAAGAAAGGAAATAGGAGGGGGGGTGAAAAAATAGTAATAATTAGTTAAAACTAACATATGGGCTGCACGTGGGGTGTAAATAGAAACACCTTAGGCCCATTAGCGCATGGCTTAGAGGGTGTATGCCATGAGACCTCAGTCAACATCTGTTGACCTCTCATTAACCGTTCGATCAAGTCTCTCTACTAGTATTTTCATCCAGTTGTTATGAGGTGAGGGATCATGACTGGTAATGGTATGTGGTATGCGTGTGATGTAAGTTGAGGGGTCCAACCGAACGGTGACACTTGTCACCGCCGGAATGGACCGAAAAACCCAATCTTATCTCTAATGGATTTGTGCGGTGGCAATGAATGAGATTATTATGATTTTGGTGCATTAATCGCTTTTAATGATATTTGATTCTAGAATTAATTAACATAATTAATATAATCATCCTATTATATTCATAAACAAGCTGGATTTCTTTCAAAATTAAAAAGAAAAGACCGTCCCTCTCCACTCTCGCCCTCACTGTTCATGTTCTTCCCAAAAAAAAACCTAGTTCCGCCGCCAATGGCCTCTCCCCAAACCATAATCCATGAACACCTACTTTTCCACTCTTCTTCTCCCCATCTCAAATCTTTAAACTAAAGAAACCTAACTCTATAAACCGAAGAATTCTTGAATGAGGTAAAAGGGTGAACTTCGAACTCGTACCTTCAACCGAAATCGGAAGGATTGATGCGATGATGATCGAAGAAGAAGAAGATGACGATCAAAGAAGATGATGACGGTGATCATGGTGCAAAAACGGAAGGTTGAGGACGAGATTAATGCAGCGTCTTGTGGTTATTGATATGACGCGAGCTCGCCAACGAAAGGGTTGGACGATATGCGACGATGATGACGATAGGCCTTGACGAAGACGATTGAAGTTATTACGCGTTCAGGTACAAAGTCATATTCACGATCCTTCCTAACTTTCCTCTACGCAGTGATTTCTTTTTATCGAACTGTTTCTGCGAATTGGTCATCAATTCGCGATTTTGAGCAATGTTCTTGATTTCGTTGCAGGGTGGCTGATTAGGTTATGTATGAAGCTGCAATATCGGAATCGAGACGTTGATGAAGCGTTGATGAAGCGATGCCGTTGTGATGTTGAATGTGTAGGTTGCGAAAGTGATTCGAAGATGATGAAATAGTGGTATTCTGAATTTATTGTTGATTGCCCTTCATTTCTTATGATTTATTAGGGTGTATTCTCGTGGTTGATTTGTTGTTTCTTGCATGTTCTTCATGAAGGTTGTTGAAGGTTGAGGATGATAAAGCTGCGGGTTGCAAAGTGATTGACGAGTTGTGGAGATAATGAATAAAGGTGAGAGCTTTGTTGCTTTTATGGTAAGATCGGAGTTGAGTCCGCAGAGAGATTGACGAAGGTTTAATGGTAAGACATCGTATTCGATCTCTTCTCTTCTACTTCCTATGAAATTCTTCCTCTGTGAATGTGCGCGTCCCATTTTTTTATCTGAAACGCTGTGGTGTGTGAATGGTTGATTGGAATTCTTGAATCGTTGCAATCTCATTGAATTCCTTATGCAGAATCAATGGTCATTGGTATTGATTCTTAGCTTCTTTTTTTCCACATACCTGATTTTGCAGTTAATGAAGATAGCTGGAAGAAGATGATGAATAAGAAAAATCAAAGAGAAATGAAGCTGGACCATGAAGGAGATGAAGAAGAATATTGAAGAGAAAAGAAATTATGGAATGGTGAAGTGAATGAGAAGAAGAAGAAGAATGATTGAAGGGGTTAGGGATGAGTGAGGAAGAACTGAAGAGTGCTGAATCCAGAAATATATACAGGGATGAAGCTTCTAAAAAAATTGTTAAGAGTTTGTTTTTTCTGTTAGAACTTTGTAACTAACTCTATATTGATTTTCTGGAAAAAAATGTAATCGATTCCTTCTTTTTTTTTATGGATTTTCTCTTGTAAACCTTATTACATGAATATAACTGAATTCCTCATCAATTATCTTATTTTGGTGTGTTTTTTTTATCAACTTTATGCGTTTTTTTTTGTGAACCTTGATACAAACTTTTTGGTGATTTCGAAGAACTACCCTTTTTCCTGCACTGGTAAATGGGCTTGCTGACATACCCACAAAAAGGTTATCTTTGTTATATGTGAAAAGAAGAAAAAACAAAATCAAAAGATGGGCCTTATTAATCTTATAATATGTAAGAAAGAAAAAGTGTAGAGAATGGATTAAAGTGAATTCAAACAAGCGGGTGTGAATTGTGATATGTGAGTTCAATTTGTGAACCATATTTAGTTCTTAAAAAAAATGGATATAATAGAGTGGATAGATGTGTTTTTTGTGGGATTAAAATGACCTATGAGAAATCTTAAATTGAATATAAATGAGTAAAGGGTATTTAAAAAAAGGAATATGGTTTTAATGTGGATAATAAACAATTTTTTTTTTATGATTTGGAAAAGGAATGGGCTTAAAAGTCAGGTATATGGGCTTGAGTATTGCGTAATCCACATGGAACTCTCATTCCAAGGCAAACTTGTATTCATGATGACTCCTCAATTTCAATCTCAAATCCTCATTAACTCGTATCTGTCGCTCCCCTGAAAAGACACCTGGT
Organism: Lathyrus aphaca; assembly: GCA_963966055.1. NCBI lineage: Eukaryota > Viridiplantae > Streptophyta > Magnoliopsida > Fabales > Fabaceae > Lathyrus > Lathyrus aphaca. Next base: position 403,768,179 of record OZ014521.1, on the reverse strand, counting down.
CAGATAGGGTACAGACGCGAACGGTCGGCAAAAGGAGAAAATGAAGTGAAGTGAATAGAGTCGCCAACTAGGCATTTTTATCCCGAAGGAAAGGTAATGCTGCATAAACCTAGAAAGAGATGGATAAGACAGTTGCGAACCAGAGAAACTGAGAAAGGGGGTTGGTTACAACCTGGGAAGGTATTAGCACCCAGTTTGTAGTCGTACTCGACGGGATCCACGCTTAAAAGATTTTGTTTAAAGGGGTAGTGTATGTGCTATCTGTGTGCAAAAGCTGGAAAAGGGATATACAAGTGTCAGTGTAAAAGGTGAATTGCTCAGGAACTGGGGCTTAGAAGAGAATGCTGAAAGAGGGGGAAGACACAGAGACTTTTGTTCGATAACAGTTAAGTTATGCCTACGTATCCTCGTGTGCAATGAGGAAGTCAGAACACCGTAGTTCGACTCAAAGAGACTGAAAGATAAATTGACTGTGAACTGCTTGCTTGTCTATGCTCAAGTGTATGACTCTTCTGGCTCGAGTGCTAACTGTCTTGCATTAGACGGAAGAAGCAAGTTCTCGGTTATGAGTGAGTGTGATGAGAAAAGAACTTCGGAGGAGACGATTATTGTTTGTTTTTGTGTTTTCAGTTTTTTTATTGTTTTTGGTGTTTGTCATAAGTTAATGAGCTTAAGCCTAAATCAAAGGCTTGTAAACTCATTATATCCTACCTGCGATTTGGGATAATGAGAATACTTAAGTATGAGATAAACATCTCAACTTAATTGCCATGATGATGTAGGATTAAGATCATTAACCTACTTGTGATTAATTAGATGTTTTTGGGTTTTTGTTTAGTGTTAAGTAATGAGTTTAATCTCTAATCACAGATTAGTGGGCTCATTACACCATCCTAATAGAAGGATAATAAATGAGCACACTTAAGCTGAGGAAGATACCTCAACTTAATCCATGGTTAGGGATTAAATTCATTATATAACAAACCTTTATTAAGTGGATCTTAATTAAGAAATGAGATTGATAAGTAAATTTTATGATTGGTAAGACATCTTGTGGAGGACTTGTCCATTAAACACTAGGGTTAGTCCTTCTTAACCATAAGGAAGAATTAGAACCCTAATGTAAGGCCCAAGTTACAAGATAAATTCTTAATGATTATTAATGTGATTTGGTTAAGAGGTTTAAAAAAATTAAAGGTTTAACACTTAGGATTAATGTTATACACTCCATCCTAAGAGAAGGATGCAGGCATAACCTCAATTCCAAAGTCCTAAAACTTTAAGAGTTTAGTCTCTGATTATGAAGATGAGAAGAGAGACTCAAGGAGACTCAAAGGTAAAAACTAAGGGGGACTAATCACAACCCTAATTATTCTCATGCTTGGTTATCCTATGGTTTGTGAGGCTCAAGATAAGTCTTCAAGAAAGCCACCAATGGAAGAAGCAGATGAAAGGAGGAAGGAGCAGAAGAATAAGTTACTTACTTCATTTAAGAAGATAAGTAATCCCAAGAGGAGGAAGAGAGGGGTAAGGGCACAAGTTAATGGAATTCACTTCAAACAAAAGTGTAATGCACAAAAATAAAAGAGAAGGAGAATTTAGATGTGGATGCACATCCACGCCTTGAACAACTTACCATAAGCCCCTGAAATGTTAGTTGAACATATAAAGAAAGAAATGAAATGCAAATGCATCAAACAAAGGTGCTATGATGCATATGTATGCTTATATGAGAGATGGGATGCAAAGGAAGCAAGCTAGAAGCATGGAAACACATGGATGTTCATGAAATGTTATGAATGCAAAGCATACCAAATGAATGAATAAATGATCAAGCAATGTTCTAACATGTCCTAGGATGTCTAAGATGACATACAAATGCTTGAGATGTCATGGAAAGTTCATGTATTGATGTTTATGCAAAGATGAATGCATATGAACATGAGAAATTAGGGTTTTATGAATGTATGAGATACATATGACCAAAACAGATGCAATGTACAAGATAAAAAATTGAAAATGCACTCAAAGGAACCCTAAACCTATACTAGGTTACCATCCAAAGGGGAAGGTCAGAAGCTAAACCTATAAGAAGTTATGAATTTTCTAAGTTTCTAGGGTTTTTTTGGGTGATCTTCAATGTAAAATGCCAAATAATTTGAAAATGCAAGATAAAAATGAAACAAAAATGTTTTTAGATGCTAGAAGACATGCATAGAACAATTCAAAAAGAACCATTCACCAACTCAACTTGGTTTAAAAGTTATAAATTTTTGAAGTTAGGGTTAGAAAATTAGTCATTTTAGGAACCCTAATTCAATGAAAAATGTCAAAGTGTGATCAAAACCAAAAATAAATTTGTATGATGAGTTGGTAAATGTTTCTAAATGTATATAAATGCTCTCTGAATTTTTTTATGATTTTTAAATACTTAAATGTATTTTTAATTAATTAAAATTAATTAATTAATTAAATAAAACATTTAAATGATTTAAAAATACTTTTTTAATGCAAAAATTAAAAATAAAATATTTTTGGTTTTTGAAAATTAATAAAAGTCATGATAAAAATTTTCAGAATTTTTAAATCCTTTTTGCTATTTTTAATAAATATATGAAATAAAATACAAAGAAAATGAAATAAAAATAAAATAAAGGGGATGTAATCAGATCCAAAGGCCAGGATTCAAAGTCAGGGGAAAAGGGTTGACTGGCGCGTGATTTAATGGCTGGGATTCTCTCCTGGGTAATTCTATTTAATTAAATTAATTAATCCTGATTTAAACTTAATGACCTATCTCTTCCGTCCAGACACGCGCGCGCAAACTCATCCAATGGTCACATTCAAACTTAGCCCTAAACACTTCATTCACCCTAATTACTCTCAGATGACCGGAACAATGCTCCAATCATTTTCTCCGGTGAGCCAAAATGCTATCTCTTTCCCTAAGCCTCTAACACTCAATCTCTCTGCCCAGAATCAAACCCCAAACATCATATAACAAGAATCATCCAACAAAACACATTTATTTCATATATTAAAGCTGAATCGAAGCAAATCAGTTTTAGGTTAAAAACCTTTCAGAGATAATGAAATGCTTATTTCTCAACCATTTTCAATTTCAAACATATCAGGATGATCAATGCAACTCACAGAATCATTCTATAACAAGAAATCAAAGTTCTGGAAAATTTGTTCTTGAGGTATACCTGAGATGAAGCTTTGCTATTTGGAGCTTTATGGCCATTTCCTTGGTGCTTTTCCACTCCAATGAACCCCTTGATGCTTCTGGTAAGCTTGAAACAAGTTTATGTTGGCTGTTTTTGAGGTTTCAGTTCAGAGCATGTCAAAATCGTGTTTTTGTTTGAGATGGTTTCAGGCTAATTTGAGGAGTGGCAAATGATCATGTGGTTATGTGTAGATGATTAGTGAAAGAATTTTGAAGTTTTGATGGATGAGTTGGGAGATTCGAAGAGATGGAGTTTTGAGGGGATTTTGTGAAATATGAGCTATAGAGAGTTTCAGGCTTCAAGCATTGTGTGTTTGTGTTCCATAATGTTTGCATATGATGTCTTGATTGGTCAGAGAGTGGGTGGTGGCCTTGCTTGATTGGTATGGGGTGATTTGCAAAAAGTCAAGCTTATGTGTACTTGAGGTATGACATGAGTCAGAGCTGGATTAGGGGCATGGATGGGCTCAACATGGATCAAGGAAGGCCTTTGGATGGTTTTTTGCAGCTGTAATGACTGAGGCAAGTGGTAGCATGGCTCTTGCAACTTTTCCCTCTTTGTTGTTTCTTGATTCACAAGCCATAAAAACCCTAGGTCAAGGGCCCAATTCTGATGCTTTGAAGTTTTTTGATCATGTTATGTCACATTTGGGCACATTAGAAGTCATTTGAAGTCTTGGCAAGTGGTTTTGCAAAAATCCCTCTTTGGTGCATTCTTGAAAATTATAGGATTTTTGCCAACTTTGAAGGATCATAACTTGAGTTTCATAATGAATCAAGACATGTTCTTGTACTTTTTGAAAAGGGAAAGACCTAATCTACAACTTTCATGACTAATAATTTTCCATTTGAAGCATTTTTAATCAAGAAAGAGGAGGTTGAAAAACTTTCCCAAAATGGAAAGTTTCCATTACAAGTCATTTCCATTTCCATAATGAATCAAGACATGTTCTTGTGAACTTCCAACCACTTCTAAGATCAAACAAAGATCATATAACTTCAATTTGATGAAAATAACCCTTTGGTTCCATTGTTGGGGGCCTCAGATGCCCTGATTTTGACTTAACTTGCTCAAGAAGTTACCCAGTGAACAGATGACTTCCACAATGAATTTCTTCATGAAACCTTGTACACATGATCCTTATGACATATTAAGAACATTAGAAATAAGAATGGCCCAAAATTTTGGAGTTAAGGCCTCTAAAACCAAACCCTAATTTTGGTCATCTGTGTAGTGAAAACCCTAGCTCTGCTTCCATGACTTGCCAGTTCTTGTGATCTCTTGACTTCCCTGAACTTTGAGGGATATAATATGATGATAGAACACCCATGGACCCTCTTGGAGCACTTTGAGGCCTTTGGAATGGCTTAGATGGAATCTTGGATTACTCAGATCACAAACCCTAGATGAAGATGAACTTGAACTATGCAGGTGAAACAAATATGCAATATGAGGTGGTATGCTTATGCTTACGCAAAAATGAAAGATCACAAGCCATGGTGAAATAAAGAGTGAGGTAAAATGTGGGGTGTTTACAGCTGCCCCTATTCAAACATGAGTTAGCTGTGCAAGATGTAAGCGCTTGGCTTAACAAACAAACAAGAAAACTTGTGGTTGAATATCAAAAGACAATCCAAAATTTGCACTCGTCGGATAGAAGAAGAAAAGGGATATAAATTGTAAAAGACAATATAGTATGATCATTATATGAAGGCGATAGAGGACGACCATCGAGCAGAGGACGAATGTTGGGGGTAAAACGGTAAGTAAAGCAATGACGGGGGTGGCCGACAAGCTGGGGAAATAAAGAGACCACGACGGGGACGGCCATTGGGTAAAGAAACAAGATTTTCTTTGGGGATTAAAGTAAAGGCAATGATGGGGACGACCATTAGGTTTGAAAAGTAACGTAAACAATGACGGGGACGGCCATCGGTTTAAAGAATAAATGAAATAATGATGAGGGACGGTCATCAAAGGTGAAGGACGATCACCTTAGCAGGGGATGGCTGCTCTTTATCACAACATAGGACGAATGTCAGATAGAAGAAGGTCGACGGTGGGGACGGCCATCGGGCAAAATGATGAAGGACGATCATCAGGAGGTGAAGGACGATCACCTTAGCAGGGTACGGCTGCTCTCGAGGTTTATCACGACATAGGACGAATGTCGGATAACAAGATCAATGATGGGGACGGCCATCAGATGAAATGATGAGGGACAATCATCAAAAGGTGAAGGAGAATCACCTAACAGGGGACGACTGCTAAATATCACGACATAGGACGAAAGTCGGATAGACGGTTCCACTAAATGGGGACTCCATTGGGGAAAGGGATGAGGGAGGGTCATCCAAAGGTGAAGGATGATCACCTGGCAGGGGACGGCTTCCTAAAGTACCACGACATAGGACGAATGTCGGATAAAAGAAAATTGCTTTGTTGGTGACTTGCTGAGGAATGGTAAACACGGACGAGTGCTTACACTCAAGAATAAAAGGTATAAGTATTTGACGATATGTATAGATTAAATATGCGGACGAGCATCCTTAAGACCATGATACGGACGAGTATCAGTAGAAACAAACACTGACGCGTGTTCGGAGATGATGATACGAACGAGTACCAACTGGTTAACAAAGAACACGGACGAGTGTCGAATCTATTTGAGGAGTGATATATATAAAAGATACGGACGAGTATCGGAGATTTCTGTATAAGTATGAGTGAGCATTGGTTTATTGGCGAAGTATGAGCAAGACACGGACGAGTGTTCAACTTGCTGGGGAATGTATGACACGGACGAGTGTCAAAAGAGACTATATATAAGTTATGAACAAATATTAGCGTGTGAGAGTGCAAAAAGGGTGTTCTAGCGACCTGTGGGGATAGGATGACGCGGACGGGTATCGAAAGGAGTGTGTTATAAATAAGTACTTTGTTTGCACCAAGTGATTTGGCAACCATGCTGGGGAAAGGTGACACGGACGAGTGTCAGAAGAGCATGTATATCTATTTTTGAGAGTGCAAAGGAGGTGCTTTGGCTTATATCTGCGGGGAATAATATGACACGGACGAGTGTCGAAAAGATTATATATGAATAGACATTCGTGTTGGAGAGTGCAAAGGGGACGCTCTGGCTTTTATTTGCAGGGGATGTAAGCTTTTATATATATTGCTGATGAAATACTGATGGTAATTGCAGGTGACTGGCCCGAACCTGGCTTGTGATCATGCAAATGTTTGATTTTTTCTGTAATGCTCCGTATTAGACGGAATGTTACGCTTATTTCGGTGATTTATGATGCAAATGATATGATTATGCAAAAGAGAAACCGATCCGGGATTTGGATCCCACTGAAGAAAAGATCTATGGTTGATCTGCTTAGAGGGATATCCCAACTGGGGAAGAGATCATTGGTAGATCTGTTAGTAGATATAGCTCTTCTTGGAGGAATAGGTCGTTGGTAGACCTATCCGTAAGGAGAACTCAGCTGGGTAGAAGGAAACTTTCGTCACTTTGTTGTGTAAGAGTTTCAGGCATTACGCTTCTGGGGAGAGGCTGGAAATTCTGTGGGGAGATAGTTTTGGGGATGCTCCTGTTGAATTGACTTATGCTAGGGATGAGGAGGCTTTGATAACTTCGCTGGGGAAAAGCATTTCAGATATTGCTCTTCTGGGAAGTAACCTGCTTAGGGACACAATGCTTGGCATGCCCCATGTTGTGTATCGAATACCTGCGACATGTTAAGACAAAATAAATGTACAAGTATCCCGAGGTATCCCTTACCGGATTCCGTCATAGGAGTTAGGCTTTCCTGAAAGTAAATTATTTCCTGCCCGCATTTATTTAAAGATGGCTCATTTGTTTTATGAAAGTATTATATCATGAATATTGGACATTTTGTAAACGAAATAAAAATGTACAAAAAGAGGTGTGACTGAAAATTCATATTTTATTAATTTGGGTGCCCTGAATTGGCAGATACAGTCAAAGAAACAGATCCCTTGGAATGAGGTGATTGTTACAAATTTAAAAAAAAGTAAAAGTGTTGGCAATGTTGACGACGCTCTAGTGAGCTTCCTTTGCTATGACCTGTATGACCTTGACGTTCTTCTCATCTTGCTTTCTGAAGAAGGTTGATTCTGAATTATGCTTTGTCCTTTCGAAGCTTGTCATGTTGTGAGTGATACAGACGAATTCAGAATGCAGTTGTTCGCTTATTCTCTGATTTTGCATGGATCGCCCTTTCGGGTTTTTGATCCACCGGGATACCCATTTTTGCCTGAGCTGTCCAATGCGGATTTTCAACTCAGCGGGTGTACATTTTTTTATTTTTCCCCGAGTCTTTTATTCGGTTTTTGACTCGCCGGGATGCCCTATTTTTGCCTTGACTTACATTCTGTTTTTATGTCCAGCGAGTCATTTTATGCGAAGTATTTTTTAACTGCATATGAATTCACAGGGGATAAGAAATCTTCACCATCCATAGTGGTGAGCATCAGTGCTCCACCAGAGAAAACCTTCTTTACTATGAATGGACCATCATAATTAGGAGTCCACTTGCCCTTGTGGTCTGTATGAGGAGGAAGAAGTCTTTTCAGCACAAGATCTCCCACTTGGTATTCCCGAAGCATGACTTTCTGATCGAATGCTTTCTTCATCCTTTTCTGATATAACTGCCCATGACAGATGGCAGCTAGCCTCTTTTCTTCGATCAAATTTAGTTGATTGTACCGAGACCGGACCCACTCTGCTTCATTCAGCTTTATATCCATTAGTACCCGTAAGGAGGGTAACTCAACTTCAACAGGTAGGACTGCCTCCATACCATACACAAGCTGCTAAGGCGTTTCCCTAGTAGACGTTCTGATTGAGGTTCGGTACCCATGTAAAGAAAATGGTAGCATTTCATGCCAGTCTTTGTAAGTAACCACCATCTTCTGCACAATCTTCTTGATGTTTTGGTTAGCTGCCTCAACAACGCCATTCATCTTTGGCCTGTAAGGAGAAGAGTTGTGATGTTGGATTTTGAAGTCCCGGCACAGTTCTGCCATCATTTTGTTGTTCAAATTGGAACCATTATCAGTAATGATTCGCTCGGGTACTCCATATCGACAGATGATGTCTCTTTTCAGAAATCTAGCTACCACTTGTCTGGTCATGTTTGCATATGAAACTTCTTCAACCCATTTGGTGAAGTAATCAATGGCTACCAGGATGAATCTGTGGCCATTTGAAGAAGTCGGTTCAATCTTTCCAATCATGTTAATGCCCCACATGGCAAAGGGCCAGGGTGAAGACATTACGTTCAAAGGATTCAGAGGCACATGCACTTTATCCGCGTAGATCTGGCATTTGTGGCACCTTCTGGCATAGTCACAACAGTCTGCGTCCATTGTGATCCAGTAGTAACCTGATCTTAACAATTTCTTAGCCATTGCATGCCCCCCGGCATGGGTACCGAAAGATCCTTCATGCACTTCGTGCATTAGCAAGTCTGCTTCTTTCTTATCAACACATCTGAGAAGAACCACGTCGAAGTTTCGCTTGTTTAATGAACCATCAGCATTAAGGAAGAAACTATTGGCCAACCTTTTTAATGTCTTCTTATCATTGGATGATTCCCCAGGTGGGTATGTTTGATCCTCTAAGAAGCTTTTGATATCATAGAACCAAGGCTTGTCATCCTTAACAATGTCCACAGAGAATACGTACGCTGGTCGGTCTAGTCTGGATACTGAAATCCGAGGCACATAATTTGCAGTTTGAACTTTGATCATGGAGGAAATGGTTACTAAAGCATCGTCGAACTGATTCACGTCTCGAGGGATATACTCAAGTTTGACTGTTGTGAAGAAAGTCAATAATCTCCTCGTGTAGTCACAGTATAGGATCAGATGCCCTTGGTGAGTACCATTTGCCATTGGTCTGATTGATTACCAAAGCTGAATCTCTGAATACATTCAAAGTCGTGATCCTAAGGTCAATGGCTTCCTCAAGATCCATGATACATGCTTCGTATTCTGCTTTGTTGTTAGTGCAGGCAAAGGTGAGTTTCGCCGAAAAAGGCATATGAACTCCTTTAGGTGTAATGAGCATTGCACCAACTCCACGACCATTCATATTGATAGCCCCATCAAACATCATTGTCCACTCTTCTTCTGGGTCAGGCCCTTCAGTGTGAATAGGCTCTTCTTCTGGGAAGTCAAATCTCATTGGTTGGTAATCATCAATGGGTTGCTCAGCCAGATAGTCAGACAATACACTGCCCTTGATGGCTTTTTGAGATGTGTACTGAATGTCATACTTTGTCAGAATCATTTGCCATCTTGCAACCCTTCCGGTAAGTGTTGGCTTCTCAAATATGTACTTGACGGGGTCCATCTTTGAAATCAACAAGGTAGTATGAGTCAACATATACTGTCTTAGTCGGCGAGCAGCCCACACTAAAGCACAACAAGGTTTCTCGAGCAGTGAATAACGTTGTTCACAGTCGGTAAACTTTTTGCTTAGGTAGTATATTACGTACTCTTTTTGACCAGTCTCGTAATGCTGGCCCAACACACACCCCATCAATCCTTCTAATACTGTCAGGTACATTATTAGAGGTCTTCGTTCAATTGGAGGCATGAGAATCGGAGGTTCTTGTAGGTACTCCTTGATCTTGTCAAAAGCCTTCTGACAATCTTCGTTCCACCTGACCGTTTGTTCTTTTCTTAACAATTTGAACAGGGGCTCACAGGTTACAATAGGATGAGATATGAACCTTGATATGTAGTTCAATCTACCTAAGAACCCCCGAACTTCCTTTTCAGTCCTTGGTGCAGGCATCTCCTGAATGGCTTTGACTTTGTTGGGATCAACCTCAATTCCCTTTTCACTTACGATAAATCCCAACAACTTACCGGAACGTACCCCGAATGTGCATTTGTTGGGGTTTAGCTTCATCTGATACTTTCTCAGACGCTTGAACAACTTTAGCAGATTTACCTGATGGTCTTCTTCAGTAAGGGACTTGGCAATCATGTCATCCACGTAGCATTCAATTTCTTTGTGGATCATGTCATGGAATAATGTTACCATAGCCCGTTGATAAGTCGCACCGGCGTTTTTCAGTCCAAAAGGTATTACCTTGTAACAAAAAGTTCCCCAAGGCGTGATGAAGGTTGTTTTCTCCATGTCCTCGGGTGACATTCTGATCTGGTTATACCCAGAAATGAGTTGTGTTATCGACCAATACATTATTGTGAGGTAATGGGAAATCATCCTTCAAGCTAGCTCTGTTTAGATCCCGGTAATCCACACACATACGTACTTTGCCATCCTTCTTAGGCACTGGTACAATGTTAGCGACCCACGGCGGGTAACTATTTACAGCAAGTAAACCGGCGTCCCACTGTTTTTGTACTTCTTCCTTAATCTTCATGGCCATATCTGGACGAGTACGGCGTAGCTTTTGCTTCACTGGAGGGCAATCTTCTTTCAATGGTAGCTTGTGCATAACAATATTCGTATCTAGACCTGGCATGTCTTGATAGGACCAAGCGAAGATGTCGACGTATTCTCGAAGCATGTCAATGAGCTGTTCTTTTACTGAAGCTTGCAGACTAGCCCCAATCTTCACTTCATTCAAATCCTCTTCGGTACCAACATTAACTGTCCCAACCTCCTCCTGATGAGGAGTAATTACTTTCTCTTCTTGCCTCAACAACCTGGCTAACTCTTCAGGTAACTCATAGTCTTCTTCAACCCCTTCATCAGCTTGATTAATTGGATTGTCGAAGTCATACAAGGTCATAGTAGCGCTGTTGTCGGTGCAATCTGGAAGGTAATCTCTGCAAGGTTTGAGATTTGTTCGTTTTAGTGATCAATTTTAATCTTGTTTTAGAAAAAGTGAAAATGAAGTTATTTATTTTGAAAAAATTGCCATTTTATTGTTTTGTACAAAAGTAAAAAATGAAAAGACAGTGAACGAAAAAGAGACTTGTTTGCAAAAGATGTTCGATATTCATTGATAATCCATTTTCACAAAATTACAATATGGCCCTATTACAAAATGAGTCCTGATACCTTGGGCAAGATGCAGGACTTGATGCATGCTAAAAAAGGCAGGAAATAATAATTACTCTGCATGAGTAACCCTTATAATTTCCTGGGAAGACTAGTTAAGGACTTGGTGACCCGGGATCCTTGGACGTATCCAGCTCTCTAGGTTGAGGTCGCTTTTCGCCTCGTTTTCCACATTGTTAACATCATCTGGGGTGAGCATCCCCCACTGATGAACTTGGGCTCTTTAGCAGCCTCTTCTTGATCTTGTCAGAATGGTTTGTAACCCAAACTGAATTTGTCCTCCTTCTTCTCCACTGGCAGCAGCTTGCCCCAGCCTTGGGCATTACCATCTTCAACAACCTTTCGGGCTTGCTGCTAGGAGACAATTGAAGTACCCATCCTATCCTCCTAGTATGCAGCAAATACTTCAGTCGTCGCCTCATTGATGTTCAGAGCTTCGAACCCCTGGCTCATAGTTTCGTGGATTTCACCATCCATCTAAATATATTTGTATGTAGCCAGATGGCTAACAAAGATGTCCTTTTCACCACAGATGGTGATAATCTGTCCTTCCCACTCATATTTCAATTTCTGGTGAAGGGTCGACGTAACTGCGCCAGCGGCGTGAATCCATGGCCGACCCAACAAACAGTTGTAGGCCGGCTGAATGTCCATCACATAGAAAGTAGTCTGAAAGACCCGTGGACCGATTATCACAAGCAGCTCCACCTCTCCATGAACAGACCTCTTGGAGCCATTAAAAGCCCTGACCACAAGGTTGCTTGGTCGGAGAGCTATTCCATCATATTCGAGCTTGACTAGAGCCTTCTTTGGCAAGACATTGAGTGAAGACCCAGTGTCCACAAGAACATGAGAGAGTACAGCCCCTTTGCACTCTAGGGTTATGTGCAAAGCTTTGTTATGGTGACGTCCTACTGTTGTCAAATCAGCATTGGTGAAACCTAGCCCATGGCTAGTATTGACATTAGACACCACTGTTTCTAGCTGATTGACTGTGATCTCTTCTGGCACGTAGGCAGCGTGCCAGACTTTGAGTAGCGCATCCCGATGGGCTTCGGAACACAACAACAGGGATAAGATGGAGATCTTAGGAGTTTGGTGGAGCCGATCCACAACCTTATAGTCACTTCTTTTAATTATCCTCATAAATTCAACCACATCCTGATCAAAGGATGATTTATGAGTCTCTTTTGGTGCAGGTTCTTCAGGTGCCACACTTTTCCCCTTGGCTTTGGCAATCTCTGCCTGAGTGCTAGTTCTGGGAGCTTATGACACGAAGAGGTGTCCGCTTCGGGTGAAGCCTCCGCCTCCCCCGACATTATCCACTTGTGAGGTAGGAACTGAAGAATCAAGAAGGACTTTTTCTCCGTTGCAGTAAAGATCTACACCATAATGCCAAGGTACAACATTGTCTTTATCATACGGAATGGGCCCTGGCACCGTGATGGTGACTGGGCTTACTGCAGCAGAGATTGGAATCATTATTGTCTACGGATCATAGAAAATGGTGACAGGACTTCTTGAGGATGTTGGTGGTGATGAATTAAAGCTTGGTTGTTGCTGAAACTGTTGCTGAGATTGTTGTTGATAGTTGCTGGAATCCGGGACCGTTGCAGGGTCATAATAGATGGTAATTGTGGAGACGTCGTTGCTAGTGGTTGCTGAAGTTGTAGAAGGAGATGAAATGGAACTGTTGTTCGTTGAAGTGATAGAAGAAATGGTTGCTGAAGTTGTAGATGAATCGGTAGGAGCAATTGTTGTTGCAGTTGTAGGAGAACCATTAGAAAAATGAGTTGCTGGTGTTATAGAAGCTGTTGTGGTTATTTGTAGAATGCCTTCTTTGATCAAGCTATTGATACCATTCTTCAAGCTTGCACACCCATTCTTGGAAAGCTTGCAAGATTCACAATAGGCCTCACAACCTAGAAACACTTGGCATTTCAAAAGCTGAGCTTTAACCTCTGCCAGAGGTGTCTGAATACTTGCAATATCTTCAATCAAACTCATGGGTGAGCCTTCCTCTATAGCATTAATCCTTGGCCCACTGTGGCTTGGCATAGGATTTTTCATGACATTGGGAGGTGGTGCAAAGTTCAGGGCCTTTGAATCTACCAGATCCCGGACCTTCATATGCAGAGCCCTGCATTTTTCCGTGGAGTGACCAGGTGCGTTAGAATGAAAAGCACACCTAGCATTGACATCGTAATTTCTTGGAAGGTTATGAGGATTAGGCGGAGCCAATGTCATCAACTCAACAAGATTGAGCTTTAGGAGTTCTGGCAGTAGTGTGGCATATGGCATTGGAATATGGTCAATCACCCTGTTGATCTGAGACGGCCGCTGTTGAAAAGGGTGTTGTTGTTGATTGTTGTTGTAGGATCTGTGTTGAGGGAACTGTGGTTGTTGAGGGAAGTGTTGTGGCTGTTGAGTATACTATGGAGGTGGAGTAGGAATAGTGATGGCAGCAACGGATCTGGGCAAATATTGGGGTCTTCCTCTTCCCGCATGTACATAATTTGTTTCACCAGATCTACGGGGCCCTGCAAATGGATTCCTTGCACTACTTGAACTGGCACCGTTGTCGGAGATGTTTCCCATCTTCAGTAAGCTCTCAATTCTTTCCCCAGCTATTACCACGTCTGCAAAGCTGGTAGAAGAAAATGCAGCTAATCTGTCAATATAGGTACCCTGGAGAGTATTCATGAACATGTCTGCCATCTCCCTTTCTGACATTGGGGGTTGAACAGCAGCAACTAGTTGCCTCCACCTTTGGGCATACTCTCTAAAGCTTTCACGGGAAGACTGTGACATTCCCATCAGAAGGGTTCTATTTGGAGCCATATCCAGATTATATTGATATTGACGGATGAAAGCTTCAGCCAAGTCTTTCCAATTCCTTACTGTGGCTCTGGTCAAGTGGGAGTACCATTCTTGGGATGCCCCTGTCAAGCTATCCTCGAAGTAAAACATCCACAGCTTTTCATCCATGGTGTAGGCTTTCAATCTCCCCAGGAAAGATTGGAGATGGGTACGAGGGAAGGAAGTACCATTATATCTTTAAAAACAAGGAGGTTTGAATTTGTGAGGAATTATATCCCCTTCCACCAATCCCATGTCCATGACATCAAAACCTAGAGAATTTTGGCATTCAAGAGACCTTAGCTTCTCCGCAATTTCATCCAATCGACGACGTAAACTTCATCTCCACCCTCAACCACAATAAACTTCTCTTCTTGAGGGTCCTCATGCAAGGTTCTTCCTCCAGTAGTGTTACCTTGGGTGTTTCTTATGGCATTGATGTCTGGGTTCAGATGAGGTCCAAACTCTAGAAGATCAGTGCGAGGCTGCACGTGATCATTGTTAGTGGTACCCCCTATACCTGGATGGTGTTCCTCAGGAGTTTGTCGCTCAACCAACTCCCTCAGTCTCTCCTGGATCTGAGCTAAGCTAGTCATCACTGCCATAAATTGATTCATTTGGGCCCTCATCTTTGTCCTCTCATTGGCCATTTGGGTCCTCACATCAGTCAAGTCTTGCTGAACTTGATCCATTTGTAAGCCCGAAAGGTTGTTTCTTGTCGGATACCGGTGCACTCTATTGACAGGGAACACTCTTCTGCGAGCAATGTTTCCTGAAACCACAACAAAGTGAGAAACAACAAAAACAAAAACCTACAAAACAAGGAAAATGTTAGTATGCAATGCAGGATGCCTATTTGTCTTCCAAGGGTATCTGGTTTGGTTCTTTGGTTTTGACCTTTCCAGACCTCGAGGAAATGCTGATGTTGCAGAGAGATAAAAGCCCAAGAAATAATACAAACAATATATTACAAAAATGTGAAGATACATAATTTGATTACAACAAAATTCCCATGGTGGGTCAAAATACAACAACAAGATCAAAGGTACAAACAAAAGGAGATACAAGTCAAGGAAATCAAACATCCAATCCAAAGTCATCCTCTATGACTTCTTTCAGGAGAGCCTCAGTCATTGGGCCAACTGGGTGCTCTGTGATGGTCCTGATGAGAAGGTTCCTGGTGGCAATGGCACATGTCAACTTCTTATGCTTGTCCTGGTCCTTTGATCTCTTTAACACTGCCCGGAGTTTCAACTCAGAGATCTCCTTTTGTGCTGCTAACAAATCTGCCTGATTCTTCTTCTCACTAGCCTCCCGCTGCTCTATCCTAGCCTGAGTTCTTTGATCTTCCTGTGCACGAGCCTCAGTGATCCTGATCCACCTATCATGGCTCTCTTCTAAATAATGCTCAGCTCTGGCCTTCTGAGTCTTAGATTCTTTGAAAGCATTTTTTAGTACTAACTCTCCTGCTCTAGCCTTTCTTATATAGTCACTCGTCTTCTCAATCTTGGTCAAGTGCTCAATTCAGAGCTTCTCTAACCTTTCATTATCTAGACGGTTGTCATTCCTCTCCCAGAAGGTCTTCTTTAAAGCTTCAGAGAGCTGAGTATTCCTTTCCTTCAGTTTCTCGAACTCCACTAAGCTGACACTAGCTGCAGGTTGCACTGCTGATGGTCCAGGTATATCCTCTAAGGTGAATGGCATCCGGGTGATCTCCCCCCTGACACGAGACCAGTCAAGATACTGATTTGAAGCTATATTGTTGCACTTGCCAAGGATAGCTGTCCCCTTAGTCTGAATGTTGTCCCAAGCTCAGGCTGCCTGTCTGACAATAGCAGAGTTGTGATGGATGTCACAATAGAGGGTTTCTGCCAAATCCTTCCCTCTCGGGGGATGAACGAAAGCATACCCTAATTGACTTTTGAAAAGTAAAGGGTTGTAGTTGATGCAACCTTTTACTCCAATCAAGGGTACATTGGGATACTGCCCACAGCTAGTGATGATATCTTTGCCCTTGGTGCTCTGAGTGCACCACCTGATGTCTTCTGATGTAGGGGCAATCAGTCTCTTGGCCTAATTCCTTCACTGATGAGGATTCAAGAAAGTGTCTGACTTCGGTAAGTGCCTTAACAACCAACAGTAGAAGAGGGGTGCACAACATCTGACCAATCTTCCTTTTTGCTTCTCATTCCTCTGGTGCACTGAGTAATAGAAGTCTCCAAGCAGGGTAGGGACTGGATTCCTCAACAGGAAGAGGTGAAAAAGTCTTCATCCAAGCCTTCCAGCACATCAAAACCAATCCCATGGCCATCCTTGAAAGAGGGAAATTTGCAAAACATGTAATAACTCTTCATCCAAGCCTTCCAGCACATCAAAACCAATCCCATGGCCATCCTTGAACCAAGCTGAGGCCAGACACCCCATGAAATCACCTATGTCCCGTACCCATACCTCATAGTACACAATCTTGACTTTTTTTAAAAACTCCCATACCAATCAGCCTGTGCCACCACCCACACTCTAAGCAATCCCATTGGTTTATGCAAACATTATGGATCACAAACAACATAACACAATTGCCTGAAAGCTCTCTGAGGCTCAGATTGCCAAAAACCTCAAGAACCCTTCCTCTCTTCGAAATTTATAGCACAACCATCAAAGCTTCAAATTTCTTCCACCAATCAACTCATCATCACCCTAGGGTCATTTCCCACCCATCGCCATAGCCTGAAACACTCCCAAACACAAATACGATTTATGCATACTCAGAACTGAACTTTCAAAACCAAGCCACACAAGCTCCATTCAAGCACTTTAGAAGCTTTAGGGAGTTCATTGGGATGGATTTGCATAAAGGAAGAGGTCCAAAAGCCCAAATTGAGAAAGCTTCATCTCAGGTAACCTCCAAGAACATTTTTTCTAGAAACGTGTTTTCATGTTATAGAATGACTCTACATGCTTCACTGATCACCCTGATGTGTTTAAAATTAAAAATGGTTGAGAAATAAGCATTTCAAGATGTTTTGAAACTTTGCCTGTGAAATGATTTATGCTTCGATTCATCATGTATGTTTGTTTTAAATTCTTTTTGATGCTTGATTCTTGCTTGTTGATGTTTAATGGTTGATTCTGGAAAGTTTGGGAGGTTCTCATAGCTTAGGCAAGGAGATAGTGTTTTGTGCTCGCCGGAGAAGATGACCGGAGCTTGCTTCGGTCACCTGAATGTGTTTAGGGTTGAGATTAGGGTTAATCCAGTCAGTTTGAATATCGGCCGTAGGATCCTGTTTAGCGCGTGTTTGTAGGGTCCAGATTGATTCACTTAAGCCCTAATCCAGTTTAATTAAATTAATTAGTTAATTAACCCAGTTTGAATGAGAGTCGTACAAATGCGCGCGTGGTCAATTCCCTCCTTCCCCAGTTTGAATCCCAGCCTTCAGATGCGCTGACTTTCATTTTTATTCATTTTATTTTCATTTATTTCGCATATTTATTTTAAAATATCAAAAAGCATCCAAAAAATATGAAACTTTGCATTCTGACTTTAAATATTTTTCTCATTCCAAAAGTAATTTTTATTTTATTTTTTGCATTAAAAAAGTATTTTTAAAATATTTAAATGTTAATTTTTATTAATTAAAGTATTTTAATTAATTAAAAATACATTTAGGTTTCTAAAAATACCAAAAAACCCATGAACCATTCCAATGCATTTAGAAACATTTTCAAACTCTTCACACAAATTTCTTTTTAGGTTTGATCATAGTTTGCCAATTTTCTTTGAATTAAGGGCCATAAAAATCACATTTTTGAACCTTAACTTTAAAAAATCATTTCTGCCTACTCAAGAAGAGTTTGAACTTGATTATTTTTGCATTGTGTTAAATGTTACATGTAGTTTATATGTTTTTTTTCCTCATGAATTTTTCTTGCATTTTCAATTTGATTTGCATTTTTCCCTTTGAACCACCCAAAAAACCCTAGAAACTTAGAAAAATCATAACTTTTGATAGGTTAGGCTTATGACCTCCTCCTTTGGGGTGTGACCTAGTATGGGATTAGGGTTTGTTTGAGCTTAAATTTCAAATTTTTATCAGGCCATTTGCTTCTATTTTATCCATTTGCATCTCACATGTTTATAAAACCCTAATTTCTCATGTTCATTTGAATTCACCTTGCATATGCATCAATGCATGAACTTGCCATGACATTTCATGCATTCATATGTCATCTTAGACATCTTAGGACATTTTAGAACTTTTCTTCATCATTTCTTCATCCATTTTCCATGATTAGCACTCATTTCATTTCATAAACTTTCATGTGTTTTCAAACTTCAAAGCATGCTTCCTTTGCATCCCATCTTTGTATGATCACACATATGCATTTTGTATGCCTTTGCATCATCTCACATGACATTTTCAAAACTTAAACACTTCTGACTTTGGTCCCTTCATCTCATTTCATCTCATTTCACTTCATTTCTTTATGCATTATACTTTATACATTCATACTAACACTTTCAGGTTTGGTAAGTTATTGTGGGATTTGCCTTCACCTCTCATTTCTTCTTATCTCTTTCATTTGCATTTTAATTTTAATTTGTCTTTGATGTGAATTTGATTCACTTATGTTCCATCTCTCACTTTCTTTCTTTAAGTTACTTATCTTCTTCAATGAAGTAAGTAACTTGTTCTTCTTTCTCATCCTCCTTTCATCTGCTTCTTCCATTGGTGGCTTCCATGAAGATCTTTTATCTTAAGCCTCACAAACCATAGGAACATCCAAGCATGATAATCTTAGGGTTGTGTTTAGTCCCCCTTAGACTTTTTACCTTTGAGTTTCCTTGAGTCTCTCTTCTCATCTCAATAATCAGAGACTAAATTCTTAAAGTTTTAGGACTTTGGAATTAGGGTTATGCCTACATCCTTCTCTTAGGATGGAGTGTATAACTTTAATCCTAAGTGTTAAACCTTTAATTTGTTTAAACCTCTTAATCAAATCACCTTAATAATCACTAAGACTTTATCTTGTAACTTGGGCCTTACATTAGGGTTCTAATTCTTCCTTACAGTTAAGAAGGACTAACCCTAGTGTTTAACGGACAAGTCCTCCTCAAGTTGTCTTACAAACTTAAAAATCATTTCTTAATCTCACCCTTTAATTAAAATCCATTTAATAAAGGCATGTTATATAATGAATTTAATCCCTAACCATGGATTTAGTTGAGGTAACTTCCTCAGCTTAAGTGTTCTCATCTATTATCTTTCTATTAGGATGGTGTAATTAGTTCACTAATCTGTGATTAGAGATTAAACTCATTACTTAACACTAAAGTAAAACCCAAAAACATCTAAATAATCACAAGTAGGTTAATGATCTTAATCCTACATCATCATGGTAATTAAGTTGAGATGCTTATCTCATACTTAAGTAGGCTCATTATCCCTAATCAGGGAGGATATAATGAGTTTACAAGCCCTTGATTTAGGCTTAAGCTCATTAACTTATGCAAAACACCAAAAACAATAACAAAACTGAAAACACAAAAAAACAAACAATAATCGTCTCCTTTGGGATTCTTTTCTGATCACACTCATTCACAAACGAGAACTGGCTTCTTCCGTATAATGCAATAAAGTTAGCACTCGAGCCAGACGTGTCATACACTTGAGCATAGACAAGCAATCAGTTCATAGTCAATTTATTTTTCAGTCTCTTTGAGTTGAACTATGGTGTTCTGACTTCCTCATTGCATGAGAGGATACGTAGGCATAACTTAATTGTTATCGAACAAAAGTCTCTTTGTTATCCCCCTCTTTCAACATTCTCTTTCTAAAGCCTCAGTTCCTGAGCATTCACCCTTTTGCACTGACACTTGTATATTATTTTCAGCTTTTGCACACAGATAGCACATACACTACCCCTTTTAAACAAAATCTTTTAAGCATGGATCCCGTCGAGTACGACAGACAATCTGGGTGCTAATACCTTCCCAGGTTGTAACCAACCCCCTTTCTCAGTTTCTCTAGTTCGCAACCATCTTATCCATATTTTTCTAGGTTTATGCAGCATTACCTTTCCTTCGGGATAAAAATGCCTAGCTGGCGACTCTATTCACTTCACTCTCATTTTCTCTCTTCACCGACCGTTCGCGTATGTACTGAGATGCAAATCTTTGGGAGTGACAACTTGGCGACTCTGCTGGGGAAGTATCTCTTGCAACCAGGGCTTCTGGTTCTTTTTGTAGGTTTCTCCTAGCTCTTGTTTGATTTGTGTTTATAGGGGTGTTATGTGCTACTTGTGCTTGTTGTGTATTGCTTTATTTATAGCTTTTTGTACAGCTTTATTTATTGCTTTCATTTACTGTTTATATGCATTTCATACTGTTATCATCATATCATGTATGCTGGATCTCTTGTCTGTTTTGGTGGGAGGGATTATTGAGTGAGTAAGGTTCCATACCAAGAGCCTGAGTGACACATAGGATAGAGTGGCTTCATATTATTTCCCATTCCATTTCGGTCTGGTGCGGGAATATGAAACACAGTTCAGACATAGGTTTCTTCTTGAGAACTCTGTGCTACGGATTTCCTGTAGTACTAGGGCTATCTTGGAAGCCTGCTAAGTCTGGATGACCTTTTAGTGACCTTCAGCATCTGAGGTGAATTAGGGGAGGAACCTTTATGATTATTGTAAACACTGTACCTCCGGGTTAGAAGTGTTTACACTTCTCATAACTGATCCAAGTCTGAGGATCCTTGTTCTAGAACAATACATGTGAGGGGGTTGGGATGTTTACAGGTTTGCAGGAATCCTTGGCCTCATCATACCTTTGTTACTGATATTGTTAAGGTCACATCATTTTTTACTGTTCTTGTGAAACCATGGACTTGTGACTCTTTATTTGAGTCCCCCACCTAGTTACTGGTTTCTAAGCCTCCATCCGAACTTATGAACAAACATGGACCCTATCAAGGCAGATAACAGATCCAGCACTTGATCACAAACCATTTGCATATCATTCTGCATACATCATTTTGCATCATTTAACATTTGTCTATTTGTTTTACAGGGTATCCACATCTTATCTTTGGTTTGGTTATGACCTGTTCTACTGCTCAGATTCCTTCAGTTATCTGCATCAGCCATCATCATTATCAGTTATCTTCATTAGAGATTCTTCTTCAGTACCTTCTCCAGTTATCTTCATCAGTTATCTTCATCATAGATCCTCTTCAGTGTCTTTTCCAGCTATCTTCAGCAGTCTTCTCCAGTACTTCTCCTCAGTCTTCTTCACCAGCATCCATTGTCAGCATGGACCCATCCAGGAAGAGCAACATCACTTATCACTTCTTCGAGCCCACTTTGACAGGCATCAGACAGATTCAGGCTCTTATCACTCCTAATCATGTCCCTTTATTCAGGGAACATTATGGTGGCATTATGGACATGATCATGGATTTGGATGCATCACAGAGGAGCATGATCCACACATGTTTTCAGTTCTATGACCCTCCTCTCAGATGTTTCCCTTTCCCAGATTTTCAGTTGGGACCTTTGCTAGAAGAGTTCTCCATGTTGTTGGGTGTCCCCACCAGGAGGGGAATTCCTTTCAACCCTGAGATGATTGCTCCCAAGAATGAAGATATAGCTCAGGCTTTGCACTTGGAGTCCACCCTCATTGACCAGAATATGACCACCAAGGCTGGAATCCCATGCCTTCATTTGGACTTCTTGGTTACTCAGGCCACCATTCATGCTGCAGTAGGGAAGTGGGACACCGTTTGTGCTCTCTTAGCCCTCAGCATATACGGAGTCATCTTGTTTGCAGATGAGCCTAATTTTGTGAGCAAGAGTGCTATCCACATTTTCCTGTTGAAGAATCCAGTCCCTACCTTGCTTGGGGACTTTTACTACTCAGTGCATCAAAGGAATGAGAAGCAGAGGGGAAGATTAGTCAGATGCTGTGCACCTCTCTTCTACTGTTGGTTATTAAGGCACTTGCCGAAGTCAGACACTTTCTTGAATCCTCATCATCCGAGGAATTGGGCTAAAAGAATGATTGCCCTTAAATCAGAAGACATCAGATGGTGCACTCAGAGCACCAAGGGCAAATATATCATCACCAACTGTGGGCAGTATCCCAATATACCCCTAATTGGAGTGAATGGTTGTATCAATTACAACCCCTTTCTTTTCAAAAGGCAATTAGGGTATGCCTTTGTACATCCACCAAGAGATCAAGACTTGTCAGAAACCCTCTATTGTGACATCAGCACAATCTTGCCATTGCCAGACTAGCAGCCTTGGCTTAGGACAATATTTAGACAAAGGGGACTGCTATTCTTGGCAGGTGTAACAACATAGCTTCAGCTCAGTATCTTGATTGGTCTCGTATCAGGGGACAGATCACCCGTATGCCATACACCTTAGAGGATATTCCTGGACCATCAGCAGTGGAGCCTATGGCCACAGTCAGTTTAGAGGAGTTTGAGAAGTTGAAGGAAAGGAATACTCAGCTCTCTGAAAAGACAACTCCTGATTGATCACATGACCAAGATTGAAAAGACAGATGATTACATCAGAAGGGCAAGAGCAGGGGAGTTGGTATTGAAGAATGCTTTCAAGGAAGCCAAGATTCAAAAGGCCAGAGTTGAACACTACTTGGAGGAGAGTCAGACTAGATGGATCAGGATCATTGAGGCTCGTTCACAGGAAGATCAGAGGACCCAGGATAGGATAGAGCAGCTGGAAGCTAGTGAGAGGAAGAACCAGGAAGCCCTGTTAGCAGCACAAAAAGAGATCTCTGAGTTGAAGCTCCGGGCGGGATTGAAGAGATCAAAGGACCAGGATAAGCATAAGAAGTTGACCAGTGCCATTGCAACCAGGAACTTTCTTATCAGGACCATCACAGAGCATCCAGTTGGCCCAGTGACTGAGGCTCTCCTGAAAGAAGTCAGAGAGGATGATTATGAATTGGATTTTGATATCTTTTGTTGTACTTCATTTTGATTGTATTTTTGTTGTTATATTTTGACCCACTATGGGAACTTTGTTGTAATCAAACTATGTATCTTTACATTTTGTAATATATGGTTTGTATTATTTCATGGGCTTTATCTCTCTTCAGCATCATCATTTATTTGTTTTGTAGGTATTTGTTTTTGTTATTTCTCACTTTGTTGTGGTTTCAGGAAACATTGCTCGAAGAAGAGTCTTCCCCATCAATAGAGTGCACCAGTATCCGACAAGAAACAACCTTCCGGGCTTACAAATGGACCAGTTTCAACAAGATCTGACAGACGTGAGGAACAAAATGGCCAATGAAAGGACTGAGATGAGGGCCCAAATGAACCAATTTATGGCAGTGATGATTGGGTTGGCCCAAAGCCAAGAAAGACTGAGAGAGTTGGTCGAGCGGCAAACTCCCGAAGAAAAACACCCAGGTACAGGGGGTACCAGCAACAACGATCATGTACAACCTCGTACTAATCCCCCAGAGTTTGGACCTCATCTGAACCCAGAAATAAATGCTATAAGAAATACCCAGGGTAACACTAGAGGGAGGGCCTTGCAGGAGGACCATCAGGAAGAACAATTTATTGTGGTCGGGGCAGGAGACGAAGTCTATGATCGTCAGCTGGACGAGATAGCAGAAAAGTTTAGGTCTCTGGAATCTCAAAACTCTCTGGGTTTTGTTGTCATGGATATGGGACTAGTGGAGGGGGTTAGAATTCCTCACAAATTCAAACCTCCCTGTTTTGAAAGATACAATGGCACATCCTGCCCGCGTACCCATCTCCAATCTTTCCTGGGGAGATTAAAAGCCTACACCATGGATGAAAAATTGTGGATGTTTTATTTTGAGGATAGCTTGACAGGGGCATCTCGGGAGTGGTACTCTCATTTGACCAGGGCCACAGTAAGGAATTGGAAAGATTTGGCCGAGGCTTTCATTCGTCAATATCAATATAATCTGGACGAGGCTCCAAATAGAACCCTTCTGATGGGAATGTCACAGTCTTCCCGGGGAAAGCTTTAGAGAGTATGCCAAAGATGGAGGCAATTAGCTGCTTCTGTTCAACCCCCAATATCTGAAAGGGAAATGGCAGACATGTTTATGAACACCCTCCAGGGGACTTATATTGATAGATTGGTCGCTTTTTCTTCCACTAGCTTCGTAGACGTGGTCATAGTTGGGGAAAGAATTGAGAGCTTATTGAAAATGGGAAATATTTCTGATAACGGCGCCAGTTCAAGCAGTGCAAGGAAACCATTTGTAGGGCCTCGCAGATCCAGTGAAACAAATTCTGTACATATGGGCAGAGGAAGACCCAAGTATCTGCCAAATTCAATTGCCGTTGTCACTATTCCTACTCCACCTCCTCAATACACTCAACAACCACAACATTTTCCTCAACGACAACAGTTTCCTCAACAAAGATCCTACAACAACAACAACAACCAACAACAACGCCCTTTTCCAGCAAAGGCCATCTCAGATCAACATGGTAATTGACATTATACTAATGCCATATGCCACCTTATTGCCACAACTCCTGAAGCTTAATCTTGTCGAGCTAAGGACTTTGGCTCCGCCAGATCCTCAGAACCTTCCGAGAAATTACGACGTCAACGCAAGATGTGTTTTTCATTCTAATGCACCTGGCCACACCACCGAAAAGTGTAGAGCTTTGCACATGAAGGTCCAGGACCTGGTTGATTCAAAGGCCCTAAATTTTGCACCACCTCCTAATGTCACGAAGAACCCTATGCCCAACCATGGTGGGCCAAGGATGAATGCAATAGAGGAGGGCCAACCCATGAGTTTAATTGAAGATACTGAAAGCATTCAAACACCTCTGGCAGAGGTTAAAGCTCAGCTTTTAAAATGCCAGGTTTTTCCAGGTTGTGAGGCCTGCTATGAATCTTGCAAGGTTTCCATCAATAGGTGTGCAAGCTTGAAAAGTGACATCGATGGCCTGATCAGAGATGGTATCCTGCAAATAACAACAACGACTTCTACAACACCAGCAACTCCTTTTTTTACAACATCAAGTGTTTCTCCTACAACTGCAAAGACAATTGTTCCTACAAACTCGTCCACAAAATCAGCAACCTCCTCTTCCATCACTTCAACAAACACCAGTTCAATCGCATCTTCTTCTACAACTACAGTAACCACTAACAACGACATTTCCATAGTCACCATCTATTATGACCCTGCAACGGTCCCGGATTCCAACAATTATCAACAACAATCTCAACAACAATTTCAGCAACAACCAAGCTTCAGTCAATCACCACCAACATCAACCAGAAATCCTTTTACCATCTTTTATGATCCACAGACAATAATAATTCCTACCTCTGTTGCAGTCAGTCCAGTCACCATCACGGTGTCTGGGCCTATTCCATATGATAAAGACAATGTTGTACCATGGCACTATGGTTCCGACCTTTACTGCAACAGAGAAAGAGTCCTTCTCGATTCTTCGGTTCATACACCGCAAGTGGATAATGTCGGGGGAGGCGAAGGCTTCACCCGAAGCGGACGCCTCTTTGCGTCACAAGCTCCAAGAACTAATACTGAGGTAGAGGCTGCTGCCAAAGCCAAAGGTAAAAGTGTGGCACCTGAAGAACCTGTACCAAAAGAGGCCCATAAATCATCCTTTGATCAGGATGTGGATGAATTTATGAGGATAATCAAAAGAAGTGACTACATAGTTGTGGATCAGCTCCACTAGACTCCTTCCAAGATCTCCATCTTATCCCTGCTATTATGTTCCGAAGCTCATCGGGATGCATTACTTAAAGTCCTGCACGCATCCTACATGCCGGAGGAGATCACGATAAATCAGCTTGAGACAGTGGTGTCTAATTTTAACACTAGCCATGGGCTAGGCTTCACCAATGCTTATTTGACAACGGAAGGTCGTCACCACAACAAAGGTTTACACATCACTTTGGAGTGTAAAGGGGTTGTGCTTTCGCATGTTCTTGTTGATACTGGGTCTTCACTCAATGTCTTTCCAAAGAAGGCTCTTGTCAAGCTCGAATATGATGGAATAGCTCCCCGACCAAGCAATCTGGTGGTTAAGGTTTTTGATGGCTCCAAGAGGTCTGTTCTTTGAGAGGTGGAGCTTCCCGTGATAATCAGTCTGTAGGTCTTTCAGACTACTTTCTATGTGATGGACATTCAGCCGGCCTACAGCTGTTTGTTGGGTCGACCATGGATTCACGCTGTTGGCGAAGTTACGTTGACCATTCACCAGAAATTGAAATATGAGTGGGAAGGATAGATTATCACCATATGTGGTGAAGATGATATACTTGTTAGCCATTTGGCTACATACAAATACATTGAAATGGATGGTGAAATCCATGAAACTATGAGCCAGGGGTTCGAGGCACTGAACGTCAATGAGGCGACAACTGAAGTATTTACTGTATCCCAGGAAGATAGGATGGGTACTTCAATTGTCTCCTATCAATAAACCCGGAAGGTTGTTGAAGATGGAAATGCCCAAGGCTGGGGCAAGCTGCTACCAATGGAGAAGAAGGAGGACAGATTCGGTTTGGGTTACAAACCATTTCGACAAGATCAAGTAGAGGCTGCTAAAGAGCCCAAGTTCATCAGTGGGGGATGCTCACCCCAGATGATGTCAATAACGTGGAAGACGGGGTGGAAAGCGACCTCAACCTGGAGAGCTGGATTCTTCCAAGGATCCCGGGTCACCAAGTCCTTAACTGGTCTTCCCAGGAAATTATAAGGGTTACCCCTGCAGAGTAATTATTATTTCCTGCTTTTTTCAGCATGCATCAAGTCCTGCATCTTGCCCAAGGTGTCAGGACTCATTTGGTAATAGGTCTATATTTGTAATTTTGTGCAAATGGAATATCAATGAATATCAGACATCTTTTGCAAACAATCCTCTCTTTCGCTCACTGTCTTTTCATTTTTCACTTTTGTACAAAACAATAAAATGGCAATGTTTTCAAAATAAATAACTTCATTTTCTGAATAAGATTAAAATTGATCACTAAAACGAACAAATCTCAACCCTTGCAGAGATTATCCTTCAGATTTCACCGATAACCGCACTGCTATGACCTTGTATGACTTCGACAATCCAATTAATCAAGCTGATGAAGGGGTTGAAGAAGACTATGAGTTGCCTGAAGAGTTAGCCATGTTGTTGAGGCAAGAAGAGAAAGTGATTACACCTCATCAGGAGGAGGTTGAAACTGTCAATCTTGGTACCGAGGAGGATTTAAAAGAAGTGAAGATTGGAGCCAGTCTGCAAGCTACAGTAAAAGAACAGCTTATCAACATGCTTCAAGAATATGTCGATGTCTTTGCTTGGTCCTATCAAGACATGCCAGGTCTAGATACGGATATTGTCATGCACAAGCTGCCATTGAAAGAAGATTTCCCTCTAGTGAAGCAAAAGCTACGTTGTACTCGCCCAGATATTGCCATGAAGATTAAGAAGTACAAAAACAGTGGGACGCCGGTTTCCTTGCTGTAACTAGTTACCCGCCGTGGGTTGCTAATATTGTACCAGTTCCTAAGAAGGATGGAAAGGTGTGTATGTGTGTGGATTACCGGGATCTTAACAAAGCTAGCCCAAAGGATGATTTCCCATTACCTCACATTGATGTATTGGTCGACAACACAGCTCAGTTCTCGGTATTTTCTTTCATGGATGGATTTTCTGGGTATAATCAGATCAAGATGTCACCCGAAGACATGGAGAAAACAACCTTCATCACACCTTGGGGCACATTTTGTTACAAGGTAATGCCTTTTGAACTGAAGAATGACGGTGTGACTTACAACGGGCTATGGTAACGTTATTCCACGATATGATCCACAAAGAAATTGAATGCTACATGGATGACATGAAAGCCAAGTCCCTTACTGAAGAAGACCATCTGGTGAATCTGCTGAAGTTGTTCAAGCGTCTGAGAAAGTATCAATATAAGATAAACCCCAACAAATGCACATTCGGGGTACGTTCCAGTAAGTTGCTGGGATTTATCGTAAGTGAAAAGGGAATTGAAGTTGATCCTGACAAAGTCAAAGCCATTCAGGAGATGCCTACACCTAGGACTGAAAAAGAAGTTCGGGGATTCTTGGGTAGATTGAACTACATCTCAAGGTTCATATCTCACCTAACTGTAACCTATGAACCCCTGTTCAAGCTGTTAAGAAAGGAACAAACAATCAAGTGGAACGACGATTGTCAGAAAGATTTTGACAAGATTAAGGAGTACCTACAAGAACCTCCAATTCCCATGCCTCCAATTGAAGGAAGACCTCTGATAATGTACCTGACAGTATTAGAAGGATCAATGGGGTGTGTGTTGGGCCAACATGACGAGTCTGGTCGAAAAGAGTATGCAATATACTACCTAAGCAAAAAGTTTACCGATTGTGAACAAAGTTATTCATTGCTCGGGAAAACTTGTTGTGCTTTAGCATGAGCTGCTCGCCGACTAAGACAGTATATGTTGATTCACACTACTTTATTGATCTCAAAAATGGACCCCGTCAAGTATATATTTGAGAAGCCAGCACTTACCGGAAGGGTTGCAAGATGGCAAATGATTCTGACAGAGTATGACATTCAATACACATCTCAAAAGGCCATCAAAGGCAGTGTATTGTCTGACTATCTAGCTGAGCAACCCATTGATGATTATCAGCCCATGAGATTTGACTTCCCTGATGAAGACATCATGTTCTTAAAAGCAAAAGATTATGATGAGCTAGTTCACACTGAGGGGCCTGACCCGGAAGAAGAATGGACTATGATGTTTGACGGGGCTATCAATATGAATGGTTGTGGAGTTGGTGCAGTGCTCATTACACCTAAAGGAGTTCATATGCCTTTCTCGGAAAAACTCACCTTTGCCTGCACTAACAACGAAGCAGAATACGAAGCATGTATCGTGGACTTGAGGAAGCCATTGACCTCAGGATCAAGACATTGAATGTATTTGGAGATTTAGCTTTGGTAATCAATCAGACCAACGACAAATGGTATACTCACCAAGAGCATCTGATTCCATACCGCGACTACACGAGGAGATTATTTACTTTCTTCACAACAGTCAAGCTTGAATACATCCCTCAAGATGAGAATCAGTTTGCAGACGCTTTAGCTACCATTTCCTCCATGATCAAGGTTCAAACTGTGAGTTATGTACCCCGAATTTTGGTATCCAGATTGGACCGACCAACATACGTATTCTCCGCAGACATTGCTAAAGATGATAAGCCTTGGTTCCATGACATCAAAAGCTTCTTAGAGGATCAGACATACCCACCCGGGGCATCATCCAATGATATGAAGACATTAAGAAGGTTGGCCGGTAGTTTCTTCCTTAATGTTGATGGTTCATTATATAAGAGAAACTTTGACATGGTGCTGCTCATATGTGTTGACAAGAAAGAAGTAGACTTGCTGATTCACGAGGTGCATGAAGGATCTTTCGGTACCCATGCTGGAGGACATGCAATGGCTAAGAAATTATTAAGATTGGGTTACTACTGGATCACAACGGATGCAGACTGTTGTGCCTATGCCAGAAATGCCATAAATGCCAGATCTACACGAATAAAGTGCATGTGCTCTGAATCCTTTGAACGTGATATCTTCACCTTGGCCCTTCGCTATGTGGGGAATTGACATGATTGGAAATATTGAACCAACTGCTTCAAATGGCCACAGATTCATCCTGGTAGCCATTGATTACTTCACCAAATGGGTTGAAGCAGCGTTGTATGCAAACGTCACCAGACAAGTGGTAGCCAGATTTCTGAAAAGAGACATCATCTGTCGATATGGAGTTCCTGAGCGAATCATTACTGACAATGGTTCCAATTTGAACAACAAAATGATGGCATAACTGTGTCGAGACTTCAAAATCCAACATCACAACTCTTCTCCTTACAGGCCAAAGATGAATGGCGTTGTTGAGGCAGCTAACAAAAACATCAAGAAGATTGTGCAGAAGATGGTGGTCACTTATAAAGACTGGCACAAAATGCTACTGTTTGCTTTGCATGGGTGGCGAACCTCGATCAGAACGTCTACTGGGGCAACGCCTTATCAGCTTGTGTACAATATAGAAGTTGTCCTACCTGTTGAAGTTGAGCTACCCTCCTTACGGGTAATGATGGATGTGAAGCTAGATGAAGCAAAATGGGTCCAGGCTCGGTACAATCAATTGAATTTGATCGAAGAGAAAAGATTAGCTGCAATTTGTCATTGGCAGTTATATCAGAAAAGGATGAAGAAAGTCTTCGATCAGAAAGTCAGGCTTCGGGAATATCAAGTGGGAGACCTCCTCATACATACCACAAGGGCAAATGGACTCCAAACTACGATGGCCCATTCATAGTAAAGAAAGTTTTCTCTGGTGGAGCACTGATGCTCACTACTATGGATGGCGAGGATTTCTTATCCCCTGTGAATTCAGATGCAGTTAAAAAATACTTCGCATAAAATGACCCGCTGGACATAAAAACAGAATGTACGTCCAGGCAAAAATAGGGCATCCCGACGAGTCAAAAACAGAATAAAAGACTCGGGCTAAAAGAAGGGAAAGAATATAAAAAATGTACACCCGCTGAGTTGAAAAGCCGCATTGGACAGCTCAGGCAAAAATGGATATCCCGGTGGATTGAAAACCCGAAAGGGCGATCCACGCAAAATCAGGGAAATAAGCGAACAACTGCATTCTGAATTCGTCTGTATCACTCATAACATGGCAAGCTTCAAAAGGACAAAGCATCGGTCAGAATCAGCCTTCTTCAGAAAGCAAGATAAGAAGAATGTCAAGGTCATAGAAAAGGAAGATCAATGGAGCGTCGTCGTCAACATTGCCAACATTTTTATTTTCTCAATTTACAGCAATCTCCTCATTTCAGGGGATTTGTTTCTTTGATTGTATTTGCCATTTAAGGGCACCCAAATTAATAAAATCAGAGTTTTCAGTCACACCTCGTTTTGTACATTTTTGTTTCGTTTGCAAAATGTCCAATATTCATGATACAGTACTTGCATAAAACAAATGAGCCATTTTTAACAAATGCATCCAGGAAATATATTACTTTCAGGAAAGTCTAACTCCTATGACGGAATCCGGTTAGGGATACCTCGGGATACTTGTGCGTTTCTCTTGTCTTAATAGACCGCAGACATTCAATATATAGCGTGGGGCATACCAAACATTGAATCCCCAACATGCTACTTCCCAGACGTCATTACCTCCCCGAGCAGGGCCTGACAGTTATCCAACAGCAAGATGGGCAAAGAATTTCCTATTCCCCACCAGGATGCCAGATCTCTCTCATCCTCATCAAAGTTAGTGGAACAATCTCCCCACAGAGTTTCCATTCTTTCCCCAGAAGAGCAATTCCTGAAACCCATCCCCAACAGAGTTGCTGAAGTTTCCTTCTCCCTAGATGAGTTCTCCTTACGGATAGATCTACCAATGATATATTTCCCAAGCTGAGTTTTCCCTCCGCACGGATCCATCAATGATCTTTTTTCCCCAGCCGAGTTATTCTTCCAAGAAGATCATCCAGAGATCTTCATCCCAGCAGGATCCGAGTCTCGAATCAGTTCCTCTTTTGCATAATCATAGCATTCGCATCATAATCGCCGAAATAAGCGTAGCATTTCGTCTAATACGGAGCATTACGGCAAAAATCAAACATTCGCATGATCACAAGCTAGGTTCAAGCCAGTCACCTGCAATTACCATCAATGTTTCATCAGCAATATACAAATATACCCCTGCACATAAGAGCCAAAGCGTCCCCTTTACACTTTCAAAAACAGATACTTGTTCATAGCATGTTCTTTTCGACACCCGTCCGTGTCATCCTATCCCCACAGAAAGCCAAAGCATATCCTTTGCATTCTCGAAACAGATGTCTGTTTATATATAGAACATGTTTGACACTCGTCCGTGTCATACTTCCCCAACAGATCAAACACTCGTCCGTGTCTTGCTCATACTTCACCAACAAACCAATACTCACTCATACTTATACAGAAGTCTTTGATACTCGACAGTATCTTGTTGTCAATCCTCAATAGATCCGACATTCGTCTGTGTTCTTTGTTAACCAGTTGGTACTCATCCATATCATCATCTCTGAACACGCGTCAGCGTTTGTTTCTACCGATGCTCGTCCATATCATGGTCCTAAGGATGCTTGTCCGCATCTTTAATCTATACACAACGTCAAACACTTATACCTTTTATTCTTAAGCGTTAACACTCGTCTGTGTTTACCGTTCCCCAGTAAGTCACCAACAAAACAACTTTCTATCCAATATTTGTCCTATGTTGTGATATTTTCGGCAGCCGTCCCCTGCCAGGTGATTTTCCTTCACCTTTGGATGACCGTCACTCATCCCTTCCCCAGCGGAGTCCCCATTAGTGTAACCTTTTTATCTGGCATTCATCCTTTGTCGTGATATGTTTAGCAGCCGTCCCCTGCTAGGTGATCGTCCTTCACCTTTTTATTGACCGTCCCTTATCATTTTACCCGATGGCCGTCCCCCATCGTTGATCTTGTTATCCGACATTCGTGTTATGTCGTGATAAACCCCGAGAGCAGCCGTACCCTGCTAGGTGATCGTCCTTCACCTCTTGATGATCATCCTTCATCATGCTTATCTGATGGCCGTCCCCATCGTCGACCTTTTCTATCTGACATTCGTCCTATGTCGTGATAAAGAGCAGTCGTCCCCTGCTAGGTGATCGTCCTTCACAGTTGATAACCGTCCCTCATCATTATTTCATTTATTCCTTAACCGATGGCCGTCCCCATCGTTGTTTACTTTACTTTTAGAAGCCTGGTGGTCGTCCCCATCATTGCTTTTCTCTTTACTTTAATCCCCAGAGAATCTTGTTTCTTTACCTGATGGCCTTCCCCGTCATAGTCTCTTTATTTCCCCAGCTTGTCGGTCGTCCCCGTCATTGCTTTACTTACCACTTTATCCCCAGCAGTCGTCCTCTGCTTGATGGTCATCCTCCATCGCTTTCATTTGATAATCATACTATACTATCTTTTACAATTTATATCCCTTTTCTTCTTCTATCCAGCGAGTGCAAATTTCGGATTGTCTTTGGTATTCAACCACAAGTTATCTTGTTTTTCTGTTAAGCTAGGCGTTTACATCCTACACAACTAACTCATGTTTGAATAGGGGAAGCTGCAAACACCCCAAATTTGCCCTCACTTTTTACCACACCATGGCTTGTGATCTTTCATGTTTGCATAAACATAAGCATTACACCTCATATTGCATATTTACTTCACTGCATAGTTCAAATTCATCTGCATCTAGGGTTTGTGATCTGAGCAAACCAAGAATCCATCTGAGCCATCCCAAAGGTCTCAAAGCTTTCCAAGAGGGTCCATGTGTGTTCTATTATCATATTATGCTCCTCAAAGTTCGTGAAAGTCAAGAGATCACAAGAACTGGCAAAGACATGGAAGTAGAGCTAGGGTTTCACTACACAAATGACCAAAATTAGGGTTTTGGTTTCAGACGCCTTAACTCGAAATTTTTGGATCATTCTTCTTTCTAATGTTCTTAATATGTTATAAGGATCATGTGTACCAAGGTTTATGAAGAAACTCCTTGTGGAAGTCATTTGTTTACTGGATAACTTCCCGAGCAAATTAAGTCAAAATCAGGGCATCTGAGGCCCCCAACAATGGAACCAAAGGGGTATTTTCATCAAATTGAAGTTATATGATCTTTATTTGATCTTATAAGTGTTAGGAAGTTCACAAGATTGAAGAATTTGGAGCCAATTGCAAACTTGCCATTTTTGGAAATGACTTGAAATGCAAACTTTCCATTTTGGGAAAGTTTTCCAACCTCCTCTTTCATGACCAAAAATGCTTCAAATGAAAAATTCTTGGTCATGAAAGTTGTAGATTAGGTCTTTCCCTTTTCAAAAAGTACAAGAACATGTCTTGATTCATCATGGAACTCAAGATATGGCTTTTCAAAGTTGGAAAAAATCCTATAATTTCAAGTTTCATGTCAAAGAGGGATTTTGCATTTTGGCATGTTCAAGCATTCTAATGACCTCTAATGTGCATAAACACTTCACAACATATCAAATGAATTTCAAAAAGATCATAATTATGCATTGAACCTAGGGTTGTCATGACTTATTATCCAAGAAACTTCAAAGAGGGAAATTTGCAAAACAAGTGATAACTCTTCATCCAAGCCTTCCAGCACATCAAAACCAATCCCATGTCCATCGTTGAACCAAGCTGAGGCCAGACACCCCATGAAATCACCTCTGACCTGTGCCCATACCTCATAGTACACAATCTTGACTTTTTGCAAAAACTTCCATACCAAACAGCCTGTGCCACCATACACTTTCTGAGCAATCTCATTGGTTTATGCAAACATCATGGATCACAAACAACATAACACAATAGCCTGAAAGCTCTCTAAGACTCAGATTGCCAAAAACCTCAAGAACCCTTCCTCTCTTCGAAATTCATAGCACAACCATCAAAGCTTCAAATTTCTTCCACCAATCAACTCAGCATCACCCTAGGATCATTTCCCACCCATCACCAAATCCTAAAACACTCCCAAACACAAATACGATTTCTGCATACTCAGAACTGAACTTTCAAAACCAAGCCACACAAGCTCCACTTCAGAAGCTTCAGGGAGTTCATTGGGGTGGATTAGCATCAAGGAAGAGGTCCAAAAGCCCAGATTGAGAAAGCTTCATCTCAGGTAACCTCCAAGAACATTTTTTCCAGAAACGTGCTTTCATGTTATAGAATGATTCTACATGCTTCACTGATCACCCTGATGTGTTTAAAATTAAAAATGGTTGAGAAATAAGCATTTCATGATGTTCTGAAACTTTTCCCGTGAAATGATTTATGCTTCGATTCATCATGTATGTGTGTTTTAAATACTTTTTGATGCTTGATTCTTGCTTGTTGATGTTTAATGGTTGATTCTGGAGAGTTTGGGAGGTTCTCATAGCTTAGGGAGAGAGATAGTGTTTTGTGCTCGCCGGAGAAGATGACCGGAGCTTGCTCCAGTCACCTGAATGTGTTTAGGGTTGAGATTAGGGTTAATCCAGTCAGTTTGAATATCAGTTGTAGGATCCTGTTTAGCGCGTGTTTGTAGGGTCCAGATTGATCCACTTAAGCCCTAATCCAGTTTAATTAAATTAATTAGTTAATTAACCCAGTTTGAATGAGAGTCGTCCAGATGCGTGCGTGGTCAATTCCCTCCTTCCCCAGTTTGAATCCCAGCCTTCAGATGCGCTGACTTTCATTTTTATTCATTTTAATTCATTTTATTTTCATTTCTTTTGCATATTTATTTTAAAATATCAAAAAACATCCAAAAAATATGAAACTTTGCATTCTGACTTTAAATATTTTTCTCATTCAAAAAATAATTTTTATTTTATTGTTTGCATTAAAAAAGTATTTTTAAAATATTTAAATGTTATTTTTTATTAATTAAAGTATTTTAATTAATTAAAAATACATTTAGGTTTCTAAATATCACCAAAAAAATCATGAACCATTCTAATGCATTCAGAAACATTTTCAAACTCTTTAAACAAATTTATTTTTAGGTTTGATCATAGTTTTGCCAATTTTCTTTGAATTAAGGGCCATAAAAATCACATTTTTGAACCTTAACTTTAAAAAATCATTTCTGCCTAATCAAGAAGAGTTTGAACTTGATTCTTTTTGCATTGTGTTACATGTTGCATGTAGTTTTATAGGTTTTTTTCCTCATGAATTTGTCTTGCATTTTCAATTTGATTTGCATTTTTCCCTTTGAACCACCCAAAAAACCCTAGAAAATTAGAAAAATCATAACTTTTGATAGGTTAGGCTTCTGACCTCCTCCTTTGGGGTGTGACCTAGCATGGGATTAGGGTTTGTTTGAGCTTAAATTTCAAATTTTTATCATGTCATTTTCTTCTATTTTATCCATTTGCATCTCACATGTTCATAAAACCCTAATTTCTCATGTTCATTTGCATTCACCTTGCATATGCATCAATACATGAACTTGCCATGACATTTCATGCATTGATATGTCATATTAGACATCTTAAGAAATGTTAGAACTTTTCTTGATCATTTCTTCATCCATTTGCCATGATTAGCACTCATTTCATTTCATAAACTTTCATGTGTTTTCAAACATCAAAGCATGCTTCCTTTGCATCCCATCTTTGTATGATCACACATATGCATTTTGTATGCCTTTGCATCATCTCACATGACATTTGCATAACTTAAACACTTCTGACTTTGCTCCCTTCATCTCATTTCATCTCATTTCACTTCATTTCTTTATGCATTATACTTTATACATTCATACTAACACTTTCAGGTATGGTAAGTTATTGTGGGATTTGCCTTCACCTCTCATTTCTTCTTATCTCTTTCATTTTCATTTTAATTTGTCTTTAAAGTGAATTTTATTCACTTATGTTCCATCTCTCACTTTCTTTCTTTAAGTTACTTATCTTCTTCAATGAAGTAAGTAACTTGTTCTTCTTTCTCATCCTCCTTTCATCTGCTTCTTCCATTGGTGGCTTCCTTGAAGATCTTTTCTCTTAAGCCTCACAAACCATAGGAACATCCAAGCATGATAATCTTAGGGTTGTTTTTAGTCCCCCTTATACTTTTTACCTTTGAGTCCCCTTGAGTCTCTCTTCTCATCTCAATAATCAGAGACTAAACTCTTAAAGTTTTAGGACTTTGGAATTATGGTTATGCCTGCATCCTTCTCTTAGGATGGAGTGTATAACTTTAATCCTAAGTGTTAAACCTTTAATTTTTTTAAACCTCTTAATCAAATCACCTTAATAATCACTAAGACGTTATCTTGTAACTTGGGCCTTACATTAGGGTTCTAATTCTTCCTTATGGTTAAGAAGGACTAACCCTAGTGTTTAATGGACAAGTCCTCCTCAAGTTGTCTTACAAACTTAAAACTCATTTCTTAATCTCACCCTTTAATTAAAATCCATTTAATAAAGGCTTTTTATATAATGAATTTAATCCCTAACCATGGATTAAGTTGAGGTATCTTCCTCAGCTTAAGTGTTCTCATCTATTATCCTTCTATTAGGATGGTGTAATGAGTTCACTAATTTGTGATTAGAGATTAAACTCATTACTTAACACTAAACAAAAACCCAAAAATATCTAAATAATCAAAAGTAGGTTAATGATCTTAATCCTACATCATCATGGTAATTAAATTGAGATGCTTATCTCATACTTAAGTAGGCTCATTATCCCTAATCAGGGAGGATATAATGAGTTTACAAGCCCTTGATTTAGGCTTAAGCTCATTAACTTAAGAAAAACACCAAAAACAATAACAAAACTAAAAACACAAAAAACAAACAATAATCGTCTCCTTTGGGATTCTTTTCCCATCACACTCATTCACAAACGAGAATTGGCTTCTTCCGTCTAATGTAAGATAGTTAGCACTCGAGCCAGACGAGTCATACACTTGAGCATAGACAAGCAAGCAGTTCATAGTCAATTTATTTTTCAGTCTCTTTGATTCGAACTACGGTGTTCTGACTTCCTCATTGTACGAGAGGATACATAGGCATAACTTAATTGTTATCGAACAAAAGTCTCTTTGTTATCCCCCTCTTTCAGCATTCTCTTTCTAAAGCCTCGGTTCCTGAGCATTCACCCTTTTGCACTGACAGTTGTATATTCTTTTCAGATTTTTCACACAGATAGCACATACACTACCCCTTTTAAACACAATCTTTTAAGCGTGGATCCCGTCGAGTACGACGGACAATCTGGGTGCTAATACCTTCCCAGGTTGTAACCAACCCCCTTTCTCAGTTTCTTTGGTTCGCAACCGTCTTATCCATCTTTTTCTAGGTTTATGCAGCATTACCTTTCCTTCGGGATAAAAATGCCTAGTTGGAGACTCTATTCACTTCACTCTCATTTTCTCTCTTCGCCGACCGTTCGCGCTTGTACCGGGATGCAAATCTCCGGGAGCGACACTTTCTTTGTGCATAATTTTACACATATTTTTAGGACATAGTGAGCTACTGATTTCACCTAATCATAACAAAAATCTCTTAATTTTTCATGTCTCCAAACTACTTTTCATGAATCATTGTTTGCATGCCTACATTTTTTATGTGTGTCTAGGATTAGGGTTAAACTTGATGCCTTTGTAAGACTTGTCTTAAGGAAACTTTCTTGACATGTTTAGGAATATTCAATGTGAACGTTTGTGCACCATTGTGATGCTTTGATATTGATTTTTTTATCATGATTCATATGTTCATATTAAACCCAAAATGCATACCTGATGCTTGTTCATCTAAGAGTTTGAGTTTAATGATTCATATATACAATCTATTTAGGATATTTTGACCATTGTTTCACAATTATAATAGCATGAGGTAAATCCTTATTGTCTTATTTTATAGGTAATTTTATGTCTCTAATTGGTGTTATGCTTGCACAAACTTGAACATAATTATGCATTAAACTTTGACAACTTCACTTGAGACTTTGTGTGCTTCATTTATCCAAAGTATATTATTAGCCTCATCACTAGTCACACACCTCCTCAGCAAATTATCTCTACAAATCTTGAAAAGATACGGTTCATCCCATACGTAGTATTGGACATCCACCAAGAATTTCCTCTTTTGGTTCCAAGTTAGGTCTTCGGGTATCCAACTTGTTGCCTTATGATTAGAAAAATCGGCAAACCAAGGCCTAACTTACACCATGAACAAATTTTCATCCGGAAATTCTTCTCGGATCTCAATTTCCTTCTTGGTTATGTCTACATTGACTAACCGCGACAAGTGATCCGCCACCAAATTTTCCGATCCCTTCTTATCTTTTATTTCTAAATCAAATTCTTGAAGAAGGAGGATCCATCGGATAAGCCTTTGCTTAGAATCCGGGTTGGTGAGCAGATACTTTATTGCGGCATGGTCGTTGTAAATAACAACCTTTAAACCGATCAAGTATGAACAAAAATTTTCAAGTGCATACACTATCGCTAGCAATTCTTTTTCACTTTTGGCATAATTCACTTGTGCTTCATTAAGCACTTTGCTAGCGTAATGTATTGCATGGAAAACATTTTATTTTCTTTGCCCAAGTACCGCTCCAATGGCATAATCACTAGCATCACACATAATTTCAAAATCACAATTCCAATTAGGTGCTATGATTATTGGAGCGGTAACTAGGTTTTCTTTCAAATTTTGGAATGATAAAAGACAAGATTCGTCAAAGTTTTCCCAAATAACCTTTCAAGCATTTGATCCATGAACAATAGTGGGAAA
Organism: Lathyrus aphaca; assembly: GCA_963966055.1. NCBI lineage: Eukaryota > Viridiplantae > Streptophyta > Magnoliopsida > Fabales > Fabaceae > Lathyrus > Lathyrus aphaca. Next base: position 403,728,600 of record OZ014521.1, on the reverse strand, counting down.
TGATATTTTCTAGTAGTCGTGCTCAAACGCCTATAGTCTATAAACATCTGCCATCCTGTCATAACTTTTGTCGGTATGAGCTCATTTTTTTTTCATTTCTAACAACGGTCATGCCTCCTTTCTTTGGTACTACATGAACGGGACTTACCCAAGGACTATCCGAAATCGGGTAAATCATCCCTGTATTAAGTAGTTTTACTACCTCCTTCCGAACCACCTCTTTCATTGTTAGGTTTAACCGGCGTTAAGGTTGTGCCACCGCTTTGAAGTCATCTTCCATAAGGATCTTGTGCATACAATAAGATGGGCTTATTCCCTTTAAATCGAAAAGAACCCACCCCAAAGCCTCTGGATTTTTCACGAGCACCTCTACCAAAAAAGATTCTTCATCGGGAGACAATTCATTGCTAATAATCACCAGTTTTCTTCCACTATCATCCAAGAAGGCATATTTTAGGTTCGAAGGTAGCACCTTCAATTCAACTACAACTTTATCATCATTTTTCTCTCTTGTCAATTCTTCAATGGCCACCTCCCAATGCTGTAACTCCTTTAAAACTTCCAATTCCTTCAAACACTCTTCAAGCTCACTTTCTTCTTCACTAGTGAGTGTGTTAACTCCTTCACTTAAGGCTAGCTCTAATGGAGTGTCCATGTGAGTATGTGTTGCGACCTCCAAAATAGCCATATCGGAAGCATCAATTTGAAATGTATCATGTTTTTCTTTTGAATGCTTCATTGCTTCAAACAAGTTGAAAATAACTTCTTCATTTAACACCCTCACTTTCATGAGACCATCATCCACATCTATCATCATATGGGCCGTTTTCATGAATGGTCATCCAAGAATCAAAGGAGCATCATCATCCTCTTCCATATTAATAACAATAAAATCAACCAGAAAGAAATATTTGTTCACTTTTACCAAAACATCTCTAGCCACCCCAATTGGGTGAGTGGTAGATTTGTCGGCTAGTTGTAAAGTCATTCTTATTCCTTTGATATCAATGTTGCCTATCCTTTTAACAATAGAGATAGGAATAAGGTTAATGCTTGAGCCCAAATCAATTAGACCATTCTCGACAAACATGTTCCCAATGGTGACCGACAAAGTGACACGACCCGGATCAGTTTCATTTTTAGGAAGAATGCGTTAGATGATAGCACTACAATTTTCCGCTAGAATAACCGTTTCCGGTTCCGTGTACTTCCGTCTCTTTGAGAGAATATCTTTCAAAAACTTGGCATATTTGGGAATTTTCTCAAGTGCTTCAGAAAATGGCAAATTAATTTGAAGTTGTTTGAAAATGTCCATGAACCGAGCATATTGCCTCTCATTATCCCTATTTGATGGCACGTGAGGGTAAGGCATGTTGGTAGGAATTTGTGTCATCACTTATTTTCCCTTCCTCACTCTTTTGCTCAGCTCTTTTCTCTTCTCGTCCCCACTTATGTATTTTCAACTACTTCAAAATTATCAAACTCCTTTTCAACTACTTCCTCTATTATTTTCTTCGTCACAACCTCCTCTTCATCACTACATTCCTCCACAACACCACCTTTCTTCTCTTTTGGTTGACTCATCTCCTTCCCGCTTCTAAGAACAATGGCCTTGCAATGCTCCTTCGAATTAACACGAGTGTTTGCGGAAAAATATGGGGCCACTGGATTTTCGGCTAGTTGCTTAGCAAGTTTCCCAACTTGATTTTCAAGGTTTTTGATGGCGGCCTCATTACTTTTTTGATTAGCCATGGAGGCTTGCATGAATTGAGTTAGGGTGTCCTCTAACTTTGAACTTCCACCTTGTGGTTGTTGGACTTGAGGGTTGGGGTTTTGATATGGATTTTGGTGTTGAAAATTGTTTTTGTTGAATCTTGATTGTTGTTGGTAACCTTGGTTGTTCCTTGGATAAGAATGGTTGTATTGTTGAAGGGGCCTTTGATAACCTTGATTATTGTTGTTCACATAACTTACTTCTTCAAAAGGAGGACAATAATCGGTAGGATGATCTCCTTGGCACAATTCACACTTTGCCACTTGATGTCTTGATTGAGAACCTTGAATCACTTTCATTTGTTGTGGAAGCCTGACCATTTGTTGAGTTAGCAACTCCACTTGTTGAGAAAGCACCTTGTTTTGGGCAAGGATAGCATCATTGGTATTTAATTCAATAAATCCCGACTTCCTTAGTGAATGACTACGATCATGTTGACTTTGAAGATCATTGAGAGCCATACGGTCAATAATGACTATAGCCTCATCCGCGGTCTTTGACATGAGAGAGCCATTCACGGTAGCATCCAAAAGTGTCTTGTGTTGCGATTGAAGCCCATTGAGAAAAATGTGGATTTGAAAGCACAAATGACAATCTCCGGCAACGGCACCAATTTATTGAAAGCACAAATGAGTAAGGGTTTAATTGTCAAACCACAGAGATTGTTTTATGATATTTATGTCATTCTACAATTGCTTAAGTTTTAGACTTAATGGTAACAAAAGGGGTTTTAGTGTTTGTATCGAAAATAGACTTTTTCATTCCAATAAATTCTAAGAGATAAAAGTATTGGTTTGTAAAAGATTCTTATTAGGCATATGTCAAAGTTAGGGTTTGATAGGGTTATTTGCATATATAGTTTTGATCAAAAGATAAAATCATTTCAATAATGAACACATTCACAATATCCTCTCATAATGTTTATTTCTAACACAAAATGTGAGATTTACCATTTTTATCCATTTATGATTTCTCACTCAATTTATCAAAATGGTAACATTTAGGTTCAATACAAAGTGAACTACAAGTCCCATAAATATCTCTAGCTTATGTTATTTGGGTGATGAAAACCTAGGTCAAATGGTGGTCATATCTCTCAATCATGAAGAAACACAAAGGGTTTGTCATAAAATCAAAGATTTCATCATATATTCATCATCAAGAGTTTATACAAAAGGATCAAATCCTATACATACAAAATAGAACCTTTTTACCTTCTAACCTTGACATACTATGAGTTTAACTCTCCATTTCCATGGAAGCTTCCAACAAAAGATGGAGATGATGAAGATGGAGCATTAATGACAATATCTTGACTTTAAATGCACCAAATCTTCTTAGAACAAGGTGAAAAAATGTTTAAAGTGTATTTAGGTCTAATATCAAAAGTTACATCCCAAGAAAAATGAGAAACAAATGCTTATAAAGAAGTTGAAATCGCAGGTCTCGCTGAGCGAGCATTCATTAAAAACCATAGCTCACTGAGCGACAAAAGGCTTTGTTGAGCGAAACATTTGCTGGAAACTTCGCTGGGAGCTCGCTGAGCGAGCATGGAGCGAGCTTGAATCCTTCATTTTCTTCCAAAATTTCCCAAAGAAGGTCTTGATGAAATTAGCTCCATATTTCCACAGTGCAGCCTAAAATTACAAAAACGAAAGTTAAATAAATGATGCTTTGAAAATTCTAAAACTAAACTATAAATAAGTATAAGAAACAAAGGGGAAAAACATTAGAGATCAAAATAACCCTTGAAAAGTGCCAAAAAATCTACTAAATAATAACACTAATATGCACTTATCAACTCTCCCCAACTTGCTTCTTTATTTTTCCTAAAACAAAGGGGAATTCTTTTAAAATAAACGAGCACAAAATAAACAAGTGAAACACACCAAACAAAATGGTTCAAACCGAAGGTTTTGATTACGAGTAACAACCGGCTTCTCAAAGAACTACAACATAATCATGAACTAATTTCTAAACACAAATGACAAGCTATCAACAAATGCAATGGAATGTTCATAAGAGAATCACCTAAATACTTAACTAAGTCAAGCATCATTATAAAAAAGGGACAAATCACTCTCATTTGTAATATTGCTAACATCCAGAACAATTCATGCAAGTATCTTCAAATTCACAAGGAAACATAAAGGAAACCAAGATCAAAAGGACTTTTCAATGTTATGATGAGGAAAGGGTTACAAAGAAAGGGATAAATTTTTAAGGCCAATGATTCAAAAATGGGTTCAAAGGTTTTTGAAAAACAAAGAACACGCCAAAATCATAACAACCAAAAAAATTTTTGGTTCCCGCTAACTTCTCCTATAATTTTTTTTTCTTCTTCCCTTTTTCTTTTTCCTCTATTTTTTTATATAGTGCCCCTATTCAAGAATTTTCCTCTTAATCGAATGAATATTTTCTTTCATTTTCACGCAACTCTAACAAAGAGTGCAATTCAACTCTCAATTCATTCATTCATCAATTTTTTTCTATCTTTTCACAAGAGGCACCAATATCATCCATACTTTTTTCCACCAACAACTCTCCCCAACTTTAAATGACACTATAAAATTGGACAATGTTCTTCTCAAAAAGTGTTCAAGCAAAGGTGTGAAAGTGTAAACAAAAATACAATAAACTAGAATGAATCGCAATGAATTTTTCTTTTCAATTTCACGAAAATGATTACCAAAAGATGATAATTTGGCATTTTTACCGATAATTATGATTAATTCTAGTTGTGTGAAGGCTCAAAGTCGGCTAACAAATTCTCGCACTACTCACCGATGACTAAAGCCTAAAGGAATGAATGGTTTTTCTCAATTTCAAGCAATGCCTAAATCATTTCCAAGTTTCCAAAATTAACCAAAGAATATACAATACAAGCATGAATCGAACGACTTCGCAAAAATTACAATCACACTAAAATTTGTGAACAATGGAAGTCACTCACTATGTGGTTTTGTCCTAATTGATTCTCAAATGAACATTTATGCAAATTGAAGTAAACTATAGATTTGTGAAAAGCAACTAGTTCATAAACATGTTATTTTCTAAAAGGTGCGAACGGAGTACATTTCTCGCGCAACTTACGGAATTTTATCATCACCATCCAAGAAAGGTGAAGCTACACGCTTAGATCACAAAAATGCACTCGCTTCCGTCAAAATTTCACCTTAAAGATAAGACAAACACAAAAAATTTGTACACCAAGTAATAATAACAATGCATCCGCCCGGATGTTAACTAAGACAAAAATTTTAAAACCAAAATGCATCCTCCGGGATGTTCATTAATCCAAAATGTTAAAGTACACCATCCGCCCAGATGGGAAACAAATTCAAACCAAAAAATAAAATAAGACACATCCGCAAGAATGGTCAAATATCCAAAATAAAAAGTAATAACACATCCGCCCGGATGTTTAGAATTCAAAATATCTCAACATAAAGGAAATAACATAAAAGAAAGAAAAATATAAAAACAACATAAACCGGTCCATCAAACTGTCCAGTAGACATCACTCAAAGGAGCTCGAGTTGTCATCATCATCATCAGCAGCATCTTCGGCACTAGCACCTGCACCTACACCCCCGGAAGACAATGGCATGTCCCCAGTCCATGCAGAATAAGCCCTAAATTCATCCATACTCCGCAGAGAATGCCCCTCCTGAGGCTCCCTGATCATCAGCTGAAGCTGAAGCATGCTCTCATAGATAAAGTCCAAAGAGCGGTGGTGAGAAGCATGCATCTCCAAATTCGTGGCGGCATCAATACCCCTGCCTGCGGAGGAGCTGAAGCAACTGGAGGTGGGTGAAGAGGTGGCTCATAGAAGGTGCGGCAATACTCATCATCTATCTTTTTCAGCTTCACATTGCCCGAAGAAGGAAGAGCAACACCAGCCCTCTTACAGAGAGCCATGATCAAACCAGGGTGTGAGATAGCACAGGACGCCCAAGAACCAAACTCGGTACCACTAGTAGCCACCCTTATAAGCTCAGAAGCAATAATCGAAGCAAGATCCATCACCTTTCCCTTCAAAATGCAATAAATCAGGGCAGCCACTTCAATTGTATCATCCGAAACATGGCTCTGAGGAATTAAGTTATGCAGCACAATGGTCATTATCACTCGAGCTCGATTGTGTAAAGAGCTCCGCTTGAAGCGCACGAGAATTCCAGCAGCACTAACCTCATAAGTTTGATCCCGGGTACAAATATGGTCCTTTATGAGCTCGACACCCAAAGTTTTTTTTCTTCATCCGAGCAAAATCACAAAGACCGTCTTGTGGCAGCTGAACATTTCTGCCCAAATATGCATTGATGCTAGCCTCTGAAAAGTCAATGTGCTTGCCTCTTACCCAAGTTTTATATTCAAAGGCAGTTCCCTCAAGACCGGTCGGAAGGGCGCTCGCGAAGAACTCCCTTACAATCTCTAAGTGATATTTTGGATGCGGCTCGCAGAGCCTTACATAATCCCCTTCTTCCATAGTTCGCTGGACAAACCTGTACTCCCCTTCCAGATTCAAATCCATAATCCGATCTAGCCAAACATTCCTCCTTTCAAGGAGCAGATAACGCTCATGATGAGCGGGTGTCAGGAACCGGTTGCGGTCAAACGTTTGAGCAGCAGGTGGCCTTGCAGAAGAGCTTCCAGTTCAGACTCTTTTGGAACAGTTTGACATCTGAAACAAAATAACAAACACACAAAAGATCGAAACACAAGTGATCTGATCAAATTATCCGATAAAAACACGAATAAAAATTACCTAAATTAATAATAAAACATAAGGAACACCCCCATAAAGTTTAAGCAAATTATGGAAAGGGGAGAAATTCTGCACAAAACAGGTCTCACTCAGCGAGCTGGGGGCTCGCTGAGCGAAAATCTTTCTGGAAACCTCACTCAGCGAGCTCTGCAAATTGTAGAACTCTCTCCTCTTCTGCAGGGGCCAATTCCTTACTCAAAAATAATCTAACAAACACTAATTTACCAAAACAGAGGTTTATAGTTCCTAAAACCTAATCTTAACAAACAATTCCTCAGCATTCACTAACAATTTCAAAAACATTGCCCTAAATAAAAAATTTCTTAAACCAAAACCCCATTTTCAAATTAAACAACAAAGAAAAACATACTTTTAATATCGAGATAAGAATTTTCTTAGGGCAATTGATTTCTAGAGGAATTGAAAACTGACAAAACTCAAAATTATAAAATTAAAGAACAAAGATGAAGAACATGGTTACCTTGATGTTTGGAGTTGAGAAAATTTAAAGCTTTGAAGAACCACAAGTGAGAATTAGTAAAGTGAATGGGAAGAACAATGAATAACTTTGAAAACCTTTGAGTTTTTTTATGAAAAAGGGTGCAAAAGAGGCAACCCTATTTCAATCCCCACTCTACTAATTCTGATTGGACCGGGTCCAACTTAATGGGCCCAGTTCAGTCCATATTATTTTTCAAAATTCGCAACTCTCGCTCAGCGAGCTGTAGCTTGCTGAGTGAAAATCATTATGCACGTGCTCTCTCAGCGAGCACTCCTTCGCTCAGCTAGTGTAGGAAATCAACAAACACTTCCAGCAACAATGTAACACCACCAACAGCTCCTAAAATACGCCTAAAACACATTTTCAACATAAAAATCAGTAAAAACTTACAAAATTGGGGTGCTTCCCAACGAGCGCTTGTTTAACGTCAGATAAGCTCGACGGTCCACAATTATCAACGATCATCGAGGGCGACAGATTTGTTTTCTCGATCGAAATTACATCCAAGGTAGATTTTAAGGTGTTGGCCGTTAACGGTCCAACTATCATTCTTTTCCAAATCCTCGATCACTATAGCACCATACTCTTTGACTTCTTTCAGACGAAACGGTCCCGACCACTTACTTTTCAATTTTATGGGAAAAAGCTTCAACATGGAGTTGAAAAGCAATACAAGCTGGCCCTCTTCAAATCTTTAATCTTGATTTTCTTGTCATGGTATTTCTTTGTTTTTTCTTTGTAGAGCCAACTTGAATGGTAAGTTGCCTCTCTCATCTCTTCCAATTCACTCAATTGAACTTTTCTCTTCGTTCCGGCTTCGGTAGGATCAAAATTAAGAAACTTCAAAGCCCATAGAGCTTTGTGCTCCATTTCAACCGGTAAATGGCATGTTTTGCCATAAACCATTTGGAATGGAGTTAGGCCTATTAGAGCTTTGTATGCAGTGCGATATGCCAACAAAGCTTCGTCCAATTTTTGAGACCAATCCTTCCGCGATCCCGAAACAGTTTTTTCTAAAATCGTTTTCCCTTCTCTATTTGACACTTCGGCTTGCCCGTTAGGTTGGGGGTGGTAGGGAGTTGCTACTTTGTGTGATACACCGTAATGTTTCAAAACGCTTTCTAACGGTGCATTACAAAAATGCGACCTTCCATCACTAATCAACACTCGAGGCGTGCCAAAACGGGCAAAAATGTTTTTCTTTAGGAATTTAATCATCGTTTTACCATCCGCCTTCGGTGAAGCAATCACTTCCACCCACTTAGAAACATAGTCCACGACAACCAAAATGTATTCATTGGTAAAAGATGGTGGAAATGGGCCAACAAAATCAATGCCCCAACAATCAAAAACCTCAACCTCCTGAATATTTTGGAGGGGCATTTCATCCCGCTTGCCTATTCCACCAGACCTTTGGCAAACGTCACAACTCCTCGCATGGAGGTTTAAATCCTTGAAAATTGTGGGCCAATAAAAACCTGATTGGAGGATTTTTGTGGTCGTTCTTGGTCCGTTAAAATACCCTCTATCGCTCCCCCGAAAAGACACCGGGTCAAAACAAGGTGCAGATGCGAACGGTCGGCGAAAAAGGAAAATGAAAGGTGAAGTGAATAGAGTCGCCAGCTAGGCATTTGTATCCCGAAGGAAAGGTAATGCTGCAAAAACCTAGAATAATATATGGATAAGACGGTTGTGAACCAGAGAAACTGAGAAAGGGGGTTGGTTACAACTTAGAAAGGTATTAGCACCCAGATTGTCCGTCGTACTCGACGGGATCCATGCTTGAAAGATTGTGCTTAAAAGGGGTAATGTATGTGATATCTGTGTGCAAAAGCTAAGAAAAGAATATACATGTGTCAGTGAAAAAAGGAAGTGAAATGCTCAAGATTGAGGCTTAAAAGAGAGAATGCTGAAAGAGGGGGAAGACAAAGATACTTTTGTTCGATAACAGTTAAGTTATGCCTACGTATCCTCTCGTGCAATGAGGAAGTCAGAACACCGTAGTTTGACTCAAAGGGACTGAAAAATAAATTGATTGTGAACTGCTTGCTTGCCTATGCTCAAGTGTATGACTCGTCGGGCTCGAGTACTAACTATCTTGCATTTGACAGTAGAAGCAAGTTCTCGTTTGTGAATGGAGATGATGAGAAAAGAATCCCGAAGGAGACGATTATTGTTTGTTTTTATGTTTTCAGTTTTGTTATTGTTTTTGGTGTTTTGCATAGGATTCTGAGCTTAAGCCTAAATCAAGGGCTTGTAAACTCATTATATCCTCCCTGATTAGGGATAATGAGCCTACTTAAGTATGAGATAAGCATCTCAATTTAATTACCATGATGATGTAGGATTATGATCATTAACCTACTTGTGATTAATTAGATGTTTTTGGGTTTTTTGTTTAGTGTTAAGTAATGAGTTGAATCTCTAATCAGGGATTAGTGAACTTATTACACCATCCTAATATAAGGATAATATATGAGAACACTTAAACTGAGGAAGATACCTCAACTTAATCCATGGTTAGGGACTAAATTCATTATATAACAAAGCCTTTATTAAGTGGATTTTAATTAAGGGGTGAGATTAAGAAATTAATTTTATGGTTTGTAAGACAACTTGAGGGGGACTTGTCCATTAAACACTAGGGTTAGTCCTTCTTAACCATAAGAAAGAATTAGAACCCTAATGTAAGGCCCAAGTTACAAGATAAAGTCTTGATGGTTATTAAGATGATTTGATTAAGAGGTTTAAACAAATTAAAGGTTTAACACTTAGGATTAAAGTTATACACTCCATCCTAAGAGAAGGATGCAGGCATAACCCTAATTCCAAAGTCCTAAAACTTTAAGAGTTTAGTCTCTGATTATTGAGATGAGAAGAGAGACTCAAGGAGACTCAAAGGTAAAAAGCTAAGGGGGACTATTCACAACCCTAATTATTATCATGTTTGGATGTTCCTATGGTTTGTGAGGCTTAAGAAAGATCTTCAAGGAAGCCACCAATGGAAGAAGCAGATGAAAGGAGGATGAGAAGGAAGAACAAGTTACTTACTTCATTGAAGAAGATAAGTAACTTGAAGGAAGGAAGTGAGAAAGATTGAACATAATTGAACAAGTTCACTTCAAAGACATATTAAAATGCAAATGAAAGAGATAAGAATAAGTGAGAGGTGAAGGAAAATCTACCTCCCAAAATAACTTACCAAAACCTGAAAAGTTAGCATGGATGCATAAGGTATAAAGCATAAAGAAATGAAGTGAAATGAGATGATATGAGATGAAATGACCAAAGTCAGAAGTTCTTATGCAATGTGAATGTCATGTAAGATGATGTAAAGGCATATAAAATGCATATGTGTGATCATACAAAGATGAGATGCAAATGAGGCATGCTTTGAAGTTTGAAAACACATGAAAGTTTATGAAATGAAATGAATGCATAACATGGAAAATGGATGAAGAAATGATCAAGCAAGGATCTAACATGTCCTAAGATGTCTAAGATGACATATGAATGCAATAAATGTCATGGCAAGTTCATGTAATAATGCATATGCAAGGTGAATGCAAGTGAACATGAGAAATTAGGGTTGTATGAACATATGAGATGCAAATGGATAAAACAGAAGCAAATGACATGATAAAAATTTGCAATTAAACTCAAGCAAACCCTAATCTCATATTAGATCACACCCCAATGGAGAAGGTCAGAAGCCTAACCTATCAAAAGTTATGATTTTCCTAAGTTTCCTAAGGTTTTTGGGTGGTTCAAAGGGAAAAATGCAAATCAATTTGAAAATGCAAGGTAAATTCATGAGGAAAATGATTTATAAACTGCATGCGATATGGAACACAATGCAAAAAGAACCAACTTCAAACTCTTCTTGGTTAGGCAGAAATGATTTTTTAAAGTTAGGGTTTAAAATTATGATTTTTATGACCCTTTATTCAAAGACAATTGGCAAACTATGATCAAACCTAAAAAGAAATTTGTGTGAAGAGTTTGAAAATGTTTCTAAATGTATTGGGATGATTCTTGATTTTTTTGGTGATTTTTAGAAACCTAAATGTATTTTTAATTAATTAAAATACTTTAATTAATTAAAAATAACATTTAAATATTTAAAAAATGCTTTTTTAATGCAAAAAATAAAATAAAAATTGTTTTTGGAATGAGAAAAATATTTAAAGTCAGAATACAAAAGAACATATATTTTTTGATGCTTTTTGGTATTTTAAATTAATTATGCAAAAGAAATAAAAAGAAAATGAATTAAAATGAATTAAATGGAAAAGTATGATAATCCTAAGGCTGAGATTTGAACTGGGGTGGAGGGAATTGACTGCGCGTGTAAATCAATGGCTGACATTCAAATTGGGTTTTAATTATGTTTTATATTTAATTAATCAGGATTAAAAACTAATGGCGCATCTGGACCACTCATTGCCTAACCTTAATCAACATCCAACGGCCACGCGCGCATCTGGGAAACAAACCCTAATTAGGGTTCTAATCACTCTCAGGTGACCGGAGCTAGCTCCAGTCATCTTCTCAGGCAAGCCAAATAACCCAACTTCTTCCCTAGGTCAATTAAACCCTCTAACTCTCCAGAATCATTCAACTAACAACCCTAAACACGAATCCAACAACAAAATCCATTTATGTTTCATCAAAAGTAAGATTAGAAGCAAAACGGAAAATTACATAAAACATTCAGAAGTTCAATACATGCTCATTTCTCAATCATTTTCAAAACTAAACATATTAGGATGATCAGCTAAACATGTAGAAGCATTTAAGAACTTAAAATAAGAGTTCTGGAAACAATTTTCATCATAGCTACCTGAGTTGAAGCTTTGTGTTCTTGAGCTTTCCGACCTCTCTCTTGGTTCCAATCCACCCCAATGAACTCCCTGATGATGATGAGGAGCTTAGAGCAAGCTTGCAATGGCTGGTTTTGATGATTCAACTCTGCTGCACCAGAAATTGTGTTTTGGTTTGGCTGTGTTTTAGGCTATGGTGATGGGTGGGAAATGATCCTTAGGTCATTTGGAGATGATTGGTGAAAAAAGATTGAAGTTTTAGTGGTTGTATGATGAGTTTCGAAGAGAGGAAGTTTTTGAGGGATTTTGTGAAATCTGAGTTCTTGGATCATTCAGGCCCTTGTGTGTTATGAAATGGCTTGCATAATGTTTGATTAAGCCAATGGGATTGCTCAGATAGTTATTGTGGCACAAGCTGATTGGTATGGGGTGTTTTGTAAAAAAAGTCAAGATTTGTGTACTTGAGGTATGGGCCATGGCAGGTCTGATTTCTTGGGGTGTTTGGCCCCAACAAGATTCATGGAGAGCCATAGAATCGAGATTATGCAGCTGACACAAGTGGATGAGAGGATCCAATGCATTTTGCAAATTTTGTGAGTTTTGGCCCTTTGGTGATTTCTTGAAGTTCAAGTCATGAAAACCCTAGGTTTAATGCACAATTCTCATATTTAGATGTTGTCTTGACATATTGTGAAGTGTTTGTGTACATTTGATGTCATTAGAATGATTGAATATGCCAAAATGCAAAATCCTTCTTTGACATGAAACTTGAAATTATAGGATTTTTGCCAACTTTGAAAGGCCATATCTTTAGTTCTATGATGAATCAAGACATGTTCTTGTACTTTTTGAAAAGGGAAAGACCCAATCTACAACTTTCATGACCAAGAATTTTTCATTTGAAGCATTTTTGGTTATGAAAGAGGAGGTTGAAAAACTTTCCCAAAATGGAAAGTTTGCATTCTAAGTCATTTCCAAAAATGGCAAGTTTGTAATTGGCTCAAAATTATTCAATCTTGTGAACTTCCAACCACTTATAAGATCAAATAAAGATCATATAACTTCAATTTGATGAAAATACCCCTTTGGTTTCATTGTTGGGGGCCTCAGATGCCCTAATTTTGACTTAACTTGCTCAGGAAGTTACCTAGTGAACAAATGACTTCCACAATGAATTTATTCATCAAACTTGGTACACATGATCCTTATGACATATTAAGAACATTAGAAACAAGAATGACCCAAAATTTGGAGTTAAGGCCTCTAAAACCAAAACCCTAATTTTGGTCATCTGTGTAGTGAAAACCCTAGCTCTGCTTCCATGCCTTTGCCAGTTCTTGTGATCCCTTGATTTTCATGAACTTTGAGGAGCATAATATGATCATAGAACACACATGGACCCTCTTGGAAAGATTCAAGACCATTGGGATGGCTCAGATGGATCCTTGGATTGCTAAGATCACAAACCCTAGATATAGATGAACTTGAACTTATGCAGTGAAGCAGAAATGCAATGTGAGGTGGTATGCTTATGTTAATGCAAAAAAAGAAAGATCACAAGCCATGGTGTGATATGAGTGAGGGAAAATTTGGTGTGTTTACAGGTACCCCTATTCAAGCATGATTTAGCTGTACAGGGTGTAAGCGCCTGGCTTAACAGACAAACAAGGTAACTTGTGGTTGAATACCAAAGACAGTCCAAAATTTGCACTCGCTAGATAGAAGAAGAAAAGGGATATAAATCGTAAAAGGTATTATAGTATAATTATCAAATGAAGGCGATGGAGGACGACCATCGAGCAGAGGACGACTGCTGGGGGTTAAAGCAATGACGGGGACGGCCGACAAGCTGGGTAAAGAGATCATGATGGGGACAGCCATCAGGTAAAGAAACAAGATTCTCTGGGGATTAAAGTAAAGGCAATGATGGGGACGGCCATCAGGTTTGCAAAGTAAAGTAAACAACGATGGGGACAGCCATCGGTTTAAAGAATAAATGAAATAATGATGAGGGACGGTCATCAAAGGTGAAGGACGATCACCTAGTAGGGGACGACTGCTCTTTATCATGACATAGGACGAATGTCGGATAGAAACGGCCAACGATGGTGACGAACATCGGATAAAAGTGATGAAGGACGATCATCAAGAGGTGAAGGACGATCACCTAGCAGGGTACGGCTGCTCTAGGGGTTTATCACGACATGGGACGAATGTCAGATAACAAGATCAACGATGGGGACGGCCATCAGATGAAATGATGAGGGATGGTCATCAAAAGGGTGAAGGACAATTACCTAGCAGGGGACGGCTGCTCTTTATCACGACATAGGACGAATTCCATATAGAAAAAGGGTTCCACTAATGGGGACTCCGCTGGGGAGGGAATGAGGGATGGTCATCCAAAGGTGAAGGACGATCACCTGGCAGGGGACGGTTGCCGAAAGTATCACGACATAGGACGAATGTCGGATAGAAGAATGTTGTTTTGTTGGTGACTTACTGGGGAACGATAAACACGAACGAGTGCTTACGCTCAAGAATAAAAGGTATAAGTGTTTGATGATGTGTATAGATTAAAGATGCGGACGAGCATCCTTAGGACCATGATACAGACGAGTATCGGTAGAAACAAACACTGACGCATGTTAAGAGATGATGATACGGACGAGTGCCAACTGGTTAACAAAGAACACGAACGAGTGTCAGATCTGGTTAGGAGTGATATAAATAAGACGCGGACAAGCATCAAAGACTTTTGTATAAGTATGAGTGAGTATTGGTTTGTTGGTGAAGTATGAGCAAGACACGGACAAGTGTTCGACTTGCTGGTGATTGTATGACACGGACGAGTGTCAAATATGTACTATATAAATAGGCATTTGTTTTGAGAATGCAAAGAATATGCTTTGGCTTTCTATGGGGATAAGATGACACGGACGGGTGTCGAAAAGAGTGTGTTATAAACAGGTATCTGTTTGTAGAAAGTGTTCGGGCGACCTTTCTAGGGAAGGATGACATGGACGAGTGTCAAAAAAGAGCATGTATAGGTATCTGTATTTGAGAGTGCAAAGGGGACGCTTTGGTTTTTATGTGCAGGGGTGTATTTTGTATATTACTGGTGAAATATTGATGGTAATTGCAGGTGACTGGCTCAAACCTGGCTTGTGATCATGCAAATCTTTGATTTTTGCCGTAATGCTCCGTATTAGACGGAATGCTACGCTTTGTGTGGGGAAAATGATGCAAATGCTATGATTATGCAAAAGAGAAACTGATCCGGGATTCGGATCCCCTGGGATAAAGATCTCTGACTGATCTGCTTCGAGGGATGTCCCGGCTGGGGAGGAGATCATATGTAGATATGTCTGGAGGAAGAACTCTGCTTAGGGGAAATGGATCATTAGCAGATCTAATCTGCTGAGAAGACTTAGCTGGGGAGAAGGAAGCTTCAGCAACTCTGCTGGGAAAGTATGCATGCATTGCTCCTCTAGGGAAAGAATGGAAACTCTTTGGGGAAACAGTTCCCATTAACTTTGTTGAGGATGAGAGAAATCTGGCTCTCTGGTGGGGAATAGGAAGTTCCTTTCCCATCTTGTTGTGTCACAGTTGTCAGGTACTGCTTGGGGAGATGATAACTTTTGGGAAGCAACATATTGGGGATGCAATGCTTGGTGTGCCTCATGCTGGGTATTAAATACCTGCAACCTATTAAGATAAAAGAAACGCACAAGTATCCTGAGGTATCCCTTACCGGATTCCGTCATAGGAGTTAGATTTTCCTGAAAGTAAATATATATCCTGCAAGCATTTATTAGAAATGGCTCATTTGCTTTATGCAAGTGTTGTATCATGAATACTGGACATTTTGCAAACGAAACAAAAATGTACTAAACGAGGTGTGAATGAAAACTCTGATTTTATTAATCTGGGTGCCCTGAATTGGCAAATACAGTCAGAGAAACAAATCACCTAGAATGAGGAGATTGCTATAAACTGAGAAAATAGACTTGTTGGCAATGTTGATGACGACGTTCCAGTGAACTTCCTTTACTATGACCTGTATGACCTCGACGTTCTTCTCATCTTGCTTTCTGAAGAAGGTTGATTCTGACTGATGCTTTATCCTTTTGAAACTTGTTGTGTTCTGAATGATACAGACTAATTCAGAATGCAGTTGTTCGCTTATTCCCTGATTTTGCGTGGATCGCCCTTTCGGGTTTTCAATCCACCGGGATACCCATTTTTGCCTGAGTTGTCCAATACGGCTTTTTAACTCAGCGGTTGTACATTTTTATTTAATTTTCCCTTATTTTTGCCCGTGTCTTTTATTCTGTTTTTTGACTCGCCGGGATGCCCTATTCTTGCTTGGACGTACATTTTGTTTTTATGTCCAGCGGGTCATTTTTATGCGAAGTATTTTTTAACTGCATATGAATTCATAGTGGATAAGAAATCTTCACCATCCATAGTAGTGAGCATCAGTGCTCCACTAGAGAAAACCTTTATTACTATGAATGGACCATCGTAATTTGGAGTCCACTTGCCCCTGTGGTCTGTATGAGGAGGAAGAAGTCTTTTTAGCACAAGATCTCCCACTTGGTATTCCCGAAGCCTGACTTTCTGATCGAAGGCTTTCTTCATCCTTTTCTGATATAACTACCCATGACAGATAGTAGCTAATCTCTTCTCTTCGATCAAATTCAGTTGATTGTACCGAGAACGGATCCACTCTACTTCGTCCAGCTTTACATCCATCATTACCCGTAAGGAAGGTAGCTCAACTTCAACAGGTAGCACAGCGTTCATATTGTACACAAGCTGATAAGGTGTTGCCCCAGTAGACGTTCTGATTGAGGTTAGATACCCATGCAAGGCAAATGGTAGCCTTTCATGTCAGTCTTTGTAAGTAACCCCCATCTTCTGCACAATCTGCTTGGATTTTGAAGTCCCGACAAAGTTCTGCCATCATTTTGTTGTTCAAATTGGAACCATTGTCAGTAATGATTCGCTCGGGAACTCCATATCGACAGATGATGTCTCTTTTCAGAAATCTGGCTACCACTTGTCTGGTGACATTTGCATACGAAGCTGCTTCAACCCATTTGGTGAAGTAATCAATGGCTACCAGGATGAATCTGTAGCCATTTGAAGCAGTCGGTTCAATCTTTCCAATCATGTCAATTCCCCACATGGAAAAGGGCCAAGGTGAAGACATCACATTCAAATGATTTGGAGGCACATGCATTCTATCTGCGTAGTTCTTGCACTTATGGCACTTTCTGGCACTTTCTAGCATAGGCACAACAGTCTGCATCCATTGTGATCCAGTAGTAACCTGATTTTAACAATTAATTTGCCATTGCATGTCCTCCGGCATGGGTACCGAAAGAACCTTCATGCACCTCGTGCATCAGTAGGTTTGCTTCTTTCTTGTCAACACATCTAAGCATAACCATGTCAAAGTTTCGCTCGTATAATGAACCATCAGCATTAAGGAAGAAACTAGCGGCCAACCTTCTTAATGTCTTCTTATCATTGGATGATGCCCCAGGTGGGTATGTATGATCCTCTAAGAAACTTTTGATGTCATGGAACCACGGCTTGTCATCTTTAGCAATGTCCACAGAGAATACGTATGCTGGTCGGTCTAGTCCGGATACTGAAATCCGAGGCACAAAATTTGCAGTTTGAACCTTGATCATGGAGGAAATGGTAGCTAAAGCATCTACGAACTGATTTTCGTCTCGAGGGATGTACTCAAGTTTGACTATTGTGAAGAAAGTCAATAATCTCCTTGTGTAGTCACGGTATGGAATCAGATGCTCTTGGTGAGTGTATCATTTGCCGTTGGTTAGATTGATCACCAAAGCTGAATCTCCGAATACATTCAATGTCTTGATCTTGAGGTCAATCGCTTCCTCAAGACCCATGATACAGGCTTCGTATTCAGCTTCATTGTTAGTGCAAGCAAAGGTGAGTTTTGCCGAGAAAGGCATATGAACTCCTTTAGGTGTAATGAGCACTGCACCAACTCCACGACCATTCATATTGACAGCCCCATCAAACATCATAGTCCATTCTTTTTCGGGATCAGACCCTTTAGTGTGAACAGGCTCTTCATAATCTTTTTCTTTTAGGTACATGATGTCTTCATCAGGGAAGTCAAATCTCATGGGCCGGTAATCATCAATGGGTTGCTCAGCTAGATAGTCAGACAATACACTGCCTTTGATGGCCTTTTGAGATGTGTACTGAATGTCATACTCCGTCAGATTCATTTGCCATCTTGCAACCCTTCCGGTAAGTGTTGGCTTCTCAAATATGTACTTGACGGGGTCCATTTTTTAGATCAACAAGGTAGTGTGAGTCAACATATACTATCTTAGTCGGCGAGCAGCCCACGCGAAAGCATAACAAGTTTTCTCGAGCAGTGAATAACGTTGTTCACAGTCGGTAAACTTTTTGCTTAAGTAGTATATCGCATACTCTTTTCGACCAGACTCGTCATGCTAGCCCATCACACACCCCATTGATCCTTCTAATACTCTCAGGTACATTATCAGAGGTCTTCCTTCAATTGGAGGCATGAGAATTTGAGGTTCTTGTAGGTACTCCTTGATCTTGTCAAAGCCTTCTGACAGTCTTTGTTCCACCTGACCGTCTGTTCCTTTCTTAACAACTTGAACAAGGGCTCAAAGGTTGTAGTGAGGTGAGATATGAACCTTGATATGTAGTTCAATCTACCCAAGACATCTCCTGAATGGCTTTGACTTTGTCAGGGTCAACTTCAATTCCCTTTTCACTTACGATAAATCCCAGAAGCTTACCGGAACGTACCCCGAATGTGCATTTGTTGGGGTTTAACTTCAATTGGTACTTTCTCAGATTCTTGAACAACTTTAGCAGATTTACCAGATGATATTCTTCAGTAAGGGACTTGGCAATCATGTCATCCACGTAGCATTCAATTTCTTTGTGGATCATGTCGTGGAATAACGTTACCATAGCCCGTTGATAAGTTGCACCGGCATTCTTCAATCCAAAAGGCATTACCTTGTAACAAAATGTGCCCCAAGGTGTGATGAAGGTTGTTTTCTTCATGTCTTCGGGTAACATCTTGATCTGATTATACCCAGAAAATCCATCCATGAAAGAAAATACCGAGAACTGAGTTGTGTTATCGACCAATACATCAATGTGAGGTAATGGGAAATCATCCTTCGGGCTGGCTCTGTTCAGGTCCCGGTAATCCACACACATACGTACTTTTCCATCCTTCTTAGGCACTGGTACAATATTAGCAACCCACGGCGGGTAACTAGTTACAGCAAGGAAACCGGCGTCCCACTGTTTTTGTACCTCTTCCTTAATCTTCATGGCCATATCTGGGTGAGTACGGTGTAGCTTTTGCTTTACTGTAGGTCAATCTTCCTTCAAAGGTAGCTTGTGCATGACAATATCTGTATCTAGACTTGGCATGTCTTGATAGGACCAAGCAAAGAAGTCGACGTATTCTCGAAGCATGTTGATAAGTTGTTCCTTTACCGAAGCTTGCAGACCGGCCCCAATCTTCACTTCTTTCAAATCCTCTTCGGTACCAAGATTAATTGTTTCAACCTCCTCGTGATGAGGGGTAATCACTTTCTATTCTTGCCTCAACAACCTAGCTAACTCTTCAGGTAACTCATAGTCTTCTTCAACCCCTTCATTGGCTTGATTAATTGGATTGTCGAAGTCATACAAGGTCATAGCAGTGCTGTTGTTGGTGCAATCTGGAGGGTAATCTCTGCAAGGGTTGATATTTGTTCGTTTTAGTGATCAATTTTAATCTTGTTTAGAAAAAGTGTAAATGAAATTAGTATTTTGAAAACATTGCCATTTTATTGTTTTGTACAAAAGTGAAAAATGAAAAGACAGTGAGCGAAAGAGAGAATTGTTTGCAAAAGATGTCCAATATTCATTGATATTCCATTTGTTCAAAATTACAAATATGGCCCTATTACAAAATGAGTCATGACACCTTGGGAAAGATGCAGGACTTGATGCATGATGAGAAAAACAGGAAATAGTAATTACTCTGCAGGAGTAACCCTTATAATTTCCTAGGAAGACCAGTTAAGGACTTGGTGACCCGGGATCCTTGGACGTATCCAGCTCTTCAGGTTGAGGTCGCTTTCCGCCTCGTCTTCCACGTTATTGACAGCATCTGGGGTGAGCATCCCCCCACTGATGAACTTGGGCTCTTTAGCAGCCTCTGCTTGATCTTGTCGGAAATGTTTGTAATCCAAACCGAATCCGTCCTCCTTCTTCTCCACCGGTAGCAGCTTTCCCCAACCTTGGGTATTTCCATCTTTAACAACCTTCTGAGCTTGCTGATAGGAGACAATTGAAGTACCCATCCTATCCTCCTGGGATGCAGCAAATACTTCAGTTGTCACCTCATTGACGTTCAGTGCTTCGAACCCTTGGCTCATGGTTTCATGGATTTCACCATCCATCTCAATGTATTTATATGTAGCCAGGTGGCTACTAAAAATGTCCTCTTCACCACAGATGGTGATAATCTGCCCTTTCCACTCATATTTGAATTTCTGGTGAATGAATGACGTAATTGCGCCAGCGGCATGAATCCATGGTCGACCCAACAAACAACTGTAGGCCATCTGAATGTCCATCACATAAAAAGTAGTTTGAAAGACCTGCGGATCGATTATCACAGCCAACTCCACCTCTCCAAGAACAAACCTCTTGGAGCCATCAAAAGCTCTGACCACCAGATTGCTTCGTCGTAGAGCTATACCATCATATTCGAGTTTGACAAGAGCCTTCTTTGGCAAGACATTGAATGAAGACCCAGTGTCAACAAGAACATGCGAGAGCATAGCCCCTTTACACTCCAAAGTGATGTGTAAAGCTTTGTTGTGGTGACGTCCTTCCGTTGTCAAGTCAGCATTGGTGAAACCTAGCCCATGGCTAGTATTAACATTGGACACTACTGTCTCAAGTTGATTCATTGTGGTCTCCTCCGGCACGTAGGCAGCGTGCAGGACTTTAAGTAGTGCATCCCGATGAGCTTCGGAACACAACAACAGGGATAAGATGGAGATCTTGGAAGGAGTCTGGTAGAGCTGATCCACAACCTTGTAGTCACTTCTTTTGATTATCCTCATAAATTCATCCACATCCTGATCAAAGGATGATTTATGAGTCTCTTTAGGTGTAGGTTCTTCAGGTGCCACACTTTTCCCTTTGGCTTTGGCAACAGCCTCTGCCTCAGTATTAGTTCTTGGAGCTTGTGATGTGAAGAGGTGTCCGCTTCGGGTGAAGCCTCCGCCTCCCCCGACATTATCCACTTGTGGTGTAAGAACCGAAGAATCAAGAAGGACTCTTTCTCCGTTGCAATAAAGGCCTGAACCATAGTGCCATGGTACAACATTGTCTTTATCATATGGAATAGGCCTTGGCATCATGATGGTGACTGGGCTGACTGCAGCAGAGATGGGAATCGTTATTGTTTGTGGATCATAAAAGATGGTGACAGGACTTTTGGTGGATGTTGATGGTGATTGATTGAAGCTTGGTTGTTGCTGAAATTGTTGTTGAGATTGTTGTTGATAATTGTTGGAAACAGGGACCGTTGTAGGGTCATGATAGATGGTGACTGTGGAGACGTCGTTGTTGGTGGTTGTTGTAGTTGTATAAGTGGATGCAATTAAACTGTTGTTTGTTGAAGTGACTGAAGAGGTGGTTGCTGATTTTGTAGACGAGTCTATAGGAACAATTGTCTTTGCAGTTGTAAGAGAAATACTTGTTGTTGAAAAAGGAGTTACTGGTGTTGTAGAAGCGGTTGTGGTTATTTGCAGACTACCTTCTTTGATCAGGCCATTGATGTCATTCCTCAAGCTTGCACACCCATTCACGGAAACCTTGCAAGATTCACAACAGGCCTCACAACTTGGAAACACCTGGCATTTTAAAAGCTGAACTTTAACCTCTACCAGAGGTGTCTGAATACTTGCAGTATCTTCAATTAAATTCATGGGTGAGACCTCCTATATTTCATTTATCCTTGGCCCACCATGGCTGGGCATAGGATTCTTCGTGACATTAGGAGGTGGTGCAAAATTTAGGGCTTTTGAATCTACCAGATCCTGGACCTTCATGTGCAAAGCCCTGCAGTTTTCTGTAGCATGGCCAGGTGCATTAGAATGAAAACTACATATGGCATTGACGTCGTAATTTCTCGAAAGGTTCTGAGGATCTGGTGGAGCCAAAGTCCTTAGCTCGACAAGATTAAGCTTTAGGAGTTGGGGCAACAATGTGGCATATGGCATTGGTATAGGGTCAATCACCCTGTTGATCTGAGATGGCCGTTGCTGGAAAGGGCGTTGTTGTTGGTTGTTGTTGTTGTTGTAGTAGGATCTTTGTTGAGGAAACTGTGGTTGTTGAGGAAAATGTTGTGGTTGTTGAGTGTATTGGGGAGGTGGAGTAGGAATAGTAACAACGACAATTGATCTTGGCAGGTATTGGGGTCTTCCTCTTCCCATATGTACAGAATTTGTTTCACTGGATCTGCGGGGTCCTGTAAATGGTTTCCTTGCACTGCTTGAACTGGCGCCGTTGTTAGAAATCTTCACCATTTTCAATAAGCTCTCAATTCTTTCCCCAGTTATAACCACGTCTGCAAAGCTGGTGGAAGAAAATGCAGCCAACCTGTCAATATAAGTCCCCTGGAGGGTGTTCATGAACATATCTGCCATTTCCCTTTCTGACATCGGGGGTTGAACGGCAGTAGCTAATTGCCTCCATCTTTGGGCGTACTCTCTAAAGCTTTCTCGGGAAGATTGTGACATTCTCATCAGAAGGGTTTTGTTTGGCGCCATGTTCAGATTATATTGATATTGACGAATGGAGGCTTTGGCCAAGTCTTTCCAATTCCTAACTGTGGCCCTGGTCAAGTGAGAGAACCATTCCCGGGATGCCCCTGTCAAACTATCCTCAAAATAGAACATCCATAGCTTTTCATCCATAGTGTAAGCCTTCAATCTTCCCATAAAGGATTAAAGATGGGTGCGAGGGAAGGATGTCCCGTTATATCTTTCAAAGCAGGGAGGTTTGAATTTGTGAGGAATTCTAACTCCCTCTACCAGCCCCATATCCATAACATCAAAACCTAAGGAGTTTTGGGACTCAAGAGACCTTAGCTTTTCTGCTATTTAGTCCAAACAACGATTGTAGACTTCGTCTCCACCCCCGACCACAGTAAATTGTTCTTCCCGAGGGTCCTCCTGCAAGGCCCTCCCTCTAGTGTTACCTTGGATGTTTCTTATAGCGTTGATTTCTGGGTTCAGATGAGGTCCAAACTCTGGGGAATCAGTACGAGGCTGTACGTGATCGTTGTTGCTGGTACCCTCTGTACCTGGGTGGTTTTCTTCTGGAGTTTGCCGCTCGACCAACTCTCTCAATCTCTCCTGGCTCTGGGCCAACCCAGTCATCACTGTCATAAACTAATTCATTTGGGCCCTCATCTCAGTCCTTTCATTGGCCATTTGGGTCCACACATCAGTTAAATCCTGTTGAACCTGATCCATTTGTAATCCCGGAAGGTTTTTTCTTGTCGGATACCTGTGCACTCTATTGACGGGGAATACTCTTCTACGAGCAATGTTTCCTGAAATCACAACAAAGTGAGAAACAACAAAAACAAAAACCTACAAAACAAAGAAATGATGTTAGTATGCAATGCAGGATGCCTATTTGTCTTCCAAGGGTATCCGGTTTGGTTCTTTGGTTTTGACTTCTCCAGACCTCGAGGAATGATGTTGTTGAAGAGAGATTAAGCCCACAGAATAATACAAACCATATATTACAAAATGTAAAGGTACATAGTTTGATTACAATAAAGTTCCCATGGTGGGTTAAAATACAACAAAAAAGTACAAACAAAAGGAGGTACAAATACAAAGAAATCAAACATCCAGTCCATAATCATCCTCTCTGACTTCTTTCAGAAGAGCCTCAGTCACTGGGCCAACTGGGTGCTCTGTGATGGTCCTGATAAGAAGGTTCCTGGTGGTGATGGAACTGGTCAACTTCTTATGCTTATCCTGATCCTTTGACCTCTTCAACCACGCCCGGAGTTTCAACTCATAGATCTCCTTCTGTGCTGCTAACAAGGCTACTTGATTCTTCTTCTCACTAGCCTCCAGCTGCTCTATCCTAGCTTGGGTTCTCTGATCTTCCTGTTCACGAGCCTCAGTGATCCTGATCCACCTAGCCTAACTCTCCTCTAAGTAATGCTCAGCTCTGGCCTTCTGAGTCTTAGCTTCCCTTCAAGCATTCTTCAACACTAACTCTCCTGCTCTAGCCTTTCTGATGTAGTCATTTGTCTTCTCAATCTTGGTCAAGTGCTCAATCCGGAGCTTCTTTAACCTTTCATTATCCAGACCGCTCTTATTCCTCTCCTAGAGGGTCTTCTTCAAAGCTTCAGAGAGCTGAGTATTCCTTTCCTTCAATTTCTCAAACTCCTCTAAACTGACAGTAGTTGCAGGCTCCACTGCTGATGGTCTATGTACATCCTCTAAGGTGAATGGCATACGGGTGATCTGTCCCCTGACTCGAGACCAGTCAAGATACTAAGCTGAAGCTATGTTGTTGCACTTGCCAAGGATATTTGTTCCCTTAGTCTGAATATTGTCCCAAGCCCAGGCTGCCTGTCTAACAATGGCCAGGTTGTGCTGAATGTCACAATAGAGTGTCTCTGTCAATTCTTGCTCTTTTGGTGGATGCACCAAGGCATACCCTAATTGTCTTTTGAATAGCAGAGGATTGTAATTGATGTAACCCTTTACTCCAATCAGGGATACATTGGGATACTGCCCACAGCTAGTGATGATATCTTTACCATTGGTGCTCTGAGTGCACCATCTGATGTCTTCTGATGTAAGGGCAATCATTCTCTTAGCCCAGTTCCTTGGCTGATGAGGATTCAAGAAAGTGTCTGACTTCGGCAAGTGCCTTAACAACCAACAGTAGAAGAGGGGTGCACAGCATATGTCCAATCTTCCCCTCTACTTCTCATTCCTTTGATGCACTAACTAGTAAAAGTCTCCAAGCAAGGTAGGGACTGGATTCCTCAACAGGAAGAGGTGGATAGCACTCTTGCTTACAAACTTAGACTCGTCTACAAACAAGATGACTCCATATATGCTGAGGGCCAGAAGAGCACAAACAATGTCCCACTTCCCTGCTGTAGCATGCAGGGTGGTCTGAGTAACCAAGAAGTCCAAATGAAGGCCTGGAATTCCATCCTTGGTGGTCATATTCTGGTCAATGAGGGTGGGCTCCAAGTGCAAAGCCTTAGCTACATCTTCATTCTTGGGAGCAGTCATCTCAGGGTTGAAAGGAATCCCCCTCCTGATGGGGACACCCAACAACATGGAGAACTCTTCCATCAATGGTCCCAACTAAAAATCTGGGAAAGTGAAACATCTGAGAGGAGGGTCATAGTGTAACATCCCGATTTTAGTAATTATTATTTTTTTTATATTAATTGATTAATTGTGTGATTTTGTGCCTAATTGATTTAATTGATTTATTGAAATTATTTAATTTAAATGAATTATTTGAATTAATTGATTTAATTGGATTATTGGATATAATTGAATTATTTGATTTATTTGAATTATTGAATTATTTTATTTGTTGGAATAAAATAGATATTTAGTAAGATTAAAATAATTGGGTCTAGATTAGGAGTGTGAATAGAAATGTGGGAGTGGGTCAATGAGCCCAATAAGAGAATAAAATGATTATGAGAAAAGTTAGGTTAGGGTTTAATAAAAAGAGGGAAAGAATAGAAAGAGTAGAAAATAGAGAAGAGGCTAGGAGAAGAGGGAGTGAAGAGAAGCTCAAGAACAAGTTAGAAAAGTTCAAGAAAATCCAAGGTAAGGGTGAGTTTTTATATGATTATTGGGATTGTATGATAGTGTATGGATGTGTAGAAATATGTTTAGGTTGAAATCCCCAATTTTCCATGATTTTATAATTATTAGGTTTTGAGGATAATCTTTTTAATGTGATAAAATAATTGTGTTTGAAGTTGGTGTTTTGGTATATTGTAAAGACTTATTTATGATTTGGGAAAATCTACTACAACAATGATTGTTACCAATTAGAACAGAAATAGTAGCGTGTGTGTGAATATAGTGACACTGGTAATTGTTTCCATCCACTTGTAGATAGCAGAGCATAGTATGATTAATTTAGTGTGTTTTTCTGAAATCCTACAGTAGCTGTGTGTGAATCAATGACTATTTTTCTTGTTTGTTTAATTGACCATCTTTACTGTCATTTCAATTATTGACTATTACAAGATTAGAAGTAGGCAATGAAATTAGTTAGTTGTATAAACTTGATGACTACTAGCTGAAAACTATTAAAAGTATTCAATCTTTTGAAAACTTGTTAAAATATATCCTAATATTTTGCCGTGCTATAATTTTTATGAGTGTAAAGTAAGAGTGATGTGCATTTATTGATTGTGATGTAGTGCAGAGTGCAGACTAATTAATAGGATGAAACTAGAATTTTATACTGTCTTGTAGCCACCATATAGTTCTATAAAAAATTAATTAAGGTAATAGATTCCAACTAGTGAATATGACTGCAACTTGCATTGGCTTACCCTGTAACTACATGTATGTAATGAATGTATTAATTGATTATAGCCATATTTCTTTTTATCAAATAAATGCATTTAGTATCTAACATTTCTTTTATCAAATAAATGCATTCAGTATCTAACAATGCTGTGACCCTATCATTCAGACACGCAACGATTATCAGTAAGGGATTGGCATGTGTTGTTATGTACATTTGTATATGCACTTAAATGAGCTTTTCATTAAACACTGGTTATTATGAATTTATAATGATATGTAAGCACCTTCATGTCATTTACTGGCTATCATGTGTTGCAGTAGTATCTCAATGTTCTATTGGAATAAAAGTGGTCCTAGTTAGAAACACTATGCGCACTTAGAAACACATAGAAACAATTATGTGCCTTTAATAATTAAGGTAGCTTGTGAACTAATTTAAAAATGTGATGACTTAATTAGATTAGGACTACATTAAAATAATTAATATAATTAATATAATTATTAATTATTAAATATTTATTGAATATTGAAATATTTATTAAATATTGAATATTTAATTAATGTTGAATATTTATTGAATTTTGAATATTCATTGGACATTGATGATTAATTAGTGATTAATTGGGTGATTAATTTAGTGATTAATTGAGTGGTTAATTTAGAGATTAATTTGGTGATTAATTGGTGATTAATTTAGAGATTAATTTAGAGATTAATTTTGTGATTAATTTGGAAATTAATTTGGTGATTAATTTGCTGATTATTTTGATGGACTGATTATTCTAAATTTAATCGGTATCGTATGGTTTACGAATTGAGATTGAATTGTGTTGATACCTCGTGGATTACTTGCTTGTTGTGAGATAATGTCGTTGAGATTGTATTGTAAAATGTGTTGTATGTGCAATTGTGTGGTAATTCGAATGTGAAGATTTATTGAGATATTCATGAGTATTAAGATTAGAGAATGATCTTAATTGTATATGGTGATTGTAATTGCACATGCATCATTTGTGTCAAGAGGCAATGTTTGCTAGTTCCGTGGGAGCTAGCGACTTGTCCCAAACCTAGAGGACGGGTTTGAAAGCTTAGAGGACGGGCTTTTGGTTTGTTATCGGTCTAGAGGACGGACCCGGTTTAAATGTAAAAACCGAAAAATGATAATAAGAGTTTGGTACCACATGCATGAGTTGCATTTGAGTCTTGCATTGAGTCTTATTGTGTCTATGGTTACAATGTGAGATTATATGTGTTATGTGAATTGTTGAATTGGTGAATTATGGATTTGTGAGTATGTACTTGTTAATAGTATGACTACTTGAGTGATATTATGTTGATGAAACTTTCGAAGTGTGAGAATAATTGTGATTATGCTTGTACACCTTAAATTATATATTATCTTATGATTTCAGTAATTATGTGAATTCTCACCCTTCTGTTGGAATGATGTTTTATACGACATCGCTCAGGTACTGAAGATTAGAGTTGCTTCTAGCAAGAGAGTAGCTGATGGAGTAACCTATTTTAGTTTCATATTTATTTTGGGTCAAGTCGTGCTCTGATCATGTAACACTGGGAATGTTTGATTCATGTCTTAAGAGATACAATTGTATACTCTATCTAATATATTAATTGAATTTGAATTTTATGGTGAAGTGGCTTTTATTCCCAAGTTGATTTAATGAATGAAGTTTATTTGAGACTTGAATGTCATGAGATTCTTAATGAAAGTGATCCGCTGCTACATGCTAATGTGAAAGCATATGAAAGCATGAATTTATTTCAAGTGTTATTGAGCATGACAGGTGTATGTGTAATATTTCGAATTATGTGTGACATCCTTCTTTGATATGCATGATAATTACTCTGATTATTTATATATTGTCCGTTTGGTTTAGAAGGGTGTTACATTAGTGGTATCAGAGCAAAGTCGGTCAGTTGACCAAGTTGTCTGTGTGTTTATTTTGTGTTTTAGTATCGGTATTGTTGTTCTAATGAGGATTTTGTTGTGGAATCCAAGAACAATGGCTGCAGGTAGGAATGATAGAGCACTTGCTGAAGCTTTGGCGTTGTTGGCTGGAGCGATTGGGCAGATGCCTCAAGTCAATGTGAATGGTGTGAACAACACTGATGATGAGTTTCGTGCTTTGGGAAAGTTTCAGAGGAACAATCCACCAAAGTTCATGGGAAGGTATGAACCTGACAAAGCACAAGAATGGTTGGATGCAATTGAAAAGATATTTCGAGTTATGAGTTGTTCAGATGCGCAGAAGGTGCAGTTTGGCACCCACATGCTTGAGAAGGAAGCTGAGCACTGGTGGGGTAACACTCGTTGAAGATTTGAAGAAGACGAAGTTGAAATTACTTGGGCTATTTTTAGAGAGTCATTTCTGGAGAAGTACTTTCCGGAAGATGTACGTGGAAAGAAGGAAATTGAGTTTCTTGAATTGAAGCAAGGTAACTTAACTGTGGCTGAGTATGCAGCAAGATTTGAAGAGTTGATTCAGTTTTGTCCTCACTACAACACTACTAATGCTGAGAGATCTAAATGTCTTAAGTATGTGAATGGTTTGAGACCTGAAATCAAGCAAGCCATTGGTTATCAAGAGATTAGGCGATATTCTAAGTTGGTGAACAAAAGTAGGATCTATGATGAAGATAGTAGGGCTCGATCAGCTCACTACAAAAGTATGGGTGATAAGAAAGGAAAAGGCCAATTCAGAGGGAAACCATATGTGACTTCTGGTGACAAAGGGAAGCAAAAAGCTAGTTATGGAAAGAAGTTGAGTGTGGGAGGAGCTTCCACTCCAGTGAGGTGTTATCAATGTGGTGTTGAAGGACATCGTGCTTCTGAATGCACAAGTGTTGAGAAGAAATGTTTCAAGTGTGGCAAGCCTGGCCACAAGGCTTTAGAGTGCAGGAGTGGTGCGAGTGTGACTTGCTACAATTGTGGTGAGCAAGGGCACATTAGTACCAAGTGTGACAAACCAAGGAAGGCTCAAACGAAAGGGAAAGTGTTTGCTCTGTCTGGATCTGAGACGACTAGTGAAGATCGATTGATCAGAGGTACGTGCTTCATTAATGGTATACCTTTGATAGATATAATTGATACTGGAGCTACACATTCTTTTATTTCTTTGGATTGTGTTAAAAGATTGAATCTTGAGTTATCTGTTATGGGTGGTAGTATGGTTATTGATACTCCTGCTATGGGTTCAGTAACTACCCCATATGTGTGTTTGAATTGCCCGTTGAGTATTTTTGGTAAAGACTTTGGCGTTGATTTAGTGTGTCTTAAGTTAGATCAACTTGATGTTATTCTTGGCATGAATTGGTTGGAGTTCAACCATGTCTATATTAATTGTTTTGATAAGTCAGTTGTTTTTCTTAAACCTGAGGACGAAGGAGACTTATTTATGTCTGCCAAGCAAGTGAATGAGTTAGTGCAAGATGGTGCCGAGATGTTTATGTTGTTGGCAACTTTGAGTATTGAGGAAAGTGGAGCAGTTAGTGATTTGCCAATTGTTTGTGATTTTCCAGAAGTTTTTCCTGATGAGATAAGTGATTTACCACCGGAACGCGAGGTGGAGTTTACGATTGACTTAGTTCCTGGAACTAGTCCGATATCGATGGCTCCATATCGTATGTCTGCATCGGAGTTGAAAGAGTTGAAGAGTCAACTTGAAGACCTACTTGAGAAGAGGTTTATTCGTCCGAGTGTATCACCATGGGGTGCACCTGTTTTGTTGGTTAAGAAGAAAGAAGGAACTATGAGGCTTTGTGTGGATTACCGACAATTGAACAAAGTGACTATCAAAAATAAGTATCCACTTCCGAGAATTGATGATTTGATGGATCAGTTGGTTGGTGCAAGTGTGTTCAGTAAGATTGATTTGAGATCTGGGTATCATCAGATTCGTGTGAAAGCTGAAGATATTCAGAAAACTGCTTTTCGGACGAGATATGGTCATTATGAGTATTCTGTGATGCCATTTGGTGTGACTAATGCACCAGGTGTATTTATGGAGTACATGAATAGGATTTTCCATCCGTATTTGGACAAGTTTGTGGTTGTATTCATTGATGATATTTTGATTTATTCCAAGAGTGAAGAGGATCATGTTGAACATCTAAAGATTGTGTTATCTGTGTTGAAGGAGAAACAATTATATGCTAAACTTTCTAAGTGCGAGTTTTGGTTGAAGAAAGTGAGTTTCCTCGGTCATGTGATTTCAAGTAAAGGAATTGCAGTTGATCCGTCGAAGGTTGAAGCTGTATCGCAATGGGAAGCCCCAAAATCAGTTTTGGAGATTCGAAGTTTTCTTGGTTTGGCAGGTTATTATCGGAAATTTATTGAAGGATTTTCTAAGTTGTCTTTGCCATTGACGCAGTTGACTAGAAAGGGTCAAGCTTTTGTTTGGGATACAAAGTGTGAAGAAAGTTTCCAAGAGCTTAAGAGAAGATTGACGACAGCTCCTGTTTTGATTTTGCCGAATCCAGAAGAACCATTTGTTGTGTATTGTGATGCTTCGTTGATGGGTTTGGGAGGTGTATTGATGCAAAATCAGCAAGTTGTAGCTTATGCATCAAGGCAACTTAAGGTTCATGAGAGGAATTATCCGACGCATGACTTAGAGTTGGCCGCTGTTGTGTTTGTGTTGAAGCTTTGGAGGCATTATTTGTTTGGATCGAGATTTGAGGTCTTTAGTGATCATAAGAGTTTGAAGTATCTCTTTGATCAGAAAGAATTGAATGCAAGGCAAAGAAGATGGTTGGAACTTCTGAAGGATTATGATTTTGGTTTGAATTACCATCCGGGTAAAGCAAACGTGGTAGCTGATGCATTGAGTCGGAAGTCTTTGCATATGTCGATGATGATGGTTAGAGAATTGGAAATGATTGAGCAATTTCGAGACATGAGTTTGGTTTGTGAAGAGACTTCTTATGGAGTTAAACTTGGTATGTTGAAGCTTACAAGTGGTATTATTGAAGAGATTCGAGAAGGTCAGAAATATGATTTAGGTTTGGTAGATCGATTAACTTTGATCAATCAAGGCCGAGGAGGTGATTTCCAAATTGATGATAATGGTATCATGAAGTGTCGTCATCGAGTTTGTGTTCCGGATATTGTAGAATTGAAGAAGAGTATTCTTGAAGAAGGTCATCGTAGTGGGTTGAGTATTCATCCGGGTGCGACTAAGATGTATCAAGATTTGAGGAAAGTGTTTTGGTGGCCTTGTATGAAGAAGGATATTGCAGAGTTTGTGTATTCTTGTTTGACTTGTCAGAAGTCAAAGATTGAGCATCAGAAACCGTCGGGTTTAATGAAACCATTAGCTATTCCTGAGTGGAAATGGGATAGCATATCTATGGATTTTGTATCTGGTTTACCTAGGACACCGAGTAATTTTGAGGCTATTTGGGTTATTGTGGACAGGTTAACGAAATCTGCTCACTTTATTCCGATAAGGATGGATTACCCGTTGGAGAAGTTAGCAAAGTTGTATATCGAGAGGATTGTCAGTTTGCATGGTATTCCGTCTAGCATTGTATCAGATAGAGATCCAAGGTTCACATCAAGATTTTGGGAGAGTTTACAAAGTTCTTTGGGTACTAAGTTACGTTTGAGTTCTGCTTATCATCCGCAGACTGATGGTCAGGCGGAGAGAACGATTCAATCACTTGAGGATCTTTTGAGAGCTTGTGTTTTGGAAAAGGGAGGAACTTGGGATAACTACTTATCTTTGATTGAGTTTACTTACAATAACAGTTTCCATTCGAGTATTGGTATGGCACCGTTTGAAGCATTGTATGGTAGGAAGTGTAGGACGCCATTATGTTGGTATGAGGTTGGAGAGAGTGCGGTGGTTGGACCTGAGATAGTTCAACAAACTACAGATAAGATTAAGATGATTCAGGAGAAGATGAAGATTTCTCAAAGTCGTCAAAAGAGTTATCATGACAAGAGGAGGAAAGCACTTGAGTTCCAAGAGGGAGATCATGTGTTTCTTCGAGTTACTCCGATAACTGGTGTTGGTAGGGCATTAAAGTCACGCAAGTTGACACCGCGTTTTATTGGTCCTTATCAGATATTGCAGAGGATAGGAGAGGTAGCCTATCGAATTGCTTTACCGCGGTCGCTTGCTAATCTCCATGATGTGTTCCATGTATCTCAGTTGAGGAAATACATTGCGGACCCGTCTCATATAGTCCAAGTAGATGATGTACAGGTGAGAGATAACCTGACTGTTGAGACATCACCTATGCGGATAGAAGATCGGGAGTTGAAGAAACTTCGAGGTAAAGAGATTTCTTTGGTGAAGGTCGTTTGGGGAGGACCAACTGGTGGAAATGTGACTTGGGAACTCGAGAGTCAGATGAAGGAGTCTTATCCCGAGTTATTCATTTGAGGTAATTTTCGAGGGCGAAAATCTTTTAAGTGGGGGAGAGTTGTAACATCCCGATTTTAGTAATTATTATTTTTTTTATATTAATTGATTAATTGTGTGATTTTGTGCCTAATTGATTTAATTGATTTATTGAAATTATTTAATTTAAATGAATTATTTGAATTAATTGATTTAATTGGATTATTGGATATAATTGAATTATTTGATTTATTTGAATTATTGAATTATTTTATTTGTTGGAATAAAATAGATATTTAGTAAGATTAAAATAATTGGGTCTAGATTAGGAGTGTGAATAGAAATGTGGGAGTGGGTCAATGAGCCCAATAAGAGAATAAAATGATTATGAGAAAAGTTAGGTTAGGGTTTAATAAAAAGAGGGAAAGAATAGAAAGAGTAGAAAATAGAGAAGAGGCTAGGAGAAGAGGGAGTGAAGAGAAGCTCAAGAACAAGTTAGAAAAGTTCAAGAAAATCCAAGGTAAGGGTGAGTTTTTATATGATTATTGGGATTGTATGATAGTGTATGGATGTGTAGAAATATGTTTAGGTTGAAATCCCCAATTTTCCATGATTTTATAATTATTAGGTTTTGAGGATAATCTTTTTAATGTGATAAAATAATTGTGTTTGAAGTTGGTGTTTTGGTATATTGTAAAGACTTATTTATGATTTGGGAAAATCTACTACAACAATGATTGTTACCAATTAGAACAGAAATAGTAGCGTGTGTGTGAATATAGTGACACTGGTAATTGTTTCCATCCACTTGTAGATAGCAGAGCATAGTATGATTAATTTAGTGTGTTTTTCTGAAATCCTACAGTAGCTGTGTGTGAATCAATGACTATTTTTCTTGTTTGTTTAATTGACCATCTTTACTGTCATTTCAATTATTGACTATTACAAGATTAGAAGTAGGCAATGAAATTAGTTAGTTGTATAAACTTGATGACTACTAGCTGAAAACTATTAAAAGTATTCAATCTTTTGAAAACTTGTTAAAATATATCCTAATATTTTGCCGTGCTATAATTTTTATGAGTGTAAAGTAAGAGTGATGTGCATTTATTGATTGTGATGTAGTGCAGAGTGCAGACTAATTAATAGGATGAAACTAGAATTTTATACTGTCTTGTAGCCACCATATAGTTCTATAAAAAATTAATTAAGGTAATAGATTCCAACTAGTGAATATGACTGCAACTTGCATTGGCTTACCCTGTAACTACATGTATGTAATGAATGTATTAATTGATTATAGCCATATTTCTTTTTATCAAATAAATGCATTTAGTATCTAACATTTCTTTTATCAAATAAATGCATTCAGTATCTAACAATGCTGTGACCCTATCATTCAGACACGCAACGATTATCAGTAAGGGATTGGCATGTGTTGTTATGTACATTTGTATATGCACTTAAATGAGCTTTTCATTAAACACTGGTTATTATGAATTTATAATGATATGTAAGCACCTTCATGTCATTTACTGGCTATCATGTGTTGCAGTAGTATCTCAATGTTCTATTGGAATAAAAGTGGTCCTAGTTAGAAACACTATGCGCACTTAGAAACACATAGAAACAATTATGTGCCTTTAATAATTAAGGTAGCTTGTGAACTAATTTAAAAATGTGATGACTTAATTAGATTAGGACTACATTAAAATAATTAATATAATTAATATAATTATTAATTATTAAATATTTATTGAATATTGAAATATTTATTAAATATTGAATATTTAATTAATGTTGAATATTTATTGAATTTTGAATATTCATTGGACATTGATGATTAATTAGTGATTAATTGGGTGATTAATTTAGTGATTAATTGAGTGGTTAATTTAGAGATTAATTTGGTGATTAATTGGTGATTAATTTAGAGATTAATTTAGAGATTAATTTTGTGATTAATTTGGAAATTAATTTGGTGATTAATTTGCTGATTATTTTGATGGACTGATTATTCTAAATTTAATCGGTATCGTATGGTTTACGAATTGAGATTGAATTGTGTTGATACCTCGTGGATTACTTGCTTGTTGTGAGATAATGTCGTTGAGATTGTATTGTAAAATGTGTTGTATGTGCAATTGTGTGGTAATTCGAATGTGAAGATTTATTGAGATATTCATGAGTATTAAGATTAGAGAATGATCTTAATTGTATATGGTGATTGTAATTGCACATGCATCATTTGTGTCAAGAGGCAATGTTTGCTAGTTCCGTGGGAGCTAGCGACTTGTCCCAAACCTAGAGGACGGGTTTGAAAGCTTAGAGGACGGGCTTTTGGTTTGTTATCGGTCTAGAGGACGGACCCGGTTTAAATGTAAAAACCGAAAAATGATAATAAGAGTTTGGTACCACATGCATGAGTTGCATTTGAGTCTTGCATTGAGTCTTATTGTGTCTATGGTTACAATGTGAGATTATATGTGTTATGTGAATTGTTGAATTGGTGAATTATGGATTTGTGAGTATGTACTTGTTAATAGTATGACTACTTGAGTGATATTATGTTGATGAAACTTTCGAAGTGTGAGAATAATTGTGATTATGCTTGTACACCTTAAATTATATATTATCTTATGATTTCAGTAATTATGTGAATTCTCACCCTTCTGTTGGAATGATGTTTTATACGACATCGCTCAGGTACTGAAGATTAGAGTTGCTTCTAGCAAGAGAGTAGCTGATGGAGTAACCTATTTTAGTTTCATATTTATTTTGGGTCGAGTCGTGCTCTGATCATGTAACACTGGGAATGTTTGATTCATGTCTTAAGAGATACAATTGTATACTCTATCTAATATATTAATTGAATTTGAATTTTATGGTGAAGTGGCTTTTATGCCCAAGTTGATTTAATGAATGAAGTTTATTTGAGACTTGAATGTCATGAGATTCTTAATGAAAGTGATCCGCTGCTACATGCTAATGTGAAAGCATATGAAAGCATGAATTTATTTCAAGTGTTATTGAGCATGACAGGTGTATGTGTAATATTTCGAATTATGTGTGACATCCTTCTTTGATATGCATGATAATTACTCTGATTATTTATATATTGTCCGTTTGGTTTAGAAGGGTGTTACACATAGAACCGGAGACGGGTGTGGATCATGCTCCCTAGGATGCATCCAAATCCATGATCATGTCCACAATGCCACCATAATGTTCCCTGAATAAAGGGACATGATCAGGAGTGATGAGAGACTGAATCTGTCTGAAGCCTGTCAGAGTGGGCTCAAAGAAATGATAGGTGATGTAGCTCTTCCTGGATGGGTCCATGCTGACAATGGATGCTGATGAAGAAGACTGAGGAGAAGCATTGATGAAGACAACTGATGAAAACTGATGAAGATGACTGGAGAAGGTATTGAAGAAGATGCTTGAAGAAGAGTCTCTGATGAAGACAATTGGTGAAGAGAACTTAAAAGAATCTCTGATGAAGATAGCTGGTGAAGGTAGCTGATGCAGATAGCTGAAGGAATCTGAGCAATAGAACAGGTCAAAACCAAACCAAAGACAAGATGTGGATACCCTGTAAAACAAATAGACAAATGTTAAATGATGCAAAATGATGTATGTAGAATGATATGCAAAGGGTTTGTGATCAAGTATCTGCCTTGATAGGGTCCATGTGTGTTCATAAGTCCAGATGAAGGCTTAAAAAACCAGTAACCAGGTGGGGGACTCAAATAAAGAGTCACAAATCCAGGGTTTCACAAGAACACTCCAAAATGATACAACCTTAAAACAATATTTTTAACAAGGGTATGATGAGGCCAAGGGTTCCTGCAAACCTGTAAACATCCCAACCCCCTCACATGTATTGTTCTAGAACAAGGATCCTCAGACTTGGATCAGTTATGAGAAGTGTAAACACTTCTAAACCGGAGGTACAGTGTTTACAATAATCATAAAAGTTCCTCCTCTAATTCACCTCAGATGATGAAGGTCATAAAAGGTCATCCAGACTTAGAAGGCTTCCCAGATAGCCCTAGTACTACAGGAAATTCGTAGCACAGAGTTCTCAAGAAGAAACCCATGTTTGAACCGTGTTTCATATTCCCGCACCAGACCGAAATGGAATGGGAAAGAATATGAAGCCACTCTATCCTATGTGTCACTCAGGTCCCCGGTGTGGAACCTTACTCACTCAATAACCCTCCCACCAAAGAAAACAACAGATCCAACACAGATGATATGATGATAACAGTATGAAATGCATATAAACAGTAAATGAAGGCAATAAATAAAGCTGTACAGAAAATAATAAATAAAGCAATGAATAAAAAGCACAAGTAGCCCATAACACCCATGTAAACACAAAACAAACAAGAACTAGGAGAAACCCACAAAAAGAACCACATGCCCTGGTTGCAAGATAAGTTCCACAACAGAGTCGCCAAGTTGTCGCTCCCCCGAAAAGACACCGGGTCAAAACAAGGTACTGATGCGAACGGTCGGCGAAAAAGGAAAATGAAAGGTGAAATGAATAGATTCGCCAGCTAGGCATTTTTATCCCGAAGAAACTGAGAAACTGAGAACCAGAGAAACTGAGAAAGGGGGTTGGTTACAACCTGGGAAGGTATTAGCACCCAGATTGTCCGCCGTACTCGACGGGATCCATGCTTGAAAGATTGTGCTTAAAAGGGGTAGTGTATGCGTTATCTGTGTGCAAAAGCTAAGAAAAGAATATACAAGTGTCAGTGCAAAAAGGAAGTGAAATGCTCAGGATTGAGGCTTAAAAGAGAGAATGCTGAAAGAGGGGGAAAACAAAGAGGCTTTTGTTCGATAACAATTAAGTTATTCCTACGTATCCTCTCGTGCAATTAGGAAGTCAGATAACCGTAGTTCGACTCAAAGAGACTGAAAAATAAATTGAATGTGAACTGCTTGCTTGCTTATGCTCAAGTGTATGACTCGTCGGGCTCGAGTGCTAACTGTCTTGCATTCGACGGAAGAAGCAAGTTCTCTTTTGTGAATGGAGATGATGAGAAAAGAATCCCGAAGGAGACGATTATTGTTTGTTTTTGTGTTTTCAGTTTTGTTATTGTTTTTGGTGTTTTGCATAGGATTATGAGCTTAAGCCTAAATCAAGGGCTTGTAAACACATTATATCCTCCCTGATTAGGGATAATGAGCCTACTTAAGTATGAGATAAGCATTTCAATTTAATTACCATGATGATGTAGGATTATGATCATTAACCTACTTGTGATTAATTAAATGTTTTTGGGTTTTTTGTTTAGTATTAAGTAATGAGTTTAATCTCTAATCAGGGATTAGTGAACTCATTAAACCATCCTAATAGAAGGATAATAGATGAGAACACTTAAGCTGAGGAAGATACCTCAACTTAATCCATGGATAGGGACTAAATTCATTATATAACAAAGCCTTTATTAAGTGGATTTTAATTAAGGTGTGAGATAAAAAAAATTAATTTTATGGTTTGTAAGACAACTTGAGGGGGACTTGTCCATTAAACACTAGGGTTAGTCCTTCTTAACCATAAGGAAGAATTAGAACCCTAATGTAAGGCCCAAGTTACAAGATAAAGTCTTGATGGTTATTAAGATGATTTAATTAAGAGGTTTAAACAAATTAAAGGTTTAACACTTAGGATTAAAGTTATACACTCCATCCTAAGAGAAGGATAAAGGCATAACCCTAATTCCAAAGTCCTAAAACTTTAATAGTTTAGTCTCTGATTATTGAGATGAGAAGAGAGACTCAAGGAGACTCAAAGGAAAAAGCTAAGGGGGGCTAATCACAACCCTAATTATTATCATGCTTGGATGTTCCTATGGTTTGTGAGGCTTAAGAAAGATCTTCAAGGAGTCACCAATGGAAGATGCAGATGAAAGGAGGATGAGAAGGAAGAACAAGTTACTTACTTCATTGAAGAAGATAAGTAACTTGAAGGAAGGAAGTGAGAAAGATTGAACATAAGTGAACAAGTTCACTTCAAAGACATATTAAAATTCAAATGAAAGAGATAATAAGAAGTGAGAGGTGAAGGCAAATCCACCTCCCAAAATAACTTACCAAAACCTGAAAAGTTAGCATGGATGCATAAGGTATAAAGCATAAAGAAATGAAGTGAAATGAGATGATATGAGATGAAATGACCAAATTAAGAAGTGCTTATGCAATTTCAATGTCATGTAAGATGATGCAAAGGCATACTAAATGCATATGTGTGATCATACAAAGATGAGATGCAAAGGAGGCATGCTTTGAAGTTTGAAAACACATGAAAGTTTATGAAATGAAATGAATACATAACCTGGCAAATGGATGAAGAAATGATCAATCAAGGTTCTAACATGTCCTAAGATGACATATGAATGCAATAAATGTCATGGCAAGTTCATGTAATAATGCATATGCAAGGTGAATGCAAGTGAACATGAAAAATTAGGGTTATATGGACATATGAGATGCAAATGGATAAAACAGAAGAAAATGACATGATAAAAATTTGCAATTAAACTCAAAGCAAACCCTAATCCTATAATAGGTCACACCCCAAAGGAGAAGGTCAGAAGCCTAACCTATCAAAAGTTATGATTTTCTTATGTTTCCTAGGGTTTTTGGGTGGTTCAAAGGGAAAAATGCAAATCAATTTGAAAATGCAAGATAAATTCATGAGGAAAATGATCTATAAACTACATAAAATATGGAACACAATGAAAAAAGAATCAACTTCAAACTCTTCTTGGTTAGGCAGAAATGATTTTTCAAAGTTAGGGTTTAAAAATATGATTTTTATGACCCTTTATTCAGATAAAATTGGCAAACTATGATCAAACCTAAAAAGAAATTTGTGTGAAGAGTTTGAAAATGTTTCTAAATGTATTGGGATGATTCATTATTTTTTTGGTGATTTTTAGAAACCTAAATGTATTTTTAATTAATTAAAATACTTTAATTAATTAAAAATAACATTTAAATATTGAAAAAATGTTTTTTTAATGCAAAAAATAAAATAAAAAATGTTTTTGGAATGAGAAAAATATTTAAAGTCAGAATGCAAAAGAACATAATTTTGTGATGCTTTTTGGTATTTTAAATTAATTATGCAAAAGAAATAAAAAGAAAATGAATTAAAATGAACTAAATGGAAAAGTATGATGATCCTAAGGCTGAGATTTGAACTGGGGTGGAGGGAATTGACTGCGCGTGCAGATCAATGGATGACATTCAAACTGAGTTTTAATTATGTTTTATATTTAATTAATCAGGATTAAAAACTAATGGCGCATCTGGACCACTCATTGCCTAACCCAAATCACCATCCAACGACCACGCACGCATCTGGGTAACTAACCCTAATTAGGGTTCTAATCACTCTCAGGTGACCGGAGCTTGCTCCGGTCATCTTCTCCGGCAAGCCAAACAACCCAACTTCTTCCCTAGGTCAAATTAAACCCTCTAACTCTCCAGAATCACTCAACTAACAACCCTAAACACGAATCCAGCAACAAAATCCATTTATGTTTCATCAAAAGCAAGATTTGAAGCAAAACGGAAAATTACATAAAACTTTCAGAAGTTCAATACATGCTCATTTCTCAATAATTTTCAAAACTAAACATATCAGGATGATCAGCTAAACATGTAGAAGCATTTAAGAACTTAAAATAAGAGTTCTGGAAAAATTGTTCATCATAGCTACCTGAGTTGAAGCTTTGTGTTCTTGAGCTTTCCGACCTCTCTCTTGGTTCCAATCCACCCCAATGAACTCCTTGATGATGATGAGGAGCTTAGAGCAAGCTTGCAATGGCTGGTTTTGATGATTCGACTCTACTGCACCAGAAATCGTGTTTTGGTTTGGCTGTGTTTTAGGCTATGGTGATGGGTGGGAAATGATCCTTAGGTCATGTGGAGATGATTGGTGAAAAAAGATTGAAGTTTCAGTGGTTGTATGATGAGTTTCGAAGAGAGAAAGTTTTTGAGGGATTTTGTGAAATCCGAGCTCTTGGATCATTCAGGCCCTTGTGTGTTATGAAATGGCTTGCATAATGTTTGATTAAGCCAATGGGATTGCTCAAATAGTTGTTGTTTCACAGGTTGATTGGTATGGGGTGTTTTGCAATAAAGTCAAGATTTGTGTACTTGAGGTTTGGGCCATGGCAGGTCTGATTTCTTGGGGTGTCTGGCCTCAACAAGATTCATGGAGAGCCATAGAATCAAGATTATGCAGCTGGCACAAGTGGATGAGAGGATCCAATGCATTTAGCAAATTTTGTGAGTTTTGGCCCTTTGGTGATTTCTTGAAGTTCAAGTCATGAAAACCCTAGGTTTAATGCACAATTCTGATGTTTAGATGTTGTCTTTACATATTGTGAAGTGTTTGTGTACATTTGAAGTCATTAGAATGCTTGACTATGCCAAAATGCAAAATCCCTCTTTGACATGAAACTTGAAATTATAGGATTTTTGCCAACTTTGAAAGGCCATATCTTGAGTTCTATTATGAATCAAGACACGTTCTTGTACTTTTTGAAAAGGGAAAGACCCAATCTACATCTTTCATGACCAATAATTTTTCATTTGAAGCATTTTTGGTTATGAAAGAGGAGGCTGAAAAACTTTCCCAAAATGGAAAGTTTGCATTCCAAGTCATTTCCAAAAATGGCAAGTTTGCAATTGGCTCAAAATTCTTCAATCTTGTGAACTTCCAACCACTTCTAAGATCAAATAAAGATCATATAACTTCAATTTTATGAAAATACCCCTTTGGTTTCATTGTTGGGGGCCTCAGATGCCCTGATTTTGACTTAACTTGCTCAGGAAGTTACCTAGTGAATATATGACTTCCACAATGAATTTCTTCATCAAACTTGGTACACATGATCCTTATGACATATTAAGAACATTAGAAACAAGAATGACCCAAAAATTTGGAGTTAAGGCCTCTGAAACCAAAACCCTAATTTTGGTCATCTGTGTAATGAAAACCCTAGCTCTGCTTCCATGCCTTTGCCAGTTCTTGTGATCCATTGACTTTCATGAACCTTTAGGAGCATAATATGATCATAGAACACACATGGACCCTCTTGGAAAGATTCAAGACCATTGGGATGGCTCAGATGGATCCTTGGATTGCTCAGATCATAAACCCTAGATGCAGATGAACTTGAACTTATGCAGTGAAGCAGAAATGCAATGTGAGGTGGTATGCTTATGTTAATGCAAAAATGAAAGATCAAAAGCCATGGTGTGATATGAGTGAGGGCAAATTTTGGGTGTTTACACCCTCCATATGGAGAATTAAGACAATCCCAAATTATACTGTTAGCCTTATCACTAGTCACACACCTCCTCAACAAATTATCCCTACAAATATTGAAAAGATACGGTTCATCCCACACGTAGTATTGGGAATCCGACAAGAATTTCCTCTTTTGGTTCCATGTTAGGTCTTCGGGTATCCAACTTGTTGCCTTATGATTAGCAAAATCGGCAAACCAAGGCCTAACTTGCACCATATTACAGTTTTTCATCCGGAAATTCATCTCGGATCTCAATTTCCTTCTTGGTTATGTCTACATTGACTAATCGCGACAAGTGATCCGCCACCAAATTTTTCGACACATTCTTATCTTTTATTTCTAAATCAAATTCTTGAAGAAGGAGGATCCATCGGACAAGCCTTTGCTTAGAATCCAGTTTGGTGAGCAGATACTTTATTGCGGCATGGTCGGTGTAAACAACAACCATTGAAACGATCAAGTATGAACGAAATTTTTCAAGTACATACATTATCGCTAGCAATTCTTTTTCACTTGTGGCATAATTCACTTATGCTTTATTAAGCACTTTTCTAGCATAGTGTATTGCATGGAAATTGTTTTCTTTTCTTTTTCCAAGTACTGCTCCAATGGCATAATCACAAGCATCACACATAAGTTCAAAATCACAATTCCAATTAGGTACTATGTGTAGACACCCCAAATTTTCCCTCTGGCTTTTTCTATCTTCGTCTGCTTTTCGTTTGCATCTCATCTGCATTTCTATTAGATCATTAACATTTTGCATTCATATCATGTGCATAAGGCATGTGATCGGTATCATCTGAGGAATTAGGGTTTATTTCCCTGGTTGAAATTATCCAAGGATTTTGTGTCTGCAAGGATTATTCACTGGCGCATCTAGCTCATCATCAGGCTATTTTCTCTTCTTCATCAGAGGTTATTCGTCTTTTATCAGCATCTTAGGATATTCCTTTTTCTCGATATCTCAAAAGTGATGGTTTCATCTCAAGTGTGTTTGTTCGTTCACGATCCAATTCAGATGGATGTTTGACCTATTCTTGGTCAAACTATCAAGAGTTTGCTTCAATTCAAGTTACCTATTTCAGTGGATTATGTTTCAGTGGATTATGTCTCAGTCGGTTTGCGTCTAAGATCAAGTTGTCGTGTGCGGGACTTTTCATTGGTCGTGTGATTCTTATTATGATCAGAGGTTGTCATTTCATTAGTGGTACCTTTGAGGATTTATTTTCCCAGTGATCGTTTCAGTTTGTTCGAAGTGATTCAAGAGTTATTTTGTTCGAGGAGGATTATTTCAGAGAATTTTTTCATTTCAGTTGTGATGTGTCTGGTGATGATTGTGTTCATTTAATTAGTGGCATTTATGGAAAGGTTTCATGTTTAGTTCTCTCATTAAATCGAAGTGTGCGTCAGTGAAATATTGATGGAGGGATCATTAAAGTTCATTATTATTCAAGTTTCTTAATCCATTATTAGTTAAATTTATTCCATATCTATTCCTAAGACTAAGTCTAATACCCATTTTCAAAGTCATTTCTAATTTTCATATCTTGATATTTATTCTTTCCGAATACAGTTTCCATAATATCCATTTGTTTACACCCATCCAGCATCCATCTTCAAATCTTTTTTTTAATTTAATTCATTATTTTCCAAGAGCAAGGCCCATATCCTCTTTAAAAGCTTGTATGCAAAAATAAAATGAAAACAATTTGATTCCATTAGCATAAAAGTTACGGAAAACGTACTGATACAATTTGTTACAGGATTTCATGCATACCACTCAACCAAGTGCCAACTACATGGTCCCATAAACAAATCATGTGCCAACGGTTTACCACACTCTTCACGCATCACCCACACAAGCCATCACAGCAAAACAAAATTCTCACAAAAAAATGCAACATTTTTCCA
This sequence comes from Lathyrus aphaca, assembly GCA_963966055.1. NCBI lineage: Eukaryota > Viridiplantae > Streptophyta > Magnoliopsida > Fabales > Fabaceae > Lathyrus > Lathyrus aphaca. Next base: position 403,684,444 of record OZ014521.1, on the reverse strand, counting down.
CTCATAAACTGTACAACACAGACCTACCATACAAAATTATAACACACTCACATGCCAAACAAAAGAGGATTTGCAGTAGCGCACTCCAAAAATTCGTCCATTATCTTAATGCGGCAAAGATCACCTTTTTTTCAATTTCCCCTATCAACTTCTACACTCTCGTTTCCACTATTGTAAATCCTCTCTTCACACAAGACCTCACAATCACCTTCAACTACCTCTGCTCATAACCTTCAAACGACCACACTTCCTTGACACCACCCCTGCGTCATAATATTTATCTGCTTCACCAACACACAAATTCATCTTTCACCCCTGTTTCAACCGAACAACATTTACCACCTTCATCATCTCGGCGTACACACATGTCATCCTCACTCACCTCACAAAGCCGCTCATCACCACCCTCTTTCGAAAACCTTACGCAAAACCTCCCAATCAGATTCATAACACTTTTCAAACCTCTTCTGCAAAACGCACAACCCTCAACTAAGCCTCCTTCAGCTCACCACCATTATAACATAACACCTCCTTCAACCATCACAAACCCTGAAATCATAATTTCAATCACTCAATAACAACATAGAACACAAATTGGAAAATAGTAGAAGGGAAGATCCGTTGACTGAAGAACGAAGAATCTGACAAACCTAAGAAGCCGCGGTTTGGTTTCACGCACTTCAATCGTCGCGAGCATATCTAGAGGAAATGTCGGAGTTCTCGACTGAGCTTGGAAGAAAAAAGAGCAAGGCGGACACCGTTGAATCGCGAGCGGAGACGGTGAACCGAGATCGAACGCAAACAGAGAGGACTGAGTGCGAGTGAGAGGGAGACTAGCGGCGCTTTCTAGTGGTGAGAGAGGTCGCAAGATCGCAGGAGAGAGAGAGACAGTGGTGTGATGTTTTGTTTTTGGGTTGGTCAAACGGCGCCGTTTCAGGAAGAAGACGGAGAAGTTCGACGAGAACATGGACTCCGCTTTTTGCTTGCTTCATATTTTTGACCCTGGGTTTCTTTTTCATCGTTTGCTGTTGGTGGTGGGCATTGGAGGCCCATGTTTTGTTTTTCTGTGACCAACACCAAATTAGGTGCCTCACCCCCCGATGGTGGTCTTGCTGATTGTTGTTGTTATGGACTCACCAAGCCCATTTGATTTGCCAATTGCACCCATCATTTGCAGCAACAATCCCTAACCTTTTTTTATTTTTTCTCATTTTGTTTTTATTAGTTTTTTTTTCCTATATCTTGTTCAATGAATTGTTAACTTGCCTTAATTAACATTAAGTGTTTGTTTAGGATTTAATTTGAATTTTGTTAGTTATTTAGAGTTTCACTAATTGTTAGTTTATTAATTAGAATTTTATTTTGTTAATTTAGATTATTAATCCTAATATAGCTTTAATTTTAATTTCTTCATTTAATTTAGTTTAATTAAATAGAATTTCATTTGATTTTTGGTTCTAGTCTGGTTTGGTGTTTTTTGTAGGACCATTGCTTAATTTTGATGATGGAGATATTGCTGGATGATGACCTTGATGTTAATTGTTCGTGAAATTTTGATGCAAGTTGTGATTCCTAGTCGATTATTTTTGGGACTAATGAGACCTCTGAATACCAATTGAACTTAGACTTCGCGCGGACTAATTCATGGTCTTAATTCTGGATGTGGGAAGCCTATATCTGACCTTTGTATGATTCCCTGATAATGGACAACTTATGCTTGACTTGTAAATCCGTTCTGGACTTGATATTATTTTCTAAGTTTCTTCTCGCGCTTATTGAAGAGGCAACGGACCTTCTCCGTTAGGTACCAACGAGACCCGATTTTACCATTTGCATGTTGCTGCATCTGGAAGTCCTACTGGTGTAGGCTCTGTTTGTGCATTGTTTGATTATTATCATACTGCATTCTCATCTCTTTATCTTACTTCTTTTTCATCTTATCTTATTCCTCATCTTCTTTTATTCTTTCTAATATGAGGTGTGCTTAGGCCATCATGGTTCTTCTCCTTTCATCTTCTTCTCTTCTTCTCCTTCATTAGGATAGTAAACCTCACTAACGTAGGATTTTCTATGCATGACAACATTTAGGATTCTTAGTCCCCCATTAGACTTTTACCTTTGAGATCCTTTTGGTGCTCTCTCTTCTCATCTTCAAACTTAATTTTAATTCACTCTAATAAAGGTTGAGTCTTCTCGTGTGACATGAGACTTTGCTATGAGATACTTGTACACGTTCCGTTTCGGGGCGAGGTGTAAGTTATCCCTCGTGGTGGATAGGTCTTAGCATGAGATTACCTCACAAAGAAAAGCATAAAAAACAGTTCTTAACCAAAAAATCACAAAAATACTTAATAAATGCTAGTAGGTCAGTGTGTCTGAGCCTTCACTTGTGGGACTAGATTTGGGGATTTCCTCCATAGATAGGTGTGCCTCTTGCGCATTCCATTTCGGGATGATGTGAGACGTGCATATTCCAGTGAGTAAGACTTAGGTACACTTACCTATGAAACTTCAAAGCAGAAAACTCATAAAAAACACAAACAAACAATAAGCGTCTTTCCTTCGGGAATTCTTTCCTCATCTTCTTCGCTACGTCCGCAAACTTGCTCCTACTTGTCATTTTGTAAGACGATTACGCACTCGTCGTCCAAGCCTGCAACACCTGAGCATTGACATAGGCAGTTCAAGCCTTAAGACACAAGCAATCCTTTCCACCCCTAGTTAGGGGAACTACGGCGAATCTGATCCTCATTGTCCAGATGAGGTACGTAGGCAGTGGGGTAGGGCCCGTTCGAGCACACAATCTTTATTTTCCCTACATTTTTTCCTTTTCATTTCTTTTTCAATTCCCTTTTCGTTTCTTTTATCCAGTTCAGTTCATTTTCTTTGCAGCAACTTTCATTTCTTCACCCTTTGAAACAGTTTCTTTGCAAGCGTGGATCCCGTCGGGTACGACGGACGATCTGGGTGCTAATACCTTCCCAGGTCGTAATCGACTCCCAAACCCAGTCTCTTTGGTTCGCAGGACCCATGTCCTTCCTTTTCTTTTCTTCTGGTTTATGCAGCATTACCATTCTCGTTCCTTCGGGATAAAAATGCCTGGCTGGCGACCCTAACTCTTTCCGCGCCACTTTCGCGTTTGTACTAGGATGGAAATCCGGGGAGCAACAGCTGGCGACTCTGCTGGGGATCGAACCTAGAATATCTGGTTCCCTTGAGAGTCTCTCCTAGCGCTTGCATGTTTCTGTATCTTTGGGTGTTGATTGTTTGTTGTTGCCTGTGTTTTTTACTGTTATTTTATTTACAGTTTTATTTACATCTTTATTTACAGTTTTTAGTATTTATTTTCCGCATCATATATCATACCGGACTGTCTGGACTGGTTTTCTGTTTGGTGGGCTCGGGTGATACTGTTTCTGAGAGATAAGCCAAATACCCGGCTTGAGTGCACTATAGGATTAGAGTGGACATATTGTACTCACATGTGACATGATGAGTGGTGATGTGTTTCACACCCAGACTGCGACCGTCTTGGAAATATCTTGTGTGGGGATTTCCTCCACTTCGGGATAGGACCTTGATAGTTATGTGCATCTGGGGACCGATCATTGAGAACCTTTGTGGGAACAACCCTCTCCAGTGGTGACAGTGGCAGACCACATTCCGTGGCAAACCCATTTGCACCCGAGGGTCCACTGGGAACTCGCATAGGATGGCCTGGTTCTCTTATAGGAACTCAGTCAAAGCATATGGTCGTATGACAATAGTACTGTATCCTACGGGCTGAATGTACTATTGTTTCTCGATTTCAGCGCTCGAAGCTGGGGACTTATAAGAGATGCTTGTTTTTCCCGGACTCAACTGAGGCCTCCCTGCGTAGTATATAATACCAAACCGATTCCCTGATTTGGTCATGAGCCATTTCTCGGAAATGGTGAAAGTATTATTGTTATTCGGCTTTGAGAGTCCGTGATGTTTGACCCAGAGCACACCCGTGATATTGTGAGGGGTTTACAAGTTTGCAGGAATCCTTGACCTCAACATACCCTCATTACCAGTGCAGTCTTATTGTTTTGATCAGGTCACTATGATTATGGAGTGATTGACTTTTGGTTCTCGGTTACTATTCTAGGTTATTATACAGAGATCTTGTGGTTAGAGACACTCGATTATTGGTTCAGTATTCCAGATTCCAGGCAGTTTCCAGCTTTGATCCCATGTCTTTACATCTTTTGCGTCATCATATTGCATTTTGCATTTGCATCTGCATTGCATTTCCTTCTTCCAGAGAGCTCATCCTTCCTCTTTTGTCCATGACCAGCCGGCTGATTTCCCGGTACTCAGTTTGAACAAGTGGTAACCGTTGGAAGACGACCAAGTTGTTTGAAGCTAGACTGAGCAGTGTCAAGAGGAAAGGTCAGATTGGAAGTTGTCAGTAGCTATGTTAGAGAATAACCTTCAGAATGTTGAGTTTCCACCTGGTTTCACTTTGAGGACCAATCCTTTGTATGGTCTTTCTCCTGATGATAATCTTCTGCGAGTGAACAATCTTACTCAAGCTCAGCATGCACAGACCCCGATCGTGAATCAGAGTGTACCTAAACCATATGTTGTACGAGGTGTACCTTCATCTTCTTTTGATTCTACAGATTATCAGAGTTTCTCTTTGCCTATGCCGAACTTCCAAGGGGCAATCCCTCTTGTGAAAACCAAGGATCCACTCACTATTGATCCTGCTGAAAGGTTTCGTGTGTTGGATGAGCAACTCAAAGCCTTAGCGGATCCTGATGCCTTTGGTTTTGATGCTCTAAACCTGTGTTTGGTGCCTGGTCTTGTCATTCCTCCGGATTTCAAGACTCCGAAGTTCGAGAAGTATACTGGTGTTAGTTGCCCGAAGCGTCATTTGGTGATGTTCTGTAGAAAAATGACTTCTTACACCCGCAACGATGAGTTGATGATTCACTGTTTTTAGGACAGTTCGAGTGGTGCATCCTTAAGATGGTATATGGATTTGGAAAGCAGTCGTATCCGATCTTGGAATGATTTATCCAAAGCTTTCTTAAAGCAATACCAGTACAATGTGGACATGGCGCCCAGTCGCATGCACTTGCAAAGCCTATCTCAGAGAACTGGTGAATCTTTTAGAGAATATGCACAGCGGTGGAGAGAGTTGGCGGCCCAAGTGCAACCACCACTTTCAGACAGAGAATTGGTTGACTTGTTCGTGAGCACCTTGCAAGGTCCATACCTGGAAAGAATGAGTAGCATTGGGACATCAAGCTTCTCTGATTTGATAATAGTTGGAGTGCGCATTGAGATCCTGCTCAAAAATGGAAAGATCCAGTACTCTTCGAATATCCCAGCTAGTGAAGATGAGTCTGTTGTTAGCTCTCAAGGGGAAGAGGGGTATGACATCAGTGCATTCATGGCAAATATTGAATATTTTGGACCAACATCTTCTCAGAGATCATCTTTTCCTAAGTCTGCTTACTCTTATGGGCATTCGGCAATGCTCAGAGCACCGTATCAAAAGTCCTGGAATCCTCCCCGTCCAAATCTGCAAGCTCAGGGTCAAAGACCTCAGAATCAACTTCAGAGCCAGCATAGGCCTCGCAATAATCTGGAAAGAAGGAATGCTTCTCTTCATCCAGTTCCCATGGCGTACAGTGAACTATTGCCACATCTAATTCAGAGCTCGTTGGTGGTTCTTAAGCCTCTCAAGCCGTTTCCAGAGCCATACCCTCCAGGGTGCAATCCTCATGAGCAGTGTGGGTATCATGGTGGATCGATCGGACATTCAACTAAAGATTGCAAAGCTTTTCAGGCCAAAGTACAACAGTTGATCGACAAGGGCTGCATATCCTTTCCAGAAGGGAGTTTGGTTGTGCACGTCAATCTCTCACCTGATTGAGTTCAAAGACTTCGAAGGAGCGTCTCCTGATTTCAGTGGTCCAGACAAGAAGATGTCATCAAAATTGGTGATCATTGTATCCTTTTTATCATTTGCATTGTAGTTTCTTTCCTATTAGCAGCTACTTGTCTTTTAAGCATTGTTGTTTTGAATGGTAATGTTAATGTAGTGATCTTGCATTTTTGAACCAATTATGTCGCATACGCTCATTTTTCTTTACTTGCAGTGAAAAAAAAAATTTCATCCATTTACCTCCCATTTATTTCACTGTTGATTGACAGATATTTGAGGGAGGATGATGACAACTGAATACCCATAATTGTTGAAGGTATGATTTCGGATTAGAACCTACTAATGATGTACAGGAATTGCTTCAATTCCCAAACACCGGAGATATAAGGGAGATAGACCCTCGTCAACCCCTTTGAGCCTTGAAGTAGGAGTTTCTTTTCTAAACGGAAAAACCCTCACATCCAACCCGGGGCAGGGTAGTTATCAGTTAATTTGACCGAGCGTTCAAATTTCCAAAGGAGTGAGCATCCGAGGATCCATTACCTTTATTCATTACACCTCAAGAGGTCAAGAGATGTGAAACCACAACGGTTACCTCTCAACATCAAAGGAATGAGGCAGTCACAACCCTTTCATGCAAGTCAGACAAACCAGTGTCACACGATTTGTTCAAGGAAAGAATAAGAAAAAAAAGAGAAATAAAGCCCGCTAAGTCGGGGAAAAAAAGTGAAAACAAATGACTTAGGCAAAAGTTAGGGCATCCCGCTGGACTTTAAAATCGAAAAATTCATAAAGAATCAGTCCAGGCAAAAATTAGGGAGTAAAAAAAAATATCAAAAAGAAAAATGTTCCATGAGAACAAAATCGTGTGATTACAGACACAAAGTCAGAAGGGGTGACTGTTACTCCAAGAAACCTCATTGGTGCTTAAACTGTCAACGTCATTGGTTTCTCAATCATTACAAAACCCTTTTGAGAGGCGAGCGCTTAGGCCGAATTAGCTGAATATAGGACTGGAGAACATGAAGGAGAATGGGTGGGCATAGATAAACTTTGAGCCATAAATCTTTCTTTCTAAAACCGTGAACCAGGACACGTCATAACCCTTGAAAGTCCTAATTGAATCAGGTTCAATTCTGAAAGCATACTACGACAAGGTTGCGTAAACTGACTCCTACGATTTGCTAACTCAGCACTACGTTTGGACTAACGGTCCATTTGTCACACACTGTCACAACATTAAAATAAATAAATTTTCAAAACTTGCATGTGCACTGCATTAAAATTACCATTTGTAAATGAACAGTTTTAATTGCAAGTCAGCCTGTGTCACCAGGAAAGTTCCTACAAAGAGCAATCACAAGGAACTTGATCATTCAACAATGATGGCTAGAATCAAGAGCATCTTGCAGGCCTGTGAATCAGGGGCATGTTATCCAGTGGTTTGTCGACCAAGGATTCTGTCAGGATAAAGCAAGTTCCCAAGCATCATTTGATTGAGGGGAAATCATTCAAGAGTCTGTCGATCAGAGCCGAATCTGCCAAGCAGGGGCAATACACCCAGATTTTCTGTTGACCAAGAATGATTTCTTCCAATGCTCAGTCAGAATGAGTCAAGTCGCTTCCACGCTCATGTCGGGGCAAGACACTTCCAGATTTCATCAAGTGCAACTCTCCTCGATAGAGCATCCAAGTCTGCCATTCCAGGAATCTGATAATCAGAGGCAGTCTGTTCAGAGACTCACCCAACCAAGGGCAAACTTTAGCTACGCAAAGCAGGTTATATCAGTGATCTCCAAGTTCAAGATGAGTATCGGGAAATCGTGCTACCCACCCTCGCCATGTCTCCTTTCTCAACATAGAAGCCTTGCCACATAAGACTTTTCGTCCCACCTCGGGAGCTTTTCATAAGCATTGCATAAATAATTTGCATACGTTACTTATGTCGCTTTGTTAGAGCATATGCATCATAATTGCATTGGGCATTCCCCCCCCACAACATCAATATCTCACGCCCAAGGCCTTGTAACCCCAAATTACAAACCGCTTCAAAGCCCATTTCTCGTCTGGCAAACCATTCCAAAGTCCAGTTCTCGTCTGGAAAACCTTTCCAAAGTCCAGTTCTCGTCTGGCAAACCTTTCCAAAGTCCAGTTCTCGTATGGAAAACCTTTTTCAAATCCCAGTTCTCGTCTGAAGAACCAACTTCAAATACCAGTTCTCGTCTGGTAGGCGATCTTTTAACCAGTTCTCATCTGGTCACCTTTTCGTTTAGCCGTTTGAACGCCAATTCTCGTCTGGTAGTCATTCTTTTTCAGAGTCAATTCTCGTTTGAAAATGAACCTAAGGAGTCAGTTCTCGTCTGACGACTTATTCTTTGCCCATCAGTTCTCGTCTGTTGGCCTACCTTTAATAAACCGGTTCTCGTCTGGTATTCCGCCTTCAAAGTCCAATTGTTTGGCAACCATAAATACCAAAAATATCTATCAACCTGGCCTTACGCCCAACCATCCTTGTTTCAATCATTTCCCGTAGCTCATCATCATATCCTTAGCGTCGTGAACATACGTTTGCATCTTGCATCATTTACATTGCATTTTCATACTGCATGGTTTCTGTTTTATCTCTGATGTGGAGCAAGAGTTGTCACAAGACGTAATCTGGGGCAGTTATCGCAAGATCTGATTAATTGTCGTGAGAGTTTGAAGACACTGGAGCAATTCTGGATGCCATGTCTTCTGTAAAATCCTCTAGAGACAACATTTTCATAGATGATGCAATATGGCACAATTTTAGGAGTAAGGAGTGCTTGTTCACTCATAATAATCAGTATGCCACTGTTGAACTCAGAAGCCTGAAGCACTGTGTTAATTCTCAAGGAATGTCTGGTATTTATTGTACTAGCAGGGCATTGGAAGTTTATTTCTTCCCCGAGCATAAGATCTTCTTTCAGCTAATAAGGTTTCCTCGTGAGGAGTTGTTTATTCTCATTCAGTCAGAGTCCAATTTTCATTGGCATATCTTCCCAACACAATCATCATACTATACCTGGGGCACAATTTCGTTTATTGTGATCTCATTCTCCAGCAAAGTCTCTCCTCAACAGAGTCTCTCCTCCGCAAAGCATTGCCAAACTTTTTCCTCAGCCATGCCAGAAGGTTGACATCTCCCCAGCTGAGGTAGAGCAGATGATATCCCCCGCAGAACTTCAAGGGTAATTGAATTGTTCTCATCCCCAAGCGAAATTATCTTTCCATAGTAAAGTATCCCCAACAGGAAACTGAAGGCCTTGCTTCCCCCACAGAGCTTAGAATGGTCAGAATTCTTTTCCCAACAAGGGTTATTTAACCAAACATCTTTCCCAGCCAAGTCTGAAGATGGTCATTCCCCATGGAGTTTCATGTTTGGAAGTTGTCCATCATTGAACTATTCCCCAGAGAGGTTGCCAATGTATTTTTGGCCAATGTGATGATACAGACAGTTATTCATCTCCCCAGTCAGAGTTTAAGCATCGTCCGAAACTCCTGACATGTTCTCCCCTGCAGAGTTGTGAATCTTATTGCCAATCAGGGCACGTTGTTGTTGCTCGTCAGCATTCCCCAACACTCGTCTGTGTTCACACTTTGTTACTGCTTGTTTTCGTTCCCCAACAGTTACCCATGGTTTTAATTTTTGTTGCTCGTCTGCAATGTATAACACTCGTCTGTGTTCTCACTTTGTTATTGCTCGTATGCATCCCCCAACACTCGTCTATGTTTGATGTTTGCTTGTTGCTCGTCTGCATTCCCCAGCACTCGTCTGTGTTTTTTATCTATTTGAAGCTCGTCTGCATTGTTTGGATACTCGTCTGTATCATCCCTTACACTCGTCTGTGTTAGCTTATATCCATATGTGTTGATTTGATTATTACCCTGGTACTCGTCTGTATTGCTGCTCCAAATGCTCGTCTGTGTTGGATTTCTGGTATTCGTCTATACCAGTGGCTGATATTCGTCTGTATCATTGCCTGAAGCGCTCGTCTGTGTTTCTCAGATCATCGTCTGATATTCGTTTGTATCATTGACTTATGGCACTCGTCTGTGTTCACTTGATGATCACCCAATACTCGTCTGTGTTGAATAGGTTTAAAGTCCTGACAGTGGGATTAAATGTCAAAATGGTTACCGGTCCTGGCGTAACAGGTTTATCCGAAGGAGATTCGTCTGTCTCAGGCACCACTTTATTGTTGTTGTACCTGGCGTAATAGGTTTTCTCGAAGGAGATTCGTCTGATTAAGCCATATATCCACGGATAATATATGAAGAGGGTTCGTCTATCCTGATTATGCATGTCTATCCCACAGACTTAAGTGCATCACCGATCCTGGCGTAACAGGTTTATCCGAAGGAGGCTCGTCTGACTCAAGCACCATTTATTAATGTTGCACCTGGCGTAATAGGTTTGCTCAAAGAAGACTCGTCTGTCTTAGACCATATATCCACGGATAATATATGAAGAGGGTTCTTCTACCCTGATTATGCATGTTTATCCCATAGACTTTAGTGCATCACCGGTCCTGGCGTAACAAGTATATCAGAAGGAGAATGATCTGTCTCAATTCATATATTTTGCAAAGTATGTGAGGGCTCGTATGTCCAGTTTCTGGTGTAACAGGATTGTTCGAAGAAGACTCGTCTTTCAAAGTATTCTGATTCCAAATAACAGTTTCAACTTGGAAGGAGCTCGTCTGCTTTCTTTCCACTTCCGTCACCAAAGCGTCATTTGGTTGGGTTTATTTCCCAGTGCTTGCATTCCCTTGCAGAGTGCAAACTTCCGGGGTCTTCTTGGTATTCAATCAATGTTTATCTCGAACGCCTGATAGTCGTTGCTCTCATCCTTTTCAGATTAACAACTGCTTGAATAGGGGCAGCTGTAGACACCCCAAATTTTCCCTCTGGCTTTTTCTATCTTCGTCTGCTTTTCGTTTGCATCTCATCTGCATTTCCATTAGATCATTAACATTTTGCATTCATATCATGTGCATAAGGCATGTGATCGGTATCATCTGAGGAATTAGGGTTTATTTCCCTGATTGAAATTATCCAAGGATTTTGTGTCTGCAAGGATTATTCACTGGCGCATCTAGCTCATCATCAGGCTACTTTCTCTTCTTCATCAGAGGCTATTCCTCTTTTCTCAGCATCTTAGGATATTCCTTTTTCTCGATATCTCAAAAGTGATGGTTTCATCTCAATTGTGTTTGTTCGTTCACGATCCAATTCAGATGGATGTTTGACCTAATCTTGGTCAAACTATCAAGAGTTTGCTTCAATTCAAGTTACTTGTTTCAGTGGATTATGTCTCAGTCGGTGTGCGTCTAAGATCAAGTTGTCGTGTGCAGGAGTTTTCATTGGTCGTGTGATTCTTATTATGATCAGAGGTTGTCATTTCATTAGTGGTCCCTTTGAGGATTTATTTTCCCAGTGATCGTTTCAGTTTGTTCGAAGTGATTCAAGAGTTATTTTGTTCGAGGAGGATTATTTCAGAGAATTTTTTCATTTCAGTTGTGATATGTCTGGTGATGATTGTGTTCATTTAATTAGTGGCATTTATGGAAAAGTTTCATGTTTAGTTCTCGCATTAAATCGAAGTGTGCATCAGTGAAATATTGATGGAGGGATCATTCAAGTTCATTATTATTCAAGTTTCTTAATCCATTATTAGTTAAATTTATTCCATATCTATTCCTAAGACTAAGTCTAATACCCATTTTCAAAGTCATTTATAATTGTCATATCTTGATATCTATTCTTTCCGAATACAGTTTCCATAATATCCATTTGTTTACACCCATCCAGCATCCATCTTCAAATCTTTTTTTTATTTAATTCATTATTTTCCAAGAGCAAGGCCCATATCCTCTTTAAAAGCTCGTATGCAAAAATAAAATGAAAACAATTTGATTCCATTAGCATAAAAGTTACGGAAAACTTACTGATACAATTTGTTACAGGATTTCATGCATACCACTCAACCAAGTGCCAACTACATGGTCCCACAAACAAATCATGTGCCAACGGTTTACCACACTCTTCACGCATCACCCACACAAGCCATCACAACAAAACAAAATTCTCACAAAATAATGCAACATTTTTCCATTCCTAAACCGTACAACACAGACCCACCATACAAAATCATAACACACTCACATGCCAAACAAAAGAGGATTTGCAGTAGCGCACTCCATTAATTCGTCCATTCTCTTAATGCGGAAAAGATCACCTTTTTTTCAATTTCCCCTATCAACTTCTACACTCTCGTTTCCACTCTTGTAAATCCTCTCTTCACACAAGACCTCACAATCACATTCAACTACCTCTGCTCATAACCTTCAAACGACCACACTTCCTTGACACCACCCCTGCGTCATAATCTTTATCTGCTTCACCAACACACAACTTCATCCTTCACCCCTATTTCAACCGAACAGCATTTACCACCTTCATCATCTCGGCGTACACACCTATCATCCTCACTCACCTCACAAAGCCGCTCATCACCACCCTCTTTCGACAACCTTACGCAAAACCTCCCAATCAGATTCATAACACTTTTCAAACCTCTTCTGCAAAACTCACAACCCTCAACTAAGCCTCCTTCATCTCACCACCATTCTAACAGAACACCTCCTTCAACCATCACAAACCCTGAAATCATAATTTCAATCACTCAACAACAACATAGAACACAGATTGGAAAATAGTAGAAGGGAAGATCCGTTGACTGAAGAACGAAGAATCTGACAAACCTAAGAAGCCGCGGTTTGGTTTCACGCACTTCAATCGTCGCGAGCACATCTAGAGGAAATGTCGGAGTTCTCGACTGAGCTTGGAAGAAAAAAGAGCAAGGCGGACACCGTTGAATCGCGAGCGGAGACGGTGAACCAAGATCGAACGCAAACAGAGAGGACTGAGCGCGAGTGAGAGGGAGACTATCGGCGCTTTCTAGTGGTGAGAGAGGTCGCAAGATCGCAGGAGAGAGAGACAACGGTGTGATGTTTTGTTTTTGGTTTGGTCAAGCGGCGCCGTTTCAGGAAGAAGACGGAGAAGTTCGACGAGAACAGGGACTCCGCTTTTTGCTTGCTTCATATTTTTGACCCTGGGTTTCTTTTTCATCGTTTGCTGTTGGTGGTGGGCTTTGGAGGCCACGTTTTGTTTTTCTGTGACCAACACCAAATTAGGTGCCTCACCCCCCGATGGTGGTCTTGATGATTGTTGTTGTTATGGACTCACCAAGCCCATCCGATTTGCCAATTGCACCCATCATTTGCAGCAACAATCCCTAACCTTTTTTTATTTTTTCTCATTTTGTTTTTATTAGTTTTTTTTCCTATATCTTGTTCAATAATTTGTTAACTTGCCTTAATTAATATTAAGTGTTTGTTTAGGATTTAAGTAGAATTTTGTTAGTTATTTAGAGTTTCACTAATTGTTAGTTTATTAATTAGAATTTTATTTTGTTAATTTTGATTATTAATCCTAATATAGCTTTAATTTTAATTTCTTCATTTAATTTAGTTTAATTAAATAGAATTTCATTTGATTTTTGGTTCTAGTTTGGTTTGGTGTTTTTTGTAGGACCATTGCTTAATTTCGATGATGGAGATATTGCTGGATGATGACCTTGATATTAATTGTTCGTGAAACTCTTGATGCGAGCTGTGATTCCTAGTCGATTATTTTTGGGACTAATGAGACCTCTGAATATCAATTGAACTTAGACTTCGCGCGGACTAATTCGTGGTCTTAATTCTGGATGTGGGAATCCTATATCTGACCTTTGTCTGATACCCTGATAATGGACAACTTATGCTTGACTTGTAAATCCGTTCTGGACTTGATATTATTTCCTGAGTTTCTTCTCGCGCTTATTGAAGAGGCAACGAACCTTCTCCGTTAGGTACCAACGAGACCCGATTTTACCATTTGCATGCTGCTGCATCTAGAAGTCCTACTGGTGTAGGCTCTGTTTGTGCATTGTATGATTATTATCATACTGCATTCTCATCTCTTTATCTTACTTCTTTTTCATCTTATCTTATTCCTCATTTTCTTTTATTCTTTCTAACTTAAGGTGTGCTTAGGCCATCATGGTTCTTCTCCTTTCATCTTCTTCTCTTCTTCTCCTTCATTAAGATAGTAAACCTCACTAACCTATAATTTTTTATGCATGACAACATTTAGGATTCTTAGTCCCCCATTAGACTTTTACCTTTGAGATCCTTTTGGTGCTCTCTATTCTCATCTTCAAACTTAATTTTAATTCACTCTAATAAAGGTTGAGTCTTCTCGTGTGACATGAGACTTTTCTATGAGATACTTGTACACGTTCCGTTTCGGGGCAAGGTGTAAGTTATCCCTTATGGTGGATAGGTCTTAGCATGAGATTACCTCACAAAGAAAAGCATAAAAAACAGTTCTTAACCAAAAAATCAAAAAAATACTTAATAAATGCCAGTAGGTCAGTGTGTCTGGACCTTCACTTGTGGGACTAGATTTGGGGATTTCCTCCATAGATAGGTGTGCCTCTTGCGCATTCCATTTCGGGATGATGTGAGACGTGCATATCCCAGTGAGTAAGACTTAGGTACACTTACCTATGCAAACTTCAAAGCAGAAAACTCATAAAAAACACAAACAAACAATAAGCGTCTTTCCTTCGGGAATTCTTTTCTCATCTTCTTCGCTCTGTCTGCGAACTTGCTCCTACTTGTCATTTTGCAAGACGGTTACGCACTCGTCGTCCGAGCCTGAAACACCTGAGCATTGACATAGGCAGTTCAAGCCTTAAGAGATAAGCAATCCTTTCCACCCCTAGTTAGGGGAACTACGGCGACTCTGATCCTCATTGTCCAGATGAGGTACGTAGGCAGCGGGGTAGGGCCCGTTCGAGCACACAATCTTTATTTTCCCTACATTTTTTCCTTTTCATTTCTTTTTCAATTCCCTTTTCGTTTCTTTTATCCAGTTCAGTTCATTTTCTTTGCAGCAACTTTCATTTCTTCACCCTTTGAAACAGTTTCTTTGCAAGCGTGGATCCCGTCGGGTACGGCGGACGATCTGGGTGTTAATACCTTCCCAGGTCGTAACCGACTCCCGAACCCAGTCTCTTTGGTTCGCAGGACCTGTGTCCTTCCTTTTCTTTTCTTCTAGTTTGTGCAGCATTACCATTCCCGTTCCTTCGGGATAAAAATGTCTGGCTGGCGACTCTAACACTTTCCGCGCCACTTTCGCGTTTTTACCAGGATGGAAATCCGGGGAGCGACGCTATGATTATTGGAGCGGTAACTAGGTTTTCTTTCAAAGTTTGGAATGATAAAAGACAAGATTCGTCAAAGAGAAATACTTGGTCTTTGTTCAACAAGTTGCTAAGTGGATTGGCCACTTTAGCAAAGTCTTTGATAAATCTCCTATAGAACCCCGCATGACACAAAAAGCTCTGTATTCCTTTCAAATTTGTTGGAGGCGGAAACTTTGAGATAACTTCCACTTTTTCCTTGTCTACCTCTAAACCTCTTGAAGACACCTTGTGTCCAATCACAATTCCTTCTTTCACGATAAAATGGCATTTTTGCCAATTTAGGACCAAGTTCGTCTTCACACACCTCACTAGCACTTCTTCCAAATTTCTTAAGAACAAATCAAATGAAGCTCCAAACACCGAAAAATCTTCCATAAAAACTTCCATTGTCTTTTCAATCAAATCGGAAAAGATAGCTTGAACACATCATTGGAAATTTGTCGGCGCATTACACAACCCAAATGACATTTTTCTATACGCAAAAATTCCAAACGGACATGTGAATGTCGTCTTCTCGTGGTCCGCCGGGTCAACCTCAATTTGGTGGTAGCCCGAATACCCATCCAAATCACAATAGTACTCTTGCCCGAATAACCTTTCAAGCATATGATCCATGAACGGTAGTGAGAAATGATCTTTTCTAGTAGTCGTGTTCAAACACCTATAGTCTATACACATCCGCCATCCCGTCACAACTTTTGTCAATATGAGCTCATTTTTTTCATTTATAACAACGGTCATGCCTCCTTTCTTTTGTACTACATGAACGGGACTCACCCAAGGACTATCCAAAATCGGGTAAATCATTCCCGCATCAAGTAGCTTTACTACCTCCTTCCGAACCACCTCTTTCATTGTTAGGTTTAACCGGCGTTGAGGTTGTGCCACCGCTTTGAAGTCATCTTCCATAAGGATCTTGTGCATACAATAAGATGGGCTTATTCCCTTTAAATCAGAAAGAACCTACCCCAAAGCCTCTTGATTTTTCTTGAGTACCTCTACCAAACAAGATTCTTCATCGGGAGATAATTCATTGCTAATAATCACCGGTTTTCTTCCACTATCATCCAAGAAGGCATATTTTAGCTTCGAAGGTAGCACCTTCAATTAAACTTCAACTTTATCATCATTTTTCTCTCTTGTCAATTCTTCAATGGCCACCTCCCAAGGTTGTAACTCCTTTAAAACATCTAATTCCTTCAAACACTCTTCAAGCTCACTTTCTTCTTCACTAGTGAGTGTGTTAACTCCTTTAATTAAGGCTATCTCTAATGGAGTGTCGACATGAATATGTGTTGCGACCTCCAAAATAGCCATATCGGAAGCATAAATTCGAAAGCTATCATGTTTTTCTTTTGAATGCTTCTTTGCTTCAAACAAGTTGAAAGTAACTTCTTCATTTAACAACCTCACTTTCATGAGATCATCATCCACATCTATCATCATACGGGCCATTTTCATGAATGGTCGGCCAAGAATCAAAGGAGCGTCATCATCCTCTTCCATATCAATAACAATAAAATCAACCGGAAAGAAAAATTTGTCCCATTTTACCAAAACATCTCTAGCCACCCCAATTGGGTGAATGGTAGATTTGTAGGCTAGTTGTAAATTCATTCTTATTCCTTTGATATCAATATTGCCAAGCCTTTTAACAATAGAGAGAGGAATAAGGTTAATGCTTGAGCCCAAATCAATTAGACCATTCCCGATAAACATGTTCCCAATGGTGACCGACAAAGTGACACGTCCCGGATCGACTTCTTTTTTAGGAATAGTGCGTTGGATGATAACACTACAATTTGCCGCTAGAATATCCGTTTCCGATTTCGTGTACTTCCATCTCTTTGAGAGAATATCTTTAAAAAACTTGGCATATTTGGGCATTTGCTCAATTGCTTCGGAAAATGGAAAATTAATTTGAAGTTGTTTGAAAATATCCATGAACCGAGCATATTTCCTCTCATTATCCCTCTCTGATGGCACATGAGGGTAAGGCATGTTGGTAGGAATTTGTGTCATCACTTCTTTTCCCTTCCTCACTCTTTTGATCACCTCTTTTCTGTTCTCATCCCCCATTTGTGTATTTTCAACTACTTCCAAATTATCAAACTCCTTTTCAACTACTTCCTCTATTTTTTTCTTCGTCACAACCTCCTCTTCATCACTACATTCCTCCACAACACCAACTTTCTTCTCTTTTGGTTGAACCATCTCCTTCCCTCTTCTAAGAAAATGTCCTTGCAATGCTCCTTCATATTAACATAAGTGTTTGCGGAAAAATATGGCCCCGCTTGATTTTCAGCTAGTTGCTTAGCAAGTTGCCCAACTTGCTTTTCGAGGTTTTTGATGGCGGCCTCATTACTTTTTTTATTAGCCATGAAGGCTTGCATGAATTGAGTTAGGGTGTCCTCTAACTTTGAACTTCCACCTTGTGGTTGTTGGACTTGAGGATTGGAGTTTTGATATGGATTTTGGTGTTGAAAATTGTTGTTGTTGAATCTTGATTGTTGTTGGTAACCTTGGTTGTTCCTTGGATAAGAATTGTTGCATTGTTGAAGGGGCCTTTGATAACCTTGATTATTGTTGTTCACATAACTTACTTCTTCAAAAGGAGGACAGTAACCGGTAGGATGATCTCCTTGGCACAATTCACACTTTGCCCCTTGATGTCTTGATTGAGAACCTTAAATCTCTTTCATTTGTTGTGGAAGTTTGGCCATTTGTTGAGTTAGCAACTCCACTTGTTGAGAAAGCACCTTGTTTTAGGCAAGGAGAGCATCATTGGTATTTAATTCAAGAACTCTCGGCTTCCTTAGTGAATGACTACGATCATGTTGACTTTGAAGATCATTGAGAGCCATACGGTCAATAATAACTATAGCCTCATCCGTGGTCTTTTACATGAGAGAGCCACCCGCGGTAGCATCTAAAAGTGTCTTGTGTTGCGATTGAAGCCCATTGAGAAAAATGTGGATTTGAGTAAGATCATCAAATCCATGGCCTTTGCATTTTCTCAACATTGATTTATATCTCTCCAGAGCCTCGTTTAAAGACTCGTTGCTTCCTTGATTGAAAACCGCAATTGCCGTCTTTGCTCCCATGAATCGGGATTGAGGAAAATTTCTTTCATGAAATTTCTTTTCCAACAAGTTCCAATCTGTCATCTCCCTCGGAGCTTGGTCTAGGTACCACTCTTTTGACTTCCCCATTAAAGAGTTTGGGAACATTCTTTTGAATAAAGCTTCCTCTTTCGCTTCCTCTATTCCTGTAGATCCCGCAATCTCATAGAATTTGGTGAGATGGGTATACGGATCTTCATGGTCCATTCTGGTTAATGGATTAGCATAAAAGAGTTGGAGGATTCCGGTCTTCATTTCCGTATTTCTTGCACCACAGGAAATTGAGAGATCCGTCTAGGACTATTAGCGGACATCTCCGTACGAACTCCTTCCGCCATGTTCCCTTCAAAATTATCTACCCTCACTCCTTCAATGAGAACAAGTGAAGAAGTAGATTCTTCTTCTCTCCGGTTCCTCTCTTCGGCTAGTTTCTTCCCTCTTCATGTTTTTCTATTGAACTTTTGAAGTGTTCTTTCAATTTCTGGGTCAAATTGAAATTTCTCCTCGGTAGCCTTGTCACGAATACACTAGAATATACAAAACTAGCAAACCAAATGAAACACAAGAGTGATAGTAACAAAGTAACAAATAAAACAATTCAAAAACTTAGCAACTATTGCTATGCTTTAAATATCAAATAATAATCCCCGGCAACGGCGCCAATTTGTTGAAAGCACAAATGAGTAAGGGTTTAATTGTCAAACTACAAAGATTTTTTTATGATATTTATGTCGTTCTACAATTGCTTAAGTTTTAAACTTGATGGTAACAAAAGGGGTTTTAGTGTTTCTATCGAAAATAGACCTTTTCATTCAAATAATTTTTAAGAGTTAAAAGTATTGGTTTGTAAAAGATTCTTAAAAGGCATATGTCAAAGTTAGGGTTTGATAGGTTTATTTGAATATATAGTTTTGATCAAAAGATAAATTCATTTCAATAATGAACACATTCACAATATCCTCTCATAATATTTATTTCTAACACAAAATGTGAGATTTACTATTTTGATCCATTGATGATTTCTCACTCAATCTATCAAAATGGTAACATTTAGGTTCAATACTGTAAACACCCCAAATTTTCCCTCTCACTTTCTTTTACTTTGGCTTATGACCCCACATAGCACATAGCATATCACTACATCTTACATTGCATATTCACCTTTAACATCTCATTGCATCTCTGCACAATTAGGGTTTATGATCAGATGAATCTTAAAGAGAGTATGAGGTGTCTCAGAGGCCATGAAGCATGACAAGAAGATCCTTGAGTGTTCTAAGGTCATATTGTACCCCCAAGGGTTCTTGGAAGTCAAAAAATCACAAGAGATTGCAGAGCCACCCAGGCAGGCTCAAGGCTCCTTCACAAATGACCTAAGATTATGGTTTTGGGTTTGAGGCCCTTACAACCAAATTTTTTTGTCATTCTTGATTCAAATGGTCTTTATATGATATAAGGAGTGTGTGGTTGAAGTTTGATGAAAAATTCAATGTGGAAGTCATCTGATTAAATGGTAACTTGTTGTGTAATAAAAGTCAGGATTAGGGCATCTAAGGCCTCCAACAAGGGTTCCCAAGGGTCATCATCATCAATTTGAGGTACTATGTGTAACACGGTGGGAGAACTGACTTTTAGTCATGTTGCGGATAGCAAAATTCGCCACCGACTTTTATTTTATCCAAAAGGAAAGGACATAAAAGAACAGGAAAGACCTTAAAAAGATTTGAGTTCGGGGGGTAGGTTATACAAAGGGAAGGCATTAGCACCCTTTATATCCATGGTTATCCATGGGCTCTTAGTTACTTAGCTCACTTTGAATTGTTTTGAAAAGGTATAGTGTGTGATTAAAACTTTCTAAGTACTTTGTAATGATCCTCGTATGGATGTATACAGAGACTTGTTTTTGAAAATTTGTTTGAAAAGTGTGGTGTGAATAGTATTTTGAAAGGTGTGAGCAAGTACTTAAGAGAAACCTACCCTATATTAAATCTTTATTGTTCTTATGTTCTTTCAATGGTAAGACTATCCCTATTATTAAGGAATTGGTAGTCATTACCCTGGATGTTAAGGGACATGTGTAGGGACATCTGGATATAGGCAACTGTAAGGTGTCTTTAGCAATTCGTAGGGACTTATCATCTTTTATTCGAAGGGACAAGATCATTTATCGTAGGCAACCTTGAAGGGACTTGATCTTATAAACTGAAGGGATTTGATGATATTTATGAAAGGGACTTGCTTAAGACACCCAACTTGACCTTTTGAAATAGGCAACTGAGAGGCAACCCTAGGAAGTGCAAGATGGCGATTAAAGATCAACTTACGTGTGTGCGTGTTCATATTCAAATATTTTTCTTATTTAAGTTAATTATTCTAAGTTAATTTTAATTACAAACATATTATCACACCCTAGAATTACTAACCACACAGTAAATATATTCATAATAAAAATAAAGCAAAAAATATAAACCTAAAATATTACAAAGCTTCGGGACAATTACAATATAATCGAGAAATAATAAAAGAAATAATAAATATAATAAATAAGCAATAATTTAAATGTTAGTAGTAATAAAAAATTAGAATAAAGGTTAGAGAAAATAAAAATACAAGAAATAAGAAATTAGCAAGACAAATTAATATTAGAAAATATTTTTTAGATTTAATTAAGAAAATAGGTTTTAATAATAAATAATAAACTATTCATATATTTAAAAAAAATTATTAATGATTAATTATAGTTTATAAAAAATTAGGTCAAATATTAAGGTTAAGAAAAATTAGGGTTAGGGTTATGAAAAATAGGGTTAGCTAAATTAGGGTTTTGATTATTAATCTAAACCTAATTAGTTTATTTACAAAAATAAATATGCATAATAATAATAAATATAAATATATTATAAAATAAAAACAATTTGATTTTTAAGAAAATAAATTCTGAATTTTAAAATATAAGTTTTTATAGAAGAAAATATTATAAACATTTGTTTAGAAATTGTTTTTTAAGAAATTAAATGAATTAAGTAAATATAAATAAATAAAAACACAAAAAATTTGAGGAAAAATAACATACCTGGGGATGGGATTCGAACCCAGACCCTATGCTTTCCACCCTCTAGTCCAACAACATTACCACCAGGCCATACGTGTCTTGGCGTTTATGAGATGAGTAGCAATCCTTTTGTTATAACCTGTAAATAATCAAATAAAATGCAAAAAAACAAAATGGCCTGGGGGGATTCGAATCCAGGACCATTACAATCACACACAAACACTCAAACCAGCTGAGCCACATGGGGCGCATTCAACATATAATCAGTAATAAAACATTATAAGTTAAAACAAGTTTTTGAATTTCAATTTTCAGCGCCAATTTCATCATCTTCCTCCTCCGTCCCTGCGAATGTACCTGCGAAATTACATACAAAATTTCCTGCGAATTTTCCCATATTCATAACCTGCGAAAATCGTATCTCATAGCCAGGCCTATAATTTCATCAAATTAATTTGGTTAATGTGATCCTTGGGATATATACAGTCTAGCCATGGTCTTTTAAAGGATTTATATTGCTTCACACGTAAAACCCTAAAACGAGCTATCAAACCCTAGCAATGGCAATTACATCATCTGGCTTCGAAACTCCAAGAAAATATGCATAATCAATCTAAACACCATCAGGATTAACAATATCAAGTTAGAATTCATTGATAATACATATATAATGAGAATCGAAAAATTGAAAATAAAAAGATAATGTGATTCGGTTAGGTCATATGAGAGTGTTATTGATGATGTAAATGATTGATACAGGTTCAGTGATCATTGGAGAATGTATTGCAACCTTTAGAATGATCAAAAGTCCTCTCCAACTCTAAAATCGAATCTCACTTTTTGTTCAAATTTCTTGACATTGCTCTTGTCCTTGGAGGCTCAAAAATCGTGTCCTTATGCTTGTGATTACTTGTATACATATAATGGAAGCAAATTAGGTCAAAAACCAATCTCTTCTTTGGGCTTTTTGGATATCTTGATCATGAAGAAAGATATGATTCCAAAAGTGAGAAAAATCAAATATTCATTCCTTAGAGACTTTACACGAAATTGATCCTGTCAATCAACTTTAAATGATATTTCAATCATTCTAGAACCAAAATCAGATTTTTAAATTAACTTTATGTATTTTATTTTCATTAAAATTGAATTTTATTAAATAAAATCCAAAATAATAAAATATAAAATATAAAAATATGGAAAAATAGTCAATGGGTCGTGTATGACCTTATCCTTGAGATTGGATTGGAGTTTGGTAGGCCCATTTGGCAAAAATTGGTTTTAAGACTTCATTTGCTTCACAAACCTCCCAAATATTTCTCAACTTTGCAAAGGTACAAATCCCTCAATTTAAGGCTATGAAGGTGTTCTTGGACATTTTGGAAAGCTTAGAGAGTACTCTAACCAACCTCTTTGGTCTCATGTCCATATCTTTTACCATTTTCAAGTTATGCCCTTTGGAAGATGTTGACTTTTTGTTGACTTTTAAAATGACCTATAATGTCTTAGCTCATACCTTCCAAATGAAGAATTTTTGGGCTTGGCTTGTGAGACACAAAGTTGTAGAGAATTCAATTTCCTTCTAAATGAGCTTTGGATGGGAAATTTTTGATGAAGCATGTGAAAGTTATGGCTGGTCAAAGTTCAGTTGACTTTTCCTATGAAAACCCTAATTTAGAAACTCCTGATTCTTGATGATCTGAAATCTCCTTGATGAATCATGATCAACCCTTGATCAAATGATGAATTTTACTTCATATAATTGATGTTGGAAAAAAATCATGAAGTTTGACTTTGGTTTGACCACAGTTGACCTCAGTTTGACCTTTTAACTGCTTTGACTGATTTTAACCTATCTGATCATCTGACTGAGCAAACCTTTTGGGAAAGCCTTGAAACTTGACATAGGGATTCTTGAAGAAATATAGGATGTTATTAAGCTCACTTGAAGCCTTGGAAATCTATTTAGCCTGATGAAACTCAAAACCCTAGTTTAGGATGCATTGCTTAGGAGGATGCTTTGTCTAAGGGAATTGTCAAACTTTCTGACTAATTGTGAACCTTGTGAACCTTATGAACCTCTTGAGATACCTTGTGAAACTTGTGAACCTCTTGGGACACCTTAGTACACAATGTCTGGTCTAGGTGAGGGCAAATTTTGGGGTGCAACAGCTGCCCTTGTTCAATTTTCTGAAACCTGAGGGGTTAGATTGGCCTGTGTGCCATTCGTGACTTGGAAGGTTGAAGGGGATTGAACATAAAAGCCCAAAAATTTGCACTCACCGGTGTGTAAAGTAACACTGCTGATTGGTTGTATATGCTGGAATGGGCTTAAAGATGCCACTCAGAGGAACTGGAGATGGGCTTATAGATGCCATCCATAATATCAGAAGGTGATAGTATCTTTATGTTGTCACTGGATATCAGTACTAGGTCTTCGTATAGGCCGTCTCTGAATCATTCCTGTAACATGGTTTGAGTTGAATGTCAGCACTAGATCTTCATATAGATCGTCTTTGCATTATCTCTGGGGAAAAGAATATCCTTCATTAGGTGTCAGTACTTAGATCTTCGTATAGATCGGCCCTGAACACCCTTTAGGAATATACTTTAACTTAAGCATCAAAATCAAATCTTCGTGACGATCTGTTCCGAATTGGTTTTGGTAATATCTTGGGCTAAGTACAAGATCTTCGTATAGATTCTTTATGTACCATCCAAAGATAAACTGTTGAATAGACCATTAGAAATAAATCTTTGTAGCGATTATATCTTCTAGAAATATCCCAGATTAGGTAATAGATCTTCGTATAGACCATTTATATACCATCCCAAGGACAGAAAGAATATCAGGATTAAATCTTCGTGACGATCACTCCTGAACTTCTTCTGAAAGAATCTCTTGGATTAAGTGCTAGATCTTCGTATAGATCAT
Source organism: Lathyrus aphaca (assembly GCA_963966055.1). Lineage (NCBI taxonomy): Eukaryota > Viridiplantae > Streptophyta > Magnoliopsida > Fabales > Fabaceae > Lathyrus > Lathyrus aphaca. Next base: position 403,660,072 of record OZ014521.1, on the reverse strand, counting down.
TTACACACTATCCCAAAGATAGTTGACCATCGGAAATAAATCTTCGTAACCATTATATCCTCTGGAAATCTCCTGGATTAAGCACTAGATCTTCGTATAGATCATTTACGTACCCTTCCAAGGACAACTTGAGTATTGATCATCAGAAATGAATCTTCGTAACGATTATCTCTGAATTAAGTATCAGTACTAAATCTTTGTATAGATTGTCTCTAAACTGTTTCAAATTGTTGATAGTGTTTATCTTCCTGCAACTATCCTGAAAAGAAAAGGTTAGTTTATGCAACATGTATGCATGTATGGCATGATGTACTTAAGTAAATGTTTTATGCATTTATGGATGCGTATGCTATGATATGATGTAAATGATGTATATATGAATCATGCAGCCTGAAGTGTCTGGATATCTCTGTATAACAACTGCTGGCTAGGGAAAATAAATCCCGATTCGTTGCTGAAGAATATGAGGACTTCGTTCCCGTCTTGTTTGATAGTATGGTACTTATAACCTCCCATCTTCATTCGTCATGCTTATTATTAAAGGAATAAGTTCCTGAGTATCCTGACAGAGGATAAAAGAAATGGACATAGATTCGAGGGGAGATGTTACTGTAAGGATTACTTTGTGGGGATGAATTGGCGAAGCTTCATTGGATTCCTACCTTCGTTCGTCCTTAGTAAATACTATTACTGCATTTTATGCATTTCTGGTAAACATCAATCATATTCAAAAGCATACATACATTCAAACACAACCAATGGACGTTTTCGTTTAGGTAAACAGGGTAAAAGTAAATCTGGATTCAAAGAAGAGATTTTATTTATTTTAGAAAGTAGCCTATACACAGGCAAGTTTGTACAAGGAGACAAAAATCCTAGTAAGAGGAATTCGTCGTAAAAGTTTTACAAAACAAAGAAAAACAACTATGTGAGAAATAATCCTATTGAGTTTCAATTCCACTATTGCCATTATCTTCAAGTATCTCATCCTTTGTTGTTGGGATGGAAATGATTGGATTGATCTTTATCTGTCTGAACTTGAGTCTGGTAACACAACTGATTGGGGTCACATGAGTGATCCAACGAGACTTAGTCATATGCTTTAATCCCTAACTTTTTCCTGGATTGCCTTTTCAGGTTTTCAATCCACCGGGATACTCTTTTTTGCCCAAGCCGCCCTTTCAGGTTTTCGACTTGCCGGGTGTACAATCCTTTATATATATATATCCCTAATTTTTGCCCGAACCCTTTTGGTTCGCCGGGATGCCCTTATTTTTGCATAGGCCAGTCAACCTAGCGGGTCTCTTTTTATGTGTAGTATTTTTTAACTATGTCTGCGTTCACGGGCTGTGGGAAGTCTTCAACATCCATAGTAGTAAGCATCATGGCACCTCCTGAGAATACCATCTTGACTACAAATGGTCCTTCATATGTGGGAGTCCATTTTCCCCTAGGATCACCCTGTGGTAATTTGATACACTTGATTACCAAGTCACCAACCTGATATACCTTTTGCTTAACCTTCTTATTAAAAGCTTTGATCATCCGTTTCTGGTACATCTGACTGTGACACACAGCTACCAACCTTTTCTCATCAATCAAATTTATTTGGTCAAGTCGAGTCTGAATCCACTCATCTTCATCCAAGCCTGCATCCTTCATGATTCTTAAGGAGGGGATCTGAACTTCAATGGGTAGAACTGCTTACATACCATAAACTAAGGTGAATGGGGTTACCCCTGTTGAAGTACGTATTGTAGTACGATAACCATGAAGAGTAAATGGTAACATCTCATGCCAATCCTTGTAAGTAACAGTCATCTTCTGTAGAATCTTCTTAATGTTCTTATTAGCAGCTTCTACTGCCTCATTCATCTTTGGACGATACGGAGAGGAGTTGTGATGCTTAATCTTGAACTGCATGCAGAGATCAGTAATCAGGGTGTTGTTCAGATTAGAGCCATTGTCTGTGATAATCCTTTCAGGGATGCCATACCTACATATGAGATTATTCTTGATGAATCGAGCCACAACATTCTTCGTAACAGATGCAAATGAGGCAGCATCCATCCACTTTGTAAAGTAATCAATGGCAACAAGGATGAAACGATGCCCATTGGAAGCAGTAGGCTTGATCTCACCAATCATATCAATGCCCCACATGGCAAAAGGCCAAGGAGAAGTCAACACATTCAACGGAACTGGGGGTATACGCACTTTATCAGCATAAATCTGACACTTGTGACATGTTTTGGAATGTTGATAGCAGTCAGCTTCCATGGTAGACCAATAGTAACCTGCTCTCAATATCTTCTTTGCCATGGTATGACCACTAGAATGGGTGCCAAAATTCCCATCATGTATGTCTTCCATAATCTTTGTTGCTTCCTTTTTATCCACACAACGAAGCAAAGTCGAATCATGATTGCGCTTGTGTAAAATTCCATTACTCAAGAAGAACTTAGCAGAAAACCTCCTTAGAAACTTCTTATCATTGACAGATGCCCCTTTAGGGAACTCCTGAGTTTCAAGATATCTTTTCACTTCATAGAACCAAGGCTTTTCCTCTCCTCCTTCAGTGTCAATCTCATTGCAATATGCAGGCTTCTCAAATCTATCAATAGTGAGCTTGGGAGCTTCATCATCCCAGCTAATCTCAAACATAGATGCCATGGTGGCTAATGCATCTGCCAACTGATTCTCTCCTCGGGGAATATGTCCAAAGGTAACCTCTTCAAAATATGGGATCAAAGACAACACATGTTCTCTGTAAAGAATGAGATTTTCATGCTTGGTATCCCAATCTCCTTTAATCTGACTAACTACCAGGGCTGAATCTCCGTATACGTCCAGGAACTGAATCTTCATCTCAATGGCAACTTTGATACCCATGATACATGTCTCATATTCAGCCATATTATTGCTACAATAGAAACAAAGTCTTGCAGTAATTGGGGTATGAAAACCTTCAGGGGAAATGATCACAACACCAACACCATTACCAAGCGCATTAGAAGCTCCATCAAAAACCATAGTCCATCGGGATCCTTGTTCAGATCCGTCACATTGTCCAGGTTCTTTGGTAATAATCATAATGTCTTCATCAGGGAACTCAAAACTCATTGACTGATAATCATCCACCGCTTGATGATCCAAATGATCAGCTACCACACTACCCTTAATGGCCTTCTGAGTAGTGTACTGTATATCATATTCTGTTAAAATCATTTGCCATCTTGCTATTCGTCCGGAGAGAGCAGGTTTCTCAAATATGTACTTTATTGGATCCATCTTTGAAATCAACAAGGTAGTATGAGTCAACATATACTGTCTTAGTCGGCGAGCAGCCCATGCCAAAGCGCAACAAGTTTTCTCGAGCAGTGAGTATCTTGTTTCACAGTCGGTAAACTTTTTGCTAAGGTAGTATATTGCCTGCTCTTTTCGACCAGACTCATCATGTTGCCCCAACACACACCACATTGAGTTGTCTAATATTGTTAAGTACATAATCAAGGGTCTTCCATCAACTGGTGGCATCAAGATTGGAGGTTATAGAAGATATCTCTTGATTTCATCAAAGGCTATTTGGCACTCATCATTCCACTCCATTACCTGATCTTTCTTCAACAACTTGAAGATGGGCTCACAGGTAGCAGTTAGCTGGGAAATAAACCTTGCAATATAATTCAGTCGTCCCAAGAAACCTCTAACTTCCTTTTCAGTACGGGGAGCCGAAATCTCTTGTATAGCTTTCACTTTTGCAGGATCCACTTCAATACCTTTTCCACTGACAATGAAACCTAGGAGTTTACCAGACCTAACTACAAAATTACACTTGTTTGGGTTCAATCTTAGCTTGTATTTCTTCAACCTCTCAAACAGCTTATGCAAATGATCAAGGTGTTATTCCTCATTCTGGGACCTGGCTATCATATCATCCACATATACCTCTATCTCATGATGAATCATATCGTGAAACAAAGCCACCATAGCACGTTGATATGTTGCCCCGGCGTTCTTCAAACCAAATGGCATCACCTTATAACAAAAAGTGCCCCACTGTGTAACAAATGTAGTTTTCTCCATATCTTCAGGTGCCATCTTGATTTGATTGTAACCAGAGAAACCATCCATGAAAGAGAATACCTTATGCTGAGTAGTGTTGTCTACCAAAAAATTAATATGTGGAAGTGGAAAGTCATCTTTAGGGCTGGCCTTATTCAAATCCCTGTAATCTACATACATACGTACTTTACCATCCTTCTTAGGTACTGGTACCACATTCGCAACCCATTGAGGATAAGAAGTAACAGCTAAGAACCATGCATCAAACTGTTTCATCACTTCTGCTTTAATCTTTTCTGACATTTCAGGACGCATGCGACGAACCTTCTGTTTCTTCGGACGACAGTCTTCTTTTACCGGTAAACGGTGAACCACAATGTCTGTATCCAACCCCGACATATCTTCATAAGACCAAGACAAGATCTCCACATAATCACGTAACATCTGAATTAGTCTGTTCTTAACACCATCCTCTGACTCAGCTCCTATCTTGACTTCTTCCCTGTTTTCTTCAGTTCCCAGATTCACAACTTCGATTGGCTCTTCATGTGGCTGTATAGCTTTCTCTTCTTGTTGTAATAACCTAGCAAGCTCTACAGGTACTTCACAATCTTCCTCCTTTCCATCTTCAGCTTGATAGATCGGATTCTCGAAATTATAATTGGCAATAGTAGAACTGTTATCAACAGGATCCAGAGTGAATGATGATCTGCATTTTAGTGATGTGGGTGTGTGTAAGAACACATAGCTGATAAAACATAAATAAAAATAAAAGAAAAAAAATGAGCACAATATTTACGAAAACGAAACATCCATTGATTTTTATTGAATGAAGTATGCAAATGAAATGACACCCCGAAACAAGCATACCATTGTGCCCCGGGTAAGACACAAGGCTTAAAAGTTTTATCGTTCGAAATTACAAACTTAAAATAAAAACACAGTAATAGTATTTACTCCTGACTAAAGGAGATAAGAATAACGTCTTCAGTCTTCCAATTGTTGAGTCCATCACCCACGGTAGAAAAGATCCAATCATCCAGGTTGTAGTCTTCATTACAGTCACCCATAACATTGATTTGATCTCTTATAACCCCTTGATTGGTGATACAAACAACACGAGCACGACGAACAGCCTTCTGAGATTCTGCAATGAAACTCAAACCAAACTTGTCAAACTTGTAAGGGATGTTGGGAAGCTGACCCCAAATAGCCGAACCACCTTTTACAACCACAGCCTTAGCATCTTTGAGGGAGGCCATTGCAGGAGATGTGTTAGTAACCACAGGAACTCTTTCAGGAAAAGGGACAGACTGAGGAACAGGATCAGAGCAAGGAACAAATTAAAATGTTTGACACGGAGTTTCAACCATCTCACCCTCCATTTCCACATATTTGAAAGTATTCACATGGCTCACCATGTACTCTTCTTCACCATAGACAGTGACAATTTTGTTCTTTACTGGATATTTCAACTTCTGATGCAAGGTGGAAGTCACAGCACCTGCCCCATGGATCCAGGGGCGCCCAAGCAAACAAGAATACGCAAGACGAATATCCATCACATAGAAAGTAGAATTGAAGACTTGAGAGCCTACTTTGATTGGGAGATCTACTTCTCCATGTACCACTCTTCTTGAACCATTAAAGGCCCTCACCACCACATCACTTGGTCTTCACACAACATCTTCAGGACTGAGCTTGTCCAGAACCTCTTTAGGGAGCACATTTAATGAAGAACCATTGTCCACCAGTACATGAGGCAAGGTAGTGTGCCTTTACATTCAATGGCAATATGTAGAGCTCTGTTATGATTCCTCTTGGCAGGATTCAAATGTTATGATTCCTCTTGGCAGGATTCAAATCAGTATCAGAAAATCCCAAACCATTATCACTGGTCAGATGTGTAACACAATTCTCAAATTGATCCACAGAAATTTCAATTGGCACATGAGCAGCCTTTAAGAATTTGATTAAGGCTTTAGCATGGGCCTCAGAACACAGCAGCAAAGATAACATGGAGATTTTGGAGGGAGTATGCCCCAACTGGTCAACAATATCATAATCACTCTTGAAAATGATCTTCAACATTTCTTCCATCTGTTTAGAAAGACTTTCAACAGTCGGAGCCTCAGTTTACACATGTTCAATCATAGGACTCTTGCCCCGGGCATCAGTACATGGCCCAAAATTGGAGGTAGTAGTTGGAGTAACTGCACTTTTGGAGGTAGCTTGAGGGGAGAAAACTCTTCCACTTCTAGTAATCTTACTAGATCCAGCAATGTTGTCAACATCAAGGCCAACATCAGTAACAGGTGCATCAGCCAGAGGTTCTTGCTTGACACCATGGATGTAAACATCAGAACCATAATTCCAGGGTATCGCTTTATCATAAGTATAAGGAACCGGGCCAGGAGTGGTAATGATCATGGGGACCACTCTAGCTTCAACAACAGTCTTCACAAGGCCTTCAGCAGTAATCCTGACAGGACCCTTAGAGGTGATCCTGACAGGGCCTTTGGAGGTAATCTTCACTGGCACTTTATCAACCATAGCTACATCTTCAAGCTTCGTACTTCGAGTCAGATGTTCACACATACTTTCAACAGAAGAAGTCCTTTCAAATAATATAGTGTAATTGTCCATGAGGCGTTGAATACCATCTTTCAACTTCCAGCATTTATCAGGTTTATACACACAAGAGAAACAGTCTTCATTGCAACCTGGAAAGAAACCAGCCTGCATCAGCTTCTTCTTGATAATGGACAGAGGAGTAGTCACATCCGCTACTGAGGAAACATAGGAAACCTCATCAACAACATTAACAGTCTTCTCATGGTTGGGCATAGGAGCAATGATCACATTTGGGGTCCCAGGAGGGTCAAATTCAATTTCCTCGGCTTCAATCATGCCTTGAATTTTGTTTTTCAACACCCAGCAGTTGTTGGTGTCATGTCCCGGACTATTAGAATGATATGCACATCTTGCATTAGGATTGTATCGAGGAGAGGATGTATTAGGATTCTGAGGAGGATCCCTCAAAGTGATAAGTTCCCCTTTCAACATGTGTTGCAACGCTTGGGCCAGTGACATGTTGATCTTGGTTAACTATCTTCTAGGATTCTGTTGATTTTTTTGTTGTGGCTCTGGTGCTTCAGGAGCAGGGTTGGAGATGTGAACTGCTCCCACAGATTGGTGACTCCTGTTACGACTATGTTGACCATACACAACATTAGACTCCTTCTTCCCACTAGGGGGCTTCTTAGTAGTGCTTGATGAAGAGGCACCCACCTGTATCTTACCACTTCTTATACCACTTTCCACACGTTCTCCAGTCATTATCAACTCGGTGAAACCAGATGACGAGCTCCCAATGAGGTGACTATAGCAAGGACTATTCAACGTACTCATAAACATATCCACCAGCTCCCTGTCAGTCAGAGGAGGTTGAACTCTGCCAGCCAGGTCTCTCCATTTTTGGGCATATTGTTTGAAACTCTCCTTAGCACCCATAGACATGCTTTGGAGCTGCATGCGAGTAGGTGCTAAATCAGCATTATATTGGTATTGTCTATAGAAGGCCTCAGCAAGATCATTCCAATCACAAATATTAACACTTTCCAGTTGATAATACCATTCCAATTGAGCTCCAGATAAGATCTCTTGTAAGAAATGAATCCAGAGTTTCTTGTCAGCAGTATGTGGTTGAATCCTCCGGACATAGGACCTTAGATACAGCTTAGGACATGAAACACCATCATACACCACAAAAACAGGATCCTTGAAACCAATAGGTATAACCATTCCAGAAACTAAACTCAAGTCTTCAAAATCAAGCCCAGAAGATTTTTGTAGCTCCATGGCGTTCATTCTGTCTACCAGCATCTTGTACTTCTCCTTACTAGCAGGATCATGATAATAATTTGCCTCAGAATCAGAATCTCCCACAGTATCATGGAGACTACCTCCCTCTTTCTCATAATTCTCAGACTCAGAATCCTCAATTTGTTCCTTTGTCTTGATAGGACCTCTGAACCTTCTTCCCAAGTTGATAAGGTCTCCTGATTTTCTAGTCTTCTTCTTCTTCTTAGCCAGCAGTGTCTTCAGCTCATCTTGCCCTTTGGACAAGTTCAGGACCAACTCTTGGAATTGTGCATTCTGAGCCTGGAGATCTTTGACAGACTGTTCAAGAGCCATTTCTGCTGAAATAAACAGCGAGAAGATAAGATACCTGTTCATAAGAAACCTGTGATGTAATGACATGGTATGTAAATGCATATGCAATGTTTTCAAGGACCGGAGGATTTAAATTTGTTTAAACAACCAGGAAGTAAACTTTTATTAGTAATCAATAAACTTGTTTGCCTCTTGGGCTTACAACAAAATGAAATGAATACAAAGATGGGGTTTTAAGTCTCCCATGTACGTTTCCTCTTTGTGTTGAGGTATGAGTTGAGATTCCTCTCCTCGTGAAGTTGTCTTGTTAGCTCCAGGATTCTTTCTTGACTAGCTTTGAAATGAGTCTCAAAAGTATCCCTTTGCTCCTTCAACTGGATCCAAGACCTCTGTAACTCCTCCATGTCATTGGGCATGTCTGGATGAAGAATGATATAAGAAGTATCTCCTTCAGCAACAGGCTCCATGGTAACTGGCAGGATGGCAGGATATGGCATCATAAGAGTCTGAGCACGTACTCGTACCCATCTGAGATAAGGTTCCATAGGAATGGTATACTTTGGTTCCAGAGTCTTGCTGTCAACCTTGTTCACTTTACCCCAAGCTCGTATGAACCTTTGACGGTAACCTTGCAGATCGTTGTCGTAGTCAAACACAATACCCTGAATAAGCATGTCATGAGGACCATCACTCCGAGCGCAACCAAACTGACGTAAAGCTAAAGAAGGGTTATAATTAATGCCCCCTATGATGCCAAGGAGTGGCACATTAGGGAACTCTCCACAACGGTCAATGATAGTAAAATTCTCCATAGATCGAGAGCACCAATGAATATCTGAATGAGAAAGTGACATAATCCTCTTAGACCACCTGGACCCTTGTTCATTGTTCATCACTGATCGAGGAATGAGAGAAATAAACCACCTAGACAATAAAGGTATGCAACACATCAGAGTTCCTCGTGCCTTCGTAGTACGGGTATGGAGAGAGTGTAAGATGTCTCCAAGTAATGTAGGCACTGGATTGCGAGTCAGAAATATGTTGATGGCATGTATGTCTATGAACTGGTCTGGATTAGGGAACAACACTAGGCCATAGATTAATAAAGCCAAGATCTCCTCAAAAGCATCATAGCTCATAGCCTTCAGGAACACTTGAGCTTTCTCCATCAATACCTTAGCAAGGATACCCTTAACTCCACTTCTTGTTTCTAGGACAATGTCTGATTTCTTCAGATGTTGGGCTGCAGCAATAACTTCAGGTTTAGGCTCTTTCTCCAAGCCTGTGAAAGGTCTCTGATCAAAGATAGGTATACCCAGTAGCTTGGAGAACTCTTCCATTGTAGGAACTAGCTAATAGTCGGGGAATGTGAAAAGTGATGTTTAGGATCAAAGAACTGAAACAGAACACTCATCATGTCTTCATTGAACCCTGAAGTGACTAGATCCAGTAGGTAACCATGTCTCTTGATGAATTGGGAGTTTTCAGAAACTTGAGAGACCAATTCCTTAAGCTTAGGAGGTACTCCTACAAAGTTGATCCGGATAGTATTCCTACGAGTAGAAGCCATGACCTGTAACAAAGAACAAAGATAAATCCTTTGGTCCTTGAAATGGTTAGTGAAAATGCTATGCTTATGATGCATGATGATGCTATGATGTTATGCTCAGTCACAAACATGTGGCACACACAAACAAGTCACACAATAGCCCTAGGTTTGAACGCTTGCATGAGGTTTAAAGGTAAGTACCCTCCCCTGAAGTTTAGATGGTTCATCCTGTCCTATAAAGTAACCAGGTTCTAAGGGATCTCAATATCATTGATCCTTCACAAGGGTGGTTGTTCAGTAGGAAACTTACTTGCCAACCAAAACTCTCCAAGTTTAGGATCTCAATGAGCGTAGTATCGAGTATCAACCAACTTCAGTCTTCACCAAAGCCGGTTATCTCACTACTTTCTAAAGGCCTAGATGGGATAACTAGGGTTCTAAAAGTTAGTTAGTGTATTGACAACATATGGCAGCCTCATATTATCCTCAACTTGCTTAAGGAACATAAGCACCAACCAAGAAGTCACACTAACTATGGCCACCAGATCAACCATATCGGTATACGCCGTACAGTTTCCTTGGTTTATTGCCATTTACCTAAGGTACACTAGATCCGGGTTAGGATCTTTCACACATAAAGCCCAACAAGTAATATAAAGCAAACAAAGCAAACAATTTAAAGTGATCTAATTCCTAAGGGTACCCCTCTTTTACTTAGTAACTCCCCAGCAGAGTCGCAATTTCTGTAACACGGTGGGAGAATTGACTTTTAGTCATGTTGCGGATAGCAAGAGTCGCCACCGACTTTTATTTTATCCAAAAGGAAAGGAAATAAAAGAACATGAAAGACCTTAAAAAGATTTGAGTTCGGGGGGTAGGTTATACAAAGGGAAGGTATTAGCACCCTTTATATGCATGGTTATCCATGGGCTCTTGGTTACTTAGCTCACTTTGAATTGTTTTGAATAGGTATAGTGTGTGACTAAAACTTTCTAAGTACTTTGTAATGATCCTCGTATGGATGTATACAAATACTTGTTTTTGAAAATTTGTTTGAAAAGTGTGGTGTGAATAGTATTTTCAAAGGTGTGAACAAGTACTTAAGAGAAACCTACCCTATATTAAATCTTTATTGTTCTTATGTTCTTTCGATGGTAAGACTATCCCTATTATTAAGGAATAGGTAGTCATTACCCTGGATGTTAAGGGACATGTGTAGGGACATCTGGATATAGGCAACTGTAAGGTGTCTTTAGCAATTCGTAGGGACTTATCATCTTTTATTCGAAGGGACAAGATCATTTATCGTAGGCAACCACGAAGGGACTTGATCTTATAAACTGAAGGGATTTGATGATATTTATGAAAGGGACTTGCTTAAGACACCCTACTTGACCTTTTGAAATAGGCAACTGAGAGGCAACCCTAGGAAGTGCAAGATGGCGATCAAAGATCGACTTACGTGTGTGCGTGTTCATATTCAAATATTTTTCTTATTTAAGTCAATTATTCTAAGTTAATTTTAATTACAAACATATTATCACACCCTAGAATTATTAACCACACAGTAAATATATTCATAATAAAAATAAAGCAAAAAATATAAACCTAAAATATTACAAAGCTTCGGGACAATTACAATATAATCGAGAAATAATAATAGAAATAATAAATATAATAAATAAGAAATAATTTAAATGTTAGTAGTAATAAAAAATAAGAATAAAGGTTAGAGAAAATAAAAATACAAAAAATAAGAAATTAGCAAGACAAATTAATATTAGAAAAGATTTTTTAGATTTAATTAAGAAAATATGTTTTAATAATAAATAATAAACTATTCACATATTTTAAAAAAAGATTAATGTTTAATTATAGTTTATAAAATATTAGGTCAAATATTTAGGTTAAGAAAAATTAGGGTTAGGGTTATGAAAAATAGGGTTAGCTAAATTAGGGTTTTGATTATTAATCTAAACCTAATTAGTTTATTTACAAAAATATATATTCATAATAATAATAAATATAAATATATTATAAAATAAAAAAAACAATTTGATTTTTAAGAAAATAAATTCTGAATTTTAAAATATAAGTTTTTATAGAAGAAAATATTATAAACATTTGTTTAGAAATTGTTTTTTAAGAAATTAAATGAATTAAGTAAATATAAATAAATAAAAACACAAAAAAATTGAGGAAAAATAACATACCTGGGGCTGGGATTCGAACCCAGGCCCTAGGCTTTCCACCCTCTAGTCCAACAACATTACCACCAGGCCATGCGTGTCTTGGTGTTTATGAGATAAGTAGCAATCCTTTTGTTATAACCTGTAAAAAATCAAATAGAATGCAAAAAAAAACAAAATGGCCTGGGGGGATTCGAACCCAGGACCATTACAATCACACACAAACACTCAAACCAGCTGAGCCACATGGGGTGCGTTCAACATATAATCAGTAATAAAACATTATAAGTTAAAACAAGTTTTTGAATTTCAATTTTTAGCGCCAATTTCATCATCTTCCTCCTCCGTCCCTGCGAATGTACCTGCGAAATTACATACAAAATTTCCTGCGAATTTTCCCATATTCATAACCTACGAAAATCGTATCTCATAGTCAGGCCTATAATTTCATCAAATTAATTTGGTTAATGTGATCCTTTGGATATATACAGTCTAGCCATGGTCTTTTAAAGGATTTATATTGCTTCACACGTAAAACCCTAAAACGAGCTATCAAACCCTAGCAATGGCAATTACATCATCCGGCTTCGAAACTCCAAAAAAATATGCAGAATCAATCTAAACACCATCGGGATTAACAATATAAAGTTAGAATTCATTTATAATACATATATAATGAGAATCGAAAAATCGAAAATAAAAAGATAATGTGATTCGGTTAGGTCATATGAGAGTGTTCTTGATGATGCAAATGATTGATACAGGTTTAGTGATCATTGGAGAATGTATTGCAACCTTTAGAATGATCAAAAGTCCTCTCCAACTCTAAAACCAAATCGTACTTTTTGTTCAAATTTCTTGACTTTGCTCTTGTCCTTGGAGGCTCAAAAACCGTGTCCTTATGCTTGTGATTACTTGTATACATATAATGGAAGCAAATTAGGTCAAAAACCAATCTCTTCTTTGGGCTTTTTGGATATCTTGATCATGAAGAAAGATATGATCCAAAAGTGAGAAAAATCAAATATTTTCATGCCTTAGAGACTTTACACGAAATTTGATCCTCTCAATCAACTTTAAATGATATTTCAATCATTCTAGAACCAAAATCAGATTTTTAAATTAACTTTTTGTATTTTATTTTCATTCAAATTGAATTTTATTAAATAAAATCCAAAATAATAAAATATAAAATATAAAAATATGTAAAAATAGTCAATGGGTCGTGTATGAACTTATCCTTGAGATTGGATTGGAATTTGGTAGGCCCATTTGGCAAAAATTGGTTTTAAGACTTCATTTGCTTCACAAACCTCCCAAAAATTACTCAACTTTGCAATGGTACAAATCCCTTAATTTTAAGGCTATGAAGGTGTTCTTGGACATTTTGGAAAGCTTAGAGAGTCCTCTAACCAACCTCTTTGGCCTCATGTCCATATCCTTTACCATTTTCAAGTTATGCCCTTTGGAAGATGTTGATATTTTGTTGACTTTTAAAATGACCTATAATGTCTTAGCTCATACCTTCCAAATGAAGCATTTTCGGGCTTGGCTTGTGAGACACAAAGTTGTAGATAATTAAATTTCCTTAAAAATGAGGTTTGGATGGGAAATTTTTGATGAAGCATGTGAAAGTTATGGCTGGTCAAAGTTCAGTTGACTTTTCCTGTGAAAACCCTAATTTAGAAACTCCTGATTCTTGATGATCTGAAATATCCTTGATGAATCATGATCAACCATTTATCAAATGATGAATTTTACTTCATATACTTGATGTTGGCAAAAAAATCATGAAGTTTGACTTTGGTTTGACCACAGTTGACCTCAGTTTGACCTTTTAACTACTTTGACTGATTTTAGCCTATCTGATCATCTGACTGAGCAAACCTTTTGGGAAAGCATTGAAACTTGATATAGGGATTCTTAAAGACATATAGGATGTTATTAAGCTCACTTGAAGCCTTGGAAATCCATTTATCCTGATGAAACTCAAAACCCTAGTTTAGGATGCATTGCTTAGGAGGATGCTTTGTCTGAGGGAATTGTCAAACTTTCTGACTAATTGTGAACCTTGTGAACCTTATGAACCTCTTGAGATACCTTGTGAACCTTGTGAACCTCTTGGGACACCTTAGTACACAGTCTTCACAAGGCCTTCAGCAGTAATCCTGACAGGACCCTTAGTGGTGATCCTGACAGGGCCTTTGGAGGTAATCTTCACTGGCACTTTATCAACCATAGCTACATCTTCAAGCTTCGTACTTCGAGTCAGACGTTCACACATAATTTCAACAGAAGGAGTCCTTTCAAATAATATAGTGTAATTGTCCATGAGGCGTTGAATACCATCTTTCAACTTCCAGCATTTATCAGGTTTATAAGCACAATAGAAACAGTCTTCATTGCAACCTGGAAAGAAACCAGCCTGCATCAGCTTCTTCTTGATAATGGACAGAGGAATAGTCACATCCGCTACTGAGGAAACATAGGAAACCTCATCAAGAACATTAACAGTCTTCTCATGGTTGGGCATAGGAGCAATGATCACATTTGGGGTCCCAGGAGGGTCAAATTCAATTTCCTCGGCTTCAATCATGCCTTGAATTTTGTTTTTCAACACCCAGCAGTTGTTGGTGTCATATCCCGGACTATTAGAATGATATGCACATCTTGCATTAGGATTGTATCGAGGAGAGGATGTATTAGGATTCTGAGTAGGATCCCTCAAAGTGATAAGTTCCCCTTTCAACATGTGTTGCAACGCTTGGGCCAGTGACATGTTGATCTTGGTTAACTATCTTCTAGGATACTGTTGATTGTTTTGTTGTGGCTCTGGTGCTTCAGGAGCAGGGTTGGAGATGTGAACTGCTCCCACAGATTGGTGACTCCTGTTATGACTATGTTGACCATACACAACATTAGACTCCTTCTTCCCACTAGGGGGCTTCTTAGCAGTGCTTGATGAAGAGGCACCCACCTGTATCTTACCACTTCTTATACCACTTTCCACATGTTCTCCAGTTATTATCAACTCGGTGAAACCAGATGACGAGCTCCCAATGAGGTAACTATAGAAAGGACCATTCAACATACTCATAAACATATCCACCAGCTCCCTGTCAGTCAGAGGAGGTTGAACTCTGCCAGCCAGGTCTCTCCATTTTTGGGCATACTCTTTGAAACTTTCCTTAGCACCCATAGACATGCTTTGGAGCTGCATGCGAGTAGGTGCTAAATCAGCATTATATTGGTATTGTCTATAGAAGGCCTCAGCAAGATCATTCCAATCACGAATATTAACACTTTCCAGTTGATAATACCATTCCAATTGAGCTCCAGATAAGATCTCTTGTAAGAAATGAATCCACAGTTTCTTGTCAGCAGTATGTGGTTGAATCCTCCGGACATAGGACCTTAGATACAGCTTAGGACATGAAACACCATCATACACCACAAAAACAGGATCCTTGAAACCAATAGGTATAACCATTCCAGAAACTAAACTCAAGTCTTCAAAATCATGCCCAGAAGATTTTTGTAGCTCCATGGCGTTCATTCTGTCTACCAGCATCTTGTACTTATCCTTACTAGCAGGATCATGATAACAATTTGCCTCAGAATCAGAATCTCCCACAGTATCATGGAGACTACCTCCCTCTTTCTCAGAATTCTCAGACTTAGGGAAACCATAACTTGACTTTGGTTTAGCTTTAGATCTCCACTTTTTGAGGGTGTTCTCATGTAGGTTTAGGGTTTGTTTGGATGCAATTTCAATTTTTTATCATGTGATTTTCTTCTGATTTTGATCATGGACTTTGTGTATGTACATATTAACTTTTCAGGTGCATATGTTAAGTTAATTAGGATGTGGATGTGCATCCATATCCAATATCTTCCCACCTTCTTATTTACTTGTCTTTGAAGTGAATTTGATTCATTTGTGTTCTCTCTTGCTCTTATCCCACTCTTAGGTTACTTAACTTCTTCAGGAAGTAAGTAACCTATTCTTTTATCTCCTTCCTTTTTCATATGCTTCTCCTTCCTTGGTGGCCAATCTGAAGACTTTCTTTATGTATCACAAACCATAGGAATTACCAAGCATGATAACTTTAGGGTTGTGAATAGTCCCCCTTAGTTTTTACCTTTTGAGTCTCCTTGAGTCTATGCTTCTCATCTCAATAACAATGGCTAAATAGTTAAAGTTTTAAGACTCTGAATTAGGGTTATGCATGTATCCTTATCTTAGGATGGAATGTATAACTTTAATACTAGTGTTAAACCTTTAAGTTGTTTTCACCTCTTAATCAAAACACCTAATAATTGTTAAGACTTAAGCTTGTAACTTGGGCCTTATATTAGGGTTACATCTCTGCCTCTGGGTCAGAGGGACTAACCTTAGTGTTTAATGGACAAGTACCCCTCAGGTTCAGTCTTACAAACATAAAATTCACTTCTTAATCTAATCTCTAATTAAAATCCACTTTAATAAAGGTTTGTTATATAATGATTTTAAACCCTGACCATGGATTAAGTTGAGGTATCTTCCTCATCTTAAGTGTCCTCATATATCATCCTTCACTTAGGATGGTGTAACGAGTTCACTAATCCCTGATCATAGATTAAACTCATTAATTAACATAAAACAAAAATAAATAAAAAACACTTAATAATCATAAATTGGTTAATGATCTTAATCCAGTATCATTAGGGTAATTAAGTTGAGATTCTCATCTCATACTTAAGTAGACTCATTATCCCTAATCAGGGATGATATAATGAATTTTCAAACCCTTGATTAAGGCTTATGCTCATTATCCTATGCAAAACACCAAAAAGCAATAAAAAACTGAAAACATAAAAAAAAACAATAAACGTCTCCTCTGGGATTCTTTTCTCATCACACTCACTCTAAAAATGAGAACTCGCTTCTCCCCTCTAATGCAAGACAGTTAACACTCGAGCCAGACGAGTCATACACTTGAGCATAGATAAGCAAGGAATTCACACCAAAACATCTAAGTCTCTTTGAGTCGAACTACGATGTTCTGACTTCCTCATTGCACGAAGGGATACGTAGGCATAACTTAACGGTTATCGAACAAAAGTCCTCAGGTCTTCCCCCTTTTTCTCTTTCTAGCTTTCTTCTCTTAACCTTAGTTTGAACTCCTGTTCTTTTTGCACTGTCATTTTGTACATCCATATTTTTTATACATAGTTAGCACATACACTTCCCCCCTTTTAAAAACACAATCAGGTAAGCGTGGATCCCGTCGAGTACGACGAACCATCTGGGTGCTAATACCTTCCCAGGTCGTAACCAACCCCCTTACCCAGTCTTTTGTTCGCAACCGTCTTATCCATATCTTTATAGGTTTATGCAGCATTACCTTTCCTTCGGGATAAAAATGCATAGCTGGCGACTCTATTCAACCTTCACCATCCGACCATTCTCACCGACCGTTCTCGCCGACAGTTCACGTTTGCACCGGGACGAATGTCCGAGGAGCGACAGCTTGGCGACTCTGTTGTGGATTTTGTAATCGGAGCTTCTGAGTCTTTGACGGTTTCTCCTAGCGCTTGTTTGATTTGTGTTTATGGGGGTGTTATGTGCTATATGTGTTTATGTGTTTTTGTTTTATTCATCGTTTTCTGTATAGCTTTATTTATTGCTTTCGTTTATCACTTTCATTTACTGCTTTTCGCATTTCATTATTATTATCATATCATTATGCTGTATTATTGTTACCTTGGTGGGTGGGGTATTCCAGTGAGAAAGACTCAATACAAAGGCCTGAGTGACACATAGGATTAGAGTGGTTTCGTATTCTTTCCCATTCCATTTTGGTATGGTGCGGGAATATGAAAACACGGTTCAGACATGGGTTTCTTTTTGAGAACTCTGTGCTACGAATCTCCTGTAGTGCTAGAGCTATCTGGGAAGTCTGCTTAGTCTGGATGAACTTTTTAGATGACCTTCAGCATCTGAGGTGAATTAGGGGAGGATTCTTTATGATTAGTGTAAGCACTATATCCCCCAGGATGAATGTGTTTACATTTCTCATAATAGATCTAAACCTGAGGATCTTTGTTCTAGTAAATACATGTGAGTGGGATGGGATGTTTATAGGTTTGCAGGAACCCTTGACCTCATCATACCTTGCTAATTGAATGCTATAAGGTTGTACTATTTTAGATTGATTCTTTGAAACCCTAGACTATTGACTCTTTATTTGAGTCCCTCACCCGGTTACTGGTTCTCAAGCTTTCATCTGAATTTGAACACTCAAGAATCCCACCAGAGGCAACTAATAATCCAGCACACGAACACAAACCCTGGAATATCATCATCATGCATCATATCGCATCATTTCTAACATTTGTCTATTTGCTTCACAAGGTATCAACTTTCTTGGTTTTGTTTTGACTGTTCTTCTGCTCAGCCTATCTGCTACAACACTTCTTCAGTTATCTCCTTCAGCACACGTCTTCAGGATGGATTCAACAAGGAAAATCAACATCACCTATCATTTCTTCGAGTATCCTTTAGCAGGCATTAAACAGATACATGCCCTCATTACTCCTGATCATGTACCTCTATTCAGAGAAAGTTACAGTGGAATCTTGGGCATAATCATGGACCTGGATACAGTGCAAAGGAGCATGATTCACACTTGTCTGCAGTTTTATGACCCTCCCCTGCGTTGTTTCACTTTCCCAGACTTTCAAATAGGTTCGTTGCTGGAAGAGTACTCCATGTTGTTGGATATCCCCATCCGAAAGGGAATCCCTTTCAATCCTGAAATGACTTCTCCGAAGAATGAAGACATAGCCAAAGCACTACATCTGGAAATAACCATCATTGATGAACACATGACTTCCAAAGATGGAATCCCAGGCCTTCATCTGGATTTCTTGATTACTCAGAGCTCTCAACATTTATGGTATCATTTTGTTTGTAGACGAGCCTAAGTTTGTAAGCAAAAATGCCATCCACATCTTCATGCTAAAGAACCCGGTTCCCACCTTGTTAGGAGAATTTTATTACTCAGTTCATCAGAGGAATGAGAAATAGAGAGGAAGACTGGTAAGATGTTGTGCACCTCTTTTCTACAGTTGGTTGATGAAACACATGCCAAAGACGGAAGCTTTCTTGAACCCACATTAGACAAGGAATTGGGCTAAGAGAATGATTGCCATTACTTCAGAAGATATCAGGTGGTGTACTCAGAACACCAAGGGTCGAGATATAGTAACCAGCTGTGGTTAATACCCAAATGTGCCTCTCATTGGAGTGAAGGGTTGCATCAACTACAATCCTTTACTTTTCAAAATACAGTTGGGGTATTCCTTGAATCATCTACCTAGAGAGCAAGACCTAGCATAATCTCTTTATTGTGCTGTTCAAAACAACCATGCCACTGTCCGACAAGCAGCTTAGGCTTGGGACAATATACAGACTAAAGGAATCGCCATTCGGGGAAAGTGCAATAACATAGCCTCTGCTTTATACACTGAATGGTCGCACATCAGAGGAAAAATTACTCGTATGTCATTCACCCTGGAGGATGTGCCAAGGCCATCAGTAGTTCAGCCCATAGCCACAGTAAGTCTGGAAGAGTTTGAAAAGCTGAAGGAAAGAAATACCCAGCTCGCCGAAGCTTTAAATAAGACCTTTTGGGAAAGGAATGATGCTCGTTTAGACATTGAGAGGTTAGAGAAGTTACGCATCGAGCATGTAACCAAGATTGAGAGGACTAAAGACTTCATCAGGAAAGCCCGAGTAGGGGAACTTGTGTTGAAGAATGCATGTAAAGAGGCAAAAATTCAGAAGGCAAGAGTTGAGCATTATCTAGAAGAAAGTCAAGGTAGATGGGTCAGAATAACTAAGGCTCGTTTGAAAGAAGACCAGAAGATGCAAACAAAGATGGAGCAGTTGGAGTCCAATGAGAGAAAAAGCCGAGAAGAACTTCTAGCCGCTCAGAAGGAAATCTCAGAGTTAAAACATCGGGCAGGGTTAAAAAGATCCAACGAGCAAGATAAGTATTAGAAGATGACGAATGCCATCGCAACCAGAAACCTTCTCATCAGGACCCTCACAGAGCACCCAACTGGACCTGTGACTGATGCTCTCCTGAAATAAATTAGGGAGGATGCATATGGATTGGATGTTTGATTTTCTTTGTACTTGTTTTTGATTTTGACTCACCATGGGAGTTTACTTTGATGTATTCATGAACTGATTGTATTATAGTTGTATTTTGATTCACCATGGGAGTTTTTTTTGCTTTGTTGTATTCATGAACTAATTGTATTTTTGGCAACACCACTTGTATTCTATGGTTTGTGTTTCTTCTTGTGGATTTCGTTCGTTCCAACATCTTTATCTCCTCCAAGGGGTCTGGAATGTCAAAACCAAGAACCAAACCGGATACCCTCGAAAAACAAATAGGCATATTGCATTGCATTCTAACCACATACCTTTTGTTTTTGCAGGTGTTGTGTTTTTGTCTTCTCACTTTGTTGATTGTTTCAGGAAATATTGCTCACAGAAGGGTCTTTTTCGTCAACCGAGTCCACAAATATCCAACTTGACACAACCTTCCAAGTCTACAAATGGATCAGCTACAACAGGAACTGACAGATGTGAGGACTCAAATGACAGATGTGAGGACAGAGGTGAGGACTCAAATGAATCAGTTTATGGCTGTGATGACTGGACTGGCCCAGACCCAAGAAATATTGAGGGAGTTGGTCGAGCGGCAAACCCCGGAAGATAACCACGCAGACACTGGAGGTACTAGTAACAACGAGTGCGAGCAGCCGCGAACGACTCTGCTAGTGTTTGGACCCGACAACAATCCTGAAGCTAATATCATTGGGAATGGCTAAAGGAACACTGGATAAATATTCTACAGGAAGATCCTCAAGATGAGAAGTTTATAGTGCTAGGTGTTGGGGAAGATGAAGCTTATAACCGTCGGTTGGACGAGATATCAGAAAATTTAAGATCCTTGGAATCCCAGAACTCTTTGGGATTTGATGTAATAGACATGGGCCTAGTTGAGGGGGTAAGGATTCCCCACAAATTCAAGCCCCGTGTTTTGAGAAGTACAATGGAACTTCCTGTCCTCGCACTCATTTGCAGTCCTTTCTTGGAAGGTTGAAGGCATTCACCATGGATGAGAAGCTATGGATGTTTTATTTTGAAGATAGCTTGACCGGGGCATCCAGAGAATGGTACTCACACTTATCTAGGGCCACCGTCAGAAATTGGAAAGATTTTGCTGAAGCCTTTGTGCACCAGTATCAATACAACTTGGACATGGCACCTAACAGGACTCTCCTCATGGGGATGACTCAATCTTCTAGGGAAAGTTTCTGTGAGTACGCTGAGAGATGGAGACAACTGGATGCTGCTATCCAACCTCCAATGTCAGAAAGGGAGATGGATGACATGTTCATGAATACCCTTCAAGGAACTTATATTGATAGACTTGTTGTTTTCTCTTCCACTAGCTTTGCTGACGTGGTCATAGCGGGAGAGAGAATTTAAAGTTTGTTGAAGATGGGCAAGATTTATGATAATGGCGCCAGCTCCAGCAACATAAAGAAACCATTCTCCGGACCCCGAAGGACAGGAGAAACGAATTCAATGCATATTGGCAGAGGTAGGCCTCAGTATTTGCAAAGGTCAGTGGCTGTTGTCACCATTCCTACTCCAGCACCTCAACAACAACAGTTCCCACAACAGCAGCAAAGACCTTACAACAACAATAATCAACAACAACGTCCATTTCAACAAAGAACTTCTCAGATCAACAGGGTAATCGATCCCATTCTGATGCCCTATGAAGTGTTACTCCCACAACTGTTGAAACTCAACTTGATTGAACTGAGGACTTTGGCTCCACCAAATCCACTCAACCTTCCAAGAAATTATGATGTCAACGCAAGATGCGCCTTCCAGTCAAATGCTCCTGGCCATGCCACAGAAAAGTGTAGGGCCCTGCATATGAAGGTCCAAGACCTGATTCTTGATGATCTGAAATCTCCTTGATGAATCATGATCAACCCTTTATCAAATGATGAATTTTACTTCATATACTTGATGTTGGCAAAAAATCATGAAGTTTGACTTTGGTTTGACCACTGTTGACCTCAGTTTGACCTTTTAACTACTTTGACTGATTTTAGCCTATCTGATCATCTGACTGAGCAAACCTTTTGGGAAAGCCTTGAAACTTGACATAGGGATTCTTGAAGACATATAGGATGTTATTAAGCTCACTTGAAGCCTTGGAAATCCATTTATCCTGATGAAACTCAAAACCCTAGTTTAGGATGCATTGCTTAGGAGAATGCTTTGTCTGAGGGAATTGTCAAACTTTCTGACTAATTGTGAACCTTGTGAACCTTATGAACCTCTTGAGATACCTTGTGAACCTTGTGAACCTCTTGGGACACCTTAGTACACAGTCTTCACAAGGCCTTC
Organism: Lathyrus aphaca; assembly: GCA_963966055.1. NCBI lineage: Eukaryota > Viridiplantae > Streptophyta > Magnoliopsida > Fabales > Fabaceae > Lathyrus > Lathyrus aphaca. Next base: position 403,637,601 of record OZ014521.1, on the reverse strand, counting down.
AGCAGTAATCTTGACAGGACCCTTAGAGGTGATCCTGACAGGGCCTTTGGAGGTAATCTTCACTGGCACTTTATCAACCATAGCTACATATTCAAGCTTCGTACTTCGAGTCAGATGTTCACACATACTTTCAACAGAAGGAGCCCTTTCAAATAATATAGTGTAATTGTCCATGAGGCGTTGAATACCATCTTTCAACTTCCAGCATTTATCAGGTTTATAAGCACAATAGAAACAGTCTTAATTGCAACCTGGAAAGAAACCAGCCTGCATCAGCTTCTTCTTGATAATGGACAGAGGAGTAGTCACATCCGCTACTGAGGAAACATAGGAAACCTCATCAACAACATTAACAGTCTTCTCATGGTTGGGCATAGGAGCAATGATCACATTTGGGGTCCCAGGAGGGTCAAATTCAATTTCCTCGGCTTCAATCATGCCTTGAATTTTGTTTTTCAACACCCAGAATTTGTTGGTGTCATGTCCCGGACTATTAGAATGATATGCACATCTTGCATTAGGATTGTATCGAGGAGAGGATGTATTAGGATTCTGAGAAGGATCCCTCAAAGTGATAAGTTCCCCTTTCAACATGTGTTGCAACGCTTGGGCCAGTGACATGTTGATCTTGGTTAACTATCTTCTAGGATTCTGTTGATTTTTTTGTTGTGGCTCTGGTGCTTCAGGAGCAGGGTTGGAGATGTGAACTGCTCCCACAGATTGGTGACTCCTGTTACGACTATGTTGACCATACACAACATTAGACTCCTTCTTCCCACTAGGGGGCTTCTTAGCAGTGCTTGATGAAGAGGCACCCACCTGTATCTTACCACTTCTTATATCACTTTCCACACGTTCTCCAGTCATTATCAACTCGGTGAAACCAGATGACGAGCTCCCAATGAGGTGACTATAGCAAGGACTATTCAACATACTCATAAACATATCCACCAGCTCCCTGTCAGTCAGAGGAGGTTGAACTCTGCCAGCCAGGTCTCTCCATTTTTGGGCATATTGTTTGAAACTCTCCTTAGCACCCATAGACATGCTTTGGAGCTGCATGCGAGTAGGTGCTAAATCAGCATTATATTGGTATTGTCTATAGAAGGCCTCAGCAAGATCATTCCAATCACAAATATTAACACTTTCCAGTTGATAATACCATTCCAATTGAGCTCCAGATAAGATCTCTTGTAAGAAATGAATCTAGAGTTTCTTGTCAGCAGTATGTGGTTGAATCCTCTGGACATAGGACCTTAGATATAGCTTAGGACATGAAACACCATCATACACCACAAAAACAGGATCCTTGAAACCAATAGGTATAACCATTCCAGAAACTAAACTCAAGTCTTCAAAATCAAGCCCAGAAGATTTTTGTAGCTCCATGGCGTTCATTCTTTCTACCAGCATCTTGTACTTCTCCTTACTAGCAGGATCATGATAATAATTTGACTCAGAATCAGAATCTCCCACAGTATCATGGAGACTACCTCCCTCTTTCTCATAATTCTCAGACTCAGAATCCTCAATTTGTTCCTTTGTCTTGATAGGACCTCTGAACCTTCTTCCCAAGTTGATAAGGTCTCCTGATTTTCTAGTCTTCTTCTTCTTCTTAGCCAGCAGTGTCTTCAGCTCATCTTGCCCTTTGGACAAGTTCAGGACCAACTCTTGGAATTGTGCATTCTGAGCCTGGAGATCTTTGACAAACTGTTCAAGAGCCATTTCTGCTGAAATAAACAGCGAGAAGATAAGATACCTGCTCATAAGAAACCTGTGATGTAATGACATGGTATGTAAATGCATATGCAATCTTTTCAAGGACCGGAGGATTTAAATTTGTTTAAACAACCAGGAAGTAAACTTTTATTAGTAATCAATAAACTTGTTTGCATCTTGGGCTTACAACAAAATGAAATGAATACAAAGATGGGGTTTTAAGTCTCCCATGTACGTTTCCTCTTTGTGTTGAGGTATGAGTTGAGATTCCTCTCCTCGTGAAGTTGTCTTGTTAGCTCCAGGATTCTTTCTTGACTAGCTTTGAAATGAGTCTCAAAAGTATCCCTTTGCTCCTTCAACTGGATCCAAGACCTCTGTAACTCCTCCATGTTAGTGGGCATGTCTGGATGAAGAATGATATAAGAAGTATCTCCTTCAGCAACAGGCTCCATGGTAACTGGCAGGATGGCAGGATATGGCATCATAAGAGTCTGAGCACGAACTCGTACCCATCTGAGATAAGGTTCCATAGGAATGGTATACTTTGGTTCCAGAGTCTTGCTGTCAACCTTGTTCACTTTACCCCAAGCTTGTATGAACCTTTGACGGTAACCTTGCAGATCGTTGTCGTAGTCAAACACAATACCCTGAATAAGCATGTCATGAGGACCATCACTCCGAGCGCAACCAAACTGACGTAAAGCTAAAGAAGGGTTATAATTAATGCCCCCTATGATGCCAAGGAGTGGCACATTAGGGAACTCTCCACAACGGTCAATGATAGTAAAATTCTCCATAGATCGAGAGCACCAATGAATATCTGAATGAGAAAGTGACATAATCCTCTTAGACCACCTGGACCCTTGTTCATTGTTCATCACTGATCGAGGAATGAGAGAAATAAACCACCTAGACAATAAAGGTATGCAACACATCAGAGTTCCTCGTGCCTTCGTAGTACGGGTATGGAGAGAGTGTAAGATGTCTCCAAGTAATGTAGGCACTGGATTGCGAGTCAGAAATATGTTGATGGCGTGTATGTCTATGAACTGGTCTGGATTAGGGAACAACACTAGGCCATAGATTAATAAAGCCAAGATCTCCTCAAAAGCATCATAGCTCATAGCCTTCAGGAACACTTGAGCTTTCTCCATCAATACCTTAGCAAGGATACCCTTAACTCCACTTCTTGTTTCTAGGACAATGTCTGATTTCTTCAGATGTTGGGCTGCAGCAATAACTTCAGGTTTAGGCTCTTTCTCCAAGCCTGTGAAAGGTCTCTGATCAAAGATAGGTATACCCAGTAGCTTGGAGAAATCTTCCATTGTAGGAACTAGCTAATAGTCGGGGAATGTGAAAAGTGATGTTTAGGATCAAAGAACTGAAACAGAACACTCATCATGTCTTCATTGAACCCTGAAGTGACTAGATCCAGTAGGTAACCGTGTCTCTTGATGAATTGGGAGTTTTCAGAAACTTGAGAGACCAATTCCTTAAGCTTAGGAGGTACTCCTACAAAGTTGATCCAGATAGTATTCCTACGAGTAGAAGCCATGACCTGTAACAAAGAACAAAGATAAATCCTTTGGTCCTTGAAATGGTTAGTGAAAATGCTATGCTTATGATGCATGATGATGCTATGATGTTATGCTCAATCACAAACATGTGGCACACACAAACAAGTCACACAATAGCCCTAGGTTTGAACGCTTGCATGAGGTTTAAAGGTAAGTACCCTCCCCTGAAGTTTAGATGGTTCATCCTGTCCTATAAAGTAACCAGGTTCTAAGGGATCTCAATATCATTGATCCTTCACATGGGTGGTTGTTCAGTAGGAAACTTACTTGCCAACCAAAACTCTCCAAGTTTAGGATCTCAATGAGCGTAGTATCGAGTATCAACCAACTTCAGTCTTCACCAAAGCCGGTTATCTCACTACTTTCTAAAGGCCTAGATGAGATAAATAGGGTTCTAAAAGTTAGTTAGTGTATTGACAACATATGGCAGCCTCATATTATCCTCAACTTGCTTAAGGAACATAAGCACCAACCAAGAAGTCACACTAACTATGGCCACCAGATCAACCATATCGGTATACGCCGTACAATTTCCTTGGTTTATTGCCATTTACCTAAGGTACACTAGATCCGGGTTAGGATCTTTCACACATAAAGCCCAACAAGTAATATAAAGCAAACAAAGCAAACAATTTAAAGTGATCTAATTCCTAAGGGTACCCCTCTTTTACTTAGTAACTCCCCAGCAGAGTCGCAATTTCTGTAACACGGTGGGAGAATTGACTTTTAGTCATGTTGCGGATAGCAAGAGTCGCCACCGACTTTTATTTTATCCAAAAGGAAAGGAAATAAAAGAACAGGAAAGACATTAAAAAGATTTGAGTTCGGGGGGTAGGTTATACAAATGGAAGGTATTAGCACCCTTTATATCCATGGTTATCCATGGGCTCTTAGTTACTTAGCTCACTTTGAATTGTTTTGAAAAGGTATAGTGTGTGACTAAAACTTTCTAAGTACTTTGTAATGATCCTCGTATGGATGTATACAAAGACTTGTTTTTGAAAATTTGTTTGAAAAGTGTGGTGTGAATAGTATTTTGAAAGGTGTGAACAAGTACTTAAGAGAAACCTACCCTATATTAAATCTTTATTGTTCTTATGTTCTTTCGATGGTAAGACTATCCCTATTATTAAGGAATAGGTAGTCATTACCCTGGATGTTAAGGGACATGTGTAGGGACATCTGGATATAGGCAACTGTAAGGTGTCTTTAGCAATTCGTAGGGACTTATCATCTTTTATTCGAAGGGACAAGATCATTTATCGTAGGCAACCTCGAAGGGACTTGATCTTATAAACTGAAGGGATTTGATGATATTTATGAAAGGGACTTGCTTAAGACACCCTACTTGACCTTTTGAAATAGGCAACTGAGAGGCAACCCTAGGAAGTGCAAGATGGCGATCAAAGATCGACTTACGTGTGTGCGTGTTCATATTCAAATATTTTTCTTATTTAAGTTAATTATTCTAAGTTAATTTTAATTACAAACATATTATCACACCCTAGAATTATTAACCATACAGTAAATATATTCATAATAAAAATAAAGCAAAAAATATAAACCTAAAATATTACAAAGCTTCGGGACAATTACAATATAATCGAGAAATAATAATAGAAATAATAAATATAAGAAATAAGAAATAATTTAAATGTTAGTAGTAATAAAAAATAAGAATAAAGGTTAGAGAAAATAAAAATACAAAAAATAAGAAATTAGCAAGACAAATTAATATTAGAAAAGATTTTTTAGATTTAATTAAGAAAATAGGTTTTAATAATAAATAATAAACTATTCACATATTTTAAAAAAAGATTAATGTTTAATTATAGTTTATAAAATATTAGGTCAAATATTTAGGTTAAGAAAAATTAGGGTTAGGGTTATGAAAAATAGGGTTAGCTAAATTAGGGTTTTGATTATTAATCTAAACCTAATTAGTTTATTTACAAAAATATATATTCATAATAATAATAAATATAAATATATTATAAAATAAAAAAAACAATTTGATTTTTAAGAAAATAAATTCTGAATTTTAAAATATAAGTTTTTATAGAAGAAAATATTATAAACATTTGTTTAGAAATTGTTTTTTAAGAAATTAAATGAATTAAGTAAATATAAATAAATAAAAACACAAAAAAATTGAGGAAAAATAACATACCTGGGGCTGGGATTCGAACCCAGGCCCTAGGCTTTCCACCCTCTAGTCCAACAACATTACCACCAGGCCATGCGTGTCTTGGTGTTTATGAGATAAGTAGCAATCCTTTTGTTATAACCTGTAAAAAATCAAATAGAATGCAAAAAAAAACAAAATGGCCTGGGGGGATTCGAACCCAGGACCATTACAATCACACACAAACACTCAAACCAGCTGAGCCACATGGGGTGCGTTCAACATATAATCAGTAATAAAACATTATAAGTTAAAACAAGTTTTTGAATTTCAATTTTTAGCGCCAATTTCATCATCTTCCTCCTCCGTCCCTGCGAATGTACCTGCGAAATTACATACAAAATTTCCTGCGAATTTTCCCATATTCATAACCTACGAAAATCGTATCTCATAGTCAGGCCTATAATTTCATCAAATTAATTTGGTTAATGTGATCCTTGGGATATATACAGTCTAGCCATGGTCTTTTAAAGGATTTATATTGCTTCACACGTAAAACCCTAAAACGAGCTATCAAACCCTAGCAATGGCAATTACATCATCCGGCTTCGAAACTCCAAAAAAATATGCAGAATCAATCTAAACACCATCGGGATTAACAATATAAAGTTAGAATTCATTTATAATACATATATAATGAGAATCGAAAAATCGAAAATAAAAAGATAATGTGATTCGGTTAGGTCATATGAGAGTGTTCTTGATGATGCAAATGATTGATACAGGTTTAGTGATCATTGGAGAATGTATTGCAACCTTTAGAATGATCAAAAGTCCTCTCCAACTCTAAAACCGAATCGTACTTTTTGTTCAAATTTCTTGACTTTGCTCTTGTCCTTGGAGGCTCAAAAACCGTGTCCTTATGCTTGTGATTACTTGTATACATATAATGGAAGCAAATTAGGTCAAAAACCAATCTCTTCTTTGGGCTTTTTGGATATCTTGATCATGAAGAAAGATATGATCCAAAAGTGAGAAAAATCAAATATTTTCATGCCTTAGAGACTTTACACGAAATTTGATCCTCTCAATCAACTTTAAATGATATTTCAATCATTCTAGAACCAAAATCAGATTTTTAAATTAACTTTTTGTATTTTATTTTCATTCAAATTGAATTTTATTAAATAAAATCCAAAATAATAAAATATAAAATATAAAAATATGTAAAAATAGTCAATGGGTCGTGTATGACCTTATCCTTGAGATTGGATTGGAATTTGGTAGGCCCATTTGGCAAAATTTGGTTTTAAGACTTCATTTGCTTCACAAACCTCCCAAAAATTACTCAACTTTGCAATGGTACAAATCCCTTAATTTTAAGGCTATGAAGGTGTTCTTGGACATTTTGGAAAGCTTAGAGAGTCCTCTAACCAACCTCTTTGGCCTCATGTCCATATCCTTTACCATTTTCAAGTTATGCCCTTTGGAAGATGTTGATATTTTGTTGACTTTTAAAATGACCTATAATGTCTTAGCTCATACCTTCCAAATGAAGCATTTTCGGGCTTGGCTTGTGAGACACAAAGTTGTAGATAATTAAATTTCCTTCAAAATGAGATTTGGATGGGAAATTTTTGATGAAGCATGTGAAAGTTATGGCTGGTCAAAGTTCAGTTGACTTTTCCTATGAAAACCCTAATTTAGAAACTCCTGATTCTTGATGATCTGAAATCTCCTTGATGAATCATGATCAACCCTTTATCAAATGATGAATTTTACTTCATATACTTGATGTTGGCAAAAAAATCATGAAGTTTGACTTTGGTTTGACCACAGTTGACCTCAGTTTGACCTTTTAACTGCTTTGACTGATTTTAGCTTATCTGATCATCTGACTGAGCAAACCTTTTGGGAAAGCATTGAACCTTGATATAGGGATTCTTGAAGACATATAGGATGTTATTAATCTCACTTGAAGCCTTGGAAATCCATTTATCCTGATGAAACTCAAAACCCTAGTTTAGGATGCATTGCTTAGGAGGATGCTCTGTCTGAGGGAATTGTCAAACTTTCTGACTAATTGTGAACCTTGTGAACCTTATGAACCTCTTGAGATACCTTGTGAACCTTGTGAAACTCTTGGGACACCTTATTACACAGTCTTCACAAGGCCTTCAGCAGTAATCCTGACAGGACCCTTAGTGGTGATCCTGACAGGGCCTTTGGAGGTAATCTTCACTGGCACTTTATCAACCATAGCTACATCTTCAAGCTTCGTACTTCGAGTCAGATGTTCACACATAATTTCAACAGAAGGAGTCCTTTCAAATAATATAGTGTAATTGTCCATGAGGCGTTGAATACCCTCTTTCAACTTCCAGCATTTATCAGGTTTATAAGCACAATAGAAACAGTCTTCATTGCAACCTGGAAAGAAACCAGCCTGCATCAGCTTCTTCTTGATAATGGACAGAGGAGTAGTCACATCCGCTACTGAGGAAACATAGGAAACCTCATCAAGAACATTAACAGTCTTCTCATGGTTGGGCATAGGAGCAATGATCACATTTGGGGTCCCAGGAGGGTCAAATTCAATTTCCTCGGCTTCAATCATGCCTTGAATTTTGTTTTTCAACACCCAGCAGTTGTTGGTGTCATGTCCCGGACTATTAGAATGATATGCACATCTTGCATTAGGATTGTATCGAGGAGAGGATGTATTAGGATTCTGAGGAGGATCCCTCAAAGTGATAAGTTCCCCTTTCAACATGTGTTGCAACGCTTGGGCCAGTGACATGTTGATCTTGGTTAACTATCTTCTAGGATTCTGTTGATTGTTTTGTTGTGGCTCTGGTGCTTCAGGAGCAGGGTTGGAGATGTGAACTGCTCCCACAGATTGGTGACTCCTGTTATGACTATGTTGACCATACACAACATTAGACTCCTTCTTCCCACTAGGGGGCTTCTTAGCAGTGCTTGATGAAGAGGCACCCACCTGTATCTTACCACTTCTTATACCACTTTCCACACGTTCTCCAGTCATTATCAACTCGGTGAAACCAGATGACGAGCTCCCAATGAGGTAACTATAGAAAGGACCATTCAACATACTCATAAACATATCCACCAGCTCCCTGTCAGTCAGAGGAGGTTGAACTCTGCCAGCCAGGTCTCTCCATTTTTGGGCATACTCTTTGAAACTTTCCTTAGCACCCATAGACATGCTTTGGAGCTGCATGCGAGTAGGTGCTAAATCAGCATTATATTGGTATTGTCTATAGAAGGCCTCAGCAAGATCATTCCAATCACGAATATTAACACTTTCCAGTTGATAATACCATTCCAATTGAGCTCCAGATAAGATCTCTTGTAAGAAATGAATCCACAGTTTCTTGTCAGCAGTATGTGGTTGAATCCTCCGGACATAGGACCTTAGATACAGCTTAGGACATGAAACACCATCATACACCACAAAAACAGGATCCTTGAAACCAATAGGTATAACCATTCCAGAAACTAAACTCAACTCTTTAAAATCATGCCCAGAAGATTTTTGTAGCTCCATGGCGTTCATTCTGTCTACCAGCATCTTGTACTTCTCCTTACTAGCAGGATCATGATAACAATTTGCCTCAGAATCAGAATCTCCCACAGTATCATGGAGACTACCTCCCTCTTTCTCAGAATTCTCAGACTTAGGGAAACCATAACTTGACTTTGGTTTAGCTTTAGATCTCCACTTTTTGAGGGTGTTCTCATGTAGGTTTAGGGTTTGTTTGGATGCAATTTCAATTTTTTATCATGTGATTTTCTTCTGATTTTGATCATGGACTTTGTGTATGTACATATTAACTTTTCAGGTGCATATGTTAAGTTAATTAGGATGTGGATGTGCATCCATATCCAATATCTTCCCACCTTCTTATTTACTTGTCTTTGAAGTGAATTTGATTCATTTGTGTTCTCTCTTGCTCTTATCCCACTCTTAGGTTACTTAACTTCTTCAGGAAGTAAGTAACCTATTCTTTTATCTCCTTCCTTTTTCATATGCTTCTCCTTCCTTGGTGGCCAATCTGAAGACTTTCTTTATGTCTCACAAACCATAGGAATTACCAAGCATGATAACTTTAGGGTTGTGAATAGTCCCCCTTAGTTTTTACCTTTTGAGTCTCCTTGAGTCTATGCTTCTCATCTCAATAACAATGGCTAAACAGTTAAAGTTTTAAGACTCTGAATTAGGGTTATGCATGTATCCTTATCTTAGGATGGAATGTATAACTTTAATACTAGTGTTAAACCTTTAAGTTGTTTTCACCTCTTAATCAAAACACCTAATAATTGTTAAGACTTAAGCTTGTAACTTGGGCCTTATATTAGGGTTACATCTCTGCCTCTGGGTCAGAGGGACTAACCTTAGTGTTTAATGGACAAGTACCCCTCAGGTTCAGTCTTACAAACATAAAATTCACTTCTTAATCTAATCTCTAATTAAAATCCACTTTAATAAAGGTTTGTTATATAATGATTTTAAACCCTGACCATGGATTAAGTTGAGGTATCTTCCTCATCTTAAGTGTCCTCATATATCATCCTTCACTTAGGATGGTGTAACGAGTTCACTAATCCCTGATCATAGATTAAACTCATTAATTAACATAAAACAAAAATAAATAAAAAACACTTAATAATCATAAATTGGTTAATGATCTTAATCCAGTATCATTAGGGTAATTAAGTTGAGATTCTCATCTCATACTTAAGTAGACTCATTATCCCTAATCAGGGATGATATAATGAATTTTCAAACCCTTGATTAAGGCTTATGCTCATTATCCTATGCAAAACACCAAAAAGCAATAAAAAACTGAAAACATAAAAACAAACAATAAACGTCTCCTCTGGGATTCTTTTCTCATCACACTCACTCTAAAAACGAGAACTCGCTTCTCCCCTCTAATGCAAGACAGTTAACACTCGAGCCAGACGAGTCATACACTTGAGCATAGATAAGCAAGGAATTCACACCAAAACATCTAAGTCTCTTTGAGTCGAACTACGATGTTCTGACTTCCTCATTGCACGAGAGGATACGTAGGCATAACTTAACGGTTATCGAACAAAAGTCCTCAGGTCTTCCCCCTTTTTCTCTTTCTAGCTTTCTTCTCTTAACCTTAGTTTGAACTCCTGTTCTTTTTGCACTGTCATTTTGTACATCCATATTTTTTATACACAGTTAGCACATACACTTCCCCCCTTTTAAAAACACAATCAGGTAAGCGTGGATCCCGTCGAGTACGACGAACCATCTGGGTGCTAATACCTTCCCAGGTCGTAACCAACCCCCTTACCCAGTCTTTTGTTCGCAACCGTCTTATCCATATCTTTCTAGGTTTATGCAGCATTACCTTTCCTTCGGGATAAAAATGCATAGCTGGAGACTCTATTCAACCTTCACCATCCGACCATTCTCACCGACCGTTCTCGCCGACAGTTCACGTTTGCACAGGGACGAATGTCCGAGGAACGACAGCTTGGCGACTCTGTTGTGGATTTTGTAATCGGAGCTTCTGAGTCTTTGAGGGTTTCTCCTAGCGCTTGTTTGATTTGTGTTTATGGGGGTGTTATGTGCTATATGTGTTTATGTGTTTTTGTTTTATTCATCGTTTTCTGTATAGCTTTATTTATTGCTTTCGTTTATCACTTTCATTTACTGCTTTTCGCATTTCATTATTATTATCATATCATTATGCTGTATTATTGTTACCTTGGTGGGTGGGGTATTCCAGTGAGAAAGACTCAATACAAAGGCCTGAGGGACACATAGGATTAGAGTGGTTTCGTATTCTTTCCCATTCCATTTTGGTATGGTGCGGGAATATGAAAACACGGTTCAGACATGGGTTTCTTTTTGAGAACTCTGTGCTACGAATCTCCTGTAGTGCTAGAGCTATCTGGGAAGTCTGATTAGTCTGGATGAACTTTTTAGATGACCTTCAGCATCTGAGGTGAATTAGGGGAGGATTCTTTATGATTAGTGTAAGCACTATATCCCCCAGGATGAATGTGTTTACATTTCTCATAATAGATCTAAACCTGAGGATCTTTGTTCTAGTAAATACATGTGAGTGGGATGGGATGTTTATAGGTTTGCAGGAACCCTTGACCTCATCATACCTTGCTAATTGAATGCTATAAGGTTGTACTATTTTAGATTGATTCTTTGAAACCCTAGACTATTGACTCTTTATTTGAGTCCCTCACCCGGTTACTGGTTCTCAAGCTTTCATCTGAATTTGAACACTCAAGAATCCCACCAGAGGCAACTAATAATCCAGCACACGAACACAAACCCTGGAATATCATCATCATGCATCATATCGCATCATTTCTAACATTTGTCTATTTTCTTCACAAGGTATCAACTTTCTTGGTTTGGTTTTGACTGTTCTTCTGCTCAGCCTATCTGCTACAACACTTCTTCAGTTATCTCCTTCAGCACACGTCTTCAGGATGGATTCAACAAGGAAAATCAACATCACCTATCATTTCTTCGAGTATCCTTTAGCAGGCATTAAACAGATACATGCCCTCATTACTCCTGATCATATACCTCTATTCAGAGAAAGTTACAGTGGAATATTGGGCATAATCATGGACCTGGATACAGTGTAAAGGAGCATGATTCACACTTGTCTGCAGTTTTATGACCCTCCCCTGCGTTGTTTCACTTTCCCAGACTTTCAAATAGGTTCGTTGCTGGAAGAGTACTCCATGTTGTTGGATATCCCCATCCGAAAGGGAATCCCTTTCAATCCTGAAATGACTTCTCCGAAGAATGAAGACATAGCCAAAGCACTACATCTGGAAATAACCATCATTGATGAACACATGACTTCCAAAGATGGAATCCCAGGCCTTCATCTGGATTTCTTGATTACTCAGAGCTCTCAACATTTATGGTATCATTTTGTTTGTAGACGAGCCTAAGTTTGTAAGCAAAAATGCCATCCACATCTTCATGCTAAAGAACCCGGTTCCCACCTTGTTAGGAGAATTTTATTACTCAGTTCATCAGAGGAATGAGAAATAGAGAGGAAGACTGGTAAGATGTTGTGCACCTCTTTTCTACAGTTGGTTGATGAAACACATGCCAAAGACGGAAGCTTTCTTGAACCCACATTAGACAAGGAATTGGGCTAAGAGAATGATTGCCATTACTTCAGAAGATATCAGGTGGTGTACTCAGAACACCAAGGGTCGAGATATAGTAACCAGCTGTGGTTAATACCCAAATGTGCCTCTCATTGGAGTGAAGGGTTGCATCAACTACAATCCTTTACTTTTCAAAAGACAGTTGGGGTATTCCTTGAATCATCTACCTAGAGAGCAAGACCTAGCATAATCTCTTTATTGTGCTGTTCAAAACAACCATGCCACTGTCCGACAAGCAGCTTAGGCTTGGGACAATATACAGACTAAAGGAATCGCCATTCGGGGAAAGTGCAATAACATAGCCTCTGCTTTATACACTGAATGGTCGCACATCAGAGGACAGATTACTCGTATGTCATTCACCCTGGAGGATGTGCCAAGGCCATCAGTAGTTGAGCCCATAGCCACAGTAAGTCTGGAAGATTTTGAAAAGCTGAAGGAAAGAAATACCCAGCTCGCCGAAGCTTTAAATAAGACCTTTTGGGAAAGGAATGATGCTCGTTTAGACATTGAGAGGTTAGAGAAGTTACGCATCGAGCATGTAACCAAGATTGAGAGGACTAAAGACTTCATCAGGAAAGCCCGAGTAGGGGAACTTGTGTTGAAGAATGCATGTAAAGAGGCAAAAATTCAGAAGGCAAGAGTTGAGCATTATCTAGAAGAAAGTCAAGGTAGATGGGTCAGAATAACTAAGGCTCGTTTGAAAGAAGACCAGAAGATGCAAACAAAGATGGAGCAGTTGGAGTCCAATGAGAGAAAAAGCCGAGAAGAACTTCTAGCCGCTCAGAAGGAAATCTCAGAGTTAAAACTTCGGGCAGGGTTAAAAAGATCCAACGAGAAAGATAAGTATTAGAAGATGACGAATGCCATCGCAACCAGAAACCTTCTCATCAGGACCCTCACAGAGCACCCAACTGGACCTGTGACTGATGCTCTCCTGAAATAAATTAGGGAGGATGCATATGGATTGGATGTTTGATTTTCTTTGTACTTGTTTTTGATTTTGACTCACCATGGGAGTTTACTTTGATATATTCATGAACTGATTGTATTATAGTTGTATTTTGATTCACCATGGGAGTTTTTTTTGCTTTGTTGTATTCATGAACTAATTGTATTTTTGGCAACACCACTTGTATTCTATGGTTTGTGTTTCTTCTTGTGGATTTCGTTCGTTCCAACATCTTTATCTCCTCCAAGGGGTCTGGAATGTCAAAACCAAGAACCAAACCGGATACCCTCGAAAAACAAATAGGCATATTGCATTGCATTCTAACCACATACCTTTTGTTTTTGCAGGTGTTGTGTTTTTGTCTTCTCACTTTGTTGATTGTTTCAGGAAATATTGCTCACAGAAGGGTCTTTTTCGTCAACCGAGTCCACAAATATCCAACTTGACACAACCTTCCAAGTCTACAAATGGATCAGCTACAACAGGAACTGACAGATGTGAGGACTCAAATGACAGATGTGAGGACAGAGGTGAGGACTCAAATGAATCAGTTTATGGCTGTGATGACTGGACTGGCCCAGACCCAGGAAATATTGAGGGAGTTGGTCGAGCGGCAAACCCCGGAAGATAACCATGCAGGCACTGGAGGTACTAGTAACAACGAGTGCGAGCAGCCGCGAACGACTCTGCTAGTGTTTGGACCCGACAACAATCTTGAAGCTAATATCATTGGGAATGGCTAAAGGAACACTGGAGATCATATTCTACAGGAAGATCCTCAAGATGAGAAGTTTATAGTGCTAGGTGTTGGGGAAGATGAAGCTTATAACCGTCGGTTGGACGAGATATCAGAAAATTTAAGATCCTTGGAATCCCAGAACTCCTTGGGATTTGATGTAATAGACATGGGCCTAGTTGAGGGGGTAAGGATTCCCCACAAATTCAAGCCCCGTGTTTTGAGAAGTACAATGGAACTTCCTGTCCTCGCACTCATTTGCAGTCCTTTCTTGGAAGGTTGAAGGCATTCACCATGGATGAGAAGCTATGGATGTTTTATTTTGAAGATAGCTTGACCGGGGCATCCAGAGAATGGTACTCACACTTATCTAGGGCCACCGTCAGAAATTGGAAAGATTTTGCTGAAGCCTTTGTGCACCAGTATCAATACAACTTGGACATGGCACCTAACAGGACTCTCCTCATGGGGATGACTCAATCTTCTAGGGAAAGTTTCTGTGAGTACGCTGAGAGATGGAGACAACTGGATGCTGCTATCCAACCTCCAATGTCAGAAAGGGAGATGGATGACATGTTCATGAATACCCTTCAAGGAACTTATATTGATAGACTTGTTGTTTTCTCTTCCACTAGCTTTGCTGACGTGGTCATAGCGGGAGAGAGAATTTAAAGTTTGTTGAAGATGGGCAAGATTTATGATAATGGCGCCAGCTCCAGCAACATAAAGAAACCATTCTCCGGACCCCGAAGGACAGGAGAAACGAATTCAATGCATATTGGCAGAGGTAGGCCTCAGTATTTGCAAAGGTCAGTGGCTGCTGTCACCATTCCTACTCCAGCACCTCAACAACAACAGTTCCCACAACAGCAGCAAAGACCTTACAACAACAATAATCAACAACAACGTCCATTTCAACAAAGAACTTCTCAGATCAACAGGGTAATCGATCCCATTCTGATGCCCTATGAAGTGTTACTCCCACAACTGTTGAAACTCAACTTGATTGAACTGAGGACTTTGGCTCCACCAAATCCTCTCAACCTTCCAAGAAATTATGATGTCAACGCAAGATGCGCCTTCCAGTCAAATGCTCCTGGCCATGCCACAGAAAAGTGTAGGGCCCTGCATATGAAGGTCCAAGACCTGATTGATTCCAAAGCTGTAAACTTCGCACCTCCTCAGAGTGTTACCAAAAATCCAATACCTAACCACGGTGGGCCAAGGATTAATGCTATCAAGGAAGACCAACCAGTAATCCCGATTGATTATATTGCAAGTGTTCGAACACCTCTGGCCGAGGTGAAAGCTCAAATTTTAAAATGCCAAATGTTTCCAGGTTTCGAAGCCTACTGCGAAGCTTGTAAGGTTACTACTAATGGTTGTGCAAGTTTGAAGAATGGTATCAATAGTCTGATCAAGGAAGGCATCCTGCAGATAACATCAATAGTTCAAGCTTCTACAACTACAATGGAAATCACTTCTACAAATACAGCAAAAATCATTTCAACAGAATCGGCTACAACAACAACAGACACCAGCAGTGATATCTCAACAGTTACTATCTACTACGACCCGGCAACGGTCCCTGTTCCAGAATCTCACAACAACAACTTCCAGCAACATTCTCACCAACATCATCCCAGCAACACTCTCTAATCAGTTTGTCAGCTTCTTGCATTTGTGCCATCTTCAGTCAGACCCCCTGTTACTATATACTATGATCCGCAGACAATCATGACTCCTTCTTCTGCTGCAATTAGTCCGGTGACCATCACGGTGCCTGGACCAATTCCTTATGATAACAACAGTGTCGTGCCTTGGCATTATGGTTCAGATCTCTACTGCCACGGAATAAAGGTCACTCTTGACTCCTCAACATCTTCACCACAAGTAGACAATGTAGGGGGAGGCGGAGGCTTCACTAGAAGCGGACGTCTTTTCGCTTCACAAAATCCAAAAACTAATACCGAGGCGGAAGCGGCTGCCAAAGCTAAAGGTAAAAGTGTGGTGGCAGAAGAACCTGCTGCAAAAGAAACTCAGAAGACACCCTTTGATCAGGATGTAGACGATTTTATGAGGATTATCAAAAGAAGTGACTACAAAATCGTGGATCAGCTCCACCAAACACCCTCCAAGATCTCCATATGATCACTGCTTATGTGTTACGAGGCTCACCGGAATGCACTACTCAAAGTCCTACATGCAGCTTACTTACCTGAAGAGATCACTGTCAATCAGTTGGAATCAGTAGTCGCAAATGTCAATACTAGTCATAGACTAGGAATTACCGATGCTGATTTGACTAGAGAGGGGCGTAACACAACAAGGCATTACACATCACTCTGGAATGTAAAGGGACTGTGCTTTTACACGTCCTTGTTGACACTAGATCATCATTCAATGTCATGCCAAAGAAAGCCTTAGTCAAACTAGAGTATGATGGTCTAGCCCTTCGTCCAAGCAACATAGTTGTAAGAGCTTTTGATGGTTCTAAGAGATCGGTTCTCGGAGAGGTGGAGCTACCCTTGGTAATTGGCCCACAAGTTTTCAAAACTACCTTCTACGTGATGGACATACAGCCTTCCTACAGTTGTTTGTTGGGTCGACCATGGATCCATGCAGCCGGCGCGGTAACCTTAACCCTTCACCAGAAGTTAAAATATGAGTGGGAAGGTCAAATTATCATTATCTGTGGAGAAGAAGATATCTTTGTCAGTCACCTAGATACCTACAAATACATAGAAATGGATGGAGAAATCCATGAAACCATGAGCCAAGGTTTTGAAGCTTTGAATGTCAATGAAGCTACAACTGAGGTGTCTGCTGCATCCCAAGAGGAGAGGATGGGTACCTCAATTGCTTACTATAAGCTGGCTCGGAAGGTTATGGAAGAAGGGAATGCCCAAGGCTGGGGCAAGCTGCTGAAGGTGGAAATGAAAGAAGACAAATTTGGTTTGGGTTACAGACCATCCCGACAAGTTCAAGAGGAGACTGCTGGAGGGCCAAAGTTCATAAGTGGGGGAATACTGACCCCTGATGTTGTCAACACTCTGGAAGACGAGGCTGAGAGTGACTATAACGTGGAAAACTGGATCTGTACAAGAATCCCGGGCCGACAAGTCCTCAACTAGTCTTCCCAGGAAATTATAAGGGTTACTGCTACAGATTAATTATTATTTCTTGTTTTAAGCATGCATCAAAGTCCTGCATCTTGCCCAAGATGTCAGGACTCATTTTGTAATATGGCCATATGTGTATTTATGCAAATGTAATATTAATGAACAATGGACATCTTTTTGCAAACAATCTTTTTTCGCTCACTGTCTTTTCATTTTTGTTATTTTCGCACAAAACGATAAATGGCAATGTTTTTCTGAATAAAAACTTCATTCACTTACTCTTTTTCTAAAAACAAAATAAAATCAATCACTAAAATGAACCAAATCTCAACCATTGCAGAAATAGTCCTCCAGATTGCACTGACAACGACACTGCTATGGCCTTGTATGACTTCGACAATCTGATTAATCAAGCAGATGAAGGGGTTGAAGAAGACTACGATTTACCTGAAGAGTTAGCCTGGTTAGTGAGACAAGATGAAAAGGTGATTGCTCCTCATCAAGAGGAGGTTGAGACTATTAATCTTGGTACCGAGGAAGTTGTGAAAGAAGTGAAGATTGGAACCAGTCTGCAAGCTCCGGTAAAAGAATAACTTATCAATATGCTGCGAGAATATGTCAATGTCTTTGCTTGGTCCTACCAAGATATGCCGGGCTTGCATACAGATATTGTCATGGATAGGTTGCCATTAAAAGAGGATTGCCCTCCGGTCAAACAGAAGTTGCACCGTACTCGCCCGAACATGGCCATGAAAATCACAGAGGAAGTACAAAAGCATTGGGACGCCGGTTTTCTTGTTGTAACTTGTTACCCGCCGTGGGTTGCTGACATTGTACCCATACCTAAAAAGGATGGCAAGGTGCGTATGTGTGTCGATGACTGGGATCTGAATAGAGCAAGCCCGAAAGATGACTTCCCATTACCTCACATTGATGTATTGGTAGACAACACAACTCAGTTCTCGGTATTTTCCTTCATGGACAGATTTTCTGGATACAATCACACCCTGGGGACACGGAGAAGACAACTTTCATCATACCCTGGGGCACGTTCTGCTACAAAGTAATGTCGTTTGGTTTGAGGAACGCTGGTGCAACATATCAACGGGTTATGGTAACATTATTCCACGACATGATCCATAAAGAAATTGAGTGCTACGTGGATGACATGATTGCCAAGTCCCTCATAGAGGAAAAGCATTTGGTAAATCTATTGAAACTTTTCAAGCGTCTGAGGAAATAACAGTTAAGGTTAAATCCCAACAAGTGCACATTCGGGGTACGTTCTGGTAAGCTGCTGGGGTTTATTATGAGCGAAAGAGGAATTGAGGTTGACCCCGATAAAGTTAAAGCAATTCAGGAAATTCCTGCACCTCACTGCAACCTGCGAGCCTTTGTTCAAACTGCTAAGAAAGGAACAAACAGTCAGGTGGAACGATGATTGCCAGAAATCTTTTGACAAGATCAAGGAGTATCTGCAAGAACCTCCAATTCTCATGCCTCCACTTGAAGGAAGACCTCTAATAATGTACCTGAAAGTATTAGAAGAATCGATGGGGTGTGTGTTGGGCCAGCATGACGAGTCTGGTCGAAAAGAGTATGCAATATACTACCTAAGCAAAAAGTTTACCGACTGTGAACAACGTTATTCACTGCTCAAGAAAACTTGATGTGCTTTAGCGTGGGCTGCTCACCGACTAAGACAATATATGTTGACTCATACTACCTTGTTGATCTCAAAGATGGACCCAGTCAAGTACATATTTGAGAAGCCAATACTTACCGGAAAGGTTGCAAGGTGGCAAATGATTCTGACAGAATATGATATTCAATACACTTCTCAAAAGGCCATCAAAGGCAGTGTATTGTCTGACTATATGGCTGGGCAACCCATTGATGATTACCAGCCTATGAGATTTGATTTTCCCGATGAAGACACCATGTTCTTAAAATCAAAATATTATGAAGAGCCTATTCACACTGAAGGGACGGATCCAGAAGGAGCGTGGATTATGATGTTCGATGGGGCAGTTAATTGTAACGGTCGTGGGGTTGGTGTAGTGCTTATTACACCCGAAGGAGTCCATCTTCCTTTCTAAGCAAATCTCACCTTTGCCTGCACTAACAATGAATGTATTCGGAGATTCGGCTTTGGTGATCAACCAAACTAATGGAAAATGGTATACTCATCAAGAGCATCTGGTCCCATACCACGATTATACGAGGGGATTATTGACTTTCTTTACAACAGTCAAGCTTGAATAAATCCCTCGAGATGAGAATCAGTTTGCAGACGCCTTGGCCACCATTTCATCTATGATCAAAGTACAGACTGCCAACTATGTGCCTCGGATTTTAGTATCCAGACTGGACCGACCAACATATGTCTTCTCTGTGGACACTGTTACTGACAACAAACCTTGGTTCCACGACATCAAATGATTCTTAGAGACTCAAACATACCCACCCGGGGCATCGTCCAATGATAAGAAGACATTAAGAAGGCTAGCCGACAGTTTCTTCCTCAATACTGATGGCTCCTTATACAAGCGAAACTTCGACATGGTCATGCTTAGATGTGTTGACAAAAAGGAAGCAGACATGCTGATGAACGAAGTAGACGAGGGTTCTTTCGGTACCCATGCCGGAGGACATGCAATGGTGAAGAAATTGTTGAGATCAGGTTACTATTGGATCACAATAGATGCAGACTATTGTGCCTATGCTAGAAAATGCCATAAATGCCAGATCTACGTAGACAAAGTGCATGTGCCTCTAAATCCTTTGAATGTATTGTCTTCACCCTGGCCCTTTACAATGTGGGGCACTGATATGATTGGAAAGATCGAACTAACTGCTTCAAATGGTCACAGATTCATCTTGGTAGCCATAGATTACTTCACCAAATGGGTCGAAGCAGCTTCATATGTAAACGTCACTAAGCAAGTGGTAGCCCGATTTCTGAAAAAGGATATCATTTGTTGATATGGAGTTCCCGAGCGAATCATTACTGATAATGGTTCAAACCTTAACAACAAAATGATGACAGAACTATGCCGAGATTTTAAGATTCAACATCACAACTCCTCTCCTTACAGGCCAAAGATGAATGGTGCTGTTGAGGCAGCTAACAAAAACATTAAGAAGATTGTGCAAAGGATGGTGGTCACATACAAATACTGGCATGAAATGTTACCATTCACCTTACATGGGTACCGAACTTCCATCAGAACATCTACCGGTGCAACGCCTTATCAACTTGTGTATGGTATGGAAGCCGTTCTACCTATTGAAGTTGAATTTCCCTCCTTGCGGGTAATAATGGATGTGAAACTAGACAAAGCAGAATGGGTCCGATCTCGTTATAATCAACTGAGCCTGGTTAAAGAAAAGAGATTAGCAGCTATTTGTCATGGTCAGTTATATCAAAAACAGATGAAAAAAGCCTTCGATCAAAAGGTGAGACCTCGGGAATATCAAGTGGGAGAGCTTGTACTGAAAAGAATCCTTCCTCCTCATACAGACCACAGGGGCAAGTGGACGCCAAACTATGAAGATCTCTACGTGATAACTAAAGTCTTTTTAGGCGGAGCACTGATGCTCGCAACCATGGATTGCAAAAATTTCCCATCTCATGTGAATTCAGATGCAGTTAAAAAATATTTCGCATAAATGACCCGCTGGACATAAAAACAAAATGTAAGTCCAGGCAAAAACAGGGCATCCCGGCGAGTCAAAAACAAAATAAAAGACTCGGGAAAAAATAAGGGAAAATAAATAAAATGTGTACACCCGCTGTGTTGAAAAGCCGCATCGGACAACTCAGGCAAAAATGGGTATCCCGGTGGATTGAAAACCTGAAAGGGCGATCCACACAAAATCAGGGAATAAGCGAACAACTACACTCTAAATTCATTTGTATCACACTTACATAACTTGGCAAGCTTCGAAAGGACAAAGCGTCGATCAGAATCAACTTTCTTCTGAAAGCAAGATAAGAAGAGTGTTCAAAGTCATACAGGTCATAACAAAAGGAAGATTGGAGCATCAACTTCAGCATTGCCAAATAAAATACTTTTATTTTTTCAATTTTTATAGCAATCTCCTCATTTCAGGGATTAGCTTCTTCAAATGTACTCGCCTGTTCAAGGCACACAAATCAATAAAATCAATATTCACTCATATTCTGTTTTGTACCTTTTTATTTTGTTTGGAAAAATGTCCAAAGTGCGTAATACAACATTTGCATGAAAAATATAATCCATTTCCATTAAATGCTTGCAGGAAATATGTACTCTTAAGAAAATCTAACCCCTATGACGGAATCCGGTTGAGGATACCTCAGGACACTTGTGTGTTTCTTTTAATTAAAAGGTTGCAGGTACTCAAGGAAATTAATCTTTTGCAGCATGGGACATATCAAGCACTATATCCCCAGCCAAGTCAGCAGTCACGTCATCGGCAGGATCACTTGACAAAAGCATCTCCCACGAAGCTCATCATTCCCCCAGGATACAACCTGAATGAAAGAATTACAACAAATCACTTCTCAGAAGTTCTCTCCTCCCTAAGCGGGATCTCCCGAGCAATAACTGAATTTGTTTTTTTTCCCAGAGTTCTCTAGAAAGATCACCCAGAGATCCTTTCTCCCCACATAGTTCAGATCTCGGATCGGCTCTCTCATTTGCATAATCATAGCATTCACATCATCTTCTCCAAGAAGAGCGTAGCATTCTGTCTAATACAGAGCATTACGGTAAAAACCAAAAATGCATCTGCATGATCATAAGTCAGTTTCGAACCATTCACCTGTATATACAAAAATCACTCCTCCAGCGGTGTGCAACCAAAAACATCTTCCCAGTAAAATCTCCAGAATACCTTTTACCCTCTTGTTCATACTTATACAGAGTTCTTCTGACACTTGTCTGTGTCCTACGCATACTACTCCCCAGTAGTATACAAAAACACCTCTTCCCTGCAGTGCCAGAACACCCTTTTGCACTCTCAATATAAATACCCTTATACTACTCTCCAGCAGACTAAACAATTGTCTGTGTTCCTTGCTTAACCAATTGATACTCGTCCGTATCATCATCCCTAAACATGCGTCGGCGTTTGTTTCTATCAATACTCGTCCGTATCGTGGTCCTAAAGATACTCGTTCGTATCTCTAGTCTATACACACTGTCGAGACACTTATACCATTTTATTTTTGGGCTCAAACACTCGTCCATATTTATCTCTTCTCACAACGAAACTATCTTTCTATCCAGCATTCGTCCTATGTCGTGATATTTTCAGCAGTCGTCCCCTGCTGGGTGATCATCCTTCACCTTTTGGTGACCATCCCTCATCATTTATCTGATGGTCGTCCCCATCGTTGATCTTTCTATCCGACATTCATCCTATGTCGTGATATTTTCAGCAGTCGTCCCCGGCTAGGTGATCATCCTTCACCTTTTGACGACCGTCCCTCATCATTCATCCGATGGCAGTCCCCATCATTGATCTTTCTATACGGCATTCGTCCTATGTCGTGATATTTCCAGCAGCCGTCTCCTGCTAGGCGATCTTCCTTCACCTTTTGATGATCGTCCCTCATCATTTATCTAATGGCCGTCCCCATCGTTGATCTTTTTATCCGACATTCGTCTTATGTCGTGATATTTTCAGCAGCCGTCCCCTGCTAGGTGATTGTCCTTCACCTTTCGATGATCGTCCCTCATAATTATTTCATCAGTTTATCCGATGGCCGTCTCCATCGTGGATTCCTATTCTTTAGCCCGATGGCCGTCCCCATCGCGGATTCTTTATTCTTTAGCCTGATGGCCATCCCCGTCAGTGCATCTCTCACCTTTTAATCCCCCAGCAGCCGTCCTCCGCTCAATGGTCGTCCTCCATCGCTATCATTCGATGTTCATTCTATATCGTCTGGTTTTGTAAATAAAAATTTATATGCCTTTTCTTCTTATACCAGAGAGCGCAAATTTTGGACTGTCTTGGTATTCAACCACAAGTTATCTTGTTCGTCTACTAAGCCTGGCGCTTACATCCTGCACAACTAACTCACACTTGAATAGGGGTAGTTGTAAACACTCCAAATTTTCCCTCTTACTTTCTTATACTTTGGCTTATAATCCCACATAGTACATAGCATATCACTACATCTTACATTGCATATTCACCTTTAACATCTCATTGCATCTCTGCACAATTAGGGTTTGTGATCATATGAATCTTGAAGAGAGTATGAGGTATCTCAGAGGCCATGAAGCATGACAAGAAGATCCTTGAGTTTTCTAAGGTCATATTGTACCCCCCAAGGGTTCTTGGAAGTAAAAAAATCACAAGAGATTGCAGAGCCACCCAGGCAGGCTCAAGGCTCCTACACAGATGACCTAAGATTAGGGTTTTGGGTTTGAGGTCCTTATGTAAACACCCCAAATTTGCCCTCACCCATTCACCATGGCTTGTGATCTTTTCATGTGCATAAGTTCAATCATAGCATCTCATATTGCATTTTTGCTTCACTGCATTGTTTCTAAGTGTTGCACCCCAAAATTTGCCCTCACAATACAAGACTTTGTGTTCTAAGAAGGTTCACAAGGTTCACAAGTTCTCCAACACTTGCATAACCTTTCATTAGGTTCATGAAGTCTACAAGTTACTTTATGAAGGTTCACAAGGTTCACAAGCTTCTCAACATTTACAAGACCTTTCATGAGGTTCACGAAGTCCATAGGTTGCTTCTTGAAGGTTCACAAGGTTCACAAGTTCCACAATGATTTCAATACCTACCATGAGGTTCACAAGACACTTTATGAAGGTTCACAAGGTTCACAAAGTTCACAATTGGTCAAAGAAGTTGACAATTCCCTCAGACAATGCACCTCCTAGGCAGTGCATCCAAAACTAGGGTTTTGACTTTAATCAGGCTAAATGAACTTACAAGACTTCAAGTGAGCTTCATAACATCTTATATGTGTGTAAGAACCCCCATGACAAGTTTCAAGACTTTTCTCAAAAGTTTGCTCAGTCAGATGATCAGATAAGTCAAAATCAGTCAATACAGTTAAAAAGTCAAACTGAGGTCAACTGTGGTCAAACCAAGGTCAAACTTCATGATTTTTTGCCAACATCAAGTATATGAAGTAAAATTCAACATTTGATCAAGGGTTGATCATGATTCATCAAGGAGATTCCAGATCATCAATAATCAGGAGTTTCTAAATTAGGGTTTCCTTAGTAAAAGTCAACCGAACTTTGACCAGGCATAACTTTCACATACTTCATCACCAAGTCTCCATCCAAAGCTCATTTTGAAGGAAATTGAATTCCCTACAACTTTGATGTTGAAAGTTAAGCTCAAAAATGCTTCATTTGAAAGATATGATCTAAGACATTATAGGTCATTTCAAAAGTCAACAAAAAGTCAACAACTTCAAAAGGGCATAACTTGATATTGGTAAATGATATGGACCTGAAACCAATGGGGTTGTTTAGAGGACTCTTCAAGCTTTCCAAAAAGTCCAAGAACACCCTCATACCTTTAAAATTGAGGGAGATATGCCCTTGCAAAGTTGGGAAATTTTGTGATGGTTTATGTTGAAAATGGAGGCTTAGAAGTAATTCTTTCCAAATGGGCTTGCTAATTCATGACCCAATCCATGTCACAACATCATGCACGACCCAATGGTGAGAAATTCTGATTTTTATATTTTTTATTTGATATTTATTTGAATTTTATTCATTTTAAATAAAATTAAATCAAAATAAAATCTAAAAAATCAAAGTTTGGACATGATTCTTCTTTTAAAAATTAATCAATGCTGCTTAATATGATTTGATCTTGTCCAATTTCGTGCTAGACCAAATTGGAAGGCAAATATTTGATTTTTTCACACTTTAAGATCATGACATTCCTTCATCATGAAGTTTTCCAAAAGGCCCATAAATCCATCATCTTTTGACCTAAATTACATCTCCTATAAGTATACAAGAGAACCCTATTGCATTGCCACGGATTCAGCAGCTCAAAGGTAAGTTTCACTTCAAAAATTTTCAAGCAAAACTCAATTTTCGGATTCTTCATCAAGGAGTGTTTAAAGGTATTTTGCAGACATAGGAGGTTGCTTTGGACCTTACCAAACCTATCTCAATCATCAAGAACATCTGAAAGTCACTCATATGCCATGGCCGAACGCATTTACATCACCCTAATATTTTTTTTCGATTCTGTTTGTTTATGCACTATTAATAAATTTTGTTTGTGTTTTTGTGTTTGTGGTGATACAAGGAACAATTCTGGACAAATCAATTGGATTTCCCTGGCCTATAACCGATTCGGCCATGTTAGGGTTCATGACCTCCAATTAGGGTTTATCATTTGAATGCATATAAATAAATTATGAAAACATAGAACTGTTGTGTGAATTGTGAGAATCATAAATCACTGACCAATTTTATGAATCAATGTGGTTTTGGTTGAGTTTCGTTTTCGTAGGTTTTGTTAGGGTTTCATTTTCGCAGGAAAATTCGTGGAGTATTTCGCAGCAAATTTTGAAGGTCTTGAGGTTGAAGATGAAGCTTCCCGCGCCCTGGAAATTCAAAAATTTGTTTAAAATATTTTATGAATTATTGTTAGTTTACTTATCACAAGCGTGCCTGTGATCTGGTGGTAAGGCTGGAACATATATGCTATAAAGGCCTTGGTTCGATTCTTGGCCATGGCATTGTTTTGTTTTATTTTTGCAGGATAAAAGACAACATAATATATAATATGTTATTGCCGTTCCATGACCAGAAGGGCTCTCCCAGCCAGGTGGTCAAGCATGCGCGCATATATCCTAAAGGTCCTGGGTTCAATCCTCCCCCAGGCCTTTTTTGTTCTTTTATTTTTTCTGAATTTTCAAGATCAAGGCACAAAACAAAATGAAGCTGTTTCCTTATCACCTGTGTTTGGCTGGCCCAGTGGTCCTTGTTGCTGCCTGTAAGTAAGAGGTCTTGGGATCAAATCCCACCAGGTTCCTTTTCTTCCTTTCTTTTTTTTTTTTATTTTCTTGTTCTCCATTTAATTTAATTAATTTAAATAATTAAAATGTTATTATTTTCTATATCATAATATGTATATATATTATGTAGTCTAATTACTCTTAAAACAATTTTCTAGAAAAAAATATAAAACTCTTGACTTTTTAATTTAAATTTTATTTGTATATTTTATATTAATTAAGATAATTTTATATGATTATTAAAAAATAAATTTTTGTACATAAGTTAACTCTAATTTTCACAAATCCTAAAAAATAAAACCCTAATTTTATAAAACTCTAAAAATATTTTTTAAAATACAAATCTAATTCTATTTCTTTGTAATTTTATCTTCTAATGTAATTATAATATACATTTATTTAAATATGATTCATGTAAATATTATAAATATTATTATAAATTATTTCTCTCAAAATATAAATACATTTCATATTATTAGAAAAATAAAATTTTGTAAATATACTTATAATTTATTTTTCTCTTTATATATTAAATAGACATTTTTTTATAAGCTTTTGTTTAGAAATAATTGTGTTTATAATAATTAGATTTTTGTAGTAACTTTATAATTAAAATATAACTTAATAATTTGCAAATTAAAATATTTGTTTATTCATATTTGTCTTTTTAGTTGTTTATATTGAAAATTGTTAATTTATTATTATTATAATATTCTGACTAATCTTGTGTATTCTTATTTACTAACCATGTTATTATATTTTTATTATTATATTTCTAACTTTGTTTATTATTTCTAAATTATTATTATATCACTAACCCCTATTATTTATTTATTATTATTTATTGCTTATTTATCTATATTTTATTTTTTTTTTGCTATTTATTTATTTTTGCTTATTATAATTATTATGTAAATGCTCCTGGATGTAAATTTGTAATTATTTAATTATTATTGTTATGGTTAGTAATTAAGGAGTGACAAAACATGTTTGTTATTTAAAATAAATTTAGATAATTTTTAATATAAGATAATTAAATTAAACACGTCACACACGTAAGTCGATTTTAATCGCCGTCTCACTTCCTAAGGTTACCCCTCAAGTTGCCTACGAATAATGGTCAAGTGGGGTGTATAAAGCAAGTCCCTCAAATAGAAAATCATCAGAGTCCCTTATGGTTGCCTTTACGAATCGAGTCCCTTTCGAAAAATGATGATAGTCCCTCCAGTTTGCTTATTACACCCCACAATGGCCTTCAAAATCAAATTGTCCCTCACATGTCCCTTTACATCCAAAGTAAGGACTACCTACTCCTTAATAGTAGGGATAGTCTTACCAAGGAAAGGATAAAGAATAAGAAAGACTTTAAACATTAGGGTAGGTTACTCCTAGATACTTGCTCACTTCAAAACTTTTTCACACTTAAACAAATTTCAAACGAATTTTCAAACAAGTTTTTAACACATCCTTACATGGATTATTTATTAACTATTCTGAAAATTTTCTATTCACACACTACACTTTCAAAAACAATTTAAAGTGGGCTTAAGTACCTAAGAGCCCATGGATAACCATGGATGAAAAGGATGCTAATACCTTCCCTTTTCATAACCTACCCCCCGGACCCAAAATATCTCTTAAGGTCTTTCCTGTTCTTTTATACCCTTTCCTTTTGGATAAAATAAAAGTCGGTGGCGACTCTTGCTATCCGCAACATAACTTAAAGTCAGTTCTCCCACCGTGTTACAGAACTGGCGACTCTGCTGGGGATCTATTTAAGAGGGGTACCCTTAGGAATTAAGATCACTTTGAATTGTTTGCCTTGTTTGTTTTATATTACTTGTTGGGGTGCTCTTATGTGTGAAAGGTCCTAACCCGGATCTAGTGTACCTTAGGTAAATGGCAATAGACCAAGGAAACTGTACGACGTATATCGATACGGTTGATCTGGTGGCCATAGTTAGTGCGAATTCTTGGTTGGTGCTTATGTTCCTTAAGTCA
This sequence comes from Lathyrus aphaca, assembly GCA_963966055.1. Lineage (NCBI taxonomy): Eukaryota > Viridiplantae > Streptophyta > Magnoliopsida > Fabales > Fabaceae > Lathyrus > Lathyrus aphaca. Next base: position 403,609,140 of record OZ014521.1, on the reverse strand, counting down.
AGTTGAGGATAATATGAGGCTGCCATATGTTGTCAATGCACTAACTAACTTTTAGAACCCCAGTTAACTCATCTTGGCCTTTAGAAAAGTAGTGAGGTAGCCGGCTTTAGTGCAGACTGAAGTTGGTTGACACTCGATACTACACTCATTGAGATCTTAAACTTGGAGGGTTTTGGTTGGAAAGTAAGTTGCCTTCTGAACAACCACCCTTGTGAAGGATCAATGATATTGAGATCCCTTAGAACCTGGTTACTTTTGTAGGACAGGATGAACCATCTAATTTCAGGGGAGGGTACTTACCTTTGAACCTCATGCAAGCCTTTAAACTTAGGGCTATAGTGTGACTTGTTTGTTGTGTGCCACATGTTTGTGATTGAACATAACATCATGACATCATCATGCATCATAAGCATATCATTTTCCCTAACCATTTCAAGGACCAAGGGATTTATCTTTGTTCTTTGTTGCAGGTCATGGCTTCTGCTCGTAGAAACACCATCAGGATCAACTTTGTAGGGATACCTCCCAAACATGATGAGTGTCTTGTTCCAGTTCTTTGACCCTAAGCACCATTGCTTCACATTCCCTGATTACCAGCTGGTTCCAACCATGGAGGAGTTCTCTAAACTTCTGGGTATACCTGTTCTTGATCAAAGACCCTTCACAGGTCTGGAGAAGGAGCTTAAACCAGAGGTTATTGCTGCAGCTCTACATCTGAAGAAGTCTGACATTGTTCTAGAAACCAGAAGTGGAGTCAAGGGTATTCTTGCCAAGGTATTAATGGATAAAGCTCAAATGTTCTTGAAGGCCATGAGTTATGATGCTTTTGAGGAGATCTTAGCCTTGCTGATATATGGCTTAGTATTGTTCCCCAATCCAGATCAGTTCATAGATGTTCATGCCATCAACATTTTCCTGAGTCACAATCCAGTGCCTACATTGCTTGGAGACATCCTACATTCTCTTCATACCCGTACTACAAGGGCAAGAGGAACTTTGATGTGCTGCATACCCTTGCTATCTAGGTGGTTTATTTCTCACCTTCCTCGCTCAGTAATGAAGAATGAGCAAGGGTTCAGATGGTCCAAAAGGATCATGTCACTTTCTCACTCAGACATTCATTGGTGCTCCAGATCTATGGAGAATGTCACTATCATTGACCGTTGTGGGGAGTTTCCTAATGTGCCACTTCTAGGTATAAGAGGAGGCATTACCTACAACCCCTCTCTAGCTTTACGACAGTTTGGTTACGCCCGAAGTGATGGTCCACATGACATGTTGATTCAGGGCATTGTGTTTGATTACGACAACGATCTTCAGGGTTACCGTCAGAGATTCATACGAGCTTGGGGAAAAGTAAACAAGGTTGACAGCAAGACTCTGGAGCCTAAGTACACTATTCCTATGGAGGCTTATCTCAGATGGGTGCGATCTCGTGCTCAGACTCTCATGATGCCATATCCTGCTATCCTGCCAGTTACCATGGAAGCTGTTGCTGAAGGAGATACTTCTTATACCATCCTTCACCCAGACATGCCTACTGATATGGAAGACTTGCAGAGGTCATGGATCCAACTGAAGGAGCAAAGGGATACTTTCGAGGCTCATTACAAAGCAAGCCAAGCAAGAATCCTAGAGCTAACAAAGCTACTTCACGAGGAACGAAACCTCAACTCCTACCTCAACACAAAGAGGAAACGTCCATGGGAGACTTAAAACCCCATCTTTTGTACTTATTTCACTTTCATTTTTTGTAAGCCTAAAAGGCAAAACAAGTTATTACTAATAAAAAGTTACTTTCTTGTTTGTTTAAGCAAATTTAAATCCTGCGGTCCTTGAAAACATTGCATATGCATTCCCATATCATTTCATTGCATCACAGGTTTATAATTGTGCACAGGTTTCTCATCTTCTCGCTGTTTATTTCAGCAATGGCTCTTGAACAAACAGTCAAAGATCACCAGGCTCAGAATGCCCAATTCCAAGAGTTGATTCTGAACTTGTCCAAGGGACAAGATGAGTTGAAGACACTGCTGGCTAAGAAGAAGAGTCCTGAGGACAACAAGGATGATCAACTGAAACAACTACAAGCTGAGATGACAGGAATGAGGGCCCAGATGAATGACCAGGTGGCTCTTATTCAAAGATTAGCTCAGGGGCAAGAAGAGCTAAGAACCTTTGTCCATAAACTTCAAAGTGATGGAGTCAGGGATCTAAAACAAGCTAGTTTGGTTGAAAGGAGGATGAGGATAAAAGAGGGTAAGAGACCGGTTGCCAGTGATCGTTCTTCAGTTGAGGAAGACAGACCTGATAAGGTTAATCCACCTCAACACAAGGGATGTAGAAGACAGCTTATCAAGTTCAGCACTCCAATGTCACAAGTTCTGCAATGCTTGTTGGAGATGAAACTAATTTCCTTGAAAAATTCTCCTCAAAATCCTAAAACCTCTTCTCCTCGCTATAATCCCAAGGCAAGATGCGAGTATCACTCCAACAGTCCTGGACATGATACCAATAACTGCTGGATGTTGAAGAATAAGATTCAAGACCTAATTGACGAAGGAATCCTAGAGGTTACTCCAGAGGGTCAAGTTGAGTTCTACTATCATCCATCAAACACCGAAGCTGCAAGACAAGTTGCCCAGTATAGCAAGAAAGGAAGCCTACCTATTCCTGTTGAGATATGGGGCACCTTGGGGCATCCAAGTGGTAAATTTGATTTCATGGTGAAGTATACTGCTCCTCAAAGTTCACAGATTGCAATTGAGGACATTCAGCCAACTGGATGGGACAACATTTGAATTTTCATTTGTAATTTCTTTTATTTGTTTGAACACTTACTATTATGTTAAACTTTTGTCTTCTTTAATGCATTGCATATGTTTGTCTTGAATTAATCCATTCGTTCCACTATGTTTTGAACTATACTTCTTATTTCTATCTTGTGATATTTAACTCCTGATAAAGCTATGAGCCTGTAGAGGGAGGATGACGAAAACAATACCATAATATTAGGCAGTATGCTTTTGAACAGACTATGCTGACGATGTACAGGCATTGTTTCAATTCCTAAACAGTGGAGATATAAGGAAGTTAATCCCTAGACAACCCTTTTGAGCCTATGAAGTAGGAGTTTTTGTTCTCACAAATTAAAACCCTTATTCATAACCTGGGGCAGGGTAGTTACTCAGTTAACTCAAAATATGCCATTTATATGTGATGTACACAGCTAATGATGGTTCTCTGTAATCAATAAACCTGACAGTCAATATCCAGCAAAAGAACGATTCACTAAGTCAAAACCTATGAAGGAGACTTAGTAAAACATTAAGACATCCCGCTGACTGTAACCTTGAAATAAGCAGTTCAGGCAAAAAGAAGGGATAATAAAATCAAAAGAAAAATAAGAAGAAGAGGTCACTATAAATCCTCAATAAAGAAAGATGACTGAATGTTCAAATAAATTTTGGGTTTCTGAACCATCACAAATATCAGTGTTACAACTCCAAACTGCTATGGAACTTCAATGCATGAGTTAACTGAGCATAGGACTGAAGAACATCATGGAGATTGGGTTGGGTACAAATAAAATTCGAGCCTTTATCCTTTGTTTCTTAAACCATGAACCAGGCCACGTTACAACCCTTTAAAAGTCCTAACTGAAGCATGGTTAGTTCGAAAGCGTACTGCTGCAAAAAGGTATCCTGACTCCTTTAGGGCTTGTCATAAAATTTGAGTTAATATCACAGTTTTCCAAAAAAAAAAAAAAAAAAAAGTTTTTCTAAAATAACCTGTTTCAAAACTTCAAGACAGACATAAGCATTGCATTTTTGAATATATTTGTTTGCATATACCTGAGTGTTTAACAAATGGAGAAGTTTACAGGATGAATGTTCAGTGAATCAAAGTCCTCCCGATAAACAAAGTTGCTTCCTGGATCAAAGTCCATGTATACAAAGGGGCATAGTCATTATCTCCCAATCCAGGGGGGGGGGGGGCAGACCATGATACTGCCTAATTCATTTGGGGCAACCAGGACAAGACTCAACTATGTTTAAGCAAATAGAGGCAGATCTCCACATCTGTCTAAATTACTGAAGGTAACATTACAGAGTTCATGATGCCAGGGGCATGGTCATTGTTTCCTAATCAAGGGGGCATACCAAGCTACTGTCCAGATCATTCAGGGCAATCAGTTCCAGATCCAACAATGCTTAATAGCCAGAGGCAACTTTTCTCATATATTTGAATTACCAAGGGTAACACTGCAAGGTTCATAATGCCAGGGGCATATGCTTATGGGGCATTCTGCTTGTTTCTCTTGAGGTAGCTCATTTCAGATACTTCCATTATGGGACAATCCATCCCCAACCAAAGGGCAATGCTTTCGTTTCAAATCTAGTATCCGGAGAATACATGGTCCGTTTGAAGATACATTCCTCTACTTTGACTTGGAATTCTCAGCATAAGTCATGATGAAAATTAATTGTCTATGCCAGTAGTATCATATGGTGTCAGTATCATGTCTTCGGAAGGTATTCAGAAAAGTTATGGATTTCAGGAGCTCTAAATCCAATTGGTTATACACTCTCGAAGTGGAAACGATTCTGTTTTCAAGTTCAGCCTTACTTTTCCCTCTGAATCCAGATTTACTTTTACCCTAAGCAAAACGTCCATTGGTTATGTTTGAATGTATCATGCTTTTGAATATGATTGATGTTTACCAGAAATGCATGAAAATGCAGTAATGGTATTTACTAAAGACGAACGAAGGAAAGATATCAACGAAGCTTTGCCGGTTCATCTTTACAATACAGTTACAAAGCCCTCAGTAAGGCAGGTTCACCTTCATAAAGTCTCATCTCCCCTGGAATTTATATCCATCTCTTTTATCCTCATACGGATATACGGGAAATTACTTTCCAATAAGGGTACGACGAACGAAGACGGGATGTTATACTTATCCTACTATCAAACGAAGACGGAAGGTTATATATACCCTATTATCCCCAGCATACGGGAGGTTATCTATACCTTGTTATCCCCAGCAGACAATGGGTTATATATTCTTCAACAATGAATCGGGATTTATTTTCCCTGGCCAGCAGTTGTTATACAAAGATATCCAGACGCTTCCGGCAGTATCATATCATACATACATCATTTACATCATACCATAGCATATATATCCATAGACATGTAGTACATTACCTAAGTGCATCATATCATACATACATAAAGCATAAACTAATGTTATTATACAAAAGCTACCTTGTTTTCAGGTTAATTATCCAACAAACAAACTTATGATCTCCAGGACTGCTTTATTGTAACCTCAGGGTTACTTTATCCTCCTGATGAGCTTCTTATTACTTTGGGACTGCTTTATTGTCACCTCAGGGTTACTTTATCCTCCTGATAATTTCTCATGACTTCAAGACTGCTTTAGGGTTATCATTATTGATTGCTCTATCCTCCTGAAGACATATCACATTATTATTTCAAGACTGCTTTAGAGTTATCATTATTGATGGCTCTATCCTCCTGAAATCATTACTTCAAGACTGCTTTAGAGTTATCATTATTGATGGCTCTATCCTCCTGAAGTCATTACTTCAAGACTGCTTTAGGGTTATCATTATTGATGGCTTTATCCTCCTGAAATCATTACTTCAAGACTGCTTTAGAGTTATCATTATTGATTGCTCTATCCTCCTGAAGACATATCACATTATTATTTCAAGACTGCTTTAGAGTTATCATTATTGATGGCTCTATCCTCCTGAAATCATTACTTCAAGACTGCTTTAGAGTTATCATTATTGATTGCTCTATCCTCCTGAAGACAAATCACATCATTACTTCAAGACTGCTTTAGAGTTATCATTATTGATTGCTCTATCCTCCTGAAGACAAATCACATTATTATTTCAAGACTGCTTTAGAGTTATCATTATTGATGGCTCTATCCTCCTGAAATCATTACTTCAAGACTGCTTTAGAGTTATCATTATTGATTGCTCTATCCTCCTGAAGACATATCACATTATTATTTCAAGACTGCTTTAGAGTTATCATTATTGATGGCTCTATCCTCCTGAAATCATTACTTCAAGACTGCTTTAGAGTTATCATTATTGATTGCTCTATCCTCCTGAAGACAAATCACATTATTATTTCAAGACTGCTTTAGAGTTATCATTATTGATGGCTCTATCCTCCTGAAGTCATTACTTCAAGACTGCTTTAGGGTTATCATTATTGATTGCTCTATCCTCCTGAAGACATATCACATTATTATTTCAAGACTGCTTTAGAGTTATCATTATTGATGGCTCTATCCTCCTGAAATCATTACTTCAAGACTGCTTTAGAGTTATCATTATTGATTGCTCTATCCTCCTGAAGACAAATCACATCATTACTTCAAGACTGCTTTAGAGTTATCATTATTGATTGCTCTATCCTCCTGAAGACAAATCACATTATTATTTCAAGACTGCTTTAGAGTTATCATTATTGATGGCTCTATCCTCCTGAAATCATTACTTCAAGACTGCTTTAGAGTTATCATTATTGATTGCTCTATCCTCCTGAAGACATATCACATTATTATTTCAAGACTGCTTTAGAGTTATCATTATTGATGGCTCTATCCTCCTGAAATCATTACTTCAAGACTGCTTTAGAGTTATCATTATTGATTGCTCTATCCTCCTGAAGACAAATCACATTATTATTTCAAGACTGCTTTAGAGTTATCATTATTGATGGCTCTATCCTCCTGAAGTCATTACTTCAAGACTGCTTTAGGGTTATCATTATTGATTGCTCTATCCTCCTGAAGACATATCACATTATTATTTCAAGACTGCTTTAGAGTTATCATTATTGATGGCTCTATCCTCCTGAAATCATTACTTCAAGACTGCTTTAGAGTTATCATTATTGATTGCTCTATCCTCCTGAAGACAAATCACATTATTATTTCAAGACTGCTTTAGAGTTATCATTATTGATGGCTCTATCCTCCTGAAATCATTACTTCAAGACTGCTTTAGAGTTATCATTATTGATTGCTCTATCCTCCTGAAGACATATAACATTATTATTTCAAGACTGCTTTAGAGTTATCATTATTGATGGCTCTATCCTCCTGAAGTCATTACTTCAAGACTGCTTTAGGGTTATCATTATTGATTGCTCTATCCTCCTGAAGACATATCACATTATTATTTCAAGACTGCTTTAGAGTTATCATTATTGATGGCTCTATCCTCCTGAAATCATTACTTCAAGACTGCTTTAGAGTTATCATTATTGATTGCTCTATCCTCCTGAAGACATATCACATTATTATTTCAAGACTGCTTTAGAGTTATCATTATTGATGGCTCTATCCTCCTGAAATCATTACTTCAAGACTGCTTTAGAGTTATCATTATTGATTGCTCTATCCTCCTGAAGACAAATCACATTATTATTTCAAGACTGCTTTAGAGTTATCATTATTGATGGCTCTATCCTCCTGAAATCATTACTTCAAGACTGCTTTAGAGTTATCATTATTGATTGCTCTATCCTCCTGAAGACATATCACATTATTATTTCAAGACTGCTTTAGAGTTATCATTATTGATGGCTCTATCCTCCTGAAGTCATTACTTCAAGACTGCTTTAGGGTTATCATTATTGATTGCTCTATCCTCCTGAAGACATATCACATTATTATTTCAAGACTGCTTTAGAGTTATCATTATTGATGGCTCTATCCTCCTGAAATCATTACTTCAAGACTGCTTTAGAGTTATCATTATTGATTGCTCTATCCTCCTGAAGACAAATCACATTATTATTTCAAGACTGCTTTAGAGTTATCATTATTGATGGCTCTATCCTCCTGAAGTCATTACTTCAAGACTGCTTTAGGGTTATCATTATTGATTGCTCTATCCTCCTGAAGACATATCACATTATTATTTCAAGACTGCTTTAGAGTTATCATTATTGATGGCTCTATCCTCCTGAAATCATTACTTCAAGACTGCTTTAGAGTTATCATTATTGATTGCTCTATCCTCCTGAAGACAAATCACATTATTATTTCAAGACTGCTTTAGAGTTATCATTATTGATGGCTCTATCCTCCTGAAATCATTACTTCAAGACTGCTTTAGAGTTATCATTATTGATTGCTCTATCCTCCTGAAGACATATCACATTATTATTTCAAGACTGCTTTAGAGTTATCATTATTGATGGCTCTATCCTCCTGAAATCATTACTTCAAGACTGCTTTAGAGTTGTCATTATTGATTGCTCTATCCTCCTGAATCATATTTTCAAGACTGCTTTAGAGTTATCATTATTGATTGCTCTATCCTCCTGAAATCATATTATTTCTTCAAGACTGCTTTAGGGTTATCATTATTGATTGCTCTATCCTCATGAAGACGTACTGTTACATCAATATTACTCCAGACTCCTGACAACTCTCATTATACTGCTGAAGAACTTTCCCCTAGTGGCATCTTTAAGCCCACTCAAGCATGTTCAACCAACCATCCATATCACTCTATGCACTGGTGAGTGCAAATTTTTGGGATTTTGTGTTCAATCCCCTTCAACCTTCCAGGTTACGACTGGCAAATATACCAATCTAACCCCTCAGGTTTCAGAAAATTGAACAGGGGCAGCTGTTGCACCCCAAAATTTGCCCTCACAATACAAGACTTTGTGTTCTAAGAAGGTTCACAAGGTTCACAAGTTCTCCAACACTTTCATAACCTTTCATGAGGTTCATGAAGTCTACAAGTTACTTTATGAAGGTTCACAAGGTTCACAAGCTTCTCAACATTTACAAGACCTTTCATGAGGTTCACGAAGTCCATAGGTTGCTTCTTGAAGGTTCACAAGGTTCACAAGTTCCACAATGATTTCAATACCTACCATGAGGTTCACAAGACACTTTATGAAGGTTCACAAGGTTCACAAAGTTCACAATTGGTCAAAGAAGTTGACAATTCCCTCAGACAATGCACCTCCTAGGCAGTGCATCCAAAACTAGGGTTTTGACTTTAATCAGGCTAAATGAACTTACAAGACTTCAAGTGAGCTTCATAACATCTTATATGTGTGTAAGAACCCCCATGACAAGTTTCAAGACTTTTCTCAAAAGTTTGCTCAGTCAGATGATCAGATAAGTCAAAATCAGTCAATACAGTTAAAAAGTCAAACTGAGGTCAACTGTGGTCAAACCAAGGTCAAACTTCATGATTTTTTGCCAACATCAAGTATATGAAGTAAAATTCAACATTTGATCAAGGGTTGATCATGATTCATCAAGGAGATTCCAGATCATCAATAATCAGGAGTTTCTAAATTAGGGTTTCCTCAGTAAAAGTCAACCGAACTTTGACCAGGCATAACTTTCACATACTTCATCACCAAGTCTCCATCCAAAGCTCATTTTGAAGGAAATTGAATTCCCTACAACTTTGATGTTGAAAGTTAAGCTCAAAAATGCTTCATTTGAAAGATATGATCTAAGACATTATAGGTCATTTCAAAAGTCAACAAAAAGTCAACAACTTCAAAAGGGCATAACTTGAGATTGGTAAATGATATGGACCTGAAACCAATGGGGTTGTTTAGAGGACTCTTCAAGCTTTCCAAAAAGTCCAAGAACACCCTCATACCTTTAAAATTGAGGGAGATGTGCCCTTGCAAAGTTGGGAAATTTTGTGATGGTTTATGTTGAAAATGGAGGCTTAGAAGTAATTCTTTCCAAATGGGCTTGCTAATTCATGACCCAATCCATGTCACAACATCATGCACGACCCAATGGTGAGAAATTCTGATTTTTATATTTTTTATTTGATATTTATTTGAATTTTATTCATTTTAAATCAAATTAAATCAAAATAAAATCTAAAAAATCAAAGTTTGGACATGATTCTTCTTTTAAAAATTAATCAATGCTGCTTAATATGATTTGATCTTGTCCAATTTCGTGCTAGACCAAATTGGAAGGCAAATATTTGATTTTTTCACACTTTAAGATCATGACATTCCTTCATCATGAAGTTTTCCAAAAGGCCCATAAATCCATCATCTTTTGACCTAAATTACATCTCCTATAAGTATACAAGAGAACCCTATTGCATTGCCACGGATTCAGCAGCTCAAAGGTAAGTTTCACTTCAAATATTTTCAAGCAAAACTCAATTTTCGGATTCTTCATCAAGGAGTGTTTAAAGGTATTTTGCAGACATAGGAGGTTGCTTTGGACCTTACCAAACCTATCTCAATCATCAAGAACATCTGAAAGTCACTCATATGCCATGGCCGAACGCATTTACATCACCCTAATATTTTTTTTCGATTCTGTTTGTTTATGCACTATTAATAAATTTTGTTTGTGTTTTTGTGTTTGTGGTGATACAAGGAACAATTCTGGACAAATCAATTGGATTTCCCTGGCCTAGAACCGATTCGGCCATGTTAGGGTTCATGACCTCCAATTAGGGTTTATCATTTGAATGCATATAAATAAATTATGAAAACATAGAACTGTTGTGTGAATTGTGAGAATCATAAATCACTGACCAATTTTATGAATCAATGTGGTTTTGGTTGAGTTTCGTTTTCGTAGGTTTTGTTAGGGTTTCATTTTCGCAGGAAAATTCGTGGAGTATTTCGCAGCAAATTTTGAAGGTCTTGAGGTTGAAGATGAAGCTTCCCGCGCCCTGGAAATTCAAAAATTTGTTTAAAATATTTTATGAATTATTGTTAGTTTACTTATCACAAGCGTGCCTGTGATCTGGTGGTAAGGCTGGAACATATATGCTATAAAGGCCTTGGTTCGATTCTTGGCCATGGCATTGTTTTGTTTTATTTTTGCAGGATAAAAGACAACATAATATATAATATGTTATTGCCGTTCCATGACCAGAAGGGCTCTCCCAGCCAGGTGGTCAAGCATGCGCGCATATATCCTAAAGGTCCTGGGTTCAATCCTCCCCCAGGCCTTTTTTGTTCTTTTATTTTTTCTGAATTTTCAAGATCAAGGCACAAAACAAAATGAAGCTGTTTCCTTATCACCTGTGTTTGGCTGGCCCAGTGGTCCTTGTTGCTGCCTGTAAGTAAGAGGTCTTGGGATCAAATCCCACCAGGTTCCTTTTCTTCCTTTCTTTTTTTTTTTTTATTTTCTTGTTCTCCATTTAATTTAATTAATTTAAATAATTAAAATGTTATTATTTTCTATATCATAATATGTATATATATTATGTAGTCTAATTACTCTTAAAACAATTTTCTAGAAAAAAATATAAAACTCTTGACTTTTTAATTTAAATTTTATTTGTATATTTTATATTAATTAAGATAATTTTATATGATTATTAAAAAATAAATTTTTGTACATAAGTTAACTCTAATTTTCACAAATCCTAAAAAATAAAACCCTAATTTTATAAAACTCTAAAAATATTTTTTAAAATACAAATCTAATTCTATTTCTTTGTAATTTTATCTTCTAATGTAATTATAATATACATTTATTTAAATATGATTCATGTAAATATTATAAATATTATTATAAATTATTTCTCTCAAAATATAAATACATTTCATATTATTAGAAAAATAAAATTTTGTAAATATACTTATAATTTATTTTTCTCTTTATATATTAAATAGACATTTTTTTATAAGCTTTTGTTTAGAAATAATTGTGTTTATAATAATTAGATTTTTGTAGTAACTTTATAATTAAAATATAACTTAATAATTTGCAAATTAAAATATTTGTTTATTCATATTTGTCTTTTTAGTTGTTTATATTGAAAATTGTTAATTTATTATTATTATAATATTCTGACTAATCTTGTGTATTCTTATTTACTAACCATGTTATTATATTTTTATTATTATATTTCTAACTTTGTTTATTATTTCTAAATTATTATTATATCACTAACCCCTATTATTTATTTCTTATTATTTATTGCTTATTTATCTATATTTTATTTATTTTTGCTATTTATTTATTTTTGCTTATTATAATTATTATGTAAATGCTCCTGGATGTAAATTTGTAATTATTTAATTATTATTGTTATGGTTAGTAATTAGGGAGTGACAAAACATGTTTGTTATTTAAAATAAATTTAGATAATTTTTAATATAAGATAATTAAATTAAACACGTCACACACGTAAGTCGATTTTAATCGCCATCTCACTTCCTAAGGTTACCCCTCAAGTTGCCTACGAATAATGGTCAAGTGGGGTGTATAAAGCAAGTCCCTCAAATAGAAAATCATCAGAGTCCCTTATGGTTGCCTTTACGAATCGAGTCCCTTTCGAAAAATGATGATAGTCCCTCCAGTTTGCTTATTACACCCCACAATGGCCTTCAAAATCAAATTGTCCCTCACATGTCCCTTTACATCCAAAGTAAGGACTACCTACTCCTTAATAGTAGGGATAGTCTTACCAAGGAAAGGATAAAGAATAAGAAAGACTTTAAACATTAGGGTAGGTTACTCCTAGATACTTGCTCACTTCAAAACTTTTTCACACTTAAACAAATTTCAAACGAATTTTCAAACAAGTTTTTAACACATCCTTACATGGATTATTTATTAACTATTCTGAAAATTTTCTATTCACACACTACACTTTCAAAAACAATTTAAAGTGAGCTTAAGTACCTAAGAGCCCATGGATAACCATGGATGAAAAGGATGCTAATACCTTCCCTTTTCATAACCTACCCCCCGGACCCAAAATATCTCTTAAGGTCTTTCCTGTTCTTTTATACCCTTTCCTTTTGGATAAAATAAAAGTCGGTGGCGACTCTTGCTATCCGCAACATAACTTAAAGTCAGTTCTCCCACCGTGTTACACTAAGTCATCTGCATCTAGGGTTTGTGATCTGAGCCATCCCTGGGCCATTTGAGCTACTCCAAAGGTCATCAATCACTTCAAAGGGGTCCATGTGTGTTCAAGCATCATATTATATCCCCACAAGGTCAAGGAAGTCAAAGAATCACAAGAACTAAGAAAGGCATGGAAGCAGAGCCAGGCTTAACTGCACAGATGACCTAAAATTGGAGTTATGGCCACTGAAACCAAAACCCTAATTTTAGGTCATCTGTGCAGTTAAGCATGGCTCTGCTTCCATGCCTATCTCAGTTCTTGTGATTCTTTGACTTCCTTGACCTTGTGGGGATATAATATGATGCTTGAACATACATGGACCCCTTTGAAGTGATTGATGACCTTTGGAGTGGCTCAAATGGCCCAGGGATGGCTCAGATCACAAACCCTAGATGCAGATGACTTAGAAACAATGCAGTGAAGCAAAAATGCAATATGAGATGCTATGATTGAACTTTGCACATGAAAAGATCACAAGCCATGGTGAATGGGTGAGGCAAATTTGGGGTGTTTACAGCTGCCCCTATTCAAACATGAGTTACCTGTGCAGGATGTAAGCAACGCCTTAACAGGCAAATAAGATAACTTGTGGTTGAATACCAAAGACAGTCCAAAATTTGCACTCACAGAATGAAGAAGAAAAGGGATATAGATTGTAAAAGAAAATAAAGTACGATTATAAAGTGCGGGCGACGGATGACTACCGTCGAGCAGAGGACGACTGCTGGGGATGAAGCGACGCCGGGGACGACCGACATGTTGGGCCAGCATGACGAGTCTGGTCGAAAAGAGTATGCAATATACTACCTAAGCAAAAAGTTTACCGACTGTGAACAACGTTATTCACTGCTCGAGAAAACTTGTTGTGCTTTAGCGTGGGCTGCTCGCCGACAAAGGCAGTATATGTTGACCCACACCACTTTATTGATCTCGAAGATGGACCCAGTTAAGTACATTTTTGAGAAGCCAGCACTTACCGGACGGGTTGCAAGATGGCAAATGATCCTCACAGAATATGATATTCAATACACATCTCAAAAGGCCATCAAAGGCAGTGTATTGTTTGATTATCTCGCTGAGCAAACCATCGATGATTACCAGCCTATGAGATTTGACTTCCCCGATGAAGACATCATGTTCATAAAAGCAAAAGATCATGAAGAGCCTATTCACACTGAAGGGCCTGACCCGGAGGAAGAATGGACCATGATGTTTGATGGGGCTGTTAATATGAATGGCCGTGGTGTTGGTGCAGTACTCATTACACCTAAAGGAGTTCACATGCCTTTCTCGGCAAAACTCACCTTTAACTGCACTAACAACGAAGCTGAATACGAAGCTTGCATTATGGGTCTTGAGGAAGCCATTGACCTCAGGATCAAGACTTTAACGGTATTCGGAGATTCAGCTCTAGTAATCAATCAAACCAACGGCAAATGGTACACTCACCAGGATCATCTGATACCTTATCGAGATTATACAAGGAGGTTGTTGACTTTCTTCACAACAGTCAAGCTTGAGTATATCCCTCGAGACGAGAATCAGTTTGCAGACGCTTTGGCTACCATTTCATCCATGATCAAAGTTCAAGCTGCAAACTTTGTGCCTCGAATATCAGTATCCAGACTTGACAGACCAGCATACGTATTCTCAGCAGATATTGTCAAAGATGATAAGCCTTGGTTCCATGACATTAAGTGCTTCTTGGAGGATCAAACATACCCACCTGGGGCATCATCCAATGATAAGAAGACCTTAAGAAGGCTGGCTGGTAGTTTCTTCCTGAATACTGACGGTTCCTTGTACAAGAGGAACTTTGATATGGTACTCCTCAGGTGCGTTGATAGGATAGAAGCTGACTTGTTAATGCACGAGGTGCACGAAGGATCTTTTGGTACCCATGTGGGAGGGCATGCAATGGCTAAAAAGTTGTTAAGATCAGGCTACTATTGGATCACAATGGATGCAGACTGTTGTGCTTATGCCAGAAAATGTCATAAATGCCAGATTTATGCGGATAAAGTGCATGTGCCTCCAAATCCTCTGAATGTGATGTCTTCACCCTGGCCCTTTGCCATGTGGGGCATTGATATGATTGGCAAGATTGAACTGACTGCTTCAAATGGCCACATATTCATCCTGGTTGCTATTGACTACTTCACCAAGTGGGTTGAAGCAGCTTCATATGCAAATGTTACAAGGCAGGTAGTAGCCCGATTTCTAAAGAGAGATATCATTTGTTGGTATGGAGTACCCGAGCAAATCATTACTGATAATGGTTCCAACTTGAACAACAAAATGATGGCAGAGTTATGCCGGGACTTCAAGATCCAACATCACAATTCTTCTCCTTACAGGCCAAAGATGAATGGCGCTGTAGAGGCAGCTAACAAGAATATCAAGAAGATTGTGTAGAAGATGGTGGTTACCTACAAAGACTGGCATGAAATGCTACCGTTTGCCTTGCATGGGTACCAAACGTCAATCAAAACATCCACTAGGGCAACACCGTATCAGCTTGTGTATGGTATGGAGGCAGTCCTACCTGTTGAAGTTGAATTATCCTCCCTGTGGGTACTAATGGATGTTAAGCTAAATGAAGCATAATGGGTCCGATCCCGGTACGAACAACTAAGTCTGATTGAAGAAAAGAGATTGGCTACAATTTGTCATGGGCAGCTGTATCAGAAAAGGATGAAGAAAGCCTTCGATCAGAAAGTCAGGCTTCGAGAGTACCAAGTAAGAGATCTTGTGCTAAAAAGACTCCTCCCTCCTCATACAGACCACAGGGGCAAGTGGACTCCGAATTATGATGGTCCGTTCATAGTAAAGAAAGTTTTCTCTGGTGGAGCACTGATGCTCAGTACTATGGATGGTGAAGACTTCCTGTCCCCTGTGAATTCAGATGCAGTTAAAAAATACTTCGCATAAAATGACCCGCTGGACATAAAAACAGAATGTAAGTCCAGGAAAAAATAGGGCATCCCGGCGAGTCAAAAATAGAATGAAAGACTCGGGCAAAAATAAGGGAAAATAAATAAAAAAAATGTACACCCACTGAGTTGAAAAGCCACATTGGACAACTCAGGCAAAAATGGGTATCCCGGTGGATCGAAAACCCGAAAGGGCGATCCACGCAAAATAAGGGAATAAGCGAACAACTGCATTCTGAATTCGTCTGTATCACTTACAACATGGCGAGCTTCGAAAGGATAAAGCATCGGTCAGAATCAGCCTTCTTCAGAAAGCAAGATGAGAAGAACGTCAATGTCATACAAGTCATAGAAAAAGGGAAACTCCTTGAAAGCGTCATCAACATTGCCACTGTCTTTTTGTTTCTCAATTTGTAACGATCTCCTCATTTCAGGGGATCCATTTCTTTGACCGTATCTTGTCAATTCAGGGCGCATAAATTAATAAAATCAGATTTTTAGTCATATCTTGTCTCGTACATTTTATTTTTTATTTGCAAAATGTCCGATGTCCTTAAGATATTGATTGCATAAATACAGATGCTTCCCTTCTAAAAATACGTGCTTACAGGAAATATATTTGCTCCCGGGAGTGTCTAAACTCCTATGACGGAATCCAGTAAGGGATACCTCGGGGAACTTGTACGTTTCTTTGTCATACAGGATTGCAGGTGTTCAAAGCACAACATGGGGCATGAAATCTTCTCCCCAGTAGGCTGCCAAATCATTATTTTCTCAGCACACCTTCCAAACAGCACCAGAGATGCTTTCTCCCCATCAGAGTTGCCAGGCATCACTTCTCCAACATTTCCTTTAGAGCAGTACCAGAAAGTGCTCATATCCCCAACTGAGTTGTCAAGTATCATCCTCAGCAGGATCCCCACAGAAATCTCTAGGAGGATCTTTCAGTGATCTTTTTTCCTCCCCAGCCGAGTGCCAGACAAAGAACCATCTCCTCATAGAGTTTCAGCCTCTATCCAGAAGAGCAATGCCTGAAGATCTCACAACAGAGTGACGAAAGCTTCTACAGACCCCAGCTGGGTCCCTCATTACCAAGATAGATTTATCAATTACCTACTTCCCCATGCAGAGTCATGTATGTCAGGTCTATCAATGATCTTATCCCCAGCTGGGATATCCACTTCAAGAAGAGCAACCAAAGATCTTCACAGCAAAGGGATCTGAATCCCGGATTGGTATCTTTTGCATAATCATAGCATTCGCATCATATTTCCCCAGAGCGTAGCATTCCGTCTAATACGGAGCATTACAGAAAAAATCAAACATATTGCATAAATCATAAGCCATGTTCTGAATCAAACAGCTGTGTATACCAACAATCCGTTTGCAAATATACAGAATACTTCCCAAACTCCCCGGCAGAATATTAAAGCATTTCCTCTACACTCCCAAATACAGATACATGCTCCTTTCGGCCCTCGTCCGTGTCATCATTCCCCAGTAAATTGCCCGAGCAAATAGATACTTCTTGACACTCGTCTGTGTCATATCCCCAGCAGAAAGCCAAAGCACCCCCTTTGCACTCACAACAAGCAGATACATATATAGACACTTCCCTGACACCCTTCCGTGTCACCTTCCCCAGCATAGTTGCCTAAACACTTTGGAAACCAAATACTTGTTTATAATACACTTCTTCCGACACCCGACACCCGTCCTTGTCGTGCTCTCCCTAGTAAGTTGAACACTCGTCTGTGTCTCATACATACCTTTTACTCATACAGATACTTGTCTGTATCTAGTTTACACCCCTTATTTCCCCTCAGAGTCGACACTCGTCCGTGTTCTTTGTTAACTAGTTGATACTCGTCCGTATCATCATCTCTAAACATGCGTCAAGCGTTTGCTTCTACTAATACTCGTTCGTATTATAGTCTTAAGGATGCTCGTCCGCATCTTTAATCTATACACCGTGTCAAAACACTTTTATTTTCTTGAATTTAGACACTCGTCTGTGTCTACTATTCCCCAGAAGAGTCCCCAGCAAATTTTATTAAGCTATTTCCTTTCTATCTGACATTCGTCCTATGTCATGATACCTTTCGGCAGCCGTCCCCTGCCAGGTGATCGTCCTTCACCTTCCTGATGATCATCCTTCATCATCCCCAACGGAGTCTCTATTCATTAGAACCCCTTCCTATCCGACATTCGTCCTATGTTGTGATATTTTCAACAGCCGTCCCCTGCTAGGTGATCGTCCTTCATCACTTTATCCGATGGCCGTCCCCATCGTTGATCTTGTTATCTGACATTCGTCCTATGTCATGATAAGCCCTGAAGAGCAGCCGTCCCCTGCTAGGTGATCGTCCTTCACCTCTTGATGATCGTCCTTCATCAATGCTTATCCGATGGCCGTCCCCATTGTCGACCCCTTTTATCCGGCATTCGTCCTATGTCGCGATATTTTCGGCAGCCGTACCCTGCCAGGTGATCGTCCTTCACCATTGGATGACCATCCCTCATCCTTATCCCCAGAGTAGCCGTCCCCTGCCAGGTGATCGTCCTTCACCTTTGATGACTGTTCCTCATCATTTATTTCTTTGACCCGATGGTCGTCCCCATCATTTACCTTTAATCCCCAGAAAGTCTCATTTCTTTACTTGATGGCCGTCCCCATCATAACTTCTTATATCCCCAGCTTGTCGGCCGTCCCCGTCATTGCTTTATTTCCTGCATTTTCCCTAACATGTCGGTCTTCCCCGGCGTCGCTTCATCCCCAGCAGTCGTCCTCTGCTCGACGGTCGTCATCCGTCGCCCGCACTTTATAATCGTACTTTATTTTCTTTTACAATCTATATCCCTTTTCTTCTTCATTCTGTGAGTGCAAATTTTGGACTGTCTTTGGTATTCAACCACAAGTTATCTTGTTTGCCTGTTAAGCCGTTGCTTACATCCTGCACAGCTAACTCATGTTTGAATAGGGGCAGCTGTAAACACCCCAAATTTTCCCTCACCCATTCACCATGGCTTGTGATCTTTTCATGTGCATAAGTTCAATCATAGCATCTCATATTGCATTTTTGCTTCACTGCATTGTTTCTAAGTCATCTGCATCTAGGGTTTGTGATCTGAGCCATCCCTGGGCCATTTGAGCCACTCCAAAGGTCATCAATCACTTCAAAGGGGTCCATGTGTGTTCAAGCATCATATTATATCCCCACAAGGTCAAGGAAGTCAAAGAATCACAAGAACTGAGAAAGGCATGGAAGTAGAGCCAGGCTTAACTGCACAGATGACCTAAAATTAGGGTTTTGGTTTCAGAGGCCATAACTCCAATTTTTTTGGTCATTCTTGTTTCTATTGGTCTCTATGTGTTATGAGGATCATGCATACCAATTTTCATGAAGAAATTCAATGGGGAAGGCATCTGATCAAGAGATGACTTCTTGAGCAAGCCAGGGCAAAATCAGGGCATCTGAGGCCCCCAATGACCCAACCAAAGGGGTTTCTCCATCATTTTGAATGTGTATGATCTTTATTTGATCATAGAAGATGTTAGAAGTTCACAAAATTGAAGAATTTCAAGCCATTTGCAAAGTTGCCTTTTTGGGAAAGTGACTTATAATGTAAACTTGCCATTTTGGGAAAGTTTTTCAACCTCCTCTATTTGATTCAAAAAGGCTTCAAATGAAAAATCTTTGGTCATGAAAGTTGTAGATTGGATCCTCCTATTTTCAAAAAGTACAAGAACTCATCCTAATTCATTTTAGATCAAAAGTTATGGCTTGGCAAAGTTGGATAAAATCACTAAATTTTCACTTTTGCACAAAAGGGAAAACTTGCAAATTCTCATGCCAAGCATCTATGTGACTTCAAATCAGCTTCTAACCAATACACAAACATCATGTGTGGCCCAAAATTCAGATTTTCCCGAGAAGTTTCTCTCTTTCATGCTTTGAATTCCAAGCTATCATAAGCCATTTTCCATAAAGTCCAAAAAGAGGAACTCTTGCAAAATTGATCCCCAAGGTTTTGTATGGTCTCTAACTGATTTCAAGACATCACCATAACATCATGTAACCTATCATAACAAAAATTCAGCAAAGAGTGTCACATGTTTATGACCAAAAGTCACAAAATGTAATATGTTGCCAAAATGCAAAATTACTTCAAACTTGTGATCCAAGCCATACAACTCACCACAATTGATCCAAGAGTCATCCTTGAACTCAGCTGATGCAGTACAAGCCAGGAAACCATCTCTGCACCCTGCCATACCTCAAGTACACCAAACCTTGACTTTTTGCAATTTCTCCCATGCTCTTGGAATAGTGATCAGCAGCCTCTACTAACCTGCTCCATAGCCTACTCAAACATTATGGGAGTGATATAGCAACTCATTCAGCATTGAAACAAGACACAATCTAACATGCACAAAAACTGTCCTAAACTTCTCCTCTTCGAATCTCTTCACACAGACATCAAACCTCATTTTTTCTTTCACCAACAAGTCACAAATCATCTTTAGAACAAAACCCACCCCCTGAAACAACTTGAATCATCACACACAAAGACCTCCATTTCTGTTACACCAGAACAAAACAGCCACAACCAGCCATTCTCAAAGCTCTCCAAGCTTCATTTCATCATCAGGGTGTTCAAAGGAGAGGGTTTGCACAGAGTTTGAGTCCAGAAAGCTCAGAATCTGAGAGTCTTCATCTCAGGTAACATGAAGAACTTTTTTCCTAGAAGCTAAGTTTTAAGTTCTTTTATGATGCTATATGCTCCCCTGATCATGAATATGTGTTTACTTTTGAAAATGGTGAAGAAACCATCATGTATGATGTCTCTGAACATTTGCCCGTATTTTACATTTTGCTTCGATTCATGCTTGTGAGGTAAAATAAATGAGTTTCAGGAGAGGGTTTAGATTTAGATTGATGTGAGGATCATTTTGGTGGAAGAAATTTGGAGTTTAGTAACCTGTAGAAGAAACTAGGGTTTTTGGTTCGTCGGAGAAGACGACTGGAACACTGTTTCGGCCGTCTGAGTTTAATTATCCCTAATTAGGTTTAGCTGCGTAATTAATGGAAGTTTGAATGTAGGCCGTGCGATTGTTCTTTCCCGCGTGCATTGGATGGATGAGATCTGATCATTAGCCCTAATCCAGACTTAATTAAATATTAATTAATTGATTAATTAAGTTTAGGGAAGTTTGAACCTGGGCCGTCCAGATGCGCGCCAGGTCAAACTTCCCAAGCCCAGATTCAATCTGGACTCTCCATTGCACATACTTTCCATTTTATTTAATTTTGTTTCATTTTATTTGCGTTTTATTCCCACGAATTTTTAAAAATAGCAAAACATATTAAAAAATTCTGAAATTTTTTGTCAAACCTTTTATTAATATTCAGAACCCAAAAATATTTTTATTTTTTGCATTAAAAATTATTTTTAAATCATTTAAATGTTTATTTTTAACTAGTTAATGGAAATTAATTAATTAAAAATGCATTTAGGTATTTAAAAATCCCAAAAAAATTCACATTGCATTTTAAAACATTTAGAAACATTATCAAACTCTCAAAACAAATTTATTTTAGGTCCTTGATGTATTTTGACAATTTTCATTGGAATTAAAGTTGTTTAAAGGCAATATTTTGGTCCAAACTTTAAAATTCATTCTGCCTAACCATGGAGAGTTTGATGATTGTTCTTCTTGCATTTCATTCTTCATAGCATGAAGTTTCTAGGGTAAAATTGGTTTGAATTTATCTTTCATTTTCAATTTGTTTTGCATTTTTCATTGTGAGGTATCCCAAAACCCTAGTTGACTTGAGAAATTCATAACACCCATTAGGTTAAGAGTTAGTCCCCTCCTTTGGGCAGTGAGCTTGTGTAGGGTTAGGGTTCCTTTGATCCCATTTTCAATATTTTATCTTGTCATTTGCTTCTGATTTTGAATTTTGTGTTGTATGTTATGCATAAACCCTAATTGTTGCTTTCCTTTGCATTCATCTCTCATATGCTTACATTCAAGAACTTTCCATGACATTTTGTGCATCCACATGACTTCTAAGACATCTTAGGACATATTAGAATCATGTTTGATCATTGCATCATTCATTTGACATGTCATACCTTCATTGCATTTCATAAGTTTTCATGAACTTTCATGGTTCAAGGCATGCTCCATATACATCCATCCTCTTGTATGCTCACATATATGCATCTTGTATGACTTTGCACCATCTCTTGACATCATTTGCATCAAATGTATGTTTCTGACTTTGGCATTTGCCCATCCATATGCATTGTTTCATCTCATTTCTCCCCTTATGCATCTTGTACTAACTTTTCAGGATTAATGGTAAGTTTGTTTGGGAGGTGAATTTGCCTTCACCTCCTACCTCTTCTCACCTTATCATTTTACATCCTTGCTGCATTTGTACTTGTCTTTGAGTGAGCTTGCTCA
The DNA here is from genome assembly GCA_963966055.1 of Lathyrus aphaca. Classification (NCBI taxonomy): domain Eukaryota; kingdom Viridiplantae; phylum Streptophyta; class Magnoliopsida; order Fabales; family Fabaceae; genus Lathyrus; species Lathyrus aphaca. The sequence goes on along the minus strand of OZ014521.1, from coordinate 403,586,788 downwards.
CTTGTGCCTCTCTTCCCTCTTTTCGCTTCTCATCTCACCCGTTTCCTATCTTGCTTCTCCTTGGTGGCTTCCTTGAAGATTTCTTTCTTAAGCCTCATAAACCCTAGGTATAACCAAGCATGATAACAATTATGGTTTGATTAGTCCCCCACTTAGCTTTTACCTTTGTGTCATCTTTGAGTCTTCTCTTCTCATCTCTTAATCAAGGACTAAACCTTAAAGGTTTTAAGGCTTTGTGATTAAGCTTATGCCTGCATCCTTCTATTAGGATGGAGTGTATAACTTTAATCCTAAGTGTTAAACCCTTAAAGTGTTTGAATTATTTAATCAAATCATCTAATAATCACTAAGACATCAAGCTTGTAACTTGGGCCTTGCATTAGGGTTCTAATTCTTCCTTAAGTGGTTAAGAAGGACTAACCCTAGTGTTAATGGACAAGTCCCCCGCAAGTTGTCTTACCAATCATAAAACTCACTTCTTAATCTTATCATTAACTAAAATCCACTTTAATAAAGGTTTTGTTTTGTCATGAGGTTAATCCCTAACCATGGATTAAGTTGAGGAGCCTTCCTCAGCTTAAATACTCTCATCTATTATCCTTCTATTAGGATGGTGTAATGAGTCTGTTAAATCCTTGATTATGGCTTAAACTCATTACTTAACACTAAACAAAAACAACAAAAACAACAAAAACATCTAAATAAATACAAGTAGGTTAATGATCTTAATCCTACATCATGGTAATTAAGTGTGAGGTGCTCACTTCACATTTAAGGTATTCTCATTACCCCTAATCTGTGGGAGGATGTGATGAGTTTACTAACCCTTGGTTTTGGCTTAAGCTCATTTTCTTATGACAAACTTCAAAAAACAATAAAAGACTGAAAACACAAAAACAAACAATAATCGTCTCCTTCGGGATTCTTTTCTCACCTCATTCACTCACAAACGAGAACTCGCTTCTTCCGTCTAATGCAAGACAGTTAGCACCTGAGCCAGACAGGTCATACACTTGAGCATAGACAAGCAAGCAGTTTATCAGTCAATTCATCTTTCAGTCTCTTTGAGTCGAACTACGGTGTTCTGACTTCCTCATTGCACGAGAGGATACGTAGGCATAACTTAACAGTTATCGAACAAAAGTCCCTGTATATCCCCCTCCTTCCAGCATTATTCTTTAAGCCTCTTCATCTTGAGATTTGCACTCTTTCCTTACACTGACACTCTTTACTTCACTTCACATTTCTTTTGCACTGACACTTGCATTCTTTCCACCTTTGATACACAAATTGCACTGACACTACCCCTTTAAAACACAAATCTTTTAAGCGTGGATCCCGTCGAGTACGGCGGACGATCTGGGTGCTAATACCTTCCCAGGTTGTAACCAACCCCCTTTCTCAGTCTCTCTGGTTCGCGACCGTCTTATCCATATCTTTCTAGGTCTATGCAGCATTACCTTTCCTTCGGGATAAAAATGCCTAGCTGGCGAATCTTTTCTTTTAAGTTCACTTTCTTCATTTCTCTCTCCTTTTGCCGAGCGTTCGCGTCTGTACCCATCTTGATGAAAAAATTCAATGTGGAAGTCATTTGATCAAATGGTAACTTGTTGTGTAAGAAAAGTTAGGATTGGGGCATCTAAGGCCTCCAACAAGGGTTACAAAGGGTCATCATCATCAATTTGAGGTCCTATGACATTTATTTGGTCTTAGGAATGCTTGAAAGATCACAAGATTGAAGAATTTTGAGCCATTATAAAAGTTGCAATTTTTGGACATGACTTGAAATGAAAACTTTCCATTTTGGGAAAGATTTTGAACCTCCTCTTTCTTGATCAAAGAGGCTTCAAATGAAATTTTTCAAAAATGAAAGTTATAGATTGGATCTTCCCCTTTCTAAAAAGTACAAGAACTCATCTTGATTCATCCTAGAACTCAAGATATGATGAATCAAAGTTGGAAAATTTCTTGTAATTTTCAAGTTCATGTCAAAGAGGGAAATATGAAAAATGGATTTTCCAGCCTTCTAATGACCTATATTTCACTCATAAACATCATAACAATGATAAGAAACATCTATAGACCAAGATCCAGCCAAGAACCAAGGCATTTCATGGCCAATTTTCACAAACTTCACAAAGTTGAAAATTTGCAAAATCACTTCAAACTTGTGCTCCAAGCATTACAGCTCACCACAATTGATCCTAGGGTTCTCCTTGAAGCCAGCTGAAGCAACTCAAGCCCTCAAATCAGTTCTGCCATGGCCCATACCTCAAGTACACAACTTTTGGCTTTTTGGCCAATTGAGCCATTCCAATCCCACGGTGGATATCTGCTCTTCTGACCAATACCATTTGTTTATACAAACCCTAAGGAGCATAAAAGATCAAGCTTCAAGCCTTGAAAGAACACACACCATTAGATTGCAAAAATTGGCCAAGAACTTTCCCTCTTCGAATGTCACTCCTCAGCCACCCAAATCCAAAAATTCTGTCACCAACAAGTCACACTTCACCTAAGGAACAAATTCCACCCCTTACAATGGCCTGAAAAACAACACACAAGAACCTCATTTTCTGATACACCAGAACTGAAGCTCATAAAATAGCCAGCTTAAACTCCCGTCAAGCTTGCCATTAGCACAAGGGGGGACCAGTGGAGGTGGTTTGCACAAAGGAAAGGCCCATAAAGCTCATCTTTGAAGGTCTCCAGCTCGGGTATAGCTCAAGAACCTTTTTCTCAGAACTTCATTTTCTTGTTAAAAAATGAATCTATATGTTGCACTGTTCATCTAGATATGTTTAGATTTGAAAATGAGCAAGAAATGATCATTTTATGTTGTTCTGGAGGTTTAGCCGTGTTTTGATTTTTTCTTCGATTCTCTTGATTCAAATGTTATAAATGTTGTTTGATTTGTGATTTGTGTTCCATGAAGTGTGGGGAGTATTTATGGGCTGTTGTTATGGTGTTTAGTGACCTAGGGAGGAAGATAGGGTTTTGGTTGGCCAAAGAAGATGACCGGAGCACTGTTCCGGTCACCTGAAAATAATTAGGGTTAATTAGGTTTAGGGTTTCCAGATTTAATGTGAGCCATTGGATTCTGATTAGCTTAAGGATTAGACGGTCCAGATAATTCATTAGCCTTAATTTCATTTTAATTAATTAAGACATAATTAATTTAGTCATATTTAATGTGAGCCATTGGATTGCGCGCGTTTAGGAGATTTAAACCTGGACGCTAGGATGAACATACTCCCAATCAAGCTGACTTGCGCCCTTAGCCCTTGATCTTGCTTCCACTCAATCTGAGCCTTCCATTTTAATTACTTTTCATTTTATTTTCATTTATTTCATTTTGTTTTCTTTTATTTATTAATTTCAAAATTTAATTACTTTCATTTTAATTACTTTCAAAATTTCTGATTTTTTACACTTCCACTCTAGTTACTTTTAAAAACCCAAAAACATTTTTATTTTTATTTTTTGTATTAAAAAATTATTTTACTCTTAGGTATTTTACTCTTAATTATTTTAAAAAACCCAAAATTATTTTAAATCATTTAATTGTATTTTTAATTAATTAATTCATTTTTAATTAATTAAAAATACTCTTAGGTATTTAAAAATCACCAAAAAAATCAGAGAACCTCTTTGAACATTAAGATTAATTTAAAAACTCATTTCACAAATTTATTTTAGTGTTTGATCATGTTTTGACAATTAAACTTGAATTAGGATTTTGAAAATCCCTTTTTTCATAACCCTAATTCAAAAATTCATTTCTGCCTAACCAAATTGAGTTTGTACTTATTTCTTCTTGCAATCTTTCACACTTTGTATCTATTATCTAAGATATTTTTGGTGTATTTTTGCTTTACAATTTCAATTTGTTTTGACTTTTTCTTTGCAAAGTGTCCAAAACCCTAGCCAAACTTAGGGAAACCATAACTTGACTTTGGTTTAGCTTTAAATCTCCACCTTTGGAGGGTGTTCTAATGTAGGTTTAGGGTTTGTTTGGATGCAATTTCAATTTTTTATCATGTGATTTGCTTCTAATTTTGATCATGGACTTTGTGTATGTACATACTAACGTTTCAGGTGCATATGGTAAGTTAATTAGGATGTGGATGTGCATCCACATCAAATCTCTTCTCTCCTTCTTATTTACTTGTCTTTGAAGTGAGTTCGATACATTTGTGTTCTCTATTGCTCTTATCCCACTCTTAGGTTACTAAACTTCTTCAGGAAGTAAGTAACCTATTCTTTTATCTCCTTCCTTTTTCATCTACTTCTCCTTCCTTGGTGGCCAATCTGAAGACTTTCTTTATGCCTTACAAACCATATGAATTACCAAGCATGATAACTTTAGGGTTTGAATAGTCCCCCTTAGTTTTTACCTTTTGAGTCTCCTTGAGTATCTTCTTCTCATCTCAATAACAATGGCTAAACAGTTAAAGTTTTAGGACTCTGAATTAGGGTTAGCATGTATCCTTATCTTAGGATGGAGTGTATAACTTTAATATTTAGTGTTAAACCTTTAATTTGTTTTCACCTCTTAATCAAAACACCTAATAGTTATCAAGACTTAAGCTTGTAACTTGGGCCTTATATTAGGGTTACATCTCTGCCTCTAGCTCAGAGGGACTAACCATATTGTTTAATGGACAAGTCCACCTCAGGTTCAGTCTTACAAACATAAAGTTCACTTCTTAATCTAATCTCTAATTAAAATCCACTTTAATAAAGGTTTGTTATATAATTATTTTAATCCCTGGCCATGGATTAAGTTGAGGTATCTTCCTCATTTTAAGTGTCCTCATCTATCATCATTCTCTTAGGATGGTGTAATGAGTTCACTAATCCCTTGTCATAGATTAAACTCATTACTTAACACAAAACAAAAATCCAAAAAAAAAACACTTAATAATCACAAATGGGTTAATGATCTTAATCCAGTATCATTAGGGTAATTAAGTTGAGATTCTCATCTCATACTTAAGTAGACTCATTATCCCTAATCAGGGATGATATAATGAGTTTGAAAACCTTTGATTAAGGCTTAAGCTCATTATCCTATGCAAAACCCCAAAAAAAATAAAAAACTGAAAACACAAAAACAAACAATAAACGTCTCCTCTGGGATTATTTTCTCATCACACTCACTCTGAAAACGAGAACTCGCTTCTCCCGTCTAATGCAAGATAGTTAGCACTCGAGCCAGACGAGTCATACACTTGAGCATAGACAAGCAAGTAGTTCACACCAAAACATCTAAGTCTCTTTGAGTTGAACTACGGTGTTCTGACTTCCTCATTGCACGAGAGGATACATAGGCATAACTTAACGGTTATCGAACAAAAGTCCCCAGGTCTCCCTGATTTTTTCTATTTCTAGTTTTCTTCTCTTAACCTCAGTTTGAACTCTTGTTCTTTTTGAACTGTCATTTTGTACATCCATCTCTTTTATACACAGTTAGCACGTACACTTTCCCCCTTTTAAAAACACAATCAGGTAAGTGTGGATCCCGTCGAGTATGACGGACGATCTAGGTTCTAATACCTTCCCAGGTCATAACTAACCCCCTTACCCAGTCTCTTTGGTTCACAACCATCTTATCCATATCTTTCTAGGTTTATGCAGCATTACCTTTCCTTCGGGATAAAAATGCCTAGCTGGCGACTCCATTCAACCTTCACCATCTGACCGTTCTCGCCGACAGTTCGCGTTTGCACCGGGACGAAAGTCCGGGGAGTGACACTAGGGTACACTCGAGCCTGTGTATTGGGCTCATCTCACAATAACTATCATCCCGCCAAAAAAAACAGACAAACCAGTATATGATGCATGATAAAGTAAATGCAAAAAGTGATAAATAAAGTGGTAAAGTAAAGTTTTAAATAAAGCAGTAAAGATAAACTATACACATAGTGGAAATAAATAAACTTCCAAAGAAAAGACAAGCGTTGGGATTGACTCGCATAGGGAACCAGAGATCCCCAACAGAGTCTCCAGTTGTCGCTCCCGGGATTTTCATCCTATTACAAATGCAAAAGTAGCGCGAAAAATAAGAAGAGTCGCCAGCCAAGCATTTTTATCCCAAGGAAAGGGAAAGGTAATATTTCACAAACCTGAGGGAAAGGAAAGAAAGAGGTCTTTCAAACCAGAGAGAATGGGTAAGGGAGTCGGTTACATGAAGGGATGATATTAGTACCCCTTCATGTTTGTCGTACTCGAAGTGATCTACGCTTGCTTATACTGCTCAAAGGGTATTAACATATGCTTCATCAGCTGCTGAACTGGGACAAAAAGAACGGGAAAATGTAGGGAAAAGAAATAATTATGCTCGAATGGGCCCTACCCCACTGCCTATGTATCTCATTGGGAGTGAGAATCAGAGTCAACGTATTTCCCCTGACTAGGGATGAAATTTGTTTGTTTGTGTTTTTTATGATTGAACTGCTTATGCCTATGCTCAATTATTGCAGGCTCGTCTGGTGGGAGTGTGTTTACCGTCTTGTAAGAGACACGTCGAAGCAAGTTCTTTCGTTAAGAGTGAAGGAGATGAGAATAGAATTCTTGCAGGAAAGACGCTTGTTGTTGGTTTGGAGCTTTTTCGAAGCTTTTTATTTGAGTTTGCATATGAGAGTGTATTCAAGTCTCATTCAATGAAGTGTGCACTTCTTACATAACTCCAATATGGAATGAGGAAGAAGCACACCTAAGTAAGGAGAAGATCCCCAAGACTAAGTTCCAAGGATTGAGGCTTAAGCACACTAGCTTACTTTTGCTTATTAAGTGTTTTGTTGTTTTTAATGAAGAAGTACCTTTTAGGTTTTATTTGTGAAAATGACTTCATGCTAAGACTTTTACATCATGATGGACAAGTTTACATTACCCCAAGATGGGATAGATGAAAATGTACCATGGAATAAGTCTATGAAAAAATAAGTCACTTCAACCTTTATTATGTATTTTGAGTTGTTTTGAGATGAGAGAGAGAAGACTCAAGTTGAGAAAAGGAAAACTCTAAGGGAAACTAAGCCTCACCCTATGTTGTCATGCTTGGAGATCCTAAGGTTAGTGAGGTTTGAAGAACTCTAAGCCTAGAAGAAGAGAGAATATGAATAAGTTCTTACTCACTTCAAAGGTTGAAGATGAGATGAGAACTTGAAAGGGGTGGAAAGAGATTACTTGTTAAAGAAGCATAACATATTTGTCACAATCACATACGAGAAAGATTTTAAAAGAGAAGGGAGAAGAGGTATGAGTATGGATAAGCATCCAAATACTCAATTACTTACCATATCCCCTATACAAAGGGTTAGTGTCACAATAATTTGCATATTGGAAACAAAACAAAGGAATAAAGACAATTAAACCTTACTCACATCCTAAAATGAAACTAGGGTTCAAAATAAAACCTAAGCCTAAATGTGAAGGTCCTAAAGGTCACATGACTTCTAAAGTCAGTAGCTAACCTCTAAGATAGTTCCCTAAGTCTAAGAAATTAATCACAAGCCAACTAAGCTCAAACTATGCCTTAAACCCCAAGGAAGTTCTATGTGAAGTTAATGTAGAAGGAATGAATGATTATGCAAGATGAACATGTATTAATGCTTTATTACTCTTCAAAGTCAGTAGCATACATCCTTAATAAATGCCTTATAATGCTTTTGAATGGGCATATAAAACATGGGAAGAAGTATTCAAGTGATAGAGGGATTAAGATGGAGAAGAAGTAAGAAGAAGTGAGCATGTATCATGTAAGAATAAAACATAAGTGTAACACCCCAAAATTTTCCCTCTAATTTATTATCAACCTCAAGTGGTTTTTGCTTCGTCATCCTGCATATCCATCCATATTTCATTGCATTCAAAAGAAAAATAATAAATAAATCATCATCATTGGCATGCGCATGAGGCATGTGATCAAGTGATATTTGTCAATCATTTGATCTCAAGAAGAAATAATATCAGGAATAAGAATAACCGAACCATTTCCAAGTTGACCCACCAAAGGAAAGAAAAATCCATATTTTTCATCCGTTAACTAGTTAACGCCTGGGGTTAACCGGTTAACGGAGGCGAAATTTGTGAAGAAATTTCAAAAAATAGTTTGTTTTCCCGATTCCCTCCACTTTTCAATTTTCTTCCTTTTTCTACCACTTTCTAGACTCTTCCACACTATTCCAAGGAATATTCTAAGGAATATTCTAGAAACCCTAACTAACTTTAACTAACTCCAAGCCTAAGTCATAACCTATATAAGCTCAATTCACTCCAAACCTCACAACTTCAACAATTTTTCACATTTTCATCTCATTTTTCATCTCAATTCTCTCAACTTTTCTCTCCATATTCCAAATTCACCAAAGCTTCTTCATCATAAGTTCTTCAAGTTTTGCATTGAAGGTTGAAGAACTTGAAGCTTAGCCTTCATTCAAGCATTGATTCCATGATTTATTTAAGATTAATTGGAGTAATTGCGTTTGTTTGGGGATAATTCTTCATCTTGGAAGTGCTTTTATGGTTGTTCATCAAGATCTTCATTAATTGAATTTATTTTAAATTCTCGTGGATCGAAGCTAGGAATCTCCAGTATTCTCTTTATTTGTGCATCGATCGACTCACAACAATCACCAAAGCAAGCCTCCGCTTTGTAGGTTGGTGAATCCTAAACCACTTTTCGCTTTTAATTTATCCACTTCATCTCACCGTATGGCATTCTTTGATCGTTTTACATTTTTCTTGCGTTTTTCCCGTTTTGATTGTTGGTAGCTAGAATTCTAGCTTGTTCATAGTGCTAATAAGTGTTAGAAGGTTGTATTTATGTAGCAATTTTGTGCTAACATGTTCATGGATGTATTAGGAGCTTTTGGAAGTAGGTTGATAGCTAGAAGTGCTTATTTCATTGTTGTTTTTTGCATTCTATTCAGTGTTAACCAGTTAACGCTAGGGATTAACCAGTTAACACGTGTTTTTGCTGCTCTGTTTGCGTCTATTTGGGGTCCGTTAACCGATTAACCCCCAACGTTAACCGGTTAACGTTGTACAGTTTTGTGAAAATATGTTGTTTCATTTCATATTTATCCTTCATTGTTTCTTTAATCTTGTGGTTTATTTTGAGGATATTAGGAAGTGTGTATTCATGTATTGTCACTCATGTATTCATCATTAAAAATAATTGAAATCTTCCTTGTTTTCATAGTTGTATTTTGAAGCAGGAGTTGTAAAAACATGTTGCATTCATGCTATTTTGATCTTTTACACCTATTTTGCATGTTGTTTGTTAGCTGTAATAGGCTGTTTGTATTTTGCATTGCATTTAGTAGTTATTTGTGCTATAGGAGATGTAATAGTTGTTGGATTTTGGATTTTTCCTAATTTTTAGGTCCCTTAGACTTAGGATTGAGTCTAGGTTAGGTCCTAGATGCAAAAGTATTTGTTTGGTACTTGTTTACCTCATTCCATTTATCATTTTTACCCTACTAACCTTTGTTTTGTAGGGAGGTGGAGATAAGTTCACACAAACCCTTTTTCCTTTTATATTCTTTACGCTTTCAAAGTGTGTTTGTTTTTGCATTTTGTACTTAATTTGTATAACTTCATGCTAATCCCCTTTAGAAATGACTTAGCTTCCTTAGGAAGTAAGTTGATTTCTAGTTCCCGTTTATTTTCCATTTTCTCTTCAGGATTAGAAAACCGCACTAACCTAGGTTCATCCATGCATGACAACACTTAGGATCACAAGTCCCCCTTTAGACTTTTCCCTTTGGTACGCCTTGCTTTATTTCTCATCTCAAAGAAAAGTAAGAAAACAACTAATAAAGGTCAAGCTTTCTCATACGACAAGAGACTTTGCTGTGGGTTACTTATACACGTCCTATTTCGGGGCGAGGTGTAAGGCATCTACCACGATGAACAAGTCTTAGTATGAGAATGTTTCACTAACTACAATCTTAGAAAACAATTCTTTTAAAAGACAATAAACAAACAACAAACTTCTTTTCCTGCGGGAATTCTCTTCTCATTTCATTCACTCATAACGAAAGAACTCGCTTCGACATATCTTTTTGCAAGACGGTAAATGCACTCGTTCAAGGCGATCCTGCAACACCTGAGCATAGGCATAAACAGTTCACCTATAAAAAAACAAGCAATTTCCCGCCTTAGTTAGGCGAACTACGTCGACTTTGATCCTCATTTTCCCGATGATGAACATAGGCAGTTGGGTAGGGCCCGTTCGAGCACACACTTTATTTTCCCTACATTTTTCCTTATCTTTTTGTTCTTTCTCTTCCAATTCCCTTTCTCATTTCAATCCCACTTAGCGGTTTTGTTCAACATCATTTTATTTCTCACCCTTTGAAATAGACTAACAAGTGTTGATCCCATCGGGTACGACAAATGATCTGGGGTGCTAATACCTTCCCAGGTCGTAACCGACTCCCGAACCCATAATCGCTAGTTCGAAAGACATTGTCCTTTCCTTCTCTCTTAGGTTTGTGCATCATTAACTTTCCTATTCATTTGGGATAAAAATTCCTGGTTGGCGACTCTACCTTTTCTGTGCCACTTTCGCGTTTGTACTAGGAGGAAAATCCCGGGAGCGACAACTGGAGACTCTGCTGGGGATGAACCCAGAATCTCTAGTTTCCCTTGAGATTCAATTCTAGCGCCTGTTTGTTTCTGTTTCTATGGGTGTTTATTTGTGTGTTGTTGTGTGCTTTAGTTTAGCTTTACTGTTTTCATTTACAGCTTTACTTTACAACATTTATTTACCGCTTTCAGTATTTATTTTCCATGCATCATATATACTGGATTGTCTGTGCTGGTTTGGTTTTTTCTGTGGGATGGGAGTTACTAAGAGATAAGCCAACTAACTGACTTAAGTGAACCATAGGATTAGCATGGACAAACATTGTACTCGCATGGTTACATGATGAGTGGCTATATGTTCCACACCTAGATTGCAACCATCTCAGAACTATTCTATGTGGGGGTTTTCCCCACTTCAGGGTACGACCTTGATAGTTATGTGCATCCGGTGATCGATCTTCGAGGACCTTAGTGGAAACACCCCTCTCCAGTGATGACACTGGCATACCACATTTGTTGGCAAACCCACTCGCATCTGAGGCCCCACTGGGAACTCACATAGGATGGCCTGGTTCTCTCATAAGAGACCAATCAAGGAAAAATGTTCGTATGATGATAGTATTATATCCCAAGGGCCGAATGTACTATTGTTTCTCAATTTAGTGCTTGAAGCTGGGGACTTATGATGGATGCTTGTTTCCTTGGACTCAGTTGAGACCTCCCTGAGTAGTACATAATGCCAAACTGATTCCCTGATTTGGTCATGAGCCATTTCTCAGAAATGGTGAATGTATTATTGCTATTCGGCTTTGAGAGTCTGTGATGTTGACCTGAGTACCACACCCGTGAGATGGGGGGGTTTACAGGTTTGCAGGAACCCTAAAACTTCCAACATACCCACTTTACCAGTATTGTTCAGTATTGTGATTTGTCTCTATTTTCCTTAGTTCTGAAATCTGGGATTTCTGTTCAGAGAATCAATGTTGTGATTGCTATTGTGACCCTGCATAGACACTTGATTATTTGATCTACACAAAAAAGACATGCTAATGATCACATACCTTTCCTTGCATAAGCATCATGACATCATTAATCATTTGTGTTCTTTTTCATTCTCAGGGTTCATACTACTCCCGGTTCCCGGTCATACTTCTGCTTCAGAAATGGAAGACATCCGAAAGAATAATATGTACTACAAGTGTTTTGATTCCAAAGTGGATCTGATCAACCAGATGGTGTCTCTTATTACCCCGGGTCATCTGGGATACTTCAAGGAGAAATATGGTGATATTTTGGATCTGGTGGTTAATCTGGATAATTGTCAAAAGAGGGCCATTTATACCCTGTTGCAGTACTACGATCAGCGGCTCAGATGTTTCACTTTTCATGACTTCCACCTAGGCTCACTACTTGAAGAGTATTCTGAGATTTTAGGGGTGCCACTCAAAGATCAGATTCCCTTCAACTCAGAGATGACCAGACCAACTCATCTTGACATTGCCAAAGCTCTTTATTCGAGCTATTCAGAGGTATCTGATAATTTGAATGCTACTAAAGCTCAGGTACTTGGCTTTTCTCTAGAGTTTATGGTTAGAAAAGCTGGAGAACTTGTTGTGGAAAATCAGTTGGATTCAATTTGTGTTGTCTTAGCATTATCCATATATGGGATCGTCCTGTTTACCAATATGGATAAATCCGTGGACATGAGTGCCATCCATTTGTTTGTGCTGAATAATCCGGTACCCACTCTCCTGGGTGATTTATAATATTCTGTGCATTAAAAGAACAAGAAGAAGCGGGGTGGTCTGGTTAGGTGTTGTGCTCCTTTATTCTATAGATGGTTTATGAGACACGTACCTACCATTGGGCACAAAAATTGAGTACACTGTCTGCCAAAGACATTAGATGGTTTACTTCGAGGCTGAAGGAAAGAACTTTATCGCTAGCTGCGGAAACTATCTCAACATGTCGTTATTAGGAGTATCAGGGGCATCAATTACAACACCATTCTCTTAAGAAGACGGTTGGGATATGTACTAAAAGAGGCTCCCGAAGAATCGGAGTTATTCCAGACTTTCTACTTCCCGGTGAAGGATAATCTTCCGATGGTTAGGAAAGTTGTAGGTTCCTGGAAATTGATCAGAACGAAAGGCATAGCATGCTTGGGCAAGAGCAACAATCAAATGTTCCCCGATTTCGAAGCCTGGATAAGGGAGAAAGCTCAAGTAACCCTAATCCCTTTCTCTGCACCAGCTCCTTCACCTACTACTGTGCCTCTAGAGGATTATCAGAAGCTGGAGGTTTTGGTCCAATAACTTAGAGCTGAAAATCAAAAGGCCGACAATTCTTTCTAGAAGCTGATGATTCAGAACAAAAAGCTAGAGGAGAGAGCTCATCAAGCTGAAGAGATAGTCCGATTCAAGCAACAGGACTTCGAAGAACGAGAGTTCTACTTCAAGAAGAGAATGTTGGCTGAAACCCATAAGGTGAGTCAGTGCTGGAAGTATAAGAAAGCTTTAGACGAAGCTAACGAAGTTGTGACCCTTTTGCAAGAGAAGTGGGAGGACCATCTGAAAAAGAAAAAGGAGATAGAGATCGAGTACAAGCTGAAGATCAAAAGTCTTCAAGAGACTCTGGCTGAACAAGAGGAGCTGCTTCAGAAAGTCCATGAGCAACAAAGAGATTACCTTCATAAGACAACAAAGAGTCAACGGGAAGATGAAGACATCCAAAAGGAGGTAGAAGAGCTAAAACTCCAGGCTGATGTCAAGAAAGTCAAGACTGAGTCAAGCCCTAGCAAAGAAAGGGAGGAGGTATTCCTACAAAAGATCAACGAAATGCATGCTTCCTTTGGTATAAAAGATCTTCTTATTCGAAAGCTTATCCAGGAGCCGAATAATCCAGACATTGCCCAGTTGTTCCAGGCCGTCAAGCATCTTAGCTGCAGGCTGCAAGACAAGGAGCTTCCTAGGGTTTAGTCTCATACTCTTGTACCTGGATTACCCATAGGATTGTTGTGGGATTCCTCTTTACTTTACTTTGATATGCTCTTGATGTATGAATTGGCACCCTTCGGGGACGTTGTTATCTTCAGATCTCAGTTCATGATATATTTGATTTGGTTTTAATCTCTGGTTGTTATCTCTTGCACTAGCACGGGGTACTAAGCCCCAATTTTCCATGAATATCATCATATCCGAACGTCATGCAGGGTCTTCTTCCCTAAAATCTGAAAAGGCTATCTGAATTCTCAAATACATGAGCGGGAATGTAAAAAACCTTAAGAATGAAAAGAACACAGCATTTCATGCATACATGTCATTTGTATTTTTTCTTTTGCGGGTTATCCAGGGTTCTTAACTTATCTGCATTTTTAGGAAAGATTGCGAGAGCCTCAAAGACTCGTCTTGTCAGGCACGATATCCTTTCACACCGGTAAGCTACTCGCTGTAATCAAAGGCACACCACGGATACAATATAAACCGAGTTGAATGAAATTTTCACCAGGATGGGGGAGTTCATGACAATGATGCAGGGTATAGCTCTAGGGAAGCAAGAGATGAAGGTTGATATGCAATGGCTTAATCCCCCGCAAGCAGATCCCCTGGTGGTCATCTTGGATGCTCAAGGGAATCTGATCAACAACAATAGAGGGGATGGACCTCCAACTCCAGAGACGGGTGGCCTACTCCTGTCCTCGTAGAGGTTCGCCAAGAAGACCAGTTCACCTTGGTTAATGATGATATGGGTTTTGGTACGAGTGGTATCTCCCAAGAATTTCAAATGATGGATGAGAAGGTGAGGGCCTTGGAATGCAGAGATACTCTTGGCATCGACGTTTTTGACATGGGCTTGGTTTCAGGGGTGGTCGTCCCTCCAAAGTTCAGACCTCCAGGTTTCAATAAGTACAATGACAATTCTTGCCCTAAGACTCACTTGCAAGCCTTTTATCGCAAGATCGCTACACATACCAAAGACGAGAAGCTTTGGATGTACTATTTCCAGGATAGCCTGTCTGGGGGGCTCACTGGAGTGGTACATGAAACTGGAGAAGAACTATGTCCGTAATTGGAAGGAGCTTAGGGAGGCTTTCCTCAAGAAGTACCAATACAACATCGACATGGCTCCTAGCCGGACTCAATTGAAAAGCCTGTCACAAAAGAACTCGGAAAGCTTCAAAGACTATGCGTAGAGGTGGCACGAGGTCGCAGCCAGAGTTCAACCACCATTCCTGGAAAGGGAAATGGTTGACATCTTCGTGGATACCCTCCCGGGGCATTTCATGGAAAGACTGGAAGGTTGTTCCTCTAGTGGTTTTTCTGATATCATCTTAACAGGCGAGAGAATCGAGAGTTGGTTGAGACAAGGATAGATTCAGAGCAGTAGAGCGTCAACCTCCAGGGTCAAAAATACTTCTATGAAGCAAAGGGAAGGAGAAGCTGGGGCCGTATACACTCAAAAGAAGAGGGGGAATCAGAATGCTTATCATCAGGCATCTCCTGTCACTATTTTTGCTCCTACTAGTCAGTAACAAGTTCAGCAAAACTACCAACAACAAAGGGCTCCCCGTCAATACTATCCTCCCAGACCAAAGGATTGACAAGATTGTGAAAGAGGACGAAGTATCAACTGTTATGATTTACTATCATCCAACAAAGGTGGCACCGATAACCATTACTACTTTTGGACCAATTTCGTACCAAAGTGATAAAGTTATCCCATGTAATTATAGGGGATAAGTTTACTACAAGGGTCAGAAGCAGAACATGGCCACATCCAATTCATCTCTGCACCAAGTTGAGAATGTGGGGGTTGGAGGATTTACTAGAAGTGGCAGATTGTTCGCACTAGAGACATTGAGAAACAATGTGTTACCACCAGAGGACAATGCAGAGGCTCAAGCTAGGGCCAGGAGCAAGCAGCCCATGACCATTGATGCTCCAAAGTCAACTTCAGAACCTGATATCACCTTTGACAAGGAGGCAGAGGAACTTCTGAGAATAATCAAGATGAGTGACTACAAGATTGTTGATCACTTGCAGCAAACTCCTTCTAAGATCTCAATCTTATCCCTGTTGATGTGTTCAGACTCGCACCAGAAAGCTCTGTTGAAGATCTTGAACAATGCATACATGCCGCAATATATATTCGTAAATCAGCTTAAGATGGTGGTGTCAAGTGTGAATGCCAACCATGTGTTAGGATTTACGGATATGGACCTGACATCTGAGGGACGCAACCACAATCGCGCTCTACACATTTCCATGGAATGTAAAGGAGTTGTGCTCTCTCATGTGCTTGTGGACACTGGGTCATCCTTAAATGTACTTCCTAAGAAAGCACTCATTAAGCTGGATTACGGTGGGGTTGTGCTTAGGCCAAGTGATTTGGTCGTCCGAGCGTTCGACGACTCGAAAAAGTCAGAATTTGGAGAGGTGGAACTGCCAGTCAAGATAGGATCAAAGATCATCAATACTACTTTTTACGTCATGGATATCCAACCAGCCTACAGCTGTTTGTTAGGACGACCTTGGATACACGCAGCAGGCGCATTGTCTTCTACTCTTTACCAAAATCTTAAATTTTTCTGGGAAGGACAGATTGTGACAGTGTATGGGGAAGAAGACATATTCATCAGCCACTTGGCCTTGTTCAAATATGTAGAGATGGATGGGGAGATTTTCGAAACTTCATGCCAAGCATTCGAGCCCATCAAGACTGTAAGTGCACCATCATCAGCCGCCTTATTAGAGGATACGAAGAAAGGAGCATCCATAACCTCCTACAAGCAAACCTTAAAAGTTGTGGAATCAGGCACAAGATGGTTGAAGTCCTAGAGAAGAAGGAAATGTTCAGCGTAGGATACCAGCTTAGTCAGTCAACACTAGGGCAAAGCGCTAGATGTCAGAAAGGCCCAATTACCTTCACCAGTGCGGGATAGTTAGATCTCGACAACGTCTGTGCGGTACAAGAAGAAACGATTGATATTGATTGCAAACTGGATGAAAGGATAAGGCCCTGTGTCCCAGGGATGCAACTCAGCAAATGGTCGGCTGAAGCGATCATCTCCGTCACTCAACCTGAAGAGTAATAGTTTTATGTTTCTATTCTCTTGTATGCAAGTTCTATGCCTTGCCCGGGGCATAACAGCTCATTATAAGGGTTCATTGTTCATGATGCAATATCATAATCATTAATAAAGTGGACGTTTTTCATTAATTCATGTGTTCCTTGTCTTCCATTTGTTGTTTTAAAAAAAAAATGGCAACGTTTTTCCATGTCCCCCACTTTTTCTAAAATCTAGAATAAATCATCATTCATGCAAATGCTCCTCATCGGGTCTCATCAGTGACGACCTTGTTATGGCTCAATATGACTTCGACAATCCGATTTACCTAGCCGACGAGGAAGGTGAAGAAGATTGTGAACTATCCAAAGAACTGGCCATATTGCTCAAGAAAGAGTAGAAGATGGTTCAACCATACGAGGAAGCCATTGAGGTGGTGAACTTGGGTACTGAGGAAGGCAGAAAAGAGGTCAAGATCAAGGTTTCATTGGAAGAAACTATCAAGAGCCGTCTTATTTCCATGCTTCAAGAATATGTTGAGGTCTTTGCCTGGTCCTACCAGGACATGCCTGGGTTAGATACCGATATTGTAATGCACAAGCTGCCACTCATAAAAGAGTGCCTGCCGGTAAAGAAAAAGCTGAGACAAACTCGCCCTGACATGACTATCAAAATTAAGGAAGAGGTTCAAAAGATGTTTTACGTTGGATTCTTGACCATGACAAGTTATCCTCTGTGAGTTGCGAACATTGTGCCGGTTCTTAAAAAGATGGTAAAGTCAGAATGTGCGTGGACTATCGGGACCTGAATCGGGCAAGCCCCAGAGATGACTTCCCGTTGCCACATATTGACGTGCTAGTTGACAATCTCTTCTCACCCTCTTATTTATTTATGTTTGAAGTGAATTTGATTCACTTGTGTTGGTTTCTCTCCAACTCCTAGGTTACTTACCTTCTTCAGGAAGTATGTAACCTATCTTTCTCTCTCTTTCTCTTTCATCTGCTTCTTCCTTGGTGGCCATCTGAAGACTTCTCTTTGAGCCTCATAAACCATAGGAACATCCAAGCATGACAATTTTAGGATTGTAAATAGTCTCCCTTAGTTTTTACCTTTTGATTCTCCTTGAGTCTCTCTTTCTCATCTCAACAACAAAGGATAAATAGTTAAAGTTTTAAGACTCTGTATTAGGGTTATGCCTGTATCCTTATCTTAGGATGGAGTGTATAACTTTAATACGTAGTGCTAACCCTTTAAGATGTTTTCTCCTCTTAATCAAAACACCTATAAGTTATCAAGACTTAAGCTTGTAACTTGGGCCTTATATTAGGGTTCCATCTCTGCCTTTGGGTCAGAGGGACTAACCCTAGTGTTTAATGGACAAGTCCCCCCCATGTTTAGTCTTACAAACATAAAATTAACTTCTTAATCTAACCCCTAATTAAAATCCACTTTAATAATGGTTTGTTATATAATGATTTTAATCCCTGGCCATGGATTAAGTTGAGGTATCTTCCTCATCTTAAGTGTCCTCATCTATCATCCTTATCTTAGGATGGTGTAATGAGTTCACTAATCCCTGATTAGAGATTAAACTCATTACTTAACACAAAATAAAAATACAAAAAAACTTAATAATCACAAATGGGTTAATGATCTTAATCCAGTATCATTAGGGTAATTAAGTTGAGATTCTCATCTCATACTTAGGTAGACTCATTATCCCTAATCAGGGATGATATAATGAGTTTGCAAACCCTTGATTAAGGCTTAAGCTCATTATCCTATTCAAAACAACAAAAACAATAAAAAAAACTGAAAACACAAAAACAAACAATAAACGTCTCCTCCGGGATTCTTTTCTCATCACATTCACTCTGAAAACGAGAATTCGCTTCTTCCGTCTAATGCAAGACAGTTAGCACTCGAGCCAGACGAGTCATACACTTGAGCATAGACAAGCAAGCAGTTCACACAAAACATCCAAGTCTCTTTGAGTCGAACTATGGTGTTCTGACTTCCTCATTGCACGAGAGGATACGTAGGCATAACTTAACGATTATCAAACAAAAGTCTCCAGGTCTTCCCCCTCTCCTTTTTTTAGCTTTCTTTTCTTAGCCTCAGTTTTGAACTCCTATTCTTTGTATACCATCACCCTGTACATCCATCTCTTTTTTACATTGTTAGCACATACACTCCCCCCCTTTTAAAACACAGTCAGGTAAGCGTGGATTCCGTCAAGTACGACAGACGATCTGGGTGCTAATACCTTCCCTGGTCGTAACCAACCCCCTTACCCAGTCTTTTTGTTTTTGCAACCGTCTTATCCACTTATTTCTAGGTTTATGAAGCATTTCCTTTCCTTCAGGATAAAAATGCCTAGCTGGCGACTCTATTCAACCTCAACCTTCAACATCACCGACACCAGTTCGCGTTTGCACCAGGATGAAAATCCGGGGAGCGACAGCTTAGTGACTCTGCTGGGGACTTTGTAACCAGAGCTTCTGAGTCCTTGAGGGTTTCTCCTAGCGCTTGTTTGATTTGTGTTTATGGGGGTGTTATGTGCTATATGTGTTTATGTGTTTTTGTTTTATTTATCACTTTTTGTATAGCTTTATTTATTGCTTTCGTTTATCGCTTTCATTTACTGCTTTTCGTATTTCATTATTATCATCATATCATTGTGCAGGATTATTGTTACCTTGGTGGGTGGGGTATTCCAGTGAGAAAGACTCAATACAAAGGCCTGAGTGACACATAGGATTAGAATGGTTTCGTATTATTTCCCATTCCATTTCGGTTTAGTGCGGGAATATGAAAACACGATTCATACATGGGTTTCCTTTTGAGAACTCTGTGCTACGGATCTCCTATAGTGATAGAGCTATCTGGGAAGTCTGCTAAGTCTGGATGACCTCTTTAGATGACCTTCGGCATCTGAGGTGAAATAGGGGAGGATTCTTTATGATTAGTGTAAGCACTATATCCCCCAGGATGAATGTGTTTACACTTCTCATAATAGATCCAAACCTGAGGATCTTTGTTCTAGTACATACATGTGAGTGGGATGGGATGTTTACAGGTTTTCCGGAACCCTTGACCTCATCATACCTTGCTACCGGAAGGCTATAAGGTTGTACTATTTTGGACTGATTCTTTGAAACCCTGGACTATTGACTCTTTATTTGAGTCCCTCACCCGGTTACTGTTTCTCAAACCTTCATCTGAAACTTTGAACACTCAAGGATCCCACTAGAGGCAACTGATAATCCAGCACTTGATCAAAAACCCTTGCATATCATTATCATGCATCATATTGCATCATTTCCGACATTTGTCTATTTGTTTTACAGGGTATCCACTTTTCTTGGTTTGGTTTTGACCGTTCTTCTTCTCAGCCTATCTGCTACAACACTTCTTTAGTTATCTCCTTTAGCATACATATTCATAATGGATTCAACGAGGAAAAGCGACATCACATATCATTTCTTCGAGTACCCTTTAGCAGGCATTAGACAGATATAGGCCCTCATTAATCCTGATCATGTACCTCTGTTCAGAAATAGTTACGGTAGAATCTTGGACATAATTATGGACCTGGATGCATCACAAAGGAGCATGATTCACACCTGTATGCAGTTTTATGACCCTCCCCTCCGTTGTTTCACTTTCCCAGACTTCCAGATAGGTCCGTTGCTGGAAGAGTACTCCATGTTGTTGGATATCCCCATCCGAAGAGGAATTCCTTTCAATCCTGAAATGACACCTCCAAAGAATGAAGACATAGCCAAAGCACTACATCTGGAAGTAACCACCATTGATGAACACGTGACTTCCAAATCTGGAATCCCAGGCCTTCATCTGGATTTCTTGATTACTCAGGCTACGAAGCACGCTGCAAAAGGGAATTGGGAAACTGTAAGTGCTCTCCTAGCTCTCAGCATTTATGGTATCATTTTGTTTGCAGACGAGCCTAAGTTTGTAAGCAAAAATTCCATCCATATCTTCATGCTAAAGAATCTGGTTCCCACCTTGTTAGGAGACTTTTATTACTCAGTTCATCAGAGGAATGAGAAACAGAGAGGAACACTGGTAAGATGTTGTGCACCTCTTTTCTACAGTTGGTTGATGAAACACATGCCAAAGATGGAAGCTTTCTTGAACCATCATTAGACAATGAATTGGGCTAAGAGAATGATTGCCCTTTCTTCAGAAGATATCAGGTGGTGTACTCAGAACACCAAGGGTCGAGATATAATAACCAACTATTGTCAATACCCAAATGTGCCTCTCATTGGAGTGAAGGGATGCATCAATTACAACCCTTTACTTTTCAAAAGACAGTCGGGGTATGCCTTGATACATCCACCTAGGGAGAAAGACCTAGAAGAATATTTTTATTGTGTTGTTCAAAACAACCATGCCACTATCCGACAAGCAGCCTGGGCTTGGGACAATATACAGACTAAAGGAACTGCCATTCTGGGAAAGTGTAATAACATAGCCTTTACTCAGTACACTGAACGGTCGTGCATCAGAGGACATATTACTCGTATGCCTTTCACCCTGGAAGATGTACCAGGGCCATCAACAGTTGAGCCCATATCTACGGTAAGCTTGGAAAAGTTTGAAAAGCTGAAGGAAAGAAATACCCAGCTCGCCGAAGCTTTAAAGAAGATCCTTTGGGAATGGAATGATGCTCATTTGGACATTGAGAGGTTAGAAAGGCTACGCATAGGGCATGTAACCAAGATTGAGAAGACTAAATACTTCATCAAGAAAGCCCGAGCAGGCGAACTTGTGTTGAAGAATGCATGTAAAGAGGAAAAAACTTAGAAGGCAAGAGCTGAGCATTATCTGGAAGAGAGTCAGGGAAGATGGGTCAGAATAACTGAGGCTCGTTTGCAAGAAGATCAGAAGATGCAAGATAAGATGGAACAGTTGGAGTCCAGTGAGAGAAAAAGCCGAGAAGCATACGAGTTACTATCTACTACGACCCGACAATGGTCCCTGTTCCAGAATCTCACAACAACAACTTCCAACAACATCATCCAAACAACACTCTCTCATCAGCTTATCAGCTTCCTACATTTGTACCACCTTCAGTCAGATCCCTTGTTACCATATACTACGAACCGCAAACAATCATGACTCATTCTTCTGCTGCAATTAGTCTGGTGACCATCATGGTGCCTGGACCAATTCCTTATGATAACAACAGTGTCGTGCCTTGGCGGGTTCGGATCTTTACTGCCACGGATGAAAGGTCACTCTTGACTCCTTAACATCCGCACCACAAGTAGACAATGTAGGGGCAGGCGGAGGCTTCACTAGAAGCGGACGTCTTTTCACTTCACAAATTCCCATAGCTAATACTGAAGCGGAAGCAACTGCCAAAGCTAAAGGTAAAAGTGTGGTGCCAGAAGAACCTGCTGCAAAAGAAACTCAGAAGACACCCTTTGATCAGGATGTAAACGAGTTTATGAGGATTATCAAAAGAAGTGACTACAAAATCGTGGATCAGCTCCACCAAACACCCTCCAAGATCTCCATATTATCACTGCTCATGTGTTTCGAGGCTTACCGGAATGCACTACTCAAAGTCCTGCACGCAGCTTATGTGCTTGAAGAGATCACTATCAATCAGTTGGAATCAGTAGTCACAAATGTCAATACTAGTCATGGACTAGGCTTTACCGATGATGATTTAACTATAGAGGGGCATAACCACAACAAGGCATTACACATCACTCTGGAGTGTAAAGGGGCTTTTCTCTCGCACCTCCATGTCGACACTGGATCATCACTCAACGTCCTGCCAAAGAAAGCTTTAGTCAAATTGGAGTATGATGGTTTAGCCCTCCGTCCGAGCAATCTAGTTGTAAGAGATTTTGATGGTTCTAAGAGATCGGTTCTCGGAGAGGTGGAGTTACCCGTGGTAATTGGCCCACAAGTTTTCAAAACTACCTTCTACGTGATGGAGATACAGCCTGCCTACAGCTGTTTGTTGGGTCGACCATGGATTCATGCCGCCGGCGCGGTAACATCGACCCTTCACCAGAAGTTAAAATATGAGTGGGAAGGTCAATTTATCACTATTTGTGGAGAAGAAGACATCTTTGTTAGTCACCTGGCTACGTACAAATACATAGAAATGGGTGAAGAAATCCATGAAACCATGAGCCAAGGTTTTGAGGCTTTGAATGCCAACGAAGCTACAACAAAGGTGTTTGCTGCATCCCAAGAGGAGAGGATGGGTACATTAATTGCTTCTTACAAGCAGGCTCGGAAGGTTGTGGAAGAAGGGAATTCCCAAGGCTGGGGCAAGCTGCTAAAGGTGGAAATGAAAGAAGACAAATTTGGTTTGGGTTACAGACCATCCCGACAAGTTAAAGAGGATGCTGCTGGAGGGACAAAGTTCATAAGTGGGGGACTGTTGACCCCTGATGCTGTCAACACTCTGGAAGACGAGGCAGAGAGCGACTATAACCTAGAAAGCTTTATCCGTCCAAGAATCCTGAGCCAACAAATCCTCAACTGGTTTTCCCAAGAAATTATAAGGGTTACTGCTGCAGAATAATTATTATTTCCTGTTTTAAGCATGCATCAAAGTACTGCATCTTGTCCAAGATGTCGGGACTCAAATTTTTAATAGGGCCATATGTATTTGTGCAAATTGAATATTAATGAACAATGGACATCTTTTTGAAAACAATCTTTTTCGCACACTGTCTTTTCATTTTTGTTATTTTTGCACAAAAGTAATAAATGGCAATGTTTTTCCAAATAAAATATTCTGTTACTTACTCTTTTTCTAAAAACAAAATAAAATCAATCACTAAAATGAACCAAATCTCCACCCTTGCAGAAATAGTCCTCCAGATTGCACTGACAACGACACTGCTATGACCTTGTGTGACTTCGACAATCCAATTAATTAAGCAGATGAAGGGGTTGAAGACGACTACGATTTACCTGAAGAGTTAGCCAAGTTATTGTGACAAGAGGAAAAGGTGATTGCTCCTCATCAGGAGGAGGTTGAGACTATTAATCTTGGTACTAAGGAAGTTGTGAAGGAAGTGAAGATTGGAACTAGTCTGCAAGCTCCGGTAAAAGAACAGCTTATCAGTACGCTGCGAGAATATGTCGATGTCTTCGCTTGGTCTTCCCAAGATATGCCAGGTTTAGATACAGATATTGTCATGCATAGGCTTCCATTAAAAGAGGATTGTCCGCCGGTCAAACAGAAGTTGCACCGTACTCGCCTGGACATGGCCATGAAGATCGAAAAGGAAGTACAAAAGTAGTGGGGCACCGGTTTTCTTTCTGTAACTAGTTACCCGCCGTGGGTTGCTAACATTGTACCCGTACCTAAGAAGATGTCAAGGTGAGTATATGTGTCGATTATCGGGATCTGAATAGAGCAAACTCGAAAGATGACTTCCCATTACCTCACATTGGTGTATTGGTAAACAACACGGCTCAGTTCTTGGTATTTTCCTTCATGGATGGATTTTCTGGATACAATCAGATCAAGATGTCACCTGAAGACATGGAGAAGACAACCTTCATCACACCATGGGACACGTTCTGCTACAAAGTAATGTCGTTTGGTTTGTAGAACGCCGGTGCAACATATCAATAGGCTATGGTAACATTATTCCACGACATGATACATAAAGAAATTGAGTGCTATGTGGATGACATGATTGCCAAGTCCCAAACAGAGGAAGAGCATTTGGTAAATCTATTGAAAATTTTCAAGCGTCTGAGGAAATATCAGTTAAGGTTAAACCCCAACAAGTGCACATTCAGGGTACGTTCTGGTAAGCTGCTAGGGTTCATTGTGAGCGGAAAAGAAATTGAGGTTGACCCCGACAAAGTTAAATCAATTCAGGAAATGCCTGCACCTAAGACTGAGAAAGAAGTTCGAGGGTTATTAGGGAGATTGAACTACATTTCAAGGTTCATATCTCACCTCGCTGCAACCTGCGAGCCTTTATTCAAACTGCTAAGAAAGGAACAAACAGTCAGGTGGAACGATGATTGTCATAAAGCTTTTGACAAGATCAAGGAGTATCTGCAAGAACCTCCAATTCTCATGCCTCCAGTTGAAGGAAGACCTCTAATAATGTACCTGACAGTATTAGATGAATCGATGGGGTGTGTGTTGGGCCAACATGACGAGTCTGGTCGAAAAGAGTATGAAATATACTACCTAAGAAAAAAGTTTACCGATTGTGAACAACGTTATTCACTGCTCGAGAAAACTTGTTGTGCTTTAGTGTGGGCTGCTCGCCGACTAAAAAAGTATATGTTGAATCATACTACCTTATTAATCTCAAAGATGGACCCAGACAAGTACATATTTGAGAAGCCAGCACTTACCGGAAGGGTTGCAAGGTGGCAAATGATTCTGACAAAATATGATATTCAGTACACCTCTCAAAATGCCATCAAGGGCAGTGTATTGTCTGACTATCTGGCTGAGCAACCCATTGATGATTAACAGTCTATGAGATTTGATTTCCCCGATGAAGACATCATTTTCTTAAATTCAAAAGATTTTGAAGTGCCTATTCACACTGAAGGGCCAGATCTGGAAGAAGCATGGACTATGATGTTCGACGGGGTAGTTAATTCTAACGGTCGTGGGGCTGGTGCAGTGCTTATTACACCCGAGGGAGTCCATTTTTCTTTCTCAACAAAGCTCACCTTTGCTAGCACTAACAATGAAGCAGAGTACGAAGCTTGTATCATGGGTCTTGAGGAAGCCATCAACCTCAGGATCAAAACCTTGAATGTATTCGGAGATTCGACTTTGGTGATCAACCAAACTAATGGCAAGTGGTATACTCATCAAGAACATCTAGTTCCTTACCGTGACTATACGAGGAGATTGTTGACTTTCTTTACAACGGTCAAGCTTGAATACATCCCTCGAGATGAGAATCAGTTTGCAGACGCCTTGGCCATTATTTCATCTATGATCAAAGTACAGACTGCCAATTATGTGCCTCGGATTTTAGTATCCAGACTAGACCGACCAGCATATGTCTTCTCTGTGGACACTGTTATTGACAACAAACCTTGGTTCCACGACATCAAATGCTTCTTAGAGACTCATACATACCCACTTGAGGCATCGTCCAATGATAAAAAGACATTAAGAAGGCTAGCCGGCAGTTTCTTCCTCAATACTGATGGCTCCTTATACAAGCGAAACTTCGACATGGTCTTGCTCAGATGTGTTGACAAAAAAGAAGCATACCTGCTGATGCACGAAGTACACGAGGGTTATTTTGGTACCCATGCCGGTGGACATGCAATGGCGAAGAAATTGTTGAGATCGGGTTACTATTGGATCACAATAGATGCAGACTGTTGTGCCTATGCCAGAAAATGCCACAAATGCTAGATCTACGCGGACAAAGTGCATGTGCCTCCAAATCCTTTGAATTTATTGTCTTCACCTTGGCCCTTCGCCATGTGGGGCATTGATATGATTGGAAAGATCAAACTTGGTAGCCATTGATTACTTCACCAAATGGGTCGAAGTAGCTTTTGTATGAAAACGTCACCAAACATGTGATAGCCCGATTTCTGAAAAGGGATATCATTTGTCGATATGGAGTTCCCGAGCGAATCATTACATATAATGGATCAAACCTTAACAACAAAATGATGATAGAACTATGTCGGTATTTCAAGATTCAACATCATAACTCTTCTCCTTACAGGCTAAAGATGAATGGTGTTGTTGAGGCAGCTAACAAGAACATTAAGAAGATTGTGCAAAAGATGGTGGTCACATACAGAGACTGGCACGAAATGCTACCATTCGCCTTACATGGGTACCGAACTTCCATCAGAACATCTACCGGGGAAACACCTTATCAACTTGTGTATGGTATGGAAGTCGTTCTACCTATTGAAGTTGAATTGCCCTACTCGTGGGTAATAATAGATGTGAAACTAGACGAAGAAGAATGGGTCCGATCTCGTTATAATCAACGGAGCCTGATTGAAGAAAAGAGATTAACAGTTATTTGTCATGGTGAGTTATATCTAAAATGGATGAAAAGAGCCTTCGATCAAAAGGTGAGACCTCGGGAATATCAAGTGGGAGAGCTTGTACTGAAAAGAATCCTTCCTCCTCATACAGACCACAGGGGAAAGTGGACGACAAACTATGAAGGTCCCTACGTGATAACTAAAGTCTTATCAGGCGGAGCAATGATGCTTGCAACCATGGATGGCAAAAATTTCCCATCTCCTGTGAATTCAGATGCAGTTAAAAAATACTTTGCATAAATGACCCGCTGGACATAAAAACAGAATGTAAGTCCAGGAAAAAATAGGGCATCCCGGCGAGTCAAAAATAGAATAAAAGACTCGGGAAAAAATAAGGGAAAAATAATTATATAAAAAATTGTGTACACCCGCTGAGTTGAAAAGCCACATCGAACAACTCAGGAAAAAATAGGTATCCCGGTGGATTGAAAACCCGAAAGGGCGATCCATGCAAAATCAGGGAATAAACGAATAAATGCACTCTAAATTCGTCTGTATCAAACTTACATAACCTGACAAGCTTCGAAAGGACAAAGCGTCGATCATAATCAACTTTCTTCAGAAAGCAAGATAAGAAGAGTGTTCAAAGTCATACAGGTCATAGCAAAAGGAAGATTGGAGCATCAACTTCAGCATTGCCAAATGGAATACTTTTATTTTCTCAATATTATAGCAATCTCCTCATTTCAGGGATTAGCTTCTCCAAATGTACTCGCCTGTTCAGGGCACACAAATCAATAAAATCAAATATTCATTCATACTTTGTCTTGTACATTTTTGTTTTGTTCGCAAAAATGTCCAAAGTTCGTAATACAACATTTGCATGAAAACATATAAGCCATTTTCAATATATGCTTGCAGGAAATATGTACTCTTAAGCAAATCTAACTCCTATGATGGAATCCGGTTGAGGATGCCTCAGGACACTTGTACGTTTCCTTTGATTAACAGGTTGCAGGTACTCAAGGCAGTTAATCTTTTGCAGCATGGGACACATCAGGTACTAAATCCCCAGCCAAGTCAGCAGTCACATTATCTGCGAGATTGCTTGACCAAAAGCATCCCCCACGAAGCTCATCATCCCCCCAGGATACAACCTGAATGAAAGAATTACAAGATATTACTTCTCAAAAGTTCCTTTTTCCCCAAGCAGGACCTCCCGAGCAATAACTGGAATTTGTTCTTCTCCAACAAAGACGAATTGCCAACACCTTGGGTTTTCTCTCATCCCCAGCTTGATTTTCCCCACAGAGTTCTCCAGAAAGATTGCCTAGAGATCATTTCTCCCCGCATAGTTCAGATCTCGGATCGGCTCTCTCATTTGCATAATCATAGCATTCGCATCATCCTTCCCAAACAAAGCGTAGCATTTCGTCTAAATACGGAGAATTACGAAAAAAATCAAACATTCATTTGCATGGTCATAAGTCAGGTTCGAACCCTTAACCTGTATACACAAAATTTACTTCTCCCCAGCAGTATACAAAAATCACCTCTCCCCTGCAGTCGCCAGAATACCTTTTGCACTCTAAATACAAATACCCTTATACTACTCTCCAACATACCAAACACTCGTCCGTATTCCTTGCTTAACCAATTGATACACGTTCGTATCATCACCCCTAAACATGCGTCGACGTTTGTTTCTATCAATACTCGTCCGTATCGTGGTCCTAAAGGTATTCGTCCATATCTTTAGTCTATACACACTGTCAAAACACTTTTACCATTTTATTTTTGGGCTTAAACACTCGTCCATGTTTATCTCTTCTCACAACAAAATTATCTTTCTATCCGACATTCGTCCTATGTCGTGATATTTCAGCAACCGTCCCCTGCTAGGTGATCGTCCTTCACCTTTTGATGACTGTCCCTCATCATTTATCTGATGGACGTCCCCATCATTGATTTTTCTATCCGACATTCATCCTATGTCGTGATATTTTAAGCAATTGTCCCCTGCTTGGTGATTGTCCTTCACCTTTTGATGACCGTCCCTTATCATTTATCTGATGGCCGTCCCCATCGTTGATTTTCTATCAGACATTCATCCTATGTCGTGATATTTTCAGAAGCCATCCCCTGCTAGGTGATCGTCCTTCACCTTTTGATGACTGTCCCTCATCATTTATCCGATGGTCGTCCCCATCATTGATCTTTCTAACATGCATTCGTCCTATGTCGTGATATTTTCAGCAGCCGTCCCCTGCTAGGTGATCATCCTTCACCTTTTTGATGACCATCCCTCATCAGTTTATCCGATGGTCGTCCCCGTCGCAGATTCTTTACTCTTTAGCCGGATGGCCGTCCCCGTCAGTGCATCTCTCACCTTTTAATCCCCAGTGGTCGTCCTCTGCTCGATGGTCGTCCTCCATCGTTATCATTCGATATTTATTCTATATCTTCTTGTTTTGTAAATAACAATTTATATCCCTTTTCTTCTTATACCAGAGAGCACAAATTTTGGACTGTCTTGGTATTCAACCACAAGTTATCCTGTTTGCCTGCCAAGTCTGGCGCTTAAATCCTGCACAGCTAACTCATGCTTGAATAGGGACAGCTGTAAACACCCCAAATTTTCCCTCTCACTTTCTTATGCCTTGGCTTATGATCACACTTATTGCATAGCATATCATTACATCTTACATTGCATATTCACCTTTAATATCTCATTGCATCTCTGCACAGCTAGGGTTTGTGATCTGTTGAATCTTAAAGAGATTATGAGGTATCTTAGAGGCCATGAAGCATGACATGAAGGTCCTTGAGTGTTCTAAGGTCATATTGTACACCCAAGGGCTCTTGGAAGTCAAAAGATCACAAGAGATTGCAGTGCCACCCAGGCAGACTTAGGGTTTCTGCATAGATGACCTAAAATTAGGGTTTTGGGTTTGAGGCCCTTACAACCAAACTTTTTCGACATTCTTGATTCCATTGGTCTTTATATGATATAGGGAGCTTGTGTATAAAGTTTGATGCAAAAATTGACTGAGGAAGTTATCTGATAAAGTTGTGACTTGTTGTGCAAGAAAAGTCAGAATTAGGGCATCTGAGGCCTCCAACATGTTCCAAAGGGTCATCATCATCAATTTGAGGTCCTATGACCTTTATTTGGTCTTAGGAATATTTGAAAGATCACAAGATTGGAGAATTTTGAGCCATTGCAAAAGTTGTCATTTTTGGACATGACTTGGAATGAAAACTTTCCATTTTGGGAAAGATTTTCAACCTCCTCTTTCTTGATCAAAAAATGTTTCAAAT
Source organism: Lathyrus aphaca (assembly GCA_963966055.1). NCBI lineage: Eukaryota > Viridiplantae > Streptophyta > Magnoliopsida > Fabales > Fabaceae > Lathyrus > Lathyrus aphaca. Next base: position 403,556,790 of record OZ014521.1, on the reverse strand, counting down.
GAATTTTCTTCAAACATGAAAGTTTTAGATTGGATCTTCCCATTTTCAAAAAGTATAAGAACTCCTCTTGATTCATCCTAGAACTCAAGATATGGCAAGTCAAAGTTGGGAAAAAATCTTGTAATTTTCAAGTTCATGTCAAAGATAGAAATGTGCAAAAGTGAATTTCAGACCTCTACATGACTTCTAATCCACTCAAATACCTTATGACATGATCAAACAACATCTCAAAGTCAGAATTGAGCCTTGAACCAAAGGATTCCATGACTTGTTTCTCAAGAAATCACAAAGTTGCAAAATTGCAAAAACTATGCAAGCTCTTGATCCATGTCATAAAACTCACAACATTTGATCCTAAGGTTTTCCTTGAAGCCAGCTGAGGCAGCTCAAGCCCTCAAATCAGCTCTGCCATGGCCCATACCTCAAGTACACAACTTTTTACTTTTTGGCCAATTGAGCCATGCCATTCCCACATTGGATATCTACTCTTCTGACTCATTCCAATTGTTTATGCATTGCCTAACGATCATAAAATACAACACATAAGAGCTCAAAAGGAACACATACTCATATTTCACAAAAATTCCCAAAAACTTCCTTTCTTTGATTCTCCTAATCCAGCCATGAAACTTCAAAAATTTCTTCACCAATCAAGCACACATCACCTATAGAACAAATCCCACCCCTCATAATGGCCTGAAACACAACACACAAGAACCTCATTTTCTGCCATATCAGAACTGAACCTCTCAAAATAGCCAGTTTAAACTCCATTCAAGCAATTCATTAGCTTCAGGAGGTTCAAAGGAGGCCATTTGCACAAGAGGGAAGCTATGAAAGCTCACTTTCGAAGGTCTCCAGCTCAGGTATAACTCAAGAAATTTTTTCTCAGAACTTCATTTTCTTGTTACAAAATGAATCTTCATGTTGCACTGATCATCTAGATGTGTTTAGAATTGAAAATGAGCAAGAAATGACCATTTCATGTTGTTTTGAAAGTTTGCCCGTGTTTTGATTTTTGCTTCGATTTGCTTGATTCATGTATGATAAATGTTGTTCGATGATTGATTTGTGTTCCATGAAGTGTGGGGAGTGTTTCTGGGCAAGTTAGAGGGCTTGGGGTGGCCTGGGGAAGAAGATAGGATTTTTGCTGGCCGGAGAAGATAACCGGAGCACTGTTCCGGCCATCTGAAAGTGATTAGGGTTAGGGTGCCCAGATTGAATGTGAGCCCTTAGTTCTTGATTAAGTTAAGTGTTGGACGGTTCAGATTTGTCATTAACCCAAATTATGTTTAATTAAAATAAAACCTAATTAATTAAATCAGATTAATTGTAGACCCTTGGATAATGCGCGTATCATAAGTTTGAACCTAGACCCTTGGATTCTCATACCCTCAGTCAAGCTGACTCACCATTTCAACCCTTGATCTGGCTTCCATGCAATGTGAGCCCTCCATTTGGATTACTTTTCATTTTTTATTTTATTTATTTCATTTTTGTTTCCTTTATTTATTTAAAATAGTAAAACATTTTCAAAAATTCTGATTTTAAACACTTTCACTCTAATTAATATTAAAAACCCAAAAATATTTTTATTTTCATTTTTTGCATTAAAAATTATTTTTAAATAATTTAATTGTATTATTTAATTAATTAATTAATTCTAATTAATTAAAAATACTTTTAGGTATTTAAAAATCACCAAAAAATCAGAGAGCCTCTTTGGACATTAAGATCAATTTACAAACTCATTTCACAAATTTATTTTAGGGTTTGATCATGATTTGACAATTAAACTTGAATTAGGGTTTTGAAAATCCCCTTTTTTATAACCCTAATTCAAAAATTCATTTCTGCCTAACCAAAATGAGTTTATACTTGGTTCTTTTTGCATTCTTTTACATATTGCATCTAATATCTAGGACATTTAAGTCATATGTTTGCATTGCATTTTCAATTTGTTTTGACTTTTCCTTTGTAAAGTGTCCAAAACCCTAGCCAAACTTAGGAAAATCTTAACTTGACTTTGGTTTAGCTTTAGGCCTCCCCCTTTGGAGGGTTTTCTCATGTAGGTTTAGGGTTTGTTTGGATGCAATTTCAATTTTTTTATCATGTGATTTGCTTCTGATTTTGATTATGGACTTTGTGTATGTACATACTAATTTTTAAGGTGCAAATGGTAAGTTAATCAGGATGTGGATGTGCATCCACATCCAATCTCTTCTCACCCTCTTATGTTGGTTTCTCTTGTGTTGGTTTCTCTCCCATTCCTAGGTTACTTAACTTCTTCAGGAAGTAAGTAACCTATCTTTCTCTCTCCTTCTCTTTCATCTGCTTCTTCCTTGGTGGCCATATGAAGAATTATCTTTTAGCCTCATAAACCATAGGATCATCCAAGAATGACAATTTTAGGGGTGTAAATAGTCTCCCTTAGTTTTTACCTTTTGATTCTCCTTGAGTCTCTCTTTCTCATCTCAACAACAAAGGCTAAACAGTTAAAGTTTTAAGACTCTGTATTAGGGTTATTCCTATATCCTTATCATAGGATGGAGTGTATAACTTTAATACTTAGTGTTAAACCTTTAAGATGTTTTCACCTCTTAACCAAAACACCTATAAGTTATCAAGACTTAAGCTTGTAACTTGGGTTTTATATTAGGGTTCCATCTCTGCCTTTGGGTCAGAGGGATTAACCTTAGTGTTTAATGGACAAGTCCCCCTCAGGTTTAGTCTTACAAACATAAAATTCACATCTTAATCTCACCTCTAATTAAAATCCATTTTAATAAAGGTTTGTTATATAATGATTTTAATCCATGGCCATGGATTAAGTCGAGGTATCTTCCTCATCTTAAGTGTCCTCATTTATCATCCTTAGCTTAGGATGGTGTAATGAGTTCACTAATCCCTAATTAGATATTAAACTCATTACTTAACACAAAACAAAAATCCAAAAACACTTAATAATCACAAATGGGTTAATGATCTTAATCCAGTGTCATTAGGGTAATTAAGTTGAGATTCTCATCTCATACTTAGGTAGACTCATTATCCCTAATTAGGGATGATATAATGAGTTTGCAAACCCTTGATTAAGGCTTAAGCTCATTATCCTATGCAAAACACCAAAAACAATAAAAAACTGAAAACACAAAAACAAATAATAAACGTCTCCTCCGGGATTCTTTTCTCATCACATTCACTTTGAAAACGAGAATTCGCTTCTTCCGTCTAATGCAAGACAATTAGCACTTGAGCTAGACGAGTCATACACTTGAGCATAGACAAGCAAGTAGTTCACACAAAACATCCAAGTCTCTTTGAGTCAAACTACGGTGTTCTGACTTCCTCATTACACGAGAGGATACTTAGGCATAACTTAACGGTTATCGAACAAAATTCTCCAGGTCACCCCTTTTCCTCTTTCAAGATTTCTTTTCTTAGCCTCAGTTTTGAACTCCCATTCTTTGTATACCATCACCATGTACATCCATCTCTTTTATACACTGTTAGCACATACACTCCCCCATTTTAAAAAACAACCAGGTAACCTTGGATCCCGTCGAGTACGATGGATGATCTGGGTGCTAATACCTTCCCTGGTCGTAACCAACCCCCTTACTCAGTCTCTTTGGTTCGCAACCGTCTTATCTAATTCTTTCTAGGTTTATGCAACATTACCTTTCCTTCGGGATAAAAATGCCTAGCTAGCGACTCTATTCAACCTCAACCTTCAACATCACCGACACAGTTTGCGTTTGCACCAGGATGAAAATCCGGGGAGCGACAATCAACAAGAAGCTTCTCTGGCTACGACCTCGAATAATCAGCCTAGGCGTCAGACACGACAAAGGAATCCTCAACAGGGTCAACGTCAACAAATGAGAGAGTTGGTTCTTGACCCTCTACCAATGTCTTATACTGATATACTTCAGCATCTTCTTCAGCTAAAATTGATTGAGCTTCGCAAGCTATCCTCACCTCCTTATCCATTGCCAGAGGGATGGGATGCCAATTCCCAATGTGATTTCCATTCTGGTGCACCAGGACACCATATTGATGGATGTAAAGCTTTTCACCGCAAGATACAAGATTTGATTGATTCGAAAGCCGTCAATTTCGCTCCATACAGATGAAGAGGAAGGCATTATCTTGATCAGAGTTTGTCAGAAAAGAATTAAAACAATAAAGCCAGAAGTATCAGTAAGGGCAGTAAGTTGTTTTCTTCATTGCATTTTCATCCTTTTTTGAGGTGAATTATGCTTCTTTGATTCTTCATTGGTCCTGGGTCAATGGAGATACATAGGCAGAAGATCGTCAGGTCTTTGCGAGCAACCTCTTATGTCAATTTCATTGCAATGTTACTCTTCTCCTCAGACGTCTTGTGTTAGTGTTCAACTATTGAGGATTAAGGTTAGAGTAATTGAGGATGAAGTACGGTTCTGAACATGTGATCATTTTATTGAAGACTGCAACTAGATCAGAAAAGCTGTTGACTATTGGAAGTATTCAAGATTGATAAATCCAAACGGAGACAAGTCTCCTCGACGATGGCAGTGTTCAGCTCCTTTACTGCATTTTCATTTGTAGTTTTTATCTGTTTATTAAACATTTGTATGCATGCATGAAACTTTTTTGCTTCTTGAATGTTAATCATAATGAAATGCACATGTTTTCTTGAATTAATTTGTTCATATTTAATTATAATTTTGTGTATGTGCATTGCAATACCAACTAGCTTTCTAAAACTCTATGATGGAGGATGACGATACAAAAACGCAAAAATCCAAGTGTGTGCTCTTGAATAAGACTTCGTTGACGATGTACATTCCTTGTTTCAAATCCCAAACACCGGAGATATAAGGGAGATAAATCCTTGTTAACCCCTTTGAGCCTTGAAGTAGGAGTTTCTTTCCGCACGAAAAAACCCTCACATGTAACCCTGGGGCAGGGTAGGTGTCAGCTAGTTGGATTGAGCGTTCATACTTTCATAAAGGAGTGTATTTGAGGATCCATTACCTTTAATTGTACCAAATCCAGAGGTCCAAAGACCAGAAATCACAATGGTTTTACCAATTCAAGAGGTCCAAGGACCGGAAACCACAACGGTTATCCCTCATCAACTGAAAAGTGAGACAGTCACAACCCTTACAAAACAATCAAGCTAAATAGTGTCACATGATTTGTTCAAAGAAAATAAATAAAAAGAAATAAAAAGCCCGCTAAGTCGAACTGTAAAAAAAGAGACTTATGCAAAAGTTAGGGCATCCCGCTGGACTTCAAAATCAGAGATTCAAAAGAATCAGTCTAGGCAAAAGTTATGGATAAGCAAAATAATGCAAAAGTGAAAGAAAAAAATCATTACACAAGAAAGATCCTCAAGCAAAAACAAGTCGTGTGACACAGACACAAAACACAATAGGGGTGACTGTTACTCCAACAATCTTATTGGTGCTTAAATAGTTAGTAGCAATGATTCCTTAGCCATCACGAAACCCTCTTGTGAGGTGAGCGCTTGTGAAAACCAGCTAAACATAGGACTGGAAGGACATCACGAAGATGGGTAGGTACAAATAAACTTCGAGCCTTAATCCTTTATTTCTATAACCGTGAACCAGGCCATGATACGACCCTCAAAAGTCCTAACCGAAATAGGGTTAATTCGAGAGCATACTACCATAAGATAACGTTCCTGACTCCTATGAGTTGTGCTAAAAGATCCTTGCTGGTATTGCATGTGCATGTTTTCTTTCATAAAAATCCATGTCGTATCTTAACTTGTGATTCATTCACAATCGACATCTCTGCAATAAAAACTTCAAGATTAGCATGCATGTTGCATTAGAATTTTAATTCTCAGAATAAAACATTTTCTGTTTGCATACATTTGTTCGGCATCACAGAAGTTCACATGAGGAATTTCAATCCAAAAGCCTAATCGTGCCAGGTTGAGGAGTCTGAAACTTCTGAAGGACAATCAGGTCGAAATGCACTCTTTCTGAGAAACTCCTATGAGATAAAGATTCTTCTAACTAGTTGGGTTATAGATACAGTCAATCCGGGGAAATCACGTTGAGCAAATCTCTCACAATTCAGCCAAGCTGGGGAAATTACTTCAAGATTCAAATTTCTCAGAGAGCAATTAGTCTGGGTATTGCTTCAGAGCACAGTTAATCAGAGGCTCATATTGGGGCAGGTCACTCTCAAGAGCAGATGAAGATATTCTTTGCAGGCGCCTATTCAACTTATCCTTGGTGCAGGATACAGAGGCAGAATATTACATGATAATGTAAGATTATGCACGAGTCTTTTTCAATCAATTTCCTTCGTAGACCAGGAGGTCTGGGGTAATTATTTTAATATTCAATGAATCTCTCCAAGAGTTTGAAGACGACGGGGCATTTCGAATGCCAGGACTTCTGTAAAATCCTCTTGAGTTGATATTTGAACGGTCAACCAGTACAGGAAGAAAGATGTTACCAGACAACATTCTCCAAGAAGTTTGATCTCCCCAGCGAAAAGTGCTTTACTATTCCTATCTCCAACAGAAGTGTTGATCCTTATATCACTCCCAGTAAAGTCTAAGTGGAAATCTCCCCCAGTTGAGTCAGAGTAGGGTGGTATCCCCAACATAACTTCAAAGCCAATTGAATAGTTCTCACCTCCGAGCGAAGTCTTTATATCAGAGTGGGCTATTCCCAGCAAGCATCTGAATTCCTATTTCCCCATAGAGTTAGAATTGTATGAATTCTTTCCCCATCAAAGGTTATTTGACCAAGCATCTTCCCAGCCGAGTCAGATGATCATCATTTCCCCATAGATTTTCATGATTGGGACGCAACCATCATTGGAATATTCCCCTGTGAGGTCGCCAATTTATTTTTGGCCAGTGTTACAAGATATTTCATACATTTGTTCACATTCCATTTCTCAGCCAGAGTCAAGTATTGTCAAAATATCTTGATGTTGTTTCCTCGGCAAAATGTCAGTCAGAATGTTCTCATACCTAGCAGAGTTACAAATGGTATTCTCCCTTGCAGAGTTGTTACTCTCTTCTCAAATCAACTAATCTTATATTGATCGCTTTGTCCCGTGTCAACGGGCCTATTGTGGATGGATCGCTTGATACCATTCTCTTATCAGATTGCTTTATCTTGTTTGGGTTGCAAATAGCTCGATATTGCAACCCCATTAAAGTCCATCGTCATTGTGGCAAGCCAGTAGTCGTACCTAAAAGACAGAGTTGAGTTGTAAATCGCTTGATGTTATTCCTTGTTATTTGAGCCATGCTCATTTTCCTGGTTATGGATCGCTCGATACCATTTCCTTATCAGATCGCTTGATCTTGTCCGAGTTGTAAATCGCTTGATGTTACTCCTTGTTATTTGAGTCGTGCTCATTTTCCTGGTTATAGATCGTTCGATACCATTTCCTTAGCAAATCATCTGATCTTGTCCGAGTTGTAAATCGCTTGACGTTACTCCTCGTTGTTTGAGTCGTGCTCATTTTCATGGTTATGGATCACTCGATACCAATTCCTTAGCAGATCGTGTGATCTTCTCCGAGTTATAAATCCCTTGATGTTACTCCTCGTTGTTTGAGTCGTGCTCATTTTCCTGGTTATGGATCGCTCGATACCATTTCCTTAGCATATCGCTTAATCCTGTCTGAGTTATAAATCACTTGATATTACTCCTCTTTGTTTGGGTCGTAAATCGTTTGATATTACGCTCTCGTGTTATGGATCGCTCGATACCATTTCCTTGTTAGATCGCTTGATCTTATCCATCACTCGGTTGTGTTGAAGAGGTTTGAAATCTTGATAGTGGGTTATATTGTCAAAACAGGGGCGGAAAATCAAGACAACGCGTTGTTACGTGGATTTTCATAATTGTACAATTTTATCGTATACCTGACCTTAGGTTATACGAAGAGAATCAAGACATTAAATGCCTATATGCAAATTCTAATCAACATCAAGACAACGTATTTGTTAATACAAATCTTAAAGTCGTACACGTCTATCCCACAGACCGAAGTGTACCAAGTCACCCTTCATTGTGGCAAGACAGTAGTCTCCTGGCGTCCTACAAAAGACATTTTCTCGCTTTTAGTTGTTACTTTTGGTTACCTTTATCATCAGGCAATTGTTTTCCTTTGTTGGATTTACTTCCCTTCCCTTCTCCAGCAGAGTGAAAATTTCAAGGTCTTTTTGGTATTCAACCACAATTCATCTCGAACGGAGGACAACCGAAGCTCTCGTCCTTTTCAGATTAACAGATGTTTGAATAGGGGAAATGTGCCTCCAAATCCATTAAGTGGCATGTCTTCACCTTGGCCCTTCGCCATGTGGGGCATTGATATGATTGGCAAGATCGAGCCAGCTGCTTCCAACGGTCACTGCTTCATCCTAGTTTCCATAGACTATTTAACAAAATGGGGAGAAGCAATGTCTTATGCCAATGTCACCAAACAAGTGGTATCCCGGTTCATCAAAAGGGATATCATCTTCCGGTATGGAATTCCTGAAAGAATCTTTATTGACAATGGTTCTAATCTCAACAATAAGATGATGACAGACTTGTGTCGGGATTTCAAGATCAATCATCACAACTCTTCGCCGTATCGCCCGAAGATGAATGGCGTCGTCGAGGCGGCCAACAAGAACATCAAGAAGATCGTCTGAAGATGGTGGTGACATACAAATATTGGCATGATATGCTACCGTTTGCATTGCATGGGTACCGGACGTTGGTGTGCACCTCAACTGGGGAAACCCTGTTCTCGCTTGTGTACGGTATGGACACAGTCCTACCAGTTGAAGTCGAGATCCCCTTGCTGAGATTAATGATAGATGTCAAGCTTGAAGAAGTTGAGTGGCTCCGATCCAGGTACAATCAATTGAGCCTCATTAAAGAGAAACGCCTAGCAGCTGTATGCCATGGACATTTTTATTAAAGGTGGATGAAGCGGGATTTTAACCAAAAAGTACAGCCTCAACGGTACGTACCTGGCGACTTAGTGCTGAAGAGGATTCTTCCTCCTAACACAGATTACAGGGGTAAGTGGATACCCAACTATGAAGGTCCATTCGTGGTTAAAAAGGTCTTCTCGGGCAGAGCCCTGATGCTAACAACCATGGATGGTGAGGACTTTAAATCCCCTTTCAACGCAAACGCAATGAGAAAATACTTCGTGTAAAGAGACCCGTTGGACAAAAACAGAATAAGAGTCCAGGAAAACATGGGCATCACGGCGAGGCTCGGGCAATAGTTAGGGAAATACTGGATAGCTCAAAAGCCACACTGGACAGCTCAGGCAAAAGAGGGTATCCCTGTGGATTGAAAACCTGAAAGGGTGATCCATGCAAAAGAGAGATTAAAGCGAACAACTGCGGTCTGCGAGATCTGTGATTCGTCATTTGCAATCAAAGGTAATCCAAAGGTTGAAGATCAATTTAATGTCTTCCTCAAAGCAAAGCTAACGGAGAATCTTGAGGATATACAAGTCATACCCGGGTCGGAGCTCGATGAGACTTGATTTTCGCATTGCCATTAGGATAGTTTATTTTCCTTTTGTAAAATTTCCTCTTTCCATGGATTGCTTCCCGGTGTAATGCCTATTCATGGTCGTTCTTCAATCAATAAAAGTGAAATTCCATAAAATTCGTATCCATATGTTTTTGTTTTTCATCTACCATTGTTTGATTGCAAAAACGTTCAACAATTTATGATAAATATTGCATTATGAATGCATGAATGCCTTATAACACATGCAAAAGAGTAATAACATTTGACACATACCTGATGCGTTGGTTGACTAGGATTATGATTCAGACCATAATCCCAGGGCATGCAGGCCAAACTAACGCTCAATTCGCAGGTACTACACGTTGTGTTCATTTACATGTAGGTATAGGCGTTGCTAACAAAGTCATCGCTAGCATATGCTTCAGGAAGCCTTGCCTTAGTAGATCTTGAAGCATGATTCCTCAGAAAGTCTAATTAGACATCCCCTCTCCAGCAGAGCAACAACAAAGAGAATGATATCCCAGAGCAAAAAAGGAATCATTATCTCTTATCCCCAACGGAGGAAGCCTTCCACTTCTCATCCCCAGCATGAGACACATCCTACCTCTCACTTCCGGCAAGAGAAGATCAAAATGCTTATTTCCAGTAGGAAATGTCCCCAGCGGAGTTCTCTATTATCCCCAACAGATTTGGAAATGGAGATTTTCCCCAGCATAACAATAGAAAATCGTGGATGTACTCCCCAAGTAGAGAGCCTTCCTTTGACAGAGGAGTATCCCCAATCAGAGTCTTCTTATCTCCAGCAGCACGGTGTCGCTCCTGGGATTTTCATCCTAGTATAAACGCGAAAGTGGCGCGGAAAATTCAGAGTCGCCAGCCAGGATTTTTATCCTGAAGGAACAAGAAAGGTAAGGCTGCACAAACCTGAGGAAGAAAGAAATTACAAGGTTCTGCGAACCAAAGATCTGAGTTCGGGAGTCGGTTACAACCTGGGAAGGTATTTGCACCCCAGATCATCTACCGTACCCAACGGGATTCACGCTTGTTTGTTCGTTTCAAAGGGTGAGAAATAAGAATAGTATTGAACAAAATCGCTAACTGGAACTGGAACTAGAGAGGGAACTAGAAAAGTGATCGAAAAGAAAAGGGGAAAATGTAGGAAAAAAAAGAATGTGCTCGAACAGGCCCTACCCCGCTGCCTACGTACCTCATCGGGAAAATGAGGATCAGAGTCGACATAGTTCGCCTAACTAAGGCGGAAACTAGTGTTTTTTAGGATGACGTTGCCATAGCTCTAACTCAAGTGTTACCGGCTCACTGCATCGAGGGTGATATTGTATCGTTGTTTGAACTGTCGAGGTAAGTTATGATCGTCCGTAAAGAGTAGGACATGAGAAGAGAATACGCAATGTCTTTGTTTATTTTCTTTTAAGAGAAGTGTTTTGCTTATTTTTTTGTGAAGCATTCTCGTACTAATACTTGTTCATCGTGGTAGATGCCTTATACCTCGCTCCGAAATGGAATGTGCATAAGTAACCCACAACAAAGTCTCATTTCGTATGAGAAGCTCAACCTTTATTAGGTGCTTTTTTTATTATTTTCTTTGAGATGAGAAAGAAATCAAAGAGAACTAAAGGTAAGAGTCTAAGGGGAGACTAATTATCCAAAGTATTGTCATGCATGGATGAACCTAGGTTAGTGCGGCTCTCTAATCCTAATGAGCAAAAGGAAAAGAAGAATAAGGAAATAGAATGCAACTTACTTCCTAATGAAGTTAAGTTGATTCCAAAGGGAATTTAGCATGAAGTAGTGAAATACAAGCACGTAATGCTAAAACAAATACACTTTAAAAGCATAAAAAGAATTAAAAAGGATAAAGGTTTGTGAGAACTTACCTTCCCCTCCCTACAAATTAATGGTTAGTAGTATAAACATGCATAAGAAATGAGGTAAACAATTACCAAACAATTCCTAAGAGATCTAGGACCTAAACTAGATTAAATCTTAAGTTTAAAGGACCTAAGAACAATGCAAAGCAAAAATCCAACAGCTACTACAGCTCCTAAAACACAAACAACAATGAAATGCAATGCATAATACAAGCAGCTTTTTACAGCTAACAATCAGCATGCAAAACAAGTGTAAAAAGGTTAAGCAAGCATGAATGCAACACTTTTTTACAGCTTTTATTTCAGAATGCGGCCATGGAAGGCAAGGCAGATTTGGATCCTTTTTCAATTATGCACAAAATGGTTTTTGATGCATAAAATGGAATGTAAAATTTTATACAAGATTTAATGCCACAAAATGCAATGGATTATCAATGATATCATGCAAAAATTATCATGCAATTAAATGATGTGAATTAAATGATCTTTTGTGGTTTTTTAACATTGTGCAAGTTTTCAAATATGCATATGATTTAACCAAATGCAAACGGCTTCATAATGCAATGCCAAATACATAAGCATGCTACCTATTATGAGGCGGTGAATGATGAAAAACTATGCAAACGATGGTCACCAGATGCTATGAACATATATGCAATATTTACGCACAAAAACAGAAACTAACGAAACATATTTCGAAAGCTACCAAAGCTACAAAATCATGCATTGATCCCAAAAATCCCCTAAAATCATTATCTATCAAGCTAAAGGGGTTAAGTGAAGAGAGATGAACAAAAATGCCAAGAACTAGCTCATTTTCTCAATTCAGCTCAACGTTAACCGATTAATGGTATAGGTTAACCGGTTAATGGTTTTAAAACAGTGGTTCCAGAGGCCAAAATACACGTGTTAACTAGTTAACACGGATCAGAATGCATCAAATCAAGAGGAAAAAAGCACTTCTCGGAATTGGCTTATTTCCTAAATCTCCTAACGCAACCATTATCTAATGAGCACGAGTTTTACACCTAGAGGCCATAATCTAACACCTAATGGCACCAAAACACATATCACCAATCTAGCATATAATGATTAATCGACTAAAGCATCAATAAGCACAAAAATGATAAAGCGAAGAATACCGAATGGCGAGATAAAGAGAATAAGTTAAAAGCGAAAACTGGTTTTGGATCACATGTGAGTTTTATTATCATTCTAAGGTAAACAAATTTCATACATGCAGATAATTATTTTGCAAATAAAAGAAACTACAAATGGAAATGCAGTAAAAAAGCTGAAAATTGCTATTGTTGAGGAGGCTTGACTCCGCCTGGACCTATCAGTCTTCACTCAGTTATTCTGACCTTGAGGCTATGTCACGAGAAGTCTCAGAGAAAAGAGTAAAGTTAGGGAATAAATTTTCCCCATAAGGTTGCTCGGAAAGACCTGACGATCTTCTGCCTACGTATCTCCATTGACCAATGACCAATGAAGAATCAGAGTAATGTAGTTCCCCTTAATAGAGAATACAATGCATTAAAGAAAGACAAACCACAATTGCCATTACTGCAAGTATTTGAATACTTATAGCTTTATTCGCCTCATGAATACCCTCGCAACCTGAAGATTTTGGCTTAATGCGGACCATCTGGTAGAACAACCGTGACACCAGTTACACCGTGATTAGGAAGTGGATTTTGGAGTACATTTGGGTGGGGAGCAAAATTGATTGCCTTGGAGTCAATTAGGTCATGTACCTTATTCTGAAAAGCCCAACATTTCTCAATACTATGTGTAACACGGTGGGAGAACTGACTTTTAGTCATGTTGCGGATAGCAAGAGTCGCCACCGACTTTTATTTTATCCATAAGGAAAGGACATAAAAGAACAGGAAAGACCTATTTTAAAAAACTTGAGTTCGGGGGGTAGTTTATATAAAGGAAAAGTGTTAGCACCTGAAATTCTGGGATCAGGTACGTGATGTCGAATGAGATGTTTAAACACTTGAAGACTTAAACAAAACATAAAGTGCAGGTAAATTAAACAACACAGGAAATTGTTAACCCAGTTTAGTGTATCTCCACACTTACATCTGGAGGCTACCAAGCCAGGAAGGAAATCCAATATAAGTAATATTAATTCTGGACTTAAACCACTCAGTTTAATCCTTCACTTAATATCTACCCAAGGCAATTTCTACCTAAGACACAACTTAGATATGAGTACCAACTCACTCCCCTTCAATCACACAGTGATATGTTACATGTTTAATAAAATTGAAGTCACACTTCAAACACAACAGCTTGGTTTTACTTCACAGTTTCAATCAAGACACAATACACTTTTTGCTTAAAAGCTCATAAAGTGATACACAACTAAAACCTGCTATTAAACACAAACACCCTATTTTGTCTTCTTAATTTCGTACTCTATTCTGAGAGTTTCTGTTCCTTAAATAGATGCTTGGATTTTGGGCTTTCTGTAGATTATCCAGTCCTGATACGCATGCTGTCATCACCTTGAATTAGGGTTTGTTACTTCCTTGATTCTAGGTGAGGTAGTTCTTCTGTTATACTGAAATCATATAACTAATCTCCCTACAGATGCGCCTTGTATTATTTATCCATTCACAATTAATTCCAGATAAATTCCCTGAATTTACTCAGTTCTGTTATGCATTATTTAAGTCTGGTAGCAGGTTTGAGATGTCACAACATCTGGTGTGACATCCTGATGTCGAACTTAATTCATTAACTTATACAATGTCACAACATATGGTGTGACATCCTGAACTAAGTTCATTAACTTATACTCTGTTTGACAATGTCACAACATCTGGTGTGACATCCTGAACTAAGTTCAACACTTCTTGTTGGTCAAAAATTCTGCCAATTCTAAACATCTACAAACTCCCCCTTTGGCTAATTTTTGGCTAACACAATCTTTTGGTTTTATCAGAGTGCAGTAGAGTTTCATTTATCAGAGTGCAGCAGAGTTCTTTTCTGTTTAATCATATAAGAGTTTGCTCCCCCTCAAACCTGTATGTATACTGACTTGTTCAACAAAATTTTCTATTAAAAACACTTAGTTCAGAAGCAAACATTAAACAGACAAACAACATTTTTCATTAATCAGGCAAACTGCAGCAAACATTGTTGTTGTTGTTCAGTACACTTCTCTTCTCCCCCTTGTTAGACAGAAATTGGGGCCAAATTACACAAGCAGAGAGAAATACACAATATGCAAAATTACAAAACCAAAATACAATGCTGAAGCAGACAGTACACATTTTCACTCAGAGTCTTCATATTCAATATCTTCTTCCTCTTCAGATTCATCATCAGAGTCATCATCAGATTTAGCAGCATTCTTAGCACCCTCTTCCAGCTCCAGCCTTTGAATGACTTCCTCCAGCTTTTTCTTCCTGGAATCCAGCTCTTTGCAAGTGTTCTTCAGTTCTGCAATCAAGGCAGCTTTGGATATAGGAGACTTTGCTTTTGATGGTCCAGCAGATGTCCCACTGGGAGTTTCAACATCAGCAGCATCATGGCTCAAGAACAGTTTGTAATGGAAGGCCAGAGGACTTTCTCTCTTGCATACTGAATCCTTCTCAGTGAGAATGTCTGGATACTGGTTAAGGATGATTCCACGGAGCAGAGATGGAAAAGCAATGGGAAGCTTTGTTGCTGATGTTCCTGCATGCTTTAGTGTTTGATCAAATATGTAAGCCCCAAAGTCCAACTTTGTTTGGGTGCCCACAGCATAAATGAATCTTCCCAATCTAGTAGCTATTGAAGAGGTATGGTTGGTAGGAACCCAGTTGACTATACCAATTCTATGCAGCATTTCATACTTCCTTGTTAGCAAGCTAACAGAAAGTTTGCCCTTGACTGGCCAGGTTTTGACCTGGTTGGTAGTGATGACCTTGCAAATTTGGTTGTCAGTCTTCCCCAGCTCATTAGGCCCATCAGATTCTCTCCCTAGGTAATGATTTATAACCCTAGGAGAGAATTCCACACATCTCCCTCTTACATAAACCTTTCTGAATTCTTCTGACTTTCCATCAACACAGTCTTCTTGCAGGTTGACAATGAACTCCTTGACAAGTAGCTCATAGCAGGGTGAAAAATTTGAAACTGTCTTGAATAAAAAAGCAGATGATATTAGGTCTATTACCTCAGTGCACTCTAGTGCATTGCTGCCCAGCTCTCTTTCCAGTGCCACCCTTCTTTGGTAGACATCTTTCCATCTTCTCACACTTGACACATGATGGAATGACACATTGTCCAGAGGAGCTTCTGGAATAGCAGAGGTAGACCTGGGAGGTGCTGGCTTCTTCCTTGGTTGGGATGTTGGGACATCTTCCTCAACATCTGAATCAGGTGGAGTAGCAGCTTTCCTCTTTTGGGTACTCACTTTGCTCCATTGTTTGGTAGGTCCAAATGACACTTTGACCTTGTCTTTCTTTAGAGTAGGCTGTTTCTTTTCAGGAGTTGTATGTCCAGCAGTCTTCTTCTCCTTCCTAGCCCTAAGCCTTTTGGCTATGCTAGGGTCCACAGATGCAATGATCTCTGTGTCAGAGTCATCATCTATGGCTTCAACAGGAGGAGGTTGGGAAGTCTCCTCTTCAGCAGGTGGATCAACAGAAGCTTGGTCATCAGTGGCTTCATCATCATCATCAGTTGAGGCCTTGTTCTGGTCCTCAGATGTTTCAACATCTATTGGGACATCCTGTTGAGAAGGAGTGTCCTCTTCAGCCTGATTGCTATGTTCCTCTTGTGGAGCAGGCATGGTGTTCAGGGGAGCAGATACCCCACGCACTACTCTTTGTTCAGATAAAATCCTATTCACAAGATGCTTGATGGATGCATCTACATATTCAGAGGCTTTGGGGTGGTGTTTGAGGATGAAGGAATCCCTTTGCTTTTGCTGAACACAAGTTCCTTTGCTCTTCTCACGTTTGGAGTTCTAGGTTTTTGAGCAAGAGGAACACTTCCTTTGATTTCGTCTATGGGAGAAGTATCCATTGGTACCATAGAGATTGGGGTTGCATGCACCACATCTTCTTGGTTGAGATTCTCATCCATGATGTTAGGGTTTTGATGTTGAGACATTTTCGAATGTGGTGAAAGAAGAGTTTAGGTTTGATTGATTTTGATGAGCTCAGAAAATCAGCTTTAGCATGCAATTTGTTTTGAGAAGATAATGAGGAGATGAAGAGCTGAGAGCAAGCTTGAGCTTTTATAAAAGTCGTTACTTGTGGAATTTTAAAGAGTGGAATACACAGAGTTATTGACCAGACTGGCGTTGCTATCTGGTGATCATGCCACATGATGTCATAGGACATGTTGGCACTTCTCCATAACTGCTATATTTCACATAAGCAGATTCCCAATTTACCCCTTAGGTTTTCAAATTGGGTAGCATCCAAAGCTTTAGTAAATATATCAGCCAATTGCAGATCTGTGGCTACATGTTCTAATGAGATCACCTTCTCTTCCACAAGATCTCTGATGAAATGATGCCTGATATCAATGTGCTTGGTCCTGCTGTGTTGGATAGGATTCTTTGATATGTTGATAGCACTTAAATTGTCACAGTACAATGTCATGACATCTTGTGGGACATTGTATTCTGTGAGCATTTGCTTCATCCAAACCAATTGTGAACAACTGCTACCAGCTGCAATATATTCAGCTTCAGCAGTGGATAAGGATACACAATTTTGTTTCTTACTGAACCAAGAAATCAAATTGTTTCCTAGAAAGAAGCATCCTCCTGATGTGCTCTTTCTATCATCAGCACTTCCAGCCCAGTCAGCATCACAGAAGCCAGTAAGAATTGGTTCACATCCATGAGAATACATTATGCCATAGTCACAAGTACCATTGACATACTTTTTGCTCAGCTTGATATCTTGCACATACACCTACTGCAAAAGCTATATCTGGTCTGCTAGCAGTCAGATATAATAGGCTTCCAATCATGCTTCTGTATAAGCTTTGGTCCACTTTCTCACCCTTGTCATCCTTTGTCAGCTTTAAATGAGTGGGGGCAGGTTTTCTTTTGTGACTTGCACTGTCCATCCCAAACTTCTTGACAGTGTTCTTTGCATAATTGCTTTGGGATAGGAACATGGAGTCCTCCATCTGCTTGATTTGCAGTCCAAGAAAGTAGGTTAGTTCTCCTACTAGGCTCATCTCAAATTCAGATTCCATTTGAGTGATAAAATGTTTAACCATCCTGTCTGACATCCCACCAAAGGCTATGTCATCTACATATATTTGAGCAATCATGACATTTCCTTCTTCATCCTTCACAAACAAGGTTTTGTCTATTCCACCTTTCCTGTACCCTTGTTTTATGAGAAAAGTGGTCAATCTTTCATACCATGCTCTTGGGGCTTGCTTCAGACCATAAAGAGCCTTCCTTAGTTTGTATACATGATCTGGACAACTTGGATCAACAAATCCCTTAGGCTGCTCCACATATACCTCCTCATTAAGATACCCATTTAGAAAGGCACTTTTAACATCCATTTGAAATAGCTTGAACTTCAGGATACAAGCAATTCCTAAGAGTAGTCTGATTGATTCAAGCCTTGCTACTGGTACAAAGGTTTCATCAAAGTCTACTCCCTCAATTTGTGTGTATCCTTGAGCTACAAGTCTAGCCTTGTTCTTTGTAACAACTCCCTGCTCATTTGACTTGTTCTTATACACCCATTTAGTGCCAATCACATTTATGTCATCAGGTCTAGGAACAAGATCCCACACTTCATTCCTTGTGAACTGGCCTAATTCTTCTTGCATAGCAGAAATCCAGTATTCATCATTCAGAGCTTCCTTGATGTTTTTAGGTTCTATCTTTGAAACAAAACAAGAACCTGAAATTATCTCTCTTGATCTAGTGATTACACCACAGTTGGGATCACCAATTATCAGATCTTTAGGATGATCCTTCTGGATTCTGATGGAGGGAGGTTTGTTGGATTATTCTGTCCTTGCCTCAGTTAGAGTTAAGTCAGGATTATCACTCTTTATTTCAACTTCAGTCTGACTGTCAGCAGATGTTCCAACATCATCTGCAACATCTGCAGGGGCATCATCAATGATCACATTTATTGACTCCATTACAACCTTGGTTCTGGAGTTAAATACTCTATAGGCTCTGCTATTTATGGAGTATCTAAGGAAAATCCCTTCATCACTTTTAGGATCCATCTTTCTTCTTTGATCCCTATCAGCCAGAATGTAACAATTACTTCCAAACACATGGAAGTACTTGACTGTAGGTTTTCTGCCCTTCCAGACTTCATAGATGGTGGACAAGGTTCCTTTTCTTAGAGTGACTCTATTGTGAATGTAACAAGCTGTGTTCATAGCTTCAGCCCAGAAGTACAGTGGTAACTTTTTAGCATGAATCATAGCTCTTGTTGACTCTTGGATAGTTCTGTTCTTCCTCTCAACAATCCCATTCTGTTGAGGGGTGATAGGAGAAGAATACTCATGATTGATTCCTTCTGAAGAACAGAAATTGAGAATTTTTTATTCTCAAACTCCTTTCCATGGTCACTTCTTATTTTGACCACATAGCTTGCTTTTTCTCTTTGTATTCTTTGGCACAGATCTTTGAATACATCAAACACATCAGACTTTTCTTTGATGAAATTTATCCATGTATATCTTGAAAAGTCATCAACAACTACATAGGCATACCTTTTTCCCCCAAGACTCTCAACCTGCATTGGTCCCATAAGATCCATATGCAATAATTCCAAAACATTGGAAGTTGTCAGATGTTGGAGCTTTGGATGGGACATCTTGGTTTGCTTGCCTATTTGACATTCACCACATACTTTGCCTTCATCAATCTTCAGTCTTGGAATACCTCTTACAGCCTCCATAGATATGATCTTCTTTATTCCTCTGAGATGAAGATGACCCAGTCTTTGGTGCCATAGCTTCACTTCTTCTTCTTTGGCTAAGGAGCAAGTTGAAGTGAAACTGAAATCTTGAGGTTCCCACATATAACAGTTGTCTTTAGATCTGGATCCTCTCATGACAACCTTCTGTTCTTTATCAGACACTATGCATTCAGTTTTGGTAAAGTTTACACTGTAACCTTGATCACATAATTGACCTATGCTGATCAAGTTAGCAGTCAATCCTTTTACCAGCAACACATCATCTAGTCTTGGAACATCTGGGCAGTCCAAAGTCCCAACTCCCTTGATTTCTCCTTTAGCTCCATCTCCAAAGGTTACATATCTGGATGAGTGTGACTTTAAGTCTACCAGCAGATTCTTCAATCCAGTCATGTGCCTTGAGCATCCACTGTCAAAGTACCAGTCTTCCTTAGCTGATACTCTAAGAGATGTATGAGCTATATAGGCAACAACCTTCTTTGACCATTTTTGCCTGTTGTGAGGTTTCCTTTGATGCCTCTTCCATGTGTAGTGTCTATCTTTAGAGCTCCAAGGTTGTTTGTTGAACTTGTTCTTGGGCATGTATTTGTAGCTTTGATCAGCATGAAGACTAGCTTTAGGTACCCATACTTTCTTGATGAACTTTGTCTTCTGCTTAGGGGGTTGTTGATGTCTTTGATTTTGATGTCCATGCAGCACTTTCTTGGTGACCTCTGTCTTTTGCTTAGGGGGTTACTGATACCTCTGATTTGGATGTCCATGCAGCTTGTAGCAAAAAGGTTTGATGTGACCAAACCTTCCACAATGATGGCATCTCCATCTTTGATACTTCTTTTTCATCATGTTCTTTTCATGATGTTGGGACATCTGTTGGGACATCTTGTTTGACTTTATGGGATTTGAAGTTGTTTTGCTGGTGCTAGCCTCAAACTTTTGAGCTTTATTAAATCCTAGCCCAGTTCTATCCCCTGAGTGCTTGTTGTTGTTGAGAATGACATCCAGTGTGTTTGAGCTACTATTCATCATTCTGACAGATTTGGACATATGCTCCAACTTGGAGTTGAGAAGGCTTAGTTCACTTTTCAAAGTGTCAATGATCTCTAGATTACTTGTCTTTTCAACCTTTTCAACCTTTATATTCTCCATGCATACTTCAGTGCTCCTTTTACACAGCATTTTGTATGATTCTTCAAGCTCTTCAAAAGTCAGCTCCTCATCACTGGATCCCCCTTCAGATTCACATACTCCAGCTAGAGCAGTGATGTGCTTTGTAGATTCTTCTTCTGATTCACATCCTGAGTCTTCATCTGACCAGGTCACAGAGAGACCTTTCTTTTGCTTCTTTAGATAGGTAGGGCATTCATTTCTGATGTGTCCATATCATTCACATCCATGACATTGAATCCCTTTTCCTTGGTTGGTCTTCTCATCATAATTTGACCTTCTATTAGCATCATAAGGTCTTTTATTCTCAGAAGAGTTTGAGTTTCTTCCACTTGGTCTGGACCTGCTATCCATTCTTTTGAGAATCTTGTTGAATTGTCTTCCAAGCATAGCAATTGTTTCTGATAAATTTTCTTCAGGGTCTGCTTCATGATTTTCTTCTTCTTTATCAGTATTTGAAACCAAGGCTATGCTTTTGTTCTTCTTCACAATTGTATCATTCATTCCCATCTCAAATGTTTGAAGGGAACCAATGAGCTCTTCAACCTTCATTGTGCATATGTCCTGAGCTTCTTCTATTGCAGTAACCTTCATGTCAAATCTTTTTGGTAAAGATCTGAGAATCTTTCTTACCAGCTTTTCATCACTCATCTTCTCTCCCAAAGCACCAGAAGTATTAGCTATTTCCAAGATGTTCATGTAACACTCATGAATTGTCTCATCTTCCTTCATTCTCAAGTTTTCAAACTTGGTGGTGAGAAGTTGAAGTCTTGACATCTTTACCTTTGATGTTCCTTCATGAGTGGTTTTGAGAGTGTCCCAAACATCTTTGGCCAGCTCACAGTGATGCACAAGTCTGAATATGTTCATATCAATCCCATTGAATAAGGCATTTAGGGCTTTGGAATTTCCAAGTGCTGAATCTTCTTCCTCCTTGCTCCATTCTTCTTAAGGCTTCAACACTTTTGCCCCATCCTTGTTGTCTTGGACAGGGTGCTCCCATCCTTTGTTGACTGCTTTCCAAGCCCTACTATCAAGTGATTTTAAGAATGCTACCATTCTTGGCTTCCAGTAGTCATAGTTGGATCCATCCAATATAGGTGGTCTACTCACAGATCCTACATCTCTGTCCATGTTCCCAAAATTTTCAGTCCCTAGATCTCACCCAGTTAAACAGGCAGGGTGCCTGCTCTGATGCCAATTGAAATTCTAGGATCAGGTACGTGATGTCGTATGAGATGTTTAAACACTTGAAGACTTAAACAAAACATAAAGTGCAGGTAAATTAAACAACACAGGAAATTGTTAACCCAGTTCAGTGTATCTCCACACTTACATCTGGGGGCTACCAAGCCAGGAAGGAAATCTAATATAAGTAATATTAATTCTGGACTTAAACCACTCAGTTTAATCCTTCACTTAATATCTACCCAAGGCAATTTCTACCTAAGACACAACTTAGATATGAGTACCAACTCACTCCCCCTCAATCACACAGTGATATGTTACAAGTTTAATAAAATTGAAGTCACACTTCAAACACAACAGCTTGATTTTACTTCACAGTTTCAATCAAGACACAATACACTTTTTGCTTAAAAGCTCATAAAGTGATACACAACTAAAACCTGCTATTAAACACAAACACCCTATTTTGTCTTCTTAATTTCGTACTCTATTCTGAGAGTTTCTGTTCCTTAAATAGATGTTTGGATTTTGGGCGTTCTGTAGATTATCCAGTCCGGATACGCATGCTGTCATCACCTTGAATTAGGGTTTGTTACTTCCTTGATTCTAGGTGAGGTAGTTCTTCTGTTATACGGAAATCATATAACTAATCTCCCTATAGATGCGCCTTGTGTTGTTTATCCATTCACAATTAATTCCAGATAAATTCCCTGAATTTACTCAGTTCTGTTATGCATTATTTAAGTCTGGTAGCAGGTTTGAGATGTCACAACATCTGGTGTGACATCCTGATATCTGAACTTAATTCATTAACTTATACAATGTCACAACATCTGGTGTGACATCCTGAACTAAGTTCATTACTTATACTCTGTTTGACAATGTCACAACATCTGGTGTGACATCCTGAACTAAGTTCAACACTTCTTGTTGGTCAAAAATTCTGCCAATTCTAAACATCTACATCACCCTTTATATCCATGGTTATCCACGGGCTCTTAGTTACTTAGCTCACTTAAATTGTTTTTTAAAGAGTGCAGTGTGTGATTAGAAATTTTCTAAGTGCTTTGTAATGATCCCCGTATGGATGTATACAAAGTGTTGTTTGAAAATGTTTTGAAATTGAGGTGTAAAAAGTAATTTGAAATATGAGCAAGCAACTAAGATGTACTTACCCTTGATTAAGTATTTCATGTTCTCGTATGTTCTTTCAATGGTAAGACTATCCCTATTATTAAGAATAGGTAGTCATTACCTTGGATGTGAAGGGACAAGCGTAGGGTCATCGTATGGTCATAGAAAGCAACTTAAGGGATGTCTTTAGCAATTCGTAGGGACTATCATCATTTATTCGAAGGGGCTAGATCATTATTTCGTTGGCAACCTCGAATGGACTTGATCTTTTAAACTGTAGGGACTTGATGATTTATACTTCAAGGGACATTGCTTTAAGACATCCCTATATTCGAGGGACTTGACCATATTATTTTAAGGCAACCAAGAGGAATACCCTAGGAAGTGCAAGATGGCGATCAAAGATCGACTTACGTGTTTGAGTGTTTATTTTCAAATATTTATCTAAATTAATTATCTAAATTAAATTAAATACAAATAAGTTTCCACACCCTATTTACTAACCACACAATAAAATATTTATAATAAAATAAAGACGGAAAATAAATCTAGAATTATTACATGGCTTTGGGATAGTTACAATATAATTGGATAATAATAAATAATAATAATAATAATAATAATAATAATAATAATAATAATAATAATAAAGCAAATAAATAGAGCAATAATAATAATAAAGCAATAAATATTAGAATTTAAAAAGAAAATAATAATAGAGAAAAGTAAGAAATTTTTTTTAAAGAAATATTTTAAATTAAATAAGTTAGAGTTTTAGAGATTATTAGAAAAATAATATAATTTAAAGGATTTAATAAAAATAAAAGGATAATATATTACAAAATAAAAAAAAGTTATTATAAAAGAGATATTTAGGGTTAGAAAAAATTAGGGTTAGAAAATAATTAATTTTTATTTACAAAATACATATAATAACGATTATGTACAAATAATAATAATAGGAAGATCAAATTAATTAAAATAAATATTAAGAAAAATTATGATTTTTAACATAAGATTTATAAAAATTATTGGTTAATTAATTGATTAAGAAAATAATTAGTTATAATATAACAAAAATAATGAAATAAAACAAAAACAAAATAAAGGAGAAGAAAATAAAACCAGGTTTTGTGACAAAATGTTGGAGGTGGGTGTTGAACCCATGCCCTCAACAACAACAACCTCCAGCTTTTCCACTGGGACAAGTGTTGGCTTGTGTCAATCCAATAGCAACAATGCTTTATATGCTAATCCTGTAAAACAAAACAAAATATTAACAAAAGAATGGGACCTGGGATTCGAACCCAGGTCATTGGCCTCCCAGGCGCGTTACCAAAACCAACTGAGCTACACGCTCTTTCTGATATTAATACACAAATATTTCATAATAAAATAAAACGAAATTTAAAATTCAAATTCCGCACCCTTCTTCATCTTCTTCCTCCAGCTGTTGCCTTAGTTTATAGTGACACTTTTCCGTCACTACAACTTATAGTGACAGATTCTGTCCGTTGCTAAGAGTCTTGCGAATTGGAAAATGCAATATACATAATATAAATACATTTTGATCATACAAATCAATCAATATCATCCTTCTAAATGCAATTGATCCATTAATTGCATATAAAATTACGTGTATGGTGAATTCCCAATTTCAAGTTCTAAAACCCTAAGTATGGCATATCCCTCTTCCTGCATGAAAACTTAAAATAAAATATCCAGAAACGATTAATGATGCATCAGGAATAATAATCAATAGTTAAAAACAAGAAAAAATACATGTATACAAGAAATCGAAAATTTGTTTTTCAAGAATGTTTGAAGATTCGGTTTCCATGATGTATGAGCTTTTGGATGCTTATGATGATGTGGATAGTATCAAGAGTATCCCAGGTTCATGTCTAGGCCATTATAATACCTTAATTCAACCTGCAAATAAGAAAACGAAAATTGAAAATTCTTGGTAAAATTTGAAAGTGAAAAGTGTTCTTTGGTCCTCTGAAATTCGTCCCCTAGGCTTGTGTCAACTTGTATTCTTATAGAAGAGTGGAATTAGGTCAGAAAAGTGGTGGATTTGTGGGCTTTTTGGATACCTTGAGTGTGAAGAAATCCCCTTACCAATTTGGTCAAAAAAATCAAATATATCCATGCCATAATGCCTTAGAAGAAGGATCCAATCAAATAATTGTATTTTTATATTTTATTTTGATTTAAAATGAATTTTAATGAATAAAATCCAAATAAATATAAAATAAATTATAAAAATCTGAATAAATAAGCATTGGGTCATGCATGATGTCATTGTAAAGATTGGTTTACAAAATTACAAGCCCATTTGGAAAAATTTGGTTTTAAGACCTCATTTGTTCAATATACCCCTCCAAAATTTCCCAACTTTACCAAGGCCTAAATCCCTCAATTTTAAATCTATAAAGGTGTTATTGGACATTTTGGAAATATTAAATAGTCCTCTAACAAACCTCTTTGGTCTCATGTCCATATCCTTTACCATTTTCAAATTATGCCCTTTGGAAGATGTTGACTTTTGAAATGACCTGTATTGTTTTAGCTCATACCTTCCAAATGAAGCATTTTTAGGCTTGGCTTGTGAGACACAAAGTTGTAGAGAATTCAATTTCCTTCAAAATGAGCTTTATATGGGAATATTTTGATGAATCATGTGAAAGTTATGGCTGGTCAAAGTTCAGTTGACTTTCCTTAAGAAAACCCTAATTTAGAAACTCTTGATTCTTGATGATCTGAAACTTCCTTGGTGAATCATGATCAACCCTTGATCAAATGATGAATTTTACTTCATAAACTTGATGTTGGCAAAAAATCTTGAAGTTTGACTTTAGGTTGACCACAGTTGACCTAAGTTTGACTTTTAACTACTGTGACTGATTTTTGCATATCTGATCATCTGACTGGGCAAACTTATTGGGAAAGCCTTGAAACTTGACATGGGTATTATTGAATACATTTGGGATATTATGAAGCTCACTTGAGGCCTTGAAACTCATTTTAACCTGAGGAAACACAAAACCCTAGTTTTGGACACTTTGCTTAGGAGGAGGCATTGTTTGAGGAAACTTCCAAACTTCTTGACCAATTGGGAGTCTTGAGGACCTTATGATCATTTAGAAATCTTGAGAGAGGCTGTCTTGATTGTGGGAGGGCAAATTTTGGGGTACAACAACTTCCCCTTGTTCAATTTTCTGGAATCTGAGGAGTTAGATTGGCATGTATGACATTCGTGACTTGAAGATTGAAGAGGATTGAACACAAAAACCCAAAAATTTGCACTTGCTGGTGTGTAGAATGATGTTGTTGGTTGATCATGACACTTGAATGGGCTTAAAGATGCCATTTGAATAAAGAGTCTTCTGATATGCTTCTTAAATATGGAGAT
The DNA here is from genome assembly GCA_963966055.1 of Lathyrus aphaca. Taxonomy (NCBI): domain Eukaryota; kingdom Viridiplantae; phylum Streptophyta; class Magnoliopsida; order Fabales; family Fabaceae; genus Lathyrus; species Lathyrus aphaca. Next base: position 403,530,542 of record OZ014521.1, on the reverse strand, counting down.
GACATTTTTGGGAAGAATAAACGACAACCCAAAAATGAGATAACCTGCGGGAAGAATAAACGACGGCCCGAGGTAACAAGATAACCATTGGGAAGAATAAACGATGGCCCAGGGTGAGTTGATTTCTGGGAAGAATAAACGACGGCCGAAAAATGAGATAACCTGCGGGAAGAATAAACGATGGCCCGAGGTAACAAGATAACCATTAGGAAGAATAAACGACGGCCCAAGGTAAGTTGATTTCTGGGAAGAATAAACGACAGCCCAAAAATGAGATAACCTGCGGGAAGAATAAACGACGGCCCGAGGTAACAAGATAACCATTGGGAAGAATAAATTACGGCCCGAGATAACAAGATAACCATTGGGAAGAATAAACGATGTCCCAAGGTAAGTTGATTTCTGGGAAGAATAAATGACGGCCCAAGAATGAGATAACCTACGGGAAGAATAAACGATGGCCTGAAGTAACAAGATAACCATTGGGAAGAATAAACGACGGCCCAAGGTAAGTTGATTTCTGGGAAGAATAAACGACGGTCCAAAAATGAGATAACCTGCGGGAAGAATAAACGACTGCCCGAGGTAACAAGATAACCATTGGGAAGAATAAACGACGGCCCAAGGTAGATTGATTTTTGGGAAGAACAAACAACTACCCAAAATGAGATAACCTGCGGGAAGAATAAACGACGGCCCTAGGTAACAGGTTAACCATTGGGAAGAATAAACGACGGCCCAAGGTAAGTTGACTTTTGGAAAGAATAAACGACGGCCCAAAAAAGAGATAACCATTGGGAAGAATAAACGACGGCCCCAGGTAATAAGATAACCATTGGGAAGAATAAACGACGGCCCAAGGTAAGTTGATTTCTGGGAAGAATAAATGACGGCCCAAGGTAAGTTGATTTCTGGGAAGAATAAACGACGGCCCAAAAATGAGATAACCATTGGGAAGAATAAACGACGGCCTGAGGTAACAAGATAACCATTGGGAAGAATAAACGACGGCCCAAGGTAAGTTGATTTCTGGGAAGAATAAACGACGGCCCAGAAATGAGATAACCTGCGAGAAGAATAAACGACGGCCCGAAAATGGGATAACCTGGGGGAAGAATGAACAACGGCCCGAGATAACAAGATAACCAATGGGAAGAATAAGCGACGACCCAAGGTAAGTTATTGATGAACTTTGTCTGCTGGAGAATTTACCTGAAAAACAAGGTTAGCAGGGTGCAAGTATAATGATATATATAACAACTTGCAAGATAATATTTTATGAGAATGCGTATGATATGATATGATATGATGTGATGTGATGTATGAATGAATTATGTAGTTGAATCGTATAAGTAGCTTTGTAGAACAACTGCTGACTGGGGAAAATAAATCCCAATTTGTTGCTGAGGAGCATGAAGACTTCGTTCTCGTCTTGTTTAAGAATATCGTGCTTAGGAACTTCCCATTTTTGTTCGTCGTACTTTTTATTGAAGGATTAGGTTCCTGAATATCCTGACTGAGGATAAAAGAGATGGACATAGATCCGGGAGACCTATTCGTTAAGTATCAATTCTTCGGAGGATATGAAGTTGCTTGGAGACTTCCTAAAGTTGGAAGTGTAAGATATTGCTTGAGGTATTTCGTCTGGATATCCGTAAAGATTACTCCGTGGGGATGATCCGGCGAAGCTTTGTTGAATTCCTATCTCCCTTCGTTCTTAGTAAATTTCATTATTGTATTTTATGCATTTCTGGTAAACATCAATCATATTCAAAGGCATATATACATTCAAACATAACAAACAGACGTTTCTTGCTTTAGTAAAAGGGGAAAAGTAAACCTGAATAAAGAGGGAAAAGTAAAGCTGAACTCGAAAATAGAATCATTTCAATTTTGAGAGTGTATAACCAATTGGTTTTAGAGCTCCTGAGGTTCTTAACTCTCCCGAATACCTTCCCAGAAATTCTCATAGCTGGATCTGAAGACATAATACTAACACCATCTGATACTACTGGCATAGACAGTTAATTTCCACAATGGCTTCTGTTGAGCATCCAATATCAAGGTAATACAATTGTGATGAACCATATACACTCCGGGTATTAGATTTGGAAAGAGAGCATTGCCCCTTGGTTGAGGATGAATTGTTCCATAATGGAAGTATCTGAAAGGAGCTACCTCAAGAGAAATAAGAAGAATGCCCCTGGCGTCGTGAACTTTGTAATGTTACCCTTGGTAATTTAGATAGATGAGAAAGATTTGCCCCTGGATACTTAAGCATTGTTGAATCTTAACCTGATTGCCCCAAATGAATTAGGCAGTAACAAAACATGCCCCCTTGATTGGGAAATAGTGACTATGCCCCTTGTATATATTGGCTTTGATCCAGGAAGCCACTTTGTCTATCGGAAGGACTTTGGTTTATTGAACATTCATCCTGTAAGTTTCTCTGTTTGTCAAACACTCAGTTATATGCAAACAATGATATTAAAAAATGCAATGCTTATGTCTGTCTTGAAGTTTTGAAAAAGAATTATTTTAGTAAAACAATTTTTATGAAAACTGTGATATTAACTCAAGTTTTATAATAAGCCTTAAAGGAGTCAAGATACCTTTTTGTGTCAATATGCTTTCAAACTACCCATGCTTCAGTTAGGACTTTTAAAGGGTTGTAACGTGGTCTGGTTCACGGTTTAAGAAATAAAGGATAAAGGCTCAAATTTTATTTGTACCCAACCCAATCTCCATGATGTTCTTCAGTCCTATGTTCGGTTAACTTATGCATTGAGGCTCCAAAGGAGTTTGGAATTGTAACACTGACATTTGTGATGATTCAGGAATCAAAAAAACACTATTTGAAAATTCAGTCATCTTTCTTTATTGAGGATCTATGGTGACCTCCTTTTTTCTTTTGACTTTGTTATCCCTTCTTTTTTCCTGAACTGTTTATTTCAAGGTTACAGTAAGCGGGATGTCTTAAATTTTTTTTATTAAGTCTCCTTCATAGGTTTTGACTTAATGAGCTTTTCTTTTGCTAGATATTGACTTGCAGACTTTAGTGATTACATGGAAACATCATTAGTTGTGTACAACACAAACAATTGGCATAATTGAGTTAACCGAGTAACTACCCTGCCCAGGTTATGAATAAGGGTTTTAATTTGCATGAGAATGAAAACTCCTACTTCATAGGCTCAAAAGGGTTGACTAGGGATTAACTTCCTTATATCTCTACTGTTTAGGAATTGAAATAATGCTTGTACATCGTCAACATAGTGTGTTCAAGAGCATACTGCATAAGATTATGGTATTGTTTTTGTCATCCTCCCTCTACAGGCTTATAGCTTTATCAGGAGTTAAATATCACAAAATAGAAATATGAAGCATAGTTCAAACTATAGTGAAACGAATGGATTAATTCAAGACAAACATATGCAATGCATTAATGAAAACAAAAGTTTAACTAATAGTAAGTGTTTAAACAAAATAAAAGAAATTACAAATGAAAGTTCAAATGTTGTCCCATCCAGTTGGCTGAATGTCTTCAATTGCAATCTGTGAACTTTCAGCAGCAGTATATTTCACCATGAAATCAAATTTGCCACTTGGATGTCCCAAGGTGCCCCATATCTCAACAGGAATAGGCAGGCTTTCTTTCTTTCTACTTTGGGCAACTTGTCTTGCAGCTTCGATGTTTGATGGACGATAGTAGAATTCAATTTGGCCTTATGGCGTAACCTCGAGGATTCCTTCGTCAATCAGGTCTTGAATATTTTTCTTCAATGTCCAACAACTATTAGTATCATGTTTGGGACAGTTGGAGTGATACCCACACCTTGCCTTAGGATTATAACGAGGAGAGGAAGTATTAGGATTTTGAGGAGGATTTTTCAAAGAAATTAGCTTCATCTCCAACAAGCATTGCAGAACTTGCGACATTGGAGTGATGAATTTGATAAACTGTCTTCTACATTCCTTGTGTTGAGGTGGATTAACCTTACCAAGTTTTTTTTCTTCAACTGAAGAACAATCAGTGGCAACTTGTCTCTTATCTTCTTTTATCCCCATCTTCCTTTCAACCAAGTCAGCTTGTTTTAACGAAGCTTGACTGACAATTAGATTCATGACTTCATTATTTTGAAGTTTGTAGACAAAGGTTCTTAGCTCTTCTTGCCCCTGAGATAAACTTTGAATGAGAGCCACCTGGTCATTCATCTGGATCCTCATTTTTGTCATCTTAGCTTGCAATTGTTCCAGCTGACCATTCTTGTGATCTTCATGATTTTCAGAGAGAGGTGCTTTCAACTCTTCTTGCCCCTTAGACAAATTCAGGATCACTTCTTGTAACTGAGCATTCTGAACCTGGAGATCCTTGACAGTTTGTTCGAGAGACATTTCTGCTGAAATAAACAGCGGGAAGATTGAGAAACCTGCTATAGAAACCTATCATGCAATTCTATGGTATGTAAATGTATATGCAATGTTTTCAAGGACCGCAGGATTTAAATTTGTTTAAACGAAAAACAAGAACAAAATTTTATTAGTAAATATTTAATATAAGTTTTGCCCCTTGGGCTTACAGAAAAATAACAAATAAGATGCAAAAGATAAATGTATGGGGTTTTAAGTCTCCCATGGAATCTTCCTCTTTGCGTGGAGGTATTTGTTGAGGTTTTGCTCCTCGTGAAGTTGCCTTGTTAGCTCAAGAATTCTTTCTTGACCACCTCTGAAATGAGTCTCAAAAGTATCCATTTGCTCCTTCAACTGAATCCAGGACTTTGGCAATTCTTCCAAATCAGTGGGCATGTCTGGCTGGAGGATGGTATAAGGAACATCTCCTTCAGCAACAGGCTCCATAGTGACTGGTAGAACAGCAGGATATGGCATCATAAGAGTCTAAGCACGAGATCGAATCCATCTGAGATAAGGCTCCATAGGAATAGAATACTTTGGCTCCAAAGTGTTGTTGTCAATCTTGTTCACCTTGTTCCAAGCTCGTATAAAGCTTTGATGGTAACCCTGAAGATCGTTGTCGAAGTCGAACATAATACCCTGAATAAGCATGTCATGAGGAACATTACTCCGAGCATAACCAAACTGACGTAGAGCTAAAGATGGGTTGTAAGTGATGCCCCCTCTTATGCCAAGGAGTGGCACATTAGGGAACTCCCCACAACGGTCAATGATAGTAACATTCTCCATAGATTGAGAGCACCAATGAATGTCTGAATGAGAAAATGACATGATCTTCTTAGACCACCTGAACCCTTGTTCATTCCTCATTACTGATCGAGGAAGGTGAGAAATAAACCACCTAGATAATAAAGGTATGCAGCACATCAGAGTCCCTCTCTCCTTCGTAGTACGAGTGTGAAGAGAATGTAAGATGTCTCCAAGTAATGTAGGCACTGGATTGCGAGTCAGAAATATGATGATGGCGTGTACGTCTATGAACTGGTCTGGATTAGGGAACAAAACTAAGCCATAGATCAATAGGGCTAAGATCTCCTCAAAAGCATCATAACTCATAGCCTTCAGGAACACTTGAGCTTTCTCCATCAATACCTTAGCAAGAATACCCTTAATTCCGCTTCTCGTTTATAGGACAATGTCTGATTTCTTCAGATGTAGGGCTGCAACAATGACTTCAGGTTTAGGCTCCTTTTCTAAGCCTGTGAAGGATCTCTAATCAAGGATAGGTATACCCAGTAGTATGGAGAACTCTTCCATTGTAGGAACCAGCTGATAGTCGGGGAATGTGAAGCAATGATGTTTAGGATCAAAGAACTAGAATAGGACACTCATCATGTCTTCATTGAAACCTGAAGTGACTAGATCCAGTAGGTGACCATTCTTCTTGATGAATTGGGAGTTTTTAGAAACTTGAGAGACCAATTCCTTAAGCTTAGGAGGTATTCCTACAAAGTTGATCCAGATAGTATTCCTACGAGCAGAAGCCATGACCTGCAACAAAGAACAAAGATAAATCCTTTGGTCCTTGAAATGGTTAGTGAAAATGCTATGCTTATGATGCATGATGTCATGTTGTTATTCTCAATCACAAACATGTGGCACACACAAACAAGTCACACAATAGCTCTAGGTTTGAAGGCTTGCATGAGGTTTAAAGGTAAGTACCCTCCCCTGAAGTTTAGTTGGTTCATCCTGTCCTACAAAAGTAACAAGGTTCTAAGGGATCTCAATATCATTGATCCTTCCCAATGGTTGTTATTTAGTAGGCAACTTACTTGCCAACCAAAACCCTCCAAGTTTAGGATCTCAATGAGTGTAGCATCGAGTATCAACCAACTTTAGTCTTCACCAAAGTCGGCTAACTCACTACTTTCTAAAGGCCAAGATGGGATAACTAGGGTTCTAACAGTCAGTTAGTGTATTGACCACATATGGCAGCCCCATATTATCCTTAACTTACTTAAGGAACATAAGCACCAACCAAGAACTCACACTAACTATGGCCACTAGATCAACCATATCGGTATACGTCGTACAGTTTCCTTGGTCTATTACCATTTACCTACGGTACACTAGATCCGGGTTAGGATCTTTCACACATAAATCCCAACAAGTAATATAAAGCAAACAAAGCAAACAATTTAAAGTGATCTAATTCCTAAGGGTACCCCTCTTTTACTTAGTAACTCCCCAGCAAAGTCGCCAGTTCTGTAACACGGTGGAAGAACTGACTTTTAGTCATGTTGCGGATAGCAAGAGTCACCATCGACTTTTATTTTATCCATAAGGAAAGGACATAAAAGAACAGGAAAGACCTATTTTAAAAGACTTGAGTTCGGGGGGTAGGTTTTATAAAGGGAAGGTGTTAGAACCCTTTATATCCATGGTTATCCATGGGCTCTTAGTTACTTATCTCACTTAAATTGTTTTTTAAAGAGTGCAGTGTGTGATTAGAAATTTTCTAAGTACTTTGTAATGATCCTCGTATGGATGTATACAAAGTCTTGTTTGAAAATGTTTTGAAAATGAGGTTTAAAAAGTAATTTGAAATGTGAGCAAGCAACTAAGAGGTACCTACCCTTGATTAAGTCTTTCATGTTCTCGTATGTTCTTTCAATGGTAAGACTATCCCTATTGTAGATGTCTTGAATTGGCAGAATTTTTGACCAACAAGAAATATTGAATTCAGTTCAGAATGTCCTATCAAATGTTGGGACATTATCAAACAGAGTATATGAACTTATTTCAGGATGTCTCACCAGATGTTGGGACATTGTGTTAAAGACTTAAGTTCAGTTTTTCAGGATGTCCCAACAGATGTTGAGACATCTCAAACCTGCTACCAGAATTAATTATTGATTAACTGATCAGAGATATTTAAGGAGAGTTATCTGGAATTAATTAATGATGGATAAAAACAGAACAAGGCGCATCTGTAGGGAGATTTATATTGAAGATTCAGATTAAAACAGAAGACCTAAAGCACCTAGAATCTAGGAGGTAACAAACCCTAATTCAAGGTGGAAGCTGCATGCGCATTAAGGCTAGATCATTCTTCAGAAAGCCCAAAATTCAGATACCTATTTAATCAACAGAAACTCATAGAATTGAGTACTAATTTCAGAAGACCAAATAGGGTGTCTAGTGTTTTAATAGCAGGTTGTTTTATTGTACCACTTTATGAGCTTTTAAGCAAAAGTGCATTTGTGACTTGATTGAAACTGTGAAGTAAGATCAAGCTGTATTGTTTGAAGAATGTCTTCAATTTCATTAAACTTGTAAACTTGATCACTGTATGATTGAGGGGGAGTGAGTAGGGTACTCTTATCTAAGGTGTGTCTTAGGTAGAAATTGCATTGGGTAGTTATTAAGTGATAGATTAAACAGGGTGGTTTAAGTCTAGAATTAATATTACTTATAGTGGATTTCCTCCTGGCTTGGTAGCCTCCAGATGTAGGTGTGGTTATACACTGAACTGGGTTAACAAACTTCTGTGTTGTTTACTTTTCTTGCTATTTAAGTTTTGGTTAAATTTGTCAAGTGTCCTATCAAGTGTTGGGACATCTCTTAGGACATCTCATACCTGATCACAGAATTTCAATTGGCATCAGAGCAGGCACCCTGCCTGTTTATACTGGGTGAGATCTAGGGAAAACAAATTATGTAACATGGACAGAGATATAGGGTCAGTAAATAGACCACCTATACTGGATGGATCTAATTATGACTACTGGAAGCCAAGAATGATTGCATTCTTAAGATCACTTGACAACAGGGCATGGAGAGCAGTAAATGTTGGATGGGATCATCCTGTCCAAGACACCAAAGATGGATCAAAAGTGCTGAAACCTGAAGAAGAATGGAGTAAGGAGGAAGAAGATTCAGCACTAGGCAACTCAAAGGCCTTAAATGCTTTATTCAATGGCATTGATAGGAACATCTTCAGACTTGTGCATCATTGTGAGCTGGCCAAAGATGTTTGGGACACTCTCAAAACAACTCATGAAGGAACATCAAAAGTAAAAATGTCAAGACTTCAACTTCTCACCACCAAGTTTGAAAACTTGAGAATGAAGGAAGATGAATCAATTCATGAGTTCTACATGAACATCTTGGATATAGCCAATACTTCTGGAGCTTTGGGAGAAAAGATGACTGATGAAAAGCTTGTAAGAAAAATTCTCAGATCTTTGCCAAAAAGATTTGACATGAAAGTCACAGCAATAGAAGAAGCTCAAGACATATGCTCTATGAAAGTTGAAGAACTCATTGGTTCCCTTCAAACTTTTGAGATGGGAATGAATGACACAAATGTTAAAAAGAACAAAAGCATAGCCTTGGTGTCAAATACTGATGAAGAAGAAGATGATGAATCAGAAAATGATAAAAGCTTATCAGACAACCTTGCTATGCTTGGAAGACAATTCAAAAAGATGCTCAGAGGAATGGAAGGCAAATCCAATCCCAGTGGAAGATACACAAACTCTTCTGAGAACAAGAGAACTTATGATGCTAACAGAAGGTCAAATTTTGCTGAAAAGACCAGTCAAGAAAAAGGAATCAAATGCCATGGATGTGAAGGATATGGACACATCAAGAATGAATGTCCTACCTACTTAAAAAGGCAAAAGAAAGGACTATCTGTAACCTGGTCTGATGAAGACTCAGGAGGTGATTCAGAAGAAGAATCAGCTAAGCATATCACTGCTTTAGCTGGACTATGTGAGTCTGATAGTGAATCCAGTGATGGAGAACTTACTTATGAAGATCTTGAGCAAGCATTCAAAGATCTATACAAAAGAAGCACTGAAATATGCAGTGAGGTTATAAAGCTAAAGAAGCAGAATGAGACATTAGAAGATGAAAAAGCAAGTGATCAAGAGATCATTGACACCTTGAAAAGTGAAGTAACTCTTCTCAACTCCAAGTTGGAACATATGTCCAAATCTGTTAGAATGTTGAACAGCAGCTCAAATACACTGGATGTTATTCTCAACAACAATAAACATTCAGGGGACAAAAGTGGACTGGGATATAACAGAGATCATAAGGATGAAGCCAGCTCTAGCAAAACTACTTCAAAATCCACACAGTCAAACAAGATGTCCCAACAGATGCTTCAACATCAGGAAAAGAACACAAAGTCAAACATAATGTTCCAACAGATGTCTCAACATTCTGGAAAGAACAAAATGAAGAAGAAGTATCAAAGATGGAGATGCCATCACTGTGGAAGATTTGGGCATATCAAACCTCATTGTTATAAGCTACATGGATATCCAAATCAGATGTATCAGCAATCTTCTAAGCAGAAAGTAGAAGGTACTAAGAAAGTGCTGCATAGACATCAAAGAAATCAGCAACCTCCTAAGCAGAAGACAGAGGTCATCAAGAAGGTATGGAGACCAAAAGCTAGCATTCAGACTGATCAAAGCCACATACCCAAGAACAAGATCAACAATCAATCTTGGAGATCTAACAATGAACAACACACAGGGCAGAGGCATCAAAAGAAATCTCAACTCAAATGGGCAAAGAAAAATGTTGCATACATAGCACATACATCACTAAGAGTATCAGCTAAAGAAGACTTGTACTTTGACAGTGGATGTTCAAGACACATGACTGGATTGAAGAACCTGCTAGTAAACTTAAAGTCACATTCATCCAGGTATGTAACCTTTGGAGATGGAGCTAAAGGAGAAATCAAGGGAGTTGGAACCTTGGACTGTCAAGATGTTCCAAGACTAGATGATGTGCTGCTAGTTAAAGGTTTAACTGCTAACCTGATCAGTATAAGTCAATTATGTGATCAAGGGTACAGTGTAAACTTTACCAAAACTGAATGTATAGTGACTAACAAAGAACAAGAAGTGGTCATGAGAGGAGCCAGATCTAAAGACAACTGTTACATGTGGGAATCTCAGAACCTCAGTCTCACTTCAACTTGTTCTTTAGCTAAGGAAGAAGAAGTGAAACTATGGCACCAAAGACTAGGTCATCTTCATTTCAGAGGCATAAAGAAGATCATATCTATGGATGCTGTAAGAGGTATTCCTAAACTGAAGATTGATGATGGAAAAATATGTGGTGAATGTCAAATAGGCAAGCAAACCAAGATGTCCCATCCAAAGCTCCAACATCTGACAACTTCCAAAGTTTTGGAACTTTTACATATGGATCTTATGGGACCTATGCAAGTTGAAAGCCTTGGTGGTAAGAGGTATGCCTATGTGGTGGTTGATGACTTTTCAAGATATACATGGATAAATTTCATCAAAGAAAAGTCTGATGTATTTGATGTATTCAAAGAATTATGTCAAAGATTACAAAGGGAAAAATCCAGCTGTGTGATCAGAATTAGAAGTGATCATGGAAAAGAATTTGAGAATCAAAAGTTCTTAGATTTCTGCTCTTCAGAAGGAATAAATCATGAATATTCTTCACCTATCACTCCTCAACAGAATGGGATTGTTGAGAGGAAGAATAGAACTATTCAAGAATCAGCAAGAGCTATGATCCATGCTAAAAAATTACCTCTGTACTTCTGGGCTGAAGCTATGAACACTGCCTGCTACATCCATAACAGAGTTACTTTAAGGAAAGGAACTTTGTCCACAATATATGAAGTCTGGAAGGGCAGAAAACCCACTGTTAAGTACTTTCATGTGTTTGGAAGTAACTGTTATATTCTGGCTGATAGGGAGCAAAGGAGAAAAATGGATCCTAAAAGTGATGAAGGGATTTTCCTTGGATACTCTATAAACAGCAGAGCATATAGAGTATTTAATTCTAGAACCAAGGTTATCATGGAGTCCATAAATGTGATAATTGATGATGCTCCTACAGATGTCCCAGAAGATGTTGGAACATCTGCTGATATCAAGATTGAAGCTGAAGAAAAGGATGATCATTATAACTTCACTTAATCTGATACAAGGACAGAAGAATCCAGCAAACCTCCCTCCATCAGAATACAGAAGGATCATCCCAAAGATTTAATAATTGGTGATCCCAACAGAGGTGTGAGCACTAGATCAAGAGAAGTGATTTCAGGTTCTTGTTTTGTTTCTAAAATAGAACCTAAAAACATCAAGGAAGCTCTTACTGATGAATACTGGATTTGTGCTATGCAAGAGGAATTAGGTCAATTCACAAGGAATGAAGTGTGGAATCTTGTTCCTAGACCTAATGACATAAATGTGATTGGAACAAAATGGGTGTATAAGAACAAATCAAATGAACAGGGAGTTGTTACAAAGAACAAAGCTAGACTTGTAGCTCAAGGATACACTCAAATTGAAGGGGTAGACTTTGATGAAACCTTTGCACCAGTAGCAAGGCTTGAATCAATCAGACTGCTGTTGGGAATTGCTTGTATCTTAAAGTTCAAGCTATTTCAAATGGATGTGAAAAGTGCCTTTTTAAATGGTTATCTTAATGAAGAGGTATATGTAGAACAGCCTAAAGGATTTGTTGATCCAAGCTGTCCAAATCATGTATACAAACTAAAGAAGGCACTTTATGGTTTGAAGCAAGCTCCAAGGGCATGGTATGAAAGACTGACCACATTTCTTATCAAGCAAGGGTACAGAAAAGGTGGTATTGATAAAACCTTGTTTGTTAAAGATGAAGAAGGAAATGTCATGATTGCTCAAATATATGTTGATGACATTGTTTTTGGTGGGATGTCTGACAGGATGGTCAAACATTTTGTCAAGCAGATGGAATCTGAATTTGAAATGAGCCTAGTAGGAGAGTTAACCTACTTTCTTGGTCTGCAAATAAAGCAAATGGAAGACTCAATGTTCATTTCCCAAAGCAAATATTCCAAGAACATAGTCAAGAAATTTGGAATGGAAAATGCTTCTCATAAGAGAACTCCTGCCCCCACACTTTTAAAGCTGACTAAAGATGAAAAGGGTGAGAATGTAGATCAAAGCTTATACAGAAGCATGATTGGAAGCTTGTTATACTTGACTGCTAGCAGACCAGACATAGCATTTGCAGTAGGAGTTTGTGCAAGATATCAAGCTGATCCAAAAGTCAGTCATCTCAATCAAGTCAAGAGAATTCTTAAATATGTTAATGGTACTTGTGACTATGGCATAATGTACTTTCATGGATGCAAACCAATTCTCACTGGCTTCTGTGATGCTGATTGGGCTGGAAGTGTTGATGACAGAAAAAGCACTTCAGGAGGATGCTTCTTTCTAGGAAACAATTTGATTTCTTGGTTCAGTGAGAAACAAAATTGTGTATCCTTATCTACAGCTGAAGCTGAATATATAGCAGCTGGAAGCAGTTGTTCTCAGTTGGTTTGGATGAAGCAAATGCTCACTGAGTACAATGTCCCACAGGATGTCATGACATTGTACTGTGACAACTTAAGTGCAATCAACATATCAAAGAATCCTATCCAACATAGCAGGACCAAGCATATTGATATCAGACATCATTTCATCAGAGATCTTGTAGAAGAAAAAGTGATTTCATTGGAACATGTAGCTACAAATCTCCAGTTGGCTGATATCTTTACAAAAGCATTGGATGCTACACAATTTGAGAACTTAAGGGGCAAACTGGGAATCTGTTTATGTGAGATTTAGCAGTTAATGAGATGTGCCAACATGTCATATGACATTGCATGGCATAAGTTCCAGATGGCAACAATAGTCTGGACAAGAACCTTGGGTATTCCATTCCTAATCATTTTCATTGTAACGGCTACTTATTTAGTAACAGCTTATAATCAGCTATCAATTTTCGCATCACACCATCAAAAGCGAATCATATTATCAAGCTGTTATTCAGAAATCATAAACCCTAAAACTCTTCATCCATCTTCCTTGACAATGTCTCAAAACCCTAACATTCCTGAAGAAGTTCTCAACAAAGAAGACGTAGTTCATGCAACTCCCATCTCTGTAGTACCAATGCAATCAACCCCATTGGACGAACTCAGGGGAAGCGCCTCTCATGCTAAAAAGCCAAGAACTCCAAAAAGAGCTAAAGATCAAGTCTGCAGCAAAGCCAAAGGAGGCATTCCTTCTCCAGCAAACATGCCCCCAAAATCTTCTGATTATGTGGATGCTTCCATCAAGGAGATAGTCAACAAGATTCTTCTTGAACAGAGAGTGGTTAGTGGGATTTCTATTCCTCTGAACACCATGCCTGTCCCTCAAGAAGAACAAGTTCAAACTGCAGAGGACACTCCTGCTCAACAGGATGTCCCAATAGATGTAGGAACATCTGAGGATGAGAAAAAGAACTCATCTGATGCTGATACTGAACAAACTGAGGACCAGAAAAAGGCCTCAAATGAAAGTAATGAAGAAGACTCTGAGGATCAGACCAAAGCCTCAACTGAAGATCACATCTCTGCTGATCAACCAACTGAAGAGGAGACTGCTCAATCTCCTCCAGTGGTGAACCTGGAGCAGGATACTGATACAGAGATCATAGCCTCTGTTAGACCTAGCATAGCCAAAAGGCTCAGGTCCAGGAAAGGAAAGATGCAAGCTGAACCTGAAATTCCTGAGAAGAAGAAAACTACCCCAAAGAAAGCTGCCTTTGGTCCAACAAAACCATGGAGTAAAGTTCAAACCCAGAAGAGGAAAGCTGTCACACCATCAGACTCAGATGTTGAATCAGATGTCCCACCATCACCTCCCAAGAAGAAACCAGCACCATCTAGGGCTTCAACTGTTGTTCCAGAAGCTCCCTTGGACAACATATCATTCCATCATGTCTCTAGTGTTAACAGATGGAAGTTTGTGTACCAAAGAAGGGTTGCCCTGGAAAGAGAACTGAGCAGCAATGCACTTGAGTGCACTGAACTGATTGATCTTATCTCTGCTGTAGGCCTCTTCAAAACAGTCTCAGATCTCTCTCCCTGCTATGAACTTCTTGTCAAAGAATTCATTGTTAATCTTCAGGAGGATTGTGCCAATGGTAAGTCCTCTGAATTTAGAAAAGTCTTTGTTAGAGGTAGGTGTGTAGAGTTCTCTCCTCAGATCATCAATCAATACCTAGGAAGAGAAACAGATGGACCAAATGAGCTAGATAAGACAGATAATCAAGTCTACAAGGTGATCACTACAAACCAGGTCAAGGCATGGCCTGTTAAAGGAAAGCTCTCAGTGAGCATGTTAACAAGAAAATATGCCATGCTGAACAGGATTGGTACAGCTAACTGGGTGCCCACCAATCACACATCTTCAATCTCCACTGGTCTGGCCAGGTTTATCTATGCTGTGGGAACTCAGACTAAGCTGGATTATGGTGCTTACATTTTTGATCAGACCTTGAAGCATGCTAGCTCTTCTGCAACAAAGCTGCCAATAGCTTTTCCCTCTTTGCTATGTGGTATAGTTCTAAGTCAATACCCTGGAATTCTCACTGAGAAGGACACAGTCTGCAAGAGAGAAAGCCCCCTGGCTTTTCACTACAAATTGTTCCTCATTCATCATGCAGCAGATGTTGAAGCACCTTCTGGGACATCTGCAGGTCCTTCAACTGCTAAGACTCCAATCTCCAAGAAGGCATTAATTGCTGAACTCAAGAGCACTTGCAAAGAGCTTGAAGCTAGAAAGCAAAAGCTTGAGGAAATCATTCAAAGGTTGGAGAGTGAAGAAGATCAGAAAGCTGCATCTGATGAAGAAACTGAAGCTGATGAAGAAACTGAGAGTGATGAATCTGAGTGATCATTGCAGGTGAGGAAAATGTAATGACAGCACTGCATTGTATTTCTGGATTAGTGTCTTTGGCCCCATAATTTGTGTCTAACAAGGGGGAGAACAACAACAACAAATTGTATTGCTGTTTAATTATGAATGAAAAATCTGTTTGTTTGTGTCTGAACTGAATCAGTGTGTTTTGATAAATATTTATGTTGCAACAAGACTGAATACATATATGTTTGAGGGGGAGTAATCTCAAATATGGATCAACAGAAAAGTAATGCTACACTCTGATAAAAAGAACTTCTGCTGCACTCTGAAAACCAGAAAAGATGTTAGCCAAAAATTAGCCAAAGGGGGAGTTTGTAGATGTCTTGAATTGGCAGAATTTTTGACCAACAAGAAATATTGAATTCAGTTCAGAATGTCCTATCAAATGTTGGGACATTATCAAACAGAGTATATGAACTTATTTCAGGATGTCTCACCAGATGTTGGGACATTGTGTTAAAGACTTAAGTTCAGTTTTTCAGGATGTCCCAACAGATGTTGAGACATCTCAAACCTGCTACCAGAATTAATTATTGATTAACTGATCAGACATATTTAAGGAGAGTTATCTGGAATTAATTAATGATGGATAAAAACAGAACAAGGCGCATCTGTAGGGAGATTTATATTGAAGATTCAGATTAAAACAGAAGACCTAAAGCACCTAGAATCTAGGAGGTAACAAACCCTAATTCAAGGTGGAAGCTGCATGCGCATTAGGGCTGGATCATTCTACAGAAAGCCCAAAATTCAGATACCTATTTAATCAACAGAAAATCATAGAATTGAGTACGAATTTCAGAAGACCAAATAGGGTGTCTAGTGTTTTAATAGCAGGTTGTTTTATTGTACCACTTTATGAGCTTTTAAGCAAAAGTGCATTTGTGACTTGATTGAAACTGTGAAGTAAGATCAAGCTGTATTGTTTGAAGAATGTCTTCAATTTCATTAAACTTGTAAACTTGATCACTGTATGATTGAGGGGGAGTGAGTAGGGTACTCTTATCTAAGGTGTGTCTTAGGTAGAAATTGCATTGGGTAGTTATTAAGTGATAGATTAAACAGGGTGGTTTAAGTCTAGAATTAATATTACTTATAGTGGATTTCCTCCTGGCTTGGTAGCCTCCAGATGTAGGTGTGGTTATACACTGAACTGGGTTAACAAACTTCTGTTTTGTTTACTTTTCTTGCTATTTAAGTTTTGGTTAAATTTGTCAAGTGTCTTATCAAGTGTTGGGACATCTCTTAGGACATCTCATACCTGATCACAGAATTTCACCTATTATTAAGGAATAGGCAACCATTACCTTGGATGTGAAGGGACAAGCGTATGGTCATCATATGGTCATAGAAAGCAACTTAAGGGATGTCTTTAGCAATTCGTAGGGACTATTATCATTTATTCGAAGGGGCTAGATCATTATTTCGTAGGCAACCTCGAAGGGACTTGATCTTTTAAACTGTAGGGACTTGATGATTTATACTTGAATGGACTTTGCTTTAAGACATCCCTATATTCGAGGGACTTGACCATATTATTTTAAGGCAACCAAGCGGAATACCCTAGGAAGTGCAAGATGGCGATCAAAGATCGACTTACGTGTGTGAGTGTTTATTTTCAAATATTTATCTTTTTAAAATTAATTATCTAAATTAAATTAAATACAAATAAGTTTCCACACCCTATTTACTAACCACACAATAAAATATTTATAATAAAATAAAGACGGAAAATATATCTAGAATTATTACATGGTTTTGGGATAGTTACAATATAATTGGATAATAAATAATAATAATAATAATAATAATAAAGAAAATAAATAGAGAAATAATAATGATAAAGCAATAAATATTAGAATTTAAAAAGAAAATAATAATAGAGAAAAGTTAGAAAAAAATTTTACAGAAATATTTTAAGTTAAATAAGTTAGAATTTTAGAGATTATTAGAAAAATAATATAATTTAAAGGATTTAATAATAATAAAAGGATAATATATTACAAAATAAAAAAAAGTTATTATAAAAGAGATATTTAGGGTTAGAAAAAATTAGTGTTAGAAAATAATTAATTTTTAGTTACAAAATATATATATATATATATATATATATATATATATATATATATATATATATATATATATATATATATATATATATATAATAACGATTATGTACAAATAATAATATTAGGAAGATCAAATTAATAAAAATAAATATTAAGAAAAATTATGATTTTTAATATAAGATTTATAAAACTTATTGGTTAATTAATTGATTAAGAAAATAATTAGTTATAATATAATAAAAATAATGAAATAAAAAAAAAGGAGAAGAAAATAAAACCAGGTTTTGTGACAAAATGTTGGAGGCGGGTGTTGAACCCATGCCCTCAACAACAACAACCTCCAGCTTTTCCACTGCGACAAGCGTTTGCTTGTGTCAATCCAATAGCAACAATGCTTTATATGCTAATCCTGTAAAACAAAACAAAATATTAACAAAAGATTGGGACCTGGGATTCGAACCCAGGTCATTGGCCTCCCAGGCGCGTTACCAAAACCAACTGAGCTACACGCTCTTTCTGATATTAATACACAAATATTTCATAATAAAATAAAACTAAATTTAAAAGTCAAATTTTGAGCCCTTCTTCATATTCTTCCTCCAGCCGTTGCCTTAGGTTATAGTGACATTTTTCTGTCACTACAACTTATAGCGACGGATTCTGTTCGTTGCTAAAAGTCCTACGAATTGGGAAATGCAATATACGTAATATAAATACATCATGAATAATAATCAATCCTTAAAAACAAGAAAAAAATGCATGTATACAAGAAATCGAAAAACAAGAAAAAAACGCATGTATACAAGAAATCGAAAATTTGTTTTTCAAGAATGTTTGAAGATTCAGTTTCCATGATGTATGAGCTTTTGGATGCTTATGATGATGTGGATAGTATCAAGAGTATCCCAGGATCATGTATAGGCCATTATAATACCTTAATTCAACCTGCAAATAAGAAAACGAAAATTGAAAATTCTTGGTAAAATTTGAAAGTGAAAAGTGTTCTTTGGTCCTCTGAAATTCGTCCCTTAGGCTTGTGTCAACTTGTATTCTTATAGAAGAGTGTTATTAGGTCAGAAAAGTGGTGGATTTGTGGGCTTTTTGGATACCTTGAGTGTGAAGAAATCCCCTTACCAATTTGGTCAAAAAAATCAAATATATTCATGCCATATTGCCTTAGCACGAAATTGGAACTTCTCAATCAACTTTAAATGACTTTTAAGAGTTTCTAGAAGAAGGATCCAATCAAATAATTGTGTTTTTATATTTTATTTTGATTTAAAATGAATTTTAATGAATAAAATCCAAATAAATATAAAATAAATTATAAAAATCTGAATAAATAAGCATTGGGTCGTGCATGATGTCATTGTAAAGATTGGATTACAAAATTAGAAGCCCATTTGGAAAAAATTTGGTTTTAAGACCTCGTTTGTTCAATATACCCCTAAAAATTTCCCAACTTTACCAAGGCATAAATCCCTCAATTTTAAAGCTATGAAGGTGTTCTTGGACATTTTGGAAAGCTTAAAGAGTCCTTTAACCAACCTCTTTGTTCTCATGTCCATATCCTTTATCATTTTCAAATTATGCCCTTTGGAAGATGTTGACTTTTGAAATGACCTGTAATGTTTTAGCTCATACCTTCCAAATGAAGCATTTTTAGGCTTGGCTTGTGAGACACAAAGTTGCAGAGAATTCAATTTCCTTCAAAATGAGCTTTGTATGGGAATTGTTTGATGAAGCATGTGAAAGTTATGGCTGGTCAAAGTTCAATTGACTTTCCTTAAGAAAACCCTAATTTAGAAACTCTTGATTCTTGATGATCTGAAACTTCCTTGATGAATCATGATCAACCCTTGATCAAATGATGAATTTTACTTCATAAACTTGATGTTGGTAAAAAATATTGAAGTTTGACTTTAGTTTGACCACAGTTGACCTCATTTTGACTTTTTAACTACTTTGACTGATTTTTGCATATCTGATCATCTGATTGGGCAAACTTATTGGGAAAGCCTTGAAACTTGACATGGGGATTCTTGAATACATGTGGGATATTATGAAGCTCACTTGAGGCCTTGAAACTCATTTTAACCTGAGGAAACACAAAACCCTAGTTTTGGACACTTTGCTTATGAGGAGGCATTGTCTGAGGAAACTTCCAAACTTCTTGACCAATTGGGATTCTTGAGGACCTTATGATCATTTAGAAATCTTGAGAGAGGTTGTCTTGATTGTGGGAGGGCAAAGTTTGGGGTACAACACTATGCCACTAGGCACCTCAATGGAACTCGCACTTGGCGTTAGCATCAAAATTGGGTGGTATATTGTCAGAAAAAGAAGCTATCATGGTATGAAGCTCGAACATGTGAAATTTAAGTAGCTATGGAAGTAATATATAATACAGACATGGGACGGGTCAATTCTATAGTCCATTTCTCTTGCTCTTTGCTAAAATGGTCTATGTGCTTGTTATTGCTGACCCTGAGGTTGTTGTTGAACCTGTGGCGTAATAGCCATTGCAGTTATTTGGTGGTAACCTTGAGAACAACCTCTGTCTCAGCCCCTATACACAGCATTGGTATCTTCTTCTCTTCTTCTTTGGCCTTGACAAAAGGCTTTTTCACACCAGAAGAACCAACACCACTTACATCCTATATCTTTCCCAATTTCAGGAAGTTTTCTATCCTTTCTCCCACGATGACGATATCAGCAAAACTGATGGACGGGCGGGCGGCCAGACGATCCAAGTATGTTCCTTGCAAGGTTCCCAAAAACATGTCTCCCATTTCCCAGTCCAACAACGGAAGTTGAACTTGTGCGGCTAGCTCATGCCACCTCTAGGCATACTGTTTGAAACATTCCTTAGGTCCTTGAGACATGTTCTGCAAATGAGTGCGATTCAGAGCTATATCAATATTATATTGATATTTCCTGAGAAAAACCTCAGCTAAATCTTTCCAGTTTCGGATAAAGACTCTTTTTAGCTTCATGTACCAGCTCAATGAAGCTCTAGATAAACTATCTTCGAAGAAATGCATCCAAAGTTTCTCGTCATCAGTATGAGCCGAGATTCTTCCAAAATATGCGTGAATGTGAGTTCTAGGGCATGTGTTGCATTTTTACTTGTCGAAAGGCAGAACCTTGAACTTAGAAGGGATCCTGACTCCTGGCACTAAACCCAGACTGGTTACATCAATGCCCAAGGAATTCTGATATTCCATGGCCTTAACCTTTTCTGCCTGCTCTTCATACCTCTGATCATTGATCTCGTTCCTATTACTCATATCAGCATCTAGTAGAGTGAACTGGTCTTCTTATGTGTCTTCTAAAACCACATTACAGGCAGCAATCTGTTCGCTGGTGTTTCTGGCGAACAACATCTGGTTAACCAAATCTCTTAGAAAAGGGTGACTGGCAGGACCAACCAAACAAGTCATAGGACGCCGCGTGCTAAGAATCAAATGAAGAATAATCTAAACTTGGTGTTTATATGTTTTTGTTGAAATGTTCTAGAGTAAACCAATTATTGTTATTTATATTGAAGTTGAAGGTGTTTGTATATTTGAATCAACTAACGCATTTGAATACTTAATAAAAGAAAACTAAAGTTTGACATGAAGGTAAAGAATTGCTTGAATATAAATTGACTGAAATATAAAATTGCTGGAAACGTGAATGGAATGTAAGGGAGAAACGAAGAACAAAGATTTAAAGAAAAAAACTTAAAGCTTTTATAACTTGAAATAAAATTGGTGTTGATACGTACATTTCCAAAATAATCTCCCTTTTCTCTTTACACACGAGTACTTGAGTAAGTTTACAGGAATTTGTACAATATTGTTCACACACTTTTCACAAAGCAAACTATCCTATTTATATACAAATATCATAACCGTCGAACAACGGTCAAATCCTAGAAAAATGCTACTTAGCATTGTGCATGCTAATGTCTTCTGAAAACCTTCCATGTCCCCTTTACCAAACGAAACAGTTATTCATACAAAACTGCTCTTCAACTGACGAAATGGTGCGTCTCTTTGTTATATCAAGTTGATTTAAAATTCAAATCCAAAGTCCTTCTATCAGATTTTCCTTTGTCGAATTCTTCATTGCCGAAGTAACAACAACTTTATCCATAGTGATGTGAAGAACTTCCTGTCAGCAATCCAGCGTCTCTTTTGACAAGCCACTTTCGACTTATAAACCAAATCATTACAAAACTTCTCGAGATTCTGGACATGTTTGGAAGAAAGAGTGATCAACTTGTCAAAAAATCTTTATAAAAGCTATTAAAGCTTTTGTTCTCTAAAACTCATGCTGTCGAAATTTCTATGCATACAAATTTCCCACCAACAAAGGTGTTTCGACTAACTCTCTGGTGAAAGCATCTTTACTGCCAAATTATATTTTGACTCCATGTTTTTTGCATTAAATGCACTAATTCCCAAAAATCTCACTTTGTCAAATCATATCTAAGTAATGATTAGATTTTCTCAACCGATCAACTTCAACCCACGTTCCCAGACATGATCTCCATGACTCTATGAGACTAGATCTACTGTACCCTTTTCAACTTCCACACCTTTTTTATATCCACTGGTGCGTAGACACGTACCCTAAAGAACTTGAAGACCCAAACTTCTTCCTTCATTTCTTCAGTATAAATAGTCCATTTTCTCTCTTGAAATAACTTTTTACGCTCCAGACTTCAAATTTTCCAAACTTCTTCTTCTCTCAAACCCAGATCTTCATCTTTCCTCAAGCTCCTTCAAAGTCAACAATGACGACCTCAAGCTCTCAAAAAGATAAGAAGAACACATAAGCTCTTCCTCATGCGCACAGAATCCTTGGCCCAAAGCTGGTGGATAACCAAAAATACATCCCAAAGCCTCCGAATCAAAGAGAAAAAGAGAGCATTTACTATTCTCAGGTACTCATTCCCACTCTTGTTTCTAGTAAATGTCATGCCATGTTAGGTCCTCTCCCTAACCCAAACACTGATTAAACTCGTCTTAAAGAGTTCTTTCCCACTTATACACGTTCAAAACCCATAAGGGCAGGGAAAATAAACCCATCTAGTGACAAATCCCCAGAAACACAAACTGAAACTGATGCCCTAGACTTAACTTATTTAAGTCAGCCTATGATTTTTAGAAGCTTCCCTTGGTCGAAAGACCCATCTGAATACCTAAATTGGGTGGAAAAGGTCGAAGCAGTCAAGGGTAGGACTTGGAAGAAAATATGCATTTATGACCTAATTCAACTGTTGAAAGAAGGCCCAAACTATTGCCCTACCATGATTCTCGCTTCCCTTTATTTTTGGGATAACACTTATAATACCTTCCACCTTCCTCGTGGAATGGTGACACCAACTCTCTTCGACCTATCTGCTATAGTAGGTCTTACCCCACTAGGCGTAGATTTCGACCCAACTGTATTAGATAAAAGCACCATAGCTTTCGACACTAGCTTTGCCTCATACTCCCCCTTCATTGCTCACTACCATAACAAAGACTCCCCTGATGTGTCAGACACATAACACATAGCCTTTTTTACTCTTTGGTTATCAAAATTTGTGTTTTGCACAAGATCCCTCCTGGTAGCCAAAAAATACATCACCATAGCTAATCAACTTCATGTTGGTAAAAACCTTCGACTAAGCGAAATGATCTTGGCTAGCCTCTACGAATCCATGAGTGAGGGAGTCGAAAACCTGAAACAAATTAAGGATAAGGGCAAACACAGTCTGGCGGGTCCCTTTTGGCTCCTTCAACTGTAGCTCAACGCCACCTTTGAATCCAGAATCTTCGACAAAGGCGTGGTGGATGAAGAATACGTCAAGGACAGACAGGTTGAATGGGCAATGCTGGCTCAATTAACTCCTTCTGAAAAAGGGAAAAGCGTTCAACGTTCTTTCACCAATTATATAAATATGTTCTCCAAGAGCTACAATTTTACTGTGAACATGGCCCCCTTTGCCAATTGGACTGTAGGGCCTAAGTGGTTTACCAGATAACTCCCTGTCGAACACAAAAAGGAAGAAGACAACTTCTTGGCTATTTGGGAAATGCTGTTGACGCCAAGACTCCTACCTTCTTACCTAACCATGAGTAATTCTAAGGTAGCCTTACTAGTCTATCAACCAAATTTAGTTGCTCGACAGTTTGGGTTGATACAGCTAAAACCTAGGTCGATTTACCCAAAACAATGGTCTATTCTCTTTTACAATTTGTTTCTTACTAAGGCGAAAAGTATGGAGATTATGGAGAAATTGAACGACGCTGCTCTGGAAGTTCGACCAGTGGTCTTCCAACCCATCTTCTTCTGCACTCAAGAATTTGACGTTTGGTGGAAGGAGTATTATCTTACTAGATTTTATGATGTAGCTACCTTCAACCAACTTTTGATGAACGCTTTTGCTTTTGTGCAGGACAGAATGAAAAAAGGTACTGATCAGCATGTTAAGGAAATTCAAAAATTCCAAACATATTTTGAAACAGCATACATGCCAGATGATCTTAGGCGAACCATAGGTGAAGCAGCTGTGACTCTAAAGCATAGATTTATTGAAAGGATGGGGAAACTGGTAATACCCTCATATATTCCACCAGAGGCGCGTTACAACTTTGCGTATTCCAATTATCCACCAAAGTTTCCCCCTCTACCATCTGCTGATTTTGGTGTGGCTCTCAGCCCACCTTTCGCAGATTGGTTCGTATGTGAAGAAGATTTAAAACTTCTTAAAGAGTCACGAAAAAAGCTAGCCGAACGTGTGGTTCCAACCAAATATCATCTGGATAATTTCCCTGGGCACCTTCATATTGGAATAGAACACGTGCACGTGGAATCTACCATTCTTGAAGGTGTTTTCACAATTTAAATTTATTTTGTGTTCACTTTCTTGTGTTTTATTCCTTCCTTTTTAACAACTCTCTCTTTCCAGCTGCCAAGATTCCAAGCAAGAGGGCATCTATCGAAGACCAACCTGTCAAGCCTGCTAAGAAAACTTCTTCGACGGCGAAAAAGGTTTCATTTTTTCCTCATATTTAAGAGACTTGTCTCAATTATGAAATTGTTTTGGCCTTTAGCTTATTGGAATCTTGTTGTTTCTCAGGTGAGTCAAAAACCACCTACCCCTCTAAAAACAAAGAAAGAGATAGTGAAGGAAGTTTCTGAAGATTCTGGTGATGAATCCCCAGACCAACAGTGTAACACCCCCTTTCTATACCCCAGATATGCAATTAAATCACTTAGGCACGTATTAAGAATTCCATCAGAGTATATTCGAAATATGGTATAAAAGAGCAATGCCACATTATACTTGAAATCAAAACACATTACACCTGCTCATAATAGATATGCAACAATAGGGTAATTTCCAAACAATAAATGATTATACAGCGGAAACATTTAAGCAACATCAAACATATATATTTCCATTCATATATATATATATATATATATATATATATATATATATATATATATATATATATATATCAACAAGTTTGATGCCAACAACAATATTCATGTTTATACAAAACATGCATCCAAAAGATACATGTACACAATGCAACACAAAAATGGCGCTAAGCCAACCTAACTACCTAGTGCTACATATCAGAGCCGACCGACCAAAAGATGAAGACGAGCTTCACAAAAATATCATCCAGTAACCTACTCTGTAATGCCTCGTAGAGCATCATAAAACAGCAGAAGGGTGAGAAACATTATCATAATAACATTGCATATAATTATATATCTCAACATATAAAATGCACATAAAATATATTCTCACCATAAATCATTCCTTATCACCTATACACATCACAATGTGTACATCAATTCCAATCAAACATATTAATTATGCACAATTCACCAATCCACATAAACTTATCTTATTTATTTTATTCCTCAACTCTATTCATTCCGCATAAACATACGTCTAGCTATGTTTAATCACACATATACATTACAAATGTATAAATCACATACATATACATATATCATACATGCATATATACAAACAAGTATGTTTCATTACCCATACTATCATCTCCATAATACTCTAAATAAACATATGCACATTCATGTTTATTTCTGCATATCATAATTAAAATGATAAAATGCAACTCATAGAGACTGACACACGACTCTATGCATATGCAATGCGGTACCGACTCAACATTTCAGCAGGTTCACTCAGGAACCAAATAGAATCATCACTTGTTACCTAAAGTAACTCCCCGTCGGGCACACGATGTTCCCCATTGCTCACACTCCACATGGGCACACATTGTTTATGGATTGCTCACACCCCATACGGGCACACAATCCGATTGCTCACACCCCACACGGGAAAACAATCTGATTGCTCACACCCACACGGGCACACAATTAATGTGAATAAATCACCCATCGCTAACACCCCACACGGGCACACGATGTTTCTAGATTGCTCACACCCCACATGGGCATACAATCTGATCGTTCACACCCCACATGGGCACACGATCTTTTTGCAGTCATCGCTCACACTCCACATGAGCACACGATGCAAAAACGGATTCACAAAGAATCCCATGGCACAAGAATGCATACATTATGCTTTACATGCAAAATGACACACAACATTCTTGAAATGCATACATTATTCACAACATAATTATGCACTCAACTCATTCAATTAACATACATTTGCATATAATTCAAGCAATGTATTCATTTGCCAAACGGCCACAACATCACATCAACCCATATTTCCATAATTAATTCTTTTACGTTTTATCGGAAAATTCAGGTGAAAGTCGACTAAAAATTTCATTTCTTAGCATCGTTAGTTTCTACGCGGTTCTAGCTTCAAATCAATATAAGGAACACTAAAAAAGGATACCCCAAACTAAAGCTACGGATTAAAACACATATTTCTCAAAAACCTACAGGCTCGCTGAGCGCCCTCTCGCTCGCTGAGCGAGGAAATCCCTGGAACTTTCGATGAGCGACCACTGCGAATTCCAGAATTTCTCAGCTTCGAACAGTCAACTCCAAACACCCCAAATCTCCAAAATACTTCCATCAACATGATCTAAAGCATATATCTAACATCATACTTCGATTATAACAATTTATAACCGATTAATCTTCCAATTTCTCACATTTTCACTAAAACCCTAACTATTCATCTTCTCTAAACTTTATCAAAACCAAAACCCAACCAATCAAACATATACATAATCATACACAAAATCAAGATAACAATGCTTATCACCCTTACCCGATTATTTCCTCTACACGGAGCAATCTTGATCAAAACTTAGCTTTTCCTCTTTTTTTCTTCTCTTTTCTCTTCTCCTCCTTTCTTTCTTCTTTTTTTTTCTATTTCATTTTCTTTCTCTTCTTACCAACTTTTTTATTTTACTATTTCTCACTCCCTTATATTTTCTTTCTTTCTATTTCTATTTTCTACTCTTTCCAACCAAATATCATTCTCTCACAAAAATACCAATTTTACTAATTTCTAACTTATTACTAATTAAGAAATATCTAAAATACCCTTCAATCCAATTTTACCCGAAAATTCACAAAACGGTAAAATCACATTTCACACCAACATATCACATTAATTCCTCAACATAACATATCATCATGATAATTTCACAAATAAAACAATTATCATACAAATAAAATAAAAGACTCGATAAAAATTGGGAAAATCGAATCGGGGCGTTACAACTCTCCCCCACTTTAGAAATTTTCATCCTCGAAAATATTACCTGATCCAAACAACTCAGGATACGACTCGCGCATCCTACTCTCCAATTCCCAAGTCATATTGCCTTTCGCAGCGCCTCCCCACGCCACTGTCACAAGTGTAATATCTTTGCCTCTTAGCTTCTTGATTTCACGATCCAAAATCCTAACCGGTAAAGCTTCCACCATAAGGTTATCTCTTACTTCAACCTCATCCATGGGAATAACATGTGACGGATCCGAAACATACTTCCGAAGCTGCGAAACATGGAACACATCATGCAAATTCGAAAGATTCGGAGGCAACGCCACACGATAAGCCACAACACCCACTCGTGCAATAATCTGATATGGTCCAATAAAATGAGAAGTCAACTTCTTCGACTTCAAAGCACGACCCACACCCGTAACTGGTGTAACTCTCAAAAACACATGGTCGCCTTTCTGAAACTCAAGATCCTGCCTTCTCTTGTCATGATAACTCTTTTGTCTACTTTGAGAAGCTCTCATCTTCTCCCAAATAAACTTTACTTTTTCCGTCGTTTGTTGTACCATCACCGGTCTAACTACCATTCTTTCCCCGGTTTCTTGCCAACACAAAGGTTTTCAACATCTCCGACCATACAAAGCCTCAAATGGTGCTATACCAATACTCGAATGAAAACTGTTATTATAGGTGAACTCAATCAATGCTAAATAACTATCCCAACCACCACCTTGCTCTAGAACACAAGCACGCAACAAATCCTCCAACGATAAGATTGTCCTCTCTCTTTGACCGTCCGTTTGCGGATGGTAAGCCAAACTCAATCTTAGCTTAGAACACAAAGCCTTTTGCAAACTTTCCCAAAACCTCGATGTAAAACTAGGATCTCTATCTAATACAATACTCTTAGGAACTCCATGCAACTTCACAATCACAAAAACATAAATCTCAGCTAGCTTCTCCAAAGAATAACTAACATCAATCAGAATAAAGTGAGCAGATTTAGTAAGTCTATCCACAATTACCCAAATAGCATTATAACCTCTTTGCTTATTCGGCAAACCCATAACGAAATCCATCGATATATTATCCCATTTCCATTTCGGAATATCCAATGGTTGCATCAAACCACTAGGCTTCTGATGTTCCACCTTAGACTTCTGACAAGTCAAACACACATACACAAAATGAGCTACATCTCTCTTCAATCCGGACCACCAAACGATCTTCTTCAAATCTTGATACATCTTATTCGCTCCCGGGTGTATACTTAAATTACTTCAGTGTCCCTCTTCCAATATCATCTTTTTCAAATCCTCATCATCGGGAATACAAATACGACCACGGAATCTCAAAACTCCAAAATTATCAACCTTGAAATCCTCATTCTCATTCATCATCAAATCAACAAATTTCAAATCCAACTTTTGCTTTTCACAAACGGTCGCAAGAAAATCAATCGTAACACGCAGCATACCAAGTCTCACGCCTCTCGGCGTCATCTCGCAAACCAAACTCAAGTCTCTAAAATTATCCAAAAGTTCCCATCCCCTTATCATCAATGCAGACATATGTAACAACTTACGACTCAAGGCATCATCCACCACATTCACCTTACCCGGATGGTAATTCAAACCAAAATCATAATCCTTCAAAATTTCTAACCATTTCCTTTGTCTCATGTTCAATTCCTTTTGATCGAATAAATACTTCAAACTTTTGTGATCACTAAAAACTTCGAACCTTGCACCATAAATATAATGCCTCCAAATTTTTAGAGCAAAAACCACGGTCGCTAATTCCAAATCATGCATAGGATAATTCTTTTCATGCACCCTCAATTGTCTTGAAGCATAAGCTACAACTTTTCCATCTTGCATCAAAACACCACCTAACCCAAACAATGAAGCATCACAAAACACCACAAATGGTTCCGTCGGATTCGGAAAAATCAAGATCGGAGTCGTTGTTAACCTTCTCTTAAGTTCCATGAAACTCTCTTCACAATGAATATCCCAAATGAAAGCCTTTCCTTTACAAGTCAACTACGTTAACGGAAGTGCCAACTTTGAAAATCCTTCGATAAACCTCCGATAATAACCCGCCAAGCCTAAAAAGCTTCGAATCTCCGTAACCGATCTAGGAATTTCCCATTGCATTACCGCATCAATCTTGGATGGATCAACACTAATACCACCATCAGAAATAACATGCCGAAGAAAACTTACCTTCGACAACCAAAACTCGCACTTTGACAACTTAGAATACAATTGTTTCTCTTTCAAAATCTATAACACAATCCTTAAATGCTCTTCATGCTCTTCTTGAGACTTAGAATAAATCAAAATGTCATCGATGAACACAACCACAAAATGATCCAACTGCTCATGAAAAATACGATTCATGTATTCCATAAACACACTCGGCGCATTAGAAACTCCGAATGGCATCACGGAGTACTCATAATGACCATACCGTGTCCTAAAACCCGTCTTTTGAATATCCTCCTCTTTCACACGAATCTGGTGATATCCTGGTCTCAAATCAATCTTACTAAAAACACGCACACCAACCAATTGGTCCATCAAATCATCGATCCTCGGAAGCAGATACTTGTTCTTAATTGTCACCTTGTTCAACTGTCGATAATCAATACATAACCGCATACTTCCATCCTTCTTCTTTACTAACAATACCAGAACACCCCAAGGAGAAATACTCGGCCTAACAAACCTCTTATCCAACAATTCATTCAATTGCTTCTTCAATTCTACAAACTCTGAAGCTGACATACGATACAGTGCCATCGAAATCGGTCTAGTACCCGAAACTAGATCAATAGAAAACTCAACTTCTCTTTCTGGCGGTACATCCTTAATATCATTCGGAAACACTTCTGGAAAATTACACACCATTGGAAACCTACTTATCTCCACTTCGCTTTCAAGTTACAGCGATGCAAACAAACCAAACAACTGAGCTTCATCCACTAAAAGTTTCTTCAACTCTTTCGTGGATAGGAAACTCTCTTCTTCATCATCATCCAAAGAAGGAAACCTTACTAACTTATGATAACAATATATATGAACTCGATTAAGTTGCAACCAGTTCATACCCAAGATCACGTCCAAACCTTCCAACGGCAAACAAACTAAATCCATAACAAAATCTTTACCATACATGGTCAAAGAACAACTTACACACACCAAAGAAGTAGTTACCGACCCTGAAGCAGGAGTCTCAATAACCATCTCACCACCCTAAGAAGACATAAACAAATTCAAACGCTTAGTGTACTCAAGAGAAATTAACGAATGAGTCGCTCCCGTATCAATAATAGTAACTAAAGGCGTACTATTAATAAAACATGTACCTTTAATCAAATGGTCTGCACTAGTTGTATCCTTCTCTGCTAATGAAAACACCTTTCCGCCCGCCTGAGCTTCCTTCGGCTTAGTACACTTAGTACTAATGTGACCAACTTCCCCACAATTGAAGCACTTCACAACATTCCTCCTACACTCGGTAGTAGCATGTCCAAGACCTCCACAGTTTGAACATTTCACAATATTCTTCCCACACTCAAAAGATTTGTGGCCTAAATCGCCACACTTGTAACACTTAACGGGACCAGAATTCCCTCCACCAGATCTCCTATCAAAGTTTCCCCTATGTTTTCCCTTATCAGCGGGTGTCACATAAGGTCCACTTCTAGCTTGATGCTTCCCTTTCCTATCATTTACACTCTTGTAATGTGTAGAACAAGCTCTGCTATCTTCTTCAAAAATTCTACAACATTCAGTCAAATCTGAAAACCTTATAATTCTCTGGTATCCCACAACTTGCTTAATCTCAGGACGCAAGCTATTCTCATACTTAATACACTTAGAAAACTCAGTAGTAGCAGCAGCATAATGAGGATGAAACTGAACCAATTCCACAAACTTAGCAGTATAGTCAACCACTGACATACTACCTTGCTTCAGCTCAAGGAATTCCATCTCCTTCTTACCCTTCACACTCTCAAGGTAGTACTTCCATAAGAATTCAGTATGGAAAACTTCCCAAGTTATCTCTTCATCATCCTCCTCAAGAGCTTGACTTCTACCGACCCACCAATCATCGGCTTCTTCCTTCAGCATGTGAGAACCAAGCCTCAGCTTACTCTCTTCAACACAGTCCATGACTCTGAAGATTCATTCAATCTCCTTCAACCAATTGTGAGCACCGTCAGGATTAAATCTTCCTTTGAAGACCGGCGGTTGATTCTTCCTGAACTCATCATTAGCATTCTTATTCGGCGCTCCCTGAACCGCCCTAGCCATTGCTTCCAAAGTAGCAACCATAGCATTGCCATTTCTACCAACCATATTCTGATTGTTCCCAAAGACAACAACAAGATTAAATAAAAGTTCAATCATAACAACAACAAGACAGACACAACTGACTTGAACACTAGCTCTAATACTGCTTAATGTAACACCCCCTTTCTATACCCCAAATATGCAATTAAATCACTTAGGCACGTATTAAGAATTCCATCAGAGTATATTCGAAATATGGTATAAAAGAGAAATGTCACATTATACTTGAAATCAAACCACATTACACCTGCTCATAATAGATATGAAATAATAGGGAAATTTCCAAACGATAAATGATTATACAGCGAAAACATTTCAGCAATATCAAACATATATATTTCCATTCATATATATATATATATATACAAGTTTGATGCCAACAAAAATATTCATGTCTATACAAAACATTCATCCAAAAGATACATGTACACAATGCAACACAAAAATGGCGCTAAGCCAACCTAACTACCCGGTGCTACATATCAGAGCCGACCGACCAAAAGATGAAGACGAGCTTCACAAAAATATCATCCAGCAACCTACTCTGCAATGCCTCGTAGAGCATCATAAAACAACAGAAGGGTGAGAAACATTATCATAATAACATTGCATATAATTATATATCTCACCATATAAAATGCACATAAAATATATTCTCACCACAAATCATTCCTTATCACCTATACACATCGCAACGTGTACATCAATACCAATCAAACATATTAATTACGCACAATTCACTAATCCACATAAACTTATCTTATTTATGTTTATTCCTCAACTCTATTCATTCTGCATAAACATACGTCTAGCTATGTTTAATCACACATATACATTACAAATGTATAAATCACATACATATACATATATCAAACATGCATATATACAAACAAGTATGTTTCATCACCCATACTATCATCTCCATAATACTCTAAATAAACATATGCACATTCATGTTTATTTCTGCATATCATAATTAAAATGATAAAATGCAACTCATAGAGACCGACACACGACTCTATGCATATGCAATGGAGTACCGACTCAACATTTCAGCAGGTTCACTCAGGAACCAAATAGAATCATCACTTGTTACCTAAAGTAACTCCCCGTCGGGCACACGATGTTCCACATTGCTCACACCCCACATGGGCACACAATGTTTATGGATTGCTCACACCCACACGGGCACACAATCCGATTGCTCATACCCCACACGGGCACACAATCCGATTGCTCACACCCCACACGGCACACAATCAATGTGAATAAATCACCCATCGCTCACACCCCACACGGACACAGGATGTTTCTGGATTCCTCACTCCCCACATGGGCACACAATTTGATCGCTCACACCCCACATGGGCACACGATCTTGTTGTAGTCATCGCTCACACTCCACATGAGCACACGATGCTACAACGGATTCACAAAGAATCCCATGGCACAAGAATGCATACATCATGCTTTACATGCAAAATGACACACAACATTCTTGAAATGCATACATTATTCACAAAATAATTATGCACTCAACTCATTCAATTAACATACATTTTCATACAATTCAAGCAATGTATTCATTTTCCAAACGACCACAACATCACATCAACCCACATTTCCATAATTAATTCATTTACGTTTTATCGGAAAAGTCGGGTGAAAGTCGGCTAAAAATTTCATTTCTTAGCATCATTAGTTTCTACGTGTTTCTAGCTTCGAATCGATATAAGGAACACTATAAACGGATACCCGAAACTAAAGCTACGGATTAAAACACATATTTCTTAAAAACCTACAGGCTCGCTGAGCGCCCTCTCGCTCGCTGAGCGAGGAAATCCCTGGAACTTTTGATGAGCGACCACTGCGAATTCCAGAATTTCTCAGCTTCGAATAGTCAACTGCAAACACCCAAAATCTCCAAAATACTTCCATAAACATGATATAAAGCATATATCTAACATCATACTTCGATTATAACGATTTCTAACCGATTAATCTACCAATTTCTCACATTTTCACTAAAACCTTAACTATTCATCTTCTCTAAACTTCATCAAAACCAAAACCCAACCAATCAAACACATACATAATCATACACAATATCAAGATAACAATGCTTATCACCCTTTCCCGATTATTTCGTCTACACGGAGCAATCTTGATCAAACCCTAACTTTTCCTCTTTTTCTCTTCTCTTTTCTCTTCTCCTCCTTTCTTTCTTCTCTTTTTTTTTCTATTTCTTTTTCTTTCTCTTCTTACCAACTTTTCTGTTTCACTCTTTCTCACTCCCTTATATTTTCTTTCTTTCTATTTCTATTTTCTACTCTTTCCAACCAAATATCATTCTCTCACAAAAATACCAATTTTACTAATTTCTAACTTATCACTAATTAACAAATATCTAAAATACCCTCCAATTCAATTTTACCTGAAAATTCACAAAACGGTAAAATCGCATATCACACCAACATATCACATTAATTCCTCAACATAACATTTCATCATGATAATTTCACAAATAAAACAATTATCATACAAATAAAATAAAAGACTCCACAAAAATTGGGAAAATCAAATCGGGGCGTTACAAACAGCCCCTGAAAAGGAAGAAATCCAGCAACATAAGGACAATTGCTTCTGAAAGGTCACTTGTCAAATCGAAGAAAACTCCTCCCACCAGTCCAATAATTAAACCTGCACGGGACGCGGAAAGTGGGACCTCTAGTTTTCATACTGAGATTCCTCAGGTAATTATTTTCGACTGACTTTTGAATTGACCTTTGTATGCATATTGTCTATTGCTTCTCATCTCTTTTTTTTCCTGGTTGAAATCAACCTTGGTGAGCCTCCCCATGATGTTGGTGAGACGAATATGGAGAAACAAGTCCAAGAGAAATAAATTCCAAAGGACGAGATATTGGAACACTAGACCTGTTCTGCATTCGACACCACAATGGATCAGCATTATGCAGATAATTCTCCTGATGACCCAAAATCCAAAGTCAATGAAGAAAAACCTGCCGAAGATGGTAAAGACGAAAAAACTGATGTTGGATCTATGACTCAGGAAAAAGAAAAGTTACCCAAAGCTACAGACGCTAAGGAGAAGAAACTTGAAGCTAAGGCTGCAGCAAAATAAGACCAGTCGAAATAAGGCACTGGGCCTAGCGTTCAAACCCTTTCTGATTCAACTCAGAACAAACCTCCATCTTCAGGTTCGATTGCCTTTACTCATGAGGAACTTGAGAGCTTGAAGGTAAGGAAACCTTTGGACTATATGAAGGCTATGCTTAGAAACCGTTACAATTTCCAAGATTCTTCCAACAGTTCGACAACCTTTGGAGCCACTTCTGATGTGAAGACCCTCAGTGCTCTTATGGGTGAAATCAAGAGAAAAGTGCTTGGTGTCAATCTGTTCAGAATTCTGGAGGAGGACCCTACTCAGCAATGCGAACTGAAGAAACTCCTCAAGCAAGTGAACATTTTGGAAGCCATCACTGATGAAAATCGTCTGGTGCTGGATCTTGTTCAAATAATTGATGTAACCTGTGAAGATCTCAACCGTCGAAGAGAGTACATCAAAATGATTTCCAACAAAATAGACACTCAAAGTGCTGAGTGGGATGTTGTAGCGGCTTCGACGGACAAGGTTTCTGAGCTATCAAAACTCTTCGACACTTACTCCCAACAAGTGTCTGAATGTAAAAAGAATATCCAGGACTTTGAGAGACAAATAGCTGAACTTCAGGCCAAAGTTGCTCAAGAGCATAAACGTATGGCATAACTTGAACAACCCAATGCTGCAGAAATCGAAGAGGAAATAAAGGTGGGAATTCATCATGCAGACAGGGCCCAAACTTTAGGCAAAGAGATTGAAGAAATCTCTCTCAACAAAAGTCTGTGTGAATGTCAAATTGTTGTTCATAGGAAAAAATTCATAGAACTTAAAGAATCTTTTCTCTAGGAGTTTGTAATAGGGTGGGGTGGTATATGTATAGTTTTCCTTAGTTCCTTTATTAGCCTTAGAAGGCAAACTTTGTAATGACTTTATTGCCCACTATTTGGCAAAGTAATTAATATAATCATTCTACCTTTATCTTTACTTCTTGCAGAATTGGTATATATTTCTTTAAGTATTTGCCATTTATTTTAATTATTCTCTCATATTTGCCTATTTCTTCAACTTCGTAAGCGCCATTTGAGAAAACACTTAAAATTTTGAAAGGTCCTTCCCACTTGGGGGACAACTTCCCCATTACTCTCTCTTTTTGATCAATGGGAAGTATTACCTTCCAAACTAAATCACCCTCAAGAAGGATTTTCGACTTCACTTTCTTATTATAAGATTTCTCAACTCTTTCCTTCTGTCTTTTAATCAAATCCAATGTACGTAACCTTTCTTCGTCTAAATCTACTAGCTCATCCATCATCATACTCCAATATACATCTGAAGGAATTTTATGATGTCTTTGGATGCGTATGGATTGTAAATAGATTTTGACTGGAAGCACTGCCTCATGTCCGTATGTTAATTTGAATGGGTTAGAGTTAGTAGCTTCTTTAGGTGACGTTCGACATGCCCATAAAATTTGATCTAAGGTTTTGTTCCAATTTATAGGCTTCTTACCTACATGTTTTTTGATCAAATTTATTATTACCTTATTTGCTGCTTCGACTTGTCCATTAGCTTCGGCATAATAGGGCGTAAACATTAATAACTTAAATCCCATTTCATTTGCAAAGGCTTGCATATTTTTACCAGTAAACACAGACCTCTGGTCAGTGGTTATTGTTTATGGTATCCCAAACCTATAGATTATGTACTTTTGGATAAATTCTATAACTGCTTCTTGATCCACATTGGTTAGCGGTATGGCTTTGATCCATTTAGTAAAGTAATCCACTCATACTAAGATATATGTTTGCCCTTTTGATGAAGCAGGTCGAATTTCTCCAATTAGATCCAAATCCCATCCTTTGAATGGCTAAGGCTTTATGATCGAATGTAATTCGCTTGCAGGGACATGTGGTATTCCTGCGTGGACTTGGCACTCTTGGCAACCCTTCGCGAATTCGACACAGTCCTTGAGCATAGTTGGCTAATATAAACCCTGCCTAAATAGTAGCCATTTCATCTTATGCCCTGCTTAGTGTGCACCACATGTGCCACTATGTACATTCGACAGTGAAATATACGCCTCTTCTTCACCCAAGCACTTTAGTAAGACTCCTTCTGCAGTCTTTTTAAACAATTCGTTCCCAAAGAGTACGTAGCTCAATGCTCTATATTTTATTTTTCTTTCTTACGCTTTTGTTTGGGTCTTGTAGATAACCTCTTATAGGTTTTCTCTAGTCATCCACGTCTGAATTATCTAAATTAAAAATTTCGAAATTTTCGTCATCCCCATAACCAAGTTTCATTGATTCTAAATCTGATGGGGATAATTTGGTTGATACAACCCTTCCCCTTACTTCAATAGCTTTCTTCAGATTTTCTTTTGATACCCTGTAACCTGATGCAATCTGAGCCAAATCATTGGCCTCTTGATTTTTTATTCTAGGAATATGTTTAAGGGTCACATTGTCGAATGCTTTCACGAGCCTGTTGGCTATGACGAAGTACATGATCAGATTTTCTTTAACACATCTGTACTCTTTAGTTAGTTGTGTTATTACTAGTTCTGAGTCGCCCATTATTTCGACTCGAGTTGCCCCCAATTCTAACAAGGTTTCAAGTCCAACAATTAAAGCTTCATACTCAGCTTCATTGTTTGAACAAGGGTCTTCGACCCTATACTTGAATTTTGTTGGAATTTTATCAGGAGAAATAATTAATATTCCTATACCTGCACCATTCTTGTGTATGAAACCGTCGAAATATAATTTCCAAGGCTGTAATTCGACGTACTTTATTTCACTATTGTCTATGGAATGGTCAGCTATGAAATCAGCCACTACTTGACCTTTTACAACTTTTAAAGGCAGGTATCTTAAGGAGTATTCAGTTAATGCTAAAGCCCATTTCCCAATTCGACTATGTAAAATAGATTTAGAAAGCATATATTTTATTACGTTGAAATGAGATGATACAAATACATCAACTGGTTTTATATAGTGTTTCAATTTCATACAAGAGAAATATACACAAAGACATAACTTTTCTACTACATTATATCTAGTTTAAGCATCATTTAATAATATGTTGGGATAGTAGATGGCTCTTTCGACGCCATTTTCATCCTCCTGACAAAGCATTCTTCCAAGGGTCTTGTCGGATGCTGAGATATATAACCTTATGCTTCTTCGTCTATTAGGTGACGTCAAGACTGGAGGACTTGCCAAGTATCATTTGATCTTGTCAAAAGCTTCTTGTTGTTCTTGCCCCCATGTGAAATCTTCTTTCTTGAGTCGAAGTAGGGGGAGAAAGCTTGCGTTTTCCCACTGAGGTTTGAAATAAATCTTCTAAGGAAATTAATCTTCCCCAGTAGTGATTGCAATTCTTTCTTTGTCGAAGGTGTTTTCGCCTCCATTATTGCTTTAGCTTTGTTGGCGTTTATTTCGATTCCCTTTTTGTGGACCAACAAACCTAGGAAATCTCCAGCCTACACACCAAGCGCACATTTAAGGGGGTTCATCTTTAAACCATGTTTTCTCATCCTCTCAAAGGATTGTCGAAGATGGTTTAAATGATGTTTTTCTGAAACAGACTTTATTACAATATCGTCAATGTATCAATGAAATCATGAAATATGGAATTCATAGCCCTTTGGTACGTAGCCCCAGAGTTTTTCAAACCAAAGGGCATAACTACCCATTCGTACGTCCCTATTGCTCTGGGACACCCAAAGGTTGTTTTTGTAACATCTTCCTCTGCAATGAAGATTTGGTTGTAGCCAGAATATCCATCTAGCATACTTAGGTATTTATGCCCTGCTGCAGAGTCTACTAGCATTTCGGCTACTGGCATAGGATATTCATCCTTTGGGGTGGCAGAATTTAAGTCTCGAAAATCAATGCACAGCCTTAATGAGCCATTTTTCTTTATTACATGTACAATATTTGCAATCCATTCGACATACCTGGTCGGATGAATGAATTTACACTTGAGAAGCCTTTCGACCTCCGCTTTTATTTTTGACAAAACCTCTGGTGCAAAATGCCTTGGAGCTTGCTTCTCATGCTTCTTCCCTTCAATTATAGGAAGTTTCAGTTTGACCAAGCGCCTGTTGTGGCCTGGCATTTCGTCATAGTCCTATGTGAAACAGTCCTTGAACGCTTTCAGCAACTGAACTAATTCGATTCTGAAATGGGGGTCCATAGTTGCACTTATATAGGTTTTCCTTCTTTCTTCCCCTAATCCCAGATTAATTTCTTCTAGAGGATCTTGTGCCACCATCTTCAAGCTAGTTGAAGTTGGGTCTTTTTCGAACCCTAATGGTTCGTCGTCGTAGATGGCGTGCAGCTTGTGATTCTGCCATTCTCCTATCTGCTTATTTTTATTTTCTTCATCAATGCCTTGGTGAGGGCATGGTGGATGTGAACTTTCTTCTTTGGCTCCGATAGCCATATACTTTGCTTCGGCTTCAAGAGCCGCTTTTAGTTTATTTTCGGCCATATAGGCCGTCAGTCTCGTTAGTGTTGTAGCTTCACTCATAGTTGTCATTAAATTCGCTATCCCAACCAGTTGGTTCTATATCAGTAGTTCCCCAAACATGGCTTGGTTCGCCAATTACCTCTTTGTCCCATTGAAATCCATGTGTCGGATGTAAGTACATAGAGCAATAGGCGTTATCCGACGCTGTCAGTTCGAAGTCAGCTGGGTTGCAAGGAGCTATGTTAGCCAAGTTTATGTTGAAGCTTCAACTAGTTATGTTGTTTACTTCAGCCATGAAATAACTTTGATATGCCTCAATATTTTCGACGATCCCATCCGGATGCCATATGACTATACTTTGGTGCATCGACGAGGGTACTGCTCTTACTCCATGGATCTACTCCCTACCTAGCAGCAAGTTGTAGTTCGCCCTTGACGCAATAACTAT
Source organism: Lathyrus aphaca (assembly GCA_963966055.1). NCBI lineage: Eukaryota > Viridiplantae > Streptophyta > Magnoliopsida > Fabales > Fabaceae > Lathyrus > Lathyrus aphaca. The sequence goes on along the minus strand of OZ014521.1, from coordinate 403,491,113 downwards.
GAACATTGTTGGCCTGGTGATAGTGCCAACTGTTAGATCTACTTGAATGACACCCATGGTTGTGCCTACTTTTCCTTCATAGTTTGACAAAACCATGTTGTATGGTTTTGCATCAGAGTCATTTTTGCCAATTTTCTTCAACATATAGTGGGGCCTTAGGTTTACAGCAGCCCCTCCATCTACTAGGATTTTGTTGACACCTGTGTCTTCGACCTTTCCTTTTATGAACAAGGGTTTCAGATGTCCCCTCATTGACTCATCTAGTTTTTCGAAGAAAGCATTTTGTTCTTCGACACAGCCGTTATTCATGATATAGTAGCATATGAGTCTTGGCCCCACTATACTATCTATCATGGTATCCTCTTCATCCTCTACTTCCATTACTATGTCGTAATCCCTAGGAAGTACTGAGACTACATTAAAAATCACGTCGAATGAGCCCTCTTCGTCAGACTCAAAGCTATCAGTAGCTTCGTCAGCTTCTATCACTGCGTTGGTAAGCTTTGACAATGGTAGCCAGTTGATGGTGTCTTTTCCTATGTGAAGCTTGTCATTTTCTGCCACTTGAGTTTTTTTGCTGGATTCTGCTTTGTTTTCGCTAGCATTTTTCTCCTTAGCATTTAGTACGTTTGTTGCTTCTTTCTCAGTCCTTTTTTGCCTCTGGAACCTCCTCCATTGAGATTTCGACATGGGGTTCTTCCCTTTATAGTTCTCTGAAGGATATGTCCTATGCCTCTGCTTCTCAGCTTCTTTCCTTATTTCGACTGAGGATCCCCTTTGAACTTCAAAGCTTTTCCATTTTCTAGGCCTCTGGGCATCTCTAATGGGTTGTACCCATTTGTCATTAGGTACTTTTCCCGATGGCTTGTAGGTATTGTAGTACCTTCCCCCAGGGTTCTGGAAGTGATATCTGCTTCTCCTTGGATCATATCCATCGGCTTCGACTGCCTGCTTTTGAAACCAATTGCTCCTTGCCATTGACATCTCCCCTTCCTCCAAATTTGATGTCGCCTTTTTGTCGAAAATGGAGCTGCAGCACGAACATAACATCACTTTAGTATTGTTATTTTGGCACCTTTGGATAAATTCTGCCAAATTTTCATATTCCTTTGGATAGGTTGTCTTTTGATACTCCTCTCGACGACACTCCACCTCATTCTTTCCTTTGTTCTTTTGCGAAGCTTCGACCATGTTGATATCCAACTCTTGCCTATCAGCAAGACTCAATTTGTCCATTTTCTTTATGAGAGCCGTTTCGACTTCGCATGACCCCTTTGATCTTGGGACACTCTTGGTTTGGATTTCTTTCTCTTTAGGATCTTCCATGGTTCTGCGAAGTATCCCATAAGTTATTTTTGGTGGAAGGCCTTCAACAGTCTCAGCTTTGATTTCCATATTGTCTTCATTTGCAACCTCACAAATGCCAGTGAGATTGCTAGTATCATTGTTAAGGCCTTCAGTAACCTTCTTCGTCTGGCTAGGAACATTTCCCCCAGTGACTTCATTTTCATTATTGAGGCCTTCAGTGGCCTTCTCATCAGTTTTGGGGAAAGCCTCAACTTTCTCCTCATTGTTGTCAAAAGTATCACCCCAGCCTATTGGCTGGATTTCGTTAATGTTGATCTTGGCACTAGCAGGCGAACTGTATTTTACCAAGTAGTCGAATTTCCCACTAGGCTCTCCCAAGGTACCCCAGATTACCCCGTCTCCAGCCACATTGTTGACTCTTTTGTGGAAGCTTTCAGTAACTTCCTTCCTTAGATCCTTAGCGTCTTCAGTGACCCTGGGTTCATCTTGGTGGTCGAAACCCTCAGTGGCCTCAACCTTATTTTGGTTGTTGGAATCCTTAACCACCTCGACATTGCTTTTCTCTCCAATATCCTCAGTGACCTTGATCAGAACAGACATAGTTAATTCATCTCCTGATACTTCCTCTACGTTGTGGCGAATAGGGGATCTTCAGTAACTCCCACCATGTTGACAACATTGTCGAAACCTTCAGTGGCTTCAATCAAATCTAAATTCACATCTGACATTTTCTCCATCTCGACCATATTCACGTCGAAAGGCTCAGCATAATTAGCTTCCACTACTTGCACAGGGGTAGCTTCAACCCTTGTTTGCTGCTTTGGTTTCTCTCCAAACTTCAGCCTTCCGTCCTGGATTGCATTTTGAACTAGGTCCCTGAAAAGGAAACATTGAGAAGTTTTATGACCTAGAAAATTATGGTACTTACAAAAACCTCTCTTTTTCTATTGGTCAATAAGGGGTTCATTTATACCTGGTGGTCTTATTAGTTGACCATCTTTTATCAACAGATCAAATATTTCGTCACACTTGGTGACGTCGAACATGTACGTTCTTTTAGGGAATTTATTGTTCTTAACCGTTTCAACAGGATTCTTCCCATTTGATGGAGCTAACACCTTGCAAGAATATGGGGGACCTTGTTTTAATTCTTCCAGGTCAATTTCTTGTTCATCAAAAACGATTGATTCGTCTTCGTCATGGTCATCATCTTGACGCATTCCTACATAGGCTACCCTTTCCTTTTTGCTTTTGTTAGCCCTATATTTCTCAGCTTTCAGCCTTTCAATTTGCCTTACCCTATCTGCCAGTTGTGCCATATCTCTTAAGTACTGGGTGTCTAGTTTCTTCCTTATGGAATAATCTAAACCTCCTGCAGCCATTTCGACAAGTTCTTGCTCTGGCACCTGTGTGAAACATCTTGCCTTTAGCAATCTGAATCTATTGAGATAGTCATCAATGGGCTCTGAGTATTTTCTTTTTACACTAGCTAATTCCTTTAGACTTATTTTAGTTTGTCCCATGTAGAACTGTTCATGGAACAACCTCTCCAATTGAGTCCATGTATGAATGGAATTTGCTGGTAGGGATGTAAACCAAGTAAAAGTATTTTTTGTTAAGGAACTTGGGAAATATTTTATCCTCAAGTTTTCATTTTGCGCTATTTCGCCTGCCTCTATCAAATAACGCACTATGTGCTCTATGGTGGACTCACTTGTATCCCCTGAAAATTTAGTAAACTTGGGGATCTTCCACCTTAGGGGTAATTCCTGTTGTAGGATATATTCAGATAGTGGGGAAATATAATTAGGCCTTTGTAACTCCACATTTACCCCATTTTGCGCCATTATCCTTTCGACCATGGCCGCTAGATTATTTTCGACAGATGGATTACTATAACGCATTCTTTGTTGCAAGATGTCATCGGCATCTTGACCTCTCTGGACTACCAATCTCCTAGGCTCTTGTGGCATGGGAACTTCGACGCGAGGCTGTTCGACAACCTCTTCTTGGATCCTACGATTTTCCTGAGGGTTGCCCACAGGTCTCTGATTTATTGTTGGTTCCTCTTTGACATTAATTACTGGATTATGGACCACTGGCTCTCTCAGTCGAATTTGAGGTACTCCAAAGAATTCAGCAATATGCACCATTTGTGTTGCCAATATTTGGTTTGTTTGAGTGGTGCTTTATATTAAAGGGTTAAATACTTCCCCCATTTGTTGAGTCAACCTATGGACCATTTCATGGTTACTTTCGTCCATTTGTTGACGGATTTCCTGCGTAGAATTAGTCGTAATTGCTGGCATATGGAATCCCTGTAGGGGGTTGGTTTGGTCTACTAATGTTTCCACCATAACCCTAACCTTGTAGTGGCGAAGACCTGTGGGCCACGGTATCAGAATATAATGGTGTTGCGTTATATAAACTAGCCATCATTGAAGTTGGCATTCCATAAGGTTGTTCCCTTCCAAACATAGGTGTGAAAAAATTCGAATGATAGGGCCTGAAGTTATTTCCATCAGGGGGAGGACTACTCATAGGTATCGAATGCCCTATGTTGGAGGAACTAGGTCCACTTTGAGACAACGCCATTCCTGGTATCGATCCCGATATTGAGGGATTTCCTCTTTCTGAAACGTGGAGTGTTTCCACATTCCCACCTGTCGAAGGAATGGAAGTGGAAACTGGAATTTCATCATTATTTACTGGTGGTGGGATAGCCATTTTCCTTACTCTAGTTCGCCTAGGTCTTTCTATGTTATTTACTGTTACTTTTCCGCTACGCAGAAACATACAATGTTATAAACACACGTAGTCTGTTCTTAAGGCACATGTCCCACCGGGAGTGCCAATTTGTTCGCTGGTGTTTCTGGCGAACAACCTCTGGTTAACCAAATCTCTAAGAAAAGTGTGACAGGAAGGACCAACCAATCAAGTCCTAGGACGTCGCGTGCTAAGAATCAAATGAAGAATAATCTAAACTTGGTGTTTATATGTTCTGTCGAAATGTTCTAGAGTAAACCAATTATTGTTATTTATATTGAAGTTGAAGGTGTTTGTATATTTGAATCAACTAATGCATTTGAAGACTTAATAAAAGAAAACTAAAGTTTGACATGAACTTAAAGAATTGCTTGAATATAAATTGACTGAAATATAAAATTGTTGGAAACGTGAATGGAATGTAAAGGAGAAACGAAGAACAAAGATTTAAAGAAAAAAACTTAAAGCTTTTATAACTTGAAATAAAATTGGTGTTTATACGTACATTTCCAAAATAATCTCCCTTTTCTCTTTACACACGAGTATTTGAGTAAGTTTATAGGAATTTGTATAATATTTTTCACAATTTTCACAAAGCTGATGTGTGTTTTTCGCAAGTGTACAAACGTGTCAGAGTAATATAAAAGATTGTCGAATCCACAGAGAACAAGTGTCAATCTATCGTACCTGTTGTTATGGTGTGTATATAAGGCAACTGAATATAAGGGTTTTAAGGAGTGCGCAATGGTAAATAAAATAATAATTTTAAACAATTAATAAAGACAGGCTCGAATGTAATTCACATAATCAATTGATAATCCGGTATTTGTTAATAGAACTACTTATGGGCAATGTTTTCTGCTTTGAAAAGAACTAATTTAACAGGAACTGTCGCTTTCGCGTATTCAGAACCGAGTTGTACTCTCTAATCAACCCCTCCTATTGTCACGGATAAAAATATGTGTACTACGTTAGAGTAGTAAACTTATTTATAAGAAATATAGTATCTTAACTAAGTTGAAAAGTATTTTAACCTGGATTTCTTAGCAAAAAGAGGTTCTCACGAACCAGACTCTAAACTTCTTAACGCGTCCGAAAATCGTTTTAAAATCTCTTTTCTTTTTAATCTAAAAACTCCTAATGAACTAGACAAAGCGCTTTTGGCTGTTTTTGAAATAGTTAAAAACAATTAAACTTGAATTGAAAGATAAAATAGCCCTTAAGTGTTTCCACGAACAATTGTATGGATTACTGGTTCAATTACGATCCTTACATTCTCACCATTATGGATTTAATTAGACATAATAAAGTAAAAGTTCTTTTTATAATTTTTCATAAAAGTAATTTAGTGCGAGTGCGGAAAGTAAATAAAAGTAGTGCGAGTGCTGGAAATAAAGGTATTTAAAGCGAGTGCGGAAAATAAACGAAAGTAGTGCGAGTGCGAGAAATAAATAAAGTAAAGCGAGTGCGGAAAATAAACGAAAGTAGTGCGAGTGCGAGAAATAAATAAAGTAAGGCGAGTGCGGGAAATAAATAAAGTAAAGCAATGCGGAAATTAGATAAAATAAAGCGAATGAGGAAAAATAAAATACGAACTAGAATTAAAATGGCGGCAGGATTAACTTCCTCCCAGAGTGCTCCAAAACTCGATCACACAGACGTATACAGACTCGATCACTCGATTGCAGTAACACCCCGATGTGGAATGATAACTGCTTTAAAACTGATATATGCCTAAGAGATTCTAAGTTTGGATGAAGAAAACGAAATTCTAAAGTCCTATTTATAGGCAAATCTTAAATGGGAAATGACCAGGATGCCTCCTTCCACTTTTAGTGGAGGGAACCACTTTTGCCTTGTGGCGCCCGCCACAAGGCCATGGTGCCCGCCATGAGAGCAATATGGAAGAAGAAAGTGGGGATCGTGGGTCTTGGCAGTTGTGGAGTGGTCTTGAGACGTGGCCACGTCATGGAAGACCCCATGGCGCCAGCCATGGCGGATGCCATAAGTGTAAAAAGCTTAATTTCTTGGTTTTCGTCCGTTTCCACTCCTTTTTCGCTCCTCTTCTCGATTTAAGCCATGATTACATAGAAAACCTTAAAATAAAGAAAAACAAAGTAATAACATAACAAAATAACAATAAAAGCTAAGAATGCATGCGAAATCGGAGTCAGAAATACGATGAAATTTAGTGTTATCAAATCCTCCCACACTTAGACCTTTGCTTGTCCTCAAACAAACATTAAAGCTCAAAAATGAAGAAAACTGGTGTCAACACGTGATTTGGGCTAAAGGGCTTCTAAGTTCAAGTCAGGATGCAGTGACAGGTACTAACTAATTGAACCAAGGGTACCATAATAACACAGACACAAACTTCAATCCTATATTAAACACCCCATGTCATCCCACAATACCTAGGCCTATCTTCTCATCTTTTTGGGTCCTTTTCATTCAGGCGCAATCACATTAAGCCCGTTATCTGTACATGCTTCATAGTAGAGTGACCGGTTAGTGATTTTGATCCATAACATAAGGTTTCTAGTACATAAGCATGTGTAAACCCGTTTTTATTTTTGCCTAAATGTAGCTGCGGTGGATTGGATCGTAATCCGCCCTACCAAGTTCAGTGCCAGATACCTCTGAACCAACTAACAATAGGTGACTGCAATTTTTTTTTCTTTTTGTGGCAAAATTTTTTTCTTCTCTTTTTTTCGGTTTAAATGACTTTGTGAGGGTCACCTATCCCAGAGTTTGCCTTTTTTTCTTTTTTTATTAGCACTGGATCATTCACTTATGTTCATCGGCCCCCTACGTAGAGCATGCTTAGGCCGGAGCTGACTGCTAGAATAAACTACTTAGGACAATTTTTTGAATGACAATAAAGGCCATGGTGCGGGGTTTAGGAGTGATTCCTATATTCAAGAGGTATATGGTGCTACAATGGTACTGATGTTTCAAAAAGTTGACCTAAGTCACCACATCCTAATCAAAACCTGTCTCAAAGCCCAAAAAACATGTGAAACAACATTGTTTTCTTTTTAAATTTTTTTTTTGGTAAGGCTAAGGAAATGGGAAAAAATGAGGATGTACTAAAAATACACTATACTGGTGACTCGTCAGACTCATGCATTATCTAAGAAAAGTTAAACTAGATAACTTACTGGAAAGGGAAATAACAGAAAGCAAATAAATAACTAGAAAGGGAAATGACAGAAAGCAATAAAATCCCCTCCCACACTTAAATCGAACATTGTCCCCAATGTTTCGAAATAAGAAAAGGAGAGTAACCTGGAAAACTACTGCGGAAGAGCACTGGTGCCCTCGCCGTCCTGCTGTGATGGTCTGGAACGACGGGATCTACTGCACTGCTGGTCCCTCCGGTCAAGTCGTGCCGATAAAGCAGTCTAGACACCCCGGACCTCTTGAAGGTTACCTAGGAAGGAACCCTGAGTGGCCTCCATAAGCTGGTAGTGTCGGCGGTTGACTTCTCGCTGACGGGCCTGCTCTGATGTGATGTCGGTCAAGGCACGACAAATGTTACTGTAGTACTGTAGGCACAATCTGAAACTGATCGCGATTGTTGCATGAAGCTCATGTTGTCCGTCAGTTGTTGTGAAATAGTAGAGAGTAGGTTGTCTCGCCTTTCCTCTCTAGCCGTTATATCACGCCACATCTCCTTAGTGACATAGAATCCAGGAGTAGCACCTGCAACAGGGTTAGAGGAAGATGGTGCAGTGTGTGACTGTGAAGAACGATAAAGGGACATGTGAGGTACGGGAGATTGATCTCTCCGATCATATTCTTCATCAGTGTCATATGCCTCCCCATCAGGAATATTAGGAGGAAGTGGACCCAAAACAGGGGGAGCATTCAGATCATAGGTCCAGTTCCTTTCATTACGTACATCAGTATGTCTACTGCAAGGTAAAGCAACAGATGGTATAGCTACCCCATGAACCATCAACTCATAACCACCTTCTCTCCTCGTTCTGCACAATTTCATGTCTCTTAGAAATTTTAAATTAATTGTGCGAGGAGGTAGTGGTTCAAGTGTAGCTATCTCATTGTTCAGATCAAGAGCCCGAGCAATAGACGTAACAAGTCCTCCAAAAACAATCGGTCTTGTTTTATTAGTAGTTAAAGCCATGTGTGCAAGTATAAACGGGACCGGATTGATATGGGTATTAGTGAGGCATCCTTGCAAAAATAGGAGCTCTTTAGCGTTTACCTTATTTGGACACTCCCGACCAAAAATAGTACATGCCAAAAGATATCTGAAAACTCTTATGGCCGGGTTATAGATGGTCGACGCAAGTATTCCTTCAAAAGAATTTATTGAAGTACTTGACAGTCTCTGCCAGAAGGAAAATACCTCGGCCGACCATTCTACATCCAAAGGTGCCTCACATATCGCACCTTCCCTGTGAGGGATTCCTAACAAGCCTGTTAATTCGTCGGTACTGTATTCGTATTCAATTCCAAGCAGTCTAAAATTAACAGTACCGACTTTGCTAGCAGTGTGAGGACTGACAATGTATATCAATGAACTTAAAAACTCAACTGTCATCCTCTCATAGGTATGTTCCTGATTAACAAAAATATCATGCAAGCCTAGGAAATCTAATAAATGAAAAACACTATGATACAGACCCAAAGCATAAAGACAGTTATCATCGACGTACCTAGTTGAGAGAATTTCTCGAATCTGAAGCCTTTGAATAATTTTCCTTTGCCTATCACCCGGTCTTCCATCACGAAGAAGATATCCATTGAACTCCATTGTTGTTGCTCCTTGAGAAGTGAAAAGTGGTGAAAAATGGTCTATGAGAGAAATGATAAAGGTTTGATTTTTATGGTTTGTGGTGGATGAAAATGAAAATGGATTTTGGATAGGTTTTATAGATGGTGAATGTTTTGGAAATGAGGGAGCTTTAATGGGGTTCAATGGGGTTTTTGGAAGTTGGAAAAATGGGTTTTTGAGGTTTGAAGGTGTGAAAATGGTGGAAATGGGGAATCAGCCCCGTATTTGTTGTAGGACGGTGTGGCGCCCGCCACAGGGGGTATGGCGCCCGCTATAAGGCCAATTCCTGTTGGGCCTTGGATTTTTCAATTCTTCTTTTGGGCCCTTTGCACCTTCGGTCTTCGGGGGGTCCGGATAGCGTTTTCTTCTCTCTTCTAAGGCATGAAACTTGAATATTTTTTTATGAAGACAAAAATGAAAATATTTTTGTCTTTATATTTTTTTTCTTTATTCGACAAAAATAAAATAAAATAAATCAAAAGAAAAGAGAAAAAATGAGATTAGTGCATGAAATAGATAAAATCAAAGTACATGAAAAGAAAATGTAATAGATGCAATAATATAAAATATGTCTGGAGATGCGAGAAATAAAATAAAGCATGAAAAAGAAATTAAATATTAGGGTAATAACGTCAGTGTAAAACGAATCATGTGGTAGGCTTTTCTTCCTGGTTTGATCCACGAATCTCAGCTATCTCCCTCTGAAGCTCTTCAATATCTTGATATAGAGCATCGGCCTCTGAGGCATGAGTGAGATCAGATACTTGGATCTGTAATTCCAAGTCCGCTACTTCCTGCTTGAGCAGGGCAGACTCCTTGCGGAGCTCATAAATCTGAGTTTGTAGATCAGGCGGCTGCAAAGACATATTGTTAGACATAACAGTGATTCGGGGAGAAAGAGGTGTAGGAGTGTACTCAGCGGCGGGAGGTGATTTTGGCTCTTCGACAGTCTCTCCATAACCCTCTAAAGCATAACTCCAATTAGCAGGGTCGTGGACACTGGTCATCAGCGTGTCTGGTAATGTAAAGTAATGTATCACTTCGATGTCGATCAGTAATCTAAACGTGTTGGGCTCAAAAGAGGCCCTCCTCATCAGTCCTCTATCAAGACAAAAGTCAACATCCAGGATGGTGTAGCAGTAGAAGGTCCTGAGGTGCAATAATTTGTGAGACAAACCCAATGCAGTAGCTATTTGTGTAACAATCCCACCGACATGTATAATGCCTACAGATGACCTGGCGACACTGGCAAGGCCCTTCAACAGGAAGTTGCCACAGGCAACTGGGCGAGACTGAGTCACACAAAATAGTAGGAAGATCTCCTCTTCACTCAGTAGAGTCTCTGTATCTGGCAAACCGAGGAAAGAGTGTGCTAGAATCATCTGGAAGTACCTTAACGCAGGGTTGTGGATTACCTGAGAAAACTGAGTGGAAGGATCTTGGCTCCCTCCACCTGAGATGTTAGACCAAAAATTTTCCACTTCTATGCTCATAAAATACCCCATCGGTGTCTCTGGAATAGCATCAGGAGTAGTCTGAAAACCTAGTAAATCACCAAACTCTTTGTGAGAGAAGGAGTAGTCAGTCCCGAACAACCTGAAAACAACATGTCCATCGGATCCAGCCCAAGGATCATAATGAACGAGCTGAGGAACTCTAGAGTCAAGTTCCTGTAAGTGTTGTTCATATCGTCAAACTGGTCCCACTGGAGTTGGTAGCATAAGAATCTGACGCTTGGCTCTATCCCCAAGGCATCCATGCAATCTTGGTCTAGGTACCTGGTAGGTGCCATAGGGCGTCTCATGTGGACATAGTAATGCTCTCTATGTGCGTCGTCTCTAAAGGCCACGTGCATGTCATCGGGGTTCTGCATTCTGCACAAGGTTAGCAAACAAGTCATGAAATCACATAAAACATTCAATCGTTAGTCCTAACATAATAATAAAGTAAACAAATTAAAATAACGTCATTAGCTCGACGACCGAGTTTTATACATCATTTGAAGGATATGGTGGATCACTCAGAGTATGGCATGTGTATGTTATTGGGATGTCACCTCCTTCGTAGGGCTTCAACCTCTATCCATTGACGATGAACGGTTTACATGTTTGGTTCTTGATTTCAATAGCACCAGATCTTAGAATCTTAGATACTTCGAAAGGGCCAGTCCATCTCGAACGAAGCTTCCCTGGAAAAAGTCGTAACCTAGAATCGAACAAGAGAACAGGATCGCCTATTTTGAAGTCTTTTCTTATGATTCTTTTGTCATGCCGAGCTTTTGTTCTTTCTTTGTATATGATGGCATTTTCGTAGGCAGATTGTCTGAGCTCTTCTAATTTGTGGATATCAAGGATACGTTTTTCACCAGCAGTTAAGTAATCCAAATTCAAAGTTTTGAAAGCCCAATAGGCCTTATGCTCCAACTTAAAAGGTAAGTGACATGATTTTCCATAGACCAGTTGATAAGGGGTTGTTCCTATAGGGGTTTTGAAAGCGGTTCTATAGGCCCATAATGCTTCTTGAAGTTTCTGCGACCTATCTTTTCTAGATATAGAGATAGTCTTCTCAAGAATTTGTTTGATCTCCCTATTAGATACTTCCACTTGTCCATTGGTCTGTGGGTGGTATGGTGTTGCTACTCTATGCTTAACTCCATACTTGCTTAAAAGTTTATCAAATATTCTCGATATGAAGTGTGATCCTCCATCACTTATGACTAAACGAGGGGTTCCAAACCTGGGAAATATATAGTTTTTGAATAATTTGATGACTACTCTGGTGTCATTCATGGGTGCGGCGATAGCTTCAATCCATTTAGACACGTAGTCAACAACTACTAAGATGTACTGATTTCCTAAAGATGGTGGGAACGGTCCCATAAAGTCTATACCCCATACGTCGAAGAGTTCTACATCTTGGATATTTCTTAGAGGCATTTCATTACGTCTTGAAATATTTCCTGAGCGTTGGCATCTGTCACACTTGACAATGAAAGCATGGACATCACGCCACATAGTAGGCCAGAACAGGCCAGCTTGAAGAATCTTGGCGTAGGTCTTAGATGTGCTTGCATGTCCACCATAGGGTGTAGAGTGACAATGCTCAATTATATTATGTACCTCTTCTGGAACACAACAGCGAAAAATGCCATATTTCACTACAAGAAAAAAAGTGTTTTGCGACACATAAATAGTGACAGTTCTATGAGAACCGTCCTCTTTTGTTAGTTACAACGGTTTCCATGACAATTTTGGACAACCGCCGTTAATTTTTTAATATAATCTTAAAATTTTGCGACGGTTGTAGGTTTTACCGTCCTAAAGATAAGTCTCTGACGGTTCAATAACCGTCTCCCCCTCAGATATATTATACTTCAATAACCATATCCCCCTCAAATATATTACATTACGATGCTTGTCCGGAAGAAATTTAAGGCTACGACGTTTGAACAACAGTCCTCTCTCAAATATCCCTAAGACACACTTCGGGTTGAATCTCTTCACGTTTTTCTTCCCGAATCTCTCTTTCAACCGTGAATCCAGTAAAATTATTATATCTCTTTGTTTGATGCAAATCCACCACGAATCTATCTCTCAGTTCACGCCGTCGTCAAAGCAACCACACCCACGAATCTTAACATGGTTATCTTCTCAAACCCTAAGTTCCTTCTCAAACTTCAATATCTTCTTCAACTTTGATTCCTCATCATGATGATAACTCATTGGATGTTCTTCTTGTTGATACAAAACATAGTAATATGATTGTTGATTTTTATCTTAAGAACCCTTATGTGAAATTAACTCAGCTTTCCTCTCATGGCAAAACTGCTTATTTGGGTCAACTTTATGATCTCTTTTTTCAAGTTAAGGTTAATCTTAGAGTTAATATCATGGGATAAGTCTTTTTTATCTTCTATTCTACAAATTAATCATGACAAAAAAACATGAATTTGTTTTATCCTGTTCATCTTCTGTTTTTTTTTGTTGCTACTGCGTTATTGTTTTGTATGTTTGTGTTATCCACTGACTTATTTTGTGCTATCCATTTACTCTTATTATGTTCATCTTCTGAATTTTAGTACGAAGTTTTCAGTAATATTTTTGGCAACCATGTATTCCTTTCACATTATGCAACCTGAGTTTTACTTGATTTACCAAATACTTTCTTCCAGTTATACCTAGATGTTACTTAGTGTAGGAAAACATAGGTTGCGGCACAGGGATGGTTGTGTCATTATTGATTTCATAGGTAATCTATATGAAAATTGGATCTTATTGTCTCTTAGTTTTATGATAAGCTCTTTATTAAGAATTTGGTACAAATTATTCAGCTATGAAAGTAAACTTGCCATATTTAAGTTCCTATCTGAATTCACTTGGAACCAATTATAGACATGGAGAAGACTTTGCAACTAGTGGATCTACCATTAGGAAACAAAATGAGACTATATTTCAATATGTGATAAGTTCGTTCTCTCTTGATATTCAAATTGTGTAGTTTAACCAATTCAAAGCAAGAACCAAGCAACTTTACTAATAAGGTGAATATTTGAATCGCTTTATTTTTTTTATCTCATTATCATTGATTTTGTTTAATGTGTTTGATATTTGTCTGTTGAAAATTGCAGCCAAGGATTCAATTGAGAGAAGTAAGCTTCCAGTGCTTGACGAATTCTCTAAGGCACTCTACACATTTGATATTGGTCAAAATGATATCTCTCATGGGTTTAGGAAGATGAACTTAGACCAAATTCTTGAAACCATGCCTGATATAGTTAATCAGTTAGCTTGTGAAGTCAAAGTAAGTATCACTCACTTGTGTCTCTACCAAAGTTCTAAGTGAAAAATTTTAACGTGGAAATTGAAAAATCTGAAACAAAACCGTTGTAGTAAATAGGGAGATTTTGGATTACATTTATTATTAGTGTTTTCTACCAAGTAGTTCAACGAAAGTGGCTAGTTTTACAAATCAGAACGACCAATATACTATAACTTCACTAATTTTAATTCATTATAGTTCGAGTTCGACCAGTAAATGTTAGAAATTTCAGTTTTATACTTCACATTTTTATTTTATGTTAGCTGTGTAGACTGTAGTTTTACTTTTCGTTTTCAAATGTTTAGTATCATCACAATCAATGCGTTATGGAATTGTTTTATCTTTTCAACAAATTTCAATTTGTGATGGATGAAAAGTCTGTTCTTTCTATTGATGATTGGGAGTTTTCTTCCTCGGCAAAAGATGTTAAGACGCTGGTTTTGTTTGGGCGTACGGGTAATGGCAAGAGTGCAACAGGTAACAGTATTCTTGGAAACAGGTTTTCGAGTCGAGGTCTAGATCCTCTTGTGATATTGACTCTTGTGAAATGAAAACGACTTTCATGGATAATGGATAAATTTTTAATGTTATTGACACTCTAGGTGCATACATGTTAACTTATGCTTTGTTTGAAAATGTCATTACTCATTAACATGAATGCACTTATATCAGTTATATGACCCCTAAAAGTTTTGCAGGATTATTTGAAATTTCTACCAAATCTGAATTTGTTGCGAAAGAAATAGTCAGATGTATTGATTTGTCCAAAGATGGAATCCATGTTATCATTGTAGTGCTAGATGTTACTAGACGCTTTAGTATGGAAGATGAAAATGGTGTGTACCTTGCAGGCATTGTTTGGTAGAAAAGTTGTAGACTACATTATTGTAGTATTTTCCCGTGGTGATGATTTGGAAGATAATGATATGACACTGGAAGATTATTAAGGCGTTGAATGTCCAGAGTCTTTAAAGGTTTGCATAATGAGATTAATTGTTATGTTAAAAAAATTTACAGTGTCAATGCATCACAACCATTATTTGTATTATATTTTCGATAACAAGACAAAGGATGAAAATAAGCAATTTGGCCTAGTTCGATAACTTCTCTATTTTGTAAACATTGTAGTGACAAAGAATGATGGAAAGCCTTTTACAAACGTGTTATTTGCAAAACTAAAGGTCTGGGCTTAGCAAATTTGACAGTCTCATTTCTTAATTTTTATAAAAAGTATTAAAATAGTAATGAATTTCATTATTCGTAACAGTAAGGTGTAGCTAAACTTCCTGAACCTTTCTTTTGAGAATTTTCTCAAGAAGAAATTTCAGAGTTTAAGAAACGAGTCGAGCAAGGATATAATGAGCAGCTTAATCAAATTATGGAATTGGTACTTTTCGATCTAGACTTTGTAACTATCACCCTTTCATTTTTTAAGTTGTCAAAAAACAAAACTTAATTCTCTCAAAAAAATGTCTAAGAAGCATCACTTCTTTACCTTTTAATTCAGTTTGATATGATTTTGTAGGTAGAGATGAAGTTGGAGGATGCATCCATAAAGTTGGAGTTACGACTGTCACAAGAGAAATTTGCAAGACAAGTGGCACAAAATCAAACGTCATTTTATAAGAAGATACCTAAATAACTCCGTAAGCGAGAAGCAAATTCTGGATGTGCCATTCTATGATGATAGAAACTTCTTCAATCTTACAAAAGATCATTATTTATTAAGTATTTCTTCTGAATTATTATTATTTTATCTTGACTTTTTATGCTTTATGAGATTAGACCATTTTTTTTAATTAATTTTTGCTTGAATTCATTTTATAAGTCACAAAATCAATTAAACGGTATACTCCCTCACTGGTTAATGCATTTTCATTTTCAGGCCTTCTTCTCTGCAAATGCTGCAGCTCAGACTTCAAGAAAGTCCTCTCCAAGAGTCATTAACGAGGTTTTTCAAAAGGTTGTGAGTGCTTATTTTTTCTTCTCTCTGTTTAACTACTGATTTTGTTTACTTGTGTTTGTGGAGTTATTAATTCTAACTTTTCTATTCAACTCTCAGGTTGCTGCATTGAAGGGTTCTGGCCATCGCCGTGCTACTAATGTCAGTACCAGGTTGGATGCCCTACAAAAGAAGCTTACCCTTTCAATCCTCCAAACCACCACTATTGGATCATTCCCTCAGACTGTAGAACTTAGGAGGGTGCTTAGTGAATTCAAGGCTAAGAAGTAAGATAATGCTGCAATTGTGGATCTCTCTGCCTTGTTTATTTGACATCATGCATTCCTTTATCGATTCTTGTTTTTTTATTCAGGATCTCTGAGGAATAGTACATCAAGGCTATCAAGGAGGAAATCCGCCAAGTTGTTGAACTTCAAGAAGAGCTTTATTAAGTGAAGATATCTTTATTACACTTGGATTTAGTTAACTTTTATAATTATAATCTTCGCTTCTTTTGTTTTGAAGAGTAGCTGCTTTTGACATACTTTGCTCATGTTAGATTTCTGATTCTAAAATTATACGTCTAACTAATTGTTGGTTTCATTTTGTTGCAGAGGAACGATATGGTTGAGTACTTTGGTGAGCAGTTGTCAGGGTTTGCCTTTACTGCCAATGGGTGGGTGCAATCATATGGTCCTTTCAGATGGTCCTGCAATCATATGATACTTTGGTGAGCAGTTGTCAGGGTTTGCCTTTAATGTAAGCTGAATATTAACTCAAAATGAAACTTTGTATTATGTATCAGGGACCTATCTAGCAATAATGTTTTCGGTCATGTCCCAACATTTGTCGATTCTCTAGAGCTTTTTTTGACCCTGTAAGATCAAAGTTCTAATAACCCATGTCGTGTTTTTTTCCTTATTTCTTGTTACTTAATTTGATCGATATTAAATTATATGTATACAGGAACTTGAGCCAGAACCATCTTGATGATCTATTGTGTGCCGATTTTGGGAATCTCATAAGCATACAAATTATTTAAGTTTTGTAGACAATTTCTGCTCTTAAGGATTGAAATTCAAACTTCTGTTATGTTTTCTATCCAAGGTGTTTGATTGAATTTTAATGATTTATTCTTCCTATAGTGATATGTCTTTCAACAATCTGTCGGGTAGCATTTCTCTAGAAATTGGATAGCTGTAGAACCTTGCCTCTCCGATGTCGCATGTGTTTGAGAAGAAAGCTATACGAAGCTTTTCCTTGAAGGAGAACTATATTATTCTTATACTTTCATTAATATAGTTAAGAGTAAAGAGAAAATTGTACATGGAAAAAGTCTGAAGAACATGAATAATTCAAAACCTTTATAAAGGTCAATTTTTATTTTGTTTTAAAATTTTATGTTGTATGTCCCTCCTCCAGTTTTTTGTAGAATCTATCTTTGATTTCTACCAGAAAATTTTATAGTGTATTGATTATGTCAATAGCAATAAGTATTTTATAACATTAATAAAGTTTAGAATTTAGTTTCTTATCAGATTTATTTTATAATAAAGCTAACAATTAGGGTGGAATATTTTTTTAAAAAAATATTTACAAATTGCGGCGGTTCAAACCGTCGTAATTTACGTGAAAAAAAATTAATTGACAATAATAATTTTGTGGCGGTTTAGAACCGCCCTAAATATGTAAAACGGTTGACACGACGGTTTTCTGAACCGTCGTAAAACAGCCCCGCGACACAGATTTTAACGACGGTTGAGAAATTGTCGCGAAACAAATTTTGCGACGGTTTGAACCGTCGTAATCTTCCAAAAAAACCGTCGCAAATCACTTTTTTTCTTGTAGTGTTTACCTCTCTTGAAAAGAAATGGTTCGTCCCAATAGAAGTTTCTCACATCACTGTAGAACTTCTTCTTCCGGTGGTAGTTTAGATCAGGGGGTATGATGTCAGCGGCTAGGTAATTAACAAAGTCTGCATACCAAGGTACATTACTCATGGCTAAGGATTTATGAGGATGCTCATATGGGTCTGGGTTACCATCTTCAATAGTTTCTAGTTGGGCTATCAGTCTATCATAGGCAAAATCGTCATTTATGGGTACTGAGTCAGGTTTCAGGTATTCTAGCCTAGAAAGGTGATCAACCACTACATTATTTGTGCCTTTCTTATCACGGATATCTAAATCAAACTCTTGCAGTAATAGAATCCATCGAAGTAACCTAGGTTTGGCATCCTTTTTACTTAGTAAGTAACGAATGGCAGCATGGTCGGTGTAAACTATAATTTTGGCTCCTACTAGGTAAGATCTAAATTTGTCTATGGCGAAAACTATAGCTAGGAGCTCTTTTTCGGTTGTTGCGTAGTTGAGCTGTGCAGCGTCTAGGGTTCTACTGGCATAATAAATTACGTGTAACTTTTTATCTTTTATCTGACCTAGAACGGCTCCTACAACATAGTCACTAGCGTCACACATTATCTCAAACGGTTCTGACCAATCAGGGGGTTTCATTATAGGTGCTGAAATCAGAGCTTGCTTCAGTAGATTAAATGCTTCAGTACATTTTTCATCGAAGAATAATTCAGCATCTTTCATTAAAAGACCAGTTAATGGCTTTGTAATTTAGGAGAAGTCCTTGATAAAACGTCGGTAAAATCCGGCATGTCCAATAAAACTTCTTATCTCCCTGATACTCTTCGGCGGTTTTAGATTCTCTATGACTTCTATTTTAGCTTTATCTACCTCTATACCTTTTTCGGAAACTATGTGTCCTAAAACAATCCCTTTGGTGACCATGAAATGACACTTTTCCCAATTAAGCACAAGGCTTACCTCCACACATCTTTCCAGGATTTTCTCAAGGTTGATAAGACAATTTTTGAAATCAGATCCACAGACTGAGAAGTCGTCCATAAATACTTCCATGCAGCGTTGGAAAGTGGCAAGGGCATTACAGAGTCCAAAAGGCATTCTTCTGTAGGCAAAAGTTCCAACTGGGCATGTAAAGGTAGTTTTTTCTTGATCTTCGGGGTGAATAGGTATTTGGAAGAATCCTGAATATCCATCTAGGTAACAAAAGTAAGAGTGTCTGGCTAGGCTCTCCAACATTTGGTCTATGAATGGTAATGGGAAATGGTCATTCCTAGTTGCTTTATTTAGTTTTCTATAGTCTATGCACATACGCCAACCTCCATCGGTTCTTTTTGCTACAGGTTCGCCCTTCTCGTTTTGCACGACTGTGATGCCTCCCTTTTTAGGTACTACATGCACATGAATACCCATTTACTGTCCGAGATCTGATATATTATGCCTGCCTCTAGTAACTTAAGAACTTCAGTCTTAACTACTTCACTCATCATAGGATTTATTCTTCGTTGGTGTTCTCTGGAGGGTTTTGAATCTTCTTCAAGCAAAATCCGATGCATGCACACGAATGGGCTTATTCCTTTTAGATCCGAGATCTTATATCCTAAGGCTGAGGGGTACCTTCGTAAAACATCTAACAATTGGTTTGTTTCCTCTTGATTTAAGGTAGCACTAACTATAACTGGACGGTTCATTTCTTCATCAAGAAATTCATATCTCAGGTTCTTAGGCAGTTCCTTAAGTTTTACGGTTGGTTTCATAGGGCAAGGCATAGGATCTGGGGTAAGAGATAAACATTCGTGAAGGTCATCATCAATGTAGGGTTTTTTATAACTGTCATCTTCCCAAATATGGGTTGATGGCAATTTTATAGATTCAGTTTCTTCTTCTTGTTCTAATTCCCTAATACATTTATCAATGATATCTAAGGCATACAAGCATCTCCTATTACAGGTGCCATAAGAAATTTTGAAAGTACAAATTCTATCTTCTCGTCACCTACCTCAAAGGTTAGTTTCCCTTTTTTAACATCTATTACGGCTCCAGCAGTCGATAAGAACGGTCTACCTAGGAGGATTGGTATGTCGTCATCTTCTTTAATGTCCATGACAACAAAATCAGTAGGTATAAACAGCTGACCTATCCAAACAGGGACGTCTTCAAGTATGTCTATAGGGTATTTAACGGATCTATCGGCTAATTGAAGTGACATCTTAGTAGGTTGTAATTCTCCTAAGTTTAATCTCTCACAAACTGCTAAAGGCATTAAGCTCACACTAGCTCCTAAGTCTAGAAAAGCTTTTTCGATGACATGATTCCCCAAAACACAAGAAATGGAAAAAAATTTCGGGATCTTTATCTTTCTTTGCTAACCAATTTTCGGAAATAGAATTAAATTCCACGGGTTTCGGATCTTTAAGTCTACGTTTATTTGTAAGTATATCTTTGAGAAACTTAGCATAACAAGGTATTTGGGTGATGGCTTCTGTAAAAGGGATTTCTACGTGAAGTTTTTCTATGACTTTAACGAATTTTTGATACTGATTAACGATTTGGGTTTTCTTTAAACTTTGAGGGTATGGTATTGGTGGTTTGTATGGCGGTGGTGGTACATAGGTTTTGTTTTTAGGTTCTTCTCCTTTTTCTTGACTTTTCGGGTTTTCAGATTCCTCTGGTTCCTTCTCCTCATCTCTCTCAGAAGTTTCAGGATCACTTAATCTAGGGTTAGGGGGTTCCTTATAAGCGGTTCCACTTCGTAGAGTAATGGCATTTTCTTGCCCTTTCGGGTTTTGTTGAGGTTGTCCAGGGAACTGTCCTCCAGGTGTAGTCTGAGGGGCTTGGTTTAAAGCTACCTGAAAGATATGGGTTTCAAGCATCATATTATGAGTAATAATTTGGTCAACCTTGGTTCCTAACTGGGTAATTAGTTCATTAACATGGACGTTTTGGTTCATGAACTCTTTGTTTTGTTGTGTTTGAGCGGTGATAAAATTTTCCATAATTTTCTCAAGGCTCGGACTTGGTGGTACAGGTTGCATAGGTTGATTTGTTCTTGGGGCTTGGTAACCTTGTTGTCTCGGAGGTGCGGTATTTTGGATAGGGTTATTATTTTTGTAGGAGAAGTTTGGGTGATTCCTCCATCCAGGGTTATATGTGTTTGAAAATGGGTTCCCTTGGGTGTAGTTCACTTGCTCAGGGTTGGTCTCATTTGACAGATTGCATTCGGCGGATTGGTGTCCTTGCGTCCCACATATCTCACAGCTCGGCGAAACTGCGGCTATAGTATTCGGGGTTGTACACATATGTTCGACTCTAAGGGCCAACGCGTCCATTTTAGCTTGCATCATGTCCATAGAGCTTAGCTCATGTATTCCTCCTTGAGCTTCCTTCTTTTCCACTGTCGCTCGTTCTACTCCCCATGATTGATGGTTTTGGGCCATGTCTTCGATAAGGGCACTAGCTTCAGGGTAAGGTTTGTTCATCAGTGCGCCACCAGCGGCAGCGTCGATGGTCATCTTAGTGTTATAATGAAGTCCATTATAGAAGGTTTGAATGATTAGCCAATTCTCTAAGCCATGATGTGGGAATGCTCTTAATAGCTCTTTATATCTCTCCCAGGCTTCGAACAATGATTCTCCTTGGTGTTGGGTAAATCTGACTATTAGGTTTCGAAGAAGAGCGGTCTTACTTGGGGTAAAATATCTAGCAAGAAAAACTTTCCTAAGGTCTTCCCAAGTTGTTATAGAATTGGGTGGAAGGGAATCTAACCATGATAGAGCTTTATCTCTGAGGGAAAAGGGAAATAATCTTAAGCGTATCGCCTCAGGAGGAGCTCCATTGGTTTTAAAGGTGTCTGCTAACTGAAGAAAGTTTTTTAAATGTTGGTTTGGGTTCCCAGTAGCAAGACCTGCAAATTGTCTCTGTTGCACTAATTGCAGCAGGGATGGTTTAAGTTCAAAATTATTGGCTGGGATAGCGGGGTTTACTATACTGGAACTAGGTTCCTCGTTTGATGGTTGGGCGAAGTCCTTAAGAGGTATTCGGTTTTGATCTTCGGCCATAGCTCTCCTATTCCTATAGAAAAACAAATGTGTGCGGGCGTAATGTTCAGGTTCAGCTAGAGGGTCCACTAAACTTCCGGCACTGCGAGTCTTTCACATTGACCGGTGGGTAACAACCTTAGTCTAAACGGTATAACTACAAGGTATGAAATTTGACGAAATTGGTCTCCGGCAACGGCGCCAAAAACTTGATGTGTGTTTTTTGCAAGTGTACGAACGCATCAGAGTAATATAAAAGATTGTCGAATCCATAGAGACCAAGTATCAATCTATCGTACCTGTTGTTATGGTGTGTATCTAAGGCAACTAAATATAAGGATTTTAAGGAGTGCGCAATGGTAAATAAAATAATAATTTTAAACAATTAATAAAGACAGACTCGAATGTAATTCACATAATCAATTGATAATCTGGTACTTGTTAATAGAACTACTTATGAGCAATGTTTTCTTCTTTGAAAAGAACTAATTTAACAGGAACTGTCGCTTTCGCGTATTTAGAACCGAGTTGTACTCTCTAATCAACCCCTCCTATTGTCACGGATAAAAAGGTGCGTACTGCGTTAGAGTAGTAAACTTATTTTTAAGAAATATAGTATCTTAAATAAGTTGAAAAGTATTTTAACCTGAATTTCTTAGCAAAAAGAGGTTCTCACGAACCAGACTCTAAACTTCTTAACGCGTCCGAAAAGCGTTTTAAAATCTCTTTTCTTTTTAATCTAAAAACTCCTAATGAACTAGACAAAGCGCTTTTGGCTGTTTTTGAAATAGTTAAAAACAATTAAACTTGAATTGAAAGATAAAATAGCCCTTAAGTGTTTCCACGAACAATTGTATGGATTACTGGTTCAATTACGATCCTTACATTCTAACCTTTATGGATTTAGTTAGACATAGTAAAGTAAAAGTTCTTTTTATAATTTTTCATAAATGTAATTTAGTGCGAGTGCAGAAAGTAAATAAAAGTAGTGCGAGTGCAGGAAATAAAGGTATTTAAAGCGAGTGCGGAAAATAAACGAAAGTAGTGCGAGTGCGAGAAATAAATAAAGTAAAGCGAGTGCGGAAAATAAACGAAAGTAGTGCGAGTGCGAGAAATAAATAAAGTAAGGCGAGTGCGGGAAATAAATAAAGTAAAGCAATGCGGAAAGTAAATAAAATAAAGGGAATGCAGAAAAATAAAATACGAACTGGAATTAAAATGGCGGCAGGATTAACTTCCTCCCAGAGTGCTCCAAAACTCGATCACACAGACGTATACAGACTCGATCACTCGATTGCAGTAACACCCCGATGTGGAATGATAACTGCTTTAAAACTGATATATGCTTAAGAGATTCTATGTTTGGATGAAGAAAACGAAATTCTAAAGTCCTATTTATAGGCAAATCTTAAATGGGAAATGACCAGGATGCCCCCTCCACTAAAAAGTGGAGGGAACCACTTTTGCCTTGTGGCGCCCTCCATGAGAGCAATATGGAAGAAGAATGTGGGGATCGTGGGTCTTGGAAGTTGTGGAGTGGTCTTGAGACGTGGCCACGTCATGGCAGACCCCATGGCGCCAGCCATGGCGGATGCCGTAAGTGTAAAAAGCTGAATTTCTTGGTTTTCGTCCGTTTCCACTCCTTTTTCGCTCCTCTTCTCGATTTAAGCCCCGATTACATAGAAAACCTGGAAAAAAAAAGAAATAAAAAGTAATAACATAACAAAATAACAATAAAAGCTAAGAATGCATGCGAAATCGGAGTCAGAAATACGGTGAAATTTAGTGTTATCAAAAGCAAACTATCCTATTTATATACAAATATCGTATCCGTCGAACAGTAGTCAAATCCTAGACAAATGCCACTTGGCATTGTGCATGCTAATGTCTTCTGAAAACCTTCCACGCCCCCTTTACCAAACGAAACAGTTATTAATAAAAACCTGCTCTTCAACTGACGAAACGGTGCGTCTCTTTGTTATATCAAGTTGATTTAAAATTCAAATCCAAAGTCTTTCTATCAGATTTTCCTTTGTCTAATTCTTCATTGTCGAAGTAACAACAACTTTATCCATAGTGATGTGAAGAACTTCCAATCAGCAATCCAGCGTCTCTTTTGACAAGCCACTTTCGACTTATAAAATAAATCATTACAAACCTTCTAGAGATTCTGAACATGTTTGGAAGAAAGAGTGGTCAAATTGTCAAAAGATCTTTATAAAAGCTATTAAAGCTTTTGTTCGCTAAAACTCATGTTGTCAAAATTCCGATGCATACACAGTCCCGTTTGGATTTGGTCCATCGTTACGGGCGGCATTTGGATCCACAGTCTCAACAGGTGTTCCATTATTATCATACACTTGGGGTTGCTCCACCATCAATCTGAAATGCTCCTGGTTTTTGGCCATAACAGTCATCATTTCCATGAACTGATCCATTCTTTGTCGAAGCTTATTGAGATCATTCTGCATTCGCTCAACCATTCTTACTCGGTTTCTGCGAGTTGGATATCCGTGAAGGCGTTGACCAGCTATACTACATGTAGTTGAATAGGTTATGATGTCCGGATAACCTGTTAAAATGCAAAATATGGAAATCATGCAATGAATGCGTATGCGACCCTGCAAATGAGTAAGCAATGTGTTAGGAATGCAAGTATGCATATGATGTTATGCAATGCACTGGCATGTGATTAAAGGTCTGGTGTCTGTATTCGGATGTTGGCATTGAAAAGACAGTCATATGCTAGTGAAGAGTCATATTACAGTACAACCGAAATTCTGGATCTTAGAACCAATGGATCGTGTAGAGTCTGATCATAATACTGGACAATGCTGGCAAAGCGGGTATGTTGGAAGTTTCAGGGTTCCTGCAAACTTGTAAATCCCTCCCATTTCACGGGGGTGCTACTCCGAGTCAACATCACGGACTGTCAAAACCGGATAGCAATAATATGTTCACCATTTTCGAGAAATGGCTCATGACCAAATCAAGGAATCGGTTTGGAATTATGTACTACCAAGGGAGGTATCAGCTAAGTCCGGGGAAAACAAGCATCCCTCATATGTCCCCAGCTTCAAGCACTAGATCGAGAAAAAATGGTACATTCATCCCTTGGGATACAGTACTATCTTCATACAAACATTTTTCCTTATTTGGGAAGATGACAGTTATAAAAAACCCTACATTGATGAGTTCCCACTAGCTCATTTTCTCAATTCAGCTCAGTGTTAACCGGTTAACGATATAGGTTAACAGTTTAAAATAGCAGTTCCAGGGGCCAAAATACACGTGTTTACCGGTTAACCCATAGCGTTAACCGGTTAACACTGATCAGAAAGCAGCAAATCAAGAGGAAAAAAGCACTTCTCGCAATCGACTTATTTCCTAAAGCTCCTAACGCAACCATTATCTAATGAGCATGAATTTTACACCTATAGGCCATAATCTAACACCTAATGGCACCAAAACACATATCACCAATCTAGCTTATAATGATTAATCGACTAAAGCATCAATAAGCACAAAAACGATAAAGCGTAGAATGCCGAATGGCGAGATGAAGAGAATAAGTTAAAAGCGAAAAGTGGTTTCAGATCACCAACCTACAAAGCGGAGGATTGCTTTGGTGAGTGTTGCTATGTCGATTGAAACGCGAATGAAGAATAAAACTGGAGATTCCTTTGTGCTTTCGCGAATGTGCAAAATAAATGTGATTGATGTCGATCTTGATGAACACTTGCAAAATCACTTCCAAGAAGCTAAAACAAATCCAAACACAGCTGCAACTTATTCAATAATCCATGGCATTGATGATTGATGGAGGTTTATCTTCAAGTTCTTCAAGTTTCAATGGAAAACTTGAAGAACTTCTATGGAGAAGCTTTTGATGAATTTGGTGAAAATGGGAGAAAACGTTGAGAGAAAATGAGAGAGATGAAATGAAATTTGGAGAATGATGTTGAAGTTGTGAGGTTTGGAATGAACTAAACTTATATAGAGCTAGGCTTGGCATGGGGCTTTGATTAGGAATTAGGTTTGACATTAGGTTAGGAGGATGAGGCTTGGAACTAGGCTTGGAGTTAGTTGAAGTTAGTTAGGGTTTCTAGAATATTCCTCAGAATATTCCTTGGAAGAGTGTGGAAAGGTCTAGAAGGTGGTGGAATAATCCAAGGAAAAGTGGAGTGTATAATGGAGTGTAGTGCAAGGTAAAGAGGAAAAGTGGTGAAAATGAAGAGAAACCAACTAACTTTTGAATTTTTCCCTATTTTGCTACCGTTAACTGGTTAACCCCTGGAGTTAACCGGTTAACTGAAGGAAAACTTAATTGTTCTGATTTTTAATGGGATATCCTGGAAATATGTTTGGTCGTGCTTTCTGATATTATTTTTCTTCCCGAACCCGATACCTGACAAGTAATACCTGGTCACAAGCTTCATGCATATGCCAATGATGAATGATTTATTTTAATGTTTTTTATTATGTGATGTATGCAATGATATGCGGAGTGATAATAGAATGAAGTGCGAGATGTTGGAGGTTGGTAATAAATGAGAGGGAAAATTTTGGGGTGTTATACACGGGAGAATTCTTCGTTCCCCAGCATAGGTGAAGATATAGCCCGTAAGTTCTCTTCCCTTCCCAGCAGTGTTCATCATTTTCCCCAGCGGGTTCGCCAAATAAAGTCCAATCCTCATTGGCATCTCTTCCCCAATAAGAAGACTATGAATCCGAAAGATTCCCCGGAAGGTCTCTTCCTCAGCGGAGTACCAACACACCTGTCACCCCGACCGTGTCAGAAAGGTATCACTTCCCCAACGGAGTTCAACGGGTAGTATACCTCTTAAATCAAGTTCCTCTCCAACAGCGTCTTGGCTCTCCAATCTTAAAGTCCAATTTATTTTTGGCAATGGCGATAGTTCATAGCCAGTGTATTAGACACTATCCCTCGCAGAGTTGCTTTTCCCCACAGGGATTCATCACAATAAATTCAATGATTATTTCTTCTCCAACAAATCCGTCAAGGATACCTGTTATCTCCTCATCAGGAAATCTCTTCTGCATTTTCATTTAGTAATCATTATTAGATTTTCATCCTCGAAAGCATAGCCTTTCCAACGTTATAGAGCATTACGCCATAGAAAAATTCAAACAAATGCATACGAAGCATAGGCCCGTTTTGGTACCTTACATAGAAGTCTGAAACATCTTTTCTTCAAACAATTGGAAGTATCTCAATATAGAATGCCAAGTTCATTTTCCAAACACTGTTACTCCCAGTCGAGTTATCATCCACGCTATGATAGTCTCTTTTCAAGATTTATCGCATACGTGGGATAAATACTAGTCGATTCTGCCAAGTCGTTTTTGTTTGTTCGACTTATCATCCATGCTATGATAGTCTCTTTTCAGGTTTTATCTCACATGCGGGATAAATACTTGTCGATTCCGCCAAGTCCGGTTTCGTTCGTTCGAGTTATCATCCATGAAATGATAGTCTCTTTTCAGGTTTTATCTCCCATGCGGGATAAATACTTGTCGATTCAGCCATGTCCGGTTTCATTTGTTCGAGTTATCATTCATGCTATGATAGTCTCTTTTCAGGTTTTATCTCCCACGCGGGATAAATACTTGTCGATTCCTCCAAGTCCGGTTTCGTTTGTTCGAGTTATCATCCATGCTATGATAGTCTCTTTTCAAGTTTTATCTCCCACGTGGGATAAATACTTGTGAAGTCCGCAAAGTCCGGTTTCGTTCATTCGAGTTATCATCCACGTTATGATAGTCTCTTTTCAGGTTTTATCTCCCACGTGGGATAAATACTTGTCGATTCCGCCAAGTCTGGGTTCGTTCGTTCGAGTTATCATCCATGTTATGATAGTCTTTGTTCGTGTTTTATCTCCCACATGGGATAAACACTTTTAGATTCCGCCAATTTCAGCTTCGTATCCTTGAGTCGTCATCCATGTTTAGATGGATTCTTTTCTGGCCCACTCATTGGTGCTATGTAATCCAAGAATAACGATTTTTCCAATTATGTTTCATTCCCACAAAGTGCAAATTTTTCGGTTTATTCGGGTATTCAATAACTCTATACCTTGAAAGTCTGAAAGCCATTTCTATCATCCATTCAGGTCTACAGATGATTGAATAGGGGCAGTTGTAAAACACTAAAATTTTCCCTCTTATTTATGGTCAACCTCAAGTGGTTTAGGCTTCGTCATCTTTCATATCCATCCATATTGCATTGAATTCAAATGAAATAATAATTAAACAAATCATATCATATTCATCTGCATCTACATACGCATAAGGCATGTGATCAAGTGTTTTTGGTCAAGTATTGGAGCTTAAGAAGAAAAGGTAATACCCCAAAAATAATCCAAACCATTTCCAAGTTGACACATTAAAGGAAAGGAAGAATTCAAGTTTTTCTTCCATTAACCGGTTAGCGCCTGGGGTTAACCAGTTAACGGATGCGAAATTTGTGAAGAAATTTCAAATTATGGTTGGTTTTCACACACTTCTCTCCATTTTTTCCTTTTTTTCTTTACACTTCATTTTCCATTCCATTTTGCCTTGGATTTCTACCACATTCTAGACTCTTCCAAGGAATATTCCAATGAATATTCTAGAAACCCTAACCAACCTTAACTAACTCCTAGCTTAAGTCCTAACCTCCTTTTCCAAACCTAAACCCCAAACAATCTACATACCCAAGCCTAATACCAAGCCTAGCTTCTATATGAGCTTAACTCACTCCAAAGCAAAGGGGTACACCTTCATTTTCCAAATTTCACTTCATCTCTCAACTTTTTCTCTCAAGTTTCCTCCATTTTCAACATTCATCAAAGCTTCATCCAAAAGCTCTTCAAGTTTTGCATTGAAACATGAAGAACTTGAAGCCTAACCTTCATCCAACCTTGATTTCTTGGCTTATTGGAGAAGTTGCTACTATTTTTGGATTGATTTTGGCTTCTTGGAAGTGATTGTGCAAGTGTTAATCAAGATCGGCATCAAATCACTTTTATTCTGCGCATTCGCGGAAGCATATCGGATTTCTGGTTTTCTTCTTCATTTGTGTTTCGATCGACACCGCAACAATCACCAAAGTAATCCTCTGCTTTGTTGGTTGGTAATTCGAAACCGTTTCGCATTTAATTTATTCACTTCATCTCGCCGTACGACATTCTTCAATTGTTTATCGTTTGATTGCATTTTGATCATTGTACGATTGACTTGCGTTTTGATTATTTCAATTGTTAGAAGCTAGAATTGTCGCTTATTCTTGGTGCTAATAAGTGTTAGGAATCTATATTTAAGTATAAAATTCATACTAGCATGTTCATGGATGTAATAGGACTCTTTAGAAGTGGGTTAGTGACCAAAAGTGCTTATTTCTTGAATTTTTTTGGCATTTTGTTCAGTGTTAACCGGTTAACACATGTTTTTTCAACGTGATTGAGTGAGTTTTAGGACCATTAACCGGTTAACCTCCAGCATTAACCAGTTAACGTTGTGTATAATGGTGTTCTTTGCTTATTTTGATGCATGTTTGATTTCCATTGTTTCTTTTAGCTTCATAGCTGATTAGATCATGATTTTAGGGATTTTTGAGGACCGTTTTAGGTGCGTGATTCCATAATTTTCAGTCGTTTCGACATGCGCATTCGTTTCTTTTATATGTTTTGTGCTTATTTGTGAAAGTATGCATAAAGTGATTTGTGAATGTTGTTGCTATGTTCAAACTCATTGATCTACATGTCAATAATTGTTTCAAGTTCAGTTTTGCTTCGTGTTTACGATCCAGGCATGTTTTGATTGGTTAAGTGTTCAAATGCTATGATGTTTTGCTTGAAAATGAACATTCATATGTATACACATTCTGGAATTTTTACTTGATTGATCGCATTTTCATGTTGATGTCAGTTCTGATTTTTGTACTACATTGAACTACATTGCACGATTTATCTCTCACTTAACAGCTACGTGTGAGCAAATCTTCAAACTTCTGAAGAAGAATTAGGCCATCGAATGGAATGATGACAGCCAACAAGCTTTCGACCGAATCAAGGAGTATTAGCAAGAACCTCTGATTCTCATGCCTCTAGTGCCAGGGAGACCTTTAATCATGTACCTCACAGTACTCGAGGAATCAATGGGTTGTGTATTGGGGCAGTAGGACGAGTCTGGTCAAAAAGAGCATGCACTCTATTACCTTAGCAAAAAGTTTATCGACTGTGAGACCTGCTACTCACTGCTCGAGAAAACTGTTGCGCTTGGGCATGGGCTGCTCGCCGACTAAGACAGTACATGTTGTCCCATACCACTTTATTAATTTCTAAGATGGACCTCGTTAAGTACATCTTCGAAAAGCCAGCTCTAATCGGAAGAGTAGTTCGGTGGAAAATGATTCTAACAGAATACGGTATCCAATATACTTCGCAAAAAGCCATCAAGGGAAGTGTATTGTCGGATTATCTGGCCCAGCAGCCAATTGAGGATTACCAACCAATGAGGTTCGAGTTCCCGAATGAGGACATCATGTTCCTCAAGTCGAAAGACTGCGAAGAACCACTCCTGGAGGAGTGGCCAGACTCCGAATCCAAATGGAGTCTGATATTTGAGGAAGTTGTTAACATGAATGGAAATGGAGTTGGTGTTGTTATCATCTCTTCAAAAGGGATCCATATTCCCTTCACTGCCCGGCTGACATTCGAATGCACTAACAATAAAGCAGAGTATGAAGCCTGCATAATGGGGATCGAGGAAGCAATTAATCTGAGAATCAAGAACCTCGAGTTCTTCGGTAATTCAGCTTTAGTTATTAACCAAGTTAACGACAAATGGTTGGTTCATCAACCTCATTTGACTTCTTACAAGGACTATACCGAGAGATTGTTAACTTTCTTCACAAAAGTCAAGCTGCACTACATACCACGAGACGAGAACCAATTTGTTGATACGTTGGCAACCTTGTCTTCCATGATCAAGATTCATCAAAAGAACTATGTGCCTAGAATCAACGTGTCTCGTCTTGAAAGACCGACATACGTATTTGCATTTGGCGGTACTGATGATGAAAAACCCTAGTATTACGATATCAAGAAATTTATGAAGTCTCAAGAATACCCGACAGAGGCATCAAGCAAAGACAAGAAGACCCTTAGGAGGCTGGCTAGCAGGTTCTTCTTAAACTAGGATGATGTGCTCTATAAACGGAACTTCGACATGGTCTTGCTCAGATCTGTGGATAGACATGAAGCAGACATGTTGATGCATGAAGTTCACGGAGGCTCCTTCGGTACCCATGTTGGGGGACATGCTATGGCAAAAAGGCTTCTAAGGTCGGGGTATTATTCGATCACCATGCAATCTGATTGCTGTAAATACTCCCGCAAATACCACAAGTGCCAAATCTATGCTGATAAGGTCCATGTACCTCCAAATCCAATGAGTATCATGTCTTCACCTTGGCCCTTAGCCATGTGGGGAATTGATATGATTGGGAAGATTGAGCCAACTACTTCTAATGGTTACTACTTCATCCTAGTTTCCATAGACTATTTCACGAAGTGGGTCGAAGCGGCGTGTTATGTCAATGCCACCATACAGGTGGTAGCCCGATTCATTAAGAGGGATATCATCTGCCGATATGGAATTCCCGAAAGAATCATTACTGACGATGGTTCTAATCTCAACAATAAGATGATGGCAGATCTATGCCGGGATTGCAAGATTGAGCATCACAACTCTTCACCGTATCGCCCGAAGATGAATGGCGTCGTCGAGGTGGCCAACAAGAACATCAAAAAGATTGTTTAGAAGATGGTTGTGACATACAAATATTGGCATGAGATGTTGTCGTTTGCATTGCATGGGTACCGGATGTTAGTGCATACCTTAATAGGGGCATCCCCGTTCTTGCTGGTGTATGGTATAGAGGCAGTCCTACCGGTTGAAGTTGAGATTACCTCACTGAGAATAATGATAGATGTCAAACTTGAAAAAGCTGAGTGGATCTGATCCAGGTACAATGAGTTGAGCCTCATTGAATAGAAATGCCTAGTAGTTGTATGCCATTGGCAGTTGTATCAACGGCAAAGGAAACGGGCTTTCGACCAGAAAGTACGACCTCAATGCTACATACCCGACGACTTAGCGCTGAAAAGGATTCTTCCTCCCAACACAAATTATAGGGGCAAGTGGACACCCTACTATGAAGGTCCATTCGTGGTTAAAAAGGTCTTCTCGGGCGGAGCCTTGATGTTAAACCATGGATGGCGAAGACTTTTAATCCCCTGTCAATGCAGATGCTGTGAAAAAATACTTTGTATAAAGAGACCCACTGGACAAAAACAGAATAAGAGTACATGCAAAAAATGGCATCCCGGCGAGCCAAAAACAGAATAAAAGGCTCGGGAAAAATTTAGGGAAAAATTTGAAAAAATGTTCACCCGCTAAGCTGAAAAGCCACATCGGACAGCTCAGGAAAAAGGGGTATCTAGGTGGATTGAAAACCCGAAAGGGCGATCCATGCAAAAGAGGAATTAAAGCAAACAACTGTGATCTGTGAGAACTATGATTCTTCATTTGCAATCAAAGGTAATCCAAAGGTTGAAGATTAATTCAATCGTCTTCCTCAAAGCAAAGCAAGAGGAGATTCTTGAGGATATACAAGTCATAGTCGGGTCGGATCTTGATGAGATCTGGTTTTCACATTGCCATTAGGATAATTTATTTTCCTTTTGTGAAATTTATTCTTTCCAGGGATTGCTTCCCGGCGTAATGCCTATTCATGGCCATTCTTTAATGAATAAAAGTGCAATTTTGTTTCCATATGTTTTTGTTGTTCATCTACCATTGATTGATTGCAAAAACGTCCAACAAATTGTGATAAATATTGCATTGTGAACACATGAATGCCTTATTACACACGCAGGAGAGTAAAAACATTTGACACATATCTGATGTGTTGGGTGACTGGGATGGGGATTTAGACCATGGGCCTAGGGCATGCATGCCAAACTAACTCTCATTTCATAGGTACTATCAATTGTGTTCATTAACATGCAAGTACAGGCGTTGTTAACAAAGACATCGCCAGCACAGAGCTTTAGGAAGCTGTGCCTCGGCAGATCTTGAAGCATGACTCCTCAAAAGGTCTCATCAGACCATCCCCTCTCAAGCAGAGCAACAACAAAGAGAATGATATTTCCCGAGCAGAAGGGTATCATTATCTCTTATCCCCACCATAAGATGATCTATATCTCTTATCCTCGGCAAGAGGTGATCTAAAGCTCTTATCGTCAGCAAGAAACATCCTCTTCAATGTTTTCCATTATCCCTGATAGATTTATAAATGGAAACCTCCCCCGGCATAACAATAGAAAGTTGCAGATGTTCTCCCCAAGCAGAGAGTCTTTCCAAACAGAAGAAGTATTTCCCATTAGAGTCTTCTTATCCCCAACTGTACATGCAGATTCGTTACTCTCTAGCAGGTGGTGGAGGTAGCGAGAAATCAAATGTTTTTCCTTCTTGCACAACATTGTTTGCAATTTTCCCCAGTGAAGTTTCCAAATAAAGTCCAATCCTCATTGGCATCTCTTCCCCCAAGCAGAAGATTGTGAATTAGAGGGATTCCCCAGCAGATTTCTTCCTCAGCGGAGTATCAACACATCTGATTCCCCAACCGAGTCAGAAGGATATTACTTCCCCCAAGGGAGTTCAACGGGTAGCGTACTTCTCAAACCAAGTTCATTCCATACAGGGTCTTTACTCTCCAATCTTAAAGTCCAATTTATTTTTGGCAATGGCGGCAGTTCAGAGCCGGTGTGTCATTAACACTATTCCCCTCAAAGTTGCTTTTTCCCCACAAGGATTCCTTAAATCAATTCAGTGATTATTTCTTCCCCAGTAAAGCTACTTGGGATACTTGTTATCTCATCGTCAGGAGATCATCTTTCCATTTTCATTTAGTGATCATCATTACATTTGCATCCTCAAAAGCGTAGCATTTCCATCATTATGGAGCATTGTGCCATGGAAAAATTCAAACATATGCATACAAAGCATAAGCCAGTTTTGGGTACCTTGCACAAAAGCCCAAAACACCCTTCTCTTCAATCAAATTGAAGTATTCCCCATAGAGAACGCCAAGTTCATTTTCCCAACACTATTACTTTTACAAGTCAAGGCTTATCATCCACAGTTGAGTTATCATCCACGCTATGATAGTCTCTTTTCAGGATTTATCTCCCACGTGGGATAAATACTTGTCGATTCCGTCCAAGTCCGGTTTTGTTTGTTTGAGTTATCATCCACGCTATGATAGTCTCTTTTCAGGATTTATCTCCCACGTGGGATAAATACTTTTTGATTCCTTCCAAGTCCGGTTTCGTTTGTTTGAGTTAACATTCACGTTATGATAGTCTCTTTTCAGGTTTTATCTCCCACATTGGATAAATATTTGTCGATTCCGCCAAGTCTGGTCACGTTGTACGAGTCATCATCCTTGCTATGATAGTCTATTTTTTAGGTTTTATCTCCCACGTGGGATAAATACTTGTCGATTCCGCCAAGTCCGGTATCATTGTTCGAGTCATCATCCATGCTATGATAGTCTTTTTTCCAGGTTTTATCTCCCATGTGGGATAAATACTTGTCGATTCTGCCAAGTCCGGTCTCGTTCGAGTTATCATCCATGCTATGATAGTCTTTTTTTCAGGTTTTATCTCCCACGTGGGATAAATACTTGTCGATTCCGCCAAGTCTGGTCCCGTTGTTCGAGTTATCATCCACGCTATGATAATCTCTTTTCAGGATTTATCTCCCACATGGGATAAATACTTGTCAATTCCTCCAAGTCTGGTCTCGTTGTTTGAGTTATCATCCATGCTATGATAGTCTCTTTTCAGGTTTTATTTCTCACGTAGGATAAATACCTGTCGATTTCTCCAAGTCCGATCTCGTTGTTCGAGTCATCATCCATGTTATGATAGTCTCTTTTCAAGTTTCATCTCCCACGTGGGATAAATACTTGTCGATTCCACCAAGTCTGGTCTCGTTGTTTGAGTTATTATCCACATTATGATAGTCTATTATTTAGTTTTTATCTCCCACATGGGATAAATACTTGTTGATTTCGCCAAGTCCGATCTCGTTGTTCGAGTCATCATCCATGCTATGATAGTTTCTTTTTCAGGATTTATCTCCCACGTGGGGTAAATACTTGTCGATTCCGTCCAAGTCCGGTTTCGTTTGTTTGAGTTATCATACACGCTATGATAGTCTCTTTTCAGCTTTATCTCCCACGTGGGATAAATACTCTTTGATTCCGCCGAGTTCGGTTTCATGCCATTAAGTTGTCATCCAAGTTGTGATGGTTTCTTTGCTGACCTACTCACAGTGTTTCGTGTTTGCTTCATTATCCAAGAATGACAATTTTCCCAATCACCTTTTATTTCCACAAATTGCAAATTTTCTGTTTTATTCGGGTATTCATTCACTTCATACCTGGAAAGTCTGAGAGCCATTGCTATTATCCATTTAGGTCTACAGATGATTGAACAAGGGCAACTGTAACACCCCAAAATTTGCCCTCTAATTTATTATCGACCTCAAGTGGTTTATGCTTCGTCATCCTGCATATCCGTCCATATTTCATTGCATTCAAAAGAAAAATAATAAATAAATCATCATCATTGGCATGCGCATGAGGCATGTGATCAAGTGACATTTGTCAATCATTTGATCTCAAAAAGAAATAATATCAGGAAAAAGAATAACCGAACCATTTCCAAGTTGACCTATTAAAGGAAAGAAAAATCCATATTTTTCATCCATTAACCAGTTAATGCTTGTGGTTAACCGGTTAACGGAGGCGAAATTTGTGAAGAAATTTCAAAAAGTAGTTGGTTTTCCCGATTCCCTCCATTTTTCATCTTGCTTCCTTTTTCTACCACTTTCTAGACTCTTCCACACTACTCCAAGGAATATTCCAAGGAATATTCTAGAAAACCCAACTAACTTTAACTAACTCCAAGCCAAAGTCCTAACCTCATTTTCCAAACCTAATTCCCAAGCTAACTCAATACCCAAGCATCATGCCAAACCTAGCTTCTATATAAGCTCAATTCACTCCAAACCTCACAACTTCAACCATTTATCGCATTTTCATCTCATTTTTCACCTCAACTCTCTGAACTTTTCTCTCCATTTTCCAAATTCACCAAAGCTTCTTCATTATAAGTTCTTCGAGTTTTGCATTGAAGCTTGAAGAACTTGAAGCTAAACCTTCATTTAAGCATTGATTCTAAGGTTTATTGAAGATTAATTGGAGTAATTGCTTTTGTTTGGGGATGATTCTTCATATTGGAAGTGATTTTGTGGTTGTTCATCAAGATCTTCATTAATTGCATTTATTTTGCATTCTCGCGGATCGAAGCTAGGAATCTCAGGTATTCTCTTTGTTTGTGCATCGACCGACTCGCAACAATCACCTAAGCAAGCCTTTGCTTTGTAGGTTGGTGAATTTAAAACCGCTTTTCGCTTTTAATTTATTCACTTCATCTCGTCGTATGGCATTTGTAACACGGTGGGAGAACTGACTTTTAGTCATGTTGCAGATAGCAAGAGTCGCCACCGACTTTTATTTTATCCATAAGGAAAGGACATACAAGAACAGGAAATACGTATTCTTAAAAGACTTGAGTTCGGGGGGTAGGTTATACAAAGGGAAGGTGTTAGCACCCTTTATATCCATGGTTATCCATGGGCTCTTAGTTACTTAGCTCACTTAAATTGTTTATGAAGAGTGTAGTGTATGATTAGAAAAATTTCTTTAAGTACTTTGTAATGACCCTCATACGGGTGTATACAAAGCCTAGTTAAGAAATTGTGAGGTGTAAAAGTAATTTTGAAGGTGTGAGCAAGTAACTACGAGATACCTACCTTAGATTAAGTCTTTCTTATTCTCTTATGTTCTTTCAATGGTAAGACTATCCCTATTATTAAGGAATAGGTAGTCATTACCTTGGATGTGAAGGGACAAGTGTAGGGTCATCGTATGGTCATAGAAAGCAACAAATAAGGGTGTCTTTAGCAATTCGTAGGGACTCATCATCATTTATTCGAAGGGACAAGATCATTATCGTAGGCAACCTTGAAGGGACTTGATCTTTTAAACTGAAGGGACTTGATGATATTTATGAAGGGACTTTGCTTAAGACACCCCTATATTCGAGGGACTTGACCATATTTAAGGCAACTGAGAGAGGTAACCTAAAAAGTGCAAGATGGCGATCAAAGATCGACTTACGTGTGTGAGTGTTTATATTCAAGTATTTATCTTATTTAAATTAATTTTCTAAGTTATTCTAATCACATATAGGTTATACACACCCTAATATTACTAACCATACATAAAATATTACAAAAATAAAGCAAGGATATAAAATAAACCTATTACATGGCTTTAGAAATTACATAATAATAATAATGATAATAATAAATATAATAAGAATAATAAATAAACAATAATCAAATATTAGTAATAATAAAATAATAAAAATAAGGGTTAGAATGATAAATAAAGGAAATAAGAATTTAGCAAGAAAAAAAAATAATATTAGGAAAGTTTTAGAAGTTAATTAAGAAAATAAGTTTAATAATAATAAACAAATAACAAACTATTTACGTATTAAAAATAAAGATTAATAATATAATTAGGGTTTAGAAAAAATTAGGTTAATTTTTAGGGTTAGGATAAAAATTAGGGTTGACAAAAAATTAGGGTTAATATTTAAATTAAGAAAATTAGGGTTTTTAATTAAAATACATTATTAATTTATTTACAAAAAAACATAAGAATTATATATAAACATATTATAAAATAAATACAAGTAATTTACATTTAAGAAAATAAATATGAATTTTAGAAAATATAAAGTTTTATGAAAATATTATTAGTTATTATTTAGAAATTATTTTAATTGTATTAGTTTAAATTAAAAATAAGAAAATAATAGAAATAAGAAAAATAAATGAGGAAAAGCCCTAAAAAGATAGGACCTGAGATTTGAACCCAGGTCCCTTACCTCAACAACAACACTCAAAACCAACTGAGCCAGCATGCGCTGGTGTTAGCTATATGCAATGAAATCATTATATAATAAACCTGCAAAACAAAAATAATTATGAAAAAAATGTTGGAACCTAGGATTCGAACCCCTGACCATCACAACAACAACCAAACACACCAACCACTAAGCCACATGGGGCGCGTCTGCAAGCTAATCTACAAACAAACATAATATATTAAGTTAGTTGAATAATGGAAAAATTAAGCAAAATATGTTGTCACCAAGGATCGAACGCAGGTCACAACCATAACACGCATACGCCTTCACCATTGGGCCAAGCAGCATCTGTTGAAACAATATGAAACAATTCAATAAAATATTGAATCAAATATTTGAATTCCAGCTGCGCGCCAAACTGACTTCATCTTCTTCCAATTTCCTGCGAAAACACCTGCAAATTCATCCAAAATTTTCCTGCAAATTTTGAATTTCAAGAACCTGCGAAAACTGGATCTTTCTTAATACACAAAATTTCATCAAATTGATCACATAGTCATGATCCACACATCATACACAGTTCATTGATGTTCTTAGAATTTATTTATATTGGTTTAATTAAGAAACCCTAAACGGCCACCATAAACCCTAGCAATGGTGGTTTTCGATTCAGGTCATGATTCTTCAATCTCTTTGCCCAGAAATAATCTAAACATCATGGCTAACAAGAATATATGGTTAGAATTCATGAACAACACACAATAAATCGAAATCGAAAACAATAAAAACATGAACAAGCTTGGTTCGGTTTATGCAATTAGTGATGATTTGGATGCTGCAAATGATCGAAACATGATCAGTGAGTCTCAAGGAAGCTAATGCAACCTTTGTTTTGTCTTGAAAGTGCCTCTAGGTCAAAAACCGAATGTGACTTTTTATGTGAAAATTTGAAGTTGAATGGTATTCTTGGAGGCTCTCAATTTTGTCTCCTGAGTTTGTAATAGGTTTATGAACTTATAGTGATCTGAATTAGGTCATAACTTTGTGGATTTATGGGCTTTCTTGCATAACTTGAGTGTGAAGAAATCTCATGATCAAAATATGTGAAAAATCAAATCTTTGTATGCCAATCTAGTCTAGCACGAATTTGGATCAAATCAATCATCTCTAAATAATGTTTATGACCTTCTAGAACAAAAATCAAATTTAAATATTGAGTTTTCATATTTTATTTTAAGTTAAATTGATTTTTAATGAATAAAATCAAAATAAATAAAAAATAAACTATAAAAATTTGAATAAATAATATTTTATTTGTGCATGATGTCATGGTAGAGATTGGGTCATAAAAATGCAAGCCCATGTGGAAAGAATTGGTTCTAAGACCATATTTACTCAATAAACCTCTCAAATATTTCCCACCTATGCAAAGGCACAAATCCCTCAATTTTAAGGCTATGAAGGTGTTCTTGGACATTTTATAAAGCTTAGAGAGTACTCTAACCAACCTCTTTTGTCTCATGTCCATATCCTTTACCATTTTCAAATTATGCCCTTTTGAAGATGTTGACTTTTTGTTGACTTTTAAAATGACGTATAATGTTTTAGCTCATACCATCCAAATGAAGCATTTTTGGGCTTGGCTTGTGAGACACAAAGTTGTAGAGAATTCAATTTCCTTCAAAATAAGCTTTGGATGGAAAATTTTTGATGAAGCATGTGAAAGTTATGGCAGGTCAAAGTTCAGTTGACTTTTCCTGTGAAAACCCTAATTTAGAAACTCCTGATTCTTGATGATCTGAAATCTCCTTGATGAATCATGATCAACCATTGATCAAATGATGAATTTTACTTTATATAATTGAATTTTTCAAAAAAAATCATGAAGTTTGACTTTGGTTTGACCACAATTGACCTTAGTTTGACTTTTTGACTACTTTGACTGATTTTAGCCTATCTGATCATCTGACTGAGCAAACCTTTTGGGAAAGCCTTGAAACTTGACATAGGGATTCTTGAAGACATGTAGGATGTTATGAAGCTCACTTGAGGCCTTGAAAGTCCATTTAGCCTGATGAAATTCAAAACCCTAGTTTAGGGTGCATTGCTTAGGAGGATGCTTTGTCTGAGGGAATTGTCAAACTTTCTGACTAATTGTGAACCTTGTGAACCTCTTGTGAACCTTTTTAACCTCTTAGGACACCTTGGTACACAATGCCTTGACTAGGAGAGGGAAAATTTTGGGGTGCAACAGCTGCCGC
The DNA here is from genome assembly GCA_963966055.1 of Lathyrus aphaca. Classification (NCBI taxonomy): domain Eukaryota; kingdom Viridiplantae; phylum Streptophyta; class Magnoliopsida; order Fabales; family Fabaceae; genus Lathyrus; species Lathyrus aphaca. The sequence goes on along the minus strand of OZ014521.1, from coordinate 403,451,230 downwards.
TGTTCAATTTTCTGAAACCTGAGGAGTTAGATTGGCATGTGTGCCATTCGTGACTTGGAAGGTTGAAGGGGATTGAACACAAAAGCCCAAAAATTTGCACTCGCCGGTGCGTAAAGTAACATAAAAGCCCAAATCTTCGTGGCGATCTTTTCTGAATTGCTTTTGGTAATATCTTGGGCTAAGTACAAAATCTTCGTATCGACCATTTACGTACCATCCCACAGATAAACTGTTGTATAGACCATTAGAAATAAATCTTCGTAGCGATTATCTCTTCTGGAAATATCCCGGGTTAAGTAATAGATCTTCGTATAGACCATTTACATACCTTCCCAAGGACAAAAAGAATATCAGGAATAAATCTTCGTGGCGATTATCCCTGAACTTATTCTGAAAGAATCTCTTGGATTAAGTGCTAGATCTTTATATAAATCATTTACACACTATCCCAAAGATAGTTGACCATAAAAAATAAATCTTCGTAACGATTATCTCCTCTGGAAATATCCTGGATTAAGTACTAGATCTTCGTATAGACCATTTACGTACCCTTCCAAGGACAACTTGAGTATTGATCATCAGAAATGAATCTTCGTAGCGATTATCTCTGAATTAAGTATCAGTACTAGATCTTCGTATAGATCGTCTCTGAATTGTTTTGAGTCGTTGATAGTGTTTATCTGTCTGCAACTATCCTGAAAAGAAAAGGTTAGCTTATGCAAGATGTATGCATGTATGGCATGATGTACCTAAGTAAATGTCTTATGCACTATGGATGCGTATGCTGTGATATGATGTAAACGATATATGTATGAATCATGTAGCCTGAAGTGTCCGGATATATTTGTATAACAACTGCTGGCTAGGGAAAATAAATCTCGGTTTGTTTCTGAAGAGCATGAAGACTTTTTTCCCGTCTTGCTTGATAGTATGGTACTCAGAAACTCCCGTCTTCATTCGTCGTGCTTTTTATTGAAATAATAAGTTCCTGAATATCCTGACCGAGGATAAAAGAGATAGACATAAATCCGGGAGACTTAATTCTTCGGAGGATATGAAACTGCTTGAAGACTTCGTCGAGTGGGAAGTATATGATATTACTTGAAAGGTTCCGTAAGGATATCCGTAAAGATTACTCCGTGGGGATGGACCGGCGAAGCTTCGTTGAATTCCTACCCTCGTTCGTCCTTAGTAAATACTATTACTACATTTCATGCATTTCTGGTAAACATCAATCATATTCAAAAGCATACATACATTCAAACACAACCAATGGACGTTTTCGTTTAAGAAAACAAGGTAAAAGTAAATTTGAATTCAAAGACGAGACTTTATTTATTTTTAAAAAGTGGCCTATACACAGTCAAGTTTGTACAAGGAGACATAAATCCTAGTAAGAGGAGTTTGTCACAAAAGTTTTACAAAAACAAAGAAAAACAGCTATGTGAGAAAGAATCCTATTGAGTTCCAATTCTACTATTGCCATTATCTTTAAGTATCTAGTCCTTTGTTGTTGAGATGGAAATGATTGGATTGATCTTTATCTGCTTGAACTTGATTCAGGTAGCACAAATAGTTGGAGTTACATGAGTGATCCAAACGAGACATAGTCATACGCTTTAATCCCTAACTTTTGCCTGGATTGCCTTTTCAGGTTTTTAATCCACCAGGATACCCTTTTTTGCCCAAGCCGCCTTTTCAGGTTTTCGACTTACCGGGTGTACAATCTTTTATATATATATATATCCCTAATTTTTCCCGAACCTTTTTGGTTCGCCGGGATGCCCTTATTTTTGCCTAGGCCAGTCAACCTAGCGGGTCTCTTTTTATGCGTAGTATTTTTTAACTATGTCTGAGTTTACGGGCTGTGGGAAATCTTCACTATCCATAATAGTAAGCATTATGGCACCTCCTGAGAATACCCTCTTGACTACAAATGGTCCTTCATATGTAGGAGTCCACTTGCCCCTAGGATTACCATGTGGTAATATGATACGCTTGATTACCAAGTCTCCAGTCTGATATACCTTTTGCTTAACCTTCTTATTAAAAGCTTTGATTATCCGTTTCTGGTACATCTGACCGTGACAAACAGCTTCCAGCCTTTTCTCATCAATCAAATTTATCTGGTCAAGTCGAGTCTGAATCCACTCATCTTCATCCAAGCCTGCATCCTTCATGATTCTTAAGGAGGGGATCTGAACTTCAATGGGTAGAACTTCTTCCATACCATAGACTAAGGAGAACGGGGTTGCCCCTGTTGAAGTACGTATTGTAGTACGATAACCATGAAGAGGAAATGGTAACATCTCATGCCAATCCTTATACGTAAAAGTCATCTTCTGTAGAATCTTCTTGATATTCTTATTAGCAGCTTCTATTGCCCCATTTATCTTTGGACGATACGGAGAAAGGTTGTGATGCTTAATCTTGAACTGCGTGCAGAGGTCAGTAATCATGGTGTTGTTCATATTAGAGCCATTGTCTGTGATAATCCTTTCAAGGATGCCATACCTACATATGCGGTTATTCTTAATGAATCGAGCCACAACATTCTTAGTAACAAATGCAAATGAGGCTGCCTCTACCCATTTTGTAAAGTAATCAATAGCAACCAGGATGAAGCGATGTCCATTGGAAGCAGTAGGCTTGATCTCACCAATCATATCAATTCCCCACATGGCAAAAGGCCAAGGAGCAGTCAACACATTCAACGGAACTGGAGGTACATGCACCTTATCAGCATAAATCTGACACTTTTGACATGTTTTGGAATGTTGATGGCAGTCAGCTTCCATAGTAGACCAATAGTAACCTGCTCTCAATATCTTCTTTGCCATGGCATGGCCACTAGAATGAGTGCCAAAAATCCCATCATGCATGTCTTCCATAATCTTTGTTGCTTCCTTCTTATCCACACAATGAAGCAAAGTCGAATCATGATTGCGCTTGTACAAAATTCCATTACTCAAGAAGAACTTAGAAGAAAACCTCCTCAGAAACTTTTTATCATTGACAGATGCCCCTTCAGGGAACTCCTGAGCTTCAAGATACCTTTTCACTTCAGAGAACCAAGGCTTTCCCTCTACTCCTTCAGTGTCAATCTCATTGCAGTATACAGGCTTCTCAAATCTATCAATGGTGATCTTGGGAGCTTCATCATCCCAGCTAATCTCAAACATAGATGCCATGGTGGATAATGCATATGCTAACTGATTCTCTCCTTGTGGGATATGTCCAAAGGTAATCTCCTAAAAATATGGGATCAAAGACAACACATGCTCTCTGTAAGGAATGAGATTTTTGTGCTTGGTATCCCAATCTCCTTTAATCTGACTAACTACCAGGGCTGAATCTCCATATACGTCCAGAAACTGAATCCTCATCTCAATGGCAGCTTTGATACCCATGATACATGCTTCATATTCAGCCATGTTATTGGTACAATAGAAACAAAGTCTTGCAGTAATTGGAGTATGACAACCTTCAGGGGAAATGATCACAACACCAACATCATTACCAAGCGCATTAGAAGCTCCATCAAAAACCATAGTCCATCGGGATCCCTGTTCAGGTCCGTCATATTATCCAGGTTCTTTAGTAACAATCATAATGTCTTCATCCGGGAACTCAAAATTCATTGACTGATAATCATCCACTGCCTGATGAGCCAAATGATCAGCTACAACACTACCTTTGATTTCCTTTTGAGTGGTGTATTGTATATCATATTCTGTTAAGATCATTTGCCATCTCGCTATTCATCCGGATAGAGCAGGTTTCTCGAATATGTACTTGATTGGATCCATCTTTGAAATCAATAAGGTAGTATGAGTCAACATATACTGTCTTAGTCAGCGAGCAGCCCATGCCAAAGCGCAACAAGTTTTCTCGAGTAGTGAGTATCTTGTTTCACAGTCGGTAAACTTTTTGCTAAGGTAGTATATTGCTTGCTCTTTTTGACCAGACTCTTCATGTTCCCCCAATACACACCCCATTGAGTTGTCTAATACTGTTAAGTACATAATCAAGGGTCTTCCATCAACTGGTGGAATCAAGATTGGAGGTTCTAGGAGATATCTTTTGATTTCATCAAAGGCTACCTGGCATTCGTCATTCCATTCCATTACCCGATCTTTCTTCAACAACTTGAAGATTGGCTCACAGGTAGCAGTTAGCTGAGAAATAAATCTTGCAATGTAATTCAGTCGTCCCAAGAAACCTCTAACTTCCTTTTCAGTACGGGGAGCAGGCATCTCTTGTATAGCTTTTACTTTTGCAGGATCCACTTCAATACCTTTTCCACTGACAATGAAACCCAGGAGTTTACCAGACCTGACTCCAAAAGTACACTTGTTTGGGTTCAATCTCAACTTGTATTTCTTCAACCTCTCAAACAGTTTGTGCAGGTGCTCAAGGTGTTGTTCCTCATTCTGGGACCTGGCTATCATATCATCCACATATACCTCTATCTCATGGTGAATCATATCATGAAACAAAGCCACAATAGCACGCTGATATGTTGCCCAGGCATTCTTCAAACCAAATGGCATCACCTTATAACAAAAAGTGCCCCATTGCGTAATAAATGTAGTTTTCTCCATATCTTCAGGTTCCATCTTAATCTGATTGTAACCAGAGAAACCATCCATGAAAGAGAATACCTTATGCTGAGCAGTGTTGTCTACCAAAACATCCATACGTGGAAGTGGAAAGTCATCTTTAGGACTGGCCTTGTTCAAATCCCTGTAATCCACACACATGTGTACCTTACCATCCTTCTTAGGTACCGGCACCACGTTTGCAACCCATTGAGGATAAGAAGTCACAGCTAAAAATCCTACATCGAATTGTTTCATTAACTCTGCTTTAATCTTTTCTGACATTTCAGGACTCATGCGACGAACCTTTTGCTTCTTTGGACCACAGTCTTCTTTTACCGGTAGACGGTGAACCACAATGTCAGTATCCAACCTTGGCATATCTTCATACGACCAAGCAAAGATCTCCACATAATCACGTAACATCTGGATTAATATGTTCTTAACACCATCTTCTAATTCAGCCCCTATCTTGACCTCTTACCTATTTTCTTCAGTTCCCAGATTCACAACTTCGATTGGCTCTTCATGTGGCTGTATAGTTTTCTCTTCTTGTTGTAACAACCTAACAAGCTCTACAGATACTTCACAATCTTCCTCCTTTCCATCTTCAGCTTGATAGATCGGATTCTCGAAATTATAATTGGCAATAGTAGAACTGTTATCAACAGGATCCAGAGTGGATGAGGATCTGCATTTTAGTGATGTGGGTGTGTGTAAGAACACATAGCTGATAAAACAGAAATAATAATAAAATAAAGACAAGGAGCACAATATTTACGAAAACGAAACGTCCATTGGTTTTTATTGAATGAAGTATGCAAATGAAATGACATCCCGAAACAAGCATACCATTGTGCCCCGGGTAAGACACAAGGCTTAAAAGGTTTTATTGTTTGAAATTACAAACTTAAAACAAAACATAGTAATAGTATTTACTCCTGACTAAAGGAGATAGGAATAACATCTTCAGCCTTCCAATTGTTGAGCCCATCACCCATGGTAGGAAAGATCCAATCATCCAGGTTGTAGTCTTCATTACGGTCACCCACGTCATTGATTTGATCTCTTATGACCCCTTGATTAGTGATACGAACAGCACGAGCATGACGAACAGTCCTCTGAGATTCTGCAGTGAAACCCAAACCAAACTTGTCAGACTTGTAAGGGATGTTGGGAAGCTGACCCCAAATAGCACAACCACCTTTTGCAACCACAACCTTAGCATCTTTGAGGGAGGCCATTGCAGGAGGTATTCTAGTGACCACATGACTTCTTTCAGAAGCAGGGACAGACTGAGGAACAAGAGCAGAGCAAGGAACAACTTCAAATGTTTGACACGGAGTTTCAACCAATTCACCCTCCATTTCTACATATTTGAAAGTATTCACATGGATAACCATGTACTCTTCTTCACCATAGACATTGACAATTTTGTTTTTCACCGGATATTTCAACTTATGATGCAGGGTGGAAGTCACAGCACCTGCCCCATGGATCCAGGGGCGCCCAAGCAAACAAGAATACGCATGACGGATATCCATCACATAGAAAGTAGAGTTGAAGACTTGAGAGCATACTTTGATTGGGAGGTCTACTTCTCCATATACCACTCTTCTTGAGCCATCAAAGGCCCTTACCACCACATTACTTGGCCTTAACACAACATCTTCAGGACTGAGCTTGTCTAGAACCTCTTTAGGGAGCACATTTAATGAAGAAACATTGTCCACCAGTACATGAGACAAAGTAGTGCCCGTACATTCAATGGAGATATGCAGAGCTCTGTTATGGTTTCTCTTGGCAGGAGTCAGATCAGCATCAGAAAAGCCCAGACCATTATCACTAGTCAGATGTGCAACACAATTCTCAAACTGATCCACATAAATTTCATCTGGCACATGAGCAACCTTTAAGAAATTGATTAAAGCTTTAGCATGGGCCTCAGAACACAGCAACAAAGATAACATGGAGATTTTGGAGGGAGTATGCCCCCAACTGATCAACAATATCATAATCACTTTTGTGAATGATCTTCAGTACTTCTTCCATCTGTTTAGAAAGATTTTCAGCAGTCGGTGCCTCAGCTTGCACAGGTTCAATCACAGGACCTTTGCCCCGAGCATCAGTACTTGGCCCAGAATTAGAGGTATGAGTGGGAGTAATTGCACTCTTAGAGGTATCTTGAGGAGAGAAGATTCTTCCACTTCTGGTGATCTTACTAGATCCAGCAATATTGTCAACATCAAGACTAGTACCAGTAACAGGTGCATCAGTCAAAGGCTCTTGTTTGACACCATGGATATAAACATCAGAACCATAATTCCAGGGTACAGCTTTATCAGAAGTATAAGGAACAGGGCCAGGAGTGGTAATGATCATGGGAGCCACTCTAGCTTCATAAACAGTCTTCACAGGGCCTTCAGCAGTAATCTTCACTGGTCCTTTGGATGTAATCCTGACAGGACATTTAGAGGTGATCCTCATTGGTACTTTATCAACCATAGCTACATCTTCAAATTTCGTGCTTCGAGTCATATGTTCACACATACTTTCCACAAAAGGAGTCTTCTCAAACAATATGGTGTAATTGTCCATGAGGCGTTGGATACCATCCTTCAACTTCCAGCAACTATCAGGTTTATAGGCACAGTAAAAAACAGTCTTCATTGCAACCTAGAAAGAACCCAGCCTGCACCAGCTTCTTCTTGATAATGGATAGAGGAGTAGTTACATCTACTACTGAGGAAACATAAGAAACCTCATCAACAACATTAACAACCTTCTCATGATTGGGCATAGGAGCAGTGATCATATTTGGGGTCCCAGGAGGGTCAAATTCGATTTCCCCAGCTTCGATCATGTCTTGAATCGTGTTTTTCAACACCCAACAGTTGTTGGTGTCATGTCCCGGACTATTAGAATGATACGCACATCTTGCATTAGGATTGTACCGAGGAGAGGATGTATTAGGATTCTGAGGAGGATCCCTTAAAGTAATTAGTTCCCCTTTTAACATGTGTTGCAAGGCTTGGGCCAATGACATGTTGATCTTGGTGAACTGTCTTCTAGGCTTCTGTTGATTGTTTTGTTGTTGCTCTGGTGCTGTAGGGGCAGGATTGGAGATGTGAACTGCTCCCACAGATTGGTGACTCCTGTTACGACTATGCTGACCATACACAGCATTAGATTCTTTCTTTCCACTAGGGGGCTTCTTAGCAGTGCTTGATGAAGAGGCACCCACCTGTATCTTACCACTTCTTATACCACTTTCCACTCGTTCTCCAGTCATTATCAGCTCAGTGAAACCAGATGATGAACTTCCAATGAGGTGACTATAAAAAGGACCATTCAGCGTACTCATAAACATATCCACCAGCTCCCTGTCAGTCAAAGGAGGTTGAACTCTGCCATCCAGATCTCTCCATTTTTGGGCATACTCTTTGAAACTCTCCTTAGCACCCATAGACATGCTTTGGAGTTGCATGCGAGTTGGTGCTAAATCAACATTATATTGGTATTTCCTATAGAAGGCCTCAGCAAGATCATTCTAATCACGAATATTAACACTTTCAAGTTGATAATACCATTCCAATTGAGCTCCAGATAAACATTCTTGGAAGAAATGAATCCACAGTTTCTTGTCAGCAGTATGTAGTTGAATCCTCCGGACATAGGACCTCAAATGTAGTTTAGGACATGAAACACCATCATACACCATAAAAGCAGGAACCTTGAAGCCAATAGGTATAACCACTCCAGAAACTAAACTCAAATCTTCAAAATCAAGCCCAGAAGGTTTTTGTAGTTCCATAGCGTTCATTTTGTCTACCAACATCTTATACTTCTCCTCACTAGCGGGATCATGATAATAGTTCGCCTCAAAATCAAAATCTTCCACAGTATCATGGAGACTACCTCCTTCTTTCTCAGAAGACTCAAAATCCTCAACCTCTTCTTTTGTCTTGATAGGACCTCTAAATCTTCTACCCAGGTTGATGAGGCCCCCTGATTTTCTAGTCTGCTTCTTCTTCTTAGCCAGCAGTGTCTTCAGCTCATCTTGTCCCATGGACAGGTTCAGGATCAGTTCTTGGAATTGTGCATTCTGAGTCTGAAGATCCTTAACAGTCTCTTCGAGAGCCATATCTGCTGAAATAAACAGCAAGAAGATAAGATACATGTTCATAAGAAACTTGTGATGCAATGATATGGTATGTAAATGCATATGCAATGTTTTCAAGGACCGCATGATTTAAATTTGTTTAACCAACCAGAAAGTAAACTTTTATTAGTAAGCAATAAACTTGTTTGCCTCTTGGGCTTACAACAAAATGAGATAAATACAAATATGGGGTTTTAAGTCTCCCATGGACGTTTCCTCTTTGTATTGAGGTATGTGTTGAGGTTCCGCTCCTCATGAAGTTGTTTTGTCAGCTCCTGAATTCTTTTTTGACTAGCTTTGAAATGAGTCTCAAAAGTATCCCTTTGCTCCTTTAACTGGATCGAGGACCTATGCAACTCTTCCATGTCAGTAGGCATGTCTGGATGAAGGATGATATAAGGAGTATCTCCTTCAGCAACAGGCTCCATGGTAACTGGCAGGATAGCAGGATATGGCATCATAAGAGTCTGAGCACGTGCTCGTACCCATCTGAGATAAGGTTCCATAGGAATGGAGTATTTTGGTTCCAGAGTCTTAATGTCAACCTTGTTTACTTTACCCCAAGCTCGTATAAACCTTTGCCGGTAACCTTGCAGATCATTGTCGTAGTCGAACACAATACCCTGAATAAGCATGTCATGAGGACCATCACTCCGAGCATAACCAAACTGACGTAGAGCTAAAGAAGGGTTGTAAGTAATGCCCCCTCTTATGCCAAGGAGTGGCACATTATGGAACTCCCCACAACAGTTAATGATAGTAACCTCCTCCATAGATCGAGAGCACCAATGAATATCTGAATGAGAAAGTGACATAATCCTCTTGGACCACCTGAACCCTTGTTCATTCTTCATCACTGATCGAGGAAGGTGAGAAATAAACCACCTAGACAATAGAGGTATGCAACACATCAAAGTTCCTCGTGCCTTTGTAGTACGGGTATGGAGAGAATGTAAGATGTCTCCAAGTAATGTAGGCACTGGATTGCGAGTCAGAAATATGTTGATGGCGTGTATGTCTATGAACTGGTTTGGATTAGGGAACAACACTAAGCCATAGATCAATAGGGCTAAGATCTCCTCAAAAGCATCATAACTCATAGCCTTCAGGAACATTTGAGCTTTCTCCATCAATACCTTAGCAAGGATACCCTTAACTCCACTTCTCGTTTCTAGGACAATGTCTGATTTCTTCAGATGTAAGGCTGCAGCAATGACTTCAGGTTTAGGCTCCTTCTCTAAGCCTGTGAAAAGTCTCTGATCAAGGATAGGTATACCCAATAGTTTGGAGAATTCTTCCATTGTAGGAACCAGCTGATAGTCGGGGAATGTGAAATAGTGATGTTTAGGGTCAAAGAACTGAAACAGAACACTCATCATGTCTTCGTTGAACCCTGAAGTGACTAGATCCAGTAGGTGAACATGCCTCTTGATGAATTGGGAGTTTTCAGAAACTTGAGAGACCAATTCCTTAAGCTTAGGAGGTATCCCTACAAAGTTGATCCGGATAGTATTCCTACGAGAAGAAGCCATGACCTGAAACAAAGAACAAAGATAAATCCTTTGGTCCTTGAAATGGTTAGTGAAAATGCTATGCTTATGATGCATGATGATGCTATGATGTTATGCTCAATCACAAACATGTGGCACACACAAGCAAGTCACACAATAGACCTAGGTTTGAAGGCTTGCATGGGGTTTAAAGGTAAGTACCCTCCCCTGAAGCTTTGTTGGTTCATCCTGTCCTACAAAAGTAACCAGGTTCTAAGGGATCTCAATATCATTGACCCTTCCCATGGGTGGTTGTTCAGTAGGCAACTTACTTGCTAACCAAAACCCTCCAAGTTTAGGATCTCAATGAGTGTAGCATCGAGTATCAACCAACTTCAGTCTTCACCAAAGCCGGCTATCTCACTACTTTCTAAAGGCCAAGATGGGATAACAAGGGTTCTAAAAATCAGTTAGTGTATTGACAACATATGGCAGCCCCATATTATCCTTAACTTACTTAAGGAACATAAGCACCAACCAAGAAGTCACACTAACTATGGCCACCAGATCAACCATATCAGTATACCCCGTACAGATTCCTTGGTCTATTGCCATTTATCTAGGGTACACTAGATCCGGGTTAGGATATTTCACACATAAAGCCCAACAAGTAATATAAAGCAAACAAAGCAAACAATTTAAAGTGATCTAATTCCTAAGGGTACCCCTCTTTTACATGATCCCCAGCAGAGTCGCCAGTTCTGTAATACGGTGGGAGAAATGATTTTTAGTCATGTTGCGGATAGCAAGAGTCGCCACCTACTTTTATTTTATCCATAAGGAAAGGACATAAAAGAACAGGAAAGACCAATTTTTAAAAGACTTAAGTTCAGGGGGTAGGTTATACAAAGGGAAGGTGTTAGCACCCTTTATATCCATGGTTATCCATGGGCTCTTAGTTACTTAGCTCACTTAAATTGTTTTTGAAGAGTGTAGTGTGTGATTAGAAAAATTTCTTTAAGTACTTTGTAATGACCCTCGTACGGGTGTATACAAAGCCTAGTTTAGAAATTGTGAGGTGTAAAAGTAATTTTGAAGGTGTGAGCAAGTAACTACGAGATACCTACCTTAGATTAAGTCTTTCTTATTCTCTTATGTTCTTTCAATGGTAAGACTATCCCTATTATTAAGGAATAGGTAGTCATTACCTTGGATGTGAAGGGACAAGTGTAGGGTCATCATATGGTCATAGAAATCAACAAATAAGGGTGTCTTTAGCAATTTGTAGGGACTCATCATCATTTATTCGAAGGGAAGAGATCATTATCGTAGGCAACCTCGAAAGGACTTGATCTTTTAAACTGAAGGGACTTGATGATATTTATGAAGGGACTTTGCTTAAGACACCCCTATATTTGAGGGACTTGACCATATTTAAGGCAACTGAGAGAGGTAACCTAAGAAGTGCAAGATGGCGATCAAAGATCGACTTACGTGTGTGAGTGTTTATATTCAAGTATTTATCTTATTTAAATTAATTTTCTAAGTTATTTTAATCACATATAGGTTATACACACCCTAATATTACTAACCATACATAAAATAATTACAAAACTAAAGCAAAGATATAAAATAAACCTATTACATGGCTTTAGCAATTACATAATAATAAGAATAATAAATATAATAAGAATAATAAATAAATAATAATCAAATATTAGTAATAATAAAATAATAAAAATAAGGATTAGAATGATAAATAAAGGAAATAAGAATTTAGCAAGAAAAAAAATTAATATTAAGAAAGTTTTAGAAGTTAATTAAGAAAATAAGTTTAAAAATAATAAACAAATAACAAACTATTTACGTATTAAAAATAAAGATTAATAATATAATTAGGGTTTAGAAAAAATTAGGTTAATTTTTAGGGTTAGGATAACAATTAGGGTTGACAAAAAATTAGGGTTAATATTTAAATTAAGAAAATTAGGGTTTTTAATTAAAATACATTATTAATTTATTTACAAAAATACATAATAATTATATATAAACATATTATAAAATAAATACAAGTAATTTACATTTAAGAAAATAAATATGAATTTTAGAAAATATAAAGTTTTATGAAAATATTATTAGTTATTATTTAGAAATTATTTTAATTGTATTAGTTTAAATTAAAAATAAGAAAATAATAGAAATAAGAAAAATAAATGAGGAAAAGCCCTAAAAAGATAGGACCTGGGATTTGAACCCAGGTCCCTTACCTCAACAACAACACTCAAAACCAACTGAGCCAGCATGCGCTGGTGTTAGCTATATGCAATGAAATCATTATATAATAAACCTGCAACACAAAAATAATTATGAAAAAAATGTTGGAACCTAGGATTCGAACCCCTGACTATCACAACAACAACCAAACACTCCAACCACTAAGCCACATGGGGCGCGTCTGCAATCTAATCTACAAACAAACATAATATATTAAGTTAGTTGAATAATGGATAAATTAAGCAAAATATGTTGTCACCAAGGATCGAACGCAGGTCACAACCATAACACGCATACGCCTTCACCATTGGGCCAAGCAGCATCTGTTGAAACAATATGAAAACAATTCAATAAAATATTGAATCAAATATTTGAATTCCAGCTGCGCGCCAAACTGACTTCATCTTCTTCCAATTTCCTGCAAAAACACCTGCAAATTCATCCAAAATTTTCCTGCGAATTTTGAATTTCAAGAACCTGCGAAAACTGGATCTTTCTTAATACACAAAATTTCATCAAATTGATCACATAGTCATGATCCACACATCATACACAGTTCATTGATGTTCTTAGAATTTATTTATATTGGTTTAATTAAGAAACCCTAAACGGCCACCAAAAACCCTAGCAATGGTGGTTTTCGATTCAGGTCATGATTCTTCAATCTCTTTGCCCAGAAACAATCTAAACATCATGGCTAACAAGAATATATGGTTAGAATTCATGAACAACACACAATCGATCGAAATCGAAAACAATAAAAACATGAACAAGCTTGGTTCGGTTTATGCAATTAGGGATGATTTGGATGCTGCAAATGATCGAAACATGATCAGTGAGTCTCAAGGAAGCTAATGCAACCTTTGTTTTGTCTTGAAAGTGCCTCTAGGTCAAAAACCGAATGTGACTTTTTATGTGAAAATTTGAAGTTGAATGGTATTCTTGGAGGCTCTCAATTTTGTCTCCTGAGTTTGTAATAGGTTTATGAACTTATAGTGATCTGAATTAGGTCATAACTTTGTGGATTTATGGGCTTTCTTGCATAACTTGAGTGTGAAGAAATCTCATGATCAAAATATGTGAAAAATAAAATCTTTGTATGCCAATCTAGTCTAGCACGAATTTGGATCAAATCAATCATCTCTAAATAATGTTTATGACCTTCTAGAACAAAAATCAAATTTAAATATTGAGTTTTCATATTTTATTTTAATTTAAATTGATTTTTAATGAATAAAATCAAAATAAATAAAAAATAAACTATAAAAATTTGAATAAATAATATTTGACTCATGCATGATGTCATGGTAGAGATTGGGTCATAAAAATGCAAGCCCATGTGGAAAGAATTGGTTCTAAGACCCCATTTGCTCAATAAACCTCTCAAAACTTTCCCAACTTTGCAAAGGCACAAATCCCTCAATTTTAAGGATATGAAGGTGTTATTGGACATTTTAGAAAGCTTAGAGAGTCCTCTAACCAACATCTTTGGTCTCATGTCCATATCTTTTACCATTTTCAAATTATTCCCTTTGGAAGATGTTGACTTTTTGTTGACTTTTAAAATGACCTATAATGTTTTAGCTCATACCTTCCAAATGAAGCATTTTTGGGCTTGGCTTGTGAGACAAAAAGTTGTAGATAATTCAATTTCCTTCAAAAGGAGATTTGGATGGAAAAATTTTGATGAAGCATGTGAAAGTTATGGCTGGTCAAAGTTCAGTTGACTTTTCCTATGAAAACCCTAATTTAGAAACTCCTGATTCTTGATGATCTGAAATCTCCTTGATGAATCATGATCAACCATTGATCAAATGATGAATTTTACTTCATATACTTGACTTTGGCAAAAATAATCATGAAGTTTGACTTTGGTTTGACCACAGTTGACCTTAGTTTGACTTTTTGCCTGCTTTCACTAATTTTAGCATATTTGATCATCTGACTGAGCAAACCTTTTGGGAAAGCCTTGAAACTTGACATAGGGATTTTTGAAGAAATGTAGGATGTTATGAAGCTAACTTGAGGCCTTGAAAGTCCATTTAGCCTGATGAAATTCAAAACCCTATTTTAGGATGCATTGCTTAGGAGGATGCTTTGTCTGAGGGAATTGTCAAACTTTCTGACTAATTGTGAACCTTGTGAACCTTGTGAACCTCTTGTGAGCTTTGTGAACCTCTTGGGACACCTTGGTACACAATTCCTTGACTAGGGGAGGGAAAATTTTGGGGTGCAACAACATTCTTTGATCGTTTTATGTTTTTCTTGCGTTTTGCCCATTTTGATTGTTGGTATCTAGAATTGCAGCTTGTTTATAGGGTTAATAAGTGTTAGAAGGCTATATTTAGGTAGCAATTTCGTGCTAATATGTTCATGGATGTATTAGGAACTTTTGGAAGTAGGTTGATAGCTAGAAGTGCTTATTTCATTGTTGTTTTTCGCATTATGTTCAGTGTTAACCGATTAACGCTAGGGGTTAATCGGTTAACACGTGTTTTTGCTGCTCTGTTTGTGTCTGTTTGGGGTCCGTTAACCGGTTAACCCCCAACGTAAACCAGTTAACGTTGTACAGTTTTGTGAAACTATGTTGTTTCATTGCATGTTTGTCCTTCATTGTTTCTTTAATCTTCATGGATTGTTAGATCATGATTTTAGAGGATTGTTAAGGCTAATTTAGGTACAAGATTATGTACTCTTGAGGTCTTTTGACATGCTCGTTTGTTAATTTCATTTTCGTGTTTAAATGATGAACTTGGGCTCATAATGAATTGTGATGATGTTCTCATGTTTGGACTCTTTTTCTAGCATGCCTATAATTGTTTTAGGTTCTGTTTTGCTTCACCTTATGGTCCATGCATGTTTCGACAACTTGAACGCATAATCGCATGTTGTATTTTGCTTAAAATATGAATAATTCACATGTATGTTCATTCTTGCTTTCTTTCTTGTTGCACTTCAACATGCTTGATTCTGATTGTTGAACATCACAATGCATGTTTATCTTTTGCTTGTTTGCAATATGTACATGTTCACTTTCTGCTTACTTGCCATATGCATCAAATCTTGGAAATGCATAATTACCACCTTTTTGGTAAACATTCCTTTAATCAATGTTTGGAAATGCTCACATGCATACAAATCCATGCTTGTACCCTTCTTGTGGTTTATTTTGAGGACATTAGGAATTTTGTATTCATGTATTGTCACTCATGTATTCATAATTAAAAATAATTGAAATCTGCTTTGTTTTCATAGCTGTATTTTGAAGCAGAAGCTGTAAAAACATATTGCATTCATGTTGTTTTGATCTTTTACACCTATTTTGTATGTTGTTTGTTAGGTATAATAGGTTGTTTGTATTTTGCATTGCATTTAGTAGTTGTTTGTGCTATAGGAGTTGTAATAGTTGCTGGATTTTGGCTCTTACCTAATTTTTAGGTCCCTTAGACTTAGGATTGAGTCTAGATTAGGTCCTAGATGCCAAAGGATTTGTTTGGTACTTGTTTACCTCATTCCTTTTATCATCTTTACCCTACTAACCTTTGTTTCGTAGGGAGGTGGAGGTAAGTTCACACAACCCTTTTTCCTTTTAAATTCTTTACACTTTCAAAGTGTGTTTGTTTTAGCATTACTTAATTTGTATAACTTCATGATAATCCCCTTTAGAAGTGACTTAGCTTCCTTATGAAGTAAGTTGATTTCTAGTTACCGTTTCTTTTCCTTTTTCTCTTTAGGATTAGAAAACCGCACTAACTAGGTTCATCCATGCATGACAACACTTAGGATCACTAGTCCCCCTTTAGACTTTTCCATTTGGTCCGCCTTGCTTTCTTTCTTATCTCAAAGAAAATACTTCTTCTAAAAGACAGTAAACAAACAACAAACATCTTTTCCTGTGGGAATTCTCTTCTCATCTTATTCACTCATAACAAAAAAACTCGCTTCGACATGCCTCTTTGCAAGACAGTAAACGCACTCGTTCAAGGTGAGCCTGCAACACCTGAGCATAGGCATAAGCAATTCAAGTATAAAAAACACAAATAAGTTCTCTCCTTAGTTAGGCGAACTACGTCGACTCTGATCCTCATTTTCCCGATGAGGTACGTAGGCAGCGGGGTAGGGCCCGTTTGAGCACATTCTTTATTTTCCCTACATTTTCCTTTTTCTTTTCGTTCTTCCTCTTCCAGTTACCTTTCTCATTCTAGTTCCAGTTAGTGGTTCTTTTTAGTAGCATTTTATTTTTCACCCTTTGAAACAGATTAACAAGTGTGGATCCCGTCGGGTATGGCGGACGATCTGGGGTACTAAAACCTTCCCAGGTCGTAATTGACTCCCGAACCCAGAATCTCTAGTTATCAGGACCTTGTCCTTTCCTTTTCTCTTATTTTTGTGCAGCATTACCTTTCCTATTCATTTGGGATAAAATGCCTCTCTGGCGACTCTACCTTTTCTGTGCCACTTTCACGTTTGTACTAGGATGAAAATCACTGGAGTGACAATAAGTCAAGATGAAAGTCAAATAAACAAATATGATATGAGATGATGAAAGTCAATATCATATGAAAATTATGACATGTTAAAGATTCAATAAAAGCATATCAAATGCATATAGCAAACAAGTTCAAACAATCCACCAACCATACAAAAGAAAGTCACATAAGTCAAGGATGTTTCATACTTGAGATGGATGATAAAATATGCAACATGACATACAAATGTGGATTCTTATGCAATAATTAATTAGAATAATTTATATTTAATGCAAATGAGATGAGAAAATGGTCATGTTAGAGGCATACAATTAAGCATAAGAAGCATAGTAGGAGAAGGCATGGAAGAATTAGGTCAAATATGGACATGGAAGCATACACTCAAACAAGAGGAAAACACAAAACACAATGGACCTATAAATGATCAAAGGAGACATATAATCCTATAAATAACCCAAGAAAACCATTACAAGAGACCTCACACAAAGGCATAAATTCCTACAAGCAATTAGGGTTAGGGAAAGACAAGGAAAGATCATGAAAAGTGCCTTCAATTACAAGTAACCAAACACATATCAAACAATATTAAAAAATTATGAAATTGTAACTCAAATGACCTAAGTCAGAGGCTATTCACTCACCAAAAGCTCACAGAAAAACTCACAATCAAACCACCTCAAACAATGGGTCAAAGTTGCATAAGGATCAAACCACAAAGATGCAAAAGGAAGGGACCAAAATGAAATTAAAAATGATTTGAAAATTATGAAGAAAATTTTTTTATGAGGTTTAAGATATTAATGAATGAAGGAAAAATTAAGAGGTGGAGAATATTTTTATGTTATGCAAGATAAAAGTTCAAAGTTGAGATGTTAAGAAGAAAACAATTTGAAAAGAAAATAAATGAAAATTATGAAAATAATATGAAAATGATAAAAATTAGAAATGAAAAATGTCAAAAATTAGTTAAATATGTAAGAAGGTTCTATGAATTTTATGTGATTTTTGAGTGATTAAAAATGATTTTTAATAATTAAAATGAAATCTATATGAAAATAATATGAAAAAAAGAGAAAAGCAAAGGGAGTTCAGATCCAATAGGAACGTGGCTTATGGGAGCTATGGTGAACCTTCAGTCAACAGTTGACTCATTGTAGGCCCTTGCATCTAGTCAACAAAAACAATAAAGACAATTATGCAAGATGTGTGGTCCATATGAGATGTATATGCTATGATATGGTGGTGCACACACATGGAATCCTTTAGGAACAAAATTATGGAACATGAGGAGCATGCATTTCATTAATGCATTGTAAATGTTTCAAGCGTTAAATCATGTTCATCAAACTGCTGGGACTTAAAGTTATGGCTCATATGGTTTATGAGGTTCAGGCAACGCCACCGGCCGGAGAAGACTCTAGTCGTCTTCTCCAGCCACCCTTCGGTCAGCTCAGTCCAATCTTTTTCCAGAAATTGACAAATGATATACTAAAATGCTCAGCAAGTTAAGGAGAATAAGAATCTAAGCTTATAATTCGCATAACATGCATATACTCATAGATTCGAATGAAAACATTTTGACTTAAAAATTTGAATCTACACCTTTAAAGGCCTATCAACTAAACAAATGTCCAATGGCTTCTATTAAGTTCAAATCCATCCAGAAACAAAGCTCAGATTAAGGAAACCTAAGCAAAAAGCATGGAGTAGTTCAAACCTAGATCTTGAAAATCCTTAATCAAGAAAAGAAAACCAGAGATGTAGGCTTGTTTTTGAGCTTCTATGGAGCAAAATAAATGCTTTCAGACCTTTGAATCTTGATAAACTAGAGAGAAAATCCAATTAAACTCAATGCTCTGCTCATGATAATGGATTACTACTTGCTTAATCTTTCTCAGAATCCATTGATGATGATTTGATGAAGATGAGGATGAAGAATGGTGAAGAACTCGTGTGATTTAGAGAGAATGGAGATGGAGTTTTTTGTGCAAAAGTGTGAAAATGAGAGAATGATAAAAAAAACACGTGAGCTCAAATTATATTAGGATGAACTCTTAAAGGCAGAGTTAGATTCTAAATGTAAGAGTTTACAGTTAGAACTATGGTTAGGTTAGTTGTGATGGCTTGAACAATGCAAAGGTGAATGGAGAAAAATACAATCTGAACTTGAAAGTGAGCTCGGGTTAGGTTCCATGGTCACGTATGGGAAGTTTCATGGTAATCAGGGTATATATCACAAGTGAGAGATTATGGTACCATTATGATGCAGCAATACCTTGCCCTCAAAGCTTCTTTTGAAAGTTTCTACCATGAGTGAATGGGGTACCATGTATGTGCATATGTAGATGACCCTTGTTTGGCTTAGTGGAGCAAATAATGAAATGGTGTTGGATGTGTATGCATGTGAACCTGATTTAATGAAAAAAATGCCACAAATTTGATGCTTGTCTTGCAAGCAAAGCTAGTTTCAAATGCTCATGTTTGATGAATGAATTCTCCCACTTCCATGGATGAAATTGAGAGTTCTTGTGATCAAATGAAAGAGAAAACATCAAAGGACATGATTGATGTTTGGTTTGAATCCAATGGAAGCTTATATCACCTTTGAAAATAACTTGAATAATAATAAACCCTAAATGAGGTATAGGCATGTCAAATTTCAAGCAGGTCTGGCCATGGGCCTAAGGATATTCAGTGTGAGACCACCATGTTCACCTGTTAACTCTTCATCCTTTGATCAAATGAAAACATGCCCAACATCAAAGTTGAAGAAGACATGACAATGAACAACTTTGATGTTCAAAAAATATTCATTTTAAGCTTTCTTGATGGAGAAAAATAGCTTGACATTCGGCACACCACCTGTTTGATGAAATATTTGGCCCTAGGCACGCCCATGACTTGGTTTCTATGCAAAGTTGCCTAGGTTTTGTCAAACTTCGATTGATCATATCTCACTCAATTTTGATCCAATGGAGATGCTATTGACATGGATTTGAATCTCAAGATTTGTTATTTAATTGGCTCAAATTAGGTCTGAAGTTTGAGCCTTTATCTTGAAGAAAGAGGGCTTGGAAGTGAGTTGCAAAAAATGCCTAAACGTGCCATAAATAGAAACCCTGAGTTTCTATTTTAGGTAGTTTTGTGATTTCTTGATTTTCCATGATTCTCTTGACTTTTCTTGATCAAATTTCAACCATTGAACATATTCAACTTATGGAACATGATTTTGACCTCAAAAAGATAGGAGTTGACTTTTTTCTCTTCATAGTTGACTTTTCCCCAATTTTTTTGATTTTCAAGTAACTGACCAATTTGAGATCTTATGAAATGATTCAATGGATAATATCTAATTCTTAGATACTTGATATCATGAGGAAAACAATGAAATCAAGATTGAACCAAAATTTCATCAGGATGTCCTTTGAATTAAAAACCATAATTTTGCCCCTTTTTGTTAGGGGATGTTGCACTGCTTGAACTTCTTGTTCAATCCACACCTTCCAGTGACTTGAGGATTCATTTAAGATTGTGTGAACCCTAAGAAACCCTTGAGGCTTTCTAGGAAACCCTTGGCTCTTCTTCTTATACTTTGAATGTCCATAACTTTTCAATTCAACTGATTACACACCTTAGGCCTCAACCAATGAATGTATGTTTTAACTTCTCTTGATTTAAATGCAGTGTAATGCATGGGACTGGTATGCCAAATGTTATGAAAATGAGAGAGCAAATTTTGGGTTGTTACCGACAATTGAAAACTCAAAGTGAAAATTTTAATGCCATTGCATCCACCGCATTGGAAAAGATCAATGTTATTGCTGGTTCTAATAGAACTCTCACCGGGTCCTTCAATACTCTCAACACAAATTTCATTGAGTTCACTGAAATGTATGAGAATGATCATCGTCCGAGTGGGTATCATAGAAGATATTATTCCCATTGAGAGATAAGGCCTTAGGTGTTTTTGGTCATCTTGCACATTACTTAGTTTATCATTTCATGATCATTCCATATTGTTATGTTGCATTGTCTTTATTCTATTTTCACAATGGTTTGTACTTGAACTACTTTGTGTTTGATTACTTATTTATTTGACTTATCTTATATATGTTTCATTTCTTCATTAATTTCACATTATGTGTATGGTTATTAATGATTGTCTATTGCAATATGTGTGAAATATTAATTTTCTGGTTACTTGTTTGGATCTTATCCATTGTCTCTTTTTGATGTTGTCAAAGGGGGGGGGGGGAATAGGCTCATTATATAAAAAATGTACATGCCATATATTCAGGGGGAGATGTGTAATACCCTGTATTTTATTTAAAGCTTTGAATAATATTAATTGGTAATAATATAATTTCGGACTACTCTAAGAAATTTTAACGGAACTAAATAGAGTAACTAACGGGATATTATTTTATTAATTGATATTAGCTGACTCAGAATTTTTTATAAAATATCGGATTAAGAGACATTTTTGGATAATCTCTAATTTTTGACCCATTGGTAAAAATATAAGTTTTTATATATTTATATATATAGAAAGAATATGAGAGGAAGAAGAAGTTGGTAAGGAAAAGAATAAAGAAGAGGAGAAGAGAAGAAGAAGAAGAAGAGAGAAAAAAAACCCTAAAGCTTCATTTCCTCATTCACGATCATCCGTCCGTCGAATCGACTAAATCTTTCTGCCAATCTTCATCTCTCGAGGTGGGTTCTTTGATTTTGGTTGAATTTTAGAGATTTTGTGATTTAGGGTTTTATTGGAAAATCTAAGAAATTGAAAGTTTAACGGTTAGAACTCAATTAAAACTTAACTATGATACTCATATATTGTCTATGAACATGTTTGATTATGTTTTGCTGCAATGGTTGATGATTGGAGTTGAATTTGGGTTGGATTGATGATTTTCCGTAAGCTTGGAAATTCCCTGAACTGGTAAATTTCGCTCAGCGAGCAGCCCTCGCTCAGCAAGAATTCCAGGAGAATTTTTGCTCAGCAAGCAGATAGCTCCCTAGCGAGATTTGTAGGTTCCAACTTTGGTATTTAATTCGTAAATTCTGATTCGGGTATCTGTTTTTAATGTTCCACATATCGTTTTGAAGCTGATGATATAATTTATCTTTTGAGACCAAGAAATATTATTTTGAGCCGACTTTTACCGACTTTTTCAAATGACCAAAACTTTGATAAATTGGAAAGTGTGAGTCAATGGAAATAAGAAAGGTACGACTTGTGAGGTATCTAGGTTTCCCTTAAGCCCAAATGAATCATGAATTTTTATATTGTTTTAGGGTCCTCCGTAAAGTCTTGTTTAAGTCTCTCCGCGGTTACCTTAGGTTTCGCAAGAGCATCTGTAAAGACTTGAGGTACCGGTTGTTTAGAGGTGAATTGTGGTTTGATGAGTGTAGGTCACGAGTCCTCCATAAGGTCTTGAGTAAACCTTGAGGTGAGTTGTCCCTACTCCCACATGAAGCATCCGTAAGGACTTGAGGCAAGTGATATACTAGTTATGTGTTAATCTTAAGTAAGTCTTGAGGTGGATTATCTTTAGTCCCATGGGAAGCATCCGTAAAGATTGAAGTGAGTGCTATGTTAAATCCTCCGTAAGGTCTTGAGTAAGCCTTGAGGTTGGTTGCCCTTAGTCCCACGTGAAGCATCCGTAAGGACTTGAGGTAGACGTTTCACAGACTGTACTTTGAGATCGTGTGTAGATTGTAGTTCCCCTATGTTTTTAATCCTTTGGTGAGTTGGTTTGTGAAAACGTGCAAGTTTCATTTGAGAATAACCCTTAGGGCCGAGAGAACTCTAAGATAGGGAAATAACTTAGATGTTTTATCTCACACCATGTTGATGTTGTTATTTCAGGTACTTCAAGTTCCGTTAAGGGTAAGGATAAGGCGACATGATTATCCCTACTAGTTGATGGCTTATCTTCCGCTGTGGATTTTTGAGATCTTCAGATCTAGTTCTTAGATATTTTTGTAGTTTGAACATCTTGTATTATTTTATAGCCTTGTTTAGTACCTTATGTTGTAGTGGATATACTTATGCAATGTGTTGCTAAGAACTTATTTGAATTTCAGTACCAAATTTCTCATATTATATATGAAAAATATGCTCTATGTATGTCTTTTGTATATGGGTATTACAGTTGGTATCAGAGCAGGTCGTATCCTCAACCTAGCCTTGAAATATTATAAGTGTTTCCTTCCGTTCATACATGTTGACTTGCGGTAGGACTAAATGTTATGTTTATGGTATTGAGCCTGATCAACTTAATCATGTTTTGATGACATTTAGGAATATGGTTAGTAGGCGTGGAACACGTGCTCAACCCAGTGTCACTCCTCCCGGTAGCGATCAAGAAGGTAGTGATGGGAATGCTCCTATGTTCCAATTTATGTAGCAGATGCAGCAACAACAACACCAATTCATGCAAGAAATGATGCGTCAGATGAGTGGGGGCCTTCACCCTCACGTGGTTGCTCCTGGAGCTGTAGGTGGAACATTTAAAGACTTCTTCCGCATGAACCCTCAGGAGTTTCATGCCGGATTGAACCCAGTTAAGGCTCATGAGTGGGTGACTGGAATGGAGAGGATATTCTAGATTCTGATTTGTAGTGAAGAAGACAAGGTGACCTTCGCGTCACATTTGCTGAAGGGTCCTGCTGCCAGGTGGTGGGAGAGCGCTTCCAATTTGATGATGGTACAAGGGATTCCCAGAGTGTGGCAACAATTTAAGACAATTTTTATGGATAAGTATTTCCCAAGTTCCTTTAGGACACAAAAGGAGTTCGAATTTCAACAATTGAGGCAAGGGAGCATGACCGTGGCCAGTTATGCTGAGAAGTTTAAGAACATGGCAGCCTACTCTAGGCAAGCTATGTATACCCCTGATGAAAGGTGGAAAATTGACCAGTTCTTGTTTGGATTGAGGGCCGAAATATCACATAGTGTTTCGCAACGGGAATTTACTACCTATTCCGAGATGTTGAGGCAATGCTATGTCGCCGAGCATAGTCTGAAGAAAGTGCAAACAAAAGCCAGTGTTGGGAGAGCGATTCAAGGTGAGCGGGGAAGAGCCAATCAACCCTTTAGGTCGAGGCCTCAACCCTTCAAGGGAAAACAGGTGTTGAGTCCTAGATCCAGTGCTCCCCAGCGTGCTCCAGGTGTCACAAGAACCATTTTGGAAGATGTGAGCAGAATGGTGTAATTTGTTATCATTGTCAGAAGGAAGGACACGTTGCTAGGGATTAACCTCAAAGGAAGAATCAGACTCAAGGGAGAGTTTATGTTATGGATGCTAGGAAGGCGAAAGGCGACAATTCCTTGATTGCGGGTAATTGTTTTGTTAACAATCATCCTTGTCATGTTTTATTTGATTGTGGAGCTACGCATTCTTTTATATCTACTAGTTGCACGAAGCGACTTGGGCTGCGACTATTTCCTTTGTCTCCTCCAATGGTGGTTACTACCACTATGGATGAAACTGTTGTCGCTCGCCGGACTCTCGTCCCGGTGCAGACGCAGATGGTCGGTGTTGTTGGAGGTTGAGGTTGAATAGAGTCGCCAGCTAGGCATTTTTATCCCGAAGGACAGGTAATGCTGCATAAACCTGGAAGGGTATGGATAAGACGGTTGTGAACCAAAGAAACTGAGAAAGGGGATTGGTTACAACCTGGGAAGGTATTATCACCCAGATCGTCCGTCGTACTCGACGGGATCCATGCTTACTAGATTGTGTTTAAAAGGGGTAGTGTATGTGCTAATTATGTATGAAAATCTAGGAATGAATGTACAGAGTGTCAGTGCAAAAGGAAAGGGTGAAATGCTCAAGACTGAGGCTTAGAAAAGAAAGCTGACAGAGGGGGATGACAAAGATACTTTTGTTCGATAACTGTTAAGTTATGCCTATGTATCCTCTCGTGCAATGAGGAAGTCAGAACACCATAGTTCGACTCAAAGAGACTGAATGATTTGGGTTGAACTGCTTGCTAGTCTATGCTCAAGTGTGTGACTCGTCTGGCTCGAGTGCTAACTGTCTTGCATTAGACGGAAGAAGCGAGTTCTTGTTTTCAGAATGAGTGTGATGAGAAAAGAATCCTGGAGGAGACGATAATTGTTTGTTTTTATGTTTTCAGTTTTTTATTGTTTTTTGGTGTTTTGCGTAAGATAATGAGCTTAAGCCTAAATCAAAGGTTGTAAACTCATTATATCCTCCCTGATTAGGGAGAATGAGCCTACTTAAGTGTGAGATAAGAATCTCAACTTAATTACCATGATGATATAGGATTAAGATCATTAACCTACTTGTGATTATTAAGTGTTTTTGGATTTTTGTTTAGTGTTAAGTAATGGGTTTAATCTCCAATCAAGGATTAGTGAACTCATAACACCATCCTAAGAGAAGGATGATAGATGAGAACACTTAAGTTGGGGAAGACTCCTCAACATAATCCATGGTTAGGGATTAAATTCATTATATAACAAGCATTTATTAAATTGGATTTTAATTAAAGATGGGATTAAGAAGTGGATTTTATGTTTGTAAGACTGACTTGAGGGGGACTTTTCCATTAAACATTAGGGTTAGTCCCTCGAAACCAAAAGGAAGAGATGTAACCCTAATATAAGGCCCAAGTTACAAGGTTATGTCTTGATCATTATTAGGTGTTTTTGATTAAGAGGTGTAAACAAATTAAAGGTTTAACACTAAGGATTAAAGTTATACACTCCATCTTAAGATAAGGATGCAGGCATAACCCTAATTCAAAGTCCTATAGCTTTAAGTATTTAGCCTCTGATTATGAGATGAGAAGAGAGACTCAAGGAGACTCAAAGGTAAAATACTAGGGGAGACTATATACAAACCTAAAATTATCATGCTTGTATATCCTATGGTTTCTGAGGCTTAAAGAGAAGATCTTCAGATGGCCACCAAGGAAGAGAAGCAGATGAAAAAGAGAAGAGAAATGAGGATAGGTTACTTACTTCCTGAAGAAGATAAGTAACCTAAAAGAAAAAGATAGGAGCAAGATATAACAAGTGAAACAAGTTCACTTCAAAGACAAATAAGATATGCAAATGAAAAGAAGAGAAGAGGTATGATGTGGAGGCAAATCCACATCCCAAACAACTTACCATAAGCCCCTGAAATGTTAGTGTGAATGCATAAGTGTAAACACCCCAAATTTTCCCTCACTCATTTCACCATGGCTTGTGATCTTTTCATTAGCATAAGTTCAATCATATCATCTCATATTACATTTTTGCTTCACTGCATGGTTTCAAAGTCATCTGCATCTAGGGTTTGTGATTTGAGCAATCCCTGAGCTATCTGAGCCACTCCAAAGGTCTTCAATAATCTCAAGAGGGTCCATGTATGTCCAAGCATCATATTATATCCTCCCAAGATCAAGAAAGTCAGAAAATCACAAGAACTGAGGAAGGTATGGAAGCAGAGCCAAGCTTAACTACACAGATGACCTAAAATTAGGGTTTTGGTTTCAGAGGCCATAACTCCAAATTTTTTGCTCATTATTGTTTCTATTGGTCATTATATGCTATAAGGATCATACATACCAATTTTCATGAAGAAATTCAATGGGGAAGGCATCTGATCAAAAGATGACTTCTTAAGCAAGTCAGTGCAAAATCAGGGCATCTGAGGCCCCCAATCCTCCAACCAAAGGGTCTTCTACATCATTTTGGGTGTATGTGATCTTTATATGATCTTAAAAGAGGTTAGAAGTTCACAAAATTGAAGAATTTCAAGCCATTTGCAAAGTTGCCATTTTGGGAAAGTGACTTGTAATGCAAAATTGCCATTTTGGGAAAGTTTTTCAACCTCCTCTTTTTGATTAAAAAATGCTTCAAATGAAAAATTCTTGGTCATGAAAGTTGTAGATTGGATCATTCCCTTTTCAAAGCATTGCACAAAAAAAATCACAAAATTTCACTTATGCACCAAAGTGGGAAGTTTGCAAAAACACTTGCCAAAGCCAAATGAGACTTCTAATTGACTTCTAAGCATTGCACACACATCATACATGACCTATAATTCAGAATTTCACAAAGAAATCCCATGTTTCATACCTTGAACATCAAGATTTCTTAAAGGGGCCAAAACATCACATAATTTCAAAATACCCCATAACTTTCTTCTCTCTTGTTGAATTGCCTCAAGGATGGATTTGTGGACATCCATGAAGTCAGCTGCGCATGGACATGCCCAAGGGCCAGCTGTATTCTTGCCTATACCTCAAGTACAAGTCATGTTGACATTTTTGCAACTTGCCCATACCAATACACA
This sequence comes from Lathyrus aphaca, assembly GCA_963966055.1. Classification (NCBI taxonomy): domain Eukaryota; kingdom Viridiplantae; phylum Streptophyta; class Magnoliopsida; order Fabales; family Fabaceae; genus Lathyrus; species Lathyrus aphaca. Next base: position 403,423,894 of record OZ014521.1, on the reverse strand, counting down.
TAGGCCACCACCCACCCTCTGACCTATCCCAGCATGATATGTGTACCAAAAGCAAGCTATTCCATAACATAACACAAGCAAAAAACCTCCAAGAACTCAGCAATCACAAAAACTCCCTCTTATGCAAAAGCCTTCGAAATTCATAGCTCAGCCATCAAACCTCAAAACAAATTCCACCATTCAACTCCATATCCATTGCTGATCATTTCTCACCCTTCATTTTCCCCTAAAACACCCTGAATCAAAAACACGATATTCACATTTCTTGAACTGATTTTCAGCCAACATCACTTAGAGGCCATATAAACTCCAACCAAGCATCCCAAACTCTTCAGGAGGATCATTAGAGCTGATTTGAGGCAAAGAAGCAGCCAGCCAATGCCCTTTTCAAAAGCTTCAGTTCAGGTGAGCTCAAGAACTTTTTTTCCAGAACCTTAATTTTAAGTTCTTAATTGATTCTATGTGCTCTCCTGATGATCATGATGTCTTTACTTTTGAAAATGATTGAGAAATAAGCATTTCATAAGCTTCTGAAATTTCTGTTATGTTTTCCGTTTTGCTTCGATTCATGTTCTTGATGATGAATAAATGATTTTTGTTGTGTGATTCTTGTTGGGGTTGATGTGAGGATCATTTCTGGAGAGTTTAAGAGCTTGAGGTTGCGTATAGAGTGAGATAGCATGAGGGGATAGCTGGAGAAGATGAACGGAACACTGTTCCGGTCACCTGAAAGTGATTAGGGTTCAGATTAGGGCTTAATTGTGTAATTAGCGTAGTTTGAATTCTGGCCCTTGGATAGCGCGCGAAGTCAATTCCCTCCCTTTTCCATTTGAATCTGGACCACTGGATCAGCATACTTTCATTAATTCACAATTTAATTTCATTTTAATTGCATTTCTTTGTACATTTTATTAAAAATAGCAAAACACTTTTAAAAAATTTTATCTTTTGCATTTCTCTTTCAAATATTTTTCTTATTCTGAAAATAATTTTTATTTTATTTTTTGCATAAAATTCGTATTTTTAAAATATTTAAATGTTTATTTTAATTAATTAATGAGAATTAATTAAGTAAAATACCATTTAAGTTTCTAAAAATCATAAAAAAAAATCACATTGCATCTTGATACATTTAGAAACATTATCAAACCCTTCACACAAATTTCTTTTTGGTTCATGACCTATTTTGACATTTTTCTTTGGATTTAGGGTTCTTAAAAGTCAATATTTTTACCCTAACTTAGAAAAATCCTTTCTTCCTAACAATGAAGAGTTTGATGATGGTTCTTTTTGCATTGTATTCCTCTTGTCATTTAGTTTCTAGGATAAAAAGGGCATGAATTTATCTTTCATTTTCAATTTGTTTTGTATTTTTTCTTTTGAGGCATCCTAAAACCCTAGCCAACTTGAGAAAATCATAACTTCTTTAGGGTTAATAGTTAGGTCTTCCCTTTTGGGCAGTGAACTTGTATATGTTTAGGGTACCTTTGATCCCATTTTCAATTTTTTATCTTGTCATTTTCTTCTGATTTTGAATTTTGCTTTGTATCTTGTGCATAAACCCTAATTTACATCTTCCTTTGCATTCATTCCTCATATGCTTGCATACATGAACATACCATGACACTTTGTGCATCCACATGACATATAAGACATCTTAAGACATATTAGAATCATGTTTGATCATTGCATCATCCATTTGTCATGCTTTTGCTTTCATTTCATGTCATATGCATTCATGTACTCTCATGGTTCTTACATGTTTCATTTGCATCCTCCTTGCTTGTATAATCATCCACATCACATGACATGCTTTCATACCATCTTATAGCATCATTTGCCTCATGATATGCTTCTGATTTTGGTTGGCATCCTTGCATCCCATCTCATTTTCATTTCACTTCATTCCTTGTTGCTAACTTTTCAGGTGGTAAGTGTTTGAGAAGTGAATTTGTCTTCACTTCTCATAATCTCTTCTCATCTCTCTTATGCATTCATTGCTGCATTTTATTTGTGGATTAGAGTGAGCTTGCTCATTCATTCTCCCTCCCCTCTTTCTTTCTTCAAGCAACTTATCTTCTTAAGTGAAGTAAGTTGTTTTGCTTCTTCTGTTTCTTCCTCCTTTCATCTGCTTCTTCCTTGGTGGCTTTTCTCTTGAAGATCTTTTGAAAGCCTCATAAACCCTAGGAACATCCAATCATGATCACAATTAGGGTTTGATTTAGTCCCCCATTAGTTTTTCCTTTGTGTCATCTTTGTGTCTTCTCTTCTCATCTCTTAATCAAGGACTAAACCCTTAAGGCTTTAAGGCTTTGTGATTAGGGTTATGCATGTATCCTTCTATTAGGATGGAGTGTATAACTTTAATCCTAAGTGTTAAACCCTTAATGTGTTTAAATCCTCTAATCAATCCATCTAATAATCACTAAGACAATAGCTTGTAATTTGGGCCTTGCATTAGGGTTCTAATTCTTCCATAACTGGTTAAGAAGGACTAACCCTAGTGTTAATGGACAAATCCCCTTCAAGTTGTGTTACAAACCATAAAATCCACGTCTTAATCTTATCATTAACTAAAATCCACTTTAATAAAGGCTTTGTTTTGTCATGAGGTTAATCCCTAATCATGGATTAAGTTGAGGAGCCTTCCTCAGCTTAAATGTTCTCATCTATTATCCTTCTATTAGGATGGTGTAATGAGTCCATTAAATCCCTGATTATGGCTTAAACTCATTACTTAACACTAAACAAAAACACCAAAAACATCTAAAGAATCACAAGTAGGTTAATGATCTTAATCCTACATCATGGTGATTAAGTGTGAGGTGTTTACTTCATACTTAAGGTATTCTCATTACCCCTAATCAGAGGGAAGATGTGATGAGTTTACTAACCCTTGGTTTAGGCTTAAGCTCATTTTCTTATGACAAACACCAAAAGTAATAATAAACCTGAAAATACAAGAACAAACAATAATCGTCTCCTCCGGGATTCTTTTCTCATCTCATTCACTCATAAACGAGAACTCGCTTCTTCCGTCTAATGCAAGACAGTTTGCACCTGAGCCAGACAGGTCATACACTTGAGCATAGACAAGTAAGCAGTTCACAAGTCAATTTATCTTTCAGTCTCTTTGAGTCGAACTACGGTGTTCTGACTTCCTCATTGCACGAGAGGATACGTAGGCATAACTTAACAGTTATCGAACGAAAGTATCTGTATATTCCCCCTCCTTCCAGCATTACTCTTTAAGCCTCATAGTCTTGAGCTTCACACTCTTTCTTTGCATTGACACTCCTTTATCCCACTTCACATTCTTTTTTGCACTAACACTTGTACCTTTTTCCAGCTTTTGCACACAAAATAGCACTGACACTACCCCTTTAAAACACAAATATTTTAAGCGTGGATCCCGTCGAGTACGACGGACAATCTGGGTGCTAATACCTTCCCAGGTTGTAACCAACCCCCTTTCTCAGTTTCTCTGGTTCGAGATCGTCTTATCCATCTTTTCTTAGGTTTATGCAGCATTACCTTTCCTTCGGGATAAAAATGCCTAGCTGGCGACTCTTTTCATTTTATTCTCTTTCGCCAACCGTTCGCGTCTGTACCCCATTTGACCGGAGCCTCATTTGGTGGGAGCGACAGCTTGGCGACTCTGCTGGGGACCCTGATATTGCAACCAAGGCTTCTGGTTCTTTTTGTGGGTTCCTCCTAGCGCTTGTTTGATTTGTGTTTACTGGGGTGTTATGTGCTAATTGTGTTTAGGTATTTGCTTTATTGCTTTATGTACAGTTTTGTTTACTGCTTTCTTTACAATCTTATGCATATTTCATACTGCCATTTGCTGGATCTGGATTGTTGTTTTGATGGGTGGGGTTCCATTGAGAGCTTAAGGTCCTATACCTGGGACCTGAGTGACACCTAGGCTAGAGTGGTTCATGTTCTTTCCCATTCCATTTCGGTCTGGTGCGGGAATATGAAACACGGTTTAGATATGGGTTTCTTCTTGAGAACTCTGTGCTACAGATTTCCTGTAGTGCTAGGGCTATCTGGGAAGCCTGTTAAGTCTGGATGACCTTTATTATAACCTTCAGAAGCTGAGGTGAATTAGAGGAGGATCTTTTATGGTTATTGTAAACACTGTACCTCCGGGTTAGAAGTGTTTACACTTCTTATAACTGATCCATGTTTGAGGATCCTTGTTCTAGAACACTACCTGTGAGGGGGTTGGGCTGTTTACAGGTTTGCAGGAGCCCTTGGCCACATCATACCATGTTACTGTTTTGTTTAAAAGTACTCCACTTTGGACAGTTCTTGTGATTAACCCTGGACATGTGACTCTTTATTTGAGTCCCCCCACCTTGGTTACTGGATTTCTGAACCTCCATCTGGACTTTTGAACATACATGGGCCTTATATCAAGACAGATAATCAGATCCAGCTTGATCATAAACCCTTGCATATCATTTGCATATTCATCATTGCATCATCTAACATTTGTTTATTTGCTTTTCAGGGTATCCACTTCATTATCTTGGTTTTGGTTTTGACCCCTTCATCAGCATAGATCTCTGCTTTAGCTGTCTTCATCAGGTATCTGCTTCAGTCATCTCCATCCTTACCAGCATCAGTCTGTGATCTTCATCAGCATTTATCTCCAGCTTCTTCAACAACACTCATGGCTACTCCCAGGAAGAGAAACATATCTTATCACTTTTTTGAGCCTGTATTGACTAGTATCAGGCAGGTCCAGTCACTTATCACACCTGACCACATCCCTCTGTTCAGAGAGCATTATGGGGGTATTTTGGATATGGTTATGGACCTTGATCCTTCTCAGAGGAGCATGATCCACACTTGCTTACAGTTTTATGACCCTCCTTTGAGATGTTTCACCTTTCCAGACTTTCAGCTAGGGCCTCTGCTGGAGGAATTTTCTTCATTGATTGGAGTACCTATCAGGGGTGGAATCCCCTTTAACCCAGAGATGGCTGCTCCCAGAAATGAAGAGATAGCAAGAGCACTGTATTTGGAGCCTGCCTTGATTGAGCAAAGTATGACAACAAAAGCTGGGATCCCTGGTTTGCATTTGGACTTCTTGATTTTGCAGGCCATCCTGAAGGCTTCATTGGGAGAGTGGAGGGCAGTCTGTGCACTGTTAGCCCTCAGCATATATGGGGCTATACTGTTTGCAGATGAGCCTAAATTTGTCAGCAAAAATGCCATCCATTTGTTTCTCTTGAAGAACCCAGTACCCACATTGCTAGGAGATTTCTATTATTCCATCCATCAGAGGAATGAGAAACAGAGGGGGAAGTTGGTAAGATGTTGTGCTCCTTTGTTTTACACCTGGCTGCTCAGACACCTGCCTAAGTTAGATACTTTCTTGAATCCCCACCAACAGAAGAATTGGGCCAAGAGGCTCATCGCCTTGACTTCAGATGATATTAGATGGTGCACCCAGAGCACCAAAGGCAAGGACATTATCACCAGCTATGGACAATACCCTAATGTGCCTCTGATAGGAGTAATGGGTTGCATTAACTACAATCCTTTACTGTTTAAGAGACAATTGGGCTATGCTATGGTTCACCCTCCTAGAGGACAGGATTTAGCTGAGACCCTGTATTGTGAAGTGAAACCTAATTCAGCTGTTGTCAGACAAGCATCCTGGGCTTGGGACAACATCCAGACAAAATGAGTGGCTATTCTTGGAGATGTAATAATGTTGCTTCAGCTCAGTACTATGACTGGTCCCATGCTAGAGCTCAAATTACCAGAATGCCTTTCACCTTGGAAGACATGCCTGGACCATCTACTATACAGCCAGCAGCAACTGTCAGCCTAGAAGAATTTGAGAAGCTGAAGGAAAGGAATGAGAAGTTATCTGAGGCTTTAAAGAAAACTCTTTGGGAGAGGAGTGATGGTTGTCTGGACATTGAGAGATTGGAGAAGCTCAAGGTTGAGCATCTGACCAAAATTGAAAGGACAAAAGACTACATAAGGAAAGCAAGGGCTGGAGAACAGATATTGAAGAATGCCTGCAAGGAGGCTAAGATTCAGAAAGCTAGGGCTGAGCACTATCTGCAAGAGAGTCAGGCTAGGTGGGTCAGGATCACTGAGGCCCGTACACATGAAGACCAGAAGACTCAAGCCAAGATTGAACAGCTAGAGGTCAATGAGAAGAAGCAGCGGGAAGCTTTGTTGGCAGCCCAGAAGGAGATTTCAGAGTTGAAGCTCAGAGCAGGATTGAAGAGATCAAAGGACCAGGACTGGCATAAGAAGTTGACCACTTCCATTACTACCAGGAACCTCCTCATCAGAACCATTACAGAGCACCCAGCTGGTCCAGTGACTGAGGCACTCCTGAAGGAGGTCAGAGAGGATGAGTTTGGACTGGATGTCTGATCCTATGCTTGTTGCTTGTTTCCATTTGATGTACTTTTTCTTTTTGAAGTATTTTGACCCTTTAAGGGCATGTATTGTAAAACAGACTATGTATTGCTCCATCATTTGTAATATATTTTGGTTTGTTTTTATTCGGGCCTTCTCTCAACAACATCAAGCATCTTCCTCGAGGTCTGGAAAGGTCAAAACCAAGAACCAAACTGGATACCTTGGAAAACAAATAAGCATACTGCATTGCATACTAACTTTGTTTTTGTTTTGTAGGTTTTGTAATTATTATTGTTTCTAACTTTGTTGTGATCTCAGGAAATATTGCTCGTCGCCGAGTGTTCCCTGTCAACCGCGCGCACCGGTACCCAACTCGTAACAACCTTCTCGGTATTCAAATGGAACAAGTACAGCAGGACCTGTCTGAGGTCAGAAATCAGATGGCCAATGAGAGAGTGGAGATGAGAAATCAGATGTCTCAGTTCATGGTGGTAATGACTGGCTTGGCCCAGAGTCAAGAAAGGTTGAGATAACTGGTGGAAAGACAAACTCCTGAGGAACCTCATCTTGGAACAGGAGGAACTAGCAACAATGAACAGGGGCAGCCTCGTATCAACCCACCAGAGTTTGGACCTCACTTGAATCCAGAAGTTAACATCCCGAGGAATGTTCAAGGTAACACCGCTAGGGGAAGAATCCTACAAGAGGATCCCCAGGAAGAATAGTTCACTGTCATAGGGGCTGGAGATGAAGTATATGACAGGAGATTGGACGAGATTGCTGAAAAGTTAAGATCTTTGGAGTCTCAGAATTCTTTGGGCTTCGATGTGATGGATATGGGACTAGTGGATGGGGTGAGAATTCCCCACAAATTCAAACCCCCATGCTTTGAAAAGTACAATGGTACCTCCTGTCCTCGCACTCATCTGCAGTCTTTCTTGGGAAGGCTCAAAGCTTATACTATGGATGAAAAGTTGTGGATGTTCTACTTTGAAGACAGTCTGACTGGGGCTTCGAGAGAGTGGTATTCACACTTGTCTAGGGCCACCATAAGATGCTGGAAGGATTTGGCTGAGGCTTTCATCCGTCAATATCAATACAACCTGGACATGGCTCCCAACAGGACCCTTCTGATGGGAATGTCTCAATCTTCTAGAGAGAGCTTCCGGGAGTATGCTCAAAGATGGAGACAGCTTGCTGCTGCTGTCCAACCACCCATGTCGAAAAGGGAAATGGCTGACATGTTCATGAATACATTGCAAGGGACTTATATTGATAGACTGGCTGCTTTCTCCTCTACCAGTTTTGCTGACGTAGTCATAGCTGGTGAGAGAATTGAAAGTCTCTTGAAAATGGGCAAGATCTCCGACAGTGGTGCAAGTTCCTCCAGCAATCCCAGGAAACCTTTTGCAGGGCGCCGAAGGGCAGGTGAAACTAATTTCATTCATACAAGCAGGGGCAGGCCTCAATATGCTCACCGGTCAGTAGCAGTTGTTACCATCCCAGCTCCAATTCCACAATAATCATCATATCCTCAACAACAACAACCACAGTATCAACAATAATCTCACTATCAGCAACAATCCCATTTTCCGCAACAGAGAACCTACAACAACATTAATAACAACCAACAGCAGCGTCCTTTCCAACAAAGGCCATCTCAAGCAAACAGGGTAATTGACCCAATCCCAATGTCGTATGCTGCACTCTTGCTACAACTACTCAAGCTCAACCTAGTTGAGTTAAGGACGTTGGCTCCTCCAGATCCTCTTAATCTCCCAAAGAACTATGATGCAAATGCCAGGTGTGCATTCCACTCAAACACACCGGGGCATAGTACTGAAAAATGCAGGGCCTTACAGATGAAAGTCCAGGATTTGGTGGACTCAAAAGCTCTCAATTTTGCACCTCCTCCGAACGTCACAAGAAATCCAATGCCTAGTCACAACGGGCCAAGAATTAATGCTATTGAAGAGGGCAAACCATCCACATTGATCAACAGTGTTGCACAAATCTGAACACCTCTGGATGAAATCAAAGCTCAGCTGTTAGAATGCCAAGTGTTCCCCGGATGTGAGCTCTTGCTGTGGATATTGCAACATTGCTATTAAGGGATGTGAGAGACTGAGAAATGGCATAGATGCTCTTATTAAGGATGGTATCCTTCAGATTACGACAACAACGACTACAACTCCAACAATTCCTTCATCAACAATCCCAGATACTCCTACAACGTCAGCAACCATTGTTCCAACAGATTCTACTACAACTCCAACAATTACTCAATCAATCACTTCAACGGATACAAGTTCAGTCACAATTCCTTCTACAACGACAACACCCATTATTCCATCAGTTCCTGCTACAACTTCAACACCCATCCAGTCAGCAGTGCCGTCTGCAACATCAACAACAGTTAATGAAAGTGTCTCAGCAGTTACGATATACTACGATCCTGCAAATGTTCCTTCCAACAACTCACAACAAAATGCTACTCCTGTCAGAGCACCAGTTACCATATACTATGATCCACACACCATTTTGGTCCCCTCTGCAGCTGCTATCAGTCCGGTCACTATCACAGTTCCTGGGCCAGTTCCTTACGAAAGCAACAATGCCATCCCTTGGCATTATGGCTCAGATCTGTACTGCGAGGGGCAGAAAATCACTTTAGAATCATCAACTTCTTCACCTCAGATAGACAATGTTGGGGGAGGCGGAGGCTTCACTAGAAGCGGACGTCTCTTTGCCTTGCAAATTCCAAGACCCGTTGCTGAAGCAGAAGCTGCTGCTAAGGCAAAAGGGAAGAGCATGGTGCAAGAAGAACCAGTTGCTAGAGAAGCTTTGAAGACTCCTTTTGATCAAGAGGTTGATGAATTCATGAGAATCATAAAGAAAAGTGATTACAAGGTGGTGGACCAGCTTCACCAAACGCCTTCCAAAATCTCCATACTATCATTGCTAATGTGCTCCAAGGCTCATCGGAACGCACTATTAAAGGTCTTGCACGCAGCTTATGTGCCGGAGGAGATTACTGTTAATCGGTTAGAGGCCGTGGTTGGAAATATCAACGCTAGTCATGGACTAGGATTTACCAACACTGATCTGAAAATGGAAGGTCACAATCACAACAAGGCTTTGCACATTACCTTGGAGTGTAAGGGTGCAGTTCTTTCTCACGTGTTGGTGGACACAGGGTCATCCCTCAATGTCCTACCCAAGAAAGCCCTTGTGAAGCTGGAGCATGATGGATTGGCACTACGCCCAAGCAACTTGGTAGTGAGAGCCTTTGACGGTTCTAAAAGATCAGTTCTGGGAGAGATAGAATTACCAATAATGATTGGCCCACGGGTTTTCAAAACGACCTTCTTTGTGATGGATATACAGCCTGCCTACAGCTGTCTATTGGGTAGACCATGGATACACGCTGCTGGCGCCGTGACATCAACCCTTCACCAGAAGTTAAAATTCGAGTGGGTGGGCCAAGTCATTACCATTTGTGGGGAAGAGGATATCTTTGTTAGCCAGCTGGCTATTTTCAAATACATTGAAATGGATGGGGAGATCCATGAAACAATGAGTCAAGGGTTTGAGGCCCTGAATATCAATGAAACATCTGATGTGCTAGGGACTTCCATCACATCATATCAACAAGCCCGGAAGGTTGTTGAAGAGGGTATCGCTCAAGGCTGGGGCAAGCTGCTACCAGTTGAGAAGAAAGAAGACCGATTCGGGTTGGGTTACAGACCAACTCGACAAGATCAACCAGAGGCTGCAACAGAGCCTAAGTTTGTTAGTGGGGGGATGCTCACCCCGGATGCTGTGAATAGCTTGGAAGATGAGTCAGAAGACGAGCACAACCTGGAAAGCTGGATACGTCCAAGGATCCCGGGGAACCATGTCTCAAACTGGTCTTCCCAGGAAATTATAAGAGTTACTCCTGCAGAGTAATTATTATTTCCTGTCTTTAAGCATGCATCAAGTCCTGCATCTTGCCCAAGATGTCAGGGCTCATTTTGTAATCGGGCCATCTTGTATTTTGTGCAAACGATCAATTAATGAATATCAGGACATCTTTTGCAAATGAGTCTTTTCTTTTCCGCTCACTGTTTTTCATTTTTCATTTTTTGTACAAAAATAAAATGGCAATGTTTTTCAAAATAAAAATTTCATTTTCTAAACAAGATAAAACTGATCACTAAAATGAACAAATCTAAACCCTTGCATAGAGTGCCCTCCAGACTGCACCGACAACAACTCCGCTATGACTTCGTATGACTTTGACAATCCAATTAATCAAGCTGATGAAGGGTTGAAGAAGATTATGAGCTACCTGAAGAGTTAGCCAGATTGTTAAGACAAGAGAAGAAGGTTATCACTCCTCATCAGGAGGAAGTTGAGACGGTTAATCTTGGTACAAAAGAAGACTTGAAAGAAGTTAAGATCGGGGCCTGTCTGCAAGATTCGGTGAAAGAATAACTTATTACCATGCTTCGGGAGTATGTGGATGTTTTTGCTTGGTCTTATCAGGATATGCCCGGATTGGACACCGACATTGTTATGCACAAGCTGCCTCTAAAAGAAGACTGTCCGCCAGTAAAACAGAAGTTGCGCCGTACTCGCCCGGATATGGCAATGAAGATAAAAGAAGAGGTACAGAAGCAGTGGGACGCCGGTTTCCTTGCTGTAACTAGTTACCCGCCGTGGGTTGCTAATATTGTACCTGTGCCTAAGAAGGATGGAAAGGTGAGGATGTGTGTGGATTACCGGGATCTGAATAGAGCCAGCCCAAAAGATGACTTCCCATTACCTCACATTGATGTATTGGTCGACAACACGACTCAGTTCTCTGTATTCTCCTTCATGGATGGATTTTCAGGATATAATCAGATCAAGATGTCACCTGAAGACATGGAGAAGACAACTTTCATCACACCCTGGGGCACATTCTGTTATAAGGTGATGCCATTCAGACTGAAGAATGCTGGTGCCACTTATCAACGGGCTATGGTAATATTATTCCACGACATGATCCATAAAGAAATTGAATGTTATGTGGATGACATGATTGCCAAGTCCCTCACAGAAGAAGACCACCTGGTGAATCTATTGAAGCTATTCAAGCGTCTGAGGAAGTACCAATTGAGGTTAAACCCCAACAAATGCACATTCGGGGTACGATCCGGTAAGCTGCTGGAATTTATTGTAAGTGAGAAAGGGATTGAAGTTGATTCTAACAAAGTCAAAGCCATTCAAGAAATGCCTACACCAAAGACTGAAAAAGAAGTTCGGGGGTTTCTAGGTAGATTGAACTACATTTCAAGGTTCATATCTCATCTTACAGCAACCTGTGAGCCTTTGTTCAAGTTGTTAAGAAAAGAGCAAACGGTCAGGTGGAATGAAGACTGCCAAAGGGCTTTTGACAAAATCAAGGAATACTTACAAGAGCCTCCGATCCTTATGCCTCTCGTTGAAGGAAGACCTCTAATAATGTACTTGACAGTATTAGAAGAGTCAATGGGGTGTGTGCTGGGCCAGCATGACGAGTCTGGTCGAAAAGAGTATGCAATATACTACCTAAGCAAAAAGTTTACCGACTGTGAACAACGTTATTCACTGCTCGAGAAAACTTGTTGTGCTTTAGCGTGGGCTGCTCGTCGACTAAGGTAGTATATGTTGACCCACACTACATTGTTGATCTCAAAGATGGATCCAGTCAAGTACATATTCGAGAAGCCAGCTCTTACCGGACGGGTTGCAAGGTGGCAAATGATCCTCACAGAATATGACATTTAGTACACATCTCAAAAATCCATCAAAGGCGGTGTATTGTCTGATTATCTTGCTGAGCAACCCATTGATGATTACCAGCCTATGAGATTTGACTTCCCTGATGAAGACATCATGTTCATAAAAGCAAAAGATCATGAAGAGCCTATTCACACTGAAGGGCCTGACCCAGAAGAAGAATGGACAATGATGTTTGATGGGGCTGTTAATATGAATGGTCATGGTGTTGGTGCAGTACTCATTACACCTAAGGGAGTTCACATGCCTTTCTCGGCAAAGCTCACCTTTAACTGCACTAACAACGAATCCGAATACGAAGCTTGTATTATGGGTCTTGAGGAGGCCATTGACCTCGGGATCAAGACTTTGACTGTGTTCGGAGATTCAGCTTTGGTAATCAATCAAACCAACGGCAAATGGTATACTCACCAGGAGCATCTGATACCTTACCGGGATTATACAAGGAGGTTATTGACTTTCTTCACAACAGTCAAGCTGGAGTATATCCCTCGAGATGAAAATCAGTTTGCAGATGCTTTGGCTACCATTTCATCCATGATCAAAGTTCAAGCTGCCAACTTTGTGCCTCGGATTTCAGTATCCAGACTTGACAGACCAGCATACATGTTCTCAATAGACCTTGCTAAAGATGATAAGCCTTGGTTTCATGACATCAAATGCTTCTTGGAGGATCAAACATATCCACCTGGGGCATCATCCAATGATAAGAAGACATTAAGAAGGCTAGCTGGTAGTTTCTTCCTGAATGCTGATGGTTCCTTGTACAAGAGAAACTTTGATATGGTACTTATCAAATGTGTTGATAAGACAGAGGCAGACTTGTTGATGCACGAGGTGCACGAAGGATCTTTTGGTACCCACGCTGGAGGGCATGCAATGGCTAAAAAGTTGTTAAGATCATACTATTACTGGATCACAATGGATGCAGACTGTTGTGCTTATGCCCGGAAATGCCATAAATGCCAGATTTATGCAGATAAAGTGCATGTGCCTCCGAATCCTTTGAATGTGATGTCTTCACCCTGGCCTTTTGCCATGTGGGGCATTGATATGATTGGCAAGATTGAACCGACTGCTTCAAATGGCCATAGATTCATCCTAGTAGCCATTGATTATCTTACCAAGTGGGTTGAAGCATCTTCCTATGCAAATGTCACCAGACAAGTGGTAGCCTGATTCCTGAAGAGAGACATCATCTGTCGGTATGGAGTACCCGAGCGAATCATTACTGATAATGGTTCCAACTTAAACAACAAAATGATGGCAGAATTATGCCGGGACTTCAAGATCCAACACCACAATTATTCTCCTTACAGGCCAAAGATGAATGGCGTTGTAGAGGCGGCTAACAAGAATATCAAGAAGATTGTGCAGAAGATGGTGGTCACCTACAAAGATTGGCATGAAATGCTACCATTTGCCTTGCATGGGTACCGTACATCAATCAGAACATCCACTGGGGCAACACCATATCAGCTTGTGTATGGTGTGGAGGCAGTCCTACCTGTTGAAGTTGAATTACCCTCCTTGCGGGTATTGATGGATGTTAAACTGAATGAAGCAGAATGGATCCAATCCTAGTACGAACAACTAAGTCTGATCGAAGAGAAGAGATTAGATACAATATGTCATGGGCAGTTATATCAGAAAAGAATGAAGAAAGTCTTCGATCAGAAAGTCAGGCTTCGGGAATACCAAGTAGGAGATCTTGTGCTGAAAAGACTCCTTCCTCCTCATACAGACCACAGGGGCAAGTGGACTCCGAATTACGATGGTCCATTCATAGTAAAGAAAGTTTTCTCTGGTGGAGCACTGATGCTCAGTACTATGGATGGTGAAGACTTCCTGTCCCTTGTGAATTCAGATGCAGTTAAAAAATACTTCGCATAAAATGACCCGCTGGACATAAAAACAGAATGTAAGTCCAGGCAAAAATAGGGCATCTCGGCGAGTCAAAAACAGAATAAAAGACTCGGGCAAAAATAAGGGAAAATAAATAAAAAAATGTACACCCACTGAGTTGAAAAGCCGCATTGGACAACTCAGGAAAAAATGGGCATCCTGGTGGATTGAAAACCTGAAAGGGCGATCCACGCAAAATAAGGGAATGAGCGAACAACTGCATTCTGAATTCGTCTGTATCACTTACAACGTGGCAAGCTTCGAAAGGTTCAAGCGTCGGTCAGAATCAGCCTTCTTCAGAAAGCGGGATGAGAAGAACGTCAATGTCATACGAGTCATAGCAAGAGGGAAGCACTGAAGCGTCATCAACATTGCCAGCTCTTTTTGTTTCTCAATTTGTAACAATCTCCTCATTTTAGGGGATTTGTTTCTTTGATTGTACTTGCCAATTCAAGGCACACAAATTAATAAAATCAGATCTTCAGTCACACTTTTGTCTCATACATTTTATTTTCATTTGCAAAAATGTCTGATGTCCTTAAAATATTGATTGCGTGAAGGCAGATGCGTCTTTTCTAAATAACATGCTTACAGGAAATATATTTTCTCCCGGGAGTGTCTGAACTCCTATGATGGAATCCAGTAAGGGATACCTCGGGATATTTTGTACGTTCCTTTGTCATAAAAGGATTTCAGGAATCCAAAGCGCAACATGGGGCATGAAAGCTTCTCCCCAGCAGGTTGCCAAAAGCATTCTGCCCCAGCATCTTTTTCAAAGTAGCATCATGAGGGTCTCATATCCCTAGCTAAGTACATCATCCTCAGCAGACTCCCCACAGAAATCTCTAGGAGGATCGTTCAATGATCATTCCTCCCCGGCCAAGTGCAAAGACAGGGGACCACCTCCCCGCAGAGCTCCAGCCTCTATCCAAGAAGAGCGATGTCTGAGGATCTCACAAACAAAGTGACGAAAGCTTCCACATACCCCAACTGGGCTCCTCATCACCAAAGATAGGTCTATCAATGACTTGTTTTCCCAAGCAGTCATATATATATATCAGATTTACCAATGATCTTTTCCCCCAGCTGGGATATTTCTTCCAAAGCATATTAGCCAGAGATCTTCACAGCAACGGGATCCGAATCCCGGATCGGTATCTTTTGCATAATCATAGCATTCGCATCATATTATCCCCCCAGAGCGTAGCATTCCGTCTAATACGGAGAATTACGGCAAAAAATCAAACATATTGCATAATCATAAGCCATGTTTTGAATCAAGCACATGTATATACCAACTTTCCATCAGCAATATATGTATATACAAAGGCCCACAGTCACAAGCAGAAAGCCAAAGCATCCTCTTTGCACTCTCAAATACAGATACACACTCCATCGACACCCTTCCGTGTCACCATTCCCCAGCATACTTGCCAAAACACTTATTGTAAACCAAACACTTGTTTATATTACACTTCTTTCGACACCCGTCTGTGTCATCTTATCCTTACGGATATTTTGAAATATCTTTTACACTCATAGGGTCATAACTTATACATTCTCTCTTTGACACTCGTGCCTGTCACTCTCCCCAGCAAGTTGAACACTCATCTGTGTCTCACTCATGCTTGTTTTTCACTCATACAGATACTCATCCGTATCTTGTATGCACCACTTATCTCTCCTCAGATTCAACCCTTGTCCGTGTTCCGGTTGGTACTCGTCCGTACCATTATCTCTGAACATGCGTCAGTGTTTGTTTCTACCGATACTCGTCTGTATCATAGTCTTAAGGATGCTCGTCCGCATCTGTAGTCTATATATAGTGTCAAACACTTATATCTTTTCCTTCTTGAATTTAGACACTCGTTTGTGTCTACCCTTCCCCAGAAGAGCCCCCAGCAAATCCCAATAAACTATTTCCTTTCTATATGACATTCGTCCTATGTCATGATACTTCCGGCAGCCGTACCCTGCCAGGTGATCGTCCTTCACCTTTTTGATGATCGTCCTTCATCATCCCCAGCGGAGTCTCCATTATTGGAACCCCTCTCCTATCCGACATTCGTCCTATGTCGTGATATTTTAGCAGCCGTCCTCTGCTAGGTGATCGTCCTTCACCTCTTGATGATCGTCCTTCATCATTTTATCCGATGGTCGTCCCTATCGTTGATCTAGTTATCTGACATTCGTCCTATGTCATGATAAACCCTGAGAGCAGCCATACCCTGCTAGGTGATCGTCCTTCACCTCTTGATGATCGTCCTTCATCATGCTTATCTGGTGGCCGTCCCTATCGTCGACCTTTTTTATCCGACATTCGTCCTATGTCGTGATACTTTCGGCAACCGTACCTTGCCAGGTGATCGTCCTTCACCAATAGATGATCGTCCCTCTTCTTACCCCCGACAGAGCAGCCGTCCCCTGCTAGGTGATCGTCCTTCACCCTTGATGACCGTCCCTCATCATTTTATTTCTTATGCTTCGAACTTGATGGTCGTCCCCATCATTTTCTTTACCTTTAATCCCCAGAGAGTTTTGTTCCTTTACTTGATGGCCGTCCCCATCATGATACCTCCATTTCCCCAGCATGTCGGACATCCCCGTCATTGCTTTATCCCCAGCAGTCGTCCTCTGATCGACGGTCGTCCTCCGTCGCCCGCACTTTATATTCATACTTTATTTTCTTTTACAATCTATATCCCTTTTCTTCTTCATTCAGTGAGTGCAAATTTTGGACTGTCTTTGGTATTCAACCACAAGTTATCTAGCTTGCCTGTTAAGCCGTCGCTTACATCCTACACAACTAACTCATGTTTGAATAGGGGCAGCTGTAAACACCACAAATTTGCCCTCACTCATTTCACCATGGCTTGTTATCTTTTCATTAGCATAAGTTCAATCATATCATCTCATATTACATTTTTGCTTCACTGCATGGTTTCAAAGTCATTTGCATCTAGGGTTTGTGATTTGAGCAATCCCTGAGCTATCTGAGCCACTCCAAAGGTCTTCAATCATCTCAAGAGGGTCCATATATGTCCAAGCATCATATTATATCCTCCCAAGATCAAGAAAGTCAGAAAATCACAAGAACTGAGGAAGTTATGGAAGCAGAGCCAAGCTTAACTGCACAGATGACCTAAAATTAGGGTTTTGGTTTCAGAGGCCATAACTCCAAATTTTTTGCTCATTCTTGTTTCTATTGGTAATTATATGCTATAAGGATCATACATACCAATTTTCATGAAGAAATTCAATGGGAAAGGCATCTGATCCAAAGATGACTTCTTAAGCAAGTCAGTGCAAAATCAGGGCATCTGAGGCCCCCAATCCTCCAACCAAAGGGTCTTCTCCATCATTTTGGGTGTATGTGATCTTTATTTGATCTTAAAAGAGGTTAGAAGTTCACAAAATTGAAGAATTTCAAGCCATTTGCAAAGTTGCCATTTTGGGAAAGTGACTTGTAATGCAAAATTGTCATTTTGGGAAAGTTTTTCAACCTCCTCTTTTTGATTAAAAAATGCTTCAAATGAAAAATTCTTGGTCATGAAAGTTGTAGATTGGATCATTCCCTTTTCAAAAAGTACAAGAACTCGATCTAATTCATCATAGAACTCAAGTTATGGCTTTGCAAAGTTGGGAAAATCACAAAATTTCACTTATGCATCAAAGAGGGAAGTTTGAAAAAACACTTGCCAAAGCCAAATGAGTCTTCTAATTGACTTCTAAGCATTGCACAAACATCATACATGACCTATAATTCAGAATTTCACAAAGAAATCCCAAGTTTCATGCCTTGAACATCAAGATTTCTTAAAGGGGCCAAAACATCACATAATTGCAAAATACTCCATAACTTTCTTCTCTCTTGCTGAATTGCCTCAAGGATGGATTTGTGGACATCCATGAAGTCAGCTGCGCATGGACATGCCCAAGGGCCAGCTGTATTCTTGCCCATACCTCAAGTACAAGTCATGTTGACATTTTTGCAACTTGCCCATGCCAATCAACATAGGCCACCACCCACCCTCTGACCTATCCCAGCATGATATGTGTACCAAAAGCAAGCCATTCCATAACATAACACAAGCAAAAAACCTCCAAGAACTCAGCAATCACAAAAACTCCCTCTTATGCAAAAGCCTTCGAAATTCATAGCTCAGCCATCAAACCTCAAAACAAATTCCACCATTCAACTCCATATCCATTGCTGATCATTTCCCACCCTTCATTTTCCCCTAAAACACCCTGAATCAAAAACACGATTTTCACATTTCTTGAACTGAGTTTCAGCAAACATCACTTAGAGGCCATATAAACTCCAACCAAGCATCCCAAACTCTTCAGGAGGATCATTGGAGCTGATTTGAGGCAAAGAAGCAGCCAGCTAGTGCCCTTTTCGAAAGCTTCAGTTCAGGTGAGCTCAAGAACTTTTTTTCCAAAACCTTCATTTTAAGCTCTTAATTGATTCTATGTGCTCTCCTGATGATCATGATGTCTTTACTTTTGAAAATGATTGAGAAATAAGCATTTCATAAGCTTCTAAAATTCCTGTTATGTTTTCCGTTTTGCTTCGATTCATGTTCTTGATGATGAATAAATGATTTTTGTTGTGTGATTCTTGTTGGGGTTAATGTGAGGATCATTTCTGGATAGTTTAAGGGCTTGGGGTTGCGTATAGAGTGAGATAGCATGAGGGGATAGCCGGAGAAGATGACCGGAACAATGTTCCGGTCACCTGAAAGTGATCAGGGTTCAGATTAGGGCTTAATTGTGTAATTAGCGTAGTTTGAATTCTGGCCCTTGGATAGCGCGCGAAGTCAATTCCCTCCCTTTTCCATTTGAATCTGGACCACTGGATCAGCATACTTTCATTAATTCACAATTTAATTGCATTTTAATTGCATTTCTTTGTACATTTTATTAAAAATAGCAAAACACTTTCAAAAAAATTTATCTTTTGCAATTCTCTTTCAAATATTTTTCTCATTCTGAAAATAATTTTTATTTTATTTTTTGCATAAAATTCGTATTTTTAAAATATTTAAATGTTTATTTTAATTAATTAATGAGAATTAATTAAGTAAAATACCATTTAAGTTTCTAAAAATCACAAAAAAAATCACATTGCATCTTGATACATTTAGAAACATTATCAAACCCTTCACACAAATTTCTTTTTGGTTCTTGACCTATTTTGACATTTTTCTTTGGATTTAGGGTTCTTAAAAGTCAATATTTTTACCCTAACTTAGAAAAATCCTTTCTGCCTAACAATGAAGAGTTTGATGATGGTTCTTTTTGCATTGTATTCCTCTTGTCATGTAGTTTCTAGGATAAAATGGGCATGAATTTATCTTTTATTTTCAATTTGTTTTGTATTTTTTCTTTTGAGGCATCCTAAAACCCTAGCCAACTTGAGAAAATCATAACTTCTTTAGGGTTAAGAGTCAGGTCTTCCCTTTTGGGCAGTGAACTTGTATAGGTTTAGGGTACCTTTGATCCCATTTTCAATTTTTTATCTTGTCATTTTCTTCTGATTTTGAATTTTGCTTTGTATCTTGTGCATAAACCCTAATTTACATCTTCCTTTGCATTCATTCCTCATATGCTTGCATACATGAACTTACCATGAAACTTTGTGCATCCACATGACATATAAGACATATAAGACATATTAGAATCATGTTTGATCATTGAATCATCCATTTGCCATGCTTTTGCTTTCATGTCATATGCATTCATGTACTCTCATGGTTCTTACATGTTTCATTTGCATCCTCCTTGCTTGTATAATCATCCACATCACATGACATGCTTTCATACCATCTTATAGCATCATTTGCCTCATGATATGCTTCTGATTTTGGTTGGCATCCTTGCATCCCATCTCATTTTCATTTCACTTCATTCCTTGTTGCTAACTTTTCAGGTGGTAAGTGTTTGAGAAGTGAATTTGCCTTCACTTCTCATAATCTCTTCTCATCTCTCTTATGCATTCATTACTGCATTTTATTTATGGATTAGAGTGAGCTTGCTCATTCATGCTCCCTACCCTCTTTCTTTCTTCAAGAAACTTATCTTCTTAAGTGAAGTAAGTTGTCCTGCTTCTTCTGTTTCTTCCTCCTTTCATCTGCTTCTTCCTTGGTGGCTTTTCTCTTGAAGATCTTTTGAAAGCCTCATAAACCCTAGGAACATCTAAGCATGATCACAATTAGGGTTTGATTTAGTCCCCCATTAGTTTTTCCTTTGTGTCATCTTTGTGTCTTCTCTTCTCATCTCTTAATCAAGGACTAAACCCTTAAGGCTTTAAGGCTTTGTGATTAGGGTTATGCCTGTATCCTTCTATTAGGATGGAGTGTATAACTTTAATCCTAAGTGTTAAACCCTTAATGTGTTTAAATCCTCTAATCAATCCATATAATAATCACTAAGACAATAACTTATAACTTGGGCCTTGTATTAGGGTTCTAATTCTTCCAGAACTGGTTAAGGACTAACCCTAGTGTTAATGGACAAGTCCCCCTCAAGTTGTCTTACAAACCATAAAATCCACGTCTTAATCTTATCATTAACTAAAATCCACTTTAATAAAGGCTTTGTTTTTTCATGAGGTTAATCCCTAATCATGGATTAAGTTGAGGAGCCTTCCTCAGCTTAAATGTTCTCATCTATTATCCTTCTATTAGGATGGTGTAATGAGTCCATTAAATCCCTGATTATGGCTTAAACTCATTACTTAACACTAAACAAAAACACCAAAAACATCTAAAGAATCACAAGTAGGTTAATGATCTTAATCCTACATCATGGTGATTAAGTGTGAGGTGTTTACTTCATACTTAAGGTATTCTCATTACCCCTAATCAGAGGGAAGATGTGATGAGTTTACTAACCCTTGGTTTAGGCTTAAGCTCATTTTCTTATGACAAACACCAAAAGCAATAATAAACCTGAAAATACAAAAACAAACAATAATCGTCTCCTCCGGGATTCTTTTCTCATCTCATTCACTCATAAACGAGAACTCGCTTCTTCCGTCTAATGCAAGACAGTTTGCACCTAAGCCAGACAGGTCATACACTTGAGCATAGACAAGTAAGCAGTTCACAAGTCAATTTATCTTTCAGTATCTTTGAGTCAAACTACGGTGTTCTGACTTCCTCATTGCACGAGAGGATAAGTAGGCATAACTTAACAGTTATCGAACAAAAGTCTCTGTATATTCCCCCTCTTTCTAGCATTACTCTTTAAGCCTCATAGTCTTGAGCTTCACACTCTTTCTTTGCACTGACACTCCTTTATCCCACTTCACATTCTTTTTTGCACTAACACTTGTACCTTTTTCCAGCTTTTGCACACAAAATAGCACTGACACTACCCCTTTAAAACACAAATCTTTTAAGCGTGGATCCCGTCGAGTACAACGGACAATCTGGGTGCTAATACCTTCCCAGGTTGTAACCAACCCCCTTTCTCAGTTTCTCTGGTTCGCGATCGTCTTATCCATCTTTTCTTAGGTTTATGCAGCATTACCTTTCCTTCGGGATAAAAATGCCTAGCTGGCGACTCTTTTCATTTTCTTCTCTTTCGCCGACCGTTCGCGTCTGT
This sequence comes from Lathyrus aphaca, assembly GCA_963966055.1. NCBI lineage: Eukaryota > Viridiplantae > Streptophyta > Magnoliopsida > Fabales > Fabaceae > Lathyrus > Lathyrus aphaca. Next base: position 403,402,168 of record OZ014521.1, on the reverse strand, counting down.
ACCACATTTAACCGGAGCCTCATTTGGTGGGAGCGACAATAAGATGCAAAGCAAAAGGAAATAAAGCAAATGAATGTGCCAAGACCAAAATCAGAAGTGTAAACATGATGCAAATGTGTTATGGAATGATGCAAAGACATGTGATATGCTTATGAATGTTCATACAAGGGATGAGATGCAAAAGATGGCAAGTTAGAAGCATGAAAACACATGGATACACATGAAAAGCAATGAATGCAAAGCATACCAAATGAATGATGCAATGATCAATCAATGTTCAAATATGTACTAGGATGTCTAAGATGCCATACAAGAACATGGAATGTCATGGCAAGTTCATATGATTCAGATATGCAAAGGTGAATGCTAATGAACATAGAAAATTAGGGTTTTATGAATGTATGAGATGCACATGATCAAAAAAGAAGTATACATCATGATAAAAAATTTAAATTGAACTCAAACAAACCCTAAACACATACAAGATCACTCCCCAAAGGTGGAGGTCAGAAGCTAAACCTAGGGAAAGATATGAATTTTCTAAGTTATCTAGGGTTTTTGGAGGATTCTAAAGGAAAAAATACCAAACAATTTGAAAATGCAATGCAAAATTATAAGTTAAATAACCTAGATACTAGATGCAATGTGTGAAAGAATTCAAAAAGAAACAAGTTCAAACTCATCATGGTTGATCAGAAATGATTTTCAAGTTAGGGTTAGGAAAATGTGAATTTTATGAACCCTAATTCAAAGAAAATTGTGAAAACCTGATCAAACCTAAAAAGAAATTTGTATTGTGAGTTTGTAAATTGTTCTAAATTCCTAAGAATGCTTCATGATTTTTTTTGTGATTTTTAGATACCTAAATATATTTTTAATTAATTAAAATCAATTAATTAATTAAATAAAACATTTAAATGATTTAAAAATACTTTTTTAATGCAAAAATTAAAAATAAAACTGTTTTTGAGTTTAGAAAAATATTTGAAATGAAAATGCAGAAAATGAGATTTTTAGAAATGTTTTTGCTATTTTAAATAAATAAAAGTAAAGAAAAGAAATAAAAATGAGAAGTATGCTGAATCAATGGCTTGGATTGGATTTTGAGGGGATCAAGGGCCAGGATGTGAGGGTTGACTGACTTGGGGTATGTTAATTTGAGGGCCATGATTTAAAATTACTAAACGCGCCACATCCAATGGCTCATAATCCATCCGAGTTAATAAATTAGGTTTATTTTAATTAATTAGAAATTAGGGCTAATGATCTCATCTGAACCGTCCAAAGCTTAATCTAAACACACATCCAATGGTCCACATTTAAACTGACACTTAAACCCTAGTTAAAACCCTAATCACTCTCAGGTGACCGGAGGAAGCTCCGATCATCTTCTCCGGTCACCCAAAACCTCAACTTCCTCCCTAGGCCACCCAAGCCCTAAAAACTGCCCAGAATCAATCCCCAAACTTCATGGAACACGAATCAACAAACAAACAAAATCTATTTTACATGAATCATGAGAAAAGAATCAAAACGAAAAACATACAAAAATTTCAGAAGCCAAATACATCCTACATACTCAACCATTTTCAATGATTCAAAGCTCAAAATGTTCAGGGAAGCAAACTTTATCACATGGTAACTTAAAATCAAAGTTCTGGAAAAATGTTTAAGTGAGCTACCTGATATGAAGCTTTCTAATCTGGAGCTTTCTGGCATCTTCTTTGATGTTAATCCACTCCACTTGATCCCTTTGTGCTTCTGGAATGTTTAAAACAAGTTTTGAATGGCTAGTTTGTGATGTTTGGTTCTGATAACTCCAAAATCGTGTTTGAGTTATGGAGTGTTTCAGGCCAAAGTGAAGGGTGTTTTGTGTTCCTCAGGTCATGAGTGATTGAATGGTGAAGAAAGTTTTGAGTTTGAGTGGATGTGGAGTGAGTTTCGAAGGAATGAATATTTTTGAGGTTTTTGGCAATCTGAATCTGTGAGAGCTTGCATGCTTCAGTGTTGTTATGTTTGAGGTCCTTTGGGTTTGCATAAGAGGTACTGATTGGCCAGAGAGTTGTTGTGGCATAATGTGATTTGTATGGGCCATTTTGAAAAAAAGTCAATATTTGGCAACTATGAGTATGGCACGGGTCAGGGGAGATCACAAGGCTTGTCTTGCCTCAGATTCATTAAAGGGTGGCCTTTGGATCAGATTTCATGAGCTGGAGTACTTGGATCAAGAGATATCATATGTTTTGCAATTTTCCCTCTTTGGATTTTCTTGAAGTGCAAGGCATGAAAACTTGTGATTCTTGGCATAATTTTGATCAAGCAATGTTGCATTATCATGTTATGATGCTTAGAAGTCAATTAAAGGTCACAAGAAGTCTTGAAACTTGATTTTGCAAAAATCCCTCTTTGGCATGAACTTGAAAGTTATAAGATTTTTCCCAACTTTGAAACATCATATCTTGAGTTCTAGTATGAATCAAGAGGAGTTCTTGTACTTTTTGAAAATGGGAAGATCCAATCTACAACTTTCATGTTTGAAGATTTTTCATTTGAAGCCTTTTTGATCAAGTAATAGGAGGTTGAAAATCTTTCCCAAAATGGAAAGTTTTCATTACAAGTCATGTCCAAAAATGGAAAGTTTGCAAATGGCTTGAAATTCTTCAATCTTGTGAACTTCTAACCACTTATAAGATCAAATAAAGATCATAGAACCTCAAAATAATGAAGATGACCCTTTGGTACCCTTGATGGTGGCCTCAGATTCCTGATTTTGACTTTTCTTGCACAATAAGTTACCAGTTGATCAAATGACTTCCACAATGAATTTCTTCATCAAATTTGGTACACATGATTCTTATAACATATTAAGACCAATGGAATCAAGAATGGACAAAAAATTGAGATTAAGGACCTCAAACCCAAAACCCTAATTTTAGGTCATCTATGTAGAAAACCCTAGCCTGCCTGGACACCTCTGCAATGCTTTATGATATTTTGACTTTAATGAACCTTGGGGAGCATATTATGATCATGGAACACATATGGATCCTCTTGAAAAGCTTAAAGGCCTTTGAGATAGCTCAAATCACTTCTTAGATTTATCTGATCACAAACCCTAACTATGCAACTTATGCAGTGAAATAAACTATGCAATGTGAGATGACATGCTTATGCTAATGAAATATGAAATACCACAAGCCATGGTGTGAGAAAAAGAGAGGGAAAATTTGAGGTGTTTACATTTGCCCCTATTCAAGCATGAGTTAGCTGTGCAGGGTGTAAGCGCCTGGCTTAACAGAAAAACAAGATAACTTGTGATTGAATACCAAAGACAGTTCGAAATTTGCACTCACTGGGGAGAAGAAGAAAAGGGATATAAATTGTAACAGGCAATATAGTATGAGTATCAAATGAAAGCGGTTAAGGACGACCATCGGGTAGAGGACAACTACTGGGGGTAAAAAACGGTAAGTAAAGCAATGACGGGGACGACCATCATGCTAGGAAATAAAGATACCGCGACGGGGACGACCATCGGGTAAATTGATGAAGGACGATCATCAGGATAAGGGAAAAGACCACGACGGGGACGGCCATTGGGTAAAGAAATAAAACTCTCATAGGATTAAAGGAATGAGGAAAGCATTGACAGGGACGACCATCAGGTTAAAGGGTAAATAAATCGCGACGGGGATGGCCATCGGGTAAAGGAATAAATGAAATAATGATGAGGGACAGTCATCAAAAGGTAAAGGACGATCACCTAGCAGGGGACGGCTGCTGAAAATTTCACGACATAGGACAAATGCCGGATAGAAAAGATCAACGACAGGGACGGTCATTGGATAAGCATGATGAAGGGCGATCATCAAGAGGTGAAGGACGATCACCTAGTAGGGGACGGCTACTGTTAGGGATTATATCGACATAGGACGAATGTCTGATAACAAAGATCAACGATGGGGACGGCCATCGAATAAATGATGACGGACAATCATCAAAAGGTGAAGGATGATCACCTAGAAGAGGACGGCTGCTAAAAAGATATCGCAACATAGGAAGAATGTCGGATAGAAAGTTCCAACAATGGGGATTCCACTGGGGAAAGGATGAGGGACAGTCATCCAAAGGTGAAGGACGATCACCTAGAAGGGTACGATTGCTGAAAGTATCGCGACATAGGACGAATGTCGGATAAGAGGATCAACGATGGGGATGGCCATCTGATAAAATTATGAAGGACGGTCATCATAAGGTGAAGGAAGATCACCTGGCAGGGGACGGCTGCCAAAAATATCATGACATAGGACGAATGTCGGATATAAAAGTTGTTTTGCTAGTGACTTACTGGGGAATGGTAAACACGGACGAGTGCTTACGCTTTGAAATAAAAGGTATAAGTGTTTGACGGTGTGTATAGATTAAAGATGCGGACGAGCATCCTTAGGACCATGATACTAACGAGTATCAATAGAAACAAACGCTGACACGTGTTTAAGGATGATGATACGGACGAGTATCAATCGGTTAAGCAAGGAACACGGACGAGTGTTGATCTACTGAGGAGGTGATATAAATAAGATACATACGAGTATCATAGGATTGTGTATAAGTATGTACAAGTATTTGACCTGCTGGAGAAATATGTGCAAGACACGGACGAATGTAAAAAGATTGAGCAAAGGACACAGACGAGTGTTTGGCTTGCTGGGGAAGTATGACACGGGCGAGTGCCAGAAAGAATATGTACAAGTATGAATAAGTATCTGTATTGAGAGTGCAAAAAGGGAGGCTTTGTTTGCGGGGATAAGTTTTGTATATTGTTGGTGAAGTGATTCTGATGTTTGCAGGTGATTGGCTCGAACCTGGCTTATGATCATGCAAATGTTTGATTTTTCCGTAATGCTCTGTATTGGACAGAATGCTACGCTCTGCGTGGGGAAAATGATGTGAATGCTATGATTATGCAAAATGAGAGAACCGATCCGAGATCCGGATCCTGCGGGGAGAAAGATCTTTGGGCGATTTGTCTGGAGGGAGAACTCCGTTAGGGAAAGAGATCATTGGTCGATCTGTGGGGAGAAAATATTACTGAACGATCATTCTAGGGAACTCTGTATGGATCTCGGCTGGGAAAGCTTCTGTTGAAGAGACTCATGCCGGGGATGAGGAGGCTTTGGCAACTCCGCTGGGGGAAGAGTAGTTCCAGCATTACTCGGGTGATCCTGCTTGGGGAGAAGAGAACTTCTGGGAAGTAATCTGTTGTAACTCCTTTGTCCAAGCGGCACTCTGTTAAACAAAGGAGAAGTACAAGTGTCTAGAGGTATCCTCAACCAGATTCCGTCATAGAAGTTAGATTCTTCTGAGAACAACATATTTCCTACAAGCGTTTATTGAAAATGGCTTATACGTTTTTATGCAAGTGTTGTATTATGAATTTTGGACATTTTGCAAACGAAACAAAAAATGTACAAAAAAAAGTGTGACTGAATATTGTGATTTTATTGATTTGTGTGCCCTGAATGGGCGAGTACAGTGAAGAAGCGAATCCCTGAAAGGAGGAGATTGCTGTAAATTGAGAAAATAAAAGTGTTGGAAATGTTGAAATTGATGCTCCGGTGAGCTTCCTTTGGTATGACCTGTATGACCTTGACATTTTTCTTATCTTGCTTTCTGAAGAAGGTTGATTCTGACCGACGCTTTATCCTTTCAAAGCTTGCCATGTTGTGAATGATACAGACGAATTCAGGATGTAGTTGTTATCTTTTTCCCTGATTTTGCGTGGATCGCCCTTTCGGGTTTTCAATCCACCGGGATACCCATTTTTGCCTGAGCTATCCGATGTGGCTTTTCAAATCAGCGGGTGTACATTTTTTCAGTTTTTCCCTTATTTTTGCCCGAGTCTTTTATTTTGTTTTTGACTCACCGGGATGCCCTATTATTGCCTGGACTTACATTATGTTTTTATGTCCAGCGGGACTTTTATGCGAAGTATTTTTTAATTGCATCTGAATTCACAGGAGATAAGAAATCCTCGCCATCCATAGTAGTGAGCATCAGTGCCCCACCAGAGAAAACTTTTTTTTACTATGAATGGGCCTTCGTAGTTTGGCGTCCATTTGCCCCTGTGGTCTGTATGAGGAGGAAGGTGTATTTTCAGAACAAACTCTCCCACTTGGTATTCCCGAGGTCTGAATTTCTGATCGAAGGCTTTCTTCATTCGCTTTTGATACAACTGCCCATGATAGATGGCTGCTAATCTCATTTCTTCAATCATACTCAGTTGATTATATCGAGATCGGACCTATTCTGCTTTTCACATCCATCATTACCCGTAAGGAGGGTAGTTCAACTTCAACAGGTAGGACAACTTCCATACCATACACAAGATGATAAGGTGTTGCCCCAGTAGATGTTCTGATAGATGTCCGGTACCCATGCAAGGCAAATGGTAGCATTTCGTGCCAGTATTTGTAGGTGACTACCATCTTTTGCACAATCTTCTCGATATTCTTGTTAGCAGCCTCAACAACGCCATTCATCTTTGGCCTATAAGGAGAAGAGTTCTGATGTTGAATTTTGAAGTCCCAGCAAAGTTCTGCCATCATCTTGTTGTTCAAATTGGAACCATTATCAATAATGATTTTCTCAGGAACTCCATATCGACAGATGATATCCCTTTTCAAAAATCGAGCTACCCCTTGCCTGGTGACATTTGCATATGAAGCTGCTTCAACCCATTTGGTGAAGTAATCAATGGCTACCAGGATGAATCTGTGACCATTTAAAGTAGTCGGTTCGGTCTTTCCAATCATATAAATGCCCCACATGGCGAAAGGCCAAGGTGAAGACATTACATTCAAAGGATTTGGAGGAACATGCACTTTGTCCGCGTAGATCTGGCATTTGTGGCATTTTCTGGCATAGGCACAACAGTCTGCATCCATTGTGATCCAGTAGTAACCTGACCTTAATAACTTCTTTTCCATTGCATGTCCTCCAACATGGGTACCGAAAGAACCTTCATGTCTTCATCAGGGAAGTCAAATCTCATAGGTTGGTAATCATCAATGGGTTGCTCAGCCAGATAGTCAGACAATACACTGCCCTTAATAGCTTTCTGAGAGGTGTACTGAATGTCATATTCAGTTAGAATCATTTGCCACCTGGCAACCCTTCCGGTAAGTGCTGGATTCTCAAATATGTACTTGAGTGAATCCATCTTTGAGATCAATAAGGTAGTATGAGTCAACATATACTGTCTTAGTCGGCGAGCAGCCCACGCTAAAGCACAACAAGTTTTCTCGAGCAGTGAATAACGTTGTTCACAGTCGGTTCAACTTCAAATGATACTTTCTCAGATGCTTGAACAATTTCAGCAGATTCACCAGATGATCTTCATCAGTAAGGGACTTGGCAATCATATCATCCACATAGCACTCGATTTCTTTATGGATCATATCATGGAATAATGTTACAATAGCCCGTTGATATGTTGCACCGACATTCTTTAGACTGAACAACATTACCTTATAGCAGAATGTGCCCCAGGGTGTGATGAAGGTTGCCTTCTCCATGTCTTCTGTAACAGCTCGGGCCCCTCGCAAGGCAATCCCGACACTGCCACCTCACGATCTTCTCTACCCCCCTCACTAGTAGAGTTTTTGCCTTCCGTGGGAATCGAACCCTGTACCCTGGGGTTCAAGTACTTGTTCAATCCATTCCCACTACCACTTGAGCTAGTAGCTCAAGTGGTAGTGGGAATGGATTGAACAAGTACTTGAACCCCAGGGTACAGGGTTCGATTCCCACGGAAGGCAAAAACTCTACTAGTGAGGGGGGTAGAGAAAATTGTGAGGTGGCAGTGTTGGGATTGCCTTGCGAGGGGCCCGGGCTGTTACATCTTCAGGTGACATCTTAATCTGATTGTATCCAGAAAATCCATCAATGAAAGAAAATACCGAGAATTGAGCTGTGTTATCCACCAATACATCAATGTGAGGTAATGGGGAATCATCCTTGGGGCTGGCTCTGGTCAGGTCCCGATAATCAACACACATACGCACCTTGCCATCCTTCTTAGGTACGGGTACAATGTTAGAAACCCACGGCGGGTAACTAGTTACAGCAAGAAAACCAGCGTCCCACTGCTTTTGTACTTCTTCTTTGATTTTCATAGCCATGTCTGGGCGAGTACAGCACAACTTTTGTTTAACTGGTGGACAATCCTCTTTCAAGGGCAGTCTGTGTATGACAATATCTGTATCCAAACCTGGCATATCCTGATAGGACCAAGCGAATACATCGATATATTCCCGAAGCATACTGATAAGTTGTTCTTTCACTGGAGCTTGCAGACTGGCCCCAATCTTCACTTCTTTTACATCTTCCTCGGTACCAAGATTGACAGTTTCAACTTCCTCCTGATGAGGAGCAATCACTTTTTCCTCTTGTCTCAACAACCTGGCCAACTCTTCAGGAAAATCAGAGACTTCATTAACCCATTCACCTGCTTGATTAATTGGATTGTCGAAGTCATACGAGGTCATAACAGTGTTGTTGTCAGTGCAATCTGGAAGGCTATCTCTGCAAGGGTTGAGATTTGTTCATTTTAGTGATTGATTTTATCTTATTTAGAAAAAGTGAATGAAGTTTATTAAGAAAAACATTGACATTTATTCTTTTGTGCAAAAATAACAAAAAATGAAAAGACAATGAGCGAAAAGATTGTTTGCAAAAGATGTCCATTGTTCATTAATTTCCATTTGCACAAAATACATATATGGCCCTATTACAAAATGAGTCCTGACACCTTGGGCAAGATGCAGGACTTGATTCACGCTTAAACAGGAAATAATAATTACTCTGCAGCAGTAATCCTTATAATTTCATGGGAATACCAGTTGAGGACTTGTTGGCCTGAGGCTCTTGGACGAATCCAGCTTTCCAGGTTGTATTTGCTTTTAGCCTCGTCTTCCACATTGTTGATAGCATCCGGGGTCAGCATTCCCCCACTTATGAACCTGGGAGCTTCAGTAGCCTCCTCTTGAGCTTGTCGGGATGATCTATAACCCAAATCAAATTTGTCCTCTTTTATCTGAACATGTAGCAGCTTGCCCCAGCCTTGGGCATTCCCTTCTTCAACAACCTTCCGAGCTTCCTTGTAAGAAGCAATTGAAGTACTAGACACTTCAGTTGTTGCTTCATTGACATTGAGAGCTTCAAAACCCTGACTCATTGTCTCGTGGATCGCCCCATCCATCTCAATGTACTTGTAGGTGGCTAGATGATTGACAAAGATGTCCTCCTCTCCACAGATGGTGATAATTTGGCCTTCCCACTCGTATTTTAACTTCTGGTGAAGGGTAGACGTTACTGCGCCAGCGGAGTGAATCCAGGGTCGACCCAACAAACAGCTGTAGGCGGGCTGAATGTCCATCACATAGAAGGTAGTTTTGAAAATCTGTGGGCCAATTACCACAAGCAGCTCTATTTCTCCAAGAACCGATCTCTTAGAACCATTGAAGGCTCTCACAACTAGGTTACTCGGACGGAGTGCAAGACTATCATACTCCAACTTAACCAAGGCTTTCTTTGGAAGGACATTGAGAGATGATCCAGTGTCAACCAAAACATGAGAAAGTACGACACCTTTGCACTCTAAGGTGATATGTAAAGCGTTAATGTGGTTACGCCCCTTCATAGTCAGATCAGCATTGGTGAAACCTAGTCCATGACTAGTGTTGACATTTGAAACCACCGTTTCTAGCTGATTAACTGTAATTTCCTGAGGCACATAAGCTGCGTGCAAGATGTCGTACCTCGAAAAATACGATCCTAAAAACAAAACAACAGAGCCGCCACCTAATTCTATTTATTCTACGAGAGAAAAGGGAGATATAGATACAACCTAAAGGAAGGATAAGAAATGGTCAACAAAACCAAATTCTAAGTTCGGGAGTCGGTTACGCAAGGGGAAGGTATTAGCACCCCTTACGTCCGTTGTACTCAACGGGAACCTCTTAGCTAATTATGCGATTAAATGTTTGATCTTAAGTTTTTGTCTTCTAAATGATTATTAATATGTTTGTTAAAGTTTTAGATTATTATTAAGACGGAGAAAGGATTTAAAGTTTTTAAACGGAGAAATAGTTGATTTTTTATCAGGGTGTCAGAGAGATAGTTAATTTTTATTATTGTGCTCGCGAAGGATTAAAATCCCCGTGCCTACGTATTCCCTTGTGCAATGGGAAAGTCAGAGCTCCGTAGTTCGTGCTACTACGGTTTGCAATTTTTAATTGAACGATTGTTTGAAATGCATTCTACTGTTAAGCATTGGCTTATACTCGCGGTGGAGGCTGAAGCACTAGCTTGTTCGAGAGATAGAATGATTTAAACAATGTTCGTTTTAGAAGAAAGTGTTTGAATTTTGTTAAGATGTTTTAAACGAAAGGGCGAATGAACCACGCGTGGGGCTAGCCCATGTTGCGGTTGCAATCCAGAAGGTGCGGAATGCTAGACTCCGGAGTTCTGTCTTTCGTGATTAATTATAAAAATGATTTAAATTTGTTGGTATACGAATGATGATTGAACCAACGCGTGAGGCTAGCCCATTTGCGGTTCAATCCAGAACGTGCGGAATGCTAGACTCCGGAGTTCCTTTTTTCGTAAATTAATTAAATTAAGGTTTGAATATTTTTATACGAATGGTGATTGAACCAACGCGTGAGGCTAGCCCATTTGCGGTTCAATCCAGAACGTGCGGAGTGCTAGACTCCGGAGTTCCTTTTTTCGTAAATTAATTTAAATGAATTGGATTATTTTTATACGAATGGTGATTGAACCAACGCATGAGGCTAGCCCATTTGCGGTACAATCCAGAACGTGCGGAATGCTAGACTCCGGAGTTCCTTTTTTCCATAAATTAATTTAAATGAATTGGATTATTATTTTTTAGATGTTTTATGGATTAGACATGATAGTGAGGTATTGATAATCAAATAAACGCGAATACGGCGTCAGAACTAAATTGAAACGTAAAATAGATAAAGTTGCTCAACGATACCTAACGGAGAAGGTCCGTTGCCTCTTCAATACGCACACAAAGAAATCTAAAAAAATAACCGTCAAGGAGAAACTTCGCACGTTCAAACTAATAATGCTCATGACACTAAACACCCAGCTATACTCAAAACTCGACTAACGTTAAACATAAGACTCAATGAAAAGGTTAGTTACATCTAGACAGAATTTTAATGATAGTAATGATAAATACCACAAACTCTACTTCAAATCTCTACAAGAAAGTTAATTTATATATATAAAAAAAAACTAACCATAATGAATTAACCAACAATTTAATAATTAACAAAAACAAATAATAAAACAATAAGTAAAAAAGGAAAATATGGAAAAATAGAAGGAGTGCGGCGTGGCTTTGGTAGGCATTAAGCAATCTGAATGGGCTTGAGATGGCTTTAGAGCCCACAACCAAATAACAATACCAAAAAAACAAAACACACAATGGATATATGGGAAAACCTTTATTAAATTTGTTTACTTTAAAAAGAACAGAAGTAAATAAATAATATAAAATGGTAATAGCTTTTCGATTAGAAAACATAGTACCTTCTTAAAAGAAAATCAAGGGTTTTGTGTTTAAACCAACATCAACAGTAAAATAAAAAAAAATATTAACCGAATAAAATAGAAGAAAATAAGTATAATTTTGAAACAGATCAACAGGACACCCTGTGTCTCCACAGTTCAAAACGAGAGAAAAAAAAAAAAGAAGAAACACAACAATCAACCTTACTACGATCTCGCACTCCCTATCCTCGACTCGCGATTCTCTCCCTCAGATGTTTCTCTTGGTTCGTCCCTTACTTCCTCTCTCGCTCGCCTTTCTTTCCTTGTCCGCGATGATGGCGGTTTCGAAGACTTCGCAGATTCGCTAAAGGTTGCGGCGATGGTCAATGATTGTGGGTAGGTTTGGCTGAAACGGTGGTGAGCGTTTAGAAGGTGTAGGATTCGGTTTCGAAAGGAAGTTGTCGGGAGGTCGATTTGGGGTTAGGGTTTGAAAGGGGAAAGGATGAGATTTTGGTAGCGACAAGATGGTTGTGGGTTTGATGGCTCGCGAATGGTGAAGACGGATTCGAGTGGCCGAAGGATTGCTGGGTTAATGAGATGGTGTTTGAAGAAAAGTATCCTGCGGAGGTTCACAGGTTGTATTTCTCTTCTCTGTGTTTGGGATTGTTTGAATTTTTCGATGTTGCTTCTTTTCAGTTTTTGGTTGTTGATGCTCTGAGTTTTTTTTGAAATTGTTTGGATGTTGCCTGATGTTAATCTCTCCCCCCTTGTTTATGTTCTCCTCCTCTATATCAATAGATTAAGTTTTTCAATCTGATTCCTTTCCCCCCAAAAGTATTGATCTGATATTTGCTTTGACCTCAGGTCTTGTCCCTTTCGGTGCAGGTCTTGTCCTACTTGGAGCAAGAGCTTTTTCGTGTTTTGGCAAAGTGATAGAGATAGGGTTGACATTCCTGTACTTGCAGCAGTTCTGAGTTTAGCCACAGCAGATCTGTTTCTTCCCTTTTTGCATCAAAACCTGGTTTCCGCTGTATTTCTGCTCTGCTTTGTTTGTTGGCACTTCGGTTACTGCACCTTGGTTAACTTAGTTTCAAACTAATTTTTTTTTTGAAATGAACTTCATAAGTTATATCCAAACTGAATTAGTCATCCCTTTTTACTGCTGTAAACTCCTTGTTTTTACTGACTTCTGTTCGTTTTTACAGGTGAAGGAAATGGTTTTTTTTTAGTTTCAAAACGCAAGCTAATACTAAGGGAGTGCTTCAGGCCCTGATCATATCATTCTTGCAAGTGATTTGGCTGCAGATATTGGTGATGTCCGTCTGAGGCATATCAGATTCTAAAGAGGTGAAGGCAAACCATACGAGGAATTCAATGATGGGGCTGGAGGGCTAACACGGCGGCAAGCATGAAGAGATGATGAACCAAAACGGTGGTTCGTAACATGGTGAAATTTCCTCTGATCCTGTTCGACTCTATCCCTGTTTGGAAGCTGGTTTGTTGTAGCCTTTTGTTTTCTCAGATTCGTCTCTCTGTTTTCATCTCGGATTCAACTTTGTTTTTGTAGGAGAATTGTGAACTAAAATTGCCTTAGTTGCTGACGTTGGAATTGTTGTTGAAACTGCCGCTGTTGTGAAAAGGTGAAACGAATAAGCTCAAATCATGTGTCCTCTTGATAATTTTTGGATCCATTAGTCTAATTGTTACTAATATTCTTTTGCTGCTATCCTTTGAATTGAAACAGATTCCTCTGTAAGTATTGGTGTTGGAGTCTGTAGATGGAAGCCAGTTTTTTGTGCGTTCAACTTCAAAGACTGTCCTCCTTGAGCCCAAGTTTTTTTCTTTTCCAGAGAAGCATCAAACCTAGAAGCTGATTCCAATCGACGGTGGATTTTCCGTCTTTCCTTTGCTTTATGATTCATAATTGCAGCCGCAGCCTGGCTTTCACTATCTTCGAACTCTTGCTTTGATCTCCAAATCACTACGGCGAAACAACTGTGGGAAGAGACCGGTCCTCTTACTTAACAGCATTGTCATGTCTAGCTTTCTAGTGCTGCACTAAAAATTTCCATGTACTCACAAATAAAACAGTTGTAGTGTTTGATGCTTATTCTAAAACTCTTAACATATAATCTTAGTTGTTCTGTATTTGAATACACGTGTTACAATGAGTTCAAACTAACTTCATCACAACTAATGGAAAATGTCTATTGACATGAAAACATGGAATTTGATTGAACACTTAAAATAGGATCTTGGAATTGAAATAAAAAATGGAAATAAAATTGGAAAAGAAATTGTAACTTAAGGTGAAATAGGAATTTGGAACTTGGAATGGGAAATAAATTTGAACTTGAAATGGGAATTGGATTTAAACTTATAATAAAAAGAATTGAAATTGGAATTGGATTTAAATTATAATAAAAGAAATGAAATTTAGAAGCAGAAATTGAAATTTAAATTTAAATTTTTTTTAAAAAAGTTCGAAAATGAAATGTAGAATAAAAGAAGTAGAGAATAGAAAATAATATAAAACTTGAAAAATAAAATAATATTCAATTCATAAATAAAAGTTTGACAAAGAAAAAAATAAAAAAAAATGAAAAAACTGTTGCAAAAAAGTAAGGCGACTAATAAGCATCTCGGTATACTAATGACGGTGTGAATGTATGGATGAAAAGCTAGGGGTAAAATTTGGGGTGTGACAGTTGCCCCTATTTAAATAATTTCACCAGATAAGATGAGTGATGTGAATCCTCATAAAGTCGGAGTGAAAGGTATTTAAATATAGAAATAACCGAAAAATTTTCCCCTAAATGCACAGACATGCTATGAACTTATGAGGGACTTCTATTGGACTGGGGATATGATATGCGAGATGCAAAGGCCTAACATGCTGATTTTTTTTTATATGCTGGATATGGTATGATGCGGACAAATGCAACGGTGATCCATAGAAATACAAAAAAAAGGGGGGAAACTCAATGGGGATAACAATATGCTGGGGATGACAAGACAGAAACAGGAAATATTCAAAGTGATAAATCAGCAGGTTCAAGTGTAACTGCTGGCACTAAGAATGACAAAAAAGACTGGAAAATAGAATGCAGGATTAAAGACAGACTAATCTGAAGTGATGAGTTAGCAAGTTCAAAGTGGTTGCTGGGGATCTCAATACAGCGATTCGGTGATTGAGAAAAAATGGAAATGATCTCGACTAGGCAGTCAGGCGAACCAAATAACAGACAATGACACAACGGTCAGGAATAAACAAACAATCGATATGGGCGATCGAGAAATAAAAAAAACAGACATCGACTCGGCAGTCAGGCGAACCAAATAACAGACAATGACACAACGGTCAGGAATAAACAAACAATCGATATGGGCGATCGAGAAATAAAAAAAACAGACATCGACTCGGTGGTCGTAAAATAAAAGACAGGCAATGACACGGTGGTCTGGAAATAAAATAACAGGCAATGACACGGTGGTCTGGGAATAAAAGACAGATATTGACGCGGTGGTTTGGAAATAAAATGACAGGTAAAGACACAGTGGTCCGGAAATAAAATAACTGGTGTTGACACGGTGGTCAGGAAAATAAAATGACAGGTAAAGACGCGGTGATCTGAAAATAAAATAACAGACAAAGACACGGTGGTCTGGAAATGACATGACAGACAAAGACGTGGTGGTCAGGAAAGAAAAAATGACAGATAGAGACGCGGTGGTCTGGAAATAAAATGACAGATAGAGACGCGGTATTTAAATAAAATGACAGACAAAGACACGATGGTCTGGAAATAAAATAACAGGCAAAGACGCGGTGGTCTGGAAATAAAATAACAGACAAAGACGCGGTGGTCAGGAAAGAAAAAATGACAGATAGAGACGCGGTGGTCTGGAAATAAAATGACAGATAGAGACGCGGTGGTCTGGAAATAAAATGACAGATAGAGACGCGGTATTTAAATAAAATGACAGACAAAGACGCGGTGGTCTGGAAATAAAATAACAGGCAAAGACGCGGTGGTCTGGAAAATAAAATTCAACACGGTGGTTGGAGAAATAAATAACTGTCATGAATCCAAAATAGCAAATCAACATGTTCAAGTGTAGCTATTGATAATCAAGGATTGGAAAATGAAAATAGTATTCAGGCAGTGGCTCTGTGCATACATACTGACACTGGGAGTAGCATGCGAAGCGTTTAAAGATAAATCAAATGGCTCTAAGCGAACAAACTGGAAGATAAGAATAAATGTTGGAGTCTTCGGCGAGATAAACGACCAACCTCAGGAAATTCTTAAAACAAAGAAACTTTTAGAAAAACTTTTAGGAGCTATCAAGGAAACACAGATGCATTTGAATTAGACAGTCCTAAGTTTTAAGCAAACAGCTTAAAGGATTCATGCCAATGATAATTGGGCTTAATAGAAAATTTGGTTGTACCAAGGTACATCAAGGAGGGCCTCTGCAGGGGATATTAGTGTTGCTGGGAAAAGAAATCTTGGTCAACCACACTGCGGGGTGCCAATAACAGTGGACTTTTAAAATAACAGAAGACAAAAATCTGGAGCTGGGGTTAGACAGATGACAACTGGGGATAGGCAGATGATTATGCCAAATGCTTATGCGATGAACATGATGCGAATGACCATGATATGCAAATGCTGACTCTATGGAGAGACAGAGAGTTTTGATAAAGCGGGAAAAGTAGGATTTCAACGCAAATACTCAGACGAGTAATAAGAAAGATGCTGGGGAGATGTCTTCAAACTTGGAAATCGGTGCTTGGTCCAAGGATTCATCCAAGAGTGCTACCAGCTTAAAATTCTCTGTGGGGATTTCTGTAATAATTGCATGGGAGTGTTGTAACCAGCCAAAGGGTTTTTTAGAAGACAGAAAATCTTTTAATTTTCTAAAGTCAAAGAAATTTGAATGTTTTCCAGTATGTTTTCAAAACTGTTGAAAATTTCTCTTTTTTTTTGTTGTCATTTTCAAAGTTAAATTGTAAATCAGTAAAGACATTTCGCATAACAAAGAAAATAAGAACTAAAAGACAAAGTTTAAAGGCAAAGGTTGTATTTCATTCAAGAATGGTAGCTTGCCAATGGCAAAAGCTCCATGGAAAATTACAATTTGAAAATGGCAATGGGGAAAGGTCTACATTGAATCCAACGACCACTATAATCCCTAATAACTAAAACCGCCCAACACCTTGCTTCTGACAAGAACGAATGGATTGGTCTTCAAGTATTGATCTTCAATGATAAACACCATCTGATACAGTCAAATGCCTTTGTCCCTAACTTTTGCCTGGACTGCCCTTTCGGGTTTTCAATCCACCGGGACGCTCTTTTCTGCCTAAGCCGCCCTTTTGGGTTTTCAACTTAGCGAGCTCTATTTTTTTAATTTTATCCCTAACTTTTGCCTGGATCTCCTTCATAGGTTATGATCCACCGGGATACCCATTTTTGCATAGGTCGCCATTTCTGGTTTTCGACCTATCGGGCTTTATTTAGGCATAATATTTTTTGACTGCATCAGAATTCACCGGGTGTTTCAGTTGTTCACCATCCATAGTTGTGAGGATTAGGGAACCTCTGGAGAATGCCACCTTCACAACATATGGGCCTTAATAGTTAGGACTCCATTTCCCACGCATGTCTTTGTGGACTGGCAAGATTTTCTTGAGTACAAGGTCACCTTCTTTGAATTCTCGGAGATGGACCTTCTTGTCAAATGCTCTCTTGATGCGCTTCTGGTACAACTGGCCACGGCACATGGCGGTCATTCTCTTCTCATCAATGAGATTCAGCTGGTCATATCTGCTCTGGACCCACTCAGCTTCCTCCAGTTTGGTCTCCATCAAGATTTTCAAAGATGGTATCTCTACTTCGATAGGGAGAACTGCATCCATCCCATACACCAAAGAGAAAGGGGTTGCCCCTGTTGAAGTGCGAACTGATGTTCTATATCCGTGTAAGGCGTATGGTAACATCTCATGCCAATCTTTGTAAGTCTTCACCATCTTCTGCAAGATCTTTTTGATGTTCTTGTTTGCAGCTTCAACAGCTCCGTTCATCTTCGGACGATACGGAGAAGAGTTGTGATGTTCAATCTTGAATGTGTCACACAACTCCTTCATTGTCTTGTTGTTCAAGTTGGTCCCATTATCTGTGATAATCCGGCTTGGGATCCCATAGCGGCAGATAATTTGGTTCTTAATGAAACGAGCAACCACTTGCTTTGTCACGTTGGCATAGGAAGCTGCTTCTACCCACTTGGTAAAGTAATCGATTGCAACCAAGATAAACCGATGACCATTGGAAGCTTTAGGCTCAATTGCCCTTATCATGTCAATGTCCCACATTGAGAAAGGCCAAGGCGATGACAGAACATTCAAAAGTGTCGGAGATACGTGCACCTTGTCGGCATAAATCTGGCATTTATGACATTTCCTGGCGTGTTTCAAATAAAAGAACGAATGGGGTTAGTACCTCGAAAAATACGATCCTAAAAATAAAACAACAGAGCCGCCACCTAATTCTATTTATTCTACGAGAGAAAAGGGAGATATAGATACAACCTAAAGGAAGGATAAGAAATGGTCAACGAAACCAAATTCTAAGTTCGGGAGTCGGTTACGCAAGGGGAAGGTATTAGCACCCCTTACGTCCGTTGTACTCAACGGGAACCTCTTAGCTAATTATGCGATTAAATGTTTGATCTTAAGTTTTTGTCTTCTAAATGATTATTAATATGTTTGTTAAAGTTTTAGATTATTATTAAGACGGAGAAAGGATTTAAAGTTTTTAAACGGAGAAATAGTTGATTTTTTATCAGGGTGTCAGAGAGATAGTTAATTTTTATTATTGTGCTCGCGAAGGATTAAATCCCCGTGCCTACGTATTCCCTTGTGCAATGGGAAATTCAGAGCTCCGTAGTTCGTGCTACTACGGTTTGCAATTTTTAATTGAACGATTGTTTGAAATGCATTCTACTGTTAAGCATTGGCTTATACTCGCGGTGGAGGCTGAAGCACTAGCTTGTTCGAGAGATAGAATGATTTAAACAATGTTCGTTTTAGAAGAAAGTGTTTGAATTTTGTTAAGATGTTTTAAACGAAAGGGCGAATGAACCACGCGTGGGGCTAGCCCATGTTGCGGTTGCAATCCAGAAGGTGCGGAATGCTAGACTCCGGAGTTCTGTCTTTCGTGATTAATTATAAAAATGATTTAAATTTGTTGGTATACGAATGATGATTGAACCAACGCGTGAGGCTAGCCCATTTGCGGTTCAATCCAGAACGTGCGGAATGCTAGACTCCGGAGTTCCTTTTTTCGTAAATTAATTAAATTAAGGTTTGAATATTTTTATACGAATGGTGATTGAACCAACGCGTGAGGCTAGCCCATTTGCGGTTCAATCCAGAACGTGCGGAGTGCTAGACTCCGGAGTTCCTTTTTTCGTAAATTAATTTAAATGAATTGGATTATTTTTATACGAATCGTGATTGAACCAACGCGTGAGGCTAGCCCATTTGCGGTACAATCCAGAACGTGCGGAATGCTAGACTCCGGAGTTCCTTTTTTCCATAAATTAATTTAAATGAATTGGATTATTATTTTTTAGATGTTATATGGATTAGACATGATAGTGAGGTATTGATAATCAAATAAACGCGAATACGGCGTCAGAACTAAATTGAAACGTAAAATAGATAAAGTTGTTCAACGATACCTAACGGAGAAGGTCCGTTGCCTCTTCAATACGCGCACAAAGAAATCTAAAAAAAAAACCGTCAAGGAGAAACTTCGCACGTTCAAACTAATAATTCTCATGACACTAAACACCCAGCTATACTCAAAACTCGACTAACATTAAACATAAGACTCAATGAAAAGGTTAGTTACATCTAGACAGAATTTTAATGATAGTAATGATAAATACCACAAACTCTACTTCAAATCTCTACAAGAAAGTTAATTTATATATATAAAAAAAAAATAACCATAATGAATTAACCAACAATTTAATAATTAACAAAAACAAATAATAAAACAATAAGTAAAAAAGGAAAATATGGAAAAATAGAAGGAGTGCGGCGTGGCTTTGGTAGGCATTAAGCAATCTGAATGGGCTTGATATGGCTTTAGAGCCCACAACCAAATAACAATACCAAAAAAAAAACACACAATGGATATATGGGAAAACTTTTATTAAATTTGTTTACTTTAAAAAGAACAGAAGTAAATAAATAATATAAAATGGTAATAGCTTTTCGATTAGAAAACATAGTACCTTCTTAAAAGAAAATCAAGGGTTTTGTGTTTAAACCAACATCAACAGTAAAAAAAAATAAAAAAATATTAACCGAATAAAATAGAAGAAAATAAGTATAATTTTGAAACAGATCAACAAGACACCCTGTGTCTCCACAGTTCAAAACGAGAGAAAGAAAAAAAAAGAAGAAACACAGCAATCAACCTTTCTCCGATCTCGCACTCCCTATCCTTGACTCGCGATTCTCTCCCTCAGATGTTTCTCTTGGTTCGTCCCTTACTTCCTCTCTCGCTCGCCTTTCTTTCCTTGTCCGCGATGATGGCGGTTTCGAAGACTTCGCAGATTCGCTAAAGGTTGCGGCGATGGTCAATGATTGTGGGTAGGTTTGGCTGAAACGGTGGTGAGCGTTTAGAAGGTGTAGGATTCGGTTTCGAAAGGAGGTTGTCGGGAGGTCGATTTGGGGTTAGGGTTTGAAAGGGGAAAGGATGAGATTTTGGTAGCGACGAGATGGTTGTGGGTTTGATGGCTCGCGAATGGTGAAGACGGATTCGAGTGGCCGAAGGATTGCTGGGTTAATGAGATGGTGTTTGAAGAAAAGTATCCTGCGGAGGTTCACAGGTTGTATTTCTCTTCTCTGTGTTTGGGATTGTTTGAATTTTTCGATGTTGCTTCTTTTCAGTTTTTGGTTGTTGATGCTCTGAGTTTTTTTTGAAATTGTTTGGATGTTGCCTGATGTTAATCTCTCCCCCCTTGTTTATATTCTCCTCCTCTATATCAATAGATTAAGTTTTTCAATCTGATTCCTTTCCCCCCAAAAGTATTGATCTGATATTTGCTTTGACCTCAGGTCTTGTCCCTTTCGGTGCAGGTCTTGTCCTACTTGGAGCAAGAGCTTTTTCATGTTTTGGCAAAGTGATAGAGATAGGGTTGACATTCCTGTACTTGCAGCAGTTCTGAGTTTAGCCACAGCAGATCTGTTTCTTTCCTTTTTGCATCAAAACCTGGTTTCCGCTGTATTTCTGCTCTGCTTTGTTTGTTGGCACTTCGGTTACTGCACCTTGGTTAACTTAGTTTCAAACTAATTTTATTTTTAAATGAACTTCATAAGTTATATCCAAACTGAATTAGTCATCCCTTTTTACTACTGTAAACTCCTTGTTTTTACTGACTTCTGTTCGTTTTTACAGGTGAAAGAAATGTTTTTTTTTTGAAATTCAAAACGCAAGCTAATGCTAAGGGAGTGCTTCAGGCCCTGATCATATCATTCTTGCAAGTGATTTGGCTGCAGATATTGGTGATGTCCGTCTGAGGCATATCAGATTCTAAAGAGGTGAAGGCAAACCATACGAGGAATTCAATGATGGGGCTGGAGGGCTAACACGGCGGCAAGCATGAAGAGATGATGAAACAAAACGGTGGTTCGTAACATGGTGAAATTTCCTCTGATCCTGTTCGACTCTATCCCTGTTTGGAAGCTGGTTTGTTGTAGCCTTTTGTTTTCTCAGATTCGTCTCTCTGTTTTCATCTCGGATTCAACTTTGTTTTTGTAGGAGAATTGTGAACTAAAATTGCCTTAGTTGCTGACGTTGGAATTGTTGTTGAAACTGCCGCTGTTGTGAAAAGGTGAAACGAATAAGCTCAAATCATGTGTCCTCTTGATAATTTTTGGATCCATTAGTCTAATTGTTACTAATATTCTTTTGCTGCTATCCTTTGAATTGAAACAGATTCCTCTGTAAGTATTGGTGTTGGAGTTTGTAGATGGAAGCCAGTTTTTTGTGCGTTCAACTTCAAAGACTGTCCTCCTTGAGCCCAAGTTTTTTTCTTTTCCAGGGAAGCATCAAACTTAGAAGCTGATTCCAATCGACGGCGGATTTTCCGTCTTTCCTTTGCTTTATGATTCATAATTGCAGCCGCAGCCTGGCTTTCACTATCTTCGAACTCTTGCTTTGATCTCCAAATCACTACGGCGAAACAACTGCGGGAAGAGACCGGTCCTCTTACTTAACAGCATTGTCATGTCTAGCTTTCTAGTGCTGCACTAAAAATTTCCATGTACTCACAAATAAAACAGTTGTAGTGTTTGATGCTTATTCTAAAACTCTTAACATATAATCTTAGTTGTTCTGTATTTGAATACACGTGTTACAATGAGTTCAAACTAACTTCATCACAACTAATGGAAAATGTCTATTGACATGAAAACATGGAATTTGATTGAACACTTAAAATAGGAGCTTGGAATTGAAATAAAAATTGGAAATAAAATTGGAAAAGAAATTGTAACTTAAGGTGAAATAGGAATTTGGAACTTGGAATGGGAAATAAATTTGAACTTGAAATGGGAATTGGATTTAAACTTATAATAAAAAGAATTGAAATTGGAATTGGATTTAAATTATAATAAAAAAATGAAATTTAGAAGCAGAAATTGAAATTAAAATTTAAAATTTTTTTAAAAAAGTTCGAAAATGAAATGTAGAATAAAAGAAGTAGAGAATAGAAAATAATATAAAACTTGAAAAATAAAATAATATTCAATTCATAAATAAAAGTTTGACAAAGAAAAAAATAAAAAAAAAATGAAAAAACTGTTGCAAAAAAGTAAGGCGACTAATAAGCATCTCGGTATACTAATGACGGTGTGAATGTATGAATGAAAAGCTAGGGGTAAAATTTGGGGTGTGACACAAGAGTTTGAGCAGTGCATTCTTGTGAGCTTCGGAACACATGAGCAGAGATAAAATGGAGATCTTCGAGGGTGTCTGGTGGAGCTGGTCCACAACTTTATAGTCACTCTTCTTGATAATCCTCATGAACTCGTCCACATCCTAATCAAAGGATGTCTTCTGAGTTTCCTTGGCAATTGGTTCTTCTGACACCACATTCTTGCCTTTAGCTTTGGCAGCAGCTTCCGCTTCAGCATTAACTCTTGGGAATTGTGAGGCAAAGAGACGTCCGCTTCAAGTGAAGCCTCCTCCTCCCCCTACATTATCAATTTGTGGTGTAAAAGTAGAGGAGTCAAGAGTAACTTTCTTTCCGTTCCAATAAAGATCTGATCCATAGTGCTAAGGCACGACACTACTGCTGTCATATGGAACTGGTCCAGGTACCGTGATGGTTACCAGACTGATTGCTGTGGAAGAAGGAGTTATGACAGTTTGTAGATCATAATAGATTGTGAAAGGAGGTCTGATTGTAGATGATAGTGGTGCATGAAGTTATTGATGTTGATGTTGCTGAAAGTTGTTGAAAGAATTTGGGACATGAACTATTGTTGGGTCATAATAAATGGTGACCTTTGAGATGTCTTCATTGATGGTTGATATTGTTGTAGTAGACTCCGTTGAGATGATGTTAGTTGATGTTGTAGGAGAGATGTTTGTAGGAGTTGGAACTGTTGAGGTGATTTGTAGGATGCCTTCTTTGATAAGACTACTGATACCAATCTTCAGATTTGCACAACCATTAGTAGAAATCTTGCAAGCTTCACAATGGGCCTTACAACCCGGGAACACTTGGCACTTCAATAGCTGAGCTTTTACCTCAGTCAGTGGTGTTTGAATACTTGCAACGTCATCAATCAGAATAGATGGTTGGTCCTCCTCAATAGCATTAATCCTCGGCCCACCGTGATTCGGTATCATATTCTTTGTGAAATTAGGAGGAGGTGAAAAATTCAAAGCTTTGGAATCAACTAAGTCTTGAAATTTCATGTGCAATGCCCTATATTTCTCTGTTGTATGGCCAGGTGCATTGGAGTGGAAAGCACATCTGGCATTGACATCATAGTTCCTTGGAAGATTCAAAGGATCTGGTGGAGTCAAGGTTCTCAATTCAATTAGGTTGAGCTTCAATAACTGTGGGACTAAGGCTGCATAGGGCATCGGGATGGGATCGATAACCCTGTTGATATGTGAAGTCCTTTGCTGGAACGGACGTTGTTGTTGATTGTTGTTATTATAAGATCTATGTTGTTGAGGGAACTGTTGTTGATGTGGGAAGTGTTGTTGATGTTGATACTGTTGCTGAGGTGATGGAGTGGGATTGGTGACAACAACTACTGATCTTGGCATGTATTGGGGCCTACATCTGTCTATATGAACTGAGTTAGTTTCACCTGTTCTACGAGGTCCTGAGAAAGGTTTCTTTGCGTTGCTGGAAATAGCACCGTTGTCAGAGATCTTACTCATCTTTAGAGACTTTCAATTCTTTCACCAGTTATAACCACATCAGCAAAACTGGTAGAGGAGAAAGCAACAAGCCAATCAATGTAGGTTCCTTGCAATGTATTCATAAACATATCAGCCATTTCTCTTTCAGACATGGGTGGATGGATAGCAGCAACAAGTTGTCTCCACCTTTGTGCATATTCCCGAAAACGTTCTCTCGAAGATTGAGACATACCCATCAACAAAGTCCTGTTGGGTTGCCATATCCAGGTTGTATTGATATTTGCGTATAAAGGCCTCGGCTAAGTCCTTCCTGTTTCTGACAGTTGCTCTGGATAGGTGAGAATACAACTCACGGGATGCCCCAGTTAAACTGTCTTCAAAGTAGAACATCCATAGTTTCTCATCCATGGTATAAGCTTTCAATCTTCCCAGAAAAGATTGAAAATGAGTACGAGGACATAAGGTACCGTTATACTTCTCAAAGCAAGGAGGTTTGAACTTGTGAGGAATCCTGACTCCTTCCACTAATCCCATATCCATCACATAAAATCTCAAAGAGTTATGGGAATCCAGGGATCTCAGCTTCTCAGATATTCCGTCCAGGAGACGATCATAAACCTCATCAGCCCCAACACCTAACACTATAAACTGCTCGTCCTGAGGATCTTCCTGTAGAACATGATCTCTAGTGTTTCTCTGGGTATTTCTAATAACATTAACTTCAGGGTTGATGTGGGGTCAAAACTCTGGTGGATTTGTTTGCGGTTGATCGCGCGCGTTGTTACTAGTACCCATAGTGCCTGCATGGTTATCCTCTGGAGTTTGCCGCTCGACTAACTCCCTCAATCTTTTCTGGGTTTGTGCCAGTCCAGTCATCACAGCCATGAATTGGTTCATATGAGTCCTCACTTTTGTCCTCACATCAGTTATCTAAGTCCTCACATCTGTCAGTTCTTGCTAAAGTTGATCCATCTATAAGCTCGGAAGGTTGTTTCTGGTCGGATATCGGTGGATGCGGTTGACGGGAAAGACTCTCCTACGAGCAATATTTCCTGAAACAAGCAGTAAAGTGAGAAAACAACAACAAAAACTCCTGCAACACAAAGAACGTGGTTAGCATGCAATGCAATATGTCTACGTGTCTTCCAAGAGTATCCGGTTTGGTTCTTGGTTTTGACCTTCCGGACCTCTGGGAATGATGAAGATGCTGGAGTGAACGAAGTCCAAGAGAAAATCCAAGTAACACATAAACCATAACATTACAAAATGCCAAAATACATAGTTTATGATTACAACAAGTTCCCATGGTGGGTCAGAATATAATCAAGTCAAGAATACAAACAAAATCACCATGGAGAATTAAAGTACAACCAAAATAAAATACAAGTATAAGAGAAATCAAACATCCATCCCAAAGTTGTCCTCCTTGACTCCCTTCAGGAGAGCATCAGTCACTGGTCCAACTGGATGCTCTGTGATGGTCCTGATAAGAAGGTTTCTGGTTGCAATGGCACTTGTCAACTTCTGGTACTTGTCTTATTCTTTTGATCTCTTCAACCCCGCCCGGAGTTTCAGCTCGGATATCTCCTTCTGTGCTGCTAACAGGGCTTTCTGACTCTTCCTTTCATTGGCTTCCAGCTTCTCTATCTTAGCCTGTTTCTTCTGATCTTCTAGCAGACGAGCTTCAGTGATTCTGATCCATCTAGCCTGACTCTCTTCCAGGTAGTGTTCAGCTCTAGCCTTCTGAATCTTGGCTTCTTTGCAAGCATTCTTCAATACCAATTCCCCTGCTCGGGCTTTTCTGATGAAGTCTTATGTCTTCTTTATCTTAGTCACATGTTCGATACGAAGCTTTTCTAACCTTTCATTGTCCAGACGACTGTCATTCATTTCCCAAAGGGTCTTCTTTAGAGCTTCAGAAAGCTTGGCATTCCTATCATTTAGCTTCTCAAATTCCTCCAAACTCATTGTGGCTATGGGCTCAACCGTTGATGGCCCTGGTACATCTTCCAGGGTGAATGACATGCGAGTGATATGTCCTCTGATGTGCGACCATTCAATGTACTGAGCTGAAGCTATATTGTTACACTTCCCCAAAATAGTAGTCCCTTTTGTCAGTATGTTGTCCCAAGCCCAGACTGTTTGTCGGACAATGGCATGATTGTTCAGAATGGCACAGTAAAGAGACTTTGCTAAGTCCTGATCCCTTGGTGGATGTACCAGGGCATACCCTAACTGTCTTCTGAATAGAAAAGGATTGTAGTTGATGCAACCCTTCACTCCAATAAGAGGTACATTAGGATATTGACCACAACTTGTAATTATGTCCCTGCCCTTGGTGTTCTGAGTACACCACCTGATGTCTTCTGAAGTAAGGGCAATAATCATCTTAGCCCAGTTCCTTGATTGATGTGGATTCAGGAAAGCTTCCGTCTTCGGCATATGTTTCATCAACCAATTGTAGAAGAGGGGTGCACAACATCTGACTAGTCTTCCCCCCTATTTCTCATTCCTCTAATGCACTGAGTAGTAGAAATCTCCTAGCAAGGTAAGAACTGGATTCTTGAGCATGAAGATGTGGATGGCATTTTTGCTTACAAACTTAGGCTCGTTTGCAAACAAAATGATACCATATATACTAAGAGCCAGGAGAGCACAAACAGTTTCCCACTTCCTTGTTGCAGCATGACTGGTAGCCTGAGTGATTAAGAAGTCCAGATGGAGGCCAGGTATTCCATCCTTGGTGGTCATATGCTCATCAATTATAGTGGCAGTTCATATGATTGAGATATGATTGAGATACGCAAAAGTGAATGCTAATGAACATAGAAAATTAGGGTTTTATGAATGTTTGAGATGCACATGACCAAAACAGAAGCATACATCATTATAAAAATTTTAAATTGAACTCAAACAAACCCTTAACACAAACAAGATCACTCCCCAAAGGTGGAGGTCAGAAGATAAACCTAGGGAAATATGTGAATTTTGTAAGGTAACTAGGATTTTTGGATGATTCTAAAGGAAAAAATACCAAACAATTTGAAAATGCAATGCAAAATTATGAGTTAAATAACCTAGATACTAGATGCAATGTGTGAAAGAATGCAAAAAGAACCAAGTTCAAACTCATCATGGTTGATCAGAAATGATTTTTCAAGTTAGGGTTAGGAAAATGTGAATTTTATGAACCCTAATTCAAAGAAAATTGTGAAAACATGATCAAACCTAAAAAGATATTTGTATGGTGAGTTTTTAAATTGTTCTAAATGCCTAAGAATACTTCATGAATAGTTTTGTGATTTTTAGATACCTAAATGTATTTTTAATTAATTAAAATCAATTAATTAATTAAATAAAACATTTAAATGATTTAAAAATACTTTTTAATGCAAAAATTAAAAATAAAAATGTTTTTGAGTTTAGAAAAATATTTGAAATGAAAATGCAGAAAATGAGATTTTAGAAATGTTTTTTTCTATTTTAAATAAATAAAAGAAAAGAAAAGAAATAAAAAGAAATAAAAATGAGAAGTGTGTTGAATCAATGGCTAGGATTGGATTTTGAGGGGATCAAGGGCCAGGATGCGTGGGTTGACTGACTTGGAGTATGTGAATCTGAGGGCCATGATTTAAAATTACTAAACGCGCCACATCCAATGGCTCATAATCCATCTGAGTTAATAAATTAGGTTTATTTTAATTAATTAAAAATTAGGGCTAATGATCTCATCTGAACCGTCCAAAGCTTAATCTAAACACGCATCCAATGGTCCACATTTAAACTGACACTTAAACCCTAATTAAAACCCTAATCACTCTCAGGTGACCGGAGGAAGCTCCGGTCATCTTCTTCGATCACCCAAAACCTCAACTTCCTCCCTAGGCCACCCAAGCCCTAAAAACTACCCAGAATCAATCCCCAAACTTCATGGAACACGAATCAACAAACAAACAACATCTATTTTACATGAATCATGAGAAACGAATCAAAACGAAAAACATACAAAAATTTCAGAAGCCAAATACATCCTACATACTCAACCATTTTCAATGATTTAAAGCTCAAAATGTTCAGGGAGGCAAACTTTATCACATGGTAACTTAAAATCAAAGTTCTAAAAAAAAAGTTTAAGTGAGCTACCTGAGATGAAGCTTTCTAATCTGGAGCTTTCTGGCCTCTTCTTTGATGTTAATCCACTCCACTTGATCCATTTGTGCTTCTGGAAGGTTTAGAACAAGTTTTGAATGGCTATTTTGTGATGTTTGGTTCTGATAACTCAGAAATCGTGTTTGAGTTATGGAGTGTTTCAGGCCAAAGTGAAGGGTGCTTTGTGTTCCTCAGGTCATGAGTGATTGTGTAATGCCCCGATTCGATTTTCCAAAATTTTTGTGGAATCTTTTATTTTATTCGTATGATAATTGTTTTATTTTTGAAATTATCATGATGATATTTTATGTTGAGGAATTAATGTGATGATATGATATGTTGGTGTGATATGTGATTTTACCGTTTTGTGAATTTTCGGGTAAAATTGGATTAGAGGGTATTTTAGGTATTTGTTAATTAGTAATAAGTTAGAAATTAGTAAAACTGGTATTTTTGTGAGAGAATGATATTTGGTTGGAAAAAATAGAAAGAATAGAGTTAAGTGTAGAAATAGAAATAGAGAGAAAAGAATATAAGAGAGTGAGAAAGAGTGAAATAGAAAGTTAAAAAGAAGAGAAAGAAAAGGAAGAGAAGAGAAAAGAAGAGAAAAGAGGAAAACTTGGAAAAGCTAGGTTTTGATCAAGATTGCTCCGTGTAGACGAAATAATCGGGTAAGGGTGATAAACATTGTTATCTTAATCTTGTATATGATTATGTATGTGTTAGATTTTGTGGGTTTTTGATTTGGTAGAAGTTAGAGAAGATGAATAGTTAGGGTTTGAGAGAAAATGTGAGAAATTTATGGATTAATCGGTTGGAAATCGTTATAGCCGAAGTATGATAGCTAGAATATGTTATTGATCATGTTTGTCTGAGCCTTGAGGGATTTTGGGGTCATTTTGGTGGAATGATGCACTGCTGGGTTTTTCTGAAAATTCAGTCATCGCTCAGCGAGCTGTCCGTCGCTCAGTGAGCTTTTCCATGAGGATTTTCGCTCAGCGAACCTGGGAGGGTTTTTTGGGTTTTTACGTTTTGTTTCGTAACTTGTGTTTCGGGTATCCGTTTTTAGTGTTCCACATATCGATTTGAAGCTAGAAACGTGTAGAAATTAATGACGTGAAGAAATGAAATGTTTATCCGACTTTCACCCGACTTTTCCGATAAAACTTAAATGAATTAATTATGGAATTGTGGGTTTGATTGTTGTGTTGTGGTCGTTTGGCATGTAGATACATTGCTTGAATTAAATGCGAATGTATGCTAATTGTATGAGATGAATGCATAACTATATTGTGAATATGTATGCATTTTCAAGAATGTTGTGGGTCATTTTGCATGTAAACATAATGTATACATTCTTGTGATGTGGGATTCTTTGTGAATCCGTTGTAGCATCGTGTGCTCATGTGGAGTGTGAGTAATGACTACAACAAGATCGTGTGCCCATTGTCGCTCCCGAAGATTTGCATCCTGGTACAAGCGCGAACGGTCGGCGAAGGGAACAGTGAGAACACACAGCCGTGAACTCACTGAAGATGAATAGAGTCGCCAGCTAGGCATTTTTATCCCGGAGGAAAGGCAATGCTGCATAGACCTAGAAAGATATGGATAAGACGGTTGCGAACCAGAGAAACTGAGAAAGGGGGTTGGTTACAACCTGGGAAGGTATTAGCACCCAGATTGTCCGTCGTACTCGACGGGATCCACGCTTAAAAGATTTGTGTTTTAAAGGGGTAGTGTCAGTGCAATCTGTGTGTAAAATGGCTGGAAAGCAATATGTACAGGTGTCAGTGTGAAGGAAGTGAAGTGTATAATGATGTGTCAGTGTAAAAGAGAAAGAGGTGAAATGCTCATGACAATGAGGCTTAAGAATGAAGCTGGAAAGAGGGGGAATGAACAGAGACTTTTGTTCGATAACTGTTAAGTTATGCCTACGTATCCTCTCGTGCAATGAGGAAGTCAGAACACCGTAGTTCGACCCAAAGAGACTGAAAGATGAATTGACTTGTGAACTGCTTGCTTGTCTATGCTCAAGTGTATGACCTGTCTGGCTCAGGTGCAAACTGTCTTGCATTAGACGGAAGAAGCGAGTTCTCAATTGTGAGTGAATGAGATGAGAAAAGAATCCCGGAGGAGACGATTATTGTTTGTTTTTGAGTTTTCAGTCTTTTATTTCTTTTTGGAGTTTGTCATAAGATAATGAGCTTAAGCCTAAACCAATGGGTTAGTAAACTCATCACATCTTCCCTCTGATTAGGGGTAATGAGAATACCTTAAGTGTGAAGTCAGATTCTCACACTTAATCACCTTTGGTGTAGGATTAAGATCATTAACCTACTTGTGATTATTTAGATGTTTTTTGTGATTTTGTTTAGTGTTAAGTAATGAGGTTAAGCCATAATCAGGGATTAAACAGACCCATTACACCATCCTAAAAGAAGGATGATAGATGAGAGTGTTTAAGCTGAGGAAGACTCCTCAACTTAATCCATGATTAGGGATTAAACCCATGACAAAACAAGCCTTTATTAAGTGGATTTTAGTTAATGGTATGATGATGAAGTGAATTTTATGGTTTGTAAGACAACTTGAGGGGGACTTGTCCATTAACACTAGGGTTAGTCCTTCTTAACCACTTAAGGAAGAATTAGAACCCTAATGCAAGGCCCAAGTTACAAGTGTGATGTCTTGATATTTATTAAATGAATTGATTAAGAGATTTAAACACATTAAGGGTTTAACACTTAGGATTAAAGTTATACACTCCATCCTAAGAGAAGGATGCAGGCATAAACTTAATCACAAAGCCTTAAAGCCTTTAGGGTTTAGTCCCTGATTATGAGATGAGAAGAGAAGACTCAAGGAGAGACACAAAGGTAAAACTAATGAGGGGAGACTAATCAAAACCCTAATTCATTATCATGCTTGGTTGGTCCTAAGGTTTGTGAGGTTTTCAAGAACAATCTTCAGAGGAACCACCAGGAAGCAGATGAATAAGATCAAGAGAAGCAAAGTGACTTGCTTCATCCAAGAAGTCAAGTCACTTGAAGAAAGAAAGTGGGAAGGAGAAGAATGAGCGAGCTCAATCTCAAACACATATAAAATTCATCAATGGATGCAAGAGAGATGAAAAGAAAAGGTATGAGAAGTGAAGGCAAATTCACTTCCCAAGTTTACTTACCACCTGAAATGTTAGAAAGAAATGCAATGCAATGCAAGATGAGATGAAATGATATGATGCAAAGCAAGACCAGAAGCATGTTGATGATGATTATGATGTTATGAGGTGCTGCAAACATGAGGCAAAGCAATGGGGATGTTCATACAAGCTTATGAATGCATATGATGCAAGTTAAGGAGCATGAACAAGCATGAAATGTTATGAAGCATACAAGACAAATGACATGGCAAATATGCAATGCAATGATCAAACATGCTTTCTACATGTCTTAAGATGTCAAATGAATCATAAACATGCACAAAATGCAAAGACAAGTCATGTTATGCAAGAGAATGTAAGAATGATGCAAAAGAAAGCCCAAATTAGGGTTCATGGATCAAACATCAAACAAAAACCCAAAACAGAAGCAAACCTCATGATAAAAAATGGAAAATGGTATTCAAAGAAACCCTAGACCTATAATGAACCACTGCCCAAAGGGGAGCTCTCAACTCTCAACCAAACTCAAGATATGAATTTTACAAGATATTAGGGTTTTTTAGGGTTCTTAACAAAACAAATGCCAAACAATTTGAAAATGCAAGAACAAATCATGGCCTTTTTATCCTAGGAACTACATGCAAAACAAAAGACAATGCAAGAAGAATCAATGTCTCAACCTTCACCAATAGGCAGAAATGAATTTTTGAATCCATGATCACAATAATGCATAAAAAATGATTTAATTCAATGAAAAATTCTTAAGATGCATCAAGATCAAAAAGAAATTTGGTTTGAAGGTTGGACAATGTTTCTAAATGTCCTAGAACATTTCATGAATTTTTTTGGTGATTTTTAAATACCTAAAAGTATTTTTAATAAATTAATTTCCATTAATCAATTAAAAATAATCTTTTAAATATTTAAAAATACTTTTTTAATGATAAAAATAAAATAAAAAATGTTTTTGTGTCATAAAAATTAATAAAACTTTAAAGAAAAAGTTTCATAATTTTTAAGGATTTTTTGCTATTTTAAATTAATTATGCAATTTAAATGAAAGAAAAATGAATAAAAATCAAATAAAAAGAAAAGTCAGAGGGATGGAGGGCCAAGATGCGCCCAGGATTTGAAAGTGTTGACTGGCGCGTGATCCTGTGGTTGGGATTGACTCTGAGATAATTAGTTTAATTATGAATTAATTAACTAAATGAAAAAGATTAGGGCTAATCAAACGCATCTGGGCCATCCAAAAGAGAGGGAAGTCAGCAAGTCAACGCTCATCAATGGCTCAAATTCAAACTAGCATTAATTACGTGATTAGGGTTTAAACACTCTCAGGTGGCCGGAGAAGACTTCCGGTCGTCTTCTCCGGCCAGCACCTCACCTGAAAATTCCCCAACTCCCTCAAAACGTATCCAAAATGAAAACTAAGCACACCCAAATGATCCCCATGATCTCCTGACTCAAAACCCTAACCCCAAACAAATTTATTCTTCATCAATCGCATGAATCGAAAGCAAACATTTTTAGGGCAAACCAGTTTCAGAGTCAAATTAAATGTTCAAATCACAACCATTTCAAAAACTAAAAGCACCAGGATGATCAGGACAACACAAAGAACAAGTTTGTAACAATAAAAATGATTTCTGGAAAAATAATTTTCGAGCTACCTGAGATTTGAAGCTTTCAGTTTAAGAACTTTCTGGCCACCTCTCCTTGTGCAATCTACTCCACTTGATCCCCAGATGATGTTCGAATGCTCAAATGGAGTTTAAGTTGGCTTGATGATGAGTTTCGAAAGCTCCTGCTTCAGTTCAGTCAAAAATGGCAATGGAGATTCTGGCACTTTCAGGTCATGGTGAATGAAGGTTTGAGGTCCTGATGATGAATGGAGAAGGTTTGTGGTGTTTGTTTGTGTGTTTGTGAGCTAGGATGAGAGTTTCGAATGAAACTGCAAAATGGAGTGAGAAATGGCTATGGAGTGATCTGGCTGTTTCAGGCTTGTGTTCTTGGTGTTTTGTGATCCATGAGGCAGGGTGAGTTGAATGGAGGAAAAGGTTTGAGTGTTTGCAGGCTGTATAGAGAAATTCGAGAGCTTATGCAAAATGGAAGGTTTTTGTGTATGTGGTCAATGAGGTGGTTTCAGCCTTGCTCCTTCTTATGTTTTGCTTGCAAATTGTCCACATGACTCTCTCTCATTGGTCAGTTGATTTGACATGTGCTTTATGGATAGGTGAGGCAACTTTTGCAATTTGTCAACTCTTGTGTAAGAGAAAGTATGGTGAGGTGCTAGCTTGGTACAAGGCATGGGCTATGCGCAGCAAGATGAGGGGGAAATGTCAGCTTGGTCCAGCATTCAAGGCAGCAAGTTGGTGAAGCATGATCATGAGTTTTGCAACTTGGTTACTTTATGGATTTTCATGAAAAATGCCTTGTTACATGAACTAAACCATGAGCAAACTTGATCCAATTCTGATTTTTAGGACTTAGAGAATGTTTGTGTAATGGTTTGAAATGAATTAGAGGTCACATGATGCATTGGTTCAAGGTTTTGCAAAATTTCCAATTGAAGCATGCCTTAGAAATTAGTGATTTTTGCCAACTTTGCATTGCTATAACTTTTGATCCAAGAAGAGTTTGATCATGTTCTTGTACTTTTTGAAAAGGGAAAAATGAGATCTACAACTTTCATGGCCAAAGTTTTTCCATTTGAAGCCTTTTTGGATCAAGAATCAAGGCTTGAAAAATGACCTAAAATGATGCATTCTTGGAAAGTCAACTATGCCCAAAAAGTCAACATTTGCAAAAACCCTAAATTCTTGATTTTTATGAACTTCAACCTTCTTCCATGATCAAATAAAGATCATATACACTCAAAATGATGAAGATCACCCATTGGTTGGGTCATTGGGGGCCTCAGATGCCCTGATTTTACACTGACTTGTCTGAAAAGTCAACTCTTGATCAGATGACTTCCCCATGGAATTTCTTCATGAAAATTGATATGCATACTCCCTATACCATATAGAGATCAATGGAAACAAGAATGACCAAAAAATTTGGAGTTATGGCCTCTGAAACCAAAACCCTAATTTTAGGTCAACTGTGCAGTTCATCCTGGCTCTGCATCCACTCAAACCCTAGTTCTTGTGATTCCTCTGCATTTTTGACTTTGAGGAGATGGAATATGATATAAGAACACACATGGACCCCTTTGAGTTGATTGGTTGCCTTTGGAATGGCTCAAGATGCTT
This sequence comes from Lathyrus aphaca, assembly GCA_963966055.1. Taxonomy (NCBI): domain Eukaryota; kingdom Viridiplantae; phylum Streptophyta; class Magnoliopsida; order Fabales; family Fabaceae; genus Lathyrus; species Lathyrus aphaca. Next base: position 403,367,546 of record OZ014521.1, on the reverse strand, counting down.
TGGGATTGCTCAGATCACAAACCCTAGGTGCAGATGACCTAGAAACTATCCAGTGAATCAAAAATGAGATGTGAGATGATATGATTGTGTTTATGCATATGAGAATGATCACAAGCCATGGTGTGAATGGGTGAGGGCAAATTTGGGGTGTTTACAGCTGCCCCTATTCAAACATGAGTTAGCTGTGCAGGTTGTAAGCGACGGCTTAACAGGCCAAACAAGATAACTGGTGGTTGAATACCAAAGACAGTCCAAAATTTGCACTCACAGAATGAAGAAGAAAAGGGATATAGATTGTAAAGGCAAAATAAAGTATATTGTAAAGTGTGGGCGACGGAGGACGACCGTCGAGCAGAGGAAGACTGCTGGGTAAAGTGGTATGTGAAGCAAAGCGATGACGGGGACGGCCGACATGCTGGGGATAAAAAGTAAAGCTAAGACGGGGACGACCGACTAGCTGGGGAACAACAAGTAAAGCTAAGACGGGGACGGCCGACTAGCTGGGGAAAAACAAGTAAAGCTAAGACGGGGACGGCCGACTAGCTGGGGAAAATAGGATATTATGATGGGGACGGCCATCAAGATAAAGCTGCAAAGTTCTCTGGGGATTAATGAAACATGACGGGGACGGCCATCAAGTTCATAAAGGTAAAGTAACCAACGACGGGGACGGCCATCGGGTTAAAAGGAAAAGGGACCACGACGGGGACGGCCATCGGGTTAAAGAATAAATGAAATAAACAGATGATGGGGTACGGCCATCAAAGGTGAAGGACGATCACCTAGCAGGGGACGGCTGCTCTGTTGGGGATAAAAGAAATATGATGGGGACGGCCATCAAAGGTGGAGGACGACCACCTGGCAGGGTACGGCTGCCGAAAATATCAACGATGGGGACGGCCATCGGATAGATAAGGTCAACGATGGGGACGGCCATCGGACGAGCATGATGGAGGACGACCATCAAGAAGTGGAGGACGACCACTCAGCAGGGGACGGCTGCTCTCAGGGTTTGTCATGACATAGGACGAATGTCAGATAACCAAAATCAACAATGGGGACGGCCATTGGATAAAGTGATGAAGGACGATCATCAAAAGGTGGAGGACGACCACCTAGCAGGGGACGGCTGCTAAAATCAACGATGGGGACGGCCATCGGACGAGCATGATGGAGGACGACCATCAAGAAGTGGAGGACGACCACTCAGCAGGGTACGGCTGCTCTCAGGATTTATCATAACACAGGACGAGTGTCAGATAAAAGAAAGATGCTTTGTTGGCGATCTACTGGGGATAAAGTAAACACGGACGAGCGTTTACATCCAAGAAACAAAAGGTACGAGTGTTTGGTATTGTGTATAGATTAAAGATGCGGACGAGCATCCTTAAGACTATGATACGGACGAGTATCATGTAGAAACAAACTGACACACGTTCAGAGATGATGATACGGACGAGTATCAACTGGTTAACAAGGAACGCGGACGAGTGTTGCATCTGAAAGAATCCTTCTGGGGAATAATAGACACAGACGAGTATCTATATTCAAGAAGACATAAGTGTTTGACACGGTGTATGGATTAAAGATGCGGACGAGCATCCTTATGACTATGATACGGACGAGTATCATGTAGAAACAAACACTAGACGCAATGTTCTGAGATGATGGTACGGACGAGTACCAACTGGTTAACAAAGAACAAGGACTACTGTTGAATCTGTGGGGATATGAGTGGTGATGTATACAAGATACGGACGAGTATCTGTATAAGTGTACCATGAGTAGTGAGTGTTGCATTGTATAGATGAGTGTTAACTGCTGGGGAGAGTGACACGGACGAGTGTCAAAAAGAAAAGTATAATATTAACAAGTATATGGGTGATGAAGGTGTAAGCGACTGCGCTGGGGATATGACACGGACGGGTGTCAAGAAAGTGTATGTATAGGTATATGTGAGTGCAAAGAGGATGTCTTTGGATTTCTGCTGAGATATGACACGGACGGGTGTCATGATGTATCTGTAATACGGGTGATTTTGTTTGCAAAGAGTGTTCTGGCGACTTTACTGGGGAGTGATGACACGGACGGGTGCCAAAAGGAGTATATACTGGTGTTTGTGATTTGTGAGGCGGCTGCTTTTGCTGGGACTCTGGTGGGGACTCTGGGGGAAAGTAATCTGTATTCTGATGAATGGTTACTAATCACAAGCGTTCAATTCACAACATGACTTATGATTATGCTATGCATTTGATTTTTGCCGTAATGCTCCGTATTAGACGGAATGCTACGCTCTGAGGGTACAATATGGTGCGAATGCTATGATTATGCAAAGAGGTGAAGATTCGGGACCCGGATCCCGTTGTTGCGAAGATCTCTGGTTGATCTGCTTGAAGTGAACATCCCAGCTGGGGATGAGATCATTGGTAGATCTAATGATGCACTTGCTTGGGGATATAGGTCACTGATTGACATATCCTCGTAATATGGGACTCAGCTGGGGTTTGCAGAAGCTTTCTGTACTCTGTTGTGATTTCTCCGTGCGTTGCTCTTCTGAATAGAAGCTGGAGATTCTGTGGGGAGATGATTCCCTGACTCTTGTATTCTGCTGAGGAAGAATGGTTGGCACTACAGCTGGGGAATGTTGTTGATAACTCAGCTGGGGAGAGTAATGAGAGGCAACTCGGCTGGCGAGAAAACATCCTGAGTGTTAAACCTGTTAGTTGATTTGGCAACTTTGCTGGGGGAAGCAATGGGGAGCAACTTAGCTGGGGATAGAGCATTTCGGATGCTGAGATTGAGTGTATGCTGATTTGGCAGCCCCGCTGGGGGAAATGGGCACCTTCTAGTGCCATGTGGAAGATAGACCGAGTTGATAATGATTCGCCTACTTGCTGAGACATAACCTGCATGCCCCAGGTTGCGTTCTGGATACCTGCAATCCTGCAAAGATAAATGGAACGTACAAAAGGTCCCGAGGTATCCCTTACTGGATTCCGTCATAGGAGTTAAGTACTTTCGAGAGTAATCATATTCCCTGTAAGCATGTGTTTTTTTTTTATTTTTAGAGAAAGGCATCTGTACTTATGCAATTATATTTTTAGAGATATCAGACAACTCTTTGCAAAACATAAATGTAAAAACGAAACATGACCGAAAATCTGATTTTATTAATTCATGTGCCCTGAATTGGCAAGATACAGTCAAGGAAACATATCTCCTGAAATGAAGAGATTGTTACAAATTGAGAAACAAAATGTTGGCGATGTTGACGACGCTTTGAGGAGCTTCCTCTCCTGCTATGACTCGTATGACAATGACGTTCTTCTCGTCTTGCTTTCTGGAGAGAGTTGATTCTGATTGAAGCTTGATCCTTCGTAGCTTACCAAATTGTAGGTGATACAGACGAATTCAGAATGCAGTTGTTCGCTTATTCCCTTATTTTGCATGGATCGCCCTTTCGGGTTTTCAATCCATCGGGATACCCATTTTTGCCTGAGCTGTCCAATGCGGCTTTTCAACTCAGCGGGTGTACATTTTTTATTCATTTTCCCTTACTTTTGCCCGAGTCTTTTATTCTGTTTTTGACTCGCCGGGATGCCCTATTTTTGCCTGGACTTACATTCTGTTTTTATGTCCAGCGGGTCATTTTATGCGAAGTATTTTTTAACTGCATCTGAATTCACAGGGGATGGGAAATCTTAACCATCCATGGTGCTGAGCATCAGTGCTCCACCAGAGAAAACTTTCTTTACAACGAATGGTCCTTCATAATTTGGAGTCCATTTTCCCCTGTAGTCTGTATGAGGAGGGAGGATTCTCTTCAGCACAAGATCTCCCACTTGGTACTCTCGATGCCTGACTTTCTGATCGAAGGCTCTCTTCATTCTCCTCTGATATAGCTGCCCATGACAGATTGCAGCCAGTCTTTTCTCTTCGATCAGACTCAGTTGCTCGTATCGGGACCTAACCCATTCTGCTTCACTCAGTTTAACATCCATTAATACCCGTAACGAGGGTAGTTCAACTTCAACAGGTAGGACTGCTTCCATACCATATACAAGCTGATACGGTGTTGCCCCAGTGGATGTTCTGATTGACGTGCGGTACCCATGCAAGGCAAATGGTAGCATTTCATGCCAGTCTTTGTAGGTGATTACCATCTTCTGCACAATCTTCTTGATATTCTTATTTGCTGCCTCAACAGCGCCGTTCATCTTTGGCCTGTAAGGAGAAGAATTGTGATGTTGGATCTTGAAGTCCCGGCACAGTTCTGCCATCATCTTGTTGTTTAAGTTGGAACCATTATCAGTAATAATTCGCTCGGGCACTCCGTATCGACAGATGATATCTCTCTTCAGAAATCTGGCTACCACTTGCCTTGTGACGTTTGCATATGAGGCTGCTTCAACCCACTTGGTGAAATAGTCAATGGCGACCAGGATGAATCTGTGGCCATTCGAAGCAGTTGGCTCAATCTTGCCAATCATATCAATGCCCCACATGGCAAAGGGCCAGGGTGAAGACATGATGTTCAAAGGATTGGGAGGTACATGCACTTTATCTGCATAGATCTGGCATTTGTGACATTTTCTGGCGTAAGCACAACAGTCTGCATCCATTGTGATCCAGTAATAACCTGATCTTAACAATTTCTTAGCCATGGCATGCCCTCCAGCATGGGTACCAAAAGATCCTTCGTGCACTTCGTGCATCAACAAATCTGCTTCCGTCTTGTCAACACATCTGAGGAGTACCATGTCAAAATTCCTCTTGTATAAAGACCCATCAGTGTTCAGGAAGAAACTACCAGCAAGCCTTCTTAAAGTCTTCTTATCATTGGAAGATGCCCCAGGTGGGTATGTTTGATCCTCCAAGAAGCATTTAATGTCATGGAACCAAGGCTTATCATCTTTGACAACATCTGCTGCGAACACATATGCTGGTCTGTCAAGTCTGGACACTGAAATCTGAGGTACAAAGTTGGCAGCTTGAACTTTGATCATGGATGAAATGGTAGCAAGAGCATCTGCAAACTGATTCTCGTCCCGAGGGATATACTCAAGCTTGACTTTGGTGAAGAAGGTCAATAACCTCCTTGTATAATCCCTGTAAGGTATCAGATGATCTTGGTGTGTGTACCATTTTCCGTTGGTTTGATTGACTACCAAAGCTGAATCTCCGAATACAGTCAATGTCTTGATCCTGAGGTCAATGGCTTCCTCAAGACCCATAATGCAAGCTTCGTATTCAGCTTCGTTGTTAGTGCAGTTGAAAGTGAGTTTTGCCGAGAAAGGCATGTGAACTCCTTTAGGTGTAATGAGTACTGCACCAACACCACGGCCATTCATGTTAACAGCCCCATCAAACATCATAGTCCATTCTTCTTCTGGGTCAGGCCCTTCAGTGTGAATAGGCTCTTCATGATCTTTTGATTTAATGAACATGATGTCTTCATCAGGGAAGTCGAACCTCATAGGCTGGTAGTCATCAATGGGTTGCTCAGCAAGATATTCAGATAGTACACTGCCCTTGATGGCTTTCTGAGATGTGTACTGTATGTCGTATTCTGTGAGAATCATCTGCCATCTTGCAACCCGTCCGGTAAGAGCTGGCTTCTCGAAAATGTACTTAACTGGATCCATTTTTGAGATCAACAAAGTAGTGTGGGTCAGCATATACTGTCTCAGTCGGCGAGCAGCCCACGCTAAAGCACAGCAAGTTTTCTCGAGCAGTGAATAACGCTGTTCACAGTCGGTAAACTTTTTGCTTAGGTAGTATATTGCATACTCTTTTCGACCAGACTCGTCATGCTGGCCCAGCACACACCCCATTGACTCTTCTAATACTGTCAAGTACATGATCAGAGGTCTTCCTTCGACTGGAGGCATGAGGATTGGAGGTTCTTGTAAATATTCCTTGATCTTGTCAAAAGCCTTCTGGCAGTCTTCGTTCCACCTGACCGTTTGTTCTTTTCTTAACAGCTTGAACAAGGGTTCACAGGTTGCTGTAAGGTGGGATATGAACCGGGAAATGTAGTTCAATCGACCTAAGAACCCTCGAACCTCTTTCTCAGTTTTCGGTGCAGGCATTTCTTGAATAGCCTTGACTTTATCAGGGTCCACCTCAATCCCTCTCTCGCTTACAATAAAGCCCAGCAGCTTACCGGATCGCACCCCGAATGTGCACTTGTTGGGGTTCAGCTTTAGTTGGTACCTCCTCAGACGCTTGAACAACTTCAGCAGATTCACCAGGTGATCCTCCTCTGTAAGGGACTTGGCGATCATATCATCCACATAACATTCGATTTCCTTGTGGATCATATCATGGAATAATGTCACCATAGCCCGTTGATATGTGGCACCAGCATTCTTCAGTCCGAATGGCATCACTTTGTAACAGAACGTGCCCCAAGGTGTAATGAATGTTGTCTTCTCCATGTCTTCAGGTGACATCTTGATCTGATTGTATCCTGAAAATCCATCCATGAAGGAGAATACCGAGAACTGAGCCGTGTTATCCACCAATACATCAATGTGAGGTAATGGGAAATCATCCTTCGGGCTGGCTCTGTTCAGATCCCGGTAGTCAACACACATTCTTACTTTGCCGTCTTTCTTAGGCACAGGTACTATATTAGCAACCCACGGCGGATAGCTAGTTACAGCAAGGAACCCGGCGTCCCATTGCTTTTGTACCTCCTCCTTGATTTTCATAGCCATGTCTGGGCGAGTTCGGCGCAGCTTCTGTTTGACTGGTGGACACTCTTCTCTCAAAGGCAGCTTGTGCACAACTATATCGGTATCCAACCCTGGCATATCTTGGTACGACCAAGCAAACACATCAACATACTCTTGAAGCAGATCAATCAGTTGTCTCTTCACTGAGTCTTGCAGGCAGGCCCCGATTTTAACCTCTTTCACGTCTTCGTCAGTACCAAGATTAATCACTTCAATCTCCTCCTGGTGAGGAGTAATAACCTTTTCCTCTTGTCTCAACAACCTGGCTAGCTCTTCAGGAAGCTCATACTCTTCATCAACCCCTTCATCAGCTTGATTGATTGGATTGTCAAAGTCATACGATGTCATAGCCGTGCTGTTGTCGGTGCAGTCTGGAAGGCACTCTCTGCAAGGGTTAAGTTGTTCATTTTAGTGATTGATTTTAATCTTGCTTTAGAAAAAAGTGAAAAGAAGTTATCATTTTGAAAACACCGCCATTTATTTTTGTACAAAAAAGAGAAATGGCAAAACAGTGAGCATAAAAGAAAAAGACTCGTTTGCAAAAAGATGTCTGATATTTCATTAATTTAATCTTGTTTGCACAAAAGTACAGATGGCCCTGGTTACAAAATGAGTCTTGTCATCTTGGGCAAGATGCAAGACTTGGATGCATGCTATAAAAATATACAGGAAATAATAATTACTCTGCATGAGTAACTCTTATAATTTCCTGGGAAGACCAGTTCGAGACACTGCTCCCCGGGATCTTTGGACGAATCCAATTCTCCAGATTGCGCTCCTCTTCCAGCTCGTCTTCCAAACAGTTGATAGCATCGGGGGTAAGCATCCCCCCACTGACAAAACCAAGCTCTGCAGCAGCCTTTGCTTGATGTTGAGTTGGTTTGTAACCCAACCCAAATTTGTCCTTCTTCTCCTCCACAGCTAAGACCTTGCCCCAGCCAAGGGCAGTTCCTTCTTCAACAACCTTCCGGGCTTGTTGGTAAGATGACATGGAGATACCTGACACAGCAGATGCTTCATTGACGTTCAAGGCTTCAAAACCTTGGCTCATTGTCTCATGGATCTCTCCGTCCATCTCAATGTATTTATAAGTAGCCAGATGGCTAACAAAGATATCCTCTTCCCCACAGATTGTGACAACTTGACCTTCCCACTCAAATTTTAACTTTTGGTGAAGGGTAGACGTTATTGCGCCAGCGGCGTGAATCCAGGGCCTACCCAACAAACAGCTGTAGGCGGGCTGAATGTCCATCACATAAAAGATAGTTTTAAAGGTCTGCGGGCCAATTGTCACTGGCAGCTCAATCTCTCCCAGAACCGATCTCTTCGAACCATCAAAGGCTCTTACCACCAGGTTGCTGGGTCTCAATGCCAATCCATCATATTCAAGCTTCACCAGAGCCTTCTTTGGTAAGACATTCAGGGAAGAACCTGTGTCCACCAGCACATGAGAAAGGACAGCTCCTTTGCATTCCATGGTTATGTGCAAGGCTTTGTCGTGGTTGCGGCCATCCGCTGTCAAGTCAGAATTGGTAAACCCTAGCCCATTGCTAGCAGTAACGTTTCCAACCACGGTTTCCAATTGGTTGACAGTAATCTCCTCAGGCACGTAAGCTGCGTGCAGGACTTTAAGTAGTGCATTCCGATGGGCTTCGGAGCACATAAGCAGTGAGAGGATGGAGATTTTGGATGGCGTCTGGTGAAGCTGATCCACAATTTTATAATCACTCTTCTTGATGATTCGCATAAACTCATCAACTTCCTGATCAAATGGAGTTTTCAGGGCTTCTCTGGCAGCTGGATCTTCCTGCACCGGGCCTTTTCCTTTTGCCTTGGCAGCAGCTTCTGCTTCGGCAGTAGGTCTTTGAACTTGTGAAGCAAAGAGACGTCCGCTTCGAGTGAAGCCTCCGCCTCCCCCCACATTATCTACTTGTGGTGCAGGTGCTGATGTTTCAAGAGTGATTCTTTTTCCTTCGCAGTACACGTCAGAGCCATAGTGCCAAGGGATGGCCCTATTGCTTTCATATGGTACTGGTCCAGGCACCGTGACAGTGACTGGACTGATTGCTGCTGCTGAAGGGACTGTAATTGTTTGTGGATCGTAAAAGATTGTAACTGGTGCTCTGGTGGGAGCAGCACCTTCTGAATGGTAGGCGGAGTTATTTTCAGGATCGTAGAATATGGTAACAGTGGAGACATCTTCATGGTTGATTGCTGGTGTTGTAGGAGGTACTGTTGGAAGGACTGTTGTTGTTGTTGATGGAGATTCGAAATGGAATGAAGCTGAAGTTGTAGCAGGAGAAACTGTTGAAAACTGATCATTTGGGAGAACTGATGAAGTACTTGTTGATGCTGCTGATGAATTGTCGGGAACAATAGTTGCTTCATTTGTAGGAGGTTCTGAAACCGTTGCTGATGAAGTTGCTTGATTTGCCGGAAATGATGTAGTGATCTGGAGTAGGCCACTCCGAATAAGGCTGTCAATGCCATTTCTCAAGTCCTCACACCCATTCCATGAAATATTGCAATAGGGACACCCTAGTTCACACCCCGGAAATATTTGGTTTTCACGGAGTTGAGCTTTGATTTCCACCAATGGTGTCCTGATCTGATCCACACTAGTTATCAAATAAGACGATTGGTCTTCTTCAATGGCATTAATTCGGGGACCACCATGATTTGGCATAGGGTTTTTATTGACATTGGGAGGAGGTGCAAAATTCAGAGCCTTGGAATCTACCAAGTCTTGTACCTTCATATGCAGAGCCCTGCATTTTTCTGTACTGTGACCAGGTGCGTTGGAATGAAAAGCACACCTAGCATTGGAGTCATAGTTCCTTGGTAGACTGTTGGGATCCGGAGGTGCCAACGTTCTTAGCTCAACTAGGTTGAGTTTCAGAAGTTGTGGCAGCAAGGCAGCATACGGCATTGGGATCGGGTCGATCACTCTGTTAGCTTGAGAGGGCCTCTGTTGGAATGGCCTCTGTTGATTGTTGTTGTTGGTGTTGTTGCTGTTGTAGTTTCTTGGAGGATACTGATTCTGATGATACTGAGGTTGTTGTTGGAAGTTTTGTTGAGGAGGTTGATAGACTGGCTGAGGATGAGCTGGAGCAGGGATTGTGACTGCTGCTATTGACCTTTGAACATACTGGGGCCTACCCCTGTTGGTGTGAATGGCATTGGTCTCGCCAGTTCTTCTCGGGCCTGCAAAAGGCTTTCTTGTACTACCGGACGAGCTTGCACCGTTGTCTGAGATCTTTCCCATCTTTAACAGGCTTTCAATTCTCTCCCCAGCTATAACAACATCCGCAAAGCTAGTGGAAGAGAAAGCAGCTAACCTGTCAATATACGTTCCCTGGAGAGTGTTCATAAACATGTCTGCCATTTCTCTTTCAGACATAGGTGGTTGAACGGCAGCAGCCAATTGCCTCCATCTTTGGGCATATTCTCGGAAACTCTCCCTTGACGACTGTGACATTCCCATTAGGAGGGTCCTGTTGGGTGCCATATCTAGATTATACTGATACTGTCTGATGAAGGCCTCTGCCAGGTCCTTCCAGCATCTAATTGTTGCTCTTGTCAGATGGGAATACCACTCCCTCGAAGCTCCAGTCAAGCTGTCTTCGAAGTAGAACATCCAAAGTTTCTCATCCATTGTATAGGCCTTCAGCCTTCCCAGAAATGATTGTAGATGAGTCCGGGGGCATGAAGTCCCATTATACTTTTCGAAGCAAGGAGGCTTGAACTTATGGGGGATCCTGACCCCGTCTACCAAACCCATGTCCATGACGTCGAAACCCAAAGAATTTTGAGATTCTAAGGACCTCAACTTCTCAGCTATTTCTTCCAATCGTCTATCATAAGTTTCCTCTCCGGCACCCATTACTGTATACTGGTCCTCCTGAGGATCTTCTTGAAGTACTCTGGCTGCAGTGGCTGTTCCTTGAACATTTGCAGGAATGTTAATCTCAGGATGTAGAGGTGGGCCAAACACAGGAGGGTTAACATGGGGTTGTACCCGTTCATTGTTACTTGTGCCTGCAGTCCCCACATGGGGTTCCTCTTGATTCCTCCCTTCTACCAAAGTTCTGAGCCTCTCCTGGCTTTGAGCTAAGTTGTTCATCACTTCCATGAATTGTGTTATCTGAGTTCTCATCTCCAACCTTTCGTTGGCCATCTGGTTTCTGACCTCCGTAAGGTCCTGCTGCATCTGATCCATCTGGATTCCCGGAAGGTTGTTTCTAGTTGGGTACCTGTGTGGCCTGTTGAGGGGAAATACCCGGCGGCGAGCAATAATTCCTGAACATCACAACAGAGGTTAGCAACAACAAAACAAAAACCTACAAAACAAACAAAAGGGTTAGCATGCAATGCAGTTATGCTTATTTGTTCTCAAGGTATCCGGTTTGGCCTTCAGTTTTGACCCTTCCAGACCCTCGAAGATGCTGCTGTTGAAATTGCTGTTGAAGTGAACCCAGATAGAAACCAACACAAATATATTACAAAGGTGAAATAATACAATTTGTTCATTTTACAACACAAACCCTCAAAGGGGCCAAAATACATCACAAAAAGCAAAAGTACATGGAAAAGGAACAACAACAAGCAAATGATCAAACTCCAAGGCCAAACTCATCCTCACGAACTTCCTTGAGAAGTGCTTCGGTCACAGGATCAGCCGGATGCTCCGTAAGATTCCTGATGAGAAGATTTCTTGTTGCAACAGCTGCAGTCAACTTCTTGTTCTGACTTTGGTCTTTAGACCTCTTCACTCCTGCTTTAATTTTCAGCTCTGATATTTCCTCCTGGGCTGCTACCAGGGCTTTTTCCATCTGCTCCATCTTGTCCTGAACTCTCTTGTCTTCTAGAGTACGGGCCTCAGTGATCCGGACCCACCTGGCCTGACTCTCTTTCAAATACAAGTCTGTCCTTGCTCTCTGAAACTGGGCTTCTTTACAAGCATTCTTCAGAATCTGTTCACCAGCTTTAGACTTGTTGATATAATCTCCAGACTTCTCAATTTTAGTCAAGTGTTCTACTTTCAATTTCTCCAGTCTCTCAATCTCCCTCACACCTTCACTCCTCTCCCGGAGGGTCTTCTGCAAGGCCTGAGTTAGCTTCTCATTTCTTTCCTTCAAACTCTCAAACTCCTCCAAACTGATAGTGACAGGGGGTGGTGCTGAAGACGACTCAGGCATGTCTTCTATGGTGAAGGGCATTCCAGAGAATTGGGCCCTAGCATGGGACCACTCATAATATTGGACTGATGCCACATTATTGCACTTCCCCAGAATGGTGATTCCCTTGGTTTGAACATGATCCCAGGCCCAGGCAGCCTGCCTAACAGTTACCAGACTAACCTTGTTCTCACAGTAGAGGGTCTCAACTAGGTCCTGCTCCCTAGGAGTATGAACCAGTGCATAGCCTAATTGCCTCTTGAACAGCAGAGGATTGTAGTTGATACTTCCCTTAACTCCTATTAAGGGCACATTGGGAAAGTGCCCACAGCTTGTAATTATATCTCTGCCCTTGGTGCTCTGAGTACACCATCTGATATCTGCTGAAGTGAGAGTAGTGAGCCTCTTAGCCCAGTTGCTTTGCTGATGAGGATTTAGGAATGCATCTGTCCTTGGTAGATGCTTAAGAAGCCAAGCATGGAATAATGGAGCACAAATCCTCACCAATCTTCCCCTCTGCTTCTCATTCCTCTGATGTACTGAGTAATAGAGATCACCCAGCAAAGTTGGCACTGGGTTCTTCAGGATGAACAAGTGGATTGCATTCTTGCTGATGAATCGAGGCTCATCTGCAAACAACACAATTCCATATACACTTAAGGCCAACAGAGCACAAACAGCTTTCCACTCCCCCAAGGAGGCCTTCAAACTAGCTTGAGAAATCAGGAAGTCCAGATGAAATCCAGGGATCCCAGCTTTAGAGGTCATATGCTGTTCAATCAAAACAGGCTCCAGGTGCAAAGCTTTTGCTATCTCTCCATTGCTGGGAAAGACCATTTCAGGGTTGAATGGGATTTCTCTTTTGATGGGCAGACCAGTCAAAGATGAGTATTCTTCCAGAAGAGGCCCCAACTGAAAGTCTTGAAAGGTGAAACATCTCAATGGAGGATCATAAAACTGAATGCAGGTATGGATCAGGCTTCTCTGTGAAGGGTCCAGATCCATAACCATGTCCAGTATATCTCCATAACTCTCCCTGAACAAAGGTATGTGATCTGGAGTGATCAGGGTTTGGATCCTCCTGATGTCTGATAAGTCTGGTTGGAAGAAATGATAAGTGATGTTGCTTTTCTTTGGAGCCATGATGCTGAAAACTGAGTAGAGTGCTGATGAAGATGCTGAAGAGTGGGCCACTGGCTGGCTAGTGCGAGTAACTGAAGTATATGGCTGACAGGCTGAAGCAAGTGCTGGTGGAGATAGGTCAAAACTGCAGATGGGGTCAAAACCAAAACCAGAGGAAAAATGGATACCCTGAAACACAAATAAGCACATGTTAATATGATGCAATGAGTATGTATGCAAATGATATGCAGGGGTTTGTGACTGAGCTGGATCTGATCAAAATGCCCTGATATAAGTCCATGTGTGTTCAAGAATTCCAAATGGAGGTCTAAAAATCCAGTAACCAGGGTGGGGGACTCAAATAAAGAGCCACATGTCCAGGGTTTTAGAATCACAAGAACTATCCAAAATGGAGCATTCTTAACAAAGTCAAAGTAACAGGGTATTCTGAGGTCAAGGTACCTGCAAACCTGTAAACAGCCCAACCCCCTCACAGGTGATGATCTAGAACAAGGATCCTCAGACTTGGATCAGTTATGAGAAGTGTAAACACTTCTAACCCGGAGGTACAATGTTTACAATAACCATAACAATTCCTCCTCTAATTCACCTCAGTTTCTGAAGGTCAATACTAAAAGGTCATCCAGACTTAGCAGGCTTCCCAGATAGCCCTAGCATTGCAGGAAATCTGCAACACAGAGTTCTCAAGAAGAAACCCATATCTGAACCGTGTTTCATATTCCCGCACCAGACCGAAATGGAATGGGAAAGAATATGATTCACTCTAGCCTAGGTGTCACTCAGGTCCCAGGTATAGGACCTTAACTCTCAATGAATCACCCACCCACCAAAGCAAATAACCAAATCCAGCCAGCAATAATGACAGTATGATATATAAATGCAGTAAAGAAAGCAGTAAAGCAAACTGTACATAAAGCAAAATAAATACAAGCACAAATAAGCACATAACACCCCAGTAAACACAAATCAAACAAGCGCTAGGAGGAACCCACAAAAAGAACCAGAAGCCCTGGTTGCAGTATAAGGATCCCCAGCAGAGTCGCCAAGCTGTCGCTCCCGAAGATTTGCATCCTGGTACAAGCGCGAACGGTCGGCGAAGGGAACAGTGAGAACACACAGCCGTGAACTCACTGAAGATGAATAGAGTCGCCAGCTAGGCATTTTTATCCCGGAGGAAAGGCAATGCTGCATAGACCTAGAAAGATATGGATAAGACGGTTGCGAACCAGAGAAACTGAGAAAGGGGGTTGGTTACAACCTGGGAAGGTATTAGCACCCAGATTGTCCGTCGTACTCGACGGGATCCACGCTTAAAAGATTTGTGTTTTAAAGGGGTAGTGTCAGTGCAATCTGTGTGTAAAATGGCTGGAAAGCAATATGTACAGGTGTCAGTGTGAAGGAAGTGAAGTGTATAATGATGTGTCAGTGTAAAAGAGAAAGAGGTGAAATGCTCATGACAATGAGGCTTAAGAATGAAGCTGGAAAGAGGGGGAATGAACAGAGACTTTTGTTCGATAACTGTTAAGTTATGCCTACGTATCCTCTCGTGCAATGAGGAAGTCAGAACACCGTAGTTCGACCCAAAGAGACTGAAAGATGAATTGACTTGTGAACTGCTTGCTTGTCTATGCTCAAGTGTATGACCTGTCTGGCTCAGGTGCAAACTGTCTTGCATTAGACGGAAGAAGCGAGTTCTCAATTGTGAGTGAATGAGATGAGAAAAGAATCCCGGAGGAGACGATTATTGTTTGTTTTTGAGTTTTCAGTCTTTTATTTCTTTTTGGAGTTTGTCATAAGATAATGAGCTTAAGCCTAAACCAATGGGTTAGTAAACTCATCACATCTTCCCTCTGATTAGGGGTAATGAGAATACCTTAAGTGTGAAGTCAGATTCTCACACTTAATCACCTTTGGTGTAGGATTAAGATCATTAACCTACTTGTGATTATTTAGATGTTTTTTGTGATTTTGTTTAGTGTTAAGTAATGAGGTTAAGCCATAATCAGGGATTAAACAGACCCATTACACCATCCTAAAAGAAGGATGATAGATGAGAGTGTTTAAGCTGAGGAAGACTCCTCAACTTAATCCATGATTAGGGATTAAACCCATGACAAAACAAGCCTTTATTAAGTGGATTTTAGTTAATGGTATGATGATGAAGTGAATTTTATGGTTTGTAAGACAACTTGAGGGGGACTTGTCCATTAACACTAGGGTTAGTCCTTCTTAACCACTTAAGGAAGAATTAGAACCCTAATGCAAGGCCCAAGTTACAAGTGTGATGTCTTGATATTTATTAAATGAATTGATTAAGAGATTTAAACACATTAAGGGTTTAACACTTAGGATTAAAGTTATACACTCCATCCTAAGAGAAGGATGCAGGCATAAACTTAATCACAAAGCCTTAAAGCCTTTAGGGTTTAGTCCCTGATTATGAGATGAGAAGAGAAGACTCAAGGAGAGACACAAAGGTAAAACTAATGAGGGGAGACTAATCAAAACCCTAATTCATTATCATGCTTGGTTGGTCCTAAGGTTTGTGAGGTTTTCAAGAACAATCTTCAGAGGAACCACCAGGAAGCAGATGAATAAGATCAAGAGAAGCAAAGTGACTTGCTTCATCCAAGAAGTCAAGTCACTTGAAGAAAGAAAGTGGGAAGGAGAAGAATGAGCGAGCTCAATCTCAAACACATATAAAATTCATCAATGGATGCAAGAGAGATGAAAAGAAAAGGTATGAGAAGTGAAGGCAAATTCACTTCCCAAGTTTACTTACCACCTGAAATGTTAGAAAGAAATGCAATGCAATGCAAGATGAGATGAAATGATATGATGCAAAGCAAGACCAGAAGCATGTTGATGATGATTATGATGTTATGAGGTGCTGCAAACATGAGGCAAAGCAATGGGGATGTTCATACAAGCTTATGAATGCATATGATGCAAGTTAAGGAGCATGAACAAGCATGAAATGTTATGAAGCATACAAGACAAATGACATGGCAAATATGCAATGCAATGATCAAACATGCTTTCTACATGTCTTAAGATGTCAAATGAATCATAAACATGCACAAAATGCAAAGACAAGTCATGTTATGCAAGAGAATGTAAGAATGATGCAAAAGAAAGCCCAAATTAGGGTTCATGGATCAAACATCAAACAAAAACCCAAAACAGAAGCAAACCTCATGATAAAAAATGGAAAATGGTATTCAAAGAAACCCTAGACCTATAATGAACCACTGCCCAAAGGGGAGCTCTCAACTCTCAACCAAACTCAAGATATGAATTTTACAAGATATTAGGGTTTTTTAGGGTTCTTAACAAAACAAATGCCAAACAATTTGAAAATGCAAGAACAAATCATGGCCTTTTTATCCTAGGAACTACATGCAAAACAAAAGACAATGCAAGAAGAATCAATGTCTCAACCTTCACCAATAGGCAGAAATGAATTTTTGAATCCATGATCACAATAATGCATAAAAAATGATTTAATTCAATGAAAAATTCTTAAGATGCATCAAGATCAAAAAGAAATTTGGTTTGAAGGTTGGACAATGTTTCTAAATGTCCTAGAACATTTCATGAATTTTTTTGGTGATTTTTAAATACCTAAAAGTATTTTTAATAAATTAATTTCCATTAATCAATTAAAAATAATCTTTTAAATATTTAAAAATACTTTTTTAATGATAAAAATAAAATAAAAAATGTTTTTGTGTCATAAAAATTAATAAAACTTTAAAGAAAAAGTTTCATAATTTTTAAGGATTTTTTGCTATTTTAAATTAATTATGCAATTTAAATGAAAGAAAAATGAATAAAAATCAAATAAAAAGAAAAGTCAGAGGGATGGAGGGCCAAGATGCGCCCAGGATTTGAAAGTGTTGACTGGCGCGTGATCCTGTGGTTGGGATTGACTCTGAGATAATTAGTTTAATTATGAATTAATTAACTAAATGAAAAAGATTAGGGCTAATCAAACGCATCTGGGCCATCCAAAAGAGAGGGAAGTCAGCAAGTCAACGCTCATCAATGGCTCAAATTAAAACTAGCATTAATTACGTGATTAGGGTTTAAACACTCTCAGGTGGCCGGAGAAGACTTCCGGTCGTCTTCTCCGGCCAGCACCTCACCTGAAAATTCCCCAACTCCCTCAAAACGTATCCAAAATGAAAACTAAGCACACCCAAATGATCCCCATGATCTCCTGACTCAAAACCCTAACCCCAAACAAATTTATTCTTCATCAATCGCATGAATCGAAAGCAAACATTTTTAGGGCAAACCAGTTTCAGAGTCAAATTAAATGTTCAAATCACAACCATTTCAAAAACTAAAAGCACCAGGATGATCAGGACAACACAAAGAACAAGTTTGTAACAATAAAAATGATTTCTGGAAAAATAATTTTCGAGCTACCTGAGATTTGAAGCTTTCAGTTTAAGAACTTTCTGGCCACCTCTCCTTGTGCAATCTACTCCACTTGATCCCCAGATGATGTTCGAATGCTCAAATGGAGTTTAAGTTGGCTTGATGATGAGTTTCGAAAGCTCCTGCTTCAGTTCAGTCAAAAATGGCAATGGAGATTCTGGCACTTTCAGGTCATGGTGAATGAAGGTTTGAGGTCCTGATGATGAATGGAGAAGGTTTGTGGTGTTTGTTTGTGTGTTTGTGAGCTAGGATGAGAGTTTCGAATGAAACTGCAAAATGGAGTGAGAAATGGCTATGGAGTGATCTGGCTGTTTCAGGCTTGTGTTCTTGGTGTTTTGTGATCCATGAGGCAGGGTGAGTTGAATGGAGGAAAAGGTTTGAGTGTTTGCAGGTTGTATAGAGAAATTCGAGAGCTTATGCAAAATGGAAGGTTTTTGTGTATGTGGTCAATGAGGTGGTTTCAGCCTTGCTCCTTCTTATGTTTTGCTTGCAAATTGTCCACATGACTCTCTCTCATTGGTCAGTTGATTTGACATGTGCTTTATGGATAGGTGAGGCAACTTTTGCAATTTGTCAACTCTTGTGTTAGAGAAAGTATGGTGAGGTGCTAGCTTGGTACAAGGCATGGGCTATGCGCAGCAAGATGAGGGGGAAATGTCAGCTTGGTCCAACATTCAAGGCAGCAAGTTGGTGAAGCATGATCATGAGTTTTGCAACTTGGTTACTTTATGGATTTTCATGAAAAATGCCTTGTTACATGAACTAAACCATGAGCAAACTTGATCCAATTCTGATTTTTAGGACTTAGAGAATGTTTGTGTAATGGTTTGAAATGAATTAGAGGTCACATGATGCATTGGTTCAAGGTTTTGCAAAATTTCCAATTGAAGCATGCCTTAGAAATTAGTGATTTTTGCCAACTTTGCATTGCTATAACTTTTGATCCAAGAAGAGTTTGATCATGTTCTTGTACTTTTTGAAAAGGGAAAGATGAGATCTACAACTTTCATGGCCAAAGTTTTTCCATTTGAAGCCTTTTTGGATCAAGAATCAAGGCTTGAAAAATGACCTAAAATGATGCATTCTTGGAAAGTCAACTATGCCCAAAAAGTCAACATTTGCAAAAACCCTAAATTCTTGATTTTTATGAACTTCAACCTTCTTCTATGATCAAATAAAGATCATATACACTCAAAATGATGAAGATCACCCATTGGTTGGGTCATTGGGGGCCTCAGATGCCCTGATTTTACACTGACTTGTCTGAAAAGTCAACTCTTGATCAGATGACTTCCCCATGGAATTTCTTCATGAAAATTGATATGCATACTCCCTATACCATATAGAGATCAATGGAAACAAGAATGACCAAAAAATTTGGAGTTATGGCCTCTGAAACCAAAACCCTAATTTTAGGTCAACTGTGCAGTTCATCCTGGCTCTGCATCCACTCAAACCCTAGTTCTTGTGATTCCTCTGCATTTTTGACTTTGAGGAGATGGAATATGATATAAGAACACACATGGACCCCTTTGAGTTGATTGGTTGCCTTTGGAATGGCTCAAGATGCTTTGGGATTGCTCAGATCACAAACCCTAGGTGCAGATGACCTAGAAACTATCCAGTGAATCAAAAATGAGATGTGAGATGATATGATTGTGTTTATGCATATGAGAATGATCACAAGCCATGGTGTGAATGGGTGAGGGCAAATTTGGGGTGTTTACACCCATGTGGGGTGTGAGCGATCGGATTGTGTACCCATGTCGGGTGTGAGGAATCCAGAAACATCGTTTACCCGTGTGGGGTGTGAGCGATGGGTGATTTATTCACATTAATTATGTGCCCATGTAGGGTGTGAGCAATCGGATTGTGTGCCCATGTGGGGTGTGAGCAATCCATAAACATTATGTGCCCATGTGGGGTGTGAGCAATGGGGAACATCGTGTGCCCGACAGGGAGTTACGTTAGGTAACAAGCGATGATTCCATTTGGTTCCTGAGTGAACCTGCTGAAATGTTGAGTCGGTACCGCATTGGTCTCTATGAGTTGCATTTTATCATTTTAACTATTATATGCAGAAATAAACATGAATGTGCATATGTTTAATTGGAGTATTATGGAGATGATAGTATGTGTGATGACACATACTTGTTGTTATATATGCATGTTTGATATATGTATATGTATGTGATTTATACATTTGTAATGTATATGTGTGATTAAACATAGCTAGACGTATGTTTATGCCGAATGAATAGAATTGAGGAATAAACATAAATAATGTAAGTTTATGTGAATTAGTGAATTGTTGCATGATGAACATGCTTGATTGTGTAAGTACATGTTGTGATGTGTATAGGTGATGAGGAATGATTTATAGTGAGAATATGTGTTATGTGCATTTTTATATGTTGAGATATATAACTATATGCAATGTTATTATGATAATGTTTCTCACCCTTCTGCTGTTTTATGATGCTCTATGAGGCATTGCAGAGTAGGTTGTTGGATGGCAATTTTTGTGAAGCTCGTCTTCATCTTTTGGTCGGTCGGCTCTGATATGTAGCACCGGGTAGTTAGGTTGGCTTAGTGCCATTTTTGTGATGCATTGTGTACATGTATCTTTTGGATGAATATTTTGTATAGACATGAATTTTGTTGTTGGCATCAAACTTGTTGATCTATATATATATATATATATATATATATATATGTGTGTGTGTGTGTGTGTGTGTGTGTGTGTGTGTGTGTGTGTGTGTGTGAATGGAAATATATATGTTTGATGTTGTTGACTTAGTTTCCGCTGTGTAATTATATCTTTGGAGATATGGGTGTAATGATTAAATTTCTTTTGTTGAAAACAACCCCATTGTTTCATATCTTTAAATGAGCAGGTGTTATATGTTTTTAATTTCAAGAATAATGTGACATGCCTCTTTTATACCATGTTCAATTATACTCTGATGAAATTTTTATCATGTGCCTAAATGATATAATTGATTATTTGGGGGTATAGAAAGGGAATGTTACATTAAGTGGTATCAGAGCCAGTTTTCGAGTCAGTTGTGTTTGTCTTGATGTTGTTATGATTTAACTTTTGTTTAATCTTGTTATTGTCTTTGGGAACAATCAGAATATGGCTTATAGAAATGACAATGCTATGGTTGCTGCTTTGGAAGCAATGGCTAGGGCGGTGCAGGGAGCGTTGAATGTGAATGCTAATGATGAGTTCAGGAAGAATCAACCGCCAGTCTTCAAAGGAAGATTCGATCCTGATGATGCTCAGAATTGGTTGAAGGAGATTGAAAGAATCTTCAGAGTCATGGACTGTGCTGAAGAGAGTAAGGTGAGGCTTGGTTCTCACATGCTGAAGGAAGAAGCCTATGATTGGTGGGTCGGTAGAAGTCAAGCTCTTGAGGAGGAGGATGAAGAGATAACTTGGGAAGTTTTTCGTACTGAGTTCTTAGGGAAGTACTACCCTGAGAGTGTGAAGGGAAAGAAAGAGATAGAATTCCTTGAGCTGAAGCAAGGTAGTATGTCAGAGGTTGACTATACTGCTAAGTTTGTGGAATTGGTTTAGTTTCATCCTCATTATGTTGCTGCTACTGCTGAGTTTTCTAAGTGCATTAAGTATGAGAATGGCTTGCATCCTGAGATTAAGAAAGTTGTGGGATATCAGAGGATTAGAAGGTTTTCGGATTTGACTGAATATTGTAGAATATTTGAAGAAGATAGCAAAGCTCGTTCTACACATTACAAGAGTGTGAATGAGAGGAAAGGGAAGCAACAAGCTAGAAGTGGACCTTATGTGACACCCGCTGATAAGGTAAAACATAGGGGAAACTTTGATAGGAGATCTGGTGGAGGGAGTTTTGGTCCCGTTAAGTGTTACAAGTGTGGCGATTTATGCCACAAGTCCTTTGAGTGTGGGAAGAATATTGTGAAATGTTCAAACTGTGGAGGTCTTGGACATGCTACTACCGAGTGTAGGAGGAATGTTGTGAAGTGCTTCAATTGTGGGGAAGTTGGTCACATTAGTACTAAGTGTACTAAGCCGAACCAAGCTCAGGCGGGCAGAAAGGTGTTAGAATTTGCAGGGAAGGATACTACTAATGCATACCGTTTGATTAAAGGTACATGCTTTATTAATAGTATGCCTTTAGTTACTATTATTGATACGGGAGTGACTCATTCGTTTATTTCTCTTGAGTGCGCTAAGCATTTGAATTTGTTTATGTCTTCTTGGGGTGGTGAGATGGTTATTGAGACTCCCTACTTCAGGGTCGGTAACTCCTTATTTGGTGTGTGTAAGTTGTTCCTTGACCATGTATGGTAAAGATTTTGTTATGGATTTAGTTTGTTTGCCATTGGAAGGTTTGGACGTGATCTTGGGTATGAACTAGTTGCAATTTAATCGAGTTCATATAGATTGTTATCATAAGTTAGTAAGGTTTCCTTCTTTTGATGATGAAGAGGAGAGTTTCCTATCCACGAAAGAGTTGAAGAAAATTTTAGTGGACGAAGTTCAATTGTTTTGTTTGTTTGCATCGTGGTCAGTGGAAAGTGAAGTGGAGATAAGTAGGTTTCCAGTGGTGTGTGATTTTCCAGAAGTGTTTCCGGATGATATTAAGGATGTACCACGAATGTTCCGGGTACTAGACCGATTTCGATGGCACCATATCGTATGTCAGCTTCAGAGTTGGTAGAATTGAAGAAGCAGTTGAATGACTTGTTGGATAAGAGGTTTTTTAGGCCAAGTGTTTCTCCTTGGGGTGCGTCGGTATTGTTGGTAAAGAAGAAGAATGGAAGTATGCGTTTATGTATTGATTATCGACAGTTGAACAAGGTAACAATTAAGAACAAGTGTCTGCTTCCGAGGATTGATGATTTGATGGACCAATTGGTTGGTGCGTGTGTTTTTAGTAA
The DNA here is from genome assembly GCA_963966055.1 of Lathyrus aphaca. NCBI lineage: Eukaryota > Viridiplantae > Streptophyta > Magnoliopsida > Fabales > Fabaceae > Lathyrus > Lathyrus aphaca. Next base: position 403,345,111 of record OZ014521.1, on the reverse strand, counting down.
GATTGATTTGAGATCAGGATATCACCAGATTCGTGTGAAAGAGGAGGATATTCAAAAGACAGCTTTTAGGACACGATATGGTCATTACGAGTATTCCGTAATGCCATTCGGAGTTTCTAATGCACCGGGTATGTTTATGGAATACATGAATCATATTTTTCATGAAAAGTTGGATCGTTTTGTGGTTGTGTTCATCGACGACATTTTGATTTATTCTAAGTCTCAAGAAGAGCATGAAGAGCATTTAAGGATTTTGTTACAGATTTTGAAAGAGAAACAATTGTATGCTAAGTTGTCAAAGTGCGAGTTTTGGTTGTCGAAGGTAAGTTTTCTTGGGCATGTTATTTCCGATGGTGGTATTAGTGTTGATCCATCCAAGATTGGTGCGGTAATGCAATGGGAAGTTCCTAGATCGGTTACGGAGATTCGAAGCTTTTTAGGCTTGGCGGGTTATTATCGAAGGTTTATTGAAGGATTTTCGAAGTTTGCACTTCCGTTAACGCAGTTGACTTGTAAAGGAAAGGCTTTCATTTTGGATATTCATTGCGAAGAAAGTTTTATGGAACTTAAGATAAGGTTAACAACGGCTCCGATCTTGATTTTGCCGAATCCGACAGAACCATTTGTGGTGTTTTGTGATGCTTTATTGTTTGGGTTAGGTGGTGTTTGGATGCAAGATGGAAAGGTTGTCGCTTATGCTTCAAGACAATTGAGGGTGCATGAAAAGAATTATCCTACGCATGATTTGGAATTAGCGGCCGTGGTTTTTGCTCTAAAAATTTGGAGGCATTATCTTTATGGTGCGAGGTTCGAGGTTTTTAGTGTTCACAAAAGTTTGAAGTATTTATTCGATCAAAAGGAATTGAACATGAGACAGAGGAGATGGTTAGAACTTTTAAAGGATTATGATTTTGGGTTGAATTACCATCCGGGTAAGGCGAATGTGGTGGTCGATGCCTTGAGTTGTAAGTTGGTACATATGTCCGCATTGATGATAAGAGAATGGGAACTTTTGGAGAATTTTAGAGACTTGAGTTTGGTTTGCGAGATGACGCCGAGAAGCGTGAGGCTTGGTATGCTACGTGTTACAAATGATTTTCTTGAAACCGTTTGTGAAAAGAAAAAGTTGGATTTAAAATTTGTTGATTTGATGATGAACGAGAATGAGGATTTCAAGGTTGATAGTTTTGGAGTTTTGAGATTTTGTGGTCGTATTTGTATTCCCGATGATGAGGAGTTGAAAAAGATGATATTGGAATAGGGACACCGGAGTAATTTAAGTATACATCCGGGAGCGAATAGGATGTACCAAGATTTGAAAAAGATCTTTTGGTGGTCTGGATTGAAGAGAGACGTAGCTCATTTTGTGTATGCGTGTTTGACTTGTCAGAAGTCTAAGGTGGAACATCAGAAGCCTAGTGGTTTGATGCAACTGTTGGATATTCCGGAATGGAAATGGGATAGTATATCGATGGGTTTTGTTACGGGATTGCCGAATACGCAAAGAGGTCATAACACTATTTGGATAATTGTGGATAGGCGTAGTAAATCTGCTCACTTTATTCCGATTGATATTAGTTATTTTTTGGAGACTCTAGCCGAGATTTATGTTTCTGTGATTGTGAAGTTGCATGGAGTTCCTAAAAGTATTGTATCGGATAGAGATCCTAGATTTACATCGAGGTTTTGGAAAAGTTTGCAAAGGGCTTTGGGTTCTAATCTAAGATTAAGTTCAGCTATAATAACAAGGTGGTGTTTGGGATAATTATTTAGCGTTGATTGAGTTAACCTATAATAACAGTTTTCATTCGAGTATTGGTATGGCACCATTTGAGGCTTTGTATGGTCGGAGATGTCGAACACCTTTGTGTTGGCATGAAATCGGGGAAAGAACGGTAGTTGGACCGAAAATGGTACAACAAACGACGGAAAAAGTAAAGTTTATTCGAGAAAAGATGAGAGCTTCTCAAAGTAGAAAAAAGAGTTATCATGACAAGAGAAGGAAGGATCTTGAGTTTCAAGAAGGAGACCATGTGTTCTTAAGAGTTACACTGGTTACGGGTGTGGGTCGTGCATTGAAGTCGAAGAAGTTGACTTCTCGTTTTAATGGACCGTATCAGATTACTACATGAGTGGGTGTTGTGGCTTATCTTGTGGCGTTGCCTCCAAATCTTTCAAATTTGCATGATGTGTTCCATGTTTCGCAACTTCGGAAGTATGTTTCGGATCCGTCACATGTTATTCCTATGGACGAAGTTGAAGTAAGAGATAACCTTACGGTGGAAGCTTTGCCGGATAGGATTTTGGATCGTGAAATTGAGAAGATAAGATGCAAGGATATTGCACTTGTGAAAGTGGCGTGGGGAGGCGTTGCGGATGGCAATATGACTTGGGAATTGGAGAGTAGGATGTGCGGGTCGTATCAGGAGTTGTTTGGATCAGGTAATATTTTTGAGGACGAAAATTTCTAAAGTGGGGGAGAGTTATAACGCCCCCATTCGATTTTCCCAAATTTATGTGGAGTCTTTTATTTTATTTGTATGATAATTGTTTTATTTGTGAAATTATCATGATGAAATTTTATGTTGAGGAATTAATGTGATGATATGATATGTTTGTGTGATATGTGACTTTACCGTTTTGTGAATTTTCGGGTAAAATTGGATTAAAGGGTATTTTAGGTATTTGTTAATTAGTAATAAGTTAGAAATTAGTAAAATTGGTATTTTTGTGAGAGAATGATATTTGGTTGGAAAGAAATAGAAAGAATAAAGTTAAGTGTAAAAATAGGAAGGAAAGAATAAGAATAGTTAGTAAGAATAGAAATAGAGAGAAAAGAATATAAGAGAGTTAAAAAGAGGATAATAGAAAGTTAAAAAGAAGAGAAAGAAAAGGAAGAGAAGAAAAAAGAAGAGAAAAGAGGAAAACTTGGAAAAGCTAGGTTTTGATCTAGATTGCTCCGCGTAGACAAAATAATCGGGTAAGGGTGATAAACATTGTTATCTTAATCTTGTATATGATTATGTATGTGTTAGATTTTGTGGGTTTTTGATTTGGTAGAAGTTAGAGAAGATGAATAGTTAGGGTTTGAGAGAAAATGTGAGAAATTTATGGATTAATCGGTAGGAAATCGTTATAGCTGAAGTATGATAGCTAGAATATGTTATTGATCATGTTTGTGTGAGCCTTGAGGGGTTTTGGGGTCATTTTGGTGGACTGCTATGCTGCTGGTTTTTTCTGAAAACACAGTCGTTGCTCAGCAAGCTGTCCGTCGCTCAGCGAGCTTTCTAGGAGGATTTTCGCTCCGCGAGCTGTTCGTCGCTCAGCGAGCCTGGGAGGATTTTTGGGTTTTTACGATTTGTTTCGTAACTTGAGTTTCGGGTATCTGTTTTTAGTGTTCCACATATCGATTCGAAGCTAGAAACGTGTAGAAATTAATGACGCAAAGAAATTAAATGTTTATCTGACTTTCACCCGACTTTTTCGATAAAACGTAAATGAATTAATTATGGAATTGTGGGTTTGATTGTTGGGTTGTGGCCGTTTGCCAAGTAGATACATTGCTTGAATTAAATGTGAATGTATGCTAATTGTATGAGATGAATGCATAACTATATTGTGAATATGTATGCATTTCCAAGAATGTTATGTGTCATTTTTCATGTAAGCATAATGTATGCATTCTTGTGTTGTGGGATTCTTTGTGAATCCATTGTAGCATCGTGTGCTCATGTGGATTGTGAGCGATGACTACAACAAGATCGTGTGCCCATGTGGGGTGTGAGCGATCGGATTGTGTGCCCATGTGGGGTGTGAGCAATCCAAAATAATCGTGTGCCCGTTGTAACACGGTGGGAGAACTGTCTTTCTATAAATGTTGCGGATAGCAAGAGTCGCCACCGACTTTTATTTTATCCATAAGGAAAGGACATAAAAGAGAAGAAAAGACCTATTTTAAAAGACTTAGGTTCGGGGGGTAGGTTATATAAAGGGAAGGTGTTAGCACCCTTTATATCCATGGTCATCCATGGGCTCTTAGTTACTTAGCTCACTTTAAATTGTTTTTGAAAAGTGTAGTGTATGATTAGAAACTTTCTAAGTACTTTGTAATGATCCTCGTATGGATATACAAAGCCTTGTTTTTGAAAATTTGTTTGAAAAGTGGGGTGTAAAGAGTGTTTTTGAAAAGTGAGCAAGCAACCAAGAGAAACCTACCCTAGATTAAGTCTTTCATGTTCTCGTATGTTCTTTCAATGGTAAGACTATCCCTATTATTAAGGAATAGGTAGTCATTACTTTGGATGTTGAGGGACATGTTTAGGGTCATCTGGATATAGGCAACTGTAGGGTGTCATTAGCCATATGGAGGGACAATCATCTTTTATCTGGGAGGGACAAGATCATTTATCGTAGGCAACCTCGTAGGGACTTGATCTTTTTTTAAAAATCAGGGAGGGACTAGATGATTTTATGGAGGGACTCTTGCTTAAGAAACCCTACTTGACCTTTTGTATAAGGCAAGTGAGAGGCAACCCTAGGAAGTGCAAGATGGCGATCTTAGATCGACTTACGTGTGTGCGTGTTTCTTTTCAAATATTTATCTTGTTAAATTAATTTTCTAAGTTAATTTTAATTACAAATATGTTATACACGCCCTAGAATTACTAACCACACAATAAAGATATTTGCAATAAAATAAATGCGGAAAATAAACCTACGAGATATTACATGGCTTTAGCAGATACATAATAATCAAATAAAAATAATAATGATAAATAAGAATAACAATAATAAATAAACCACAAAATATTAGCAATAATAAAATAATAATAATGATTATAATAATAAATAAAGAAATCAAAATAAAGATTAAAGAGAAAATATTATTTTTAGGTTAAACAAGTATTAGAAAAAAAATTAGAGATTAATTAAGAAAATATAATAAATATAACAAAATATAAAATTATTTACATATTAATAAAATAAAGATTAAATTAATTAATTAGAGTACAAAAAAATAAGTTAATTTTTTTATGGTTAATAGGAAAAATTAGGGTTAATGTTTTAAATAGGAAAATTAGAGTTAAGAAATTAGTTAATTAATCAATTATAATATAACTAATTTAATAAAACAAAACAAAAAAAACAAGGTTCTAAAAAAAGAAGGGGGAGGCCTGGATTTGAACCCAGGACCTCCCCATTACTAGTCTAATTAAGGACCACTGGGCTGCGCGCGCATAGCTAGCAAGGAGATGCCCTAAATCCAATAAGTAACAAACCTGGGAAAAACAAAAATAAATGAACAAAAATAAAGACCCTGGGGATCGAACCCAGGTCTTGAACATCACAAGCGTGCGCTGCTACCACTAGACCAAACGCGCGCGAACTGTCTTCATCTTCAACCTTGGAATCGTAGGTTTTCCTGCAAATTTACCTAGGAGTTTTCTTGCGAATTCTTCTGCGTTTTTGAACCTGCGAAATTCATACATGGCCAAACACACGATTTTATCAAATTATTAACACAAACATGATCCATACACTTCACTGAGTTGATCTATGGTTTCAAAATAGGTTAATAGCCATTAAGTTGGAAAACCCTAAATTAGAAGGTATAAACCCTAGAATGGCATCTAACGATTTAGCCACGGATTCTCCAAGATTTTTGCCTAGAATCCATCACAAGCTTCAACTAATCACGAATCAACAAACAAAATTAATGTGCAATGTATAAATAGTGAGAATCGAAAATTTCAAAACCAAGAACAAGAGAGATTCGGTTTAAGCAATTTAGCATGGTTTTGATGCGAATGATGATTGAGATACGTTCAATGATGTCCAAGGATCATGTTTAAACCTTCAAATTGTATGAAAGATGATGGAAAGTGAGAAATCGAGTTTGAGTTTTTCTTGAAAAAGTTTGAATTTGATCTTATGCTTAGAGGCTGTCTTTTTTGTCCTTATTCTTGCAGTGAGTTTGTGTATATATGATGAATGTAATTAGGTCAAAATATGATGGATTTTTGGGCTTTGTCTTGGTTGCTTGATCATGAAGTTTCACACTTTCAAATATTAAAAAAAATCTCATCAAACCTTTCCAAATTAGGCTAGCACGAATTTGTATGATTTCAATCAGTTTTGAATGATTTTTAAGAGTTTCTAGAATGAGAATCATATCCAAATATTGAGTTTTCATATTTTATTTAGATTTAATTTGCTTTTTAAAGGATATAATCAAAATAAATAATAAATAAATAATAAAAAATCAGGACTTTGTTGCATTGGGTCGTGCTTGAGGTCTTTGTATGGATTGGATCACAACATTGCAAGCCCATTTGGAAAAATTTGGTTTTAAGGCCCCATTTGCTTCATATACCTCCCAAAAATTTCCCAACTTTGCAAAGACATATCTCCCTCAATTGTAAGTCTATGAGGGTGTTCTTGGACATTTTGGAAACCTTAGAGAATCATCTAACCAACCTCATTGGTCTCATGTCCATATCCTTTACCATTTTCAAGTTATGCCCTTTGGAAGATGTTGACTTTTTGTTGACTTTTGAAATGACCTGTAATGTTTTGGCACATACCTTTCAAATGAAGCATTTTTAGGCTTGGCTTGTGAGACACAAAGTTATAGAGAATTCAATTTCCTTCAAAATGAGCTTTGGATGTAAAAAATTTGATGAAGAATGTGAAAGTTATGGTTGGTCAAAGTTCGGTTGACTTTTCCTATGAAAACCCTAATTTAGAAACTCCTGATTCTTGATGATCTGAAATCTCCTTGATGAATGATGATCAACCCTTGATCAAATGATTAATTTTACTTTATATACTTGATGTTGGCAAAAAATCATGAAGTTTGACTTTGGTTTGACCACAGTGGACCTCAATTTGACTTTTTAACCACTTTGACTGATTTTTGCATATCTGATCATCTGATTGAGCAGACTTTTTGGGAAAGCCTTGAAACTTGACATAGGGATTCTTGATTACATGTGGGATGTTTTGAAGCTCACTTGAGGCCTTGAAAGTCCATTTAACCTGATGAAATCCAAAACCCTAGTTTAGGATGCATTGCTTAGGAGGATGCTTTGCCTGAGGGGATTGTCAAACTTTCTGACTAATTGTGAACCTTGTGAACCTCTTGAGATACCTTGTGAACCTTGTGAACCTCTTGAGATACCTTGTAAACCTTGTAAACCTTGTGAACCTTGTGAACCTCTTGGGACACCTCAGTACACAATGTCTTGTCTAGGTGAGGGCAAATTTTGGGGTGCAACAGCTGCCCCTGTTCAATTTTCTGAAACCTGAGGAGTTAGATTGGTATGTGTACCATTCGTGACTTGGAAGGTTGAAGGGGATTGAACACAAAAGCCCAAAAATTTGCACTCGCCGGTGCGTAAAGTAACACTGCCGATTGGTTACACATGCTGGAGTGGGCTTAAAGATGCCACTTAGAGGAACTGGAGATGGGCTTATAGATGCCATCCATAATATCAGAAGGTGATAGTATCTTTATGTTGTCACTGGATATCAGTACTAGGTCTTCGTATAGGCCGTCTCTGAATCATTTCTGTAACATGGTTTGAGTTGAATGTCAGCATTAGATCTTCGTATAGATCGTCTCTGCATTATCTCTGGGGGAAAAGAATACCCTTCATTAGGTGTCAGTACTTAGATCTCCGTATAGTTCGGCTCTGAATCATCATTAGGAACATACTTTAATTTAAGCATCATAATCAAAACTTCGTGGCGATCTTTTCTGAATTGCTTTTGGTAATATCTTAGGCTAAGTACAAGATCTTCGTATCGATCATTTATGTATCATCCCACAGATAAACTGTTGCATAGACCATTAGAAATAAATCTTCGTAGCAATTATCTCTTCTGGAAATATCCCCGATTAGGTAATAGATCTTTGTATAGACTATTTACATACCTTCCCAAGGACAAAAATAATATCAGGATTAAATCTTCGTGGCGATTATCCCTGAACTTCTTCTGAAAGAATCTCTTGGATTAAGTGATAGATCTTCGTATAGATCATTTACACACTATCCCAAAGATAGTTGACCATCAGAAATAAATCTTCGTAATGATTATATCCTCTGGAAATATCCTGGATTAAGCACTAGATCTTCGTATAGATCATTTACGTACCCTTCCAAGGACAAAAAGAATATCAGGATTAAATCTTCGTGGCGATTATCCCTGGACTTCTTCTGAAAGAATCTCTTAGATTAAGTGCTAGATCTTCGTATAGATCATTTACACACTATCCCAAAGATACTTGACCATCAGAAATAAATCTTCATAACGATTATCTCCTCTGGAAATATCCTAGATTAAGCACTAGATCTTCGTATAGATCATTTACGTACCCTTCCAAGGACAAAAAGAATATCAGGATTAAATCTTCGTGGCGATTATCCATGAACTTCTTCTGAAAGAATCTCTTGGATTAAGTGTTAGATCTTCGTATAGATCATTTACACACTATCCCAAAGATAGTTGACCATCAGAAATAAATCTTCGTAATGATTATCTCCTCTGGAAATATCCTGGATTAAGCACTAGATCTTCGTATAGATCATTTACGTACCCTTCTAAGGACAAAAAGAATATCAGGATTAAATCTTTGTGGCGATTATCCCTGAACTTCTTCTGAAAGAATCTCTTGGATTAAGTGCTAGATCTTCGTATAGATCATTTACACACTATCCCAAAGATAGTTGACCATTAGAAATAAATCTTCGTAACGATTATCTCCTCTGGAAATATCCTAGATTAAGCACTAGATCTTCGTATAGATCATTTACGTACCCTTCCAAGGACAACTTGAGCATCAGGATTAAATCTCTGTGGCGATTACTCCTGAATTGCTTATGGTAATATCCTGAACTGAACACTAGGTCTTCTTATAGACCATTTATGTGCCATCTCAAGGACAACTTGTATTGATCATTAGAAATGAATCTTCGTAGCGATTATCTCTGAATTGTTTGATAGTGATTATCTTCCTGCAATTATTCTGAAAAGAAAAGGTTAGTTTATGCAAGATTATTTGATGTATGCATGTATAGCATGATGCTCTTAAGTAAAAATGTCATATGTATTATGGATGCGTATGTTGTGATAAGGTGTAAATGATGTATGTATGAATCATGTAGCTAGAAGCGTCTGGGTATCTCTGTATAACAACTACTGGCTAGGGAAAATAAATCCCGGTTCGTTGTTGAGGAACATGAAGACTTCGTTCCCGTGTTGTTTAAGAATATCGTACTTAGAACTTCCCGTTTTTGTTCATCGTACTTATTATTGAAGGATTAAGTTCCTGAATATGCTGACTGGGGATAAAAGAGATGGACATAGATCCGGGAGACTTATTTGGTTAAGTATCAATTCTTTGGAGGATATGACACTGCTTAAAGACTTTCGTCAAGCTGGAAGTGTAAGCTATTACTTGAGGTATTCTGTAAGGATATCTGTAAAGATTACTCGGTGGGGATGAACCGGCGAAGCTTCGTTGAATTCTTATCTCCCTTTGTTCTGAATAAATGTTATTATTGTATTTTATGCATTTATGGTAAACATCAATCATATTCACAAGTATATATACATTCCACCATAACAAACGAACGTTTCTTGCTTTAGTAAAAGGGGAACAGTAAACCTGAATAAAGAGGGAAAAGTAAACCTAAACTCGAAAACAAAATCATTTCAACTTTGAGAGTGTATAGCCATTTGGATTTAGAGCTTCTAAGGTTCTTAACTTTCCTGAATAATTTCCCAGAAATTCTCATTGTTGGATCCGAAGACATGATACATACACCATCTGATACTACTGACATAGACAGTTAATTTCCATAATGGCTTCTGCTGAGAATCCAATATCAAGGTAATACAATGAGAGGAACGTACCTTCAAATTGTGATGGACCATATACGCTCCGGGTATTAGATTTGGAAAGAGAATGTTACCCCTTGGTTGAGGATGAATTGTTCCATAATGGAAGTAACTTAAAGGAGCTACTTCAAGAGAAATAAACAGAAGGCCCTATAATAATATGCCCCTGGCATCATGAACTCTGTAATGTTACCCTTGGTACTTCAGATAGATGAGGAGATCTGCCCCTAGCTACTTAAGCATAGTTGAATCTTGACCTGATGCCCCAAATGAAATAGGCAGTATCATGGTATGCCCCAATGATTGGGAAGCAGTGACTATGCCCCTTGTATACATTGGCTTTTATTCAGGAAGCAACTTTGTCTATCAGAAGGACTTTGGTTTATTGAACATTCATCTTGTAAGTTTCTCTGTTGTCAAACACTCAGTTATATGCAAACAATGATATTAAAAAATGCAATGCTTATGTTTGTCTTGAAGTTTTGAAAAAGAATTATTTTAGTAAAACAATTTTTATGAAAACTGTGATATTAACTCAAGTTTTATAATAAGCCCTAAAGGAGTCAGGATACCTTTTGTAGTAGTATGCTTTTTGGACTAACCATGCTTCAGTTAGGTCTTTTAAAGGGTTATAATGTGGCCTGGTTCACGGTTTAAGAAACAAAGGATAAAGGCTCAAATTTTATTTGTACCCAACCCAATCTCCATGATGTTCTTCAGTCCTATGCTCAGTTAACTTATGCAATGAGGCTCAAAGGAGTTTGGAATTGTAACACTGACATTTGTGATGGTTCAGAAACCAAAAATTTATTTGAACATTCAGTCATCTTTCTATATTGAGGATTCATAGTGACCTCTTTTTTCTTTTGACTTTGTTATCCCTTCTTTTTTGCCTGAACTGTTTGTTTCAAAATTACAGTCAGCGGAATGTCTCAATTTTTTTACTAAGTCTCCTTCATAGGTTTTGACTTAGTGGGTTTTTCTTTTGCTGGATATTGACTGTCAGGTTTAATGATTACAGAGAACCATCATTAGTTGTGTACAACACAGATGATTGGCATATTTGAATTAATCGAGCAACTACCCTGCCCCAGGTTATGAATAAGGGTTTTAATTTGTGCGAGGATGAAAACTCCAACTTCATAGGCTCAAAAGGGTTGACTAGGGATTGACTTCCTTATATCTCCACTGTTTAGGAATTGAAACAATGTCTGTACATCGTCAGCATAGTATGTTCAAAAGCATACTGCCTAATATTATGGTATTGTTTTCGTCATCCTCCCTCTACAGGCTTATAGCTTTATCAGGAGTTAAATATCACAAAATAGAAATATGAAGCATAGTTCAAAATATAGTGAAATGAATGGATTAATTCAAGACAAACATATGCAATGCATTAATGAAAACAAAAGTTTAACATAATAGTAAGTATTTAAATAAAATAAAAGAAATTACAAATCAAAGTTCAAATGTTATCCCATCCAGATGGCTGAATCTCTTCAATTGCAATCTGTGAAATTTCAGGAGTAGTATATTTCACCATGAAATCAAATTTGCCATTTGGATGTCCCAAGGTGCCCCATAGCTCAACAGGAATAGGTAGGCTTTCTTTCTTGCTACCTTGGGCAACTTGTCTTGCAGCTTCGATGTTTGATGGACGATAATAGAATTCAATTTGGCCTTCTGGCGTAACCTCGAGGATTCCTTCGTCAATCAGGTCTTGAATCTTTTTCTTCAATGTCCAACAATTATTAGTATCATGTCTGGGATAGTTGGAGTGATACCCACACCTTGCCTTGGGATTATAGCGAGGAGAGGAAGTATTAGGATTTTGAGGAGGATTCTTCAAGGAAATTAGCTTCATCTCCAACAAGCATTGCAGAACTTATGACATTGGAGTGCTGAATTTGATAAATTGTCTTCTACATTCCTTGTGTTGAGGTGGATTAACCTTACCAGGTCTTTTTTCTTCAACTGAAGAACAATCAGAGTCAACCTGTCTCTTACCTTCTTTTATCCTCATCTTCCTTTCAACCAAGTCAGCTTGTTTTAACAAAGGTTGACTGACAATTAGATTCCTGACTTCATTACTTTGAAATTTGTGGACAAAGGTTATTAACTCTTCTTGCCCCTAAGCTAAACTTTGAATAAGAGCCACCTGGTAATTCATCTGGATCCTCATTTCTGTCATCTCAACTTGCAGTTGTTCCAACTGATTATCCTTGTTATATTCATGATTCTTCATTTTCATATCCTTAGAGAGGAATGTTTTCGACTCTTCTTGCCCCTTGGACAAATTCAGGATCACTTCTTGGAACTGAGCATTTTGAGCCTGGAGATCCTTGACAGTTTGTTCGAGAGCCATTTCTGCTGAAATAAACAGCAAGAAGATTGAGAAACCTGCTATAGAAACCTGTCATACAATGATATGGTATGTAGATGTATATGCAATGTTTTCAAGGACCGCAGGATTTAAATTTGTTTAAAGAAAAACAAAAAACAAATTTTTATTAGTAAATGTTTAATGAAGTACAAAAATAAATATATGGGGTTTTAAGTCTCCCATGGAAGTTTCCTTTTTGTATGGAGATATTTGTTGAGGTTTTGTTCCTCGTGAATTTGCCTTGTTAATTTCAGAATTCTTTCTTGACCAGCTCTAAAATGAGTCTCAAAAGTATCCCTTTGCTCCTTCAACTGAATCCAGGACTTCTGCAGTTCTTCCAAATTAGCGAGCATGTCTGGATGAAGGATGGTATAAGGAACATCTCCTTCAGCAACATGCTCCATAGTGACTGGTAGAAGAGCAAGATATGGCATCACAAGAGTCTGAGCACGAGATCGAACCCATCTGAGATAAGGCTTCATAGAAATAGAATACTTTGGCTCCAAAGTGTTGCTATCAATCTTGTTCACCTTGTTCCAAGCTCGTATAAACGTTTGACGGTAACCTTGAAGATCGTTGTCGTAGTCGAACATAATACCCTGAATAAGCATGTCACGAGGACCATTACTCCGAGCATAACCAAACTGACGTAGAGCTAAAGAAGGGTTGTAGGTAATGCCCCCTCTTATGCCTAGAAGTGGCACATTAGGGAATTCCCCACAATGGTCAATGATAGTAATAGTCTCCATAGATCGAGAGCACCAATGAATGTTTGAATGAGAAAGTGACATGATCCTCTTAGAACACCTGAACCCTTGTTCATTCTTCATCACTGATCGAGGAAGGTGAGAAATAAACCACCTAGATAATGTAAGATGTCTCCAAGTAATGTAGGCACTGGATTGCGAGTCAAAAATATGTTGATGGCATGTACGTCTATGAACTGGTCTGGATTAGGGAACAATACTAAGCCATAGATCAATAGGGCTAGGATCTCCTCAAAAGCATCATAAATCATAGCCTTCAGGAACACTTGAGCTTTCTCCATCAATACCTTAGCAAGGATACCCTTAACTCCACTTCTTGTTTCTAGGACAATGTCTGATTTTTTCAGATGTAGGGCTGCAGCAATGACTTCAGGTTTAGGCTCCTTCTCTAAGCCTGTGAAGGGTCTCTGATCAAGGATAGGTATACCCAGTAGTTTGGAGAATTCTTCCATTGTAGGAACCAGCTGGTAGTCGGGGAATGTGAATCAATGATGTTTAGGATCAAAGAACTGAAATAGGACACTCATCATGTCTTCATTGAACCCTGAAGTGACTAGATCCAGTAGGTGACCATGCCTCTTGATGAATTGGGAGTTTTCAGAAACTTGAGAGACCAATTCCTTAAGCTTAGGAGGTATTCCTACAAAGTTGATCCGGATAGTATTCCTACGAGCAGAAGCCATGACCTGCAACAAAGAACAAAGATAAATCCTTTGGTCCTTGAAATAGTTAGTGAAAATGCTATGCTTATGAAGCATGATGTAATGATGTTATGCTCAATCACAAACATGTGGCACACACAAACAAGTCACACAATAGCCCTAGGTTTGAAGGCTTGCATGAAGTTTAAAGGTAAGTATCCTCCCTTGAAGTTTAGTTGGTTCATCCTGTCCTATAAAAGTAACCGGGTTCTAAGGGATCTCAATATCATTGATCCTTCACAAGGGTGGTTGTTCAGTAGGAAACTTACTTGCCAACCAAAACCCTCCAAGTTTAGGATCTCAATGAGTGTAGCATCGAGTATCAACCAACTTCAGTCTTCACCAAAGCCGGTTATCTCACTACTTTCTAAAGGCCAAGATGGGATAACTAGGGTTCTAAAAGTCAGTTAGTGTATTGACAACATATGGCAGCCTCATATTATCCTCAACTTACTTAAGGAACATAAGCACCAACCAAGAGGTCACACTAACTATGGCCACCAGATCAACCATATCGGTATACGCCATACAGTTTCCTTGGTCTATTGCCATTTACCTAAGGTACATTAGATCCGGGTTAGGATCTTTCACACATAAAGTCCAACAAGTAATATAAAGCAAACAAGGCAAACAATTTAAGTGATCTAATTCCTAAGGGTACCCCTCTTTTATTAATTCCCCAGCAGAGTCGCCAGTTCTGTACCACGGTGGGAGAACTGACTTTCTATAAATGTTGCAGATAGCAAGAGTCGCCACCGACTTTTATTTTATCCATAAGGAAATGACATAAAAGAACAAGAAAGACCTATTTTAAAAGACTTAGGTTCGGGGGGTAGGTTATATAAAGGGGAGGTGTTAACACCCTTTATATCCATGGTTATCCATAGGCTCTTAGTTACTTAGCTCACTTTAAATTGTTTTTGTAAAGTGTAGTGTGTGATTAGAAACTTTCTAAGTACTTTGTAATGATCCTCGTATGGATGTATACAAAGCCTTGTTTTTGAAAATTTGTTTGAAAAGTGGGGTGTAAAGAGTGTTTTTGAAAAGTGAGCAAGCAACCAAGAGAAACCTACCCTAGATTAAGTCTTTCATGTTCTCGTATGTTCTTTCAATGGTAAGACTATCCCTATTATTAAGGAATAGGTAGTCATTACTTTGGATGTTGAGGGACATGTGTAGGGTCATCTGGATATAGGCAACTGTAGGGTGTCATTAGCCATATGGAGGGACAATCATCTTTTATCTGGGAGGGACAAGATCATTTATCGTAGGCAACCTCGTAGGGACTTGATCTTTTTTTTAAAATTAGGGAGGGACTAGATGATTTTATGGAGGGACTCTTGCTTAAGACACCCTACTTGACCTTTTGTATAAGGCAAGTGAGAGGAAACCCTAGGAAGTGCAAGATGGTGATCTTAGATCGACTTACGTATGTGCGTGTTTCTTTTCAAATATTTATCTTGTTAAATTAATTTTCTAAGTTAATTTTAATTACAAATATGTTATACACACCCTAGAATTACTAACCACACAATAAAGATATTTACAATAAAATAAATGCGGAAAATAAACCTACGAGATATTACATGGCTTTAATAGATACATAATAATCAAATAAAAATAATAATGATAAATAAGAATAACAATAATAAATAAACCACAAAATATTAGCAATAATAAAATTATAATAATGATTATAATAATAAATAAAGAAATCAAAATAAAGATTAAAGAGAAAATATTATTTTTAGGTTAAACAAGTATTAGAAAAAAAATTTAGAGATTAATTAAGAAAATATAATAAATATAACAAAATATAAAATTATTTACATATTAATAAAATAAAGATTAAATTAATTAATTAGAGTATAGAAAAATAAGTTAATTTTTTTAGGGTTAATAGGAAAAATTAGGGTTAATGTTTTAATTAGGAAAATTAGAGTTAAGAAATTAGTTAATTAATCAATTATAATATAACTAATATAATAAAATAAAACAAAAAAACAAGGTTCTAAAAAAAGAAGGGGGAGGCCTGGATTTGAACCCAGGACCTCCCCATTACCAGTCTAATGAAGGACCACTGGGCTGCGCACGCATAGCTAGCAAGGAGATGCCCTAAAGCCAATAAGTAACAAACCTGGGAAAAACAAAAATAAATGAACAAAAATAAAGACCCTGAGGATCGAACCCAGGTCTTGAACATCACAAGCATGCGCTGCTACCACTAGACCAAACGCGCCTCAACTGATATTAAATCACAAGAATTAATTATATAATAAAACAAAATTCAAAAAATAATAAACGCGCGCGAATTGTCTTCATCTTCAACCTTCGAATTGCAGGTTTTCCTGCGAATTTACCTAGGAGTTTTCTTGCGAATTCTTCTGCGTTTTTGAACCTGCGAAATTCATACATGGCCAAACATACACGATTTTATCAATTTATTAACTCAAACATGATCCATACACTTCACTAAGTTGATCTATGGTTTCAAAATAGGTTAATAGCCATTAAATTGGAAAACCCTAAATTAGAAGGTATAAACCCTAGAATGGCATCTAACGATTTAGCCACGGATTCTCCAAGATTTTTGCCTAGAATCCATCACAAACTCCAACTAATCACGAATCAACAAACAAAATTAGTGTGCAATGCATAAATAGTGAGAATCGAAAATTTCAAAACCAAGAACAAGAGAGATTCGGTTTAAGCAATTTAGCATGGTTTGTATGCGAATGATGATCGAGATACGTTCAATGATGTCCAAGGATCATGTTTAAACCTTCAAATTGTCTGAAAGATGATGGAAAGTGAGAAACCGAGTTTGAGTTTTTCTTGAAAAAGTTTGAATTTGATCTTATGCTTAGAGACTGTCTTTTTTGTCCTTATGCTTGCAGTGAGTTTGTGTATATATGATGAATGTAATTAGGTCAAAATATGATGGATTTTTGGGCTTTGTCTTGGTTGCTTGATCATGAAGTTTCACACTTTCAAATATTGAAAAAATCTCATCAAACCTTTCCAAATTAGGCTAGCACGAATTTGTATGATTTCAATCAGTTTTGAATGATTTTTAAGAGTTTCTAGAATGAGAATCATATCCAAATATTGAGTTTTCATATTTTATTTAGATTTAATTTGATTTTTAATGGATAAAATCAAAATAAATAAAAATAAATAATAAAAAATCAGGGCTTTGTTGCTTTGGGTTGTGCTTGTGGTCTTTGTATGGATTGGATCACAACATTGCAAGCCCATTTGGAAAAATTTGGTTTTAAGGCCCCATTTGCTTCATATACCTCCCAAAAATTTCCCAACTTTGAAAAGGCATATCTCCCTCAAATTTAAGGCTATGAGGGTGTTCTTAGAAATTTTGGAAACCTTAGAGAGTCCCCTAACCAACCTCATTGGTCTCATGTCCATATCTTTTACCATTTTCAAGTTATGCCCTTTGGAAGATGTTGACTTTTTGTTGACTTTTGAAATGACCTGTAATGTTTTGGCACATACCTTTCAAATGAAGCATTTTTAGGCTTGGCTTGTGAGACACAAAGTTATAGAGAATTAAATTTCCTTCAGAATGAGCTTTGGATGAAAAAAAGTTGATGAAGCATGTGAAAGTTATGGTTGGTCAAAGTTCAGTTGACTTTTCCTGTGAAAACCCTAATTTAGAAACTCCTGATTCTTGATGATCTGAAATCTCCTTGATAAATCATGATAAACCCTTGATCAAATGATGAATTTTACTTCATATACTTGATGTTGGCAAAAAATCATGAATTTTGACTTTGGTTTGACCACAGTTGACCTCAGTTTGAGTTTTTAACCACTTTGATTGATTTTTGCATATCTGATCATCTGATTGAGCAAACTTTTTGGGAAAGCCTTAAAACTTGACATAGGGATTCTTGATTACATGTGGGATGTTGTGAAGCTCACTTGAGGCCTTGAAAGTCCATTTAACCTGATGAAATCCAAAACCCTAGTTTAGGATGCATTGCTTAGGAGGATGCTTTGCCTGAGGGGATTGTCAAACTTTCTGACTAATTGTGAACCTTGTGAACCTTTTGAGATACCTTGTGAACCTTGTGAACCTCTTGAGATAACTTGTGAACCTTGTGAACCTTGTGAACCTCTTGGGACACCTTAGTACACAATGTCTTGTCTAGGTGAGGTCAAATTTTGGGGTGCAACACCCGTGTGGGGTGGGTGTGAGCGATGGGTGATTTATTCACATTGATTGTGTGCCCATGTGGGGTGTGAGCAATCAGATTCTGTGCCCGTGTGAGGTCTGAGCAATCCATAAACATTGTGTGCCTGTGTGGGGTGTGAGGGATGGGTGATTTATTCACATTGATTGTGTGCCCATGTGGGGTGTGAGCAATCAGATTGTGTGCCCGTGTGGGGTGTGAGAAATCCATAAACATTGTGTGCTCATGTGGGGTTTGAGCAATGGGGAACATCGTGTGCCCGACGGGGAGTTACTTTAGGTAACAAGAAATGATTCCATTTGGTTCCTGAGTGAACCTGCTGAAATGTTGAGTCGGTACCGCATTGGCATCTGCATAGAGTCGTGTGTCGGTCTCTATGAGTTGTATTTTATCATTTTAATTATGATATGCAGAAATAAACATGAATGTGCATATATTTATTTGGAGTATTATGGAGATGATAGTATGTGTGATGAATTTTGTTGTTGGCATCAAACTTGTTTATATATATATATATATATATATATATATATATATATATATATATATATATATATATATATATATATATATATATATATATATATATATATATATATATATATATATATATATATAGGAATTGAAATATATATGTTTGATGTTATTGACTTAGTTTCCGCTGTGTAATTATATCTTTGGAGATATGGGTGTAAGGATTAAATTTCCTATGATCAATTATACTCTGATGAAATTTGTATCATGTGCCTAAATGATTTAATTGATTATTTGGGGGTATAGAAAGGGGGTGTTACATTAAGTGGTATCAGAGCCGGTGTTCGAGTCAGTTATGTCTGTCTTGATGTTGTTATGATTGAACTTTTTTTTTTATCTTGTTGTTGTCTTTGGGAAGAATCATAATTTATGGTTGGTAGAAATGATAATGTTATGGCTGCTGCTTTGGAAGAAATGGCTAGGGCGGTGCAGGGAGCGTCGAATGTGAATGCTAATGATGAGTTCAAGAAGAACCAACCGTCGGTCTTCAAAGGAAGATTCGATCCTGATGGTACTCAGAATTGGTTGAAGGAGATTGAAAGAATCTTCAGAGTCATGGACTGTGCTGAAGAGAGTTAGGTGAGGCTTGGTTCTCACATGATGAAGGAAGAAGCCGATGATTGGTGGGTCGGTAGAAGTCAAGCTCTTAAGGAGGAGGAGGAGGAGATAACTTGGGAAGTTTTTCGTACTGAGTTCTTCGGGAAGTACTACCCTGAGAGTGTGAAGGGAAAGAAAGAGATGGAATTCCTTGAGGTGAAGCAAGGTAGTATGTCAGTGGTTGACTATACTACTAAGTTTGTGGAATTGATTCAATTTCATCCTCATTATGTTGTTGCTACTGCTGAGTATTCTAAGTGCATTAAGTATGAGAACAACTTGCATCCTGAGTGTAGATGTTTAAGAATTGGCAGAATTTTTGACCAACAAGAAATGTTGAATTCAGTTCATAATGTCCTATCAGATGTTGGTACATTATCAAACAGAGTATAAGAACTTAATTCAGGATGTCTCACCAGATGTTGGGACATTGTGTAAATGACTTAAGTTCAGTTTTTCAGGATGTCCCAACAGATGTTGAGACATCTCAAACCTGCTACCAGAATTAATTAATAACTAACTGATCTGAGATATTTAAGGAAAGTTATCTGGAATTAATTATGGATGGACAAAAACAGAACAAGCGCATCTGTAGGAAGAGTTGTTATGAAACTTCAGCATAATCAGAAGAACTAAATCACCTAGAATCTAGGAAGTAACAAACCCTAATTCAAGGTGGAAGCTGCATGCGCATTAGGGCTGGATTAACCTACAGAAAGCCCAAATTACAAACACCTATTTAATCAACAGAAACTCACAGAATTGAGTACGAATTTCAGAAGACAAAATAAGGTGTTGTGTCTTTAATAGCAGGTTGTTTTTATTGTACCACTTTATGAGCTTTTAAGCAAAAGTGCATTTGTGACTTGATTGAAACTGTGAAGTAAGATCAAGCTGTTTTGTTTGAAGTATGACTTCAATTTTATTAAACTTGTAAACTTGATCACTATGTGATTGAGGGGGAGTGAGTAGGGTACTCATATCTAAGTTGTGTCTTAGGTAGAAATTGCATTGGGTAGTTATTAAGTGAAAGATTAAACAGGGTGGTTTAAGTCTAGAACTAATATTACTTATAGTGGATTTCCTCCTGGCTTGGTAGCCTCCAGATGTAAGTGTGGTTATACACTGAACTGGGTTAACAAACTTCTGTGTTGTTTATTTTTCTTGCTATTTAAGTTTTGGTTAAATCTGTCAAGTGTTGGGACATCTCTTAGGACATCTCATACCTGATCACAGAATTTCAATTGGCATCAGAGCAGGCACCCTGCCTATTTATACTGGGTGAGATCTAGGGAATACAAATTCTGGAAACATGGACAGAGATATAGGATCAGTAAATAGACCACCTATACTGGATGGATCTAATTATGACTACTGGAAGCCAAGAATGATTGCATTCTTAAGATCACTTGACAACAGGGCATGGAAAGCAGTCAACATTGGATGGGATCATCCTGTCCAAGACACCAAAGATGGATCAAAAGTGCTGAAACCTGAAGAAGAATGTGTCGCTCCCGATAAGTGGGACAGGCCCAGATAAAGGTACAGACGCGAACGGTCGGCGAAGGGGACAGTGAGAACACACAGCCGTGAACTCACTGGAGATGAATAGAGTCACCAGCTAGGCATTTTTATCCCGGAGGAAAGGTAATGCTGCATAAACCTAGAAAAAGATGGATAAGACGGTTGCGAACCAGAGAGACTGAGAAAGGGGGTTGGTTACAACCTGGGAAGGTATTAGCACCCAGATTGTCCGTCGTACTCGACGGGATCCACGCTTAAAAGATTTGTGTTTTAAAGGGGTAGTGTCAGTGCAATTTGTGTATAAAAGAGCTGGAAAAGGATGTACAGGTGTCAGTGTAAAAGAAGTGTAAAGTGTAATATATATAGTGTCAGTGCAGGAACAGGAATGATATGCTCAAGATCATGAGGCTTAAAGAATAAGGCTGAAAAGAGGGGGAATATACAGAGACTTTTGTTCGATAACTGTTAAGTTATGCCTACGTATCCTCTCGTGCAATGAG
Source organism: Lathyrus aphaca (assembly GCA_963966055.1). NCBI lineage: Eukaryota > Viridiplantae > Streptophyta > Magnoliopsida > Fabales > Fabaceae > Lathyrus > Lathyrus aphaca. The sequence goes on along the minus strand of OZ014521.1, from coordinate 403,323,991 downwards.
GAAGTCAGAACACCGTAGTTCGACCCAAAGAGACTGAAAGATGAATTGACTTGTGAACTGCTTGCTTGTCTATGCTCAAGTGTATGACCTGTCTGGCTCAGGCGCAAACTGTCTTGCATTAGACGGAAGAAACAAGTTCTCGCTTATGAGTGAATGAGATGAGAAAAGAATCCCGGAGGAGACGATTATTGTTTGTTTTTTGTGTTTTCAGTCTTTTATTGATTTTTGAAGATTTGTCATAAGTTAATGAGCTTAAGCCTAAACCAATGGGTTAGTAAACTCATCACATCTTCCCTCTGATTAGGGGTAATGAGAATACCTTAAGTGTGAAGTCAGCTTCTCACACTTAATCACCTTTGATGTAGGATTAAGATCACTAATCTACTTGTGATTATTTAGATGTTTTTGTTGTTTTTGTTTAGTGTTGAGTAATGAGGTTAAGCCATAATCAGGGATTAAACAGACTCATTACACCATCCTAATAGAAGGATAATAGATGAGAATGTTTAAGCTGAGGAAAGCTCCTCAACTTAATCCATGATTAGGGATTAAACTCATGACAAAACAAAGCCTTTATTAAATGGATTTTAATTAATGATAAGATGATGAAGTGAGTTTTATGATTTGTAAGACAACTTGAGGGGGACTTGTCCATTAACACTAGGGTTAGTCCTTCTTAACCAGTTTAGGAAGAATTAGAACCCTAATGCAAGGCCCAAGTTACAAGTGTGAAGTCTTGATGATTATTAAGTGGATTGATTAAAGGATTTAAACACATTAAGGGTTTAACACTTAGGATTAAAGTTATACACTCCATCCTAATAGAAGGATGCAGGCATAAGCTTAATCACAAAGCCTTAAAGCCTTTAGGGTTTAGTCCCTGATTATGAGATGAGAAGAGAAGACTCAATGAGACACAAAGGTAAAACTAAGTGGGGGGGACTAATCAAAACCCTAATCATTATCATGCTTGGTTGTTCCTAAGGTTTGTGAGGTTAACAAGAGAAATCTTCAATGGAACCACCAGGAAGCAGATGAAAGGATCAGGAGAAGCAAAGTAACTTGCTTCATTTAAGAAGACTAGTCACTTGAAGAAAGAAAGTGAGAAGAGAAAGAAAGAGCAAGCTCAATCTCAAACACATAATAAAATGCAGCAAGGATGCATGAGAGAGATGAAAAGAAATTGTGAGAAGTGAAGGCAAATTCACTTCTCAAAGTAACTTACCACCTGAAAAGTTAGTGAAGGAAATGCAATGCAATGCAAAATGAGATGAAATGGCATGATGTAAATCAAAACCAGAAGCACATATGAGATGACAATGATGCTATGCAATGATGCAAACATGAATCAAGACATGGGGATGATCACATGAACAGATGGATGCAAATGGAGCAAGTTTAGAACCATGAACACACATGAAAAGTTATGAGATGCAAATGACATACAACATGGCAAATACATGATGCAATGATCAAACATGCTTTTAATATGTCTTAAGATGCCCAATGAATCAAATGGATACATAAAATGTTATGGCAAGTCAAGGTATGAATGCAAATGCAAGATGTATGCAAATGGAAGCCCAAATTAGGGTTTATGAACAATGCATCAAACAAAAATCAAAATCAGAAGCAAACACAAGATAAAAAATTGAAAATGCCACTCAAAGGACCCCTAATCCTATACTAAACCAATTCCCAAAGGAGAGATCTCAACTCCTAACCAATCTCAAGTTATGATTTTCACAAGTTTTTTAGGGTTTTAGGGTTTCCAAACAAAAGAAATGTCAAACAAAAACAAAATGAAAGATCAAATCATGGCCATTTAATCTCACAAACTACATGATAAACACAATGCAATGCAAAAAGAATCAATGTCCAACTCTTCATGGATAGGCAGAAATGATTTTTTGAACTTTGGATCAAAATAATGCACAAAAATGATTTTAATTCAATGAGAAATTCTTAAAATGCATCAAGATCAAAAAATAAATTTGGTTTGAAGGTTGGACAATGTTTCTAAATGTCTTAGAACATTTCACGAATTTTTTGGTGATTTTTAAATACCTAAAAGTATTTTTAATAAATTAATTTTCATTAATCAATTAAAAATAAACTTTTAAATATTTAAAAATACATTTTTAATGCTAAAAATGAAAATAAAAATATTTTTGTGTTTTAAAAATTAATGAAACCCTTGGTAAAAAATTTCATAATTCTTAAAGCATTTTTACTATTTTTAATAAATTGTATAAAACAATGCAATTAAATGGAAAATAAAAATAAAAATAAACTGAAATAATGGAAAGTAATCAGATCCAACGCATGAGATTTAAACTGGAAAACAGGCGCATTGACCTGGCGCCACATCCAAGGGCCAGAATTCAAACTTGCTAATTACACTGATTAAGCCCTAATTTTGCCCTAATGACTTTCAGATGACCGGAACAGTGGTTCCGGTCATCTTCTCCGGCGAGCTCAAATGCTAAGTTACTCTACAAGCTATGAAAATGAAAACCAACTATCCAGAAATCATCCCCACCTTAAAACGATTCAAACCCCTCACTCAAACATCATTTATCATTCAAAATCAAAGAGAATCGAATCAAAACAGTTTCTAGGGCAAAAATTTCAGAACACGATTAAACTCTCATCTCTCCACCATTTTCAAAACCAATGACATCAGGATGATCAGGAGAACATATAGAATCTATTTAGAACTTAAAAAAGGATTTCTGGAAAAAAAGTTCTTGAGCTACCTGAGTTTTGAAGCTTTCAGTTTACAGCTTTCTGGGTGCTTTCCTTTGTGCTATCCACTCCCCTTGTGCTCCTGATGAACCCTTGATGCTTAGAAAAGATTTTTGTTGGCTGGTTTGAGAGTTTGAACAGGTTCTGTTCAAGCTCAGGTGAGAATCGTGTTTGGCTTATGTGGTGTTTCAAGGGTGAATGAAGGCAGGGAAATGATCAGGAGGATGTGGTGATGAGTTCTATGAAGTGTGTTTGTGAGTTGGTGGCTTGTTTTCTGAGTTTCGAAGGCTTTTGCTCCAAGGGTGAAAAATGGGAAAGTGATGCTCTCTTGTGTTTCAGGCTTGCTGGCTATATGAAATGTCTTGCTCTTTGTTTGCATAAACAAATGGGATTGGTCAGAAGATGTGACTTGTGCTTTAGTGATAGGTGTAGCTACTTTTGCAAATATGTCAACTTCTTGTAAGAGAGGGCATGGGCAACTTCTAGCCAAGTACAATGGGCTTGTCTGGCGCAGCATGGCATGAGGGAAAGGCTAGGGTGATTCAGCAGGCTAGGCAGCAGGTGGATGAAGTGTGATAATTGGTTTTGCAACTTGACTTTGCATTTGCTTCATGAAAATATCTTGCTTCAAAACCATACAAAACATGTGATCTCTTGGCCCATTCTGATTTTTAGAAGTTGTGTGATCATGTTGAGTGCATTAGAAGTCCATATAATGACTGAATTGGGCTTGGAAGAAGAATTTGCAACTTTGCCTTTTGGTGCATGACTTGAAAATTAGTGATTTTTGCCAACTTTGTCACACCATAAGTTTTGATCCAAAATGAATTAGGTCATGTTCTGGTACTTTTTGAAAAGGGAAAAATGTAATCTACAACTTTCATGACCAAAGTTTTTCCATTTGAAGCATTTTTGGATCAAAAAGCAAGGCTTGAAAAATGACATAAAATGACATATTCTTGAAAAGTCAACCATGCCCTAAAAAGTCAACTTTGCCAAAACTTCAAATTCTTGATTTTTGTGAACTTCAATCTTCTTCCATGATCAAATAAAGATCATATACACTCAAAATGATGAAGATCACCCCTTGGTTGGGTCATTGGGGGCCTCAGATGCCCTGATTTTGCACTGACTTGTCTGAAAAGTCAACTCTTGATCAGATGACTTCCCCATGGAATTTCTTCATGAAAATTGATATGCATATTCCCTATACCATATAGAGACCAATGGAAACAAGAATGACCAAAAAATTTGGAGTTATGGCCTCTGAAACCAAAACCCTAATTTTAGGTCAACTGTGCAGTCAAACTTGGCTCTGCATCTCCACCAATCCCAGTTCTTGTGATCCTTTTGCATTTTTGACTTTGAAAGGATGTAATATGATATAAGAATACACATGGATCCCTTTGAAGTGATTGATGGCCTTTGGAGTGGCCCAAGAAGCTCTTGGATGGTTCAGATTACAAACCCTAGATGCAGATGACCTAGAAACTATGCAGTGAATCAAAAATGAGATGTGAGATTATATGATTGTGTTTATGCATATGAAATGATCACAAGCCATGGTGTGAATGGGTGAGGGCAAATTTAGGGTGTTTACAGAATGGAGTAAGGAGGAAGAAGATTCAGCACTAGGCAACTCAAAAGCCTTAAATGCTTTATTCAATGGCATTGATAGGAACATCTTTAGACTTGTGCATCACTGTGAGCTGGACAAAGATGTTTGGGACACTCTCAAAACAACTCATGAAGGAACATCAAAGGTAAAAATGTCAAGGCTTAAACTTCTCACCACCAAGTTTGAAAACTTGAGAATGAAGGAAGATGAGTCAATTCATGAATTCTACATGAATATCTTGGATATAGCCAATACCTCTGGAGCCTTGGGAGAAAAGATGACTGATGAAAAGCTTGTAAGAAAGATTCTCAGATCTTTGCCAAAAAGATTTGACATGAAAGTCACAGCAATAGAAGAAGCTCAAGACATATGCACAATGAAAGTTGAAGAGCTCATTGGTTCCCTTCAAACATTTGAGAAGGGAATGAATGACACAAATGTAAAGAAGAACAAAAGCATAGCCTTGGTGACAAATACTGATGAAGAAGAAGATGATAAATCAGAAACTGGTGAAAGCTTATCAGACAACATTGCTATGCTTGGAAGACAATTCAAAAAGATTCTCAGAGGGATGGAAGGCAAATCCAAATCCAGTGGAAGATACACAAACTCTTCTGAGAACAAAAGACCTTATGATGCTAACAGAAGGTCAAATTATGATGAAAAGACCAGTCAAGAAAAAGGAATTAAATGCCATGGATGTGAAGGATATGGACACATCAAGAATGAATGTCCTACCTTCTTAAAAAGGCAAAAGAAAGGACTCTCTGTAACCTGGTCTGATGAAGACTCAGGAGGGGATTCAGAAGAAGAATCAGCTAAGCATATCACTGCTCTAGCTGGATTATGTGAATCTGAAAGTGAATCCAGTGATGGGGAACTTACTTTTGAAGAACTTGAGCAAGCATACAAAGATCTATACAAAAGAAGCACTGAAATATGCAGTGAGGTTATAAAGCTAAAGAAGCAGAATGAGGCACTAGAAGATGAAAAAGCAAGTGATCAAGAAATCATTGACACCTTGAAAAGTGAAGTAAGTCTTCTCAACTCCAAATTGGAGCACATGTCCAAATCTGTTAGAATGTTGAACAGCAGCTCAAATACATTGGATGTTATTCTCAACAATAATAAGCATTCAGGGGATAAAAGTGGACTGGGATTTAACAGAGTACATAAAGATGAAGCTAGCTCTAGCAAAACTACTTCAAAATCCATACAGTCAAACAAGATGTCCCAACAGATGCTTCAACATCAGGAAAAGAACACAAAGTCAAACATAATGTTCCAACAGATGTCTCAACATTCTGAAAAGAATAAAATGAAGAAGAAGTATCAAAGATGGAGATGTCATCATTGTGGAAGATTTGGACATATCAAACCTCATTGTTATAAGCTGCATGGATATCCAAATCAGATGTATCAACAACCTTCTAAGCAGAAAATAGAAGTTACCAAGAAAGTGCTACATAGACATCAAAGAAATCAGCAACCTCCTAAGCAGAAGACAGAGGTCATCAAGAAGGTATGGAGACCAAAAGCTAGCATTCAGGATGATTAAAGCTACATACCCAAGAACAAGATCAACAATCAATCTTGGAGATCTACTGATGAACAATACACAGGGCAGAGGCATCAAAAGAAATATCAACTCAAATGGTCAAAGAAAAGTGTTGCATATATAGCACATACATCACTAAGAGTATCAGCTAAAGAAGACTGGTACTTTGACAGTGGATGTTCAAGACACATGACTGGATTGAAGAATCTGCTAGTAAACTTAAAGTCACATTCATCCAGGTATGTAACCTTTGGAGATGGAGCTAAAGGAGAAATCAAGGGAGTTGGGACCTTGGACTGTCAAGATGTTCCAAGACTAGATGATGTTCTGCTAGTTAAAGGTTTAACTGCTAACCTGATCAGCATAAGTCAATTATGTGATCAAGGATACAGTGTAAACTTTACCAAAACTGAGTGCATAGTGACTAACAAAGAACAAGAGGTTGTCATGAAAGGAGCCAGATCTAAAGACAACTGTTACATGTGGGAATCCCAAGACTTCAGTCTTACTTCAACTTGCTCCTTAGCTAAAGAAGAAGAAGTGAAACTATGGCACCAAAGACTAGGTCATCTTCATTTCAGAGGCATAAAGAAGATAATATCTATGGATGCTGTAAGAGGTATTCCTAAACTGAAGATTGATGATGGCAAAATATGTGGTGAATGTCAAATAGGCAAGCAAACCAAGATGTCCCATCCAAAGCTCCAACATCTGACAACTTCCAAAGTTTTGGAACTATTGCATATGGATCTTATGGGACCTATGCAGGTTGAAAGCCTTGGTGGCAAGAGGTATGCCTATGTGGTGGTTGATGACTTTTCAAGGTATACATGGATAAATTTTATCAAGGAAAAGTCTGATGTATTTGATGTATTCAAAGACTTATGTCAAAGAATACAAAGGGAAAAAGCCAGCTGTGTGATCAGAATAAGAAGTGATCATGGAAAAGAATTTGAGAACCAAAAGTTCTTAGATTTCTGCTCTTCAGAAGGAATCAATCATGAATATTCTTCACCAATCACTCCTCAACAGAATGGGATTGTTGAGAGGAAGAATAGAACTATTCAAGAATCAGCAAGAGCTATGATCCATGCTAAAAAGTTACCTTTGTACTTCTGGGCTGAAGCTATGAACACAGCTTGTTACATCCACAACAGAGTTACTCTAAGGAAAGGAACTTTGTCCACCATCTATGAAGTATGGAAGGGCAGAAAACCCACAGTTAAGTACTTCCATGTATTTGGAAGTAACTGTTATATTCTGGCAGATAGGGAGCAAAGAAGAAAAATGGATCCTAAAAGTGATGAAGGGATTTTTCTTGGATACTCTATAAACAGCAGAGCATATAGAGTATTTAATTCTAGAACCAAGGTTATCATGGAGTCTATAAATGTGATAATTGATGATGCTCCTATAGATGTCCCAGAAGATGTTGGAACATCTGCTGATATCAAGATTGAAGCTGAAGAAAAGAGTGATCATTATGACTTCACTCAAACTGATGCAAGGACAGAACAATCCAGCAAACCTCCCTCCATCAGAATACAGAAGGATCATCCCAAAGATTTGATAATTGGTGATCCCAACAGAGGTGTAAGCACTAGATCAAGAGAAGTGATTTCAGGTTCCTGTTTTGTTTCTAAAATAGAACCTAAAAACATCAAGGAAGCTCTTACTGATGAATACTGGATTTGTGCTATGCAAGAGGAATTAGGTCAATTCACAAGGAATGAAGTGTGGAATCTTGTTCCTAGACCTGATGACATAAATGTGATTGGAACAAAATGGGTGTATAAGAACAAGTCAAATGAACAAGGAGTTGTTACAAAGAACAAAGCTAGACTTGTAGCTCAAGGATACGCACAAATTGAAGGAGTAGACTTTGATGAAACCTTTGCACCAGTAGCAAGGCTTGAATCAATCAGACTACTTTTGGGAATTGCTTGTATCTTAAAGTTCAAGCTATTTCAAATGGATGTGAAAAGTGCCTTTTTAAATGGTTATCTTAATGAAGAGGTATATGTAGAACAGCCTAAAGGATTTGTTGATCCAAGCTGTCCAAATCATGTATACAAACTAAAGAAGGCTCTTTATGGTCTAAAGCAAGCTCCAAGGGCATGGTATGAAAGACTGACTACTTTTCTTATCAAGCAAGGGTACAGGAAAGGTGGAATTGACAAAACCTTGTTTGTTAAAGATGAAGAAGGAAATGTCATGATTGCTCAAAAATATGTAGATGACATTGTCTTTGGTGGGATGTCTGATAGGATGGTCAAACATTTTGTCAACCAAATGGAATCTGAATTTGAAATGAGCCTAGTAGGAGAACTAACCTACTTTCTTGGACTGCAAATAAAGCAAATGGAGGACTCCATGTTCATTTCCCAAAGCAAGTATGCTAAGAACATAGTCATGAAATTTGGAATGGACAGTGCTACTCATAAGAGAACTCCTGCCCCCACACATTTAAAGCTGACTAAAGATGAAAAGGGTGAGAATGTAGATCAAAGCATGTACAAAAGTATGATTGGAATCTTGTTATATCTGACTGCTAGCAGACCAGACATAGCATTTGCAGTAGGTGTATGTGCAAGATATCAAGCTGATCCAAAAGTCAGTCATCTTAATCAAGTCAAGAGAATTCTGAAATATGTTAATGGTACTTGTGACTATGGCATAATGTACTTTCATGGATGTAAACCAATTCTCACTGGCTTCTGTGATGCTGATTAGGCTGGAAGTGCTGATGACAGAAAAAGCACTTCAGGAGGATGCTTCTTTCTAGGAAACAATTTGATTTCTTGGTTCAGTAAGAAACAAAATTGTGTATCCTTATCTACAGCTGAAGCTGAATATATAGCAGCTGGAAGCAATTGTTCTCAGTTGGTTTGGATGAAGCAAATGCTCACTGAGTACAATGTCCCACAAGATGTCATGACATTGTACTGTGACAACTTAAGTGCAATTAACATATCAAAGAATCCTATCCAACATAGCAGGACCAAGCATATTGATATCAGACATCATTTCATCAGAGATCTTGTAGAAGAAAAAGTGATTTCATTGGAACATGTAGCTACAAATCTGCAGTTGGCTGATATCTTTACCAAAGCATTGGATGCTACACAGTTTGAGAACTTAAGGGGCAAATTGGGAATCTGCTTATGTGAGATTTAGCAGTTATGGAGATGTGCCAACATGTCATATGACATTGTGTGGCATAAGCACCAGATGGCAATACCAGTCTGGTCAAGAACCTTGGGTATTCCATTCCTAATAATTTTCAATGTAACGGCTACTTATATAATAACAACTTGCATTCAGCTTTCCATATTCTCATCATACTATCAAAAGCGAATTGCATTATCTAGCTGTTCTTCAGAAATCATCAACCCTAAAACTCTTCATACATCTTCTTTGAAAATGTCTCAAAACCCTAACATTCCTGAAGAAATTCTCAACAAAGAAGATGTGGTTCATGCAACCCCCATTTCTGTGGTACCCATGGAGTCAACCCCATTGGACGAAATCAGAGGAAGTGTTCCTCATGCTAAAAAGCCAAGAACTCCAAAAAGAGCAAAAGATCAAGTCTGCAGCAAATCCAAAGGCATTCCTTCACCAGCAAACATACCTCAAAAATCTTCTGAATATGTGGATGCTTCCATAAAGGAGTTGGTAACCAAGATCCTATCTGAGCAAAGAGTGGTAAGTGGCATTTCTATCCCTCTGAACACCATGCCTGCCCCTCAAGAAGATCAACAAACTCAGGCTGCAAAGGACACTCCTGTTCAACAGGATGTCCCAATTGATGTTGAAACATCTGAGGATCAGCAAAAGACCTCATCTGATGCTGCTGTAGAAGAATCTGAGGACCAGAAAAAGGCCTCAAATGAAAGTGATGAAGAAGAATCTGAGGATCAGACCAAAGCCTCAACTGAAGAGCATATCTATGCTGATCAACCAGCTGAAGAAGAGACTCCTCAATCTCCTCCTGTGGTGAATCTAGAGCAGGATTCTGATACAGAGATCATTGCCTCTGTAAGATGTCCCAACATCTCTTCCAAAGAAGAAATCATCACCCTCTAGGGCATCAACTGCTGTTCCAGAAGCTCCCTTGGACAACATCTCATTTCATCATGTTTCAAGTGTAAACAGATGGAAGTTTGTGTACCAAAGAAGGGTAGCACTTGAAAGAGAGCTGAGCAGTAATGCACTTGAGTGCACTGAATTAATTGACCTCATATCTGCTGCTGGCCTCTTCAAAACAGTCTCCAATCTCTCTCCCTGCTATGAGCTACTTGTCAAGGAATTCATAGTCAATCTTCAGGAAGATTGTGCCAATGGTAAGTCTGCTGAATTTAGAAAAGTCTTTGTCAGAGGCAGGTGTGTAGAGTTCTCTCCTCAGATCATCAACCAATTTCTTGGAAGAGAATCTGATGGTCCAACTGAACTAGGGAAGACTGATAACCAGGTCTGCAAGGTTATCACTGCAAACCAGGTCAAGGCTTGGCCAGTTAAAGGAAAGCTCTCAGTGAGCATGCTGACAAGAAAATATGCCATGCTGAACATGATTGGTACAGCAAACTGGGTGCCTACCAATCACACATCTTCAATATCCACTGGCTTGGGCAGGTTTATTTATGTTGTGGGCACTCAAACTAAGTTGGATTATGGTGCCTACATATTTGATCAGACCTTGAAGCATGCTAGCTCATCTGCAACAAAGCTGCCAATAGCTTTTCCTTCCTTGCTGTGTGGTATAGTGCTAAGTCAGTACCCTGGGATCCTCACTGAGAAGGACACAGTCTGCAAAAGAGAAAGCCCTTTGGCCTTTCACTACAAACTGTTTCTAAGTCATCATGCAGCAGATGTTGAAGCACCCTTTGGGACATCTGCAGGTCCTTCAACTGCCAAGACTCCAATCTCCAAGGCTGCATTGATTGCTGAACTGAAGAGCACTTGCAAAGAACTTGAAGCAAGGAAGCAGAAGCTTGAGGAAATTATCCAAAGGCTGGAGAGTGAAGGTGATCAGAAAGCTGCTTCTGATGAAGAAACTGAGGATGATGAAGAAACTGACTGTGAGGAATCTGAGTGAGAATTGTATGTGAGGCAAATTGTAATGATAGCTGCATTGTATTTTTGAATCAGTAACTTTGGCCCCAAATTTATGTCTAACAAGGGGGAGAACATCAACAACAACAATAACAACAACAATGTATAATGCTGTTTGATTATGAATGAAAAATCTTTGTTTGCTTCTGAACTGAATCAGTATGTTTTAATAAAAATTTCTGTTGCAACAAATCTGAATACATGTATGTTTGAGGGGGAGTAAACTCACACATGACTTAACAGAAAAGGAAAGCTACACTCTGATAAAAGAACTTCTGCTGCACTCTGAAAATCAGAAAACGATATTAGCCAAAAATTAGCCAAAGGGGGAGTTTGTAGATGTTTAAGAATTGGCAGAATTTTTGACCAACAAGAAATGTTGAATTCAGTTCAGAATGTCCTATCAGATGTTGGGACATTATCAAACAGAGTATAAGAACTTAATTCAGGATGTCTCACCAGATGTTGGGACATTGTGTAAATGACTTAAGCTCAGTTTTTCAGGATGTCCCAACAGATGTTGAGACATCTCAAACCTGCTACCAGAATTAATTAATAACTAACTGATCTGAGATATTTAAGGAAAGTTATCTGGAATTAATTATGGATGGACAAAAACAGAACAAGCGCATCTGTAGGAAGAGTTGTTATGAAACTTCAGCATAATCAGAAGAACTAAATCACCTAGAATCTAGGAAGTAACAAACCCTAATTCAAGGTGGAAGCTGCATGCGCATTAGGGCTGGATTAACCTACAGAAAGCCCAAATTACAAACACCTATTTAATCAACAGAAACTCACAGAATTGAGTACGAATTTCAGAAGACAAAATAGGGTGTTGTGTCTTTAATAGCAGGTTGTTTTTATTGTACCACTTTATGAGCTTTTAAGCAAAAGTGCATTTGTGACTTGATTGAAACTGTGAAGTAAGATCAAGCTGTTTTGTTTGAAGTATGACTTCAATTTTATTAAACTTGTAAACTTGATCACTGTGTGATTGAGGGGGAGTGAGTAGGGTACTCATATCTAAGTTGTGTCTTAGGTAGAAATTGCATTGGGTAGTTATTAAGTGAAAGATTAAACAGGGTGGTTTAAGTCTAGAATTAATATTACTTATAGTGGATTTCCTCCTGGCTTGGTAGCCTCCAGATGTAAGTGTGGTTATACACTGAACTTGGTTAACAAACTTCTGTGTTGTTTATTTTTCTTGCTATTTAAGTTTTGGTTAAATCTGTCAAGTGTTGGGACATCTCTTAGGACATCTCATACCTGATCACAGAATTTCAATGAGATTAAGCAAGCTGTGGGATATCAGAGGATTAGAAGGTTTTAGGATTTGACTGAATGTTGTAGAATATTTGAAGATGATAGCAAAGCTCATTCTACACATTACAAGAGTGTGAATGAGAGGAAAGGGAAGCAACAAGCTAGAAGTGGACCTTATGTGACACCCGCTGATAAGGTAAAACATAGGGGAAACTTTGATAGGAGATCTGGTGGAGGGAGTTCTGGTCCCGTTAAGTGTTACAAGTGTGGCGATTTAGGCCACAAGTCTTTTGAGTGTGGGAAGAATATTGTGAAATGTTCAAACTTTGGAGGTCTTGGACATGCTACTACCGAGTGTAGGAGGAATGTTGTGAAGTGCTTCAATTGTGGGGAAGTTAGTCACATTAATACTAAGTGTACTAAGCCGAAGCAAGCTCAGGCGGGCGGAAAGGTGTTTGCATTAGCAAGGAAGGATACTACTAGTGCATACCATTTGATTAAAGGTACATGCTTTATTAATAGTAAGCCTTTAGTTACTATTATTGATACGGGAGCGACTCATTTGTTTATTTCTCTTGAGTGCGCTAAGCGTTTGAATTTGTTTATGTCTTCTTGGGGTGGTGAGATGGTTATTGAGACTCCCGCTTCAGGGTCGGTAACTACTTATTTGGTGTGTGTAAGTTGTTCCTTGACCATGTATTGTAAAGATTTTGTTATGGATTTAGTTTGTTTGCCGTTGGAAGGTTTGGACGTGATCTTGGGTATGAACTGGTTGCAATTTAATCGAGTTCATATAGATTGTTATCATAAGTTAGTAAGGTTTCCTTCTTTGGATGATGAAGAGGAGAGTTTCCTATCCACGAAAGAGTTAAAGAAACTTTTAGTGGACGAAGTTCAACTATTTGGTTTGTTTGCATCGTGGTAAATGGAAAGCGAAGTGGAGATAAGTAGGTTTCTAGTGGTGTGTGATTTTCCAGAAGTATTTCCGGATTATATTAAGGATGTACCGCAGAAAAGAGAAGTCGAGTTTTCTATTGATCTAGTTCCGGGTACTAGACCGATTTCGATGGCACCGTATCGTATGTCAGCTTCAGAGTTGCTATAATTGAAGAAGCAGTTGAATGACTTGTTGGATAAGAGGTTTGTTAGGCCGAGTGTTTCTCCTTGGGGTGTGCCGGTATTGTTGGTAAAGAAGAAGGATGGAAGTATGCGGTTATGTATTGATTATCGACAGTTGAACAAGGTAACAATTAAGAACAAGTGTCCGCTTCCGAGGATTGATGATTTGATGGACCAATTGGTTGGTGTGCCTGTTTTTAGTAAGATTAATTTGAGATCAGGATATCACCAGATTCGTGTGAAAGAGAAGGATATTCAAAAGACGGCTTTTAGGACACGGTTTGGTTATTACGAGTATTCTGTGATGTCATTCGGAGTTTGTAATGTGCTGGGTGTGTTTATGGAATACATGAATCATATTTTTCATGAACAGTTGGATCGTTTTGTGGTTGTGTTCATCGACGACATTTTGATTTATTCTAAGTCTCAAGAAGAGCATGAAGATAATTTAAGGATTTTGCTACAGATTTTGAAAGAGAAACAATTATATGCTAAGTTGTCATAGTGCAAGTTTTGTTTGTCGAAGGTAAGTTTTCTTGGGCATGTTATTTCCGATGGTGGTATTAGTGTTGATCCATCAAAGATTGGTGTGGTAATGCAATGGGAAGTTCCTAGATCGGTTACGGAGATTCGAAGCTTTTTAGGCTTGGCGGGTTATTATCGAAGGTTTATTGAAGGATTTTCGAAGTTAGCACTTCCGTTAACACAATTGACTTGAAAAGGAAAGGCTTTCATTTGGGATATTCATTGCGAAGAAAGTTTTATGGAACTTAAGAGAAGGTTAACAACGGCTCCAATCTTGATTTTGCCGAATCCGACGGAACCATTTGTGGTGTTTTGTGATGCTTCATTGTTTGGGTTAGGTGGTGTTTTGATGCAAGATGGAAAGGTTATAGCTTATGCTTCAAGACAATTGAGGGTGCATGAAAAGAATTATCCTAGGCATGATTTGGAATTAGTGGCCGTGGTTTTTGCTCTAAAAATTTGGAGGCATTAGCTTTATGGTGCGAGGTTCGAGGTTTTTAGTGATCACAAAAGTTTGAAGTATTTATTCGATCAAAAGGAATTGAACATGAGACAGAGGAGATGGTTAGAACTTTTGAAGGATTATGATTTTGGGTTGAATTACCATCCGGGTAAGGCGAATGTAGTGGCCGATGCCTTGAGTCGTAAGTTGTTACATATGTCCGCATTGATGATAAGAGAATGGGAACATTTGGAGAATTTTAAAGACTTGAGTTTGGTTTGCGAGATGACGCCGAGAAGCGTGGGACTTGGTATGCTACGTGTTACGAATGATTTTCTTGCAACCGTTTGTGAAAAGCAAAAGTTGGATTTGAAATTTGTTGATTTGATGATGAATGAGAATGAGGATTTCAAGGTTGATAGTTTTGGAGTTTTGAGATTTTGTGGTCGTATTTGTATTCCCGATGATGAGGAGTTGAAAAAGATGATATTGGAAGAGGGACACCAGAGTAATTTAAGTATACATCCGGGAGCGAATAAGATGTACCAAGATTTGAAAAAGATCTTTTGGTGGTCCGGATTGAAGAGAGACGTAGCTCATTTTGTGTATGCGTGTTTGACTTGTCAGAAGTCTAAGGTGGAACATCAGAAGCCTAGTGGTTCGATGCAACCGTTGGATATTCCGGAATGGAAATGTGATAGTATATCGATGGATTTTGTTACGGGATTGCCGAATACGCAAAGAGGTTATAACGCTATTCGGGTAATTGTGGATAGGCTTAGTAAATCTACTCACTTTATTCCGATTGATATTAGTTATTCTTTGGAGACTCTAGCCGAGATTTATGTTTCTGTGATTGTGAAGTTGCATGGAGTTCCTACAAGTATTGTATCGGATAGAGATCCTAGATTTACATCGAGGTTTTGGGAAATTTTGCAAAGGGCTTTGGGTTCTAAGCTAAGATTAAGTTCGGCTTACCATCCGCAAACGGACGGTCAAACCGATAGGAAAATTCAATCTTGGAGGATTTGTTGCGTGCTTGTGTGCTAGAACAAGGTGGTGTTTGGGATAGTTATTTAGCGTTGATTGAGTTCACCTATAATAATAGTTTTCATTCGAGTATTGGTATGGCACCATTTGAGGCTTTTTATGGTCGGAGATGTCGAACACCTTTGTGTTGGCATGAAACCGGGGAAAGAACGGTAGTTGGACCGAAGATGGTACAACAAACGACGGAAAAAGTAAAGTTTATTCGAGAGAAGATGATAGCTTCTCAAAGTAGACAAAAGAGTTATCATGACAAGAGAAGGAAGGATCTTGAGTTTCAAGAAGGCGACCATGTGTTCTTGAGAGTTACACCGGTTATGGGTGTGGGTCGTGCATTGAAGTCGAAGAAGTTGACTTCTCGTTTTAATGGACCGTATCAGATTACTACATGAGTGGGTGTTGTGGCTTATCGTGTGGCGCTGCCTCCGAATCTTTCAAATTTGCATGATGTGTTCCATGTTTCGCAACTTTGGAAGTATGTTTTGGATTCGTCACATGTTATTCCTATGGACGAAGTTGAAGTAAGAGATAACCTTACGGTGGAAGCTTTGCTGGTTAGGATTTTGGATCGTGAAATTAAGAAGCTAAGAGGCAAGGATATTGCACTTGTGAAAGTGGCGTGGGGAGGCGCTGCGGAAGGAAATATGACTTGGGAATTGGAGAGTAGGATTTGCGGGTCGTATCCGAAGTTGTTTGGATTAGGTAATATTTTCGAGGACGAAAATTTCTAAAGTGGGGGAGAGTTATAACGCCCTAATTCGATTTTCCCAAATTTTTGTGGAGTCTTTTATTTTATTTGTATGATAATTATTTTATTTGTGAAATTATCATGATGATATTTTATGTTGAGGAATTAATGTGATGATATGATATGTTGGTGTGATATGTGATTTTACCGTTTTGTGAATTTTCGGGTAAAATTGGATTAGAGGGTATTTTAGGTATTTGTTAATTAGTAAGGAAGGAAAGAATAAGAATAGTTAGCAAGAATAGAAATAGAGAGAAAAGAATATAAGAGAGTGAGAAAGAGTGAAATAGAAAGTTAAAAAGAAGAGAAAGAAAAGAAGAGAAAAGAGGAAAACTTAGAAAAACTAGGTTTTGATCAAGATTGCTCCGCGTAGACGAAATAATCGGGTAAGGGTGATAAACATTGTTATCTTAATCTTGTATATGATTATGTATGTGTTAGATTTTGTGGGTTTTTGATTTGGTAGAAGTTAGAGAAGATGAATAGTTAGGGTTTGAGAGAAAATGTGAGAAATTTATGGATTAATTGGTTGGAAATCGTTATAGCCGAAGTATGATAGCTAGAATATGTTATTGATCATATTTGTGTGAGCCTTGAAGGGTTTTGGGGTCATTTTGGTGGACTGTTGCGCTGCTGGTTTTTTCTGAAAACGCAGTCGTCGCTCATCAAGCTGTCCGTCGCTCAGCGAGCTTTCCAGGAGGATTTTCAGTCAGCGAGCTGTTTGTCGCTCAGCGAGCCTGGGAGGATTTTTATGTTTTTACGTTTTGTTTCGTAACTTGAGTTTCGGGTATCTGTTTTTAGTGTTCCACATATCGATTCGAAGCTAGAAACGTTTAGAAATTAATGACGCGAAGAAATGAAATTTTTATCCGATTTTCACCCGACTTTTCCGATAAAACGTAAATGAATTAATTATGGAATTGTGGGTTTGATTGTTGTGTTGTGGCCGTTTGGCAAGTAGATACATTGCTTGAATTAAATGCGAATGTATGCTAATTTTATGAGATGAATGCATAACTATATTGTGAATATGTATACATTTTAAAGAATGTTGTGTGTCATTTTTCATGTAAGCATAATGTATGCATTCTTGTGTTGTGGGATTCTTTGTGAATCCATTGTAGCATCGTGTGCTCATGTGGAGTGTGAGCGATGACTACAACAAGATCGTGTGCCCATGTGGGTTGTGAGCGATCAGATTGTGTGCCCATGTCGGGTGTGAGCAATCCAGAAACATCGTGTGCCCGTGTGGGGTGTGAGCGATGGATGATTTATTCAAATTGATTGTGTGTCCATGTGGGGTGTGAGCAATTGGATTGTGTGCCCGTGTGGGGTGTGAGCAATCCATAAACATTGTGTGCCCATGTGGGGTGTGAGCAATGGGGAACATCGTGGGCCCGACGGGGAGTTACTTTAGGTAACAAGCGATGATTGCATTTGGTTCCTGATTTAACCTGCCGAAATGTTGAGTAAGTACCGCATTTGCATCTGCATAGAGTCGTGCGTCGGTCTCTATGAGTTGCATTTTATCATTTTAATTATGATATACATAAATAAACATAAAGGTGCATATGTTTATTTGGAGTATTATGGAGATGATAGTATGTCTGATGAAACATACTTGTTGGTATATATGCATGTTTGATATATGTATATGTATGTGATTTATACATTTGTAATGTATATGTGTGATTAAACATAGCTAGACGTATATTAATGTGGAATGAATAGAATTGAGGAATAAACATAAATAATGTAAGTTTATGTAAATTAGTGAATTGGTGTATGATGAACATGCTTGATTGTATAAGTACATGTTCCGATGTGTATAGGTGATGAGGAATGATTTATGGTGAGAATATGTTTTATGTGCATTTTTATATGTTGAGATATATAATTATATGCAATGTTATTATGATAATGTTTCTCACCCTTCTACTGTTTTATGATGCTCTATGAGGCATTGCAGAGTAGGTTGCTGGATGGCAATTTTTGTGAAGCTCGTCTTCATCTTTTGGTCGGTCGACTCTGATATGTAGCACCGACTAGTTAGGTTGGCTTAGTGCCAATTTTGTGATGCATTGTGTACATGTATCTTTTGGATAAATGTTTTTTATAGACATGAATTTTGTTGTTGGCATCAAACTTATTGATATATATATATATATATATATATATATATATATGAATGGAAATATATATGTTTGATGTTGTTGACTTAGTTTCCGCTGTGTAATTATATCTTTGAAGATATGGGTGTAAGGATTAAATTTCCTATGTTGAAAACTACCCCATTGTTGCATATCTTTAAATGAGCAGGTGTTGTATGTTTTTAATTTCAAGCATAATGTGACATGACTCTTTTATACTATGTTCAATTATACTCTGATTAAATTTTTATCATTTGCCTAAATGATTTAATTGATTATTTGGGGGTATAGAAAGGGGGTGTTACAGATTGAATGGTGAAGAAAGTTTTGAGTTTGAGTGGTTGTGGAGTATGTTTCGAAGGAATGAATATTTTTGAGGTTTTTGGCAATCTGAATCTGTGAGAGCTTGCAGGATTCAATGTTGTTATGTTTGAGGTCCTTAGGGTTTTCATGAGAGGTACTGATTGGCCAGAGAGTTGTTGTGGCGTAGTGTGATTGGTATGGGCCATTTTTCAAAAAAATTCAATGTTTGGCAACTATGAGTATGGCACAGGTCAGAGGAGATCACAAGTCTTGTCCTGCCTCAGCTTCATTCAAGGGTGGCGTTTGGATCAGATTTCATGAGCTGGAGTACTTGGATCAAGAGATATCATATGTTTTGCAATTTTCCCTCTTTGGATTTTCTTGAAGTGCAAGGCATGAAAACTTGTGATTCTTGGCATAATTTTGATCAAGCAATGTTTCATTATCATGTTATGATGCTTAGAAGTCAATTAGAGGTCACAAGAAGTCTTGAAACTTGATTTTGCAAAAATCCCTCTTTGGCATGAACTTGAAAATTATAAGATTTTTCCCAACTTTGAAACATCATATCTTGAGTTCTAGGATGAACCAAGAGGAGTTCTTGTACTTTTTGAAAATGGGAAGATCCAATCTACAACTTTCATGTTTGAAATTTTTTCATTTGAAGGCTTTTTGATCAAGAAAGAGGAGGTTGAAAATCTTTCCCAAAATGGAAAGTTTTCATTACAAGTCATGTCCAAAAATGGAAAGTTTGCAAATGGCTTTAAATTCTTCAATATTGTGAACTTCTAACCACTTCTAAGGTCAAATAAAGATCATATAACCTTAAAATGATGAAGATGACCCTTTGGTACCCTTGATGGTGGCCTCAGATGCCCTGATTTTGACTTTTCTTGCACAATAAGTTACCAGTTGATCAGATGACTTCCACAATGAATTTCTTCATCAAACTTGGTACACATGATACTTATAACATATTAAGACCAATGGAATCAAGAATGGCCAAAAAATTTGAGATTAAGGGCCTCAAACCCAAAACCCTAATTTTAGGTCATCTGTGTAGAAAACCTAGCCTGCCTGGACACCTCTGCAATGCTTTGTGATATTTTGACTTTGATGAACCTTGGGGAGAATATTATGATCATGGAACACATATGGATCCTCTTGAAAAGCTTCAAGGCCTTTGAGATAGCTCATATCACTTCTTAGATTCATCTGATCACAAACCCTAATTATGCAACTTATGTAGTGAAATAAATTATGCAATGTGAGATGACATGCTTATGCAAATGCAATATGAAAGACCACAAGCCATGGTGTGAGAAAAAAAGAGGGCAAATTGGGGTGTTTACAACTGCCGATACACCGCTTAAGTGTGAGAATTGTACGTTGTCCGTGGATGGTAGAAACTTCAGATTGACCTCATTTGTTTACCCCTTAAGAAAATTGATGTTATCATGGGAATGGACCGATTGTCTGCTAATTATGTGTTTATCGGATGTGAAGAAGAGTTGATCCTCATTCCCTCTGTTGAAGTGCCTCCGAAAGATGTTTTGACAAAGATCCTAAAAGGTACGGTTGGAATGATAAATTTTTTGTTTGATCAAGAGAAATCTATTTTGCTTGTCCTTACTAAAGAGGAGAGTAATGACCAGCAAGTTTTGAACATTCCAATAGTTTGTGAATTTCCTGATGTTTTTCCTGAAGATGTCATTTCCTTATCTCCGGTGAGGGAAGTTGAGTTCTTAGTCTTCCTGATACCGGGAACGGCTCCTATATTTGTTTCTCCTTATCGGGTGGCGCCACTCGAGTTGAAAGAGTTGAAGGATCAATTGGAAGATTTTATGGAAAAGCATTTTGTAAGGCCTAGTGTTTCACCGTGGGGAGCTCCGGTGTTATTGGTAAAGAAGAAGGATGGTAGTATGCGTTTGTGCATCGATTATCGTAAATTGAACAAGGTTACAATTAAGAATAAATACACCTTACCGAGGATAGACGATCTTCTAGATCAATTGAAAGGAGCCTACGAGTTCTCGAAGATCGATCTGAGATCGGGCTATCACCAGATTCGTGTGAAGAGTTCTGATGTTCCGAAGACTGCGTTCAGAAACTGTTACGGTCATTACGAATTCTTAGTTATGCCTTTCGGTGTGATGAATGCTCCAGCTGTTTTTATGGACTACATGAATAAGATATTTCAGAATTATTTGGACCAATTTGTAGTGATCTTTATCGACGACATTCTCATCTATTCTTGTACTCTGCAAGAGCACGGAGAGCATCTAAGGATTGTCTTATCGATACTGCAGGAAAAGAAACTTTTTGCTAAGTTTAGTAAGTGTGAATTCTGGATGTCAGAAGTCAAGTTCCTTGGGCATGTTATATCACAGGGAGGTGTAGCAGTAGATCCATCAAAGATAGTGGCGGTAATTAACTGGGAGAGACCGAATAATGTTACCGAAGTGAGAAGCTTCCTAGGTTTGGCAGGTTACTATAGAAGATTTATTAAATTTTTTTCTCATATGGCGTTACCGTTAACTAAACTCACTAGGAAGGACTCTGCTTATGAATGGGATTCCAGTTGTGAGCAAAGTTTTGTGTGGTTGAAGGAGAAGTTGACAACTGCTCCAGTCTTGGTTATTCCTGATCCTAACAAATCTTATGAAGTGTTTTGCGATGCTTCGAAGATGGGTTTAGAATGTGTTCTCATGCAAGAAGGTCAGGTAGTGGCGTATGCTTCTAGATAGTTGAGAGTTCACTAGAAGAATTACCCCACGCATGATTTGGAATTAGCGGCCGTGGTGTTTACCTTTGAAATTGTGGCGGCATTATTTGTATGGTGTGCGTTTTGAGATGTTTAGTGATCATAAGAGTTTGAAGTACCTCTTTGATCAAAAGGAACTGAATATAAGACATAGGAGATGGATGGAGTATTTGAAAGATTATGACCTTGAGTTGAAGTATCATCAAGGAAAAGCGAATAAAGTGGCAGATGCTTTAAGCAGAAAAGTGATTCATAGTGCCGAATTGATGGTGTTGGAGTATGCATTGTTAGAAAAGTTTCGAGATCTTAATCTTCAGTTTGTTTGGACTCCGAATGGTGTAATCATGGGAAACTTGAATATTAATTCTACGTTGAAGAATGATATTCGACAAGCGCAAGTTCTAGATGAGAAGTTACAAGGATTGTTACTCCAACCGGATTTCGTGAGAGCATTAGACGGGATCATCCTATTCAACCAAAGAATTTGCATTCTGAATAATGATGTGTTAAAGAGAAAGATTTTGGAAGAAGTACATAAAGGTTCTTTTACAATACATTCGGGTTCTTCGAAGATGTATCAAGACTTGAAGAGGGAGTATTGGTGGTCCGAAATGAAAAAGGATATTGCGGTATTTGTGTCTGAATGTGCGGTGTGTCAACAAGTGAAGATTGATCACCAACGACCAGGCGGATTGTTACAACCTTTGGACATCCCTATTTTGAAATGGGATAGTATCTCTATGGACTTTGCAGTAGGTTTACCGAGTACCCAAGGTGGCTATGACTCTGTTTGGGTGATTGTAGATCGACTAACGAAATATGCGCATTTCTTAGCCGTGAAGACTACATATAAGGCAAGTCAGCTTGCGAGGTTGTTTATTTCCGAAATTGTGAGATTGCATGGTGTCCCGTCTAGCATTGTGTCGGATACAGATCCGAAGTTCACTTCTAGGTTTTGGAAGGCGTTCCAACAAGCCATGGGTACGAAATTGCGTTTGAGTACTTCCAATCATCCCGTCTAGCATTGTGTCGGATAGAGATCCGAAGTTCACTTCTAGGTTTTGGAAGGCGTTCTAACAAGCCATGGGTACGAAAATTGCGTTTGAGTACTTCCAATCATCCTCAAACGGATGGACAGACGGAACGTACAATTCAAACGATGGAAGATATGTTGAGAGCATGTCTTTTGGAAAGTAAAGGAAGTTGGATAGAACTTTTTTCGTTGATAGAGTTCTCTTACAATAACAGTTATCATGTGAGCATCGGTATGGCTCTATATGAGGCTTTGTACGGAAGAAAGTGTAGAACACCGTTGTGTTGGTCGGAAGTGGGTGAAGATAGGATTTTAGGACCGGAAGTTATTCAAGAGACTAAGGAAAATATTCGTATGATCCGAGAAAAGATTAAACAAGCCCAAGATCGTCAGAAGAGTTATGCTGACAATTGAAGGAGACCTTTGGAATTCGATGAAGGCGATCATGTATACTTGAAAGTCACTCCGAGATTGAGATTGAAAGGACCGCTTAAGTCGCGTAACCGAGCCATATTGTTGGGAGATAAACCAAGGTGTTAAGGAATAAAGAGATACCGCTTGTTAAGGTGCAGTGGGATGAGACGCATCCGGGAGATGCTACATGGGAGTTGGAATCAGAGATGCGGGAAGCATATCCTCACCTGTTCAGGTAATCCTTTAAATTCATGGATGAATTTTTATTTAAGGGGGGAGGATGTAATACCCCGTATTTTATATAAAGCTCTGAATAATATTAATTGGTAATAATATTATTCCAGACTACTCTAAGAAATTTTAACGGAACTAAATAGAGTAACCAACGGGATATTATTTTATTAATTGATATTATATGACTTAATTTTTTTTATAAAATATCGGATTAAGAGACATTTTTGGATACTCTCTAATTTTTCACCCATTGGTAAAATTATAAGTTTTTATATATTTATATATATAGAAAGAATATGAGAGGAAGAAGAAGTTGGTATTTAATTTGTAACTTCTGATCCGGGTATCCGTTTTTAACGTTCCACATATCATTTTGAGGCTGATGACATAATCTATCTCTTGAGACCAAGAAATATTATTTTGAGCTGACTTTTACTCGACTTTTACCGACTTTTTCAAATGACCAAAACTTTGATAAATTGGAAAGTGTGAGTCAATGGAAATAAGAAAGGTACGACTTGTGAGGTATCTAGGTTTCCCTTAAGCCCAAATGAATCATGAATTTTTATATTGTTTTAGGGTCCTCCGTAAAGTCTTGATTAAGTCTCTTTGTGTTTACCTTAAGTTTCGCAAGATCATCCGTAAAGACTTGAGGTACCGGTTGTTTAGAGGTGAATTGTGGTTTGATGAGTGTAGGTCACGAGTCCTCCGTAAGGTCTTGAGTAAGCCTTGAGGTGGGTTGTCCCTACTCCCACGTGAAGCATCCGTAAGGACTTATGGCAAGTGATATACTAGTTATGTGTTAATCTTGAGTAAGTCTTGAGGTGGGTTATCTTTAGTCCCACAGGAAGAATCCGTAAAGATTGAAGTGAGTGTTATGTTAAATCCTCCGTAAGTTCTTGAGTAAGCCTTGAGGTGGGTTGCCCTTAGTCCCACGTGAAGCATCCGTAAGGACTTGAGGTAGACGTTTCTCTGACTGTACTTTGAGATCATGTGTGGATCGTAGTTCCCCTATGTGTTTGGTCCTTGGGTGAGTTGGTTTATGAAAACGTGCAAGTTTCATTTGAGAATAACCCTTAGGATCGAGAGAACTCTAAGATAGGGAACTCACTGAGATGTTTTATCTCACCCCATGTTGATGTTGTTATTTCAGGCACTTCAGGTTCTGTTAAGGGTAAGGATAAGGCGACCTGATTATCCCTACTAGTTAATGGCTTGTCTTCCGCTGTGGATTTTTGAGATCTTTGGATCTAGTTCTTAGATCTTTTTGTAGTTTGAACATCTTGTATTATTTTATAGCCTTGTTTAGTACCTTATGTTGTAGTGGCTATTGTAACACGGTGGGAGAACTGACTTTTAGTCATGTTGCGGATAGCAAGAGTCGCCACCGACTTTTATTTTATCCAAACGGAAAGGACATAAAAGAACAGGAAAGACCTTTTTTAAAAGACTTGAGTTCGGGGGGTAGGTTATATAAAGGGAAGGTATTAGCACCCTTTATATCCACGATTATCCATGGGCTCTTAGTTACTTAGCTCACTTTGAATTGTTTTGAGAAAGTGTAGTGTGTGATTAGAAATTTTCTAAGTACTTTATAATGATCCTCGTATGGATGTATATAAAGACTTGTTTTTTTGAAAATTTGTTTGAAAAGTGTGGTGTAAAGAGTATTTTGAAATGTGAGCAAGTAACTTAAGAGAAACCTAGCCTATATTAAGTCTTTACTGTTCTTATGTTCTTTCAATGGTAAGACTATCCCTATTATTAAGGAATAGGTAGTCATTACCTTGGATGTGATAAGGGACATGTGTAGGGGCATCTGAATATAGGCAACTACAAGGTGTCTTTAGCAATTCGTAGGGACTTATCATCTTTTATTCGAAGGGACAAAATCTTTTATCGTAGGCAACCTCGAAGGGACTTGATCTTATAAACTGGAGGGACTTGATGATATTTATGAAGGGACTTTGCTTAAAACACCTTACTTGACCTTTTGAAATATGCAACATGAGAGGTAACCCTAGAAAGTGCGAGATGGCGATCAAAGATCGACTTACGTGTGTGAGTGTTCATATTTAAATATTCATCTTCTTAAATTAGTTATTCTAAGTCAATTTTAATTACAAGTATGTTATGCACACCCTAGAATTACTAACCATATAATAAACATATTCATAAAGAAAATAAAGCAAAAATATAAATTAAACTATTACAAAGCTTCGGGACAATTACAATATAATCGAGAAATATAATAACGATAAATAATAATAAATAGACAATAATAAATAATAATAAGAGTGAAGATAAATGGTTAGAAAATAAAACAAGAGGAAATAATAAATTAGTAAAATAATTCAATATTAGAAAAGATTTTAAATATTTAATAAAGAAAATAGATTTTAATAATAAATAAATACTAAATTATATACATATTTAACGAATAATAAATAATTAATTATAATTTATGAAAATATTAGGTTAAATTTTAAAGGTTAAGAAAAATTAGGGTTAGGGTTAGGGTTAGAAAAAATTAGGGTTAGGGTTTTAATTATTAATTAAAATATATGATTAATCTATTTACAAAAAATATAATAATTATACATATATACATATTATAAAATAAATATAAACAATTTAAATTTTAAGAAAATAAATTATGATTTTTTAAGAATATAAAGAAAATATTATGATATTGTTTAGAAATTATTTTTATGATTTATATTTAATAATTTAAACAAAATAGAATTAATATATGAAAGAAATTGAAAATAAGAAAAAATGAGAAAATTGGCTAAAAAGAAAGGACCTGGGATTTGAACCCAGGTGCTCTACCTCCCAATAATTAAATAATAAACCTGCAAAAAGAATAACAATTGTTAAAAAATTTGGATGAACCTGGGAATCGAACCCAAGTTCGGTTGCTTCAAAACGCTCCACCCTACCACTGGACCAGACGTGCACATGTGATAAATAAATGGAAATAACGTATTATATAAACAAAATAAATTTCAAATATCTCATTCGCGCCACACTTCTTCTTCTTCCTTGGTCCGTCCATTACTTTTACCTACGGTTTGTGTCTGTAGCAACAACCTATAGTGACGATTTTTTCCGTCACTAAAACCCTGCGTTTTTGAAAAACATCATATTCACAATATAAATTAGTCCCAGATATACAGATTAGTTTAAAATCATCCTAGGAATTCATTAAGAACATCAATTGGTCTTGAAATCGCCTCTAACAAGAGCTCCCCAATTCGAATCTTAAAACCCTAACTATGGCAAAACCTTCAACCTGCAATGAAAACTCAATCCAAGCACATAAAACATTACAGGCACCTTAATAAACAAGCAACAATGATTAAAAACAATTTATATTGCACGAATCTATGAAATCAAAAATTTGAATAATTCAAGAATGTG